>OU026073.1:15577500-16965000 GCA_907269065.1 Crocallis elinguaria
ATCCCGAATGCTCATCATCACCATTACGGGCAATGTGCAATGCAGGGTTGCCTCTCCGAGTGCGTTCGTTACCCTGACACATTTGGTATTGGGTATCATAAGCCCAGTAATTTACAACTTTGCTCATCAAATCGAAAATGCTCATTACTGCTTTGCGGCTGACTTCACTCACAAAGCGGTGGTACCAACCCAGACGGACACTCACACTCGCAGAAGAGTTAGTCCTACCACCTAGTAATTTCTAATTATAAACCTTCGGTGTTTATAATTGACATACCAATCAATAAAATTAATGACAGTTGAAAGTGGCAAGTCTATTTTAACGTAGATATAAAATGTATCGTTACAGCAGTCTACACGCCACTTGTGGTGCGGCAAGAAGTCGCCCGGCTGCGCTTCCGCACCACACTTACCGCAAAGCTATGCATGTTCCTCGCGGCGCAGGAGAAGGTCAACAACAAACGGGTGAGGATTTATTTATTCAAGCACAAATAAATAAAATAAAAATAAAAAACAATTCAACCAACAACAGTTTTCTTTCACAGTTATGGACCAGACCGTATTTCTAAACATGTGAATTTATATAATTTTTGGACGAAAATATCAACTTGGCTAAATGTTAAATAAATATCGCGTACACACCCATACCCTTGCACTAGGATTCCCGGTGTAATGGACACACATACACAACACAAACATACAAAACACACACCACACCTCACATAGTGGCGTAAAGTAATTGTTTTGTTAATCTATTATAATACAATAATATCTATATTATAATATTTAAGGGAAGACACTATGTTGGAACACATTTAACAGCAGATAGGGCTTCAACCATTTGTTTGTAATTTGTTTTTATATTCAACTAGCTGTGCCCCGCGGCTTCGACCACGTATCCTAAGTTACTCCTTGTAGCATCAGCTATCTGCCAGTGAAGGTTCCGTCAAAATCGGTCCAGCCGTTTCGGAGATTACCTGGAACAAACAAACAGACAGACAAATAAAAATTAAAAAATGGTTGTTTTGTTATAGGTACCAATATGCTGTTATATGCATTTCATATGCAATATGCTTTCATATGCATAAAGCTGTTATTTTGATATTACAAACAAACACTTCAATTTTATTTATTTGTATAGATAAATATTCTGTTTTTTTTAATATTTTTATTTCTGCTTGAAATGATTTTATTATACAATGAAGCAAGGGTGTTAGGTAGAACTCGAAGTCCCTATACACAGGGAATCCTAGTTGAGGGTCAAGATCTATGTATTATGATCGATGGGCTTATTTATCTACTATACGGTATACATATAAATACGAAAGTATGTTTATAGGTTTGTTGGTTTATCATTTCACGCAGCAACGGCGCAACGGGTCGACGTGTTTTTTTTGCATATATATAGTTTATGGACCGGAGAGTAACAAGGCAACATTCCTGTTCCTGTGGTGAATCGCCGTGCCGGCGAGACCGCGGGCAGAAGCTAGCACCTCATATATTTGAATGTTCACAGCTGATATTGTATAAGAAGATGGCATTGCGGCAGCACACCGCCATCACGGCAATGGCGAAACGACAGATAGAGCAAGAGGCTACAATTGGTGTGTGAATCCTATTACCTAATATTATAAATGCGAAAGTATACCCTTTGTATGGATTTGATTGAGTTTTTGTTACAGAGTAAGAAAATTTAATGTACTAGTTGAAAAGGGTGGGTCCCTTTTCAACAGGTACATTAAGTTTTGTGTGGAAAAATATATTGTTCCAGAAAAGCTTTTATCAAATACGTAATTAGTACTGTAGTCTTGTGGCCACCTTCTGGCTCCATCATCAGGACCCTGGACATCATCTAGGGTCAGAGTACTTGTAAAGACAAATCGAACGAGCCCAAACTCGATGGGGCTATGCCGTTTCGTTACAGAGTTCCTATGTTACCTTCCGGCTGCATCATCAGACCAGCTCTACCACATCATTATATTGCATTGTCATCTGATATTTATGTAAAATTTCGGCTCAATCGAACACCGGGAAACGGGTTAAATTTAGCTTGCAAGATTTGACCTAAACAAACGAACATACTATATTAGTGTCGATTCTGTCATCTTGTACCTAAATTTTAGTTTCAACCTCTCTTTCTAAATGAGAACATGAGAAAAGATGGAATATATTTTAGACAAATTAACCTGTCAATCCACTCGCTTGTATCTAGTGTACATTTAATGTCAATGAATCTAGTGCCGTCTAATTTATCAAGGATGGGAAGATATTTGACAGCTCTAAAACTAAATTTAGATATATCAAACATCTTCCATCTCTTTCTCATGTTGTATATTAGAAAGAGAACGAGAGAGAGAGAGTGAAACTAAAATTAGGTTTAGGTATGAAATGACAGAATCAACACAACTATTAGACAAGAAAACATTGCAAGTTAAAAGTTTGTAAAAAGTGCTCTTTTTCAAGCTTTTATTTAACTAGATCTGGATTTAACTGGTTTAGTGTGGGTCAAATTTTGGAACTGAATTTTGAGCTAGTTTCCGTGACTCGAATGGGCTCAAATTTTGTATTAGTGACGACACTATGTTGGACGGGTCCTTAGCTAAGTTGATAGTAACCCTGCCGGCTAAGCGAGGGACCCCGGGTTCGATTCCCGGCCGGTGCAGATTTTATGTGGTGAGCATAAGGTTTGTTCTCGGGTTTTGGATGTTTGTGTTGTGTATCTGTGTGTCCATACCATCTGCGACACAGGGAATCCTAGTGTAGGGTATGAGTGTGTAAGCGTTTATGTGTAAACCTAACCTGTGCAATACTATGAGGAAGAGAGCATTTTATTATATACTGAGCAATTTTAAAACTATTTTTTGAAGTGTATTTTTTATTGCAGCGGAGTTGAAGAAACGGATCGAAGAGTGCGATATAAAGTACAGCGAGTTGACTCATACTAACCAAGCAGCCGGCGGAAAAGTTATTGGAGGTAACCATTTTCTATATATGTTTATTCATCTCAATCAATCTTTATTTATCTCCATCAATCTTTATCCATCTCCATCAATTTTTATTTGTTTCTATCAATCTCCATCAATCTTTATCCATCTCTATCAATCTTTATCCATCTCTATCAATCTTTATCCATCTCGATCAAACTTTATCCAATAGATGTTTTTTTTATGAACTTAAAAGTAAAACATGACATTGGTGGCAGTGAAGAAGTTGCTGAGGCGAATATGAATTATTTTATTTATTCAGTGAACACCAACATGTTTTCCTTCACCGTTTTAGAGCGAGTGTCAATAATCCGCACATAACTTGATATAAGTAATTGGTACGGCCGATTCGAGATTCGAACTATGGGTGCGTCGGATTGAAAGTCGCACAAGTTCCCGCTCGGCCAAACCAGCTCGTTTTTAAAAGCAATTTTTAATAAATAAATATACACATTTCCTGTGACATTTATTTTCCTCCTTTTTTAGAGCGATCATCTAAAGCCAGTGACGTGACGTCAGTGCAGCCACTGCGCCATTTCTCCACGCAGATAAAGTTGGACTTGTCAGATCTACCCATCGGTACGTCAAGAAGAAACTCGAATCATCAATGTAAGTACAAACGCACATTGGGTCACCGAACGCACCACTACCTGCGGACAAGATATTTCATACATTTTACATCGAAAAACCAAATAATTTAATGTTTACTCAACTATAATAGAACTAACATTCAAAAACTCTACTATTGAGTTTTTCAGTGTATATGGCATCGGCGCACACTGAGCGCTTGAGTGGCTGCGATCGAGCCACAAGCTGATGTGGTGGCCGCGTTTGTGGCTCGCCTCCCGCGTACACTAGACCACTAACGCCGGCTTCTGCCCGTCCGCACAGAATAGAAAGAACAGAAGGGGCGCGCGCTTGGCCTGCCAAAAAGCACCCGAGTGCCCTTTCTGTTCTCTATTTTACCAGTGACACTGATAGCCATAGTGGCTGCGTCTAGTGGCTGCGTCTAGTGGCTGCGTCTAGTGGCCGCGTTCGTTGGCCCAATGTGCGGCTACTCTAACTGTTTAGAACGATTAGATTAGAATTGGTTCTCAAGAGCAACTGCCGGAACACACCGAAGTGCTTGGTGACTGATTTTCAACTGTAGGATGCTAGCTAGCTAGCACTAGAGTTGGCAAAAGCTACAGACACAGACACAAAAAACAAACATTGTATTTAGAGATAGTAAAATATACTATATACATAAATATAAATATATATACTTACAAATAGACAAAATACACAAATGTACACTTATCTAAGAGAGACAAAATACATACCTGTACACTTATCTAAACGCCTCTTTACATACAAAACCATTTCTTAATTTTTTTTTATTTTATTTATTAGCCTTCATTTTTTAACTTGTTTATTTCCAGTGCTACCAAACATGAAGCCGCGAAAGCCTTTAATCAAACTGCCGAGTCTGTCAGAACCAGACGGCGAGCCGCCTGCTAAAGTCGCCAAATTAGACGAGACCCCCTCCACATCCCACCCCCAAAGAGCCAGGGCTCTAACTGCAATGGCCAAGATCAAAGGGCTCACTAACGAGCTAAAAGCATTGAACAATCTGTCAAAAAGTTATACTGGTAAGCTAAAGCGTCCCATCTTGAGCGCTGACATTTTACAAGTGGAACGGAAAAAGTTAAAGAAAGATTGAAGAAATATACATGATGTTGTGTGTACTGTAATATGTTTACTCATCGTCTTCATCCTTCTTAGGGGTGGTAGTCCATTCATCAAATATTTATGTCCAATTTCTATGTCCAATGGACTTGTACCAAATTTGTATGGAGGTTGGGAGTTTATTCCCAGAAAATAATTCAAGAATCTAATTCTTTGATCAAATGGACATTGGACAAAGTTGTTTGATGAATGGAATACCACCCTAAGATTAGTTAGTTAGAATATACATGTGACATTTGCGAAGTGGGACACAAAATTATGTCAGTTATGTGTCCCAATTAAGCGGCGCGAGTACGGAACTCGGTTCGATAAAATTGTCGAACCGAAAAACTCGATAATTTTATCGAAAGTTGCGAGTACCGAAGTCGTCGTAAGCTTTTGTCGAAAATTCTCTTTGGATTCAACCCACAGATCAGTATATTCGACCTAACTTTTTTTAAATCTATTTTTAAGTTTAGTGGGATAGTGTATAAAAATAATGTTTTATGATATATTACTTCAATCACCATATTTTATTTTTAAAATGAATTGGTTTAATATTATTCTAACATTGTGACTCTGTATACTGGTAAAAAATAAATAACAAAAAAGGTTTTCGACCATAGTCATATTATTTTATTATTCTCTTTGTTCATTTTGTTCATACTACCAAAGAGAATATAATCATAGTTCATACTACTTCATACTGTCAGACTTTAATATTATTTTCACAAACTACTAAGGGATACTACGTATCAGACGGTCATGTTACCTACATCGACGATGTATCGTTGCAAAGTTAGAAGATGACAGTTGAAACCGTGCTATATATACATATTTGTATACATTTTCATAGGTATGTTTATCGTACCTTGATATTTTCCTACTAGTTCTATTTTTAATATTATCTATTCTGTGTTAGTTCCTACTTCCTACACTATAGAAGAGTAAATAAAGATGGACATGGGTTAAGAAAAAGAGAAACGAGCAAATGACTCAGTATTTTTTTAATACACATAATGACGTCACTAAACAATGTTAGATATAGTGTTTATGGCACACAAACAGTAAACACTTTGTTAGACGCTGTCCATTCAGTCCTTTTTTCACAGTTAACACATTTTAACTTCTGGTTCCGTTTTCACAAGAAATCTATGTAATTTAACGCCCTGTCGTTGGCTATCACACTTAGAAACACAACCCTTACGATACATTTTGTTTTGCGGTAGTCAAGTCACGTTATTACTGAATATTATGTGGATTAAAAAGATTAATCGACGCAAACACGTGGCAAACACTTTGTATCAACACAAACACAAATCACAATATGGCCGCCGGCACCGGGCAGAGGCGGGCGGTGGCAACCGGCGGGGGTGAAGAAAGAGGAGAGACGAGACACTGACGTCATTTTCTAACCTTGCACCTCAATTCCCTACGGCTATAGATTTTACTAGGCAGATTAACAGGCGTGATTATTTTATCCATACTCCATCCATTCTTCGTCTCGTTATTTTTGTTTGATCGTCTCGAATTCCGTGAGATCGGGTTCTTCTTATGTTATCCTCGACACCTTGAATAAGTACCAAAGCAATTTCCTTCGAAATTCGGAAGAGAGTTACAAAACGCTCTTCAGAGAGTTCCAAGGGATTATTTGCATCCCGTAAGCCGTGCCTGTGCATCATCAGCGAATCTCTATCTCTATTGGGTCTTCGCTCTTCTGCCAGTAACAAAATTAAACCGAAGTCCATTTTTGCACTTATAAATGGCGTTATTCGTCCGCATCGACTTATATAGTTTTCATAAGTTTTCGGTTCGGACTCGATCATAGATAATTTATCGAGAAAAACCGTCATATTTCGCTCCTTTCGGTAACTTTTGTCGATTGTTTCACACCCACGTGACGGCTCGATAAAATCCACTTCATCGATTTGAACTGTCAATTTTATCGAATTTTATTATCGAACCGACTTCCGTACTCGCGCCGCAGGTGTGATACCTGAAGTGGGAAGATAGAAAAGATAGAAAATGATAATGAAGATATAAAAAGAGAGCGCAAATTGCTTCACGTTAAGAATATTAACACCTTATTTCTTTTCGTTTCTTTTCACACATTTTCAAGTCCAAAATCTCCAAAATGAATGAATCAATTTTAATTAAACTTTATATGCATAAGCAAGATACATAAATAGCTAGTAGAGAGCATTAACAAATGTTTAATTTAAATAAAGATAATAATAGGAATGTTGACGCCATTTTGTTATGATGTCAATCCATTCCTTTTCTCATGAGAATCAAATGTCTGTATCGAAAAAACTGGAAATAGAACGCAGAAACGTCAAAAATGAGAGTCAAAATCAGACGTATCTACTGAGCGCCAAACGCCCCATGAAATTTGGACAGAATATCTGACGTCACTTGTTCTACGCGGGCCGTAAATCTGTACTAAAAATATGCATTTTGTTGATTTGGCGGTGAAAAACTACGTTTAAGTACATAGTTGTCTTAAATTTTTTTATTCATTAAAATGTAAAGAATCTGGTGGCATTTATATCACTAATGGATGATAAAAAAATTGTTGAATTTTGAAACATTTTAGATGCATATTTGTAGAAATTATATATTTTTTGTGAATTGAACTTTTATTGTGTTAATGCGTTCTTCTTAAAACTGTATAACGATAACTTATGTATATTATACGATAAATTATGTATATTGTGTTTCATGCAACATTCCAATTGTAATTTTCTGTTGGTGTGGAAAACTGAAAATCACTCGTAATTTAATTTTAATACTATTTTTCAAAAGTCTCCACTAACTGTTTAGATCCATGTCCTTTATAAAGTTTCATCAAAAACGATGTATTCATTTCGGAGATTTAGGACTTCAAAATTTGTCTGAAAAGTCGTGACGCCTAAACATCGAGGTACTAACCTCAAGAGATGCAGTGACGTTTGGTTTTCACGAAATAAATTCCACCATTTTTGCCTAGATATAATGCGCTCTCATTGGCTAAGCCACCGGCTCGCGTCGATTCCCCGTGCACTGATACGCTGAGCGCTGATATTAATTATAGCAAAATCAATACATTGTTGTGAGATCGGATAGTACAGTACTTCATCTCTCGGGGTTAGTATCTCCATGCGCGTAAAAGTTTTAAGGTACCCCTTCTCGGCCCGCCTAAGCAGAACGCAAAAATGGCCTAAAGGCTTGTTGGTTCATCTAAGAAAAACAGGCACTACGGAAAAAGAAAGACAACGCCAGAGCCTTCAGTTGGTATTTTGAAAAATTTGAAATAAATTTCCAAAGAAAATTTCCGAAGACAATTAGTGCGTGGTAATTTCTTAAAACTTGTTCCAGGAAATACGTGTTTTTGAAAATACCTCACAAGTTTGTGAAAAAAATGTTTGTTATTTATAATCTCCATTACATGTCCAAGGATCCTATGGAAGTGATTTGTTTACTTTTACTTTTATGAGAATATTGTGAACGGCCAAAGTCAAGTTAAAATTTGTTTAAAAAGGCTGTGTTTAGCTAAGGCTTTTACTGAATTTGATTGTCAAAATTTTAAATTTTTGGTTCCATAAAATCCTAGATATACTCGTATTGCACAAGATACCTATTTGTTCAAAACACCCAAAGAAAAAATTGATACAACACTAAAATTACGTACCTACTAATTTTGTACAGAAAGTATGGTGGGTTGGGACCTCTTAAGACGTGTGCGCGCTTACGGCTGTTTTGCTTCTCTTCGTAATGATATATTTCGCTCTTTCTCTATTCTGTGAGACTAAAAGCACGCCGTTTCATCTAAAACTTGTATTTATAAGACATATTATTTTTCTTTTACATTGTTTTTAAACTAATAACCAATATAGTGTTTATTAATAACATATATTATACAGCTTTAAAAACATACAGACGATTTTTTCTTACAATCCTAGATGTGAATCGGTATCAATCGAGTTTTGATTTTGCGTTTGTCGTTTCACGCAGCAACGGAGCAACAGATCGATGTGATTAGCAGTAGTGTGCAAGCATTACTGGGTTCCGGTTTGATGAGCAGAGTAGCCAGTGAAATTACTGGGCTTATGAGACTCAATACCTAATGTCTCAGGGTAACGAGCGCATTGCAGTGCCGCGCAGGCCTTTGTGTTTCAAAGTTCTGGGTGGCACTGCAATTGTTAGAAGCCGGCGCTATGCTTACCATCAAGAAAACGACATGTACGTACACCTCCAACAGAATAAAAAAAAAACAAAAGTGTTTTTATTTAGTTTTGTGTACCTACCGCTGTTTTCATCAGTAGTCAATCAAGTACCTGTACTTGTAACATGTATCTACCGTCCATTGCAATCACCGCTAACTTATTTATTTACGCAATTATTACTAATTGGTAATTATCCTTCATGAATTATTGCGCTGTAACAACGCTTGCAAATCGGACATTAGCCAACCGACCTGCATTTGTTATTTGAATAATGTTCATAATTCATGCCTCGCTTTTGATGGGTAATATTTTTAAAGTGGACAGACAAGCATGCCTGATGATAAAAGCTTTTATATACTACTAGCTTCCGCCCGCGGTTTTCACCCGCGTTCCCACAGGAACCGTTTATTTTTCCGGAATAAAAAGTACCTATGTTACTCTCCGGTCCATAAACTATATCTATGCCAAAAATCACGTCGATCCGTTTCTCCGTTACTGCGTGAAAGAAGGACAAACCAACAAACACACTTTCGCATTTATAATATTAGTAGGAGGATAGGATTTCATTATCAGCATCTTAGGGGCACCTTAGACGCTCAAGCCAACGTACATTTGCTTGAGTTTAACTTTCCGAAATCCGCGCTTGACGCAAAAGCGTTGTTATTCTGACAAGCAAACATACGTTTGCTAGAGCGTCTGAGGTGCCCCTTACGCTCCTACTGCTGGGATTTCGGCCTCTCAGAAAGAGAGTAGGTACGGGCCATAATCCACCAAGCGAGCCCAGTGCGGCTTAGTGGATGTCACATGTCCTCTTGTGGTTCTTGAAGATGCGTGTTTCCTCACGATGTTTTGCTTCACCGTTTTAGAGCGATTGTGATCCGCACGTCATTGGTGCGGGCCGAGTCGAGATTCGAACTACAGTGCGTCGGATTGAAAGTTGCACAAGTATCCGGCGATACTCGCTCTTTATCCTACTTACAGATTTTAAATTTCATACAAACTTTCAGTCTTCGTCCTTCATACGAACATTTTAAAAATGTCTAGGTAAGTAGGTACGTTATCGTGTTTTTTCAAGGTTTACGGGTAGTCCGTGATTGGTAACCATCCAATCAACCATTGGTAATAGATTGTAACCAACGATTGATTTACTCTACCGTCACATACATTACCGTCTAATTCTATCTTAGTTTAATTGAAATCGGTTTGTATGAAATCACGGCCGCCTGTGAGCATCTGCAATACCAGAGAGATTGTCACTGCTTTGCCTTCCCTTCTCAGAGAGACCTAATACGTTCTTACATAGGTACATAGTAAATATGATTATTCACGGTATTTCGTTAGTGGGAGGACTAACTCTTCTGCGAGTGTCCGTCTGGGTTGTTACCACCGCTTTGCTCGTGAAGTCTGCCGCCAAGCAGTAGTGTGCAAGCATTGCTGTGTTCCGGTTTGATGAGCAGAGTATCCAGTGAAATTACTGGGCTTATGAGACTTAATACCTAATGTCTCAGGGTAACGAGCGTACTGCAGTGCCGCGCAGGACTTGTGTTTCAAAGTTCTGGGTGGCACTGCAATTGTTATGGGCCGGTGTTATGCTTACCATCAGGCAAACGACAAGCTCGTCTCGTTACCTAATAAAAAAAAAAACACGCCTATCTAAAGTAGGTAACTAGGTACCTTTCAAAAGTTTAAGGTCATGTCAATAGTACCTACAAGTTCTGACCATGACTTCTGACTTTCATCAAGTACGGTCTACATTATGTGCAACAACATAATGACCATTACCATTCAGTACCACATAATTATAGTAAAAGTAATTACTAAAACAAACAATAAAAATATAATTATCTTGTTTATATGTAATTCGTTTATTGCACATATAATATCTTTAATAGCTAATTTAACGATATATTAACGTAGCTAGATATCTTACTACCTAATAGCTTTAAACTAAATAACACTTATTCCACAATCTCTGAATAAATTTTAAGTGACAGATAATGTACATGACGTCTAAATTAACCGACGAATACGAACCTACAATTACATATTTTCTTTTTTATTTAAAATTTTTCAATTAGTTGGGTTATCACTTTAATGGTTTATTCGTTAAACGTCAACCTTCACAATCAGTGTGAATCTATAGGTAGATTACAAATATTACAATCCAAAAATTAACCGTGTTACCACAAAAACAACTTTTAGACGCCTGTTTAGCTAGACAGTGTCTAAACACAAAGACTAAAAAGATTAGAAATGTCACATGAGAATGGAGTTGGATAACGGTTAGACGCTACTTAAATTAAGATTTGTGGTTGCCCATATTTAAACACGCGACTAAGGCATGTTTAGGAGTTAAACGCTGTTAAGCACAGGTTTAAGGTGTGTTTAATTTTTTGTGGTAAGTCCGCTTTAGTTTCGTAATGCTGTAAGGAGGGCAATCTGCATATCAGACGAACTTTAAATATTAAGTATCTGTTAACAAGGCTGTCTATAAATAATAGAAATACGCTTTACAATTTAGTTTTTTTTTAAATTATGCAAAGTTATAAAAACCAGTCATACAAATTAAAATAATTCAAACATTGTAACAATACCTATATCACTCGATGTAAAATTCTTACATAACAATTAGGAAGCGGTGAAATGTCACCTTCACCTGTGTAATGTAAACTCATACTACACGACATGCCTAAAGCTTTCTATTTTCACTTTATGATTATGATTTCTAGAGAGTTCATTTCATTTTCTAAAGAGCCTGTATAAAATTAAAGAAAGTTTTCTTCTCGCGCCATTTCGTCACTTGACACTGGCCGGTTACAACATATACGGCCAAAGAAGAAAAAAGTTAATAGTGCAGTGGCAGTTTCATCCGAACTATTGTTTTGTCGTCGTTTACGGATTATTATTGTTAAGATTGTAAACTATGTCTAGAATAAATATTAATCAATGCTGGTTTTATTTAATCTCCTTAACAGTGAAAATTGTATTTACAGTGTGCAATGTCTAACAAATTGATGCAATCTATTATCAGGTATAAGTTTATTTAAATAAATAGATATTTATTTAATTTAGTCTTACACTACAATTATAACTAGTATTTACAATGTTTTCTTTAAATTAAAAAACACAATCTATCACAATTGTTTCGTAACAACCAAACATTTTTTCTTAAATAAAAAAATAACTCATATTAAAAACACTGCACATTCGCGTAAGCAGTAAAGAAATCATTCATATTGCACACGCTTGAAAATGACTAAGTTTTTTTTACTTTTTCTGTAAATCGTATGTAATGTCGGCATGGAAACCATCCGGGCCAGCGTGGTATTTGACATTCTGCATCCTGCCATCGGGCAGAAGTACGTGGTAGTGACCGGCAGTGTTACCGTCCTTCTTCGCTTCGTGATGACCGAAGTCGTTGCCAGAATGGTGGTCACGGACGTGGTACCCGAATTCGTAGCTGGCAGCGTAATGTAACTGGAAAAGAGAATTTTACTGTGTATTTGATTTGATAAATACATCTGTTGGATAATTTATATTAAAACGTTAAATAATCAATAATAACCTATGACAGTTAAGTAAGCGATTGAGCACTAATTTACTAGTAATTGAAGGTGATGCGCTAAGTGTACCTAATATATGATTTGTAATGTAGTCAAGTCAAATAGTGACGCTCTACAAGTCAGCATGTACTGAGGGCCTTAGAGAAGATGGGATTAATTTGGAATAAAATATTCGCAGCGACTTAGCCCGCGCAATCTCTTTCAAGACTGTTTTATTCTTCATATAGGTTAGTGTTTGGCCGACTCTGACCACTATATCGCCTGATCTCGAAAGTGGAGAAGACGCTAAACCTAAATGATGCCTGGCTTTTAAAGATGAATGCTAGGATAAGCCGACAGATACTTGGCGATAGATGTTCGATTTGACGGTGACTTAAAATGAATTTCTACCAAGCTACCAAACTAATGAAATCGTCTTCGTTTTCGATTCCAACCCGATTAAAACTAGCGCTCGCTAATCTTCGACTGGAAGAAATTGTCTACATTTCACGCTAGTTTTAATTAATATTAGTTATAATTATTATTAGTTATAATTGTTAATTCTAGAACGAAAACTATCGAGAATTCTAGACATTTTCTTCCAGCCTCCATTACTAATCAGATCGCCGCTATTAATCAGGTTGGAGTTGAAAACGAGGACGATTTTATTAGCCGGTAAGCCCGTTGGTCTAAACGTAGACGGCCTTATTACAAAACGAGTTTTAACGCTAAACTGGAGTTTAAACCGTAGTTTTGTCAAATTTCTTATTACAAAAAGCGGATTAGCACTTAGGTCTTGGTTGACTATGGTGTCAAAGTTAGTCTTGCCGGGCACCTAGTTTAGCGACGGTTTAAGCATTTATTTTAATGGCGGCCACGTATTCTACTTGTCAAATCGTAAAAAAATTCATATATTTGTATTAAAGTAAGAAGGGGTGGTGAGGTATTAGGAAGCGTGGATGAGTAGAATAATAGCTTTTAGCAAAATATATAGGAAATACTTATAATATCGAAAGTATACATAGTAAAAACAGAATATATTACAAGAATTGACAGTACACACAATCAACAAAACATGTTGCTATGGTTACTTAGCCATAGTGTGCCATTGTATAGGTTGGATATATAAGGAGTATCTCCTTAACATTTTTTTCATATACGTAAATACCTAATTAGGATGTTTTGA
Organism: Crocallis elinguaria; assembly: GCA_907269065.1. Classification (NCBI taxonomy): domain Eukaryota; kingdom Metazoa; phylum Arthropoda; class Insecta; order Lepidoptera; family Geometridae; genus Crocallis; species Crocallis elinguaria. The sequence goes on from OU026073.1 coordinate 15,591,125, forward strand.
ATTACTCGCAATGATCAAAAGTCATTTAAAAATTACCTACAATATTTTTAGATATTAGAAAATAGTATTGTGTGACAAAATAGCTACTTATATTCCAAAATAAAAATTAGTACATTGTGTCAATTCTACATTTCGTGTATCCATAGCATAAAGACATTTATTATCTGTGGAAATAATTTCTACCATAGCTACAGTTTGGTATTAAGTTGTCTTGGCTTTATTCATCTTTTGTAATAAGGTTTGGTTTATAGGTCGACTCTAAAGATAGTTGAAGACAAATTGGTTGTCGACCAAAGTCGAGTTTAACGAGTTTTTTGTAATAAGGCCGAGAAGGACCACGGACGGGGTTTAAAACGTTTTATTTTAGTCTACACTTCTTTTTTTTACTAAGTAGAAAATCGAGAATATCCTCTCTCCTCTTATAAGTTTACCTACACAGTCCATCCAAAAATGGTCCATAGAGATTGCATAAGGCTCTTGCACTACCGCAATTTCATATCTTGTTTTCTTAGTTCATAAAATATACGTTGTAAGAATTTAACTACCTACATGTGGCCGGTATAGAGCGTTCGTGTGTACTTAATAGTTGTCCTATAGGCTTATTACACCAAGCGTTATTCAGACTGTCTTACTAAGATTTTCTGAGAGTCTACTTTTTTACCATGACTGAAAAACAGGCTATCTCTTATTACGCTATACCTACAATTTAACGGACAGTCTGAATATCACGTAGTGTAATAAGTCCTTAACACATGTGGAGATCCTGGAATTGTTGTAGGTACGTTATAACGACAGATCAATGTAAGTATTAAGCCTTAGAAACTAGTGTATTTGCAGTTTCGTATGATATTAGTTCAAGTGGTTTTTAAATTGTTAGAGAATTGGAACGTTTATTTCATAAAAGTCACAATATTACAATTATTCACAATGACATATTGCGCTCATAAATTACAATAAAATACTTTCATTCCATTTATATTGATGTTATCTAATTAATACACCTGCTTAACAGGAAGTAATAAATTATGATCGGATATTAATAAGTCATATTAATGTGTATACAGCAATAAATACATTTCTACTTTTAGGATTGCATTTTTTTTGTCTTGTGTTGGAGTTGTAGTGTTGGGTCACCATTAAGTGTGTATGTGATTGAAAGTGGTGACATATTGTTATATGAGATTTATAAGTTATGGTTGGAATGTCAAACAGCTGTTTACATACTGATAAATCGATTTTTAACTTGAGCGAGCTACCGATTCGTGAGCACTAGACAATTCATGAATTTAAACATTTTTGTTTACTTTTAATGTTATATTTTCTTAGTATTATATTACTGTTGCATTCAGAGTCGTTTAATACGAGTCCTATCTTTTGTAAATCTACACTATAAGGATTCGCTTAAGTAATCATGAAACGACTCAAAGTGCGGCAGTTAATTAGAGGATATTCAAGGACACACACTTATAGGAGACACTCAATTTGAAAATCTATCGCTGAACACTATCAGGACCTTTAGGTAATATAAGTTCTAGTAGCACTGTTCAGAGAGCTCATAGTTGTTGAATTATATATAGGTTAATATATAGGTTTACTAAACACGACTGCCCTAGCCAGTGTCACATGGGATGATGTAAGATTCTAACGATAGGTACCCCATACATCCAAATCTGTTCAGGCGTTTACAAGTTATGGTTGAATAAAGAAACTAGCATACATACATACATACATGAACCCTAAACACATATACACTCCGTTTTTGTGCAGTCGTGTAAACATTAATCTAACTCCCAAGAACAATAACAAAGAGAAATTAATCGAGTTATATTCGGCGATTCACTACCTACTCTGTAATTTCACTTGTATCTAACAAGTTTGGCATTTCATAAGGTTCTTGAGATTTGTCACATCATTCCGATGTTACAATGATAATGACAAATCAAAAAACACATCCACAATGATACCTACGTTTATTAGATACCATCTTATGTAAGAAGTCAAGTGTCAACTTGAAATAATGACAGGTAGAAAATAAAAGTTCAATTTAACATGCTCATAGTTATCATTATTTCCTATTTAAAAATTATAAATTTGCTTATAATAATTATATATTTTGTACAAAAATAAATGTAGAATCTTCTAATTAGGATTTTGTTGAGCCAACACAATCCTAATCCCGCGTAGAAGCAACAAATTATGTAAACAATATGTATCAGTTTCATAATTATTAAGTATAGATGCAACATTTTTTGCGAAATTATGCAAACCTTAGCTCTTATAACTTAGTATAATAAATCTTTATGGCGTTTATAAAGTTAAGAAATTTTATTGGATGTGAAAATAACCCAAATAGGTATGCAATAATAAAGAATACCTACATAATTCTATATTATATTATATTGATACGATTAAGTATCCTAATATTAAATAATAAACGTTTAGTTATTAAGTTACGTCAACAATAAATAACTGCTTAAGTAAAAATTCTCTGCCTTTAAGACATATTTTAACGGCAGAAAATATTTGGGAGCTCATAAAATCTTTAACTTATGGAGCTTTTGCAGATTTTTTTTAACGCTACTTCGGAAACGACTCTGACTTTTTTTCTTATATTTTCTCGGGCGGTGAGGTCTTTTAGATTTCATTTTAGTTTGCCGTTGGAACACATCTAAATGTTGTATGTTTACATTATGGCGACCTATAAGGCTTTTTAGTTGTGATTCCGTCAACATATAAACGGGTTCTAATGATTCCACTATACTACTTATATCCGTAGTTTTATGTGGAATTCCATAATCATCAGACAGATTATAGATATGATCAGGTACACCATAAGATGTAGAAAAGTCTGAGGGATTAATATATGGGCTATTAAAACTAGGACTTGTATTATAGCCATATAATTCGGAATTACTGCCTTTTAAATCAGAATGATGGTGAATTCTGGAAGGACTTTGATGATTAAAATGATTAGGCGGTTTGTAATTTGGAATCCGGGTCCCGTATTTATAATCAGATTCATCGTATTCTAAATTGTAATCGTCATCTTCCTCATACTGGTTGAATGTACTACTCTCATCACTTTCGTCTTCGAAATCATCGCTGGCAAAGTTTCCTAAATATGGTTTGTAGTTGTGGTTAAAATTTAAGCGATACCTTGTAAGTGCTTCCGGCTTAGCAATAGTTTCATTAATTTCTATAGTAGTTGAATTACTGTCTGGCACGAGGAATGGGTCTGTATCTAGATTTTGGTCAACGGATCTCTTGTTTCTATTATTTTTGACTGATATACTTACGTTGTCATCTCCATAAGCGGATACTCCGGTGCCATCTTCGTTTAAATGTTGTACTCCAAAGTGTTTTCCATTATGATGTAAATATCTCTCACTAGTATCATCTTCTCGTATATCTTGACTATAGAACGTTAATGGTTTTTCATATTTTAAACCGTCAAAAGGTTCCTGTTCTCCTTTTAAGTAATATTCGGGATTTGTAGTAACGGTTGGATCGACTGTGTAGTAATTGATGTTATTTGTTGTTATGTCTTCATGAGTTGTAGATGCTATGTGCGTTGGTTGTGGCGAGAAAGGCCTTTTGGCGACTTTGTTTGGGTCTTCTACGTCATCAATTTCTTCAGTAATAGGTATATGATCTTTAACTTCTGACGTATATGCACTGGCGTAATGTTGTGGGTTTTGAGCATACATTGAATGAGCATAATGTTGAACTAAACTAGGATCTTTAAGATAGAAATACAGATCAACTGGAGTTTCAAGCTCTTTATTGTTTTGTTTATCGGAATGTATTAAAGCGTTCAGCTCAGTCAGCTGGTCTTCAGGTCCTTTCTTCAATAAAGCGTTTAGTGAAGCTATATCTTGAGCTGATTCATATTGCTGCATTTGACTATATTGCTTTGGATAAACATACTGTGTTTCACTCGGTATAGCTTGAGTAAATAAGTGATTCGATTCTTCTTGAGTCTCTAATGGTGCTACACCAACATTTCCGTTAGGTTTTATCGTAACACCTTGATCGTAGGTCGGTCCAGCCGTGACGTAAACTGTTCTATATTTTTGAGGTTCTAAATACTGTTGGTACTCCGCCGAACCGTAAGATCTATGATTTCTGTTCTTGTCTTTTAATGTGGCTTCTTCTTGCATTATTTGTGCTAGATCTGGTCCCCTAGTTTTTTTCAAATTTTGTCTTTGTCTTATTGGGGTCCGTGTAACTGGTGTGGATGACCTTGTAGCAGAAGCAGAAGACCTTGTAGAGGATATGGAAGACCTTGTGGCAGGGGCAGGTTTCCCAGGAGGTGCAGAAGGCTGCTTTTCTCTCAAGTTAGCTTGCTGCTTTTCTAATGCTAGCTGATGATTCTCCTGTGACTCATGATATGCTCTCATATAGCTGTCTGTCTGTGTAGGACCTTTATTTAATCGTTGAAGCTGTGCTCTGTGTTGTCTTACTCTTTCAGCGTTGAACATGGCCTGTTGATTTTGTGCGTGCAGTTTTGCATTATGTTGTGAGTTTCCTGCCAAAGGATTGCCGTAAGGGAGAAATCCTTGATTAGTTTGAATTCTTTTCTCATCAATTCTGGCTTGCTCGTTTGTAACCTCAAAAACTTCGTGTACGGGTCTTGCAGAGCTCTTCGCTGAATTAGATGTGCAAATGTTGAATACGAAGAAGAGTAATACAGTCTTGATGTTTCGCCTTGGTTTTGACATTATGTCTGAAAAAAAAATACACAAAATTAGTGTAAAAATAAACCAAATGGCTTTGTGACTTAGGACTATAAAATTATACCGGCTTTATTGGTTAACATTGCATAATTTTATGTGCGATAACTAAACTAAAGGAATTCCATGTTTATTCATAAAGTCCATATTTTAACCACATCTAAACTTGAATAATATCACGGATAACTTCTTGCATCCACGTATCATCGTAAGCATTAAATTTCTACAAATACGAAATATGGGTCGTTATATTTGCATAATCATTGTTATGCGAAAAGTAAAATGATTTTTATGAACCAGCTGCAACATGCCTTGACTTTCCCTTTTCAATTTTATTAGTGTGAATTATTGTGGCTTAATCTTTAATTTCTTACTGGACTAAATTACAACATTAAGTAGTATTTAATGTATCATCAAAGCAGACGAGGAAGGAGAATGATAAAAAATGCAATAAGTGAAAGTGCAAGAGCCATAAAATCGGCTTAGGTACTGTTTGTGTGGCCTTATCTTTATATTATACCAGAAGTGTGCTTCCCCATTGTTCTTATAACTTCCCAAGCATAATCATCACGTGCCAAAACTTAATAAAACCGTTAAATTGATTTCATGCTCTGGTTTGGGATCCACGCACGTTTAATTTAGGAAACTGATTAAACTACTTCAAAACGTTTCCGTGCTTAATGAAATCAATGATGTTGTCGATGACCGACATTTCTTGACATAATGTGTGTAGGTCAATGTGTCACATTAAATCATCTTCAAGTTATGGTCGCAAAATGACAGTTAGGTACGGATATGTTACATCACTAATAACTTTTTTGTTATGTGAATTACTGTTACCATACTTAATCAACTGTAGTAAAAAATGAGTAACTTATATTAAATTATGTTACGGTACTGTAGGTCGGTGTTAATCAAAACATAAGTATGAAAATATCTCATTCTTTCGAAACAAGTGATTTTGTATAGATGCGTACACATCGACTTCGTAACTTTAACATAGGATACCTAGGTACATATTTTTCATTTAATAAAATATCACAGTCCCGACTAAAAACGTGTCATTTTTACTGTGGGTGGAAAAATGGGTACTTTTGAATATACCAAAAAGTTGCGAGAAATAAATTCAAGTTAAATCATGCAATTTTAATCATGGGTCGATCATAATCTGATAAATAAACGCATAAAATTTGCTATTAAGTCAGCTGTTAACGGCGAATTAAATAAAACAACTTTTCGCGTCACGCCATTCATCAGTCAATGTCAATGTCAATAAATCATGTCACAGCACATGCTATCGCAAAAGCTTTTCTATCAAGGCGCTAGAACTTTTTTCCCTGAGTGTACTCCGGCGCAATGACCATGAGCACTTTCTCTATTACATATATGTCTACAGACGACCATAATACGGGTCTCTACATTTCTGTATATGAATAAAACGTGTTCTGGATATCCGTCCGTCTCTTTACACACTTAATGCGGTACCGAACCAATTAATCATAATGATTAATTGATCGATAGATTGATTTTGTTGTGTGGTAATCTATCTTTTATTATTTAGTTGAGTACATGAAATTATGGTGAGCTTTGATTAGATATTAACTTATACAGGGTGAGTTTGAAATGGTATGTTATCCCGGAAGGGGGTGATTTGGTGGTCCTTGTCGACAAGTAGAACCTCCATTGAAAAAAAATCATTCAAAATTTCCAAAAAAAATAAATGAAAAAATCTTCAAACTTGAAGTGCGCGGCATTTTCTTAAGTCTCTTCCAATCATCATTAACATTTAACAAAGTTCAACATAGTTGAAGTGTATTAGCTGATCTAGGGCTGCCCGGAAGTTCTGTGGTGAAATTTTGACGTAAACTATTAACATATAATATAACTATAAATGCCTGTTCTTCAATGAAATATTCCGAATTTCAAAAACTCGTAAAACTAATGTTGTTGACCTCCAGCAGTAGATTGACGTTCTTTCGGGATAACATAACAATTTAAACTCAGGTTATATATATTTTTTAAATTTAGGATTGCTGAATATAAAAGGTGCAATTACTTTGCAGATATACCTACTTGGAGTAGCCAAAAGGCATTTATGTAAAACGTACAATTCTTTGAGCTAAGATTAACAATTTCAAATTCCGTTTTCTAACGAACTACAATTGCTTCGGCAAAATTTCCAAAAAAATATGTAAATTAAAAACTATTCTCACTAATCATTTTGAGTTGTAGCAGCTTAGAAGTTATGTTAAAAAAAATCAATCGTATATCTTTAGATGAAAAATACAAGGACAATAAAACCATTAATCTTAATCTTTTAATAAACAGATCAACATAAATTAATTTTATTGTATTGTGTGTGTAATTGTATTGTGTCAAGAAGTAATTAAATAAGATAACAAATGTATATCACAAAGTAATGACCTTACTGTAAAAAGCTAATAAAAACTTTAATTGTAAACATGCAGACAAACCAAAAAGCGCTATTGATAGAGTCGTGAGAACTCGATCGTAACAATGTCGAGTTTTTATCACTATTATCTTGAATAGTGTAATAATTACAAAAGTTTTTAGTGCGTGAGATATACCTACATAATTAACTTGGGATGAGATGAAAGATAAACAGTTCTCGGTTTCAAGATTTGTAAGTAAAAATTCAGTGAAAAGGGAATCTCATACATTATTTTCAAGTAGGTACGATTTAATAAAAGATTAATATTTTTTTGTTTGTTTATAAGATATAGTATAGTTTATAAGAATAGTAGTTTAATGAGATAATTTTAATTAATTATATTGAACGTTTTTTTTGTGTGGCTTTGATATCCTTTCGATATCGAATAAGAGGTAAAAAAATGTGAATTAAACATTTTTATTTATTATCAGATAGCAAATAATAAACGTTACCTAATCCATTCCACAAGAACATATTATAAAACGGAACCTACAAGCTAATGCACTTACCGATTACCGATTATTTATTTTATCCGGTAAACTGGCATATCAGACAGGAACATCACCAATCATTTCCTACGCAGGTTTAATATCCAAAGTAATCCAAACGCATGCTTTTATGAAATAAATTACAACCAGGGAAGTTTATTAGGTCTTCACTCTTTAAACACTTTTTCTTCCGTGTACATTAATTCTATCTATATTGTTAATCACATTGCTATAGGAAGTCATTGTTCGGGTGATGCAATCAGATTATGAGTTTTATGTATTTTCTTTTTAGTGTATGTTGTATTTTTTTTTGTAAAATGTTGTGCTCGTGAATGTAAATCCCTAATGACGTAAAACAATTTCCGTTTTAATAAAAAAATATATACTTTTTGATAACGAGACGAGGTTTGTTTGGGGGCGTCAATTAATTACGTGAGGTGATTTTGGCAAATATTGGAAATCTCACGTGAGATTTGAATGTGAATTGAATGCGCGTTTTCAGACGATTCATTGCCCTACGCCGAAGCGTTCGTCGAGTATTTTAGTGGAGAAACATATTTTACTTATTTTAACTTATTTTACTTATTTTAACAAATTTTTCTTGCAGTTTTACACTGAAAAAAAATTACGCGATATTTGATGAGACCCCCCTCTCTCCCTATGTGAGATTTGGTGAGATTCGTCTTGACCCCCTCCCCTCCTAAACACCTCACGTAATTTATTTACGACCCCTTTGTCTGATGGTAACGCCAACCCATAACAATTGCAGTGTCACTCAAAACTTTGAAACACAAAGGCTTGCAATGCTATATATTGCGCTTGTTACCCTGAGACTATTATTTATTTAGTAAGTAAATAAAATCTGAACAAAAGAGTGTTTGGCCACATACCCATATTGTTCAATTGGTAGGGTTCCGTAGACACTTCATAAATAAAAAAAATCATACCATTTTAAATTGAGGATTTGTATTATGGTCAACTAACATAGTGATTACAAGTTTAAAAGTTAAAACACAGAAATACAGAAACGTTGTTGAAAAGTCTATTTTATATTCAAAGATCTTTACATTGATAGGTACACGTTTTTGATTGAAACAAGTGAGGGCGCTATCAAATGATCCCGCCTTAAATGTATGGGGAAGTGCCTTGATAACAAATAAGTAACTACTTTGAAAATCATTAAAAAAATGTATAAACTTTACTTTTAAGGCATTAAACAATCTTGATATAAAATTATTATTTATAAACGTGAAAGTATATTCCTTGAAGCTTTAAAAGCCTTGAAGGTTTTAAAAACGGATTTTCCTAAAGAATATTGGAAAAATATATAGGTAAATATAAATATAGGTACAGAACACGGATATAAAGTTCACAATTCCTACTTCAATTTGCAAATCTATGTAAGTATTTACAGTATATACATATATATATATCTAATCTATATGATATATATACCCGGGATATGTCCTTTGCGAAGTGAATGTAAACGCACGATCCGCCGTGACCTATCGCCATTCGACAGAATCCATGGATGCACTTCAATGCTTATAATAATAATTGCTTGTGTATTGATATTAGATACCTGTGATCAGTTTATCGATATTGTTATTGCTGTTATTACAATAATAATAGTCTAGTCAAAATTTCTAAACTACAAATTCAATATTGAAATTATACCTTGGTTAAGTCTGGTACCTACTGCGAAAATGTAGTATGTTTTGGTGATGGACTAAGTTCTCTACAGGGGTGCAATTTTTTAATGTCACCGAGTGACTAAATATCAGCGATATGACCGATAGTCGCCGATTTACAAAAACTCGTATTTTTTAATCTCAGCGAGTGACTAAACTTCTCATACCTATGATATCGTTTACGAATGGGTACCCCCACTCGTAAACGATATAAAATATAGATACGAGTATTTAGTGCCAATTTTGACTTGAAATCAATTTCCAACTTAAAAAATAAAAATAAATAGAACACAATCATAAGTTTATCTGTGATCAAAGCTGAGAAATAGTTGCATGATTGGTATACAGAGTATGACTTTCAAAAATACAACTTTTGCAAATTAGTGATTTCAAAGTCATCGCTGAGAATTTTGTCATCGGTGATTTTGAAATCATTCGTGACATTAAAAAATCGGTCCCCTGATCAAACTACCCTTCCCGTCAGGTTGTCAAATAAAATTACTAACCACATTTTGTACATTAAAAAATAACGTATCGTAAATCTAAACTTATCTAATCTTTTGTGAAATCCGGGCATATAATACAAATCTTTCCTAACTCTTTCACTTGACCTCACATTACAATGACCGAACAAAGACACGGCAGACCATTTCCAGCCACATTAAAATGTATTTAGGAGACTTGAATTATTACCGCATCCTTTTTATTATAAAAGTAGGTACGCTTAAGTGCCTCGTAACATTCATGGAAGTTAATTTGTATAATAATTGACATCGCGTAATACCGTTTATTATGTAAAAAGTTAAAAATGATCTACATTTTTGAATAGGTTTATGCGCGCAGCGACTTAATTTTCTAGTCCGTTAATTCAATGAATACGGCTATATTTTAAAGAGTTTTATCAAAATATTAGTATGTGTGATAGCTTGAATCTAATTTTTAAAAAGGACATTGTCTGGGCATGTGTTTATCGGTCGGTGACGTCAGAGAGGTAGTAATCTGAAAAACGGCACAGTCACCAGCAATATTATGTAAAACAGTGGCACAGTCCTTACAAAAATAAATAAGTTAGTATTTTACCTTAGTAGTAAATTTTTCACTTAATTTCTATAGGTAAAGATTGTTTTATTATTTATAGAACAGCCAGCGTTCTGCCCGCGGTTTTCACCCGCGTTCCCACAGGAACCGTGCATTTTTCCGGGATAAAAAGTAGCCTATGTGTTACTTTACGGTCCATAAACTATATCTATGCCAAAAATCACGTCGATCCATTGCTCCGTTACTGCGTGAAAGAAGGACAAACCGACAAACACAGTTTCGCATTTATAATGTTAAGTAAGTATGATTAGTAGGATTATTAGCCAGTAGAAAAAATGGATAAATTGTAAGTACTTAACATCCATCGACTATTGTTAAGCCAGTGCATTATAAATAAGTAAAATTAATTAAAAACTTTACCTTTACCTAGTAAAGTGACATAAATTGTCGTCCAAAGCTAACTATTTCCTCTAAAATTAACATCCTGTTTCCTGCAATTTCAATGTTTTAAACTTTCTCAATTGCAAAATAACCGAAAACCAAACGAGATCAAATCAGATCGCGTTGTCGTTCGGAAGTGACCCCAAAGCTCGACGTAAACGTAACCAACATTCAATTGGACATTGAACAAGTGCTGCGTTCCGTTTCGCACACTAAAACGGCGCGAGTGTTGTACATTACGCAACAATGATGTAAGAACGGAACGTCATCCGGTCTTCCGGCATGAGGGTTTGAATTTGGAATTCTGGAAACGTTTTTTGTATGTTGATCTGTATTTCATACGCGTTCTAATTTTATTGTTTTGTGTATGCACCTATTTTAGATGCGTTCATCGTATATATTGTTTATTGCCCGAGCTTTCACATTTTGTTGCATTTATTTCTCTATTGTGTACGTACGTTGTGTATCGATCAATTATATTATTACAAGCTTGGTTTGCTGATGCCCCGTAGCAGAATTAAACATTTGACACAATTTATATTGTGATTTAGTTATTATTATTAAAAACTGATATCTCAGGGTGGTAAAATACAATATAATGGTTTTGATAAGTTTTTTAATAAGAAATACCCCGTTAATTGAACGTTATACGGTAGAATATATATAAGTTAAATTTTAAAAATAACCATTATAATCACTGTAAAAAGGAAATGACCTAAAGTATCACGTGTTAGAACCATTTTCAATTAGATTTTCTCTGCCATCCCGAGGACAGAGGGGGCGCAGAGAGGCGAGAAGGCAGGTGTAAAACTCGGATTCGAGCTGACGATAACGTCATATAAATCGACTCTTACGGAAACAATTCAGCTATAACCTTACACATATTTGACTCACAGACTTATCAATCACTCGCACAGCGACCTCTCACGCACTAGACAGCGTCCAAGACCTACCAAGGCTTGCAACTTTCATTTGGGCAGGCCTCTTCACTACCTGGGGTTTGTGGAACAAGGTGAAAATTATCGTAATGAAACTCATTATTACATTAGTGGGGGTACAATTAGTATTCTTTAATAGCTAATAGCTATAAAGTTCAAGAGTAGGTATCCTCTCCAATATGTGGTATCCAGTATGTAGAAGCGATGTTGGTTCAGCGTGTACCGTACAGTACCGTGTTTTTGACCGATTTAAAAAAAAGGAGGAAAGGAGTATGGGTACTACAAGTCTTTATCTTCTCTAGGTAACTTTGTATCTTCTAAACACTAGCTCCTAGACTACGTTACAAATGTATGTAACGTTAGCGCTTTAACGTTGCTCTTTCTGAGAAATCACATTTGGCAATGGCTGTTTAGAATCATTTATTTTGACTTTCATGAATGCTCCTTGGGGCTCATGTGAATAGAGAATTTTGTATTTGAATTTGAATTTGACTATTACCACTCCTAAGTATATATTGCAATTTACCTAAGGAACCACTTCGAGTATGCAAATGTAGTGCAAAGCTTACATAAATTAAGTGGTTTTTGCGCTTACGGAACCCTGAGGCTCACAGGTGCTTTACCGGTTTGTTCTATGGGAACGTTGATCCCTAAAACCGGATGCTTAGATTTCGCTTTACCTACTATGTAGTTGATAGTGGGAATTATTGTTTGTTACTTAATTTCTTACTTATTCATGATAATTATGTAGTTACTTCAGGTAGAGTTATTTTCTTGTCAAACTGTCTAAAAAGTCAACATTTTTTTAATCATAACACCGAGAGTGTTCATGTCTCCTTTAAAAATACCAAATCAAAATAGGTATTATTATTTATTTGCGTCGGGGTTAAAAATAAAACAGCGCTTAAAATGTCTTAGGATTTATCGGGACGTTATTGTCGAAGCTACATGAAACCAAGATGCTGGCCATCAGATACTTGGCACAAAGATTAGGCATTACCATTAAAATTCAAAATGCTTTATTCATATAGGCCCCAAGGGAGCACTCATGAAGGTTAAAATGAATGACTCTAACAAAACAACGGGTCTCTGTAACGTTCGTCTACCCGAATCACAGACTAAAACTAATGCTGTGTTTGTCAGAGCATAATAAATGGCAAAGACATCAACAGATCCAATCCGCGCTCAAAGTCAACAAAGCTTCCAGTAACCCACCGTGCCCGTTCCAAATTGGTATAGGCCGAGCAAGAAGAAGGGCCAGAAACTCGTCTCAGAATTATTTTTAAAAATAGTTTTTACAATGATTCTAATGCTAACAATCATGTTTAAAATTCAACGTATCAATGCTAGCATTTTGGGAACGTTCCCTTATTATACTTGATACCTAGGTCGACATTTGGTCAAATGTCGCGTGTGGTCGAAAAAGGTTAGTAGGTACACAAAACCTAGAAGTTAGAGCACACATACACGAGCACGCCAATCCATAACGTTCCAATCCTACGTTCCAATCCTACGTTCCAATACTACGTTCCAATACTACGTTCCAATCCTACGTTCCAATCCTACGTTCCAATCCTACGTTCCAATCCTACGTTCCAAATAACTGGCTTTCAAATGAAGCTGCCGGAACACACCGATAGTTGCCTAGCGATTGATTTGCAACTTGAGGATGGTAGCTATCCAGATGACCACTAAAAATACATATCGATCTACGGTTCTGTGGACATCTCTACCACACTCACATAAGTTTACATAAATACATTTTATTAATAGGTTTGTGTGGTCGTTAGGTTCGGCCGCATCATCGATTTACAGCAGGTGATATAAACAAGAAGAAGAACTTTACATAAGTACATTTGTTGTAATTGAATATGTAAGTTTACTACAGGCGCCTAAATTTATTAGGAATAATTTTACTATGATCATTATGTAGTAGGATTACTTTTCTTTAAATTTTTTGTTTGCCTAATGGTAAGCTAATTCTTTATTCCCATGGAACCAGGCCCGGGGAGCGCACCTATGCGCCCGTTCTAATTGAGCAAGAACCTCATCGACATTTTTTTAAAACGGTTTTTAAATAAAATCAAAATAATTATTCTACGGGTGGACGGATGAATGGAATGGACGTCAAGTTACTCTTCCACGCAAAAATTACTGAACGGATTTTGTTGAAACTTTACAGTAATTATAGCTTACAGACTACAATTTATAAACACGTATAGCAAGCTAGTAAGTACTTACACATTCTGAAAAATCCACAGATTTTTTTTCTTTTTTTCTTAACGGCACTCACATGAATTCTTTGTAAAATTCCAAACAGACACTTATCAAACCTCAATTAAGAAAAAAGGTTCGTCCTTAAAAAAAAACAAGACAGCCTCCTTGTTCCGAATATAAATCGCACTGGCAGGTCGTAAGGTAAAGTTTTCGTTTTAAACTTCGAACGCAGTGGTGGGTGGTACTTGCATGTTCATTCTTTGTTCATAGCATAAAGTTGTTTCCATTTGACAGCTTCACATTTCTGCTTCAAACCGTGTTATCAGACAAACCCACAGCAATGAAAACGCAATGAATTTATACGTTTAGATAAAATTGTTTGAGTTAAAGACTACGTGTAGCAGATTAGTAGTCATTTAGCGTTATTATATTCGATCGTAAAACACATTGCTGCTTATGTGCTGATGACGTTCATAATAACTTTAAGTTTAGCAGCAATGTATTTGGAACATTAATGATTCGTCTAGATAAAAGTGAATGTGAGAGATGCTTTAGTTTAATTAAAATTTATGCTAAATCGAGTTAATGCTCATAAATTATCGTTTCGTTATCATCGATGCCTACATCAATTTATTTGCTACTAGGTCATGGTATAAATTATAGTGTATGAAAATATTACAATAAAACAAGTTAAATTGCTCTAAAAAAGAGACGAACCGACTTCAGTGACAAAGTAATGAACTGGATTTGATAAAAATTGAATGACACAAATCTGAAAGTAGGTACTTACATCCTTTCAAATAAAAAAATAATTTTTCAAATCGGTTTATAAATGACGGAGATCTGAAGGTGAGATGTAACAAACATATAAAAAATACAAACCTAATTGAGAACCTCCTCCTTTTTTGGAAGTCGGTTACGAATTCTACATACTGTATAATCTCCAATATTATCGGCTGATTTATTATAAGAACTAATGGGTTTATTTTGTTTATTTGAACCATACTTATGTTTTCATTTTTAAATTTAGCCTATTACAGTTGCCAAGATCGTCTTGAGCAATAATTGGTCTGCTATCTTTCTCATTGGCATAATTCTTAAAATTACCTATAATATGCTTAATTACCTATCACGTTCTAGATTTACAATTTACTCGTGGTAACTCAGTCATTGTAATAACTTTAGTGTACAATCATTTATTACTATAATAATGCTCGTATTAACTGAAAGTGTATTCACAAAAATAACATATATAATAGTGATAATATAATAATGTAATAGTATAATAGTAATAAAATATTATTATGTACAAATCAAAAAGTTAAATATTCTTCTATCGCGCAGCAAGAACATAGATATACAATAGGTATTGTTTATGGACCGGAGAGTATGTATGTAACATAGGGGAGACCAGGGATGAAAGTAACGCGGGATGAACGTAACAAATGAGTTTCTGAACAAACTATGTTAGCTACATTGATGGGTGGTACCACCGATATGTTCCAATTTGAACCACCTATTACCTCAGTTGCCCTCTTGGCACTGTGCCGTCAGGTTGTGGAGGTAGCAAGCTGGTGCTGCAAAAGTACCCCCAAAGTAAGGTTTGACCGTTTTTTTCAACGGTGTTTTTTTTTATTATGGGAGGTTTCTTGCTTGCGTGTCTAGTGACAGTAAAGTAGCATAAGTATTCGTCTTTCTATTTTGGCGTTCAAAACGATAGTTTATTTAGGTTATAGGCATGTATTTGGCAAATTGAGGGAAAATTTATAGTTAGGGATGAAAGTAACAAGTTGTTACTTTCATCCCGATTATGATCGTGATATCTCGAAACGATTTTATTGTGTTTTTTTTATATTTCAAAGTAATACAGATTTATTTTCTTTCTCCTGAATACCTAACATATATAAACGAACGACTAGCAGAGGTTTAGTTACTGCAGAAATAATGGATTTGGCTACAGAAGTACTTTATAGAAATGTATCATTTTGAGACGATGTGAATTCATATCAGCCATAAGTAAAACCACCATTGGTAGCTTCACCGGCTTCGGTAGCTTCACTATTACTGCCAAGAACCCCTCCTGAATTAACTTTGCCACCAGTAATGGCTTTGCCATTGAAAATTATTTCAGAAATAGACATTGTTTGATAATTAACAGCTTAATTTGACTCCAAACAAGCTTGAAATTCAAGAACAAGAAGAAAGAAAGCGTAGAGCCAAAGAAGTTAAGAAACCTAGTTTACAAACTGCTAAACAGACAAAAAAGCCGAGGGCTGCAGTTGATAATAAAACTAGTGAAAAATTGAAATAAAAGACTAAAAAAGAATAAATAAATATGTACTAAAATAACTAAGAATAGTGATCATTCAGACAGCGAAGATTGCTTCTGGTTAATTTGTATGAAATCCTTTTCTAACAGTAGGTTAAATGAAAAGTAGGTAGGCACAATGCTTAGTTAACGATACTAAGCATTGTGGCTACCTGCTTTTATATTCAACATATATATTAATTTCTAATCAGCGTTTTAGATTTTACCTTAGAATAAGAACAATAAAAAAATCTAGGACACAACAATCTTCTTTATTTTTAAGTAATCAACATTATTTAAAAATGAGATCTCAATCATGAGAATGCCCACAGCTGATAGTCTATGAAACTGTCAGCTGTGGGCTCAAGTAGATTGTGCTAATAACGAAATAAGTTACCTACGCCTTAATTGTTTACCAGATTGAGATCTAATTTTTAAATAATGTTGATTATTTTTATAAATGAAAAAGATTGTTATGTTTCCTAGTTTTTTTTAATTGTTGTGATTCTAATGTAAAATCTAAAAGGCTGATTAGAAATTAATATGTTGAATATGAAAGTAACTTTGGTTTTATTTACAATGTTACAACCATCCCCTTACACTGTTACAACCAACCCTAGGGGTAGGGATAGTTGTAACAATTTCCACTTTTTTTGTTTGGTCGTATTTCTTAAAATCTGTAATATAGGTTACATTTAAGCTGGTGTTAAAAGATAGTTAAAAGACCAATCTATCATGTGTACGGATTAGAATTTTGATATTCAAAAAGCTTTGTGAGATATTACGAGAAATATGAAAATTGTTACGTTCGTCCCTGGTCTCCCCTACGCTACATTTTATTCCGGAAAAATGCATTTGTACAAAAGTGACACGCGGGTGAAACCGCGGGCAGAAGCTAGTATGTGTTATATGTAGGCTACTTTTTTCGAAGAATCTGAACGCGGTTTAACCACTGGCATTAGCTAGTATTCTGTATAAAATTATTCCACTAGTATCGTCAGACAGAAGACGTCCACTGCAGAACATGGTCTTCCTCATAATGAGGGGCGGTTTGCCAGATAGTGGACTCCTATAAGCAGGCGTCTTGGTTGATCGTTTAAGCTGCCATTAGAGGGTAATGCATGATTGATGGTTATGAATCAATCACGGCCCACGCGCAAACCATGGAAAAAACACCTCTTCTTAAAAAATAGTTTCACAACCACTGCGTGTTCAGTGCAGAAGCCGCGGCAAAGCATAAACAACAGCAAAGTACTGTGTCCAAGTTTGATGAGCAAAGTAACAAGTGAAATTACTGGGCTTATGAGCTGGGCTAATGTCTTAGGGGCAGCGTAGACGCTTATGCAAACGCACGTTTGCTTGTCAGAATAACAACGCTTTTGCTTTCTAAAGTTCTGTAGAGGAGCAGTCGTCGCTTTGAGCCAAGGCAGGCAGTGAAAGAGACAGCACTATCTGGCTGTATTGCTGTTCTTGACTATTTCATGAATTTTTGATGGTGTTACTTCAAGTAGCGCGTGAGGTTGTAATACCTCGTAATCCACGGTTGTTGCAAAGCATATGGCTATTTTGACAGCAAAACTCAAACGTGCATTACCGTCTAATAGCAGCTTTAGAATGCTGCTGCCCATAATCAGAATAGCGCTTGCCAATTTTTTGCGCCTTACATAATAACAATTACATCACCACATAATATAACCTTTGACAAAGCAGTTCACATCAGTAAGTACCAAGCTCAGCGTCGTCTATTGTGTTATAAAGTGAAATTATAATCTCACGGAAAAAACACTAAACTCATGTTAGATTTAGATATGTAATACAGGTAACTGCGGTAAATGTCAAGAACGATCAGGGGATCGATTTTTGAATGTCACCGAGTGACTAAATATCAGCGATATGACCGATAGTCATCGATTTACAAAGTCGTATTTTTGAATCTCAGCGGGTGACTAAAATTGTCATAACTATGATTTCGTTTACGAGTGGGGGTACCCATTCGTAAACAATATCATAGATATGAGTAGGTATTTAGTGCCAATTTTGGCTTAAAACAAATTCCAACTTAAAAAATAAAATTGAATGGAACACAATCATAAGTTTGTCTATGATTAAAGCTGAGAAATAGTTGCATGTTGGTAAACAGGGTATGACTTTCAAAAATACGACTTTTGCAAATTAGTGATTTCAAAGTTATCGCTGAGAATTTTGTCACCGCTGATATCGAAATCACTCGTGACTTTCAAAAATCGGTCCCCAGTTACCATAAAATATTGATCAGTTATGATTGCTATATTTTTTTACTAGACGAGAGAGAGAGAGTGGCTCGTAAAATAAACTAAAATTATACATTTCAGATAGTTTTATTTATTTTACACATACCACTGACAAGTATGGACTATGGGTATGATGTAGTCAGGATGTATCACTTCCAGACAATTAGACAAACTTATTTTCCTGTATGAATTTATGTTTATTATTAATTTAATTATAAAGGACACAATGTACTTGTTGGCGAGTTTGAGTTGGTATTTTGGTGTTGTTGTTGGTTGTCGACAAGTTGTGAGAACCTCCCTTGGCAAAACGTCAATCAAAATTTCCAAAAAAAAGAAAGACTTCAAACCGAAGTGCGCGGCATTTTCTGCATTTTTTTCTAAGTCTCTTCTAATCAATTAGTTCAAGTGAATCAGCTGATCTAGGGCTGACTAGAAGTTTTAGTCTAATATTGAAAATAATGTATTATATTTTGCTTGCGATGGCAATTATTATCAAAATAATAACAATGTCAGAAGTCACCTACATCTATAGAACTTATCCGAGATTATAATAACTAAAGAACGATCATATTTTGTTTCTTTAAAAAATATACTAATATTACATTCTTATATATTCAATCAAAACATTTAATATTGGTACTACTTACTAGTTGAAGATTCAAACGTAATATAATAAAGAACGTGCCATGTAAGCATGCGAGTGACCTTATTTTTATTGTGAAAATCCAAAGCTGTAATGCATCAGGTACAAATATTTAATTTCGGCAATTGTAACACCGGCTCGTTGGTCTAGGGGTATGATTTTCGCTTAGGGTGCGAGAGGTCCCGGGTTCAAATCCCGGACGAGCCCAAACCTTTTTTAAAGGTTTTTTTAAAGATTTTAATTTTTCAACCTTTTTGGTTAGTTGCTTTCTTATCTTTTAATAACTTAACTGTTACAATAATTCATTTAAAAAATGTGTGGTCAATCTGCTGAAAAACATAGTTGTCACATTTATAACTTTTGTGCATCTTCATGAAATAATTATAATCCGAAAATAGTTTATTATGTACAAAATGTAATGCATAAAACACTTTTATTTGCAAAAATAAAATAAGAATTTGAATAATATATAATACCAGTTATGTATGTATTGTTCTATTAATTTATTAGGTGCGAAAATAATATTTAAAAGAAAATGTTGTGAATAGCGCCATCTATTGGAAAACCTAGAAATTAAATGATTAGATTTAATGTATGTATTATTTTAATCAGAAAGAACCTTCCTAAATTTTAATCTATACATCTTATCTTATCTTACATATTATATAAACAAATAAATAAAATTGAAGTGTCTGTTTGTAATGTCAAAATATCAGCTTTTTACTAAAAGCATATGAAAGTATACTGTAGGTACGGTATGTATTAGGTAATAACAAAAAAAACAATTTCACACAACATCTTCTATCTCTATCTCGTGTTAGGTTATTGGAAAGAGAGAGAGATAATCTTAAATTATGTTTAGGTATGAAACAACTGGCAGCGACTGGACAAGAAGAGCCGAGGATCGGGCTCAGTGGCGTGCCTTGGGAGAGGCCTATGTCCAGCAGTGGACTGATGTAGGTTAATTATGATGATGATGATGATGAAACAACAGAATCGACACCACTAGAAAGTTAAACACATGGTACTCTATTTTAGCAATTTTAATTCAATCATTAGGTACCTATCTACAATCATTTACTCACCTATTAAATTTAATAACAATTTAAATGAACACTAAAATAAATGATCCACGTCAAGAAGCTCAAAAGCTCAATGCTTTTAATTAATTATTTATTTTATAAATAATTAAAGTAGCAATAGTATCGCCAGCATCATGATATGATTTTATAGAAGGTACAATAAGTACCTATTAAAATACCTACCGACTAATAATTAACTTCCATGCTATTTATTCAGTTAAAAGAGAAGATATTCATACGGTTAGAAAAGAACCAACCTAACTACTAGCTAAAATATTCAATCTCAGAATAACAGGTAACAGAGGTTCGTCGATAGAAATTTCATTTTAAAACGACGCTCTATAGAGGTAAAAAAGACACTGATTTGCAGAAACAACTGAATATATTAAATATTCGACATGAAGTAATCATCTGCGGGACAAGGATCGTTCGTATCTATAGGTTTATATCTATAGATCTTCCCTTTAGTACCTACTACTATGTTGTTCTTACTGTCAAAAGCCATGCCTGTAATTTTAAAGCCAAGCTGCCCTATTTTGATTGGCAATATGCTTTTCGTAGTCAATTTAAATAATGATCCTTTGACAGCAACAATAGTTTCATCATTGTGGTTCAATTGCAGTATATACTTTAGCTCTCTCGTAAACCCTTTGAACTGTACTGGCTCGTAATAATCAATTGAAAAGAAGTATATTCTTCCATCTACATATTCGTAGTAAGCATTCCCTTTCGAGTCCAGTACGAAAGTATATGCTTTGGGTATTTTGTCATATCTTTTAACAGCTGCTGAATTATTAACGAACTTAAATATTTCATGGTTGGAACCTGTCGTTATATACATTTGGTTGTCTGTTTTATCAATAAAGATACTTCTAACATCATCATCGCCTATCGGTCGCTCTGCTGTTATTTCCGTTCTTGAATAGTCATAGGTCACAAGACCCTGATTGGTTCCAATGTATATTACATTACTTGCGACGTCTACAGCTACGCATTGCCCAATCAGTTCATCGGATACTGGTAGTTCTTTGATACCTAAAGATCCATGTTTCAGTAAATGGAGTCCTTTAGTGTAATTTCTTTTGTGAAGGATGAAGAATATATGCTCAGTTCTGGGGTCTATGACTATGCCGGTGGGGTAGCCGTCAATGGTAGCAATCAGTTGCCGTTTGAAGAATTCATTACCGATTTTCATCCGTTCACATTTCTCAGCCTTTGCTACGGCGAAGGTGAAAATAGCGAAGACTATGATAATCTTTCCACCATCCTTTATGAACGACATTATGAAGACAGGAAATGATCTGAAAATAAAACAAAGGTAAAGTATATATTTTGTATCACGATATTATGCGTAATACAATCTGGATGAAAGAGTCGGAAAAAGCTGGAATCAGTTAAAAAAAAAAACAAACAAAGCTGATAAACAGCTTTCTGATCCTAACCTACATAAACTCTATATAGACAATTATTAAAACAATGTCTATCTATCTAGATATCGACTTCTTATAATGGACTTTTGAACCGTAATTTGTCATTACTTAAGTTTAAATTTAATTTTGATCAATTATGTATTATTTTTTGGTTGAAATTATTGTTCATCTAAAGGCTATGTTGTAGCAGTACATTCTAACAATAACAACTAAGCAAAGCAAAGCAATAACCAATAAACTTGAACTCTTATTCTCGAAGAAAGCTTTTTAAAAACATAATCTAGTTCCCAAAATCCACTTACCTATTAGAAAGAAAATGTTCGTCTAAAGTTCTGTGGTATACTGATGTGAAAACTGGACTGATATCAACAAATTACCGAGGTGTCTTTATAAAACATTACCATTGTCATGTTTCTGGTGGGAGTGTAAACAAAGCTGATG
This sequence comes from Crocallis elinguaria, assembly GCA_907269065.1. Classification (NCBI taxonomy): domain Eukaryota; kingdom Metazoa; phylum Arthropoda; class Insecta; order Lepidoptera; family Geometridae; genus Crocallis; species Crocallis elinguaria. The sequence continues at coordinate 15,613,297 of OU026073.1, forward strand.
TTGATGTTATAAAAAATTGGGCATACAGAGTGATTCAGTTTCAATTATTATTCAAGCAATGGGACTTTTATTTAGTTTCTTCGAATTGTCTGATGAAAATCTGGTGTTTAATTCTTTGATTGACTGCTTGATATCTAATCGTGCTGAAAATATGACGAAAACATATTCGAGTCTGATTAAGAAGCTGATGCGAGGGCGGGTCTCATTTTCGTAACACTACACACACTACGTACACTATAACTAGGGTAGACTAGTTCTTGAAAGATCCAAGGAAGCCACAATTGACAGTCATAAAAGCCTGATGATCATTAACTACTATGTCACTTATTACATGGAATATGTAGTGCAGTTTAACATAATACACAGAATGTCACATAATACATAGAATGTGTAGTTATTGATCGTAAGTGCTCAAACACGCATAAATTGTTGATTATAGCACGAGCTACAATGATTCTAGTAAAGGAATAAATAATTGCAATGACAAACCCCTGCAAGGAAGATTTTTTACTTTTACAATAGTTACTTGTTGGACCAGCGACTTGGCAAAATCGCAGGAAGCCAGTAGATGTTAGAGGGAAGTACAGGGAGTACACGTTCGAAGTGGCGTTCTATAGGGGAGGCCTTTGTTTAAGACTTCTTCCGGTTGATGATAATTTCGAAAACCATTCTTTTTTTCAATTATTTGTAACAAGGTATCGTAACAATAGTTACATAAAAAACACGACTGCCCTAGCCAGTGTCTCTAACGATACCCCATATATCGAAATCTGTTCAGGTATTTAAAAGTTATGATGGAATAAAGAAACTCACATACATACATGAACCCTAAAATCATTACACTCCTTTTTTGTGCAGTGGTGTAAAAAGAATAGCGCCTGTCACGTTTCAATGAGCATACAGCAGTTGTACAAAGAACTTCAATGAAGTATAATGTATTGGTCATGAATAATTATGAAGCGAGATAAATGGTTGTGGTAGAAAACCAATTCGCAGGTATAAGATTCGATTCCTGCAAATGAGATAGGGTATCCGTTAAAAAAGTGCTATATCTATTATTTGTATGGTATATGGATATGGATTTATGTGGTTGGTATTTGTGGCTGTAAAATACAAGCAGTTTATTTTTTGATCGCTTGCTGGATTCTCAGTTTAAAATTTGTCATCACTTATCCGTGCAGACCTTATTATAGATTCAGGTAACTCGTTGCCTTTTTGGACCATATCTAAACATCATAAAAAGTTAATGACTAGGTCCGCGTTACGACTTAAGTCCTGCGGAATAAAGAGGAACTAAAATCGCCTTATCTACGCATTTATTCATATATCTTGAGATCACTTGGAATACTTTAATATTCTATACTTGGAAGGGAAATGGGACAAATACAGCGCCATGCCTATCGGATTTTAGTGGTGCCGCGGACTCTAAACCTATTATCGGATACATATTTCTACATTACAACACCCTATATTTTCTGTGAGAATGAACTTATTAATGACGCAATTATTGTATTTAATTCTAATATGATATCATGTTTAGATAGAATAACATAATTATTAGACAATGGTTCAGCTTAGATCTGGTAGCTTAGATTGGGTCAGATTTCAGAAAAGAATCTTCTTTAGAAGTCACCAGTAGTGTCGTTTGAAGTAAGGTTTTTAAATCATTATTCTATTCCCATTGTTGGCTTATCCCATAATCTTTCCTTGTATTCTTCCTCCTATCTTTGAGAAGCGCTTGTAGTTTCTGTGCAGGATGTAAAATTGATTGGAGTAGTTCCTCAATGGCGGGGTAAGACTATTTTAGATACCCATGTGTCTAAGTATTATCTACTTGATTCACTTGAAATCAAGGTTTCCTTACCGATCCTAAGGTAAACAAATGTTATTCCTTTACAAAATCTTGATTTTAAAAATATAAGTACTAGATCACTCCAATCTACAAAAACAGTTGGATTATGCAAATCCATTGTAGGTCTATAAATAATCCAAATGTTCTTGTTTAAATCGTTCTAGGTTCTAGCCCACTATTAGTTGGCAGTGCACAAGTATAAGGGTCCCCAGCACGCTGTGCATCATTAGATTTATTTGCCAGCTGATTTGTTATTGTGGTGCGTGCCTAGCATTTTGATCACGCATCACATCAGCCAGGACCTCCAACAAAATTTTGAAAATACTATGACTAGCGGGTTCCCACGGACACCATTTCTATTTCCTTACAAACTTACACTGTACAACATTCGTAAATGAAATACGATGTCACCGGTTGCGTGTTGCTTACATTCATGTTGAAAGACTCATACGTATAAGATACTAAACATAACTATTTCAAAATTATCCGTTCTGGTTATCTAATATTTAAAAAGTAATAAAACAATAATTTCGCTAGTAATACATTTTATTGATCTATTTTTTCGTAACTTCTTCCATGTCGCATCCTTCTGTGCTATATTTATAAATAACACCATTGGTCGAAATATAAAAATTGTCTTCATCGAAAACGATGCCAGCAGGAGTGATATCCAAGTCCATCAGTTTAATTGGAATCATATTGTCCGGTCTCAGATGGTATAACCCATCATTAGTAGCCAAAATCGCCCTTGAATAGTGGTCAACTGCTATAGCCCTACCAGAGTTCTTGGCTATACCAACAAATTCGATCGGCTCTTGAAAACCTTTAAGCAAAACTTTAACATACTTCGAATTGCATTCATAGTAAATGTTATCTTTATTATCTACAGCCATAAAATATGCACAAGGTACATATTCTACTCTGACCTTCTCGTTCCGTACTAAATCCATAATATAAAGATCATTTTCGGGGAATAAAGTTGCATATAGCACATCTTTGTTGGCTGGTTTGAATAGCTGGACTATATCTTCATCTTTCATACTAACAAAGCTAGCTTTGTTAGTCTCGTTCAATACAGTAAGCCCATCATCAGTAGCAATGTACACTTTATTATTTCTGACATCGACCGCTGCAGCTTGACCTTTAACATTGTCTATCTTAATTGGTTCTTCGTTGTGGAGTATATACTGTTCCATTTTTGTTTGTACATCGTCATTATGTAATGTATCTAAATCGATTAGAGTAAAGAGTAAGTCTGCAGTGTTCGGGTTGTAGACTAGATTTGTAGGTAGACCTTTGATTGTTAGGACCGAGGTTCTGAAGTAAGGGGCACCGTCAAATGTGTAGGAGCAGTTTTGGGATGCTGCAACTGTTATTAAAAGCAGACATGTTAATAGCAGCATCTGAAAAGAGAGAAAGTTTGCTATACTGACTGCTGCTATATACATACCGATAACAGCTTTTTTTGATAAGCTCACGTTGGACCTCTATCTGAAACAGAATGTCGCTAAGAATAGGTAAATCAACGGCATTTTACTATTCCTTAATAATTTTACATAATGCTCAGCATCTGGCGTCTGAAATTTAGGCTGATCTAGAAAACGATTTCTTAACTGATTGGCAAATCATTTTTTCGTCTTGCTTAGGAATTTTAATGAGTTTTAATTTGTATATTTACATTATTTTAATTTCCAACGAATACAAAATTTCTTAAATGAGAACATCTATAAAATGAAAATTATACAATGGTCTCATCGCTAAATAGTCCAGATAGACAAACATAACACTGTTTTAAACTTTCTCGGTTATTCATTACTTTTTAGGTACTGTTCTAGTTGTTGTTGTTTTTAGCTTCTGTCCACGGTTTAGACCCGCGTTTCCACAGAAACAGTGCATTTTTCCGGGATAAAAAGTAGCCTATATTACTCTCCAATCCATAAACTATATCTGTGCCAAAATCCACGTTGATCCATTGCTTCGGGACAAACCAGCAAACGTACAAAATCATACTTTAGCATTTATTATACAGGTATGGATATATTTACTCTGATTATTATTAGCTGAAGAGCTACCGATATTTCGACGCTATTGCAAGCATCATGTTCACGGCAATACTCACGAAAACTGTGTAACAGTTTACCTATACTATATTCAAAATAAATATTATAAACTATAACTTCACTCTTATAATAATCACGTTAAATATCCGGTTATAATGTATTTAAGTTTTAGATGCTACAAAAGGATCTACTTACGTTATCCATAATGTATTTCGTTCACAAGTTATCTTCAAGAAATTATACACCCTACTAATGTTAACTGCCACAAATATTATTAAGAAATTATTTCGTACTATCTACTGCGGTCTACGGGTCATTGAGCCTATATCAGTATGACACTAATTTACTCACAAATAATTAAGTTACTAATATAAGTTAACAGTGAATTTAGCTACAATTATTAATATTTGCACTCAAATACTTTGCTTACTTTCAAGTTTATAAAGATAGTACCAGCAGATTTTTTGTACAACTTAAGTTGACCGCTTTTGAGAACAGTTTTGTATATTATATTTTTTGTTGTTAAAAAGGGTACGGTTTGGCATGGTTTTGGTGCAAATGTAATGTTACACTCGGATGCATTGTATTTATCTAACGTAGGAAGGAAGGAAGAGTGAAATGCTCGTTTCCATTTTTTAATAGAGTTGTGTTGATCGACGAAGGTTTCAAATTTCTGAGTGGCCCTTCAATTGTTAGGCAGCCCTCACACCTAATTCATGTTTGATGGATAAGCATCCTGCATGGTCCAAGAGAAAACCATGGAAAAACCACGATCCCCGCTTGACGCATATCGTATCGTCTATTGTGGTTGTGGTTGTGGTTTGATGGAAATCTAGTCCGAGCACGGCACCCGCTTCTACCTATGCTTCTACGAACTCTATTCAAAAAATTTGTTTCACAAGCACTGCGTCCTCAGTGTAGACGCCGCGGTAAATAAGCGGTGGTGCGCAAATGATGTATGTAGCGTAAAGCGGAGCAGTCGTCGCTTTGAGCCGTGTCATGTGCATACATGTGCTAGCTAGTAGTTGCGTATTGCCGTTCTTATCTATTTCGTGGTTTTTTGATGGTCTTGCATCAAGCCGCGCTTGCGCGTGTATTATCTCGTAATCCGCGCTTGATGCAACAACATGGTTATTTTGACAGTAAAACGCATACTTGCATGAGCGTCTACGGTCTTCATTACGGCACACACAAGAAAATATGAGATGGTACTATTTTTGCCGTGACCACATGAGATGCCTCGCTGGATCACTGATTTATTGAGAATAAATTAGAAGGTAAATAAACGTATCGGTTATATTATATTGTTAGATTATTAAATCAAGCGGCATCCGAATTAGAAATGGCCGCGTGCAATGTGAACGCACAGACTGATTTACGCATCGACAGACGGCGTAGCGTGATCGTTCTGCTATTTCTCTTGCATAACCAGCTATATTACATTTATATAATTTTCATTATTAGTCAGCAATAGTACTAAATTCGGCTGAAAAATGCAAGTTAGATCCAGAGGCGAGTTTAAGCATGAAATTTTACTTCCATATGTCAACACTAGAATTTTGACACATAGAAGCTTAAGTCCAATCTTAGATCCGTCTCTGAATCAGCCTAAGAGTTTGTGAATGTCTAGACCAATGCGCTTCAAAGCGATTTTAATCCTGCAATCGACGCTTCAACTTTATCAGTTTATGAAATTGGGATACAGTTTCGTTATATAAGTTTCCACGGTAACCATGATGCCGTGGAGGAAGTCCTACACGAAAGAAAATATATTAACAAAAAGCAAATGCTTCCATTTTATCGACCATAAAAAATATGGTTATCAAACGGTTATGAATTTGTTTTCCGTAACTAATAGGTAGTAATATGTCTAGAATACTAGCTATGTAGTTAATTATCTGTAGACACCGGTGAAGCAAGGAAACATACTTGATAAAGCCCTTGTATGGCCTACAGCATGGCTGTGGTGGTACCACCTCATTTCTTCCTGCGGGTGCCGAAAGTGCCGGCTAAGGGAACATGCAGGGAATGTGCAGCAGGGTTTTCATCAGTAACATCATTACTGCGATCACCAAGACGCCTACCAAGCGTACTGTATTATGGAAACAGCCCCCAATGTGGGGGAGGCCTAAGTCGTCTTCAGGTTGTTTGATTGCCTTTGGTTTCTTCTTATGCATTGTTTTCATATTTCTTCAGTGACAATTTTTTTTTTTTTTAAACTTTTTTGGAATTTATGTACAACAATATACGTCTATACATAGGATTATTTACATTTCAATAAAAAACTAAGAATTTATCAATTAAAACCAAAATTAAATAAAACCTTATAAATAAAAAACAGCATTAAGGTCGCCTTCTGCAGGTAGGGTGCCCAAAAAGCTGGCGACATTACCTCGCTGAATAGCTAAACTAATACGTTGACCGAGGTAAGCGCCAGCTCGTTGGTCACCTGTCACTTCTACTAAGCGTCGGGACAACTCCTTAAAAAACAGCTTCGCGTCTGGTCCCCAGTGACAATTTGGGAACAAAAACACAGTACCGACTTTTTACCCGTGTCTTTGGACGAGTAGAGTGCTTTATCTCTCTGAGTGCAGTATCTATAATTTACAATTATTACTAGGGTTTCTATATTACATATTAATAAATGCTGATGTTACAAGGAGTAACTTAGGCTACGTGGGTGAAGCTGCGGGGCACAGCTGTATATAATTTATAACATTTTATTTACTTTGACATTAAGATCAATGGGCATTGATTGAGCACTTATATTGATTAGCGTTATTAAAATCTTCTAAAATGTGTTACGTACTCATGACTTTTTATCCATGTTACAGGTGCTACAGATATGTGGTCAGTGTTTGCGACAATAGTCTTCCTTGCACCATCTACGTTTACCATCACTCCAAACGTTTCATTTATATTCAACTCCCAACAAGTAATATACACTTCTACATACAACATCACAAGCATACTTGTTCCACCAGATGCCAGCAAGTACATACAAGCGGAGTCTTTTGAGCTTCCATCAATATTCTTCACCGTAAGCGATCCACATTTAAATGGAGGTTCCTGTATTTACGTCTTAGAAGACTTAACTGTTTATGCAATCTTAGAAGGTGGCAGAGATTCCACAACAGATTACAGTAATGATTGTACTATATATTTCGGAGCTTATGATGGTGTTTACAAATATGACAGAAACACTCTATCAGCTATAAAACTAGGACCGTATAAAGACAATATAATCCAATTACAAAAAGCCTATGGGACTGACAAAATTTACTATCTGACCATGGAACACAGAATTTACAAAATAGAACGAAATGGAACGATGAGAACTAAAATTCAAGGTGTATGCGCGACTCAGTTTGTACTAGACACATCAAATAATATATACTACATCCAATGCGGAAACCAAATGATACATATAATCAAAGAGGATAGCTTAATACCTAAAATACCTGATTTGTTTGATGAGTTTTTAGATTTAAAACTCATTAGACCAGCCTTTATTATGCAAGATTGTATACCGTTGTTTGGTGATGGGATCCTCCATATTCTTTACTCGAATGGCACTTGCGTGAAAAAAGATTTCTATATACCAGAGAAACCCAGTGCATTTAGCGTTGACGCTGCTTTATACCTTGTAGCTGCTTTGGATGGCAAAATATATCAGTATAATGTAATGGAGGTGCTACTTAAATCTATGTTTGGCATTGGGACTCAGTTGCCGCAAGATTTAAATTATAACGTTATAATGTCTATTATCGGTCATTCCAAGAAAAAAATATTGGGAGTTTATAAAGACTGGTTTAAAAATAAATGATTTTATTGCAAGGACTTTTACATTGCAATCCCTAAGATTTAAAATAATATTTATTAAATAAAACAACTTATAATGGTTTATATCGCATATACTTATTTAGATTGTTTTAATTGTTGCGATTATTTTAATAATCGTGAAAAAGTGTATTATTTTTTCTCACCATCGTGAGATTGCGGTTAAAAGTAATATTAAATAGTAATTCAGAATATAAGAAAGTATAGACTTTTAGTTATGTTTATGATACCTAAAACCTTTTTTACATGTCTGTATATAAAGTACCTGGGTGACTTGTGATCCTCCTTTGATCCGTGAGCTTTGCTCAGTATTTATGAAAAATATTTTGTTTTAATTGCGTTTTTATAAGAGTATCCAAATCGTTAGAGCCGTTTCCGAGTTACATAAGCGACATAAATCTATTACATTAAAGTTATAAGATTAGATTATTATTATAGATTATATTTTTGTTACGTCTATATGTTTGGAAAATTGCGGAAAAACATAATTTTTTTAATACTTTAACATTGGTTTAATTTCAGTAAAAGTCGCTTAAAAGTCATGAAAATTTATTTCTAGAAAATGTTTCGTTAACGCCTACGCTTTAAGATCGCCTCTAGATCTAGTAGCAATTGATTCAATATAATCAGTTTTATCATCTAAAAATGTTTTCAACTCCGCAAGAACACCTTCCAAAATGATAGCTAAGATATTGTATTTATAGATCTTCTTATCATAAGCGAAGTATTGGATAAGAGTTGCTTCCATAGCGTAAGCAGTAGGTTTTACTGCAAACTCAAAATCGGTGATTTCACTACTGCCATTTACATAGATAATGTAAGATTTACTATCTACGATTATAGGGATACCATCATCAAGTATAAACGGAGGCTTTAGGAGTTGTACATAATTTGTGTTGGAAGGCAGACCTTCAATTTTCTTGACACCATCATCGTTGAATACGTACGGCACTTTGTCAGCTCCAAGATAATATAGATTGTTGGAATAATCAAGAACAATTTGCTGAGCGCCAACAATTTCATCTACTTTCACCTTATTTTGGCCTTCTTCTGTTACCTTGTATACCTCATTTTTATTCGTCAAAATGTAAATCAAATCAGTTCCATTGACTTTAGCAAGACTGATAATATTATCTGTGATTGATCCATATTTATCGGCTCGGTTTTCCTTTTCATTGTAGACGTAGAGACCGTCAGTGGCACTGAAATAGGCTGTTTTCGTGTCGTCGTTAGCAGCGGCTGCGTCAGTCCCAGTCTCCAAAATTTTTTTGGCTTCGTTTTTTTTAAGTACCGAAAGGCCTTTGTATTCCTTAACTCCATCTTTTACGTCTGCTTCGACGAAAAATATTGTACTATCACTATCGTTACTGTTATCATCATCATCATCATCATCATCGTCATCAAAGTTGAGAGCGTTAAGAGGTACTAGGATGCTGACGATGTCATGTTCAGCAGTGTAATCTTTGAATTCTTCGAGGAAGAATTCTGTGTCAATGACGAGTTTGTCATCGACATCGGCATTCGATACAGCAGTTGTCGTCGGTTGTGGTGTTGATGTTGGCGCACACAGCGCCAGACTAACGAACAGTGCGAAGATTGCAAAACGTTTCATCCTTTGGCCTGAAATGATAAGAAGAATCATTCATAGCACGAGTATACTCGAACCAAACTTTATGACTGGTTTGAAGCATCACGCGCTTCGCCCCATCTCTCTCTTGTACTTCCTCGCTGGACATATAATTAGCATCAACATTCACACCTATATTATAACAGTGTTAGGAAACTTCCTATTGTTATTGCTATGTTAAAAAAAAATATTGTTTCAAACATTTCGTACAAAATCATTGTTGCCACCGGATTGATATAGGTACTTATCATCATTCATATTTACATCATTTATAGATTTTGGATTTTTTGTTGTATATCCGTGTGTGTCCATGCCATCTGCGGGACAGGCAATCCTAGCACCAGGCATGATTATGTAAGCGTTATTTATGCCGTTTAGCCGCAAATCCACAAATCAGTTTGTCATCTTCTAATGATGACCTAATTGTTATCAAGTTTCGTATTTATACACAATTTGTTTAAAACAACCTATTCTGGATACCCAAGACATGAATAGGTTTATCTGTACGTTATCAGAACGATAACTATGCCTTTTGACCTGTTTGCGTTGTTTTTATGTACCTCTGTAAGTGAAAATAAGAATGGTCACGTTATAAACGAATGTTCGCTCTCACCAGATAACGGACCGACAGCAAACTGATATGTGGATTAAAGATTTTTTTCTGAAGAACATAATTTTAAGTATTTAGTTCTAGATTATCTTCCGTCACATAATGAATGAATGAACGGTGATAAATTACATCTGCCGTACTAGCATGCGCGCCGTGACAAAATTTTGTCGATCCTTATATATCGTGCATTTATCTCATATTCGCACGAGAAAGAGCGAGACAAAACAGTAGACAAAATTTTGTCGTGGTGCGCGTGCTAGCTAGTGATTTATTATATGCAAAATTAGGGTTACGTGTACATGATTTGTATAATAAGTATGTATATGCCTCGGTGTTTATTGTCTATATATGTGCATGTGAATGCATGTTCCTATATGTATTTATATGTGTGAGTGCGCAAGTCCTTAAATGTAGATATATGTACTTAAATGAACGAGATGCATATACATAATTATATAAATAAAATTATAAACTTTCTTAATGCCTATATACTTGCATAGCTTAATTATTATGTTAATGAGAGTTGCGTCTGCCTACAAACTACTCAGTAGTTTGGCAGAATTTAGATTAAGTTTTGGCTATGTAAGTTTGAAGATAAATAAATTAAAAAAAAAAAAAAAAAAAGCCTGGCAGGTGAGATACTAGTCGAACGCTAACGTATATATCTAAATTTATATTCGACTAACTTCTGCATGCGGTTTCCCCCGCGTGGTTATTTAGGAACCGTGCATTTATCCGGGATAAACAGTAGCCTATGTTACTCTCCGATCCATAAATTATATCTATGCCCAAAAGTCCTACGATCCGTGGCTCCTTTGCTGCGTGAAAGAAGGACAAACCAACAAACAAACATTCCAATAAATCAACTAAGAGCCAACGTACACGAGCGCTCCAATCCACTATATTCCACGCCAACGTTCCAAAAACCATGTGTGTAGTAGGGAATCTTAGATGGATTGATAGTAATATTAATAGTAGTAGTATTACTACTATTAGTAGTAGTGTCTAGTGATAGGAATATTGGTATCCAAACGTTCCAAATCCAACGTTCCAACTAATCATGTGTGGCCGATACAACGTCCATTTTGCGACAGTTGGCAGTAGTCAAGACGCAGAATGACCGAAAAATGGAGCGATGGCGCGCCATAAATGGAGTGACCGTGTGCTCGAAATTGGACCATCGTTCAACTCAATCCACGACGAGGGAAGCAATGGATTAGGAACGCTTGTGTATGAGGGCTCTAATACACTTTCGTACTTATTAAAATACGGATAGGTTTGTATTTGACAACTACCTTTGAGGGCGATATTGACCCAACAAGGTAAAACGAAAAACTTTGAGAATTTGAAGCTTTGAAGGGCAGCTGTTTATTTGAAACACAACATTGTTGTTGATCTGGGCCCCAATCGCGCTAATTTGAAATGACAGCGTACAGTTATTGTTTGGTTGTGGTTTGATACCAACTGTTGTTTAGTTTCGGTTCAGGCGTGTGGAATTCGATATTGCCGTTCATTTGACAGCGTTAACTGTCAGTTGTTGTCGATAAAACGTTTCAACTTTTGGTAAAACTATTAGCGCGATACGAAACGGTCAAAAAGCTGTACAGCGGTTGTGGTTTAGTAGCGGTTTGATTGATAATTTTTAACGCGATTGCCCTCCAGGCGAGATAGTCAAATAATAACCGACCGAGAATAAAAAAGTAGTCAGTGACAGATCCAATTTCAGGGAGGTAGCTAGCTAAGCAAGCAGTAGAAAATGCCGAGCAAATATCAAGTCATACAGTCACACTAAAAGTTGCACAATAAATAAATGAAAAATAACAATTCGTAAAAAATGACTATTACACAACGTACTCACCTTACAGAAGCTTAGCACAAAGTGATAACTAAAGTAAACATATTAAAATTAAATGTGCACTAATGACCTCCATCTGATAATAAGTACTTCAAACACTCAATTTAAACATCAACAGGTCCGTATTTTGTTATTTTAGGTGCACTAAACAAAGTAGGTACTCGGTCGTGGCCAGGGTGGTTTTCGCGTTAGGGATTTTATGTATCTACTAGCTGTGCTTCGGCAGCCCGGCAGCTTCACTCACGTAGCCTAAGTTACTTCTTATAACATCAGCTATCTGCCAGTGAAGTCCCGTCAAAATCGGTCCAGCCGTTTCGGAGATTATTCGGAACAAACGAAAACTCTAGACTATTCCATCCAGCCGAAGACCTAGCGACCGCTGGTCTTAATCGGCTGCCTTATCTAGTGTTCGGTCGTTCGTTCTAATCTCGTGTTCGTTATCAATACCAGACCGATTAAAACCAGCGGTCACTAGTCTTCGTGTGGAAGGAATAGTCTAGAATTTTTGCTGGTTATTAAAGAAATAAGCTCTTACAAAACGAAAAGAAGCGAAAACTATTGACAACTCCTTCAACACGAAGACTAGTGACCGCTGATTTTAATCGGTCTGGTATTGATAACGAACACGAGATTGTTAGCTGATAAGGCAGCTGGTTGGAGTTGACAACGAACACGAGATTGTTAACTGGTAAGGCCCCTGGGCCGCTTCAAGGCGAGAGTGAATAGGTATTTTCTAGCGTGCCTACCAGCTGGTAAGATACCGGTGAAACGTAAGTCTATGTACTGAAATAAAAATGAACTTTGTATCTTGTATTCTATTCTATTCGCTTATATTTCCTATTCTCTGCGATATACTATATTCTATAACTAGCTGCTGCCCGCGGTTTCACTCGCGTGGAGATGTTGGATTTCATGGTTTTTATTTTTTTGCGCGGAACCCTAATTCTTTTTCCAAAATAAAAGTAGCCTAAGTTACTCCTTGTAACATCAGCTATCTGCCAGTGAAAGTCCCGTCAAAATCGGTCCAGCCGTTTTGGAGATTACCCGGAACAAAAAAACAGACAGACAGACAAAATTTAAAAAAATGGTTGTTTTGTTATATATCCTATATATATACTTTAATATGCATTTTATAAAAAGCTGTTATTTTGATATTACAAACAGACACTCCAATTTTATAGATATAGATTGTATAATAATGTCAGTTATTTCGCAGCAGCTTGAACCCCTAAAACAACTCTGAGTGCGTCCATGTTACAGTCACAAAATACCGCGATGAACGATAAACGTTTCTAAAAATTCCAAATACCCAAATGGGTCTATTGTATATAACAATGTTGGTTTATTCCACTTGTACAGTTCAATAATGATGCTTACATGAGGTCAAAATGTTGATAAAAACGGTTTGTCGGTAGGTATGACTAAATGAGCAAAGCAACAATTGATATCCTATTCGCTATTTTCGAGCACATCATCTCAAGGTAGTGGTCAAAGGCTAGCCTATTAAATGAAAAACGATCTCCCACCTTAAACGCATATACCTTCTCCGTTCCGTCATGGGTAAAAAATAAAAAGTAACTTGTGCAATTTACTTATAAAAGCTATGAGCAATGTGCTTGCCGAATATTTTTACATCTTGTAACGACTAGGCGCTTAAGTGTGCCTGGTTTTTGTCCTAAAAACTTCTAAGATAAATGGGATGGGATAGTGTAGACGGCTTGTTCCGGAGATTAGGATATTATAACTAAATCAGGGGCATAAACTCTTTCGTTTGCGAAATAAAATGATGTGATAGAGCATGTTCAGAAAGAGACCCGTCGTGGGATTTCAGGGCGCTGCGCTGTTGTTGTTTAGAGGGCATTGGGTACATACATATATAGCACGTCTGTTCACTGTAACTATTTCTTTAGTTTATGATTTAAAATGCCGACAAAAAGAAACCACCTCCTAATTTTTGTTGAGCTCTGCACTGAAAACGCAGTTGTTGTGAAGTTTTTTTTTCAGTAGAGGTCGTAGAAGCACGTTGGTCTATCACACGGCCGGCTCACGGTAACAAGAAATGTAAACAAAAACAAACTATTGTAGTTCTTTGTTGATTTATTACAATTATGATACGAATAAAAATATTTAATTATATAAGTACTTAATAGATTTTTGTTCGACGCCACAACGCTGCGGTGCGTACACGCATCGGAGAAACAACGCTGCACCGCAATGCGATGCTTGAGGCAACGAAAATCATCGTATACGGTAACGTATGAAAAAATTGTGACCATTAGTTTAGTTTCTAGTAAGACCAAATTAGAAACGAATTTTGTGAATATTCCTAGAGATATTGAAGCTCTTAGTTGGCAATGAAAAATACAGATGAGTGCGCATACGCACGTATATCCTACTCAACGTGTCAGTTGGAAGTGACGATGGCACCATGACTTCGCATCACAGATTTGTATGGTGTGGCATCGCATGGGAAATTTCCACTATACTTGGACCATGGTACGACTTCGTAGGTTTTTACGGATGCCGTAGAGTTGGAGCCTCGCCCTAACGGAGTAAGAGATGATTTACGCCAGGTAAATAAATAAAAGAAGTAAACACACGAGAATTTGGTCTTTTAATGTTCTATACCTATTGATGTCCCCTGATACTTTTTTGTTCTCCATGATCGGCTTTAAAGGTTGGAGCGCATCGTGCTGGACCAGCCAGGAGAGCGGTGGTCGTGAGCCATTTCAGCCTTAGGTCTGTAACGGATAAAGGAAATATTTTAGCAATGCACTAAAGGAAACACTGCTAAAACCTTGTTCATACGCGATATGGTCGCTAAGCGACAAAGCCCTTTGGATAAATAAAAAAAAGGCTTGGCATACAGGGCCCGATTATCCATAAGGCAAAGTAGACAACTACCTAGAGGCTCAGCTCCGACTAGGGGCCCCGCACCCTGGGAAAAAAAAGAAAATGCTTCTTCGGATGAAAATTAAATTTGAAGATTTGTATGTAACAAACCCTCAACGACAATATTATTAATATTGCGTTGTTTTTATATTATATCATCATATTTCAGAACGCATTTCAAATTATTATAGCATAATATTATTATGGTTAGAAAAGGGGGCCCGAGACGTGCATTGCCTTGGGGCCCCGACATGGTTAATCCGGCCCTGTTGGTATATAGAAAAGGCAAACATCAAAACTGCAACCTGTAGCTCACGATTTTAGAAACAAGCTGAATTGAATAGTCTGATCGTTGAGATTTTGTTGCCTTATGTTATTTTCCTTACCTTTAGTGTTCCATATAACATCCATGTGTATGAAAATTTTAATACCTTCTTTGATTGGGTATGTGCTAGGACTAACTAATTTGTATGTGTAGGTTTAGGTGTTTACCACTCCTTTGCTCATGTAGTCAAGCTAACTGTATTTGAAGAAAAAAATTAGGCAATGCAATTACTAGGCAGATGAAACTCAGGATATTGAGCGTACGATATACTTAGTAGTGAGCCTGCAGTGTCACGCAGGCCTTTTTGCGCCTTTGTATTTCAATTTGTATTGCCCTGCGAGTGTTTTAGGATGGTGATTTGCTTATCTTGCTCATCATGCAACCGATCTACTCGTTATTAGGGATTCACTGGTGTACTACTCGTTATTAGGGATTCAGGGTTGTACTGAATGAGTTTTGGTAGAGCCAAGGAAGGACATAGTAATTTTAAGAACTTAAAATGTATAAACTTTGGCGTGGCGGCTTGTAGAGTCGACGCTTGACCAAAATGTTGGCTTTTATTTCGCTCAGGCTTTGCCATCCGGCAGGGCAACGCGAACGCCAGCATTTTGGAAACTCTGTATTTGAAGTTTGAACTATCTTTAGACCATTTTGGAGTCTATAGACACTTAGTTCAACGGATTTTTTACTTTTTATTGATATAAATATATATATATATATAATATAAAATATATATATAAAAATATATAAATTTTAATTATATTTTATTCTGTATATATTAGTTTTAATTTGGTGTCACGTAAAATATAATACAGCTATAGTAATATACTATATTATATTATATTATAGCATCTTTGATAATATTACAGGTAAAGTTTGTTGCATGTTCGTTTGTTACTGCTAACTCTAAAAAAATTTTTCGATCTCAAGATAATTCTAAAGCTATGGAATCCATATATGCATACCTCGTTTATAAGTATTATGTAAGTATGGACTTTCTGGCCTGATTTTTTTTAACTTGTGCACCCACAACTTAATAAACAAATTAGTAGAAAATTAGAAAGTGCTTAGTTAGGCCTAAATCAGTCTACCACCATGCTTTGGTTGCATCAAAAGTTCAAGCATGGTTCGAGCCCATATGAGGGTATCGCTGCTGGAGGCTATCACTGCTCTGGAGGTTATCACTGCCATTGGAAACCACCTTCGCTTCAAAATAATATTACGCTATATTGTAAACTAGCTCTCGTGTCATTGACCGGACCTTTGATAAGTGTTAATACACGAAATGCGCGCTTGACGCAAATGCGTTATTATTCTGAGAAGCAAACGTACGTTTGCATAAGCGTCTATGCTGCCCCTAAGAGGCAACTTTGGCGTGGATGCAATGGAAATCGTGTGCTGCAGCTTCACTGTGGTGCTGCTCTCGTGTATTATGCCTTTCATCAATTTCACCCTGGAGCTTATGGGTCTTATAGCTTTTGCGGTCAAAAATATAATTGATAACGATGCCATCGAAAATATACGAGCAAATGAACAAGACTGAAGCAACTGGTACAAAAATGTGTTTAAAATATTAGTGGTGCATACAAAGCATGCGTCGCCTGTCCAAGAAGTATGCTAAAGTAATAAATAAAAAACATGTTTAACTTAAAAAATAAAAATCTTTATTCATAATAAAATCATCGTACAACATATCAAAATTCGTACATTAAGGCAACAATTATTGGCGGTCAACATTTTTTTCAGAGAAAAAAACATATTATTTTCTCAAAAATGTCAAACATCAGCCATTATTATGTTTGAGATTTTTGTTTAAATTAAACAAATTGGTCCTCATTTTTAAAACACAATGTACTAACTAAAACTAACATAAAAACAAATATATATTTTGGAAAATGTGGTAATTTTGGGCAATAAATTTTATTATCACATTTCCCATTATTGTCATTTATTTTTATAAAAATATATTATTTTTCAAGGAGTTTCAAATGTAACAAAATAGTATTTAAACCCCTATCATGACATAGGAAAGCGAAGCTGCAAAATCGATAAATATATTTATTTTTAAATAACATTCATATTATTAAACTAACTTTTGTCTTATATTTGGTAAATATAAATAATGTTCACATCAAAAACAGTAGGCAGATTTATTTTAATAGTAATAATTTTTGAGCGTCATTTTTATAATCACAAACTAATAATGACAAACATATACTTATTTATATAAAAAAAAATCATATTTATGTGGTAATGAATATCTCACATTTGTAATTCCAAATATAATCACAAAATAAAGGCAGTAAAAGCTAAAAAATAATATTTAACTAAATTAACAATAAAGTTTGGACGTCCGAAGCTATTTATATGACACAGTGTAAGAATTTAAAAAACGAGCACAAAACAGTACGGACTGTTAAAATATAGAATGTCTAGGTTGATTAAGAAACATATATAGGAAATAGAAAGATATAAATGAGGTGACTTATATGCATATTTTAATTATTTGTGCTATGTACAGTAAGATGTAAGTCTTTGATGTTAAAAAGAATGACAAAAGTAATGACGCGTCCTCACATCGTAATAAAGGTAAGATATGTCAGCAAAGAACCAAAAATATAAGCAGAAAGAATAAAAAAAACCAATCAAAACAGTACATAAATAGCTACAAACGTCCATTTGAAGGGCTCACTTCGAGTGGACCAAGTTAAGAAATTCCTCCCTCGTCTTGGGGTCGTCACGGAAGACACCCAACATGGTGGATGTAACGGTCTTACTGTTAATCTTCTGCACTCCTCTCATCACCATGCACATATGCCTAAAAAGAGGAAGAGAGAAAACGTTAACACGTAGGTATACTTCGAATTGTTATAACTAAGTGGTACGAGTATAAAACAATATACCCAAAGTATGTTAAGGGTAACGCTGACACTATTAAACGAGATCGAATTTCACCAATTTGGGACGGGCACGGTGGGTTTCTGCAGGGTTCATTGACTTTGAGCACAGATTAGGTACCTGCTGATGTCGTTGTCATTTATTATGTAAAAGAAGAATATCTAAATACAGATTGGCCAAAGAATCCCAAGAATTTGGTCATTATGATTGACATATTTACATTGATCGTTTTGAGTCCACCTTTATCATGCGTACACAAGAAAGTGAATTCTTTGTCGGAATCTGCGTTTTCTGCTAACTACAAATCGAAAACTATTTGATACAAGAGTGAATATTTTTTAGGCAACCATGCTGTCGAAGACCATAGTCGCATAATATCAGGTGAGATTGCGGTCAAACGCAAGCCATTTTTTTATAGAAAGAAGATAAAGGTAAAAACACTTACACTCCTTCAATAACCACGGCGACACCAGCTGGACGGACTGCCTGAGTGACTGCGATGGCAATCTGCTTGGTCAGACGCTCTTGAACTTGGAGACGGCGCGAGAAGATCTCCACAATCCTGGAAAAGGTTAACTTAAGTAAGAAACACTTAAGATGGAAGATTCTTGGAATTAGGCAGATGAAAATATCGATGATAATCTTAAGGTGGATGATTTAGATGTTTGGTACAGCCAAGTGTTTGAAATTAGAGTAATATACGTTCATGTATTATAAGCTTATGAACTTGGACTATCTAGACATGATAAGAATCTTTATTTGAAAGCAAATATATTTAATTAATTAAGCTAACCAATTGTTCAACTAGCATTAAAGTGTTTTTCCATAGATCTGATTCTCATGCTGGTCAAGAATCGGTTAGATTGGCATTTGATTGAAAATGAGTCTTGGTCCTGGCCTAGCTTGAATTTGAAACTGGTCCATTTAATGTTCCTTATTAACAGATTGAACAAATTCAAATTGCTTTATTCATACAGGCCCCAAGAGAGCACTTATGAAGGTTAAAATAAATGACTCTAACAGCGGGTCTCTGTAACATTCGTCTACCCGAATCACAGACTAAAACTACTGCTGTCTTTAAATGACAAAGACATCAACAGACCCAATCCGTACTCAAAGTCAACGAACCCTCCAAAAACCCACCGTACTATACACAAATACACCGTATAAAACTATACATAATCTTCTGGGAAGATGTTTAAATTAGGTAAGTAGGTACAAATTTTACCTAGCCAACTTGCTGAGTCCCAAGATCTTGCCCTGAGGTAAGTATCCGATGGAGACCTTGCCGTAGAACGGAACAAGGTGGTGCTCGCACATCGAGAACATCTCAATATCTTTCACCACTACCATCTCATCTGTGTCCTCATCGAAGATAGCGTTGTTTAGGACATCTGAAAATATTAATTGAAATGTTATTAAGAATAATAGTTTATTTTTAGCAAATTTTTGTTTTCTTGTAACCTTGGTCTCTTTCATACATCAGTTATTTTGGCCCTCGCTCGACTTTTAATTACATTAAATATTTAGTTGCAAAGATTTTTATCTAGTCCACAATTAAATTTTATTAGAAGGTGATCTGCAATTTTATTTACGTCAGTGATGATATTTCTTTTTATACCAAATAAGCTTAGCGAGGATGTGAATCTAATATATTTTTGTGTTGATAATACTGTACGCTCTAGTGAACAATTCAGTAATTTGTACTATGGAAGTATAGAACGAGTGGACCATAATGGTCCTGGGACCAAAAATTACGCTCACCTTCAAGGCTCTGGTCATAGCCCTTTGTGAAGAACAACATGGCTTTTGCAGCGCGTTCTGGAGTCTTCAGGAGACCCGCCCTCTCCGGATCTTCTCCCAAACCTGAAAAATATGAGATAAGTACTGTGTAGTTACAATTTGTATGCTATTACTTGTTTGCATAAATTAGAAAAGAGTTTTGATGTCTCAAAAATTTCGTGTCCAACAGGATTCGAACCTGCGTCTTCTGGTTATCTAGACCTGACGCCTTAACCAACTAGGCTATGGGAGCGATTGATGTTGACTCCCAAATTCTTGAGATGATGTTTTCTTTTCGGCTTACAAGCGGTAGCTCCATCTGGCCTCGCTTTGTAGCGATTGCCTACTCCATTGTGATACGTTACAGTATGAATCAAATGCATTGCGAGACGAGCAGCAGCTCTGGGAGGCGACAATGGCAATGAAGATGCAGATTCGTGTACCATTGACACAACCACGACCACTCTGCCAAGAGTGCATGACTAAGAAGAAGAAGAAGATGAATCAAATAGCGAGATATTTTGCTGAGATGATGTTTTTTTTCGGCTTACAACAAGGATGTTGAGTCGCCGAACGCGATTTCTTTGCTAGTGTAGGGTACATATTACCTAATATGATAATTTTCGGAGAGTTAATGCTTAACTGAAAAAACTATATTCTTTTACTATATTCTACTTTTGACATCCCTTCAAATTAATTAGGATGAAAATTTGAAATTTGAAACAACAAAATTATATATAACACTGACTAGATGATATCTAATATATCAAATTGTATTGTATGGGGTGGTAAATATACTATAATTAACTGGTCTCAATAAAATTTCTTAGACATAAACGTACATCTCAGTTACATTATTTAACATACACGGTATTTCAAACATTTTCGAAAGTTTATGCATAAAACATACACCGTGAAAATGTTAGAATTGTATCCTGTAGGTAATTGTTAGAATGAGAAACGTGAAAACCAAAGTATAGCCACAGAATAATAATTAATAGTACAAATGCTAGCTTAAGAAAGTTGGCGAATTCTGGCGGGTCGCCATGCAATAGGAGCTGTAGGAGCGCATTGGAAACTAGTGAAGCTAGTCAATTCTGGAGTATCACTGTTTATTACATATCATAAGTAGATGGAGTATACCATACGCAGCTTAACAATAAGTTTCTTACGCTACATAAGCATAAGCTAGTTATTTACCTGTGAGTAGTAGTCTGTAGGAGTTGGCCATGTCCGGTAATAGCGCCTCCCTGGTAGGTGGTCTATGGTCCAACTCCAAGTCATGGTGGAATGTGCAGTTCTCGTGACCTGGGGACAAGAGGAAAAGCGAACTTTAGTATTTTTCCTCTGGATATCATTATTTATGATTTGCCTAACTGCTGAGCTGGTTACATCCTTCGAAGCACTCTCTGTCTTCCGAATATCATTGGTCTCACCGTTCATTGAATATTCCACGTTTTTGATCTAACATCAGTTATTTAATTAAATATCCGGCAGGTGCTACTTGATAACTGTGCCGACTTGCTGCCGCAGTATTTTTCAAATTCTTTTGGCTTACGCAATAACCTTATGGAATTGCAAAGTCGCCAAATCAGAACAATTATGATTATGTAGATATGCAAACAGCAAACAAAATATTCATTTTAGAAATAACGGGAAACAAAATCAGCAAAATTGGTAGGTAACAAACATCGATATCAAAATACAGCCTTCTGCTTCTTTCTCATAAAGGCATTTGACCAGACTATAAATTCAACAACCCAACCTTCCACCAAACTTAGATATGTTCCAGGAACATCAAGTCAAAGTTTGGTTTTGCTAGTCACTTATACTCCTACAACCGGAGTTGACAGGGTTCGCCGCTGAAGGACACGCCAAGGAGGACCTCATCATGATTAGTAGTGGCGTGGATACAAATTAATATGGATAAAATAATATCCCATTGAGAATACAGGTCTCTGCGTTTTGGGTGATAGGTATACTTAAAATGTAGAACAAAAGCAAGTTATCTAAATATACAAGGCATTACATAGCAAAAGACCGGCACGTGGCAGATATCTCGCAAAAAGTGAGGTTAAATTGTGAACTCAAGTAATTAATAGTACGATAACATCGAACAATGTCATTTGATATATTTATGATATGATCGTAATTCTTTTTTATTGTTATATGTTGTTGATATAACAAATATGAAAATTTCATGAAGTCGGAATAAAAAAATGGCACATTAAAATTTGCTTTTTAAGGTCAAAGAATCTTGATTTTTTTGCTCTTTTACATAAATGTCAACTATTTAAAACAAAGATTTAAAAAGCAGAAGGCCAAATAAACACATTCCTAGAATATAAACAGTATTTTGTATAAATACAATAATTATATAAATGTATCCAATACATTTAACATAATTATGGTATATACGTTATATTATATTATTATACTTTTTATGAAATTAAGGAGCGAGTGGTGCAGGTCATTTACCTGGCAAGTACAACAAAAGCATTGCAATGCGCTCGTTAGTTCGTTACCCTGAGACATTGGGTATAAGTTTCATATGATCAGTAATTTCAATGATTATTAGTATTTCATATTCTAAGGGTCTTACTAATAAACAGTGTATAACAGTTGTATAGATACAAAATGTTTTGTCTTTGTTGTTCTTTGACAATTTTAAACGGAATCGAAAGAGACGAAACATTGTGCAACCGTTACACAGTGTTTATTAGTAAGGCTGTAAATATACAAACCAGGTGTAGTCGATGTGCGTGGTGTCATCGGCGTCCCAGGTACTTCGAGCTCTATTTCAGCGTCATTTATGTGGAAATTCTTAAGCATCTCAGGTGTTTTCTTGTATTTACTAACAAACGATCCCTTCTGTCCGTTTTCTCCGTTTTCTTTCTCTTCCGAAATCGAATTATTTCTGATAGACCGCGAACTAACACGTCTGATTAGCGACGACGGGGGAACGATGGGATCCGAGTTTGAATCTTTACCGTTAATAGCAGCCATTTTATATGTTCGATCTAGAATTTCAAATGTTTCTATTTTCAATTGTTTCAAATCGAAAACAGCAGCTTGTTTGGACTGTGCAATTTGTACTGAAGGCAATTTGTCGATAATTACGCAATGCTAAAGTGGGTTTGACGCATCGATAACCTGTCAACTTTCGTCTGCGTGTTGTAAACATAAGATTACTTTACACGAGTTTTTTTCTGTTTTATCTGTATTTTTACTTCCGCTTGGGAACACGTTTGGTTTTTAAGACGTAATATAATTAACAAAATTTCAGTCAAGGCCAAAGAGTTAAAGTTACGTTTGTAAAATTTTAACACTGCAAAAAAATAATTTATATGCCATAGTTTAGTAATGAACATTTATATCTGACTAATTTAATCAAAAAATGCGAACGAAATTTAGTTTCCGGTTTTTAATATTGAATGAATAGTGATGGTTATTAATAATCATCATAAATAGTAACTAATATAAAATATTTATGTATCTATGAATTGAATATACGTACCTACAAATGTACCCATTAGGTATACCAGTTTGAAAGGATATATATACGCTTTAATATGAATAACGTGTGTGAGTGTGTATAATAATGTACAGTATGTGTTATTATTATATTTAAGTATTTATTATACCACCCGTAGATTTACCAACTGGTTTTGTAGATTAGTAGATGTAATTATCGTAAAATTTAAGTACTAGCAAGTTAATAAGGGTATTCAGACCGGTTTGAAAAATGTATCATTACAATTACTTGGCATTCTAAAATTATTTTAGATGTCCTATATAGCAGATTGCACTGATTGCATTTTTGTATGTACACATATTTTATTTCTCCATACAAATTTTACTTATCCAATAACTATGATCTGCACTACCTTCTAAAATCACCACATTACACCGAGGTTAACTGGAAGATAATGCTTTATAGCATTAAGTTCGCCTATGTACCTTCAACTATGATTGTGCAATAAAGAATTTTCTATCTATCTATCTATTGCACGCTCAGTGACGCTTGAAGGACATTTGATTAGGGCAAATGGCATTAGCCTTAGCAAGACCCTTAAAAAAACTACAAAACTGATCAAACAGCAACAACAAAACCTTGAACCTGTTAAGCATAAACTCAGGTCACAAAACATATCGGCATCGGCAGGAAAACCGGTTCGCCACCGGTTTTTTTCTAGTAAACCTTGGTGCATATGAAAGTAGACGTAAATCGAGCAAGGCCGAAACGGTTACTTCCTAGTAATTAAACAAAGTATCTGTGATTTTGGTAACTAAGTTATGCTTGTTCCGGTTATGTGTGATTTTTGGTACAGCCCCAATAATTGTTTTGGCATTGAGTAGGTATAGAGTTGCAATGAATGAACAATTATATAATATTGGTTTGGTTTTTCTGTTTATGTAAAATGTTTATCACATTTATGCGCTTGATTTAATTCGATTTATTTTCACTTGATAATTGTAACCTATTGGACTACTTTGAACACAGGGTTGACTTGTTAGACAATGTCACTTTCTACAACCATCAATAGTAGAAACGATAAGTAAAACTGACATAAGAAATCGAAAGTATTATGATAGTCTAACGAATCCTTATGCCAGTTTCAGATATCGACATTTTCTGCAATCGATAACGAATAACGATTGTAGAAAGTAACTTTGTCTTTGCCCCGTGGATATAGAAGAATGTTTATAATTATTACGCTGATGTTGTTTATTCTATCTCAGATTGAATGGTATGGCAACAGAAACTTAATTATGAAAATTAAATCAGACCACATAATCAAACGTTTAAGTCGATATGTCCAACTTTCGTTACCTTATTTATTACATAAACGATTTCTTTTTGTTGCTCCGAATTTTAAATACCCATATCTTTCTTTTAACACATTTTAAAATCAACAACATGTGGTTAATTCTATTGGATATCGAGACGAGCATTTCTTTTGTATGATGGTAAGCATAACGCTTGTCCGTTATGCTTACCATCAATGCTTGTCCATTACAATAATTGCAGTGTCAATCAAAAATTTTAAACCACAAAGGCCTGCGCTTCACTGTAGTGCGCTGTGCGATGTTAAGAGATCCTGAGATATTAAGAGTGATTGTCACTTGTTTCGAATAACAAATTTTAATATAATATCATTTCGTGTAATTCAGTGCGTATAAAATCAATTACCATAATTATTCACATATTTCCTATATAATTGACTTGCATAAATATCCATTTAACATAATTACAGTTGATCGAGTTTTCATCTCTCCTATTTTAATTTTATTTAATTTTCATTTGATCTAATAGTATCAAGTCTCAGGAAGTCAAGGTATCTCAGAGGATTACGTGGAGTGATAGAAATATTGGAAATCCAAACTTTCCAAATCCAACGTTCCAACTCATCGTTAGTGGCCGATACGACGATCCATTTCGCGCTCTGTTGCCGATACTCGAGACGCAGAATGACTGAAAAATGGAGCGATGGCGCGCCCGGAATGGAGTGCCCGTCCGTGGGCTCGAAATTGGACCATCGTACCAATCATCGAGGTACTAACGCCGAGAGATGAAATACTGTACAATCCGATTCCACAACAATGCCGTGATCTTTCATTAACTAATATCAGCGCTCAGCGTATCAGCGCACTGCGAATCGCTGCAAGGCGGTGGCTTAGTCAATCAGAGCGCATTATATCTAGGCAAAAATGGTGGAATTTATTTCATGCAAACCAAACGTCAATGCATCTCTAGGAGTTAGTTCCTCGATGGTTGCAATCAATCCACGACGCGCGGGGCGATGGATTTGGAACGCTCGTGGATTTGGAACTTTAAGAAGCTCAGCATGTTACGTATTTGTTTAGGTAGCGTAATAACTGTTCTAAAATATCAACAGTAGTATTCCATTGATTTGTTTACAAATCAGCAAAACCGCTAGTACTTTTTATAGTTGCAAATGAAACATGACGATTTAATGAAGACTCAATGAGTAGAAAAAGTCCGACGTCGAGTGCTTATTGCTAATGCATTGTTGATTGTTAGATTGTTATTGGCACGTAGTTTTTATTGATTTGTCCTCCAAACATTCGTATATTGTAATATAATACAAGGTGTAAATTAAATAACTGAATACCTGAAAGTAGTTTGTCCAGAATCGAGAGTAGAATCGATTACATTATACTTTAAAGTAGATTGTTTTTTAATCGCTTTATTACTGTACCCGGTCTAAAAAGTTGTAAAAGCAAAATAAATGAAATTTTTTGGCGAGGTTGCACATTTAAATGTGCTATATAATTAATACTAGAGCGCCGTCAAACCTCACGTTTAACTTCACGTGAAACGGCGAAGCGCAGCTGATAACTACAAATTACGAGTGTAGAGTTACAAATCAATTAGAATTATGTACTTAGCAAAAAATACGAATATCAACGACCCCCGATAGATGAAATACTGTACTACCCGATTCCACAACAATGTCGTGATCTGTCGTTAACAAATATCAGCGCATGGGGAATCGGCTCGAGGCAGTGGCTTAGACAATCAGAGCGCATTATATCTAGGCAAAAATGGTGGAATTTATTTCGTGCAACCCAAACGACACTGCATCTCTAGGGGCTAGTTCCTCGATGGATAATCTACAAGCCAATAGATTTTTAACTTGACTTCAGAATATCATAAACCTATGAAGTTTTTTATTCAATGACATCTGACTTTTATTTTTATATTAGTTATGCCAATAAACAAAAATAGAAGGAAGATTTTGGCTGTAACTTGTTTTTGTCCAAAACGAAAAGCCTTTGCTAAAATTAAAGGATATAATTGAGGATGAGGATCACAAAAAAATGCATAAATCTCCATTTTCTATCATTTTATTAACCCTTTTGTACAAAGGTTACGTGGTTGAGATCGTCTTAAATGATAAAGCCGCCTATTTAGCACTGATTGTAGGTAATATGTTTGATTTATATTTTTCTGTGGACCTACAATAAAGTTTATCTTTATATCTATAATTAGAAGACAACTAATATATACATTGTATCATTTATACTTTATATCAGTAAGTTTATTTGTATTGATATCTAAGGTTAAGTAAGAGTTAACGCCTTGACTAAGACATTTATTATGTTTGTTATTAATTAAAACAATTATTAAAAGCAATAAATATAAATATCGTTATTACTACAACTCCTTCGAAAGTTCGTTCCCCTTCACTACCAACATAACAGTTATATTATTATTTTCATTATGTATTTCAATGTATTTGCGTCCTTGCTTAGCAAAAGTGAATGCGTGTCCTTTTAAGACTAAACTAAGGTACAGTGAGGTACAAAAATTCATGTTCTAAAATACAACTTTAAACTTCTAAACTAAAATTCCGCAACTACATTTAAAACAACTACTGGAGGATGTTTTCAAAAAGATAAAATTCTTCTTTAATGTTTTTTTAATTTAGCTATTCTCCTATTTAGGGACTGATTTGAATAACGTATTACTAAAACGGCATATATCCAGTACGGATGGGCTCATAGAAATTAGTTCTAGAGATATCATCATAAATCGATAGAAGACTTTATTTGTAAAGAAATATATTTTTAAGTTTTAACCCTCACTAGCGCTATCTCTTGTCATTTCATTGATACTGAAAAGTATCACACAACCGCTGCAAAGCGATGTCTGCTAGATAGAGTGACGATAGTAAGCCGAAAGAAAGTAACCGTATCAAGATTTTCAGAACATCGATCATTCATGGGAACGTGTACCATAGTTCAAATGATATAATCATCTGGTTTAGATAACCAGACCCAGGCATCCTGTTGGAAGTTGAGATGTATATATAAAATTTACATTTTAAAAGACTTTTAGGGGTTTTTAGATAGTATACTTTACCATTATTAAGAACTAGCTGCTGCCCGCGGTTTCACCCGCGCGGAGATATTGGATTTCATGGTTTTTATTTTTTTGCGCGGAACCCTGATTATTTCTCTAAAATAAAACTAGCCTAAGTTACTCCTTATAACATTAGCTATCTGCCAGTGAAAGTCCCGTCAAAATCGGCCCAGCCGTTTCGGAGATTACCCGGAACAAACAGATAGACAGACAAAAGACAGAAGGTACCGTATATACTTTCATATGCATTTGGTAAAAAGCTGTCATTTTGATATTACAAACAGACACTTCAATTTTATTTATTTGTATAGTTGCTGTAGTTTTTGTATTTGACTGTCCCGCGCGTACATTTGAGGTAGATTATTTAATGATTAAACGAACTTACCTGTAAGTTAAGTTCTATCATAATTATGTGAAGTAGTGAGTTTGAAGAGATTTTATATATACACTTGTAGTAGCACGCATAATGTCGCCTTGTCTATGCACTAAGTTCAGAGAGAGAAAAAAAAATATGTAGGTAGACCGCACAATTTCATTATTTCGTGCGGTCGGCTGGTTCTTCATTTAGTTCAGAGCTTATCAGTTCAAGTAGATATTTCACTATTCGGGACCTATGAAATAGGTAATCTGGGTGGGCGGGATGCTATATCTCTTCAAACTCACTACTTCACATAATTATGATAGAACTTAACTTACAGGTAAGTTCGTTTAATCATTAAATTATGTTACAGTATTGAGTTTGAAGAGATTTTATATATACACTTGTAGATGTTGAGAGAAGTTGTGAAATATCTATTTCAGTTGAAAGTATTACAGAAGTAAATATATTTAATATTTCTTCAATAATTGACATAATAAATGTACTTAATCACTCAATTAAAAGGTAATGTTTCTTAAATAAGCTATTAACATAATAGCTACAGTAAATTTTAGCATAAATTAATCAATTTTACTTCTAACAAAACAATGATTTGATTCTGTATATGCTGTCTGTTATATGCCTGTTATAAAACTTGGCAAATATTGTAGAGCCGCCGGACCAACCGGCAGTCTTCCTGATAACATCCAAATTCACACCGAGCTTATGAGCTTTTGAGGTGTCTAGTACTATGTGCAGAGTACTGTGTGATATCTATTCCACAGACCCGCAACGTATACTCTTTATCCATCTGCTAAGTGTTTGGGGAGAAACTTTATTATATAGTTTTTTATAGAAATAAAAATAGAGGTGTGATGATCACGTAATGCCGCTACATTACTTTTAGATAATCCGTTAATAATTAAGCCGGACCTATGTCAGGTCTGTCTCGAAAAATTGGCAGCATCAGCGTTGGCTGAGTTGCGTTTACACTTGACGTTTTTATCAAGTCAGGGATCCTAATGGAAATATCATTCCGCCAATTTTGAAAATTTCGGATATCTATTTTTGAAATAGTTTGTACTCTATGCGCTGTTACCAGCGCCAGCAGGGTAACTAGCTTCTTTAGTGATTTTTTCTAAAGAATGAGATTAATTAGGAATCCAAGTGGCTAGAGTTTCAATTACTAATGTAGTATCCCAGTGGATTCATACTTGGGTAAGGGAGGGCGAAGCCTAAATATACCCTTAAAACACAGTCGTCTGTGCTTATCTGACTTCCTAATACTAAGGAAGGTGTAGATCTAAACCCATTTAGAGTGCCGTATAGCGCTCCCGATTGAAATAACTCTGTTAAAACATGAATAATAACTGGAATGTGTAAGTATCATATTACTTAATTTAATTATCTGACAGAGACGCTATTAATGTGTCTAAAGACCCGGGAGGGAGTTTTCTTATTAGAGACTCCCGCACAATACTCCGGCATCCAGGGTAATCTGCCGCTGGATCTGGCAGAAACTGGAATGAGAGATTATTAGGTCCTCAGAAGTTTGAAAAAACCAGTGGTTTAGTTTGTAAAAAACTGGTTAAATAGGGGATACCAAGGTTCAGCTGGCCATGTTGGCCCGACCAGTATGCACTTAGCTTTGTCGCTAATAATTTTAATCAATGCTTTTTTAAAATTATTGAGAAGGAAGGGAACCCGTTTTTACGGGTTCCTGGTTCATGGTATTTTTATACAATTTTGACCAATTCACAGAGAAAGCGTCAAGCATCAGGGTCTTTGTGCCATGATATGTATACAGGACATTTTTTATTTATTCAACTAGCAATCATGTCAATCTCTGGTAGCCAGAATTTGTTAATTATTTGCTGAAAGGCAAGATCAGATAGTTCCCATTCAATATCCGGGTGAATACACCTTGATTCAGTATCTGCTATAGTATTTTCTGTAGATGGAATGTATAGCGCTGTTATAAATAGAATTCGCGCTTCACACCATTGTCGTATATCTTTGGTCAGTTTGTGAGATGGGGGAATTGGATTCCTCCCATACGATTAATGTAAAAAATCGCAGTTGTATTATCTATTCGCAAGATAATATGACAATTGGATAAATCCTCTAGACAAATTTTTAATCTTATGAATGTGAAGTTTTCTTTATTCCCGACTTCAGCTACCGCTTGCCGTTTTTCCCGTACAGGCTATCCCCCAACCCCCCATAGTCGAAGCATCTGAATTCGTCAGATTTAATTTGATTTTTTGGATTTTCGATAGATTTAATCCACCAATCGAAATCTGACTGTAAACTTACAGGCAAATTCATGTACTTTTCATTTTTGTAATGTTATCCATACATTCGCTATAGCTATGTGATATTAGTCAGGTATCGTTAAGATATATTGTCGATAATAATCAGCACAGCGTGGCATTCTGACCACCGTTTTCATTATTTTTGTGAAGACAAAAGGTGCCGTATTGACACCAAACGGTAGGGCATTAAATTCATACAAGTTACCGTTCAAACTAAATCTTGAATATTTTTTAGAGTTATCATGAACTTTCACTTAATAATATGCGTCTTTGAGATCAATAGTTGACTTGAGACAACATCTTGAGATTAGTTTGATCATTATTCTAAAATCTTCTAATTCAAATGAACATGTTGAATGAACTCGTTTAGCTTTTTCAAATTTAGGATAAAGCGTGCTTTTCCGTTCGGTTTGGGTAAAAAGATATTGGATATCCTCACAGGGCTCACAGTGAGGTATAGCACCTATAGAAATTAAATTATGTATAGCTTGATCAAATTCAAGTTTTTCTGAGTGTGCATAATTTCGGGGTTGAGGTATACAATGCTGATATGGAGTTTCAGTGAACGGAATTTCATAACCACGTATCCACGATAAAATTATTTTATCTGCGGTTATTTGTGACCATTGGTTGTAAAAAACAGATAGTATACCGGCGTAATTTACCGTATTGTCTAGCGGCGGCCGCGACTGAAGTTCGGTCGCGATGTCCTCGATGATGGCGAGTGCTGTTGCCTCTGAGGTGCAGACTCCTTCATCTTTGAGGGCGCCGACGGCTGCTGTCTGTAGTTTTGAACCGGAGCCTTCCCGTTTCAATTTCTGTTAACGACTTGATGCTTTGGTTTTGTAGCAATAGTCTTGTTAGAGGTGGAAGCTTTGAGATCCACACCTGTTTTATTGATCGCTTTTGCGGTCTTTAAAGTTTCGGCTAGCTCTTGGCTACAAGAAAACTATCTATTATCGTGAGCAGCATCTGATCTTTCAAGTCCTTCTTTAGTACAGCCAATATGAAATTTCGCCTCGTTATTGACTCACTGAGTTGTGTGTCACAGATGATGCGCCCAGCATCAATCAGCAGCTTTAGAACAGTTGGATCTTTATTATTCTTACTAAGAAGAGTCTTATAGGCTCGTCAAGACAAGCAATACCGCTGCTAATTTTGCCTTAGCTTGGTTCTGTTCGTGGAACATCCTCACTGCTGGAAGCACCTTTAATCACTGGTGGTGGAGATACATCCTCCAGTATTGTCACGTTGGCTATATCCAGCGAACGATCGGAACTCGCGTGTAACGCGCTAGTCGACGGTCTTGGTTCGCGTAGCTCTTGATTTTCGTTTTCAACATTAACAGCAAATTGCAAATTTGTGTCTAATATACGTAATTATACGTATACCTTCATATTATTATCATAGGATAACCTCAACAAGTTGCTATATGCATGGCGTATTAGGTACGCATAGGTATACAGCGAGTAAGATGAACTCGTGGCGTTGCATCGTGAACTCGAGTAAAAAATAGGTTAAGTAACAACTCGAATCGTTGGAACGTGAAACCTCGTATACATTATTATCGGTAAGTGGCAACTCGAATTGTTGAAACGTGAACATTAGAACTTAACTTATATAGTTAAAATGTTACCTTCCGGTTCGTTTCATATTATTATTATAGGACAACCTCAACAGGTTGCTACATGCATGGCGTATTAGGTACGCATAGGTATACAGCGAGTAAGATGAACTCGAGTAAAAAATAGGTTAAGTAACAACTTGAACCGTTGGAACGTTAAACATCGTATGTATTTAAGTGACAACTCAAACGTGAACCGAAGAAATTGCAAATTACTTAAATAGTTAAAATGTTACCTTTCGGGTCGTTTCATCTTTTTATTATTATAGATAACCTCAACAGGTTGCTATATGAATGGCGTATTAGGTACGCATAGTTATACAGCGAGTAAAATGAACTCGAGTAAGAAGTAGGTTAAGTAACAACTTGAATCGTTGGAACGTTAAACCTCGTATGCATTATTATCGTTAAGTGACAACTCCAATCGTTGAAACGTGAACATTAGAACTTAACTTAAATAGTTAAAATGTTACCTTTCGGGTCGTTTCATATTATTATTATAGAATAACCTCAACAGGTTGCTATATGCATGGCGTATTAGGTACGCATAGGTATACAGCGAGTAAGATGAACTCGAGTAAAAAGTAGGTTAAGTAACAACTCGAATCGTTGGAACGTTAAACCTCGTATGCATTATTATCGTTAAGTGACAACTCCAATCGTTGAAACGTGAACATTAGAACTTAACTTAAATAGTTAAAATGTTACCTTTCGGGTCGTTTCATATTATTATTATAGGATAACCTCAACAGGTTGCTATATGGATGGCGTATTAAGTACGCATATGTATACAGCGAGTAAGATGAACTCGTGGCGTTGCATCGTGAACTCGAGTAAAAAAAATGGGTTAAGTAAGAACTCGAATCGTTGGAACGTGAAACCTCATATGCAATCGATAGTTATCGGTAATTGTGCAAATTACTTACAAATATTCCCACTCGTCGTTATGTTTCCTCTTCGGCATCTTGATTTTGACGAAAAAACTTGTTAACACGGAGAAACTTAGAAAAACCAACTTTGTAGTGCGACGCGGCGGAGCACTGCAACGTGAATGAAGAACCAGCCGACCGCACGAAATAATGAAATTGTGCGGTCTACCTACATATTTTTTTTTCTCTCTCTGAACTTAGTGCATAGACAAGGCGACATTATGCGTGCTACTACAAGTGTATATATAAAATCTCTTCAAACTCAATACTGTAACATAATTTATTGCTAAGACCCTGATTTGTATCTCACAAAGCTATAACTTTATGATTGCTTTATATTTTGGGAGGTTACCAACTACCTGACAAATTCAATTGTGTCTGGTTCTTATCCCTTTACAGGACATTGCCATATAAAACGTTTTAGGTCACATGATTTCTTGCAATAATTGTTACAGAATTATCATATAAGAATAAAAAAAAGAACTTGATAGATCTACATCAATTATTACTTCATCCTCTATATTATTATCTATACAAATAAATAAAATTGAAGTGTCTGTTTGTAATATCAAAATAACAGCTTTTTACTAAATGCATATGAAAGTATATAACGGTACCTATAAAAATCAACCATTTTTAAAATGTTTGTCTGTCTGTCTGTTTGTTTTGGGTAATCTCCGAAACGGCTGGACCGATTTTGTCGGGACTGTCAATAGCAGATAGCTGATGTTACACTGAGTATAGCTTAGACTACGTGGGCGGTACGCGGGCACAGCTAGTACGCAATACGACCAATTTTATTAATAATTCAAATGGTTTTTGTCTGAAATAACTAATGATTGCAATAAAATCATGAGTTTATGTTGTTTCGGAAAGGAAAATTACTTTTAATAGGAAAGAAACAAAAAAGTCGTCGAAAATAGAATACTTTTTTTTTTTTTTTTTTTTTTTTTTTTATGTTATTTGGTAACGAGACGAGCTGGTATATAATATATAATACTTAAAATATTTCAACATCAAAACACGTAGCACATAATTGAGTAATGTAAGTATACCTACTGCAAACTTGTAGATTTGATTGGATCTGATTGGACCATATATCAAAGCGTGTGTACGGGGTCATATTATTGTAAGGTAAGGTGACCTACTTTAAGACAGATAATATTACAATATTCATGAACTGACCGCAAATTACCAATAACAGGCTTTTGTAGCAAAACTATATTCAACAGGTTTCAGTTTCAAAACTTATGTTTAGGTAAAAATAAAATGATTTTTAGTTTCGAATCAGCTTTAATTTTAGAAACTCTATTTTTTGTTTATCAAATTAATATTTCTCTATTTAAATATTGGATTACCCAGTTGCTCTCCTTGCTAGGTAAGCCGTATTTCGATACAGATCGGGATGGCCTCCTCATCATCTTAGTCGTAAAAAAAAATTTAAACGAAAAGCTTTGTTTTGTTGGCGGACATTTCTTAGAGGTAATATAATGAAGGAATAAAATTGTATACCCAATTAAAGTCATGAAGGTGGTAGGAATAAAACTATGGAAGTGTTTCCTACAAGCCAATTATGAACGAATGGTACAATGACACAAGTGTGCTAAGTTGGTCATTACACACGAGGTGTTACTGTCAATCATAAGGACGCCGAGTGTGTAATGACTTACATAGCTCACGCATATCATACGACGTTTTTAACATACTTGCGAGGAAATAAATAAACTTGTATACTGGTATTAACTTTTACGGAAAATTGAGAGCCCTAGATATGCGCGCGCAAAGCGAAGACGCGAACAAGAGATCTGTGGCGCGAACTAATACGACAAACAGCCAATATTAAAAATATAATAAACCAAATATTTTCGTATTTATATCATAACTTGTTGTAAATAATTTACTGAAATAAAATGCTTAGGAACGATTTATTGATTTAAAAAAATGTTTACTTTTTTAGCCGGATAAAACTCCTTGTTGGTGGCATGACTTTACGAGTTTAGCCTGCAAAAAAGGGCGAACGTTAAAAAATCTTTGTCGCTACCAACAAAGATTTTTTTTCGAAAACTTGTTTTGAGAGTCTTAATTTAATTATATTATTTATTTATTTAATAATTATGCAATTTGGTGTACATGCGGAATGACTAAATGCTATATAAATAAATAGCATTACGTACCAAAATCCCAAATTGTGACAAAAAATTCGTATGACATAGAATTATGTTTTATATTATTTATATTATTATTATTAAGTATGGATTTAAGCCACAAAATAGAGAGAAATATAAAAAAAATATAAACATAATATGTAATAATAATGTGATATTAATATATCTTTTACTACTTATCTATGTATCTTTAGATTATATTTTTTTTACAACAACCATACACATTACAAAGCTGTAATGATTATAATCTGGTACGTCAGATAATATATTTTTTTTAACTAGGCATTTTTTAATTAACTTGTCTCTTTAAATTAAATATCATTTTATTAACTAATCGCGCTTGAATTTCGAGTTCCAAATATCACAAAAATCAAATCTGTACTTATGGATAATAAACTTCGAAAATGTTAAGCAGGATCCACAGTCTCAAAAGATGTTAATAATACTAAAGATAAACATGTTTTAAAAATGAAAAGATCACCTAAAATAATTAATGTTCCCGAATTAATAAATTAAAGTAGACCCAAAATAAATACCGATACGGCATTCCATAATAAAGGCATAATAAATTATTTTCGAATGTACCATTTACAATAAAACAAAAAAGCTTTAGCTTTATCGCTGTAGCAAAACGAAACTTAATTTCAACTTAAAATAATTTATTTGTTTTGAAGATAGATGTACACTATGTTATTAATTAAAATAAGTAATAATTGCACGTAATGAGACGATATAATTAATCTTTTGTTTGTGAAATTTTGAACAGTTAAATGTTCCTAGGCATTATATAATAATATACAAAATATATAAAATGTAGTAGTAGCCGTAGGTCACAAGCCGCGGCCTAGAATCGATTATAGGAAATAGTTTATTACAAAAAGTGGATTACATTGACATACTCATAACTTAGAACGAACTTGTCAAGCTAAATGTATGAAGGTCGAAGGACATTTGTATGCTTTTTAATAATTTTTTTGCGTTTATCATAAGTCAAAAATTGCAACGATTATTAATTTCAATCGATTATTTTAAATAGGTGGCAGTAATTTTTTTTATTAATATATGTGAAATAGGCGTTTTTTAGTTATACCCTTTTTAAAGGAATGATACAATCTAAGATTGAGATATGAAAGAAATATTTAACTCATTAAAACAGCCATGCAAACAAACCCAGATGACTTCCACAAAACTGAGAATTCGCATTATGAGACCTATCAAGAAATAAAAAAAGAAATCTCACCCGTAACAAAAAAAAACAAAACGTCATTCAACAAATCCTTCAAAATACTGGCACAAAATACGCAATCCAAACAAACAACGATCTCTACTTACGATCCGCGCTGATTTCAAATTAAGAACACAATTAAAAATAAATAAACAAAAAGGAGGCGTAGGAAACGCGTAGACGCGTTCCTTGCTTATGGCTGACTGAGTGTTGAGCACTGCAACAGATGATTTTTGTATGTGGAGAAGTGCGGGGCCAGTGCGCCTGTGTGAAAACACAGAAATCGATACGAACGTCACGAGGCACGTCACTAGTCGAGATTGCAAATGATCGGATTGGACCTATCGTTTGCATGTAATTAGCACAGATTTAGAGCATTGTTTTTATAGATTCTTCGGAAATGTGATGATAAATGGCGGCGTGGGCGAAGGGAACTTTGTAGGGTTTTTTTGTAGATTCGTAATAAAAACTTCTCATCAAAAAATCGAGGCCCCGGCATTTTTCATTTAGGTGACGATTAACTAATAGAGTTCTATTCCACTTAAAAAAGCTGTCATTATAAAGCTGGCAATGTAGCCTACACAATAATGTATAATATTTCTCTACACAAGAGGTCCCTAAACTATATATATGCCAATAATCACCTCGATCCGTTGCTCCGTTGCTCCGTTGCTGCGTGACAGAAAGACAAATCAACAAACCAACAAACAGACAAACACACTTTCGCATTTATAGTATAATATAATATAGTTGGAAGTTGGATTAGTTGGATAGTTGGACTAGATTCCTCCAACGGCTTCGCCCGCGTGGTATATATCTTTAAAAATTGTAGCTTTTATGTTATTCTTATGTATAAGCATATCATAAGTTTCATTAAAATCCGTTCAGTATTTTTTGCGTGAAAGCGTAACAAACATCCATACTACATCCTCACAGACTTTCATGTTTATAATATTATAGTAGGAAGTAGGAAGTGGGGTACTAGGAAGTAGGATAGTAGGAAGTATAGATAAAGTAGCCTTATGCTACTCTCCGGCCCATGAACTAGCTCTATGCAAAAAATATGGTCAGTGCTCCGTTGCTGCGTGAAAGAAAGACAAACCAACAAACACACATTCGCATTCATAAAATTAGTAGGGCAGGTACTTAATAATAATTTAATATAATGTAATATGTACGTGGTAAAAACCGGTAAGCTGTTTGATTTCAATTGTAATAACTGCAAAACCCCAAATAATTACTACCTAAGTAAGTTTGATAAATAATTACAAAAAACATTTATTCATCGTTTTATGTAAAAGATAATCAGAAATGAATCACCAAGTCTCCATAAGTACATTGAAGATGAAGACATTAAAACGGGGATTTTTCTGTAAACTGTTCTCAAAATTTTGTATATCCCGTATGAATGAACGAGTCATAAATATTCTTGTAAAAATACTCCTAAGAACACCTTTCTCTCGAAAATAGCTCAAAATATTTTGATGAAAATCACGAACAGGGGATTTGTGTTTTGATCAAGCAATTATTGGAGCTCGGCACCTTATTACAGAGTTATATTTTTTTCATTTGTTTTATGTTAGCAAAATACAAGGATACGGGAAATACTTGTGGAGGCATATGACATGACTATTGACTACTACAATAAGTACAGTAAGTGAACACCGATATGGAGTGGAGATACATATTTGTATTTTAAAATATTATATAGTGACGTTACGTTTGTACATCCAGCCTTATTTAGGTGTATATTATTAGGCATCCAAACATACATTTTATGTAATTTTTTTTTTTACCAAATCTATTAATAATTTAATACAATTTAAGTGATAGGATGCAACTAGATGGAAGTCTTGTATTTTCGTATTCTGCCCAAAACATCATAGAAGCATTTATGGTAGATTTATTTACAATAACAAAAATCAGTAAAGTTTCCACCGCTTTCCAGTGGCGCAACTTTGAGTCGTCAGTGACTAGACTAGATTTGGAATTGACTTTGACGATTGTAATACCTTGAATAAATCTTGAACATTAATATAAACTTGCCACTGGCTAAAGACGCAAATCGAATAAAAAAAAAAGAAAATACAAAATCCCCTTTTCAGAATTATAAAGGCACAAACCTAATAATGACAATGTTCTTTGCTATTCAGTTGTTCTGTTTTACAAGGTAAATAAATATTCCGATACTAGTAATTCCGTATTTTTAAATAGTTTATAAAACAGCGGCATCTCAACAATTGCGTGTCGAAGTGTGTTTAAAATCGCAAGTGCGCTAAAGTGGGCTAAGTAGTGTGGGAAAATTTGTTACGTAGTCATTGTTCTAGCTTTTCAATGCTATCTTGTAGAATATTCATATTTAGATTAGTTTAGTGTTGTGCCGAGTGGTCTCGGAAAAATTAGGGCCACCCGATCTTCGACCCGTGGATGCTGTACGAGCCGGCTAAGGAAATATCCAGTGAACAGCAGAATTCTCCAAGGTCAACATCATAACCTAATCACTAAAACGCCTGCCAAGTTTAGGTCATGGTAAACTCGTCCTTTCATATGGGGGTGGCCTTATGTTCAGCAGAGCACGTTTTCTGGCTGATAATTTGATATATATATACCTATATACGTTGAATAATGTTATTTAGAAATGTTTGTATTGGGGTTTGCTGGTGTCGTTAAAATGTCATCTCTGCACACAGTAATCGTGCATTTTTTCTGGACCAAAAATTAGCTTTTGTTATTCTTCTACCGACAAACCATCTCTACGGATAAACCAACACAAATTCGAGTTTATACAAAAATCTGGATAAAAATTTGCGGTGATAGAATGATAATTTGTATTTCGATTTCCTATTGTAACTAGGTAATTTAATTTATTTTAGAATTTAATTATTTTATTTTCAATATATTCTTAGGATAGGTAAATTACTATTTCAATTTTAAATAAATGATATTTTATAAAATAAAATATACTTTCACGTTGTTCTAATAAAAATTGGTAGATTATAGTTCTTATCAAATAAATAATACGCGTGCTGAGGAAGGATAATAATTAAAAATAAAAGAATAGTCCCAATAATTTTGTTATCAAATATTCATAGGTTAGGGAAAGTTAAGGAATTAAGTAAAAGTTGAAATTTCATACGAGGATAAAATCACTGTGCCATAAAAAATCGTTTAGCACGATACTGTTCTCAAAAACCTAACGAAATTTCTAACGCTGATTTTCCTTAATAATCTTCATTTATTTCCAGTAAAAGAGTGTTTAACTAAACAGTTCAGCAATCAAGATTGTGATGTTATCATAGTTTTCACGTAGTTGAAAATCATGATCTGTCATCGTGATCGTCACATGACTCATGTTTTAAGGTTATTGAGATTTCCACAGTTGAACCGTTTGTTACTTTATTTAGTGGTACGCATTTGAAACCTTGATTGTATGAGTTACATATCACCATACAAGTCATTACTACGGGTATCATAATCACCAGTCTGAAGACGTCCACTGCTGAACATTATTGGCTATAAGTTTTAGATGTAAGTCCTAATAATTAATTGTATAAGAGCTGTGGATTTTGTTGAATAAATAAAATAAAATAAATAAATAAAATAAATAAAACATAGGTGTCTCCCGTATTGAATGCCACCACGCTTGGCAGTCCATCTTGATGATCGCAGTCGATTATGTAGATCGAGGCGAATCGTCATTCTCCTCGATCCATCGAATCCCGTGGAATTACGGAATATTTTATTTGTTTTTAGGTGTACCTACTGTATCTCTTTAAAAACCATAACTAATAGCTTTTTCAAAATGTCCGTTGTCTGAGTTTTGGATATTTGTCTCACTCAAAACAAATGATAAACACGGTAAATATCCCGTTAATTGGTAGTTTGTTCGTAGTTACCTACTATAATTATTATAATATCTAAATTATTAACTTCGTAAGTTCATTTTTTAAGATTGCATACCTAATTTTAAATGTAAATTTCCATAATAAGAGGATTGTAATTACAATTTTTTCTGAGAGGAAGTAATTATTGTATTTCCTGTTTGTACGATTTTGTATAAAAAAATGAGGAAACATAATAAAACCTAAAACACAATAATTGTACCATAGTAAAATGGTAAAAACTTGTAACTAAGGGCCGATCTTTCAATTGCATGTTAACGAACTGATTGCTATTGGATCGATAAATATAACTGAGTAGCTGTGCCCCGCGGCTTCGCTTGCGTAGCCTAAGTTACTCCTTATAACATTAGCTGCCAGTGAAAGTCCCGTCAAAATCGGTCAAGCCGTTTCGGACATTACCCGTAACAAACAGACAGACAGACAGACAAAAATTTTAAAAATTGTGTTTTTGTTATGGGTACCTACCTTATATATATAAATATATATATACTTTCATATGCATTTAGTAAAAAGCTGTTATTTTGATATAATAAATAATAAACAGACACTAAAATTTTATTTATTTTTTATAGATTCATTATCTGCTTAGTGTTTTTTCAGGTCTTTCATTTCGAAATTAATGGACCGTTAGCTAAGATTTATTTGTTTACAATGGCAACAATTTATTTACGTCTGTCTTCACCACAGACAGTATGGCTGTGATGATACAGGGAATTCTTTAACAGGACGTTATCTGACTATTGAAACACCGGCCCTCTTATTTCGATTACATTAATTAAATTTGTTGTTGAAATAAAATAACTAAGCGTAATGACAAATAGCATAGTAAATATTTATGTACAATTTCAATTTAAAGAAATCTGTCAATTATTTAATTATTATAGTTTATCAGGGCCATATGTGAACTTGACTAATAATACGATATCTCAATTTAATGTACATATTATGATTGCAATTAATGATTGAGTAATGAGTATAACACAAATACTGAAACAATGCTAAAAGTTTCCCTCTAAAAGTAAATTAAACAGAAAAAAAACAACAATCAGAATAAAGTTGTTGTAGAGTTGTGTTTTTACACGACTACATAAAAAAGGAGTGTAATGTTTTATTAGGGTTCATGTATGTATGTATGTGAGTTTCTTTATTCCACCATAACTTTCACATACCTGAACAGATGTGGATGTTTGAGGTATCGTTAGAATCCTTACACCATCCCGAGTGAAAATGGCTAGGGCAGTCGTGTTTTTTGTATATAACTTTTGTTACATCGACTTGTTAACAAGAAACAGCCAGCCAGCGAAACAAGCTGGTTATTTGCCTGATAGTAAGCCTGGTCACACAATTTCAGTACCACCTGGAACTATGAAAAAGAAAGGTCTGTGCGCCACTGCACCAGCAAAGCCGACTATCTTCAGCGAAGTTAGTGGTTTTTTCAGGTTAAAAATTGGAACTCTGCTACCAAGCTACCCAAGGTTTACCCAAGAGTAAATTGGACAGCAATATGTAGTTTTATTATTAGTATTATGACATTGAATTATTTATATCGTCATTAACAAAAGTAATTAGTATTAATAGCCGTAGATAAATTGATTTTAAATAGCTCACATGTTCATACCCAAGCTATTGGGATAACATGTGCCTATGCTATATTTGTTAATTGTCTTTTGTAATGTACCTATTTGCTACAAATAAACATTTTTCTTTCTTTCTTTCTTTAAAAAATATGTTGAATCAAATAATTTAGACATGTAAGTATTTATTATGCAATTTGTTACTTAGTTATTTTATTTCAATAAAAAATTTAATAGGGTAAATTGGAGAGCAAAGTTACCGGTTTCAAAAGGAAATTAGCGAGAAAAACCTAATCGAATGGGTTTTCCTGCCATACATGTCTTTACATTATAAGTGACATGACATGTCATTAGGGAAGGCTCCGCGGGGTAAAACCCAAATGAAGTGAAAGCGAGGTAAACGCACTGCCGGGATTGATGATATGTTCTGATAAAGACAGCATTAGTTTTAGTCTGTGATTCGGGTAGACGAACGTTACTGAGACCCGCTGTTAGAGTCATTTAATTTAACCCAACAAGTATTTTGTGGAAAAATATATTTTTCTAGACAAACTTTTATAAAATACGTAATTAGTACTATAATCTTGTGGCCACCTTCCGGCTCCATCATCAGGGCCCTGGACATCATCTAGGTTCAGAGTACTTGTAAAGGCAAATCAAACGATCCCCAACTCGATAGGATTACGTTGTTTTGTTGCAGAATTCCTATGGCCACCTGCCGTCTCCATCATCAGACCAGCTGTCTGATATCATTATATTGTATTGTCATCATATTTACATGTGTATGTAAAATTTCGGCTCAATCGAACACTGGGAAGTGGGTCAAATTTAACTTGCAAAATTAGAACTGCAAGTTAAATAAAAGCCTGTAATAAAGAAAACATAAACAATACGGAGCCTCGTTTTCAAACATTTAGAGTTGGTAAAAAAGGCTCTTTACTATGTGCAGTCATACTATTTCCTACTAAGGTTTAGTAAACAAAACACCTTGTTAGTTTAGTCACATGCGTCAACTATTGTGAATATGTTATTTCTTGTAGGGGATTCCATAAACTTTTCCCTGTTTGTTTTATTGCTAAGCTTATAAAGAATCACTCAGCATTTAAACATTATGCATTGTCATAACTTTTACAGTATACGTCATGAACTTCAAGGTCGTTTAAATAGTTACCATTTTTTTATTTCGGAGATAATTATGCCAGGCGTTTTATCTACATAAATAATTTTGTTAGTGGTAGGACTAACTCTTCTGCGAGTGTCCGTCTGGGTTGTTACCACCGCATTGCTCGTGAAGTCTGCCGCCAAGCAGTAATGTGCAACCATTACTGTGTTCCGGTTTGATGAGCAGAGTAGCCAGTGAAATTACTGGGCTTATGAGACTTAATACCTAATGTCTCAGGGTAACGGGCGCACTGCAGTGCCGCGCAGGCCTTTGTGTTTCAAAGTTCTGAGTGGCACTGCAATTGTTATGGGTCGGAGTTTTGCTTACCATCAGGCAAACGACCAGCTCGTCTCGTTAACAAATAACATTAAAAAAAAAATGCTGTTCGTTGGTGAAGTCACTTGACTGCACTTGAGAAAGGCTGAACGATTTAGCTAATTAGGTTTTGTTATGTTTCATAACATGTGTCAGGTTTGCTAGACCCGAGTTCCGACACATGTTAGTCCGGGCTAGTCTCTATATAGATTTGTACCGTAACTTTGTGATCCGTGAGTTCGAGGCGTACCGTGGCGGTATAAATGATCACGTGCAGGGGTAGATCAGAACAGTAGTAAAATGTGCGAAGGACGGCACGTGAGATGATTACGTTACATTTGCACGGACGTTCCCATATCGACATAAGAAATATGACATTAGATTAAAAATGACAGTAATTTGAAAATTACAGATATACGCTAGGGTGTTAAGGCGGTACCCTGAGACATTCATAATTCTGTCCTCTTTGCACTCACTGTCGGTTCGCTTTGGTGTAAAAGAGAAGGAAGACCGCGTGGGCCACTAAAATTCAGTAAGAAATAAAAAAAAGCGTAATTACTTCAAAATTAGATGCCTAATCGAAAATGTAACACAAGCAAGTTTTTTGTTACTATATAAAACGTAAGTCTTGTTAATTCTATCAATATACATTTATAAATAACAGAGATATTTCATTTCAAACTTATTTAGAAAGGTAACTTTGAATTTTTTTTTGATCGAGTAATTTTAGTAAATAATTATTTTGATCACAACAAGATTATAAGAATATGTTGAATAATGACACATATTTTTTTCAGTGCCAGAAGTTCATCGGATTTTGCAAAAAAACCTATTATATGAAGCTATTTCGCTACTATATACGCCTTGAGTAAGATGAAGTGACACTGATATAAAAATTCAGCATTTTAGTTTGCGATACGAAAATAGTATATTAATATTATATGATATTATATTAATAACTCATAAGCCATAATTCATTTCACACCATCCACCAATTCTTCAAACTCAAAACATCAAAATGTCAGAACATTTAAATCGGACCAAATTCTAGAAAGTTCCAATTTCACAATCCCTGAGAGTGCCACTCCAGACTCTTTGGACAAAGGCTTTGGTTCTCTTTAAGTGTAATTTTATACGTCGCCCGGTCCACTCTCAAGAGAGCTTTATAAAGTTAAGCAAAAAGTCCATTATATGTGTCACCTACTTCTAGTTGACCTATTTAAGGGAAGAAATATAATACCTACCGACTTACTACTGAAATTATTAAATTATACGTCCTTTGTGTGTGTGCCTATTTAATGTGTATAATGTGGCAGTAATTGTAATTGGGAGATACCTCAAACGTTGAGGCTGCAGAAAAACGTTCAATATGAGAATGTCCTCAGCTTTTGGAGATATTTCAAACTGGATTCACAGATTTTGAAAAAAAAGTAAGTATGGTCAAAAAGAAAGTGAACCTGTTTACATTAAAACTTTTTTGAGGCG
Source organism: Crocallis elinguaria (assembly GCA_907269065.1). Lineage (NCBI taxonomy): Eukaryota > Metazoa > Arthropoda > Insecta > Lepidoptera > Geometridae > Crocallis > Crocallis elinguaria. The sequence goes on from OU026073.1 coordinate 15,657,983, forward strand.
AGTAGATCTCGTCTCGTCATCCAAGTGTAAAAAAAGACTTAAACTTAAATTACAAATTAGCTATAACAATTTTGGTATGGATTGGCCGCTAAAACAATATTGATCGCAAAAAACACGGAATAAGATTTAGCGATTTCTGACGTTTTTAGTAAATTTTACCTCATTTAGTCAAATACCCATAAAGAAGTATATAAAATTGTCTTTCACAACTGCATGAATATAATATACGCGGAATTGAAACTACCAATTACCAACATGATATTATATCTTACTAACTTCTGCCCGCGGTTTTCACCCGCGTTCCCACAGGAACCGTCAAACCGATCTGTCAAATTAAATCAACTTGTCAACATTATAAAACTTTATTGACTGCCGTCAATTAATTGACAGCTGTCAATGTCAATTTTATGTCACACTAACTTCTGCCTGCGGTTTTCACCCGCGTTCCCACAGGAACCGTGCGTTTTTCCAGGATAATAAGTAGCCTATGTTACTCTCCGGTCCATAAACTATATCTATGCCAAAAATCACGTCGATCCGTTGCTTCGTTACTGCGTGAAAGAAGGACAAAGCAACAAACCAACAAACACACTTTCGCATTTATAATATTAGTATAGATTTTACTTTGTTTAACATTCGAACATATATATATATATATATAAGTACCTACCTACATATAATATATAAGTACTAATCAGTGGCAGAAAATGCATGCTGGTTCTAAAATTTGTGAATAATCAAATGTTACATTATTGCAAAGTCTGTGTAATAAGTATTGCACTTGCGGCTTCGGTTGACCAAAGTGCAACTTATGTTTCAAGTTACGTCGAGTAATCCGAGATTATTGGTGTTGTTGTAATAAGCAATGCGGTCACTTTTTGAGTTATTTGTCCCGTAAAATATGATTATGGATTCTTCAATCTTATTGTTTATTCTAGATAGATTTAAAACGTTTTGAATGAAATTTGATCGAGTTTATTAGAGCCGTTTCTGAGATAGCCGAAATAAATTCATATATTTATATAGAAGAATTACTTGTTTAAAGTTATTAGATAAGCACGTGTCGAATTTATAACTATCAGTTTTTATACTATTTGATAATCAGACGAGCCGGTTGTTTACCTGGTACCAACCCAGACGGACATTCGCGGAAGAGTTAGTCCTACCACCTAGTAAAATTACCTACCTCTAACCTATTTTTGAAGATTGAAGTTTAACCTATTTTTGATGTTGGTTAAAAATGCTAACACGTTATTATTGCTGAACTATGTTATCTTTTACTCAAAGCTCAATATTGTATGTATAGATATATTCGAATTATCAGCTCACACACCAACCTAGGCGATGGTTCATATTTTAATCGACTGATGCTCTCTACCACTGAGGATTCTGAGGAATCATCGCTTCAAATCAAATCGTCTTGAAGTTGTGAAGGACAACCAATGCATGATTGTGGATAAGCATCAATCACAGACCACCAAACTTTACTCTACTTATTTTTAGATAGTTTATTAGATGGAATAATTTGAACATAACCAAAAGTAAATTTTAGTCTAGCCTAGTGGTTTTAGTTTAGTCTAGCCTATTTAGGATGGTTACTTACCCAAAGTCCTTAACCCGTTTACTTAATCACATTCAATAATTATAAGCAGGGGACATCGATAAACAAATGCTATCGACTAAAATATCGATATTTTTTTCTGTAAGCACTATGTATTGATAGATTTAATAGTTAGCAATATATATAGTGTGGGTATTACTATTACTAATATTATAAAGACAGATAGTTTGTTTCTTTGTTTAAACATAGGCTACTTTTTATCCCGGAAAATTCACGGTTCGTGTGAGAATCCTCTGGTGGATGAAATCACCGGAAACAACTGTTATAAAATTAAGTAAAACAGTGATTTAAATAGTTAGGATGTAAATAAAAATAAAAACAAATATCGATATTTCGTTTAGCGATTTCGTATTGTCACATCCCTAAAACGTTACCTGCAGATCTATTCAATCAACATCACTCATTCAAGGTTTGGTTTAATTAATAACTGTAGACCTTTACGTTACTAATTACTCTTAGCAGTAAAATAGAGAAGGGATTTTCCTTTGCTATCATGGGTTTTTTTTTATTTTTCTGTAAAAGTATTTCGTTCACATCTTCATCAGATCATTGCGCTCCCACGGCTGGGATACACCTAGACCTTCACTCAGAGAGTATGGGCCACATCCTAGCACGCGCGCCCAGTGCGGCTTGGTATATGTCACATGTCGAATTTTGTGGTTCTTGAACATGCGGGTTTCCTCACGACGTTTTCCTTCACCGTTTTTAAAGCGAGTGTGGTAAATCCACCCATAACTTGATATAAAGTCATTGGTACGAGCCGACCTCGAACAGTCTTCTTTTTTCCATATCGTACCAGTTTTATTTTAAACAACGCCAAACATGTGCAGACATTACTGTTATGTGAAATTACTGGGCTTATGAGACAATACGTTAGGGTGCAATGCCACGCAGGCTGTTGTTTTTCAAAGTTCTGAAGTTTTAAAAATTGTTATTTTGTTGTGTACCGTGTATACTTTCATACTACGAACAAATTTATTCGTAGCTTTCATATGCATTTAGTAAAAAGCTGTTATTTTGACATTACACACAGACACTTCAATTTTATTTATTTGTATCTATGTATGATTGTATATATTGTATATATACCTATACATAATATTTAAATTGACAGAAATATCTCGTCTAGTACATCTAGTACTTATTTCAAAACTAGCTTCTGCGCGCGGTTTTCACCCACGTTCCTATAGGAACCGTGTATTTTTCCGAGATAAAAAGCAGCCTATGTTACTCTCCGGTCCATAAATTATATATGTGCCAAAAATCACGTCGATCCGTTGCTCTGTTACTGCGTGAAAGAAGGACAAACCAACTAATCAACAAACACACTTTCGCATTTAGGTATGATATTAGTAGGATTAAACGATTGCGGAGGTTCTCAATTCGGTGCGTACCTATTTTTTTATGTTTGTTACCTTAGATCTCCGTTATTTATAAACCGATTTGAAAAAATCAGTTCAGCATAGATTGTCACTGAAGTCAGTTCGTCGCTTTTTTAAAGCAATTTCACTTGTTTATTATTTGATTGGTAAAATACATAAATAATACCTATTTTATCACAAAGGCCAGTCGTGGAAGATTCTAATTTAGCCATTAATGAACTATTATACAAAGTTGATAGTAATTATATTTGTAGTTGAATACATATATCGATTTTTACTGACTCGTTGTGGGTTGTACGACGTACGTAGGGTTGCCAACTTTTATTCGAAGAAATAGAGTATATCTGATTCAAAGGAGGTAAATAAAGAGTACGGACTTCCAAAGAAGAGTATCATTTATTTTATATTATTAAAAAGGTATTTTATCGAACTTTTTGCAGCACATAACAATTATTCATGGTTTTTAAAAGAATTGTATGACTCCAAACATTCTAACTCTAAATTTATATAGATCAAGAGCTCATTTTTAATCAATTTCAATGAAGCTCTGTTTCTCTCTTCCCGCCACTTCACATTCATGACCGAAAAGACTCTCTCAGACTTCCAAATGGGGCTTGGGGAATTTGGGATACTTACCAACATTTTAATAGCAAATAGTCGATTTTTTTGGTTATGATATGACAGTAAACATTATGTAAAAAAGAGTATTTCATCATACTCTATTAGTGTTATAGATTATAGAGTACAATACTCTATTTTAGAGTACGGTTGGCAACGCTAGTTGTACGTAATATATACGATAACAATATTGCAACATGGGACCTCTTTACCACATGGAAAATAACATAGTAGAGGTCGCGGCTTTTGCTTTATCTGTCGTTAGCTGTTGTCCGTGGGGACGCCTTTTAACTACGACATAATTATGCAGACTTATTTTAATTCACTCGGAATGATATCCGTTTCGGAAGTGACAGTGTTGATTATATTTCGGACTCGGATTCCGTCAGAGAAATTACCCTCTCAGCGGCGCAAGAACGGATCTTTTCGATCGATAATATTGACAGTTCAAATCGATAAATTTGGTTTTATCGATTTTTTTATATAATTTATCGAGCCTCGATACAATCGACAAAAGTTATCGAATAGCTAGGTCGAATACAAAGAGTAAATAGAGCTACTACAATACTTTACGATCAGACTTCGGTACTCGCAAAATTCGATAAACTTATCTGTTTTTTCGATTCGACAAATTTATCGAACCTACTTCCGTACTTGCGCTGCAGATTTGAGAACTCAGCTGCATAAACACGGATACAATCCCGACAAAATTTCGATGTTGGGATACGCTTCCGAGATATAAGAGATCAGAAACAGTCGCTTTCATTTCATTTCATACTATGTACTTTGCAAAGTACCTAGTATAAGATTTGAAACTCGTGTACTTTGTTCATGTTTGTAGTAAACACATTTTCCGAGTCGTTGACTGTGACAAGTTGACACGGTCTAATTATCTAGAAGCATAGCTAGAAGGCTATGTCATGGACATGATTAATTAGCAAAAGGATACATTATCACTGAGTGCTATAGACTATATCCTGATTCCTGTGCCACAGGCAAAATCTAGTTGTTCATAAAGACAATGAACAATAACAGTACCCAATATAATCCTACTATCCTACTAATATTATAAATGCAAAAGTATGTTTGTTGATTTGTTGGTTTGTGGTTGACGTGATTTTTGGCATAGATATAGTTTATATATAAACCGGAGAGTAACATAGGCTACTTTTTATCCCGGAAAAATGCACGGTTCCTGTCCTGCGGGAATGCGGGTGAAATCCGCGGGCAGACGCTAGTAGTATAATATACACATAAACAACTTCACAAATAAGTAAGCTCTCACTTAATTGGAATAGGCTTAGCAAGAAGTAACTTAACCTTAACAATTACGTGTAATTTAATACTACACATAAGTGATGTTATAGGTACTGTTATTATACTTGGAATAAATTTGGTCAAATAAACGCTTAGTAATTTGAAACTAAATACCACAAAACAGAAAGAGACCACTCAGTATGCTGAGTGTGAGTTTTTCAGTTTACGCGACGACCGCGTTTGTCAAGTAAACGCCATGGTAAAAGCACGCGCGATGATAGTTCATAAACGCGACGCTAAGGGCGCTGTACATTTTTTCATACAAAATCTGCGTAAATGCGGTCACCATAGAAGCGTTAACTTGTTGCAAACCTCACATTAGGCCCTCATACAGTCTGGTGTCATACATCGGCGAACATACATAAAAAATACATACACTCGAACATAGAACCTCCTCCTTTTTTAAGTCAATTAAAAATAGAATAAATTTTTGTTAGTGGGAGGACTAACTCTTCTGCGAGTGTCCGTCTGGGTTGTTACCACCGCTTTGCTCGTGAAGTCTGCCGCCAAGCAGTAGTGTGCAAGCATTACTGTGTTCCGGTTTGATGAGCAGAGTATCCAGTGAAATTACTGGGCTTATGAGACTTAATACCTAATGTCTCAGGGTAACGAGCGATCTGCAGTGCCGCGCAGGCCTTTGTGTTTCAAAGTTCTGGGTGGCACTGCAATTGTTATGGGCCGGCGTTATGCTTACCATCAGGCAAACGACCAGCTCGTCTCGTTACCAAATAACATAAAAAAAAAAAAAAAAAAAAAATATAATATGGCAGTGGCCACACCGACGAAACAATGGGTTTATACTGAAGGACTTTGTATCCAGGTCATGAAATAAATTAAAAAAAAAAAAAAAAATGGTTTTATAGTATAAGTTCATTCTTTTTGTCGCTAAGAAAATGTATAATAACAAGTAGATTTGCTCTTAAAAAAACGGGAACCGACTTTGATGAAAATCCGCGATATATAAAAATAAAGTATAGGTGAAAAAATGGGGTTTGTTCATAAAATTTATATAGGACTACCTAGAGAAGGACCACCCTTTCAAACATAAAAATATTTTTATTAAATTAGTCCACAATTGGGATGTTGACTGATTTTGGGAAAGTGTTTAAAACGATGCGTATGGGCCTAATGTAACCCAAAATATTTAAATTTACTTTTTAAAACAACTAATATTTTAATTATCATGTATTTTAAATGCCGTTTTAAATTTTGCTCCAAAACGCCAGTGACGTCACGAGTTCAATTACCACAGAGTAATTTTCTATAACACTGTAAAGTGACAAGCAAAGAGAATATAACCACTACTACCTAGTCTGTGCTACGTTTAGTGACAAGTTCATTCGATGCTTTCTCTGTATGTATTGTTATGTATTAAAATATAAGTTCTAAGTTTTTTGAGCTTATTGATTTATATATATGCTTTGGTTAATTAATACACTTTGGATCATAGAATCTATGATTACTATTTTATATATTCATTGTTGGTTATAGAAATAATGATTTTTGGTATAATAAGTAGGTACTTACACGGAGGTCTTCACATTTCTAAATTCAGCAGAGCAGAAATTATCGTTTGTCGAGAAGAAATTGGCCACCGTAAAACAATCAATTCTCGGCAAATTGGAATTGTTTGCCTTTCGGAAGCCACTTTCCATCATGGGAGAATATTCAAGAGTCGAAATCTGTGGTCGAAATAAATTTCGAAAAATAGGCGCGGAATTCACAGCACAGATAAATAATCACAGAAATCACTCTAAAATACTGAGCAGTTAAGCGCAACGAGCTATATACTCATTGGAGTTTTGGCGGGAATGCGAAAATTTGCTTTTGTTGATTTTGTGTTATTTACTAAAACCTTTGTTTTATAGAGTGTTAATGTGTAATAATAGTGGATTATTTAATTTAAATTAAATTCCTTAAAAATAAACAAAAATATTGTGTTTAATAGGATTTCTGTCACAAAAACTACCGTTTCGCGGCAAAATTATATTTTTATTTGAATACAGTCAACAACCCAATTGGCTGAGTAATCGGTGAATAATTAAAAATACACAAAAAATACGAACAGGCTAACATTATAAACTCCTCCTCCTTTTTCGAAGTTGACTTTCTCCTTTTTCGAAATTGGTTAAATTTTTTTTTTGTGTTTTGTTTTTGACTCCACGCAATTAGCGTATTTAGCCAGTGTCAAGTTATATAAATAATAATAATATGTAATAAGTTTTGGTGCATGAAAGTCTTCAAAGTCACGTTAAAGTTTAGTCTAAGCGCGGTCAAGTCGAAGTGATGCTTCAGTAAAGCGGTGGATACTTTACAGAAGCTTCTATGGAGTTTTGGATAGAATACGAAAATACACGTTTTTCGTCTTTGTACCATTTGCCTTTCACTCATGCACGTTTACGAACACTTAATGGTTAATAATCCACCATTATTACACATTAACACTCGATAAAACACAGGTTTTAGTAAATAACACAAAATCAACAACAGCACATTTTCGCATTCCCGCCAAAACTCGGTTAAATTATTTCAATCACTTAAAGAAAAGAAAGAGAGAAAAAAGTATTTAACACAAGTGACACAAAGAAGGTAACAGAAACGAAATGGCTGGAAAATACATAACCTATTTAATTTTTGCGCAAATACATACTTAATCGAAATTTAGCGTTGTGCAAAATTAATCTCAAAAACTAATCCCTTCCAACCTTAAGATTGATAGGAATATAAATAAAATATAAACATAACATAAACGTATCCATAGGTGTTAGGTGACTAAAAAACTAAGAGAATTAAATATAACATATACTTATCGTATCTTTTATCTGTGACTTAGAGAAAAAAATATTATAGAGAAAGTACATATTAAAATCTATAGAGCTGTGTCTATCTGTTGCAATTAATATAAAAAATACTCGTTTTACACAATTGCACAAAAAGGAGTGTAATATTTTACGCATTTGATAAGCTAATTCAAAATTCTGCGTAGCTCGAAACTGATAACAGATATGTGCCGCCCAAAAAACAAGTCAATGTCAAATAAAAACAGTAGAATCCGAGCATTTAAGTAATTATTTATATATACATTTAGATGGTATGTACAAAAAAAACCAGAGCACTTTTTTGTCTAATTGCAAAAAAACTAAGAAGACGTATTGATAAGAAATATTAGTCAAAAAGACTTACCTTGATTTTTATTTATACATATTAAAGACGTCATGAGCAAAAAAACCAGAGCACTTTATTGTCTTTGCTAAAAAAACTAAAAAAACGTATTTATAAGAAATATCAGTCAAAAAGACTTACCGTTATCTTTTTCCGGCTTCTTCTTCACTATGACTCCTCCGTTCTTCTCCACGACCTGGCTGGTACCGTTACCGTTACTCATACCGTTGAGCTCCTTCATTTTAAAAATTCCAAATTCGAACTAACAACTCGCGATTTCGCGCGCTTTTTAAACGTCACTTTGACAGGACAGCACAAAACGCAAAATGGCAATCGCAACTAGAGCGGATAACCTGTTTGCACGGCCAAGGTGATCTCGTAGAGAAAAAAAACGTGAACGGTTAAAGATAACCGCGGAGTTAAAATTCTATGTTTAAAATTAAAAGAAAGAGAGAACCGGTTACGCGGACCGACGACTTATAAATGCGAGCTATTCAAGGGTTTACAATGTTTATATATAAAAATTCATTGTTCGGTAATCAATAACAATATAATGATTGTGCAACGGAAACGAAATTACATTTTGAATCTTTTCTAAATTGTCTTAGTGATTAGTCGCATGAAAAATTATTACTTACTAAATATTTTTCATTGTTGCAACAGATTTTTCTAATAGTTGTTTTTTTATGATATTTTATTATATAACGATTATAATACTTACATATTAAGATAACTTAGGCATATTTTTGCCGGCCTTTTGACCTGTAGGTACAGTACGCGTTTGTTAGATAGATAATAATTCTGTGTAAAATTAAGCGATTAGATCAATTCTTTTAAAAAAACGTGTCTTGGTCATGCACAAAGATAGGTAGTGGGTACATAGATAATAAATATTTTTCTAATCCTAATAAGGTTATCTATTATTTTTGTAAAGTTTATTTCTGGTGAGCATTAGTTTTACGTAACTCATAATCATTAGAACAAGTTTTTAATTATAAACTAACTGTTCCCCGCGGCTTCGTCTACTTAAAATAAAAGTAGCTTAAGTTACACCGTATAACATTTTATTTTATTTTATTTTATTTTCTTCGGAAAACTAACAGCTAGGTGCTTAAAAATAGTAAATTAAGTAACTAATTAAGGCTAATTAAAAGTTTTCACATATAGTATACTAAATGAAAATGATTATATCGTCGTATATACGACTGACGGACGCGTACAGAAATAACTAAAGATTAAAGTTAACACATAGAAAAAAAATCAGCTATTTGCCAGTGAAAGTCGCGTCACAATCGGTCCAGCCGTTTAGGAGATTAGCCGGAACAAAAAGACAAAGATAAACCTTCAGTCTTTGGTATTGGTATTGTGTACCAAATTACAAGTCATCGTCCTCGCCGGCGAGTACCGAGCTTCACTCCGCCGTCGAGTTTTTCACCCTTCTTCTCGATGGTGTTGAACGAGACAACTAGAGTCATACACATCACACACACATTCCGCGAGCGCCCACCTCGGGCCCGCGAGATGAGAATTCATAAGTCATCATGATCATAATTATGCATATTACTTCCACATACTGGTACAATTTGACCGGCATATTAACAATAATATATGATTACCTACGTAGTTTTTATTACGATGTTCTGTTTTTACATACTTTTGTGTTTTTTTTATATGTGATAATACCTACTAGTAAATGGTTTGCCTATCAAGCGCTTCTTACACGGTGCGTCACGAATCACGACAAATTCTTTTTTCCATAAAATATACGATAGATCTAATGTCTATAGTCTAATGATAGACTTGAGCCTCGCCAGAGCTCCAATTCTACTAAACAAATGGTTAAAAAATGGGGGAAGAAAGGTTCTTGAGTGGCGACCATGAATCGGAACACGTAGTGTAGGCCCCTCACATGTCAAAGCCGCGCGGAGCCGTTAGATGCAAGAGGCGAGTATTTTATTATATTATATTTTTATTTTTTCAAGCCATAGGTAATGGTAACACGAAAAAATCAAACTAACCAATTAATGCCCTTGAATTGATCATTAAGGTAATTTTTTTTCAAGTCGTTAAACCAAGCCGTATGGGAGGAGTCCCTTCTAGAGTGAAGTCGTTTTGGCTAACTAATCCCCAATCACCAATTCCAATCACAAGTAGCACCAAAAGATGTTCTATTGGGAGACCTAAGTTCAGCAATAACTCTTCCAGCTGATGATTATGATGATCTTCCGATATTTGACTGGTCTTACATGATTTATATTTATACTAGCTTGTGCCCGCGGTTTTTACCCGCGTTCCAGCAGGAACCGTGCATTTTTCCGGGAGAAAAAGTAGCCTAAGTTACTCTCCGTTCCGTAAACTATATCTATGCCAAAAATCACGTCGATCCGTTGCTCCGTTATTGTGTGAAAGAAGGACAAACCAAAGAAACCAACAAACACACTTTCGCATTTATAATTTTAATATAGGTAGTATGGCTTAGTATGGCTTATAGTATGGATTTTAATGGACTGTACTTTAAATCAAATTAAAAGACATCACGTGAACGATCAAGTCGATTAGGTCATCATTATGACATTATAATCATTTATTGGGTAACAAATATGTTTTACATAAAAGTGTATAAAACAAAAATATAACATCAAAGCGGTATTCTTAAAACATCAAAGCGGTATCTTCAAAGGAACTTGATCCGATGATAATTATGACCTGGAAAAAAGCGTGCAGATAAATTATTATGACTTGTAGTTAAATGTTTACAGGGAAACATATACATAATATTACTAGATATCACGTAATTTAATATTATTGCAATTAATAATAATTATTATGCTCTTATCTATTTGAACAATATTGCATTTCTATATCAACAAAATTATTAGTGCGTTCACCTTACAAGGTTGAAATCTAGACCTTCTTTGTGCCTTGGTACTTAAACAAATATCTTGAACTAATTTCTGCCCTCGGCTTCGCACGCGTGAATCTTTAACGCTTACATAGATACTCATTATATACTCCTGTGGCGCAAGTATGGAACTTTACGATCCATAGCGATGGTTAAATTGACAGTTCGATAAGTTGCAAATAATGAAGTAGGTCGTTGTTGATTTTTTTCGAAAACACAACGCAACCTTTTTCCCGAGAACAAAAACTAATCTCCGAAACGCGACGACAACTTTTACTTGTAATCTGTTATCGAATGCATTTCCTACATAATGAAGTTAAATTTTCATTGCATTGACCGAATAACTAATTTCGCAAAGTGATTTTCGTGTGAAAACCGTTGCAACGGTTGCAACAGACGATAAAACCATTTATACTTATTATAACTATTGTTATAATGTATTTAATGTATTGTATTATCTATTGTTATAATCTATTTATACTTATTACCCATTTATATTTAGTCTTCGTTCCAAAAACCAGTCGCTTCACATTGAAGAAAGTTCGTTTCGTTTTTGAAAAAATTAAGTACTAGCTATCTCTAATTAAAATTTTTAACAATCGAATTGTTAAAAATTTAATCTGTCAATTTTATTTTTCGAAAACATCGGTACTTGCACTGCTGTTAGTCTAAATTAAGCTGTCTTCTTTGTATGATATCTTGACACACAGGGTTACTACCTGTCAAGATAAATCTTGAAGACGACATTGTAATATGTCAGCATTAACTTATTTTGCAGCTCTGATTTGTGTATAATTTATCTTTAGCGCCTAGATAAACAGGCGTCTACACGTTATTTTTTTTAGTACTTAACACGGTTAGTATCTAAAATCTTAGTCTAAAATGCAGATGGCATGCAAAAGCGCTAAGCTAATTGGGAAATTGTAATGCCCAAACAAAGGCAATATGCTTTCATCTGAATCAATAAAAGAAATATGTGCTACCTATAATGAATCCGAAAACGTGTTTGTTGATTTTTTGGTGTGTTGGTGTTGTCCTTATTTCACGCCGTAACGGAACAACAGATCGACGTGATTTTTTGCATATAACTAGTTTAAACGCCGGAGAGTAACATAGGATAGTTTTTATCCCGAAATATTTACGGTAGGAATCTCCACGCGGGTGAAACCGCGGGCAGCAGATAGTAAATGAATAAATATTTAAATTTTCTTAGTAATATGTAGGAGTAAGTCTGCTGAGAGTATGCGTCTGGGTCGGTACCACCACTTTGCTCATCATGTCTGCCGCCAAGCAGTAATTTGCAAGCATTACTGTGTTCCGGTTTGATGAGGAAAAAAGTAGCCAATGAAATTATTGAGGTCTATGAAACAGGGTAACGAGCGCACTTGTGCGCAAGTGTGTTTCAAAGTTCTGAGTGGCACTGCAATTGTTATGGGCCGGCGTTATGCCTTACTTACCATCAGGCAAACGACTTCTCGTCTCGTTGTCAAATAGTATAATATATAAAAAAAAATCTAGTTGATTCATCACTCAATACATGATGTGTTGAATGAAATCATACTACAGTGGTGTTACTGTCCCGTAGAACGACTAGCTGAGATTTGGGAAGTCACCTCAGAGAAGGAAAACCACAGTACAGGAAACTACCTACATAAATAGGCATATAATAAGAATATAATATAATGTACAGTATAATAGTTTACGATATTTGATGGAATGAGGCGTTACTTTGTGGAAATCCATTTTAAATAAGATTATATAAAGTGAGTAATTTATAGCTTCAATTCCGCGATAAATCTTTCTCATCGCTCATTTTCTTTTTTATCGCGGAATTGAAAATATATATTACTCACTTTATATAATCTTATTTATAATAGTTTACACAAATTCTAGGAACAATACGAATAGGCCTCAAGGGAAAAGGTAGAGGCAGTAGGGTACAGTCGGCTACAATAATAATACACTTTCAGATTCATCACACTCGCTCTAAACCGGTGAAGGAAAACATCGTGAGGAAAGCCGCATGTTCAAGAACCACATAATTCGAGGGTATGTGACATCCCCCAAGCCGCACTGGGGCCTATTTCATAAAAAATATTAGTCTAATATTATCAGTATTAGTCTCATATTTTGTATGGAAAAAAGAAAAAAAAGCTCATAATATTAGACTAATATTTTTTATGAAATAGGTCCCTGGGCCTGCGTGGTGGATTATTATTAGACTAGGCGAGCAGTAGAAAATAAATTTATCGCGTCGACAAACCACTTTCACTGTGGCCACCTTCTGGCTCCATCATCAGACCAGCTCTGTTACACCATTATATTCATCTGATTTACATACTATGTATGTAAAATTTCGGCTCCATCGAGAACGTGAGTCAAATTTAGCTTTTTTAATGCAATTTGGTAACGAGACGAGCTGGTCGTTTGCCTGATGGTACGCATAGCGCCGGCCCATAACAATTGCAGTGCCACCCAGAACTTTGAAACACAAGGCCTGCGCGGCACTGCAGTGCGCTCGTGACCCTGAGACATTAGGTGTTAAGTCTCCCAGTTATTATTAGCTATAAGCTGGCTACTCTGCTCATCAAACCGGAACACAGTAATGCTTGCACATTACTGCTTGGCGGCAGACTTCACTAGCAAAGCGGTGGTAACAAGATATACCGACACTCGCAGAAGAGTTAGTCCTACCACTAACAAAACGCTTTCAAGATTTGACCTAAACAAACATACAAACGAACATTGCAAGTTAAATAAAAGTAAAAAAACCATTAACGTCATAAGATTTCCAGGTACAAGTGGGCAGTTAAAATATCTCTGCAAGAAGTTTGGCTCAATCAATATTAATAATATGAATGCAAAAGTGTTTTTGTTGGTTTGTCCTTCTTTCGCGCAATATTGGAGCAACGGGTCCACGTCATTTTTTGCATACCTGCAGATGTTTTATGGACCGGAGAGTGACGTAGGCTACATTTTATCCCGGAAAGCTGCACGGTTCCTGTGGAAATATCCACCAAGCTAGGTGAAACCGCGCACAGATAGTGAATCACAAAACTTTTAGCAGTAACAAATTCTTGTTTATTGCTTCAATCGACCGCATGATATTAGTCTTAGCGTCTCCCCGTGGCTTCGGACACAGATTCAAAATAAAAATTGCATTTAGGGATAATGTAGCTTCCAATTAGCGAAAGAATTTTTAGATTCGGACCAGCGGTTCCAGAGATTAGCGGTGATAAACAAACAAAGCCACAATATTTACTGCTTTATAATATTAGCGCAGTTTTACAATCCATTTGTATATAGATTGACATTTAAATAGCTAAATAATTCGCAAAAGTAATTATGTGGTCGACTGACGATGGAATTCTTGTAATGTGTTCGTGGTAAATTAAAGACATGATTAATGATCATTATTTTATTACACTGGATAATTTAGCATGTGACCAATATCTCGCGACTATCTTGTCGAAGATGGTGAACACGCTAAACCAAGATCAGAACTGGCTCTCAAGTGCAGCTGCATTCAATATCACCGACCAATGCGAGATTGTGGTCAAATCCTGACCTATCAAGCATAAATGGTCGACCCCCTTAAACTTTGTAATTTTTTTTGTCTTTGTCTTTTGCATCAATCACGGACCACGTGCAAACCGCGGAAAAAGCACGATCACTGCTTGACGCATCGTACCGTCTAATGTGGTGCTGTGGAAATGTAGTCCCAGTGCTAACTGTACCATGGTTAGAGGGAGTGAAAGAGACGCACCGCTGCTTCTACGATCTCTACTCAAAAATATAGTTTCACAACCACTGCGTGTTCAGTGTAGAACCTGCGGTAGATATATACGCGGTGTTGCGCAAGTCTATGTAGCGTAAAGCGGAGCATTCGTCTCTTTGAGTATGAGCCCAGGTAGTGAACTATCTGCCTGTATTGCTGTTCTAGTCTGTTACGTGGATTTTTGATGGCTTTACTTCAAGCCGCGCTTGTGCGTGTATTAACCTCGTAATCCGCGTCTGTTGCAAAACCATGGTTATTTTGACCGCAAAACGCAAACATGCATGTCTAAAGCCGGCAAAAAAAATGCACGTACTATTTAGTTCCGTATTTTAAAATTGACATGTGGTTGTTATATCAAAACGAAAGGTTAGTGGCAAAAACAGAGATAGATTCGACTAGAAGTGGCTCTTTGACCCCTAGTTCTAGATTAAGAATTGTTGTGTAATGCTTATTAATTTTAGAAGATTCTTGTGTTGAGTTTAATTATTAATGATAAAAAAACAGAGCTTAAATTCATGCATGTAAGGGTTCCGTAAATGAAATTAAAAAATGGAGCCCTTATCGAAAGACAGTAGGAAAGAAAGAAAAGAGGAAAGAAGAAACATTTATTTGACATCCACAAAAACATCAGTATACCATAGTACGTATTTTCGTACGCTCGTAATTTTCGTCAAACCACCCGCACTCTCGCCAGTATTCCCGTGAATATGTTGCTTGCAACAGCGTCGAAATATCGGGTGCTCATCGCTCAATAATAATCACGGTAAATATCCCGTTACAATATGTGAATTAGTAAATAACCGTGAAAGTTTAAAATGGTTTATTACATTTAGGTACATATAATATGTGCTACATATTACTTAATCTTCTCAATGACGTAAGTAGGCAAAAACAAATTCAATATATCTCGTGTGATAAATACTAAACTAAAAATAACCTAAGATAAAAATTTGGAATAGTATAGAATAAATCTGTCCCCTGAATATTACCTGGTTCTGTGAGGTTTCCGTACCCATTGATTATTATTGAGAGATTCTATAGAAACTACTGCGTTTAGGATGATGACAGTATTATTTAGATCATCATCTTTTCCTTGCCTTTGGCTTTTCCCCATTTCATTTGGGGTCGGTGCTGTAAGTCTTTTTCTTCCACAGCCCCGACTTCTGTCAGCCATCAGTATTTCATGCACTTCCAATTCGTTCATATCTGTGTTTACATAATCCATACATATTTTCTTTAGTTTCCTTTTTCCCATCCTCAACATTCATATTCATCACTCCATAACATACACTCCATACCGGGTCAAACAATTCCTTTTCAATTTCTCCGTCAGTGGTGCTACTTTCAGACTCCCTCTAATTCTAAGGGGCAGCGTAGAAATGCGCGCTTGACGCAAAAGCGTTGTTATTACAACATTTTTACAAGCAAACGTAAAAATACGTTTGCATAAGCGTCTACACTGCCCCTATATCATATAGCATCGTTCCTAAATCATCTCCGCTACAGTTCCACCCCATATCATGTAAACGATAAACCAAGTCCTCAGAAAGAAAATTATCGAATGTCAAGAAAAATACATTTTTAAAGTAAAACGCGTTGACAGATCCCAAAGTCAACTCTTAACCGTTCTGTTCTTTCATATTAACGTACGGAACCCTAAAATATGAATACCAGTTGTTTCTAGCTCTTATATAGTAAGAAGGTCGTCAAACTATCTCTATCTGCTGCTTTTACCAAAATAACATACGATAATAGTGTTGTAACGAAGTGCGGGCTCCGCAATCGTTACGACGGCGCGCGCGCCGGCCAGGCAGCGAGTTTCACTGCCGCCCGCACCGCGCCGCCGCCACCCGCAGCGCCGGGAACTAACTACAACCCAATCTGTGGCCAACCGGCATAGTGGGATCGACGCGCGTTCTATAAAAGGCAACGCAACCGATGGAGCGGCAGCACTCGATCTGAGGGCTCACGCTAGGACGGAAGTGCGGACTGGGTACCCCGATTCGCACCCGACCAAAGTCTTGAGTCTTCAGGCCTTGTCGCTCACTCTAGGGCGAAAGCGCTGCTCTGCGGCCTGGGTACATCCGGGAAGCACGGCGCCTAGCCAACAAGGAATAGTCCGACGGCGAAGCTCTGCTCTGCGGCCTGAGTACATTCGGGAAGCACGGGGCTATCGCTAAGGAACCATAGGTAGGGGAGAGAACCGTTGCTCTGCGGCCTGGGTACATCCGGGAAGCACGGCGGTTTGACCCAGGGTATAGATAGGAGTGAAAGCCACTGCTCTGCGGCCCGGGGATGAGTCCGGGAAGCACGGTGGCCTAACCGAGGGGATAGTTAGGGGTGTAAACTACTGCTCTGCGGCCCGGGGATGAGTCCGGGAAGCACGGTGGTTTAGCCCAGGGGTTTCCAAGCAAGGTTTAGAAGATACAAGTCGAAGATACAAGCAAGGCTATTTGGATCCGGGTCCAATAGCACCGATAAAATAAGAACCCCCCCCCGTTACCCATGTATGTCTAGATATAAGTTGCGTGAATAAAGAACCTCTTGTGTAACCACTCGTTTGACTAAACAACACCGACTCCTCAGCTAGGAATCTACCTACCCAACTGAGCTAGGCAGGTAAACACGCCCCTCAGCGTACCTTCAGTGCGCCAGGGGCACATTATGTCAATGGGTCCTGGAGGAGGGACCCCTCCCAAGGAACCCCTCCCATTACATTGGCGCCCAACGTAAGAAAAACCCATTACATTGGCGCCCAAAGAAAAAAACCCATTACATTTGCGCCCAACGTAAGAAAAACTTCCATTACATTGGCACAAATCGAAAAAACGTACTAAAAAGCGCCCAATTGTGAGGAACGAGCCATCGCAATGGTGCTATATACGTATCTAGCGTGAGGATTACGGTTTAGTTAAAATCAGCCCTCCCGAAGCAAAGGGGAACGGGAAAAAGAACGAACAAACAATTACATACAATAGGAAATAACCGCAGACATAGACTTAGGAATAGATGTCCTACACGTCCTGGATTTACGGTATTAAAAAACCGGAACTAGTAGAAGAGTCGGTAGCAAGAGGATTGCCAGCAGAAGGTCTAAGAGTAGATCAATTAAGAAAGAATCTCGCGAGAACAGTACGAGAACAGGAAATATTAGAAGCACACGCTAAAATGCAAACGCAAATACCAGGCCCCTCAGCGGAGGGAACACGAAATAATACCCCAGTAGGGACAGATAGACCGTTAACCGGAAAAATGAATAGTAAAAACGATACAGACGATAGTCAAGAAAACCAGTCATGGAAGGTCTGGTCAAGAATCATGTCAGAAGGGAACATAATGTTTGACACATTCAATGACCCAATAGAATATTTAGAACGATTAGATGAACTAATCGTGTCAAATGCGATGAATCCGGATAAACTATTACCAATGTTGCCACGCCTGTTACGAGGAAAAGCCTTATTATGGCACCGTAATAACTCCATCGATTGGAGTACCTGGGAGGATTTTGAAGAAGACTTTAAATTATATTTCTTCCCCAGAAATTATGAAGCGAACCTGTTAGAAAAAGTAATCGCCAAAAAACAACATTATAAACAAAAATTTATAGACTATTTAACAGAGATACAAACATTAATGCGAAGATATGCAAAAATGACACAAGTAGAAAGAATTGATAGAATATACGAAAACATGAACGCCAAATATAAATTTTACATTAAGAAACAGGAATTTAAGACAATGAAGGAATTAATACAATTAGCCAATGAGTTTGAAGCAATATCAGAACAAAAATACCAGAAATATACATATAGTTATGAACCAACAGTAAGCACAAACAAGCAACTAAATACGACACAAGCCGCTACAAAGAAACCCCAAGAACAACGATTATCAAATCGCTCAGGAGATTGTAAGTACATGAGAGAATACAATCGCCACACTTGCTGCTGGAATTGTGGAAAACAGGGACATTCTTATAGGGATTGTAGAAGTAACAGAATTATTTTTTGTAATACATGCGGGAAGATAGGCACGTTGAGCAAGGATTGCTGTAACAAGGGCCAAAATAAAAATACAGAAAGAGCTTATACGACGATAGAAAATATATCACCAGAAGATAACAGAGTATTCTTAGAAGTAGAGATATTAGGAAAGAAGTATAAAGCACTGATAGACACGGGGTCAACTCGGTCTTATATAAATGACGAAATTTATCAAACCTGCATGAATGAATCCGCAAAAACCATTAGTAAATCAATTTTAATGGCCGATGGTGCAGAAACACACATCAGCAAGTCAATAGAAGTAGAACTCAGCATAGATGACAAAATATTTAAGCATCGACTACTAGTACTACCACGAACGTCATATTTGATACTAGGAATAGATATATTAAACAGATTAGGTTTGAAACTAGAATGGTCACGCTCACAAGAAATAACCCCAGAAGTAAATAAAATACGCACGAATCAGAACGAAATATTGGTAGAACAACAACAAGAAAAACTACAAACGTCATTGAACACAGAGTTTGAAAAATGCAAACATAGCCCAACAGGTAAGACGGGTTTGAAACACAAGATCAAATTAAAACATGAAAAACCAAGTAAACAAAAACATTATCCCAAAAATCCAAGATTACAAGAAAAAACAAATGAACAGGTAGACAAGAGGCTAGCACAAGGAATAATAGAGAAATCGCATAGCCCTTATAGCTCCCCAATTGTGTTAGCTAGGAAGGATAACAGAAAGTATAGATTCAGGAAAATAAACGAAATATCCGAGAAGAGGGCATACCCATTGCCAAAAATAAACGATAACACACAAAGAATAATCATGTATAGAAGCGGAAAACAAAATAAAATAGCGGACGAGCTATCCAGGAATCCAATAGTATGTACAATAATTGATAATAAAACAGGAGATTGGTACTCAAAAAAACCAGAACATGCCCAATCCGGGGGTAAAACGAAGAATCGACCGGGGAAGAAGCGGTCAGGAAGAAAGAGAAGTGGGGGAAGTAAAACAGGGGTGTGCAGACTACCCCAATACAAGCGAAAAAATTAGGTTAGGAACAAGGTAACATAGTAGGCGGCTATGTTTTATATTATTATTTTTTTTTGTATGTATTTTTGTTGCACAGGACAGGGGCAGCAAAAACGAAGAAAATGGCGACGCGCCTTATAACATGTAAGAAGTAACATGTAAGAAGTAGCATGCGAGAAATAACATGTAAGAAGTAATACGTCAAAAGTATTCCCGGCTTAACCATTGATTTTTACAGGTAAAAATCTTCTCAAGGGGGGGGAGTATGTAACGAAGTGCGGGCTCCGCAATCGTTACGACGGCGCGCGCGCCGGCCAGGCAGCGAGTTTCACTGCCGCCCGCACCGCGCCGCCGCCACCCGCAGCGCCGGGAACTAACTACAACCCAATCTGTGGCCAACCGGCATAGTGGGATCGACGCGCGTTCTATAAAAGGCAACGCAACCGATGGAGCGGCAGCACTCGATCTGAGGGCTCACGCTAGGACGGAAGTGCGGACTGGGTACCCCGATTCGCACCCGACCAAAGTCTTGAGTCTTCAGGCCTTGTCGCTCACTCTAGGGCGAAAGCGCTGCTCTGCGGCCTGGGTACATCCGGGAAGCACGGCGCCTAGCCAACAAGGAATAGTCCGACGGCGAAGCTCTGCTCTGCGGCCTGAGTACATTCGGGAAGCACGGGGCTATCGCTAAGGAACCATAGGTAGGGGAGAGAACCGTTGCTCTGCGGCCTGGGTACATCCGGGAAGCACGGCGGTTTGACCCAGGGTATAGATAGGAGTGAAAGCCACTGCTCTGCGGCCCGGGGATGAGTCCGGGAAGCACGGTGGCCTAACCGAGGGGATAGTTAGGGGTGTAAACTACTGCTCTGCGGCCCGGGGATGAGTCCGGGAAGCACGGTGGTTTAGCCCAGGGGTTTCCAAGCAAGGTTTAGAAGATACAAGTCGAAGATACAAGCAAGGCTATTTGGATCCGGGTCCAATAGCACCGATAAAATAAGAACCCCCCCCCGTTACCCATGTATGTCTAGATATAAGTTGCGTGAATAAAGAACCTCTTGTGTAACCACTCGTTTGACTAAACAACACCGAATCCTCAGCTAGGAATCTACCTACCCAACTGAGCTAGGCAGGTAAACACGCCCCTCAGCGTACCTTCAGTGCGCCAGGGGCACATTATGTCAATGGGTCCTGGAGGACGACCCCTCCTAAGGAATCCCCATTACAGTGTTATGTTATACATTCCAATATAATAAGTTATTTAATGTGTTAGGTACTGATAAAAAAAACGTGGAGATGCCAGCAGGGTTAATTCACACGGAATCATTCCGTGTAGGTAGCGATGGTTTCTGCAGGATTTCCGATACGGAAAAGACTTTCCATATCGGATTCCATTATGAAGAAATCAGTTCGAATTCTATTACCTAATCATCATCATTATGTTAGTGGTAGGACTAACTCTTCGACGAGTGTCCGTCTGGGTTGTTATCACCGCTTTGCTCCTGAAGTCTGGCGCCAAGCAGTAATGTGCAAGCATTACTGAGTTCCAGTTTGATGAGCAGAGTATCCAGTGAAATTACTGGGCTTATGAGACTTAATACCTAATGTCTCAGGGTAACGAGCGCACTGCAGTGCCGCGTAGGCCTTTGTGTTTCAAAGTTCTGAGTGGCACTGCAATTGTTATGGGCCGGCGTTATGCTTACCATCAGGCAAACGACCAGCTCGTCTCGTTACCAAAAAGCATAAAAAAATAATAACAAATAATGCTACCAAACGCGATATGTAGAATTTGGGCCGTCTTGCTGAAACCACATTCTCTAGTTCTTGGATTAACCGATTTTTATACGAGTGTAAGTGTAAGTCTTTATACAAAATGCGCCAAATGGCAATTCCAGGTTGTCAACCACATTACCACTCACAGCAGCGACATTCTCGGTGAATGTAATTTTATCTCCAACGCTTCCAGTTTTCTCAAATGTATGCACTATGTTGCGAATTTTTCGCTCAGTTTTTACTTAGTTGCAGTTTCTGTAGTACAACTTAACAATTTTAACGAACTTGAGAGGTATTTAAGTGATACGTATCGTAATCGTGTAGTTTCAAACTAATATTTGGCGTTTGAAATACGCCCCAATATTGACAGCTGTCTAATTTACAGTGTTGCAAACATAGAAAACTCGAATTATTTATCTTTATTATTTTATGCTAACCAGTTGTATAATACTGCCAGTGGCGTATTTTAGAATTCAGAGCCCTGGGCCTGCAGGCCCCCCCGCCATTTCGTCGCCGCGCCGCGGCACCGTTCAGTATATAAGATGGCCCCGCGTCTTGATGTAGGTATATCAAACTTACAACCACGAGCCCAACCACCTGATGAGATTTAGGCTCTTATTAATAATCAGTGTTAAACGGTGGTTTAGTTAAACTATGTTTTATCTTTGTTGTTCTTTGAAACTATATCGAAAGAGACAAAACACAGTTTAACTAAAATAAGAGCCTTAGTTACGTAGGCTTTTTTAAATTTCTTCTGCTTGCACCGCCCCTCGCAGCTTGCCGCCCCGGGCCATGGCCCTTTTGACACTAAACATTATCAGTGTTACCACAAAAAAAACATTTTTAGTTGCCTGTTTAGCTAGACAGCGTCTAAAGACAAACGTCAAGAATGATTAGAAATGTCACAACAGAACTGTGTTAGACAACGGTTAGACACTACTTAAATAAGGATTTGTGGTTGCTCATATTTAATCGCCTGACTAAGGTATATTTAGGCGTTAAACAGTGTGTAAAACATGTTTAACGTGTGTTTAATTTTTTTGTGGTAAGGCCCTATCAAGTTAACCAAATATTATCTACTTACTGTCTCATAATCCTTAATTTAGTTGCTGACCAGTGACAGTGGACCATAGTGCTGGTGATTTTTTTAACGGCCAACTTACACATAATTTATTCTCTGTCAAAACAACTTTGTAGCCGATTTTTTTGGTGACTAAATATTAAAAGAAAAAAACCATTTAATTAATAGTGTTAATATTATATACACTAATCCTTTCTTATCAAACTTACATGAAATTTTTCACGCATTCACATTATACACAGATGTTAAATTTAACGATCTCTTAAATAGGACCTGTGTGGGATAAATGGGTTTGTAATTATTATTACAAAATCGATTAGAATTTTTTAGTAATTATTGCATTGTTGATTATATTATTGTGAAACATTTAGAAGGCAGCACTATCTTAACATTGATCAATTAGTAACTCTTGTAGTGTTAACCTCTCTTTCTAAATAAGAACATGAGAAAGGGATGGATTAAATTTTAGTACTGTCACATTAATCCACTTGCTTGTGTCTAGTGTAAATTTAACAGTAATAAATTTAGTGGCGTCTAATTTGTCAAGGATGGAAGATAATTGGCAGCTCTAAAACTAAATTTAGGTCTATCAAATATCTTCCGTCTCTTTCTCGTGTGATGTATTGGAAAGAGAGAGAGAGAGAGAGACCGAAACTACAATTAGGTTTAGATATGAAATGACAGAATTGATTATCAATTTATTGACCACATTTCTCCTAAATGACTTTATCCGCGCACTTCCGGTTTGAAGCTTTTTTTTTTATGGAAATTTTGAACGACGTTTTTCCAAGGGAGGTTCTCACAACTTGTCGACAACCAAGGTCCTAATCACCCCCTTCCGGGATAACAAACCAATTCAAACTCACCCTGTATAGTATGTATCTAGGTTTTCATATAAATTTTTGAAAGAATACTTACCATCCCTAAAGGTGGAAAATGGGAAAAAAGATGAAATTTCATATGTATGTACTGCAATATTTTCATCGAAGTTGGTTCTTGCTTTTTTTGAAACAATTTTACCAGATGTCGTGAGTGAAGCTACCGATACACACAATTTATTGCAAACAATTCATAATGCCTATAATAATCGCTTACTTCTAAGAGACCGCCTTGCTATCAACTGTAAATAAATCTGTAACTTTGTTACGCAACATTGATAAAAAGTGAAGCGCACTCATTGCCTTCAAGGCCTTACTTACCAATTACGAGTAGGTAATTCAAAATGACTCTTCAAGATTTACGTCATTCGAGAATGACATCAAATAGGACTATAAGAGCTATGAAAGTGAGTGCAATTGACGATAGGTACTTTAATGCAAAGATCCAGACGATGTGACGCCTCCTGTAGTTTTATTCTGCATAAATTCGTATGTTATCTCAATTACGAGTTGTTTAATATACACCTGGGGCCTGTTTCATAAAAAATATTAGTCTAATATTATGAGTATTAGCCTCATAAAATATATGAAAAAAAAAGAAGAAAAACGCTGATAATATTAGACTACTTAATACTTTTTATGAAACAGACCCCTAGAGGTCAACACCATTTGTTTTACGAGTTTTTGAAATTCGAAATTTTTCATTGTTGAAATGGCATATAAGGTTTACCTCAAAATTTTACTACTGTATAATTTCCGAGTAGCCCTAGATCAGCTGATTACATCTCGGAATCGCATCCCGACAGAGAAATATTGTCGGGATTATATCAGTGTTTATGCAGCTAAGTTCTCTGAGGGAAAGTTCTCTGACGGGATGCAATTCCGAAACATAAACGATCCAGACTGTCGATTCCGACACGGATATTATTCCGAGTGAATAAGAATAACCCTGCTGGTCTCATAAGCCCAATAATTTAACTAACTACTTTGCTCGTCAAACCAAAATACAGTACCTAATGCCTATTGCCTATGTTTTCATATTGACGACCTTCATATAAATTCTCATTAACTTCAGATGAGATAGTGTTAAAAGTCTCAAACTTTAACCTATAGATTACTAAAAAAACACGTGTAAAGAATTCGCAATTGTTTCATCTTGCCGCTCCGCCTTTATTAGTTAGATATATACGATGGTTAGCTACTGACTTACATCATCTAACCCTAACTGGGTTTATTTGAATTGAAATACAAATATAATTATTATCTGTTTTCGAATGCTTTCGCTATGGCATTTTGTAGAATAATACAGAAGCCAAATGATAGGGCTATGATGTGCACCGAGAGACAATGCGTTATGCTTACCATTAGTCAGACGACCTGCTCGTCTCACAATTGTATAAAACACTATACGGCACGATATATTGTGTCAGTGTCCACACCTATTTGGTCATGGTTCACACACGTATCAGGTGTCACTTGGTCTGCATCGATTGTCAAAGTGTGACCATTTTGCATCTGGAACACGACCGCAATTTCCTATTCTACAATGTATGTTTGTCATACAATATTTTAGTTTAATTTAAGTAGTAGATTTTTAGTAGTGTGTGTTACAAATAAACAATAATTTATATCGGTTGAGAATTGACGGAGAAATCGAGTAACATAGCCAGTGATTAGAAGCAGTTCCTCAAAGAACATAGCCAAAAAAACAGACGAATTGAGAACCTCCTTCTTTTTTGGAAATCGGTTAAATAAAACGCGAGTCAGTACTCAAACGTAACTACAAAGAAATAAAATAATGCTCTCTCAGTTTACAGTCCCCCAAACGTAACATTAAACTTGACCGACATATTTAACATTGACTCGTTCGTACAATCTCTTTTTGTTACTATTATCCATTGTTACACACATTCACGGTCAATAGTTATATAACTTACGGTCTGTGTGTTGACCTATCAATTGAAGCATGCTGCTCGAGGTCGTTATAGTGTTTTTGTAGAAGCAAAAAATATGAATAGAAGAAAAGCCTGTGGCGAGTTTTTGTGCTGAAATTGTTGAGTAATTAGTTGATTACTGGTGATTACACAAGTGCTGACTTCTTCAGCTCGGGTAGCAGAAATGTTAACCTCGGCAACGGTTACTATTTTTCACATCGGTACCATGTTCTTTCACAATCTCACCTGGGCCCCAATTCTGCTAAACAAATGGACGGCCCCAATTCTGTAACGATATGATTGAAGAGGTAGCAAGCTTTCTCAGTGGTTTTTTATACCATTGGACAAGGAGACGAGCTGTCGTTTGTCTAATGGTATAGTCAGTTTCGAGGATATAGTCTATGTTAATATTGTTAATTTGTTGGCTTGTTATACAAAACGAGTTTATTGTATAAAAACCTTCTTGGTTACAAGTTACATGTCTCATTGAGGTTTATGACCTGTCAACATATTACTCTATGCTGTCAACGTGGTTTTGACGTCTTTAGTTTGATAACATCTTTACAGTTCCAATTTAGTTCCAATTAATAAAAAATGCTATCAAGCGACGCTTCATGTTCTGACTGTAAGTTAGAATTGATACACAAGAGATGGTCTAAGTTACTGTTGAAATGGGTGAGCTTTGAGTATTTTTGTGTCTTTTGTATACTATTTGATAACGATTTGGTGACGAGCTGGTCATTTGCCTGATGGTAAGCATAAGGCCCGCCCATAACAATTGCAGTGCCACTCAGAACTCTGAAACACAAAGGCCTGCGTGGCACTGCAGTGCGCTCGTTACTCTGAGAATAGGAATACCCTTGGCCAACTCTTACGGTTCCACGGGAAAACAGGGTGGACTGTTCATACGCTGGGACACACGGTATTCTCGTAGGTATAAGGGATCTCAATCAGCTCTTTTCCACTTTCAGATCAACAAGTGCTGCAAAGACCAAAGTCAAAACATCCGCGTGAGACGCCTCAGCCCTAAATGCTTGTCAGATATAATGACGACGTATAAAGACGATGTTTGTGACGATGACTTCGATAGGGCTCTTTTATGCACTGACGATATAGAGCCCTTCATAAAATATAAGTACCCCATTTTGAGATTGCGGTGAGCCTGATGGTCATTACCTTTACGAAACCGGAACGTAGGACTAACTCTTCTGAGAGTGTTCATCTGGTTGGGAAATGTTTTTTATTGTAGTTCACCTCCAATGAGACGATACTTTACGTCTCATAGTGGCGAGAGCACAGCAGTGCCACGCATACCTTTGTTTTTCAAAGTTCTATGTGATAACTGCAATTGTCATGATACGGTTACCATCAAGAAAGCGACCTGATCGTCTCGTTACCTTAAAATAGTATAGTAGAACTGATAAAATAACAGCACTTAGCGATAGATTTTCAATTTGAGAGTGACAGCTAGGTGAGTACTAAAAAACTTACGGGCAGAATTTTACCGTCGAACAGATTGCCCAAAAACAAAACGTTCTAGGTATTTGTCAGAAGAACAAGACTTACCCAAGAAACTCTACATCATGACTTCCATCCTGCTATTCCACTGCTGCGTCAGCTCCCAATCTGGGGTGGTCCACGAAGACATCTACAGGAACCTCAACAAGAAGGAGCAAGAACTGGTATTGAAGTTTTGTGAGAACTTGTGCGAAATGGAGACCACAATTAATAACATCGAAGTTGCTATACAAGGTACTTTATTTCTCTCTATAGAAAGAAAGAGAAAGTGTTTTGACACGGAACAAAAATAATGAAAATTATACATAAAAGAAACTAAGATATAGCAGAACTAAGTTTCTTACTTATTATTACTTTTACTTTAGGATTACTTTCCGCGATCGTCGATTTATTGACATAGGCACGAGTAACAATTTGTGAAGTTTCCATGTGACTTAAAGTAAAAAAGTCAAATAGAGACGCACGACAAGTAGTTCCGATGTATAAAGCGCCTCTTAATTAATTGAGATTGATACGTAAGTGATTTCTGAATTAAATTACTATTAGGCATAATATAATGAAGCATTAATTTAAATTTTTAGATGCATTTGAATTTATCTTCCGAATGGAATACGAACCAAGCCAAGAGTCTTCATTCAACGCTTTACAACAGAAAATATCCAGTGACCCAGCTGCTCATATGTCTAAATCATCAACCACCAGATCTTCGGTAACCACGCTCCCTTCAGATGGCACAAATAACGAGGAGTTGAAAATAGCATCAGTGAAATTCCCTCCTTCAAAATTTGCATCATCCGTGACGGTTCTACCGTCAGTCGTCAATACATCAACTCTATCTTACTCTGATTCGATGGGAGAAGTAAGTTCAGAAAAAGACATGTATGTTGATTCTGTTGAAATTGAAAGTTCTTCTCTTGTAGAAAATAATAAAGAAAAAACTAAAAAAGAACCCAAAAGAGATGTGGATCAAAGAGATAATAGAGAAAAAAGGAACCCAAGATCGCAAGAGTATGATAAAAAAAGACAGAATGAAGACATTTTAGTTTCCAGGCAGCAAGCCTTTGAGAATAAAGATTTGCTACACGTACATCATCAAAAAGAAACTGTTTGTGGACAAGACGAATCGGGTGCGTACAACAAAAACTAGCAAATTATTCGAGTTGGTATTTTTTGTAATAATAGTTATTATTATAGATGCTGTTGGGACTGATCCTGACTCGCCTTATCAGGGAAGCGATTCTCTTTCGAATAATGACATGAAAGCCATCCGTAATTGCTTCGGCTAACATCCCCGAAGCACTATACAGTCTCTTCGCAGTCCCATCATCATTCTGAACGCATTATTACACTGCACCCTTATTACATTGAGAGTGGATTTAATGGCACAGACTGTATGTGTAAAATGACTGGCAAAAAGCAGTTCCCCAGCAAATTACATTGCGAGGCGAGCTTCAACTTGGTATCGCAAACGAATACGGGCGGTACTTCAGTTATTTTCAATTTTCCGCAAGGCTGAAAAACTAGTAACTTGCTCTTCTTTCCGTTGTACCTGAGGCCATGCTCGGGTACAACGGGATTCGTATAAGACAGTGAAAAGGAAGCGTTAACTCATAGGAGTTAACTCGTATGTTTCACTTTCTTATATCACTGACTGAGGGGCACAGCAAATCCATATAGTCTGCGTAACTTATATGTTGTTAATACGTACCATCGAACAACATACTTTATTGTTGCTGACCGCCTATATTAACTGGTCCATGTACAAGCAAAAGAGTTTAGGAGACGTTAACTCTCCGTGTCTTACATCATACTTTAACCTGTACACATCCCGGTAAGTACCTGCCCATTTAATAATTGGTCTGATTCTAATGATGAATATTTTTTAAAATTTAAACATTTATTGAATCTACTGGGAAATCCATCTCATGACGCATAAACGCATGCCAAAGAACATAAATCATTAGGGACAGAATTTAAAGCCTTGGTCCACAAGTCCAAAAAGCAGGCTTATCAGGTGTACCTACTTCTTTTGGTATAATATTGGAGAGTCTGTTTAAGGTAAGCACCGAAATATCAGTCGAGAGCCCAGCTTGAAAATTAAACTGTTCATTGTGAAGTTTTAAAAGCTTTGTAAAATGCCGTCCAACAGACTATCCAGCACTTTAGCTCGATGGATTTAGCTTTGATGGTCGCTAAAGAAATTGGTCATTTTTGTGCGCAACGTCCACAGACCCCAGGAAGTCTATTACTGGTCTGTGGCAGTGCCTAACTGATGAGGTATACGTTGTAGGAGTGAAGCCTACAAATTGAGAAACGTTGTAGAAATAGTTGAAGTAACGTATATCGTGCGTATACGCAGAGTAGCTAGTAGTGCTAAAAGAGCCAAGGTATTGGCTCACTGGCTCAATGGGAAAGGCACAGAGAGAGAGGTCGTTATTTGGTTGTAAAAAAGCATGTTTCTTTTCAGGAAAGGCTCGCTGCCCACCGAAATGCTCCTGCAGCAGATGTACTACAGAAGTACATTGCAGTGGCGACCCTGCCAGCTCCATGCCGACATGCGGATGTAGTGTTGCAGAAGAGAAACCTGTGCAGCCAGCAGATTTATCTAAGCTGTACGTTTTTGGAGCATTATCAAACTAGCTGTTGGAGCAACATCTACCTTGGACAAGACAACGCAACAGCAACAGATACCTTGGCATCTATCATTATATTCTGGCAGCTACCCAATAAGCTGCAACAGTCTGCGAGATGGTATTCCAATACTAGTCATCTTTGTCCAATATTTGATCAACAAATACCCGTTCCACGCATTTAATATCTTTTCCAAGATTTCTTAGTAGGTACTTTGCCCAGTATTTTGCGTAGTTTGAGAAAACGGAGGAACTTGGAGCGACTTTATGTGCTGCTATTATCATTGTTATAATCTTTAATCAAATATCGGTAAAGCTAGGTGAATTGATGAAGCATACAATTTCTTTGAACAAATGTACATTCATTGATAAAGATATTTGATGAGTGGAATACCACCCTAATTGAGGTTTAGCGTAAACCACAGAGATAGAGGTCAGATGCTGGCCTATCGAGTATAAAAAAAATGATTTAATTCATATTTTGTCTTAGAGCCAGACTGCGGTTCAACAGGAAGATGACCGCACTAGTAGTGGCTATTGTGCTGTTCTTCATACTAGTGGTGTCACTCTCCACTATTATACACTTGCTGAAGAAGAAGAACTTAACTAAGGAAGCTGAGAAGCTGAGGATTGAAAGGGAGGCTGGAGAAATGTAACTACCTTTTTATTGCAGTTAGGTAACAAGGCAAGTCGTTCTTCTGGTCTTAAAGCCGCGTTTCCGTTGTGCAAGTCTGATGCAAGTTTGAAGTCCCATTTGCTTGTAAGTTATTTGCATTAGAAACATGTTTACCTTTTAACAGCGTTCCCCTCGGTCTGCGATCACCATATCGCAAACATATCACCAACATAGTTGGTTCAGCAGTGGACGTCTTCCGAAGTTATATACAATAAAAATTACAATACAATAAATCTATTACCTACTTATTATATTTTACACGTGGCTTCGTAGTTCCTATACACGTGGTATTACAATAGTGTAACGCAAGCATAACTTCAGCAGATTTTTTTCTTTTTGATGTATCATGCATTTGGTCTATCGACCCGACAGCGTCACCGAACGCTGGAAGAGCGCAGAGAACCACGGTTTTACAACAAGCGCGCATTATGAGCTAATACAAGTAATACACGCGCAAGCGCGGCTTGAAGTAAAGCCATCAAATATCCACGAAACAGAAAAGAACAGCCATATAGCCACATCGTGCTTTCATTCACTGCATAGGCTCGAAGCGCCGACTGCTCCATTTTATGATTTTACGCAACATACATCATTTGCGCTTCACCGCGTTTATTTACCGCGTCTTCTGCACTGAACACAAAGTGGTTTTAAAACTATTTTTTTGAGTAGATGTCGTAGAAGCGGTTGCTGAGCATCTCTTCCACTCTCTCTAACCGTGTTACGGTTAGCGCTCGGATTAGGTTTCCACCAAGCCCCACCTTAGACGGTACGATAAGCGCCAAGCGATAATCGTAGTTTTTCCATGGTTTTCGTTATTCTTCATTGGGTCTGTGATTGACGGTTATCCATCAATCATGCATTGCGTGTAATGAGTCGCATGCGGAGGTCGGGAGAGAATAGTTCCGTCCTACAAATGCATTCATTTGAATTGGGCCCTAATTAAGCTTATACTACTTCTCCCAAACATGACCTAAATGACTTTTATTTATCTTCTCTTTAACATAGTGGAAGTATATACTCATAATTAAGTAAGTTCATACCTTATCATTATTTTACTGAATTAATTATAATAGTTTACGCTTAAAATAATGAATGAAACCCGTACTGAATACATCTCAAAGTTATCATCTATGCTCTCAATCGGAATGTTCTTCTTTTTTATGAATGACCAAGAGGCCTTGCTACTGATAAGTGTTCTTGCTACTGTTCAGTAGCAAAAACACGTGGCTTTACCCACTATCATCGGATGAAAGAGTGAATATGTTCAGTTAGGGACGATGAAAGAGTGAATATGTTCAGTTAAGGAAGATGAAAGAGGGCAAAGCCACAGGACTCGGTTATTCCGTACCTACTAGGTAGGTACTATAAATACGAAAGTGTGTTTGTTGATTTGTTAGTGTGGTGTTATATTGGTTTGTTAGTTTGTCATATTTTCACGCCACTACGGCTCAATGGATTGACGTAACTTTTTGCATAGATATAGCTTATGGGCTGGAGTAACATAAACTTTATGCCGTTAAATGCACGGTTACTCTGGGAATCTACATGTGGCAGTAGCAGTACCTAGTTAGTTGATTTTAAAATAGAACACACAGCGTTAGAATCAGGTCGTTTCATTTCAAAATTATTGTATTGTCATCGGATAGTGAAACGGGTGTATAATTTCAAATAGGTCATTGTGAAGCCTTGGTAGCCCGTTTCATACCAAATTACAATGTAATATTTGCGAACGTTGTATCTTTTACCTAGCTATAATAATTCTCTGCTATAAAGTACAATGTCTGGGTGACCGAACCTCACATGGTGTTTTAAAAAAAAGTTTTTGTGTAAAATTGCGTTTTTACAGATAAGTACCTGAAATGAGTTATCTAGATGACCTAGCTTCGGTTTGTGTAAACACAAACGAGCGAAAAAACTATTTATTTTTGTGTAAAACAGCGTTTTAGGCGTAAGTGGAATTAGGTAAACTTAAGGCCGAGCTTTCTTTATTTTATTGTCTCAACTATCAAACGTAAATGAACCACTATTTTAGAACTATCTTAGAACCGCAATTTGTTATGTGGAGCGGCGCTCGGTGTCTTTTTAAATAAAATAATGATGTAATAGTTGCCGGATCTTGCCCACAACTAATTAGTTCATTGCAATAATGTTTAGATTATATCTTATGTTGGGTTCATAGATTCAAAGAGCGTGTAATTATTTGCTACTGGCTACGCACCGTGGCTCCACCTTCAGTAAAAAATACTAAACTATATACAGAGTCCTTACCGATAACCGAGCCTTTATGTTTAAAACGTGGATATGTACACTATCATTCTTCTTTTTCAATTATATTTATTTATGTATGAGTAATTATGTTTGTATTGGTTTTTGTCCGTGCGTCACTTATTGGTCGGAGCTGAAAATCAGCGCTGTGAACTAATTTGTTCATAGCACATGCTGAGCTCCAAGCGTATTTTGCGTCTCTCATTTATGTTACATCTACCAAATATTGTGTTTCTTTTCCCTATGTTTTTTCATATTGTTCAAATGTATATGACGGGGCGGCGAGTCCAGGGGTCTTTTTAAAAACGGTGACGTCACCACCGGTGACGTCAACATCTTCAGCATCATGGTGACCGCTCACCCCTCGTAGAAAGAAAACACGTAGAAACTCGATTTATCTCAACCATTTATTTCGGCAAGGTTATATGGGAGATCTGAACGGTCCGACGGTAGGCGCAACACTGCTTTTTCCAACAGTCGGTCACTCGTATTTATAGCAAAACAGATTGTGACAAAGAATCTTTATAAAACTTGTTAGATCTTGTCATTCTACTTTAGATTTTAATCTTCAATTGAAATTCATTACTTTTTATTAACATGGGGCCCAGGAGAGCACTCATGATAGTTAAAATAAATGACTCTAGGCGCCCATTCCAAGTAATAGGCCGTACAAGAAGAATGGGCAAGAAACTTGTCGGCAATCTTTTAAAAAAATTGTGTTTACAGTGAATTTGTTCAGTTTTACAATCATTTGTCTAGTTTTAACAATTCAATGAGTAATTAATGGTTCACAAACATTAATTAGTTAATCAAAGTTTAAGTGAAATTATTAACAATCCAATGAGTAATTTATGGTTCTAAACGTTAATTAGTAAACCAAAGTTAACATGTTTTGATTGTTGTCATTTTACACCGTCCATGAAGCTCGCCTGTGACGTCGTTGCTCCGATACGGCCATTCTGATAGATGGTGCGTGCTCTGCACCAGTCCAGTTATGTTCTGAAACAATGAGACGTTTCCTTCTGAGTTTGGTATCTGTAAGCAACCACCGTTGCTAGCAGTTAAGTTTGCAAGAGTAATAGTTTGCATTTTAAAGAGAAACGAATTTTTTTTTTTTTTTTTTTCTTTTCCTTTTCTCTTTCTTTTTGCTTTCTTTTCTTTGATCAATTATCTTTACAGTGAAGTTATCTAGTTTCGACAATCTAATGAGCAAACTATTTAGCTAACCAAAGTAGGTAAACATTTAGTTAATCAAAGTAGGTAAACATGTTATGTTTCCTATTGCCCTGCTCAACACTGTAGACGTAGCCCGCTTCGCGCCGACTCGGCCATTCTGACAGGTGGTGCGCGCTCTGCACCAGGCACGGTGTTTCTGAAAACTAGAAATTTGGTTTTGAGGTAGGTACCCGTACACCGGTACACTAGCTGTTAACTTTGTTTCTCATCACTGCATAAATTAAGCTACATTGCTTATTTTCCATATTGTCAAGATTTAACTTTATGTTAGAGTGAAACCATATTCATGTAACAAAATTATCAGCCAACTTTTAGTACCTTCTTAATAATATTCTGTAAACATAACAGTTCACATGCAAACATTCGTAGTTAAACGTAAATAAATTTGATGCTCAAGGGAATGTGAGCAGAGTGTGTATTTGTTTTTGCCAATGCTCCACGCATCATGGCATGAATAGATTTATTATAGGTTCAATGCAAATGCTCCACGCATCATTGCATGAATAGATTTATTATAGGTTCAATGCAAATGCTCCACGCATCATTGCATGATTTTTAAATTCTCGTAGACATGGAGACTGGGAGACAGGGATGTTGCTGTGGTCTGGGCGGTCTTGTACGCCGTGGTCCACAGAGGCTCTAAAGGAAATGGGATACAGGTCGATGCTGCGGTCTGGGCCTTATTGTTATGACCGTGGTCCGCAGAGGCTCTGAAAATGACGAATATAGAGGGTACACAAGGAATGAAATAATTTGTACAGTGTTACAGACGATTCAAAACTATTACGTTTTATAATTCAGATCCCGAATTGTTAACCGAATATCACTTATCCGTAACAGTCCCCGTGCTGTTGCTAACGCTGCGAATCTAGTTCAATGAAAGCTCAGTATCGTCAATGAATTTTGATAACTACCACATCGCGTATTTACGCGTACCGGAATAGAAAGAACATAATGAACGCTAGTGCCACTAAGTTTTCAAACTAGCATACAAACAGGCACTTCGCCTTGAATAAATTGCACAAGATTCACAAAAATACCTCAAAGACAAATAATCAGCGATAATAATAATTAAGAATTGTGATGTCGATTAAAGACACTGCCATACTTGAAAAGATTTGGAGGCCTTTTTATTAAGTTGGGTTAGAATTACTAGGTATGGATTTTCGTAGATATCTCGTGGAAATCGCGTGACAATCTCATCGGATATCTCCGGATATCTCGTCGGATATCTCGTCGGACATCTCACGGATCACTCGCGGCCATCTCTTGGACTAACTCGCGGCCACCTCTTTGGATTAACTCACGGCTATCTCTTTGGATTAACTCGCGGCTACCTCTTGGATTAACTCACGGCTATCACTTGGATTGACTCACGGATCACTCGTGGATTGCCCGGGATAACTCGCGGATACCTCGTAGATTTTTGGTATTTGTGGGTATCTCGTGAAAAACTTTTAAAAATAAAACTCAAGAAACTAAGAAATCTCGTGAAATTAGAAGTAATCTCTTGGATTATTTGTAAGTTGCGTTTATGCGCATGCAAGTCTAAAGTTAAAATATGGTAGAAAAAGTTACGATTCACCTGTATTCTGATGTCATGTCTCCATCGCCTTTTTCTTGGTTTGGTTGCACGTGTTGGCCCGTTCGTGTTGATACCACGGACGTGGCTGGTGTGTCAGCATAATCTTCAGGAGCTGGTAGTGATGGGTCATCTCTCGCCAATACGGTGGTGTGTCAGCATAATCTTCAGGAGCTGGTGTCCGATGTGGGGACCTCTGCTGCGACTGGGCTCGGCTGCATTGCCCATTTGTGCTGGTCCTTCAGGTGACAAGCGGGTGAGAAGGCTAGGATTGGAAAGCTAGGTTGTTCCGTTCCAATCCCACTTCTTCTGTGCTGATACTTCAGGTGACAAGCGGGTGAGAAGGCTAGGATTGGAAAGCTAGGTTGTTCCGTTCCAATCCCACTTCTGATGACGGGGCGGCGAGTCCAGGGGTCTTTTTAAAAACGGTGACGTCACCACCGGTGACGTCAACATCTTCAGCATCATGGTGACCGCTCACCCCTCGTAGAAAGAAAACACGTAGAAACTCGATTTATCTCAACCATTTATTTCGGCAAGGTTATATGGGAGATCTGAACGGTCCGACGGTAGGCGCAACACTGCTTTTTCCAACAGTCGGTCGCTCGTATTTATAGCAAAACAGATTGTGACAAAGAATCTTTATAAAACTTGTTAGATCTTGTCATTCTACTTTAGATTTTAATCTTCAATTGAAATTCATTACTTTTTATTAACATGGGGCCCAGGAGAGCACTCATGATAGTTAAAATAAATGACTCTAGGCGCCCATTCCAAGTAATAGGCCGTACAAGAAGAATGGGCAAGAAACTTGTCGGCAATCTTTTAAAAAAATTGTGTTTACAGTGAATTTGTTCAGTTTTACAATCATTTGTCTAGTTTTAACAATTCAATGAGTAATTAATGGTTCACAAACATTAATTAGTTAATCAAAGTTTAAGTGAAATTATTAACAATCCAATGAGTAATTTATGGTTCTAAACGTTAATTAGTAAACCAAAGTTAACATGTTTTGATTGTTGTCATTTTACACCGTCCATGAAGCTCGCCTGTGACGTCGTTGCTCCGATATATATGTTCTTTTGAGCTGTTATATGTGCGCGCAGATGTGATAAGAAATAAATTCTTTCTTTCTTAACCAGCCAAGATGTGGTCCATAGCACGGTAGCTAATATACACGACGACAGCTCTTGATGGAAATTAGTATGCCGACTTCTGCAGCGAACGGCATTTGCGGGTTGATTCCTGCAACGACGGAACAATCATGATAAAACTAATGTCTTTTAAAAACTTGTTTCTTTGAAACCTCTGGAAAAATGAGTTGATGATCCTCAAACGGCTTAACAGATTTTCTTGAATCGTAACTAAGAATACATTCGATGAAGTCACCTTACAAACTAACTAAACCGAAATCGGCCCCTCCGTTCAGGAGCTAACATCCCCCTTTTTGCGACGGGGATTAAAAAAAGCACAATTTTTCGTTAGGTGTTTGGATGCTGTAGGAGCATGGTCATAAATTTAGGTAGGGCATAGACAAAGGATCCTTGCAAGCCATGACAAATATATAAAAAAAACATACGAACTGATTAAAAAGTACCTAACCTTTATTTTTTTTATAAAAGACGTATTTTCTTTGCAGGCCATACCAGGAAAATGCGTGGAAGTGTAAAAAAAATCTTTGTCAAAAGGTATACAAACCAACGAATGAAGAGATTTTTACTTCATACAGCAGATGCTCTTTATCATGCATGGGTCCTAATATATGGCCGATTCCTATAGGGAAAACACAGTTTAGTACGAAAATAATCGCTTTGGCAACGAATAAACTCGAATACAAGCTGCAAACTGTATCATCAGATTCGGTACGGCGATACTTGGCTCAAGCGTTTAAACTTTTTATCGGAGACTTGGCCAAATTGGAGAGGAAAGGTCGTTATTATAAAAAGGACTTAATAGATTTAGAAGTACAGAAAATAAAAATACAAATTGACGTGGAATCAGATCCCGATCCACGAATGAGATTGAACACTGAAGAAGCCTATGAATTGAAACTAGAAAAGATGGACGACCTCGTGGTTATTAAGATATTAGGATCATCGTTCTGTGGCGTGAGACACGGACTAGAAACCCTCACTCAAATGATACTTCTAGATGAAAGTACTGGTTATCTGATTACAGTCTCCAATGCGCACATAAATGACGCTCCAAGCTACAAATACCGCGGCTTAATGATTGATACAGGAAGGAACTACATCCCAATTGATGACCTCTTGAGAACAGTAGACGCAATGGCAACTGTCAAGCTAAACACTTTCCATTGGAGGATTTCAGATGTTACCAGCTTTCCTCTTTTAATTCCAAAACTACCACAGCTTTTTGAGTATGGAGCGTACGACAGATCCATGGTATATACGAAGAATGACGTTGAAACAGTAGTTAAAAGAGCTGGTGTAAGAGGCATCAGGGTTCTAATTGAAATAGCCGCCCCAGGTCCGGTCGGTAGATCTTGGTCTTGGAGTGCCGGAGCCACCTGCCCGTCAAAAGATAATAAAACCTGTGACAATATACTATGCATGACTCTGGAACTACACGATTCTGTGCTAAGCGCGTTACAAATTTTGTATGAAGAGATTTTGGATATGACCAAAGTCGATGATATTTTCCACTTGAGCAATGGAGTATTCTCGCATTCCAACTGTTTTGACTTGATGTATCAACGAGACGGTTTCTTAGACAGAGCTTTAGATAGTCTGAAAGTTGCTAACAAGGGGTTCTTACCGAAATTGCCGATAATTTGGTACACGCCGCATTTGAATAAACATTTTGAGGCCAAATCTTGGGAGAGGTTTGGTGTGCAGCTCAACGAATGGGATCCGATCTTTTCTGAGCAGCTATTCTTGGCGAAATTCAAAGTCATACATTCGAGTAAATGGGATTTGTCGTGTGAAATGAAGAAGCAGCGCTGCAGCATGTATAGGTGCGTATGTAATATACTACTTTTTAACAGGTGGTCGGACTATTAACTATTCTGCGTGTGTCAGTCTGGGTGGGTACCACCACTTTGCTCGTGTAGTCTGCCGCCAAGCAGTAATTTGCAAACATTATTGTACTCCGGTTTAATGAGCAAAGTTATAGTCACGATTAAGGTCTCAAGGTAACGAGCGTAATGCAGTGCCACGCAGGCCTTTGTGTTGCAAAGTTCTTTAGTAACACTGAAATTTTATGGGCTGACGTAACGATTACCATCAGGAAACGCCCGGGTTTTAACACTAATAAAATTATAAGCAGTATCTTCCAGCGTAGACACAGATTACCCTTCAGTGGGTGGTGAGTCAACACCTGCCTACATATTTTTACATGAGGCGGAATTGGCAGGTTTAAAGTCATCACATTATTGTAATGTTTCAGGCTTTTTACTCATATCTTAACAATAGTCCATCTCATCTTCGCAAGTGCATAGTTTATTAGTACTTTAATTAAAAAAAATTCTACATTAACACCTTTCAAAGATCCGGGAAAAGACCCGAGAGTTAGTTTACATATAAGAGCACAATAATAATAAAAATAAAGAGGTTCTACTAGACTTGACTAGACGGCTGGATCAACGGTCGGATGTAGAAAGCAATACTCCTTGACACGGCGCGTATTGTCAGGAGATTTCAGGTTCTTTCTTCTACAACCCTAATCACTCCACCGGTAGCGTGCCCCTTGCTGGCAGCATCCTCGGTTTGGTTTTTTTACTATTATATTCTTTTTTAATATTTTAATAAAAATACTGTAAAAAGCTAAATCCAAGAAGTTCACTAAAGTGAATAAAAATAATAACAATATCCTATTTATTATGACACTGCCAAGGACTGGGAAATACCTTCAGGATACGATAGATCAAGATACAGTCACAAATAAACGGTCCGACGATGAATGATCGAAGTATCGTTACGGACCTTGACCAGTAAATCTGTCGGCAATGTAGAGCTGCTATCCGATATTGGAACCGGTATAAATTAAAATAGTAATTAAGACGATGACAATAGTGACAACATTGCTATGCTCTATGTGGGCATAGCAAAATCAATTCAGTTTGTGGCAGCAGGAAAATTAAAAATGTTAATCTTAATTATTTTTCTGGACTAGCCTTACCTTATTACGATCTCACCTGATGTTATGCGACTATGCGGTCGACGATGTAGCATGCTTGCCTAGAAGAAACCTATTTACTATCGTCTTGAAAACTCCCAAAATATAGCTATTGGGAAACACAGAGGCCGGCAAAGAATTCTACTCCTTAGCCGTCCGTATAAAGAAGGTTGAAGCAAAACGCTTGGTACGGACAGGAGGGATATCAACCACATACGGGTGACGCAGTACCGTGCCTCTAATCGTATTTATAAAAACCAAATTACCAAAACACGTTATCACAACATACATGCAAAAAAAATCCTAAGAAGTTTGTGATCCAAATATAACTAACTAAATATAAAAAGATAAAAGATAAAAGATTTTTTATTCACAAAAAATAAGGTATTACAACAATTTATACAGTCCTAGTCCCCACACTAGGATACCCTGTGTTGTGGGTGACTAGTTCCTTCCTTTGGGTTCTAATAATATAGATAAGAACTGAGAACAATGCTAGGTTGAGAAAGAAAATAAGCACAAACAATAGGACACATAATAGACAATAGAACAAATCGGCACGATACATTTCTGACTCGAAATCAATATACTTACTTACAAAAATAAAAATGTAACATTCAAATACCAATTTCTAAACTCAAAGAATGTTATTTGTTAGTTAATTTAAAAATACTAAGTTGTGGGTAGTTTGCAAATTAAGAATAATAAAATAAAGACGTGTAGGGTGTAGATGTTAGTGTGCGCGAAGTCATGCAGCAGCGGTTGTGAATGAATGAACGTGTATTTGTGTGTGTTGGGAGTTTGGAGTAGTAGCGTAGCATGAATTAGGCTAAGAACACACTGGGTACGTGTTTTCTTTTTACACGACTGGACAAAAATAAGGAGCGTAATGTTTTTTATGTGAAGTGAAATGAATGAATGAAAAATAAAATGTAACTTGGCAGGTACCATTAGTATATTAATATATTTATTTATTTAGTTAATAAAAAGCAAATACCATAGTAGTGGAATAATGACTAAAAAACCATTTAACATATAAAAAATAGATAAATAAAATAAATAAATAAAAATACATTGGAATTTGATAAGAAAAAAAAAAAAAAAAAAGGAAAAGAACATAAATAGGTATTTTTTTATTTTTCTTTATTCTTGACTATTTTATATTTACTACCTTATACATATATATGCATAAGTTTCTCAGTATTATAGTAGTCAAGATCAAGAAACCATTTCTTAAGCAGTCTTTTGCATGAGGATTTTAATAATACTTCAATGTTAAGTAATTTATTAATTTTATAGTAAAGATACGGGCCCATATAGGCAGGAGACCTTTGTGCGAAGCAAGTATTTGTTTGTGGGGTATGCCATGCTGGTAAGCGTCTGGATCTTGCTGATGATTTTTTGAGATGGAGCGCAAGTTTGTGAAAGCGTAACACCATTGCCGTAACGTAAATTTGACGCACTCTCAAAATAAAGAGATCCTTGTACAGCATATCCGTTGAATACCTGTAAGGTTTTCGGAACGCTATTTTTAAAATAGCTCGCTGCGCGCGCTCAACCTTAAGCAAATGCGATGCATAAGTGGCACCCCATACAACTATACAATAAGACAGGATGGAGTGGCAAAGTGACGTATATATCAATCGTACTAAATCACTATTTGCCACTGTACTCAGACGTTTAAAAATGTATTTTAGTTTTCTTACCCGTCCATTTAGTA
Source organism: Crocallis elinguaria (assembly GCA_907269065.1). NCBI lineage: Eukaryota > Metazoa > Arthropoda > Insecta > Lepidoptera > Geometridae > Crocallis > Crocallis elinguaria. Next base: position 15,699,236 of record OU026073.1, read on the forward strand.
AACTAGTATGATTCTTCCACGTAAGTCTGTCATCAATAACGACCCCTAGATATTTGATGGATGTAACCTGTTCTAATGCTTGGCAAACGCAAATTTGACTACTGGGATTACTGCAACAGTGAATTTTAAGTGATAGTGGAACTTGGGGAGCAGTTCTGTCAGAAATACTAAAAGTTAAAAATTTAGTTTTAGATGTATTAAGCGTCAGAAGGTTATTTTGGAGCCAAGTGAGAACCTTGTGTAATCCCATTTGGGCAGCTTCAGTTACAGAATCCCAAGAGTCTGAGTGGAATAAGAGTGCTGTGTCATCAGCGAAGGCCAGTATCTGAGTTGAGCTTAGGCTTAAGAGACATAAGTCATTTAAGTAAATCAAAAACAACGTTGGTCCAAGCACGCTCCCTTGTGGCACCCCAAAACTGATTTCTGCATAGTCGCTAGAATGATCTCCTATACATATTCTCTGTTTACGGTTTTGTAAATATGATGAGAACCAATTTAGTGCAATTCCGCGGACTCCGAGGGAGGAAAGCTTGTTAAGTAATATTGGCCGAGACACCGTATCAAAAGCTTTAGCTAGATCTAGGAAGACACCGATGCATTTCTGTCCTGAATCAAGTTTTTCTGAAATAAAGTCAACCATATACGCAACAGCGTCCTCGGTAGATCTGCCAGCACGAAAGCCGAACTGGTTCTCGGCCAATAAGTCATTACACTCCAGGAATGCTAGAAGTCGCTTATTAACAATTTTTTCCAATATTTTAGACACAGATGTTAATAGGGATATAGGTCTATAATTTGTGAAGTCAAGAGGATTACCACCTTTATGAATTGGTATAACGTCGGCAATCTTAAGACAGTCAGGCACAAATCCAGAAGAGAGGCTAAGATTGCACAGATACGCTATGGGAGCAGCAAGAGCTTGGCTGCAATGTTTGATAAAATTATTGCTAATTTCATCCCATCCTGAGGACGATCCATTTTTTAGACAACTTATAATCTTTTGTATTTCTACTTCATCCGTAGGGTTAAAGAATAGCGAGTGACAGGGGGAATAAGATGCAGTCTGGGACAAGTTAACAAGTTCTAGTTCGGTCTTGTTAATTGCAGACATGATGTTGCTGGCAAGGTTGACTCCGACTGAGGTAAAAAATTGATTAGCGTCTAACAACGACTGAGCTGGTGAAGACGAGGTTTCAAGAAGCACTGTATTTGATGTCTTGCTCGTATCCATATTACATATGCTTCTGACCACTTTCCATGTCTGTTTTATATCACCTCTACTGTTAGCTAATGTAGTATGGTCATGAGCATTTTTTAAGTTTTGAAGTGTATTATTACAAACATTTCTGTAATTTCTGTACTCCTCTTGAAGTCCCGTGTCATTTGGACTCTGTCTAGCCTTTGCATGTAGTTTATCTCTGCGCTGCATACATTTTAAAACCCCTTTAGTTATCCACGCCCTACGAATATATTTTGAGTTGTGTACTAAATTTGATATTTTATTACTGTGTATAACATTAGTGACTGTTGTTATAAACCAGTCGAAGGCTAAATTTGTGTCTGAGATATCATATAGACCCGACCAATCAATCGCGTTTAACGTCCTGAGAGCTTCTTCGTAATTGATCTTTGTTATTACTCGGTCGTTCATTGATTTAGTTTTACTGAGACATTTGTCCACCCCTACAATGACTGTGTCATGGTCAGTGATATCCGAACCACAAACGACCACTCGTGCCGAGCGGCCACTCTTGATCAGGACATGATCAAGACAGGACTTGCCGTGAGTAGGAATCTGATGACCTGGCACCAAACCATAATGGGATGTGAGGTCTAAATATGACTCAACTCTTGAGTCTGAAGAATCACCAGAGATGTCAATATTAACATCCCCAGTAATTATAAGTGTCTCAGTATTATTCTCTTGAATAAGTTTCTCCAGTGATACTAAAAAGTTCTCTATGTTATATTTTGACGGTGATCTGTATATGCACAAAAAAGTATACATGTTATCACAGGTGATCTTAAGGCAGTTTGCATCGGTAATACCTGGCTCGGATACATTTAAATGAGTGCCTATCTTAGAGTATATCACAATACCGTCATTTTGATTCAGATATATACTAGATTTGTGGTAGTTGTAGTGTTCAAGGGCAATCACAGGTGAATGTTCGTCGAGCCAACATTCCGTCAAGATAATTAGGTCCGGTAAAAAATTTAGTCTAGAAAGAAATACAGAAAAGGTATCAAAGTTTTTACAAATACTTCTAATATTTTGTATCAAGACCGTAAGTTGAGAATCAATACTGCCAAGTTTACTTTTGCAAAGACTGGGGTCGAATACTTTGTCACTAAAGAAAAACGTTGTTTTATCTAACTCATTAGTTATAGCGTGCATATCGAATTTTACTGATAAAAAAGAAAAAGGCAACTCGTATTGATACGTGCACTATAAGATTAAAAATAATTAGCATAAAAAAATTAAATATAAAAATGAACTTTATCAATGTGACATCAGCCTTATGTTTTTTACCTGGAGTCGGAGTAACAAAAGACGTGACGTAAAATATAAAGACTGACACCGGGAAGTTACTAGTGATTAGACAGAGTGCGGTGATTTGGAAATTGCAGTTATTAGACAGGGATAGATATGCAAATGCGCGTTGACATTTATCATAGTGTATTTGTGTATTAATTGTCCATGAGCGTGTGTTAAGAAGGTTAGTGTAAATGTTGTGTTGAACGTTCGAGAATATTTGAGTTAAGCAATTAGTATGAACGTGAACTATGCTATAGTTTGAATGGGAATATAATGGAAATAGATTGATCCTCATTTTATATAAAACAAAAGAAAGGACACATTGTACAATTAGAAAAGGGATAGTGATTGTTTTTTTAATTTTACGTACTAGCACGTAAGTAAAAGCAATAGAAATAACTACGTTTACAATAGGTAGTCAAGATTGTTTCTTTAGCGAGTTAAGTTGTTCCTCGCTGCTTATCTTGATGTAAGGTTCACCATCCCGCCTCCGGAGGTAGATTTTACCATGCGAGGTCCAGCAGTACTGATATCTCTCAGTTTTGGCAAAGTCTCTTGCCAAATAATGAAGTCTTTTGGCCTTCGAAGTAAGGTACTCAGAAATATAAATAGGCCTAATTGCGCCATCGATGCCGAGGTGGGATGAGTTAAGCTGGCTACTCAGATGTGACCTATTGTACTTTTTGGTAGTGTCTAGAATATTTTCCTGTAGAAGAGCACTGCACAATTCCACAATTATTGTGGAGCAATCTGTGGATTGTCTAGTGTTGAGCCGGTAAACATCACGAATGTCCGCAGGTTGTATTTCGATATTTATGAAACGCGAGAGTTGCTCAATGGAATCATATAAGTCCAGCTTCTTTTCTTTCGGTCTTTTAGGTACATTTCGTATTTCAATGCAAGTCTTCCTTAGGTTTAATTCTAAGTTTTCGCATGTTTGACGAATGATTAAAATTTGAGCAGACATCTCCTTTCGATCGCTCTCCAGCTTACTTATCGATTCCTGTACTGCCGAAACCTTATCTGAGATGATATCCACGGATTTGCTGATATCGTGATTTGTGTCCTGCACTGTTGATATTTGGTGATTTAGGTTCGCCAAGATATGTTGCTCCAGGGCATCCATTCGCGACATTTGTTGAGATTTTAATGACTCAAACATGTCTTTTATCTCCTTTCTGAAACATGTGAAGGTGTCCACATCTTCGATTAAGTCACCCGACATATGCTTATGCTTATCGGCCTTATCCCGACGAGTGACGTTGTCGTCCTTGACAGGTACCGGTTGGGTTGGTTCAGCAGCGGCCGCAGGAACTATCTTAGTTGGGGATTTTGATACTTTCGGCATGATTGTCGTGAGTATATTGGCAAGTATAGGCCTATATTAAAACGCTGCCGTCAATGCTATCGACAAACTGTAGGCGCACACAAGTGCGAGTGTCGTAGTGTGCTTAGCAATAACACTTGCAAGCACTTCCAATAGCCGCAACAGGCTAGCGTGTGTGGGTTGACGTTGCTAATGAGGTGGTTTCTAATTGGTCGAAACAGCGAACGTCAACAAAGACTTCGTAGTGGGGAATTTTTATCAATGAAGTTTATGACAGGGTTGACTCACTTGCACCTTGAAGTAACGTGATTGTACCAGGCGAGCAGCCGATGCGGCGCTGTATATCCGCGTCTGAGATCCGCGCACAATTGTACCGTGGATCTTCTTTACACTTATGCTGTCCTATTATTTCACTTGAATAAAATTGTGAAAAGTGATTTAAAAATTGTTATAATTATTAGCGTAGAGACGTCCGAACGCAATGGGATCCAAGGGGGAAGAGGATAATAACTTAGGTATGGTATTTAATAACATGTGTTGATAAAATGAAGAAGCGTAACTTATCATACCTACCTACTTTACTTTAAAGCTTATTTTTAGTCTCTCAAGTCAAACATAAAAAAAAATTGAGGTAAATAATTATTTTTCACGCTCAAAGCCTTAATGACGAAATAGTTGCTTCTCTTTCATTCCTATGCAGACTGACAGTGACAGCATTTCGACTATGGTCAGTCTCTTAACATCAACAAGCCGATGTTAAAAAGAACAAAAGTTACATAAAAAAACACGACTGCCCTAGTCAACGACACTCGGGATGATGTAAGGATTCTAACGATACCCCATACATTGAAATCTGTTCAGACCTTGCTATGCTATGTATATCTCTGCATAGTAATTATACTTTAGCACTTCACTTAGACCTTGTTTCTCAATTCAACAACTCAATATCATATCATTGTCAGAGTCTGTCATCATTGATCTGTCCAAGTTTTGACAAACAAGTCTTCAGAAAGGCCATCGGGAGCTCTCATCGAGAGCTATGCGTAAATGAAAAAGCAATTTGGGACCTTCAAATCCAAAGTCATATTTAGCAAATAGGCTCTTACTTACTACTTACAAGGCTTTTACTGTCTATTCTTTTGAAATATTATGCTAAGTCTGCTAATTACTGCATTTCGGCTAAAATGGTATCTATTTTAAATATTTCGATTTACCTATTTCGCAATAGAATATAGTTTTAAAAGTAAGTTTGCGTGGTGGTAGGGTAATTTCTACTTACCAGGTGGTAGGACTAACTATTCTGCGAGTGTCCGTCTGGCTAGTTATCTGCTTTTTATTTTTTTTGAAATTTTAATTTTTTTTTTGTAGGAACTGGCAAGATATGTATTCTTGGAAGTCGTGGCAGAATCTAAAAACTTTCGGGGTGGAAGGCGGAGAGGCTGTACTCTGGACTGATTTGGTCGACTCCGGTATATAAATATCATTCTAATTACTATATACACAATTACACACTATTTGTTTATCGAAGTTCATTACTTTGTAACTAGATGGTGTAGCGCAAGCGTTTCGTGCACTTCTTGTTTTGACAGTTGGATGACAGATTATCTATACAAATAAATAAAATTGAAGTGTCTGTTTGTAATATCAAAATAACAGCTTTTTACCAAATACATATGAAAGTATATAAGGTATCTATAACAAAACAACCATTTTTTTAATTTTTGTCTGTCTGTCTGTCTGTTTGTTCCGGGTAATCTCCAAAACATCAGGCAAATGACCAGCTCGTCTCGTTACTAAATAGCAAAAACAAAAGTAAGTACTTAGTTGTTTTACTACTTTACGGAATTATTATTTAACAATTTAGAAACTGTAACCCGAATAAAGAACGTTATTGTTAAAATTTATGATAAGTATTATCATTCTAATACGTTCTACTAACACAAATAATGTAGCTGTTTGTTATCCTGAAATAAATAAAATAAAGAAAAAAATTCAAAGAGTTCGTTTTATTTGACATTGACAATTGAATAGTTGCTAAGTAGGTATTTTAAAAATCTGAAGTCTCTGAACATGTGGTCTAAAATAGATGTGTGTCAGAAAACAGATATTTCTGGGTCTTTTGAGCAATAAGGTCGCCTGTTTAGCAAATTATTATAAAACCAATGTTAACCTACATGTGCAAAGGCCTTTTGAATTTCTTATCTTCTTTCCAGGCAATCTAGACTATCAAATTTGGCCCAGGACGGCAGCAGTAGCTGAGAGACTGTGGTCGGATCTAGTTGCTAACAATACAGCCGATGGGTCTGTCTACGTCAGACTCAACAATCAGAGGTTACAAACATATTATTTACTAGCTGTGCCCCGCGGCTTCACTCACGTAGCCTAAATCTAAGCATCTGCTATCAGCCAGTGAAAGTCCCGTCAAAGTCGGTCCAGCCGTTTTATAGATTACCCGGAATTAACAGACAGACAGACAAAAATTGGGGTTTTGTTATAGGTACCGTATATATGCGGCTTGGTGAATGTCACATGTCCTTTAATTTTATGGTTCTTGAACATGCGTGTTTCCTCACGATGTTTTCCTTCACCGTTTTAGAGCGAGTGTCAATAATCCACACATAACTTGGTATAAGTCATTGGGGCGGGCCGAGTCGAGATTCGAACATGGTGCGTTGGCTTGAAAGTCGCACAAGTTCCCACCCGGACACACTCGCAACTAAGCTATGTGTAGCAATTAAACTCTATTTAACACAGATTTAGGGTGAGCTTTACAATCCATTGTAAAACTGTAAAGTGGTAAGGCGTAGCAGTCGTCACTTTGAGTCCAAGCAGCAAGAGAAAGAGACGGCACTATCTGGCTGTATTGCTGTTCTTCTGTTTCGTGGATTTTTGATGGCTTTACTTCAAGCCGCGCTTGCGCGTGTGATAGCTCGTAATCCGCGCTTGTTGCAAAACCATGGATGGTTATTTTGACAGCGAAACAGAAAAACTTGCATAATTTAAGTCCTATATTTTTTTTTCTACAGGTCGAGAATGATGCACATTGGCGTCAAAATGCCAGCTATTTGGCCAGCATGGTGTACCTACAACCCTGGACCATGCTTGGAGAAAATACGATGATCCCTAGTTTTTAAAAGACAAAACCAATGTACTCGTTCTTTGAATGCGTCATATAATTTATTTCTCTGTAATTTTGTATGGAATAAATCATTGAACCCTAAAAGTTTTGTTCCTCGAAATAAATTATTTTTTACTGAACCATACCTATATGTTTCGTTCCTCGAAGTGAAAAATGAAACCAACCAACTGTTGTATGAAACCATTTGACGGCTCCGTAGCTAAGTTGGTAGTAACCCTGCCTACAAGGCGATGGGTCCCGGGTTCGATTCCCGGCCGGGGCAGATTTTGTGTAAGCATAAAGTTTGTTCTCGGGTCTTGGATGTTTGTGATGTCCATGTATTCCATTTGCTGTTTATACCCATGCCACCTGCGACACAGGGAATCCTAGTGCGGGGGTATGAGTGTGTAAGCGTTTATATTTATGTTTATGTTTATTTATAGGTAATAATTGGTTTCGTCATTTTACAGAAGGTTGTCTCTGGCGCACACTGAATCGACGATTGATTTTTCCAAACGCCGCGACGTTTCTCCAGTTTTTTGTAACTTTCATTTAATTTTTTATTTCTTTTCATATAATTACGTATTTTATTTAGAATAAATAACTAAAATGCGGTTTTTGTAAACGTGTATTTGTATAGTAGGTTTATCGTTTATCGGAATATTCCGATAATTGCATGCCCTATCGATAATACCACAGAATGAGGGACCTAGCGTTGAAAATAGTTCCTACTGTAAAGAGCGTTAGTCCGAAGACTATCAGCGCAGCCGCCTTCAGCACGCGCCAGTGGTACGTTCCAGAGCCATATTCTTCCCACTCGATGTTTAAGGTGATGAACGCAGGGAAGACAAGACCCACGTTTGGTAAACAGAAGCACCCCAGCTGTAACAAAAATACGGTTAAGGCAGCGGCGAAATAATCCATATCCATACAGATAAATAAAATTGAAGTGTCTGTTTGTAATATCAAAATAACAGCTTTTTACTAAATGCATAATTATGAAAGTATAGGTACATAACTATACGGGACCTACACCAAAACAGCCATTTTTAAAATTTTTGTCTGTCTGTCTGTCTGTTTGTTCCGGGTAATCTCCGAAACGGCTGGGCCGATTTTGACCGGATTTTCACTGGCAGATAGCTGATGTTACAAGGAGTAACATAGGCTACTTTTATTTTGGAAAAAAATTAGGGTTCCGCGCAAAAAAATAAAAACCATGAAATCCAATATCTCCGCGCGGTTGAAACCGCGGGGCAGCAGCTAGTCACGAAATATAATTATGAAAAATCTCATTCGGTGAAGTTGCTGGCAATAACGATCAAGTTTTCATACATGAAAATGGGCAATACATAAAATCCCATTTTTAGGTTTGAAAACTTGAATGGATCAAAATGAAATTTTTGTTTAACCTTTGTAATGTTAGTGTCAGCAAATTAAGTGATTGTTTATCTTCAAAAATGTTGAGATGCGCGAGCGAGATAGCGGCGGGAAGTATCATTAACTCTATTTTATAGAGATAATCATTCTATAGTCATTTCATTCCAGATAATTGGATAGTGTTTTCCCTAAATGTTCTATCTCATTTCACCCGTCCTATACAATGTATAGGACGGACGGGGGTGTGTATGTATAATTGTATATGCAGGGCAATTTATGTTATTTTAATAATAATTATTCTTGTATTTGTAGTACAGCACTGTTTTTGCTTTTTAGTACTTAAGTGCATCATTTTCTTCATCATCTTTACTTCCCATGCCTCCAAAATAGTAGGTACTCTATATCTCTAAATACTTACCAAACCAATCGATTTGTGGATGTTAGGGGCACTGAAAGCTACGAGAAATGTTATAATAAACAGGAGCACTTGGTAAATTGGCTGGTAAAGCAAATGTCTCTCAGGGTCGTGGTAGCACGACACGTAGTACCAGACCAGGCTCGATGGAAGCCAGAAGTTCAGGCCAAAGGTCACATACATCATAAAAGCCATGAACATCTTCAGGTTTATAGAGAATCTGCAATTAAATAAATAACGCTTACAAACTACACCCACACACTAGATAGCATATGGCTCGAATTATTTTTACCAGGATACTGGAACAAACTCACGTGTCCCAGGGGAAATTGATAGTAATAGGTGACATGCATTTTTCTCCGAAGCCCCAGTAGCCGAAGAAACCAATTACTGTCACCAGTACCACAACCACGGTCATACCTGAAACAGGATAGCTACTGATTTTACCAGGTGGTAAAATTAATTCTTCTGCAAATGCCCGTCTGGGTGGGTATACCTGGTGCAGTCTGCCGCAAGACAGTGCGCAAAGAAATATAGTGTGCATGTAAATATTACTGTGTTCCGGTTTGATGTGCACAGTATTGAAATTACTGGGCATAACATGAGACTTAATAAATTATGTCTGATAGCGCGCAAACTTTAGAACCTTTGTGTTTCAACTATTCATACAACAAAACTACATGACACACAAAAAGAAACATTCACCTGAAACTAAAACTAAGGGAAACTTCTTCTGATCCTTAAGGCAGTTCTCCACTCCCAGGGTTACTCCGATTCCATCCATAGAAGCCAAAGTGACTCCTGCATGTTCGAACATACCAGAGAATGTTTTAAAGACTGGCATATCCAGTGGACTTACTGTGGCAGCCTGTGCACCGTAAACTACTGTTGATATTACGAGAAGAACTGGAAAAAATGGAAAAATAAAGTTCAGCTTCGCAGTATACAAAGTTTAATTAAATAAAGCAAAATTTCTCGCCATTTGTTTGATACTGTAACGTATCACAATGGAGTAGGCAATCGCTACAAAAGCGAGGTCTGATAGATGGAGCTACGGCTTGTAAGCCGAAAAGAACGTCAAAGTCAACATCGATCGCTCCCATAGCCTAGTTGGTTCAGGCGTTTAGTCTAGATTACCAAAAGACAATTCGAGTCCTGTAATTGGCAGCGAAATTTTTGAGATGTACCTATATATATTTACGTGATACAGAGCGAGTGTGCATGGCCAAGCGGGAACTTGTGCGACTTTCAATCAACGCACCATAGTTCTAATCTCGACTCGGCCCGCACCAAGTACTTATATCAAGTTATGTGCGGATTATTGACACTCGCTCTAACACGGTGAAGGAAAACATCGTTAGGAAACCGGCATTTTCAAGAACCACAAAATGCGGGGACATGTGACATCTACCAAGTTGCACTGGGCCCGCGTGGTCGATTGTGGCCCATACCTTTCTCCCTGAGGGAAGACCGGTATCCCAGCAGTCGGAGTGTAAGAGGCTGATAATTACGTGATAAAAAGCTTTGTGTGATGGTAAGCCAATGGACGATGGATGTAACGGAATGTATGTAATAGTTAAACTGAGGATGTTGCAAACTTACCAATAAAGAAGTTTGAAATGATGGAGAATGGCGCGATGATCTTTAGAGTGCTGAAGACTGCCAGAATAGCACAAGCTGGCATCACTGCCAGGATGTACATACGCATGGTCGGTACGATTGGTACAAAATTTTCTGCACCTGGACAATAAATCAAAATATTTATTTATTGCATTCATGTATAAACAGATCTTAAGTATATAGTATGTGCTATGTTAGTGGTACCTATACGTGTACCCTGTTAGGGCATTTGCAAGTCAGTGCGAGCTGTTAACAATTTTAAAGTTATAATTAGTAGGTATTACATCCTACTTCCTACTTATATATTAATATTATAAATGCAAAAGTGTGTGGTTTGTTGGTTTGCCCTTCTTTCACGCAGCATCGGAGCAACGGATCGACGTGATTTTTGGCATAGTTAGAGTTTATTGACTGGAGAGTAATATAGGCTACTTTTTATCCTGAAAAAATGTACCTACGGTTCCTTTGGGAACGCGGGTGATACTGCGCGCAGAAGCTAGTCTAAATATAAAAAAGTAAAAAGTTATTAATGACATAAATAAATATTACAACAGATAATGAATCCATAGGCTCCCAAACTAGTAGCAACTGTTTTTCAGATAGTTTACCTTCAACAAGCTGCATCATACAGCGACCGATTAAGACCTGGTAAAGACAGCAAGCGCCGAAGAGGTTTATGCAGACAAATATTTCTACTATGTGCCTGCAGTAAAAAAAGGTTATGGAACAATTAATTCTTGATCAGCAAGCAATATGAACGTGTTAAGGGAAGATAATCGGTGGTAGTGACGTCAACCGTCAATCTGCAGGTCGATGATTCGAAGCCTACAATCCTGAGCTTCCAGTGAAAGAAAACATCGTGACCCAACCATGGTCTAATGGCAATGGTCCCTGGCTAGCTAACACCCTCAGCTGAAAATCTATTGCCAAGCACCTGTTGGTATGTTCTGGTAGTTGCACTTGAGAGTCAGTCTTAATCAGTGTTACCACCTAAATCCTAAATCTGTGGTTACCACCTTTAACTACAAGATTGTTTTTTTTTATTCTCTTTGGTAACGGGACGAGCTGGTCGATTGCCTGATGGTACACATAACGCCGGCCCATAACAATTGCAGTGCCATTCAGAACTTTGAAACACAAAGGCCTGCGCGGCACTGCAGCGCGCTCGTTACCCTGAGACATTAGGTATTAAGTCTCATAGGCCCAGTAATTTCACTGGCTACTCTGCTCATCAAACCGGAACACAGTTATGCTTGCACATTACTGCTTGGCGGCAGAATTCACTCACAAAGCAGTGGTAACAACCCAGACGGACACTCGCAGAAGAGTAAGTCCTACCACTAACGAAGATTTGATTAACATAACGAGGATATGCTTACTTCGACTTTGTCTAATTTGATATATTCTCTTAAAGATCAATTGACATGACCGTAACACCACTGTGTTAGTGGGAGGACCAGGCGACCAGCTCGTCTCGTTAGCAAATAAAAAAAACATTTGACTTGTTTGACGTCATTTGGTTTGATGTCATATGATCACCTGAAACAGCGGCCATACTGCCTACAACATTTCAAGGGGCCAAACTCCAAGGCAGCTTCAGCCAGGTCTGGGTAGGACATTGTCACAACATTTAGCCGGGCGTACATCTTCTGGGCTGATGTGGTCAGCTTCTGGAGGATTTTATTGACAAAACCTAATAAGTAATTCACAAATAGTATTTATGTCTGTGTATGATGTTAACCAGTCAAACGGCAAGGTGATGTCGATATATCGATTGTTGATATTCCATGTTTAAGCACGAAGCCTTTTGCTTCTACATTTATTTGTTGTACCGTTAACGGTAGTCAGGGGAACTCCTTGCCTGAGTCTGTTCCCTGTTCGTTATACATGGGTTTCTCAAGTCAAATAAGATAGCGAGATAGTGTTTCTTGGTTACGCGTCTGATGTTGACGACGTTTGGAATATACCATTTCATCTAGACTATAGCGAGCGAAGCCGCAGGGCGTAGCTTGCAGTTTAATATCATCATCATCATCATCAGCCGGAAGACATTCACTGCTGAATATAGTCCTCCCCCATAAAACTCCATTTTGGACGCCTACATGCTTCTTGATTCCAACGGCGTCCCGCAGTTTTGCCTAGGTAAAAAAAAAATTAGATTATAAAAAAGAATTTAAATAATAAAACATCATCATCAGCAGAAATATGTCCACTGCTGAACATATGCCTATCCCATATAATTATGGTTTTGGGATTGCCATAATACGCCACGCTTGGTATGCGTCTTGGTGATCGCAGTAGATTATGATACAGATTGTGAAAAATTCTGCTGCCTGCTGTCCACTCCCTGGATATTTCCAACTCAGCACCCACGAGGAGTGATAGGATGGTTCTATTATACGCCAGAACCACGCGGCCGATATAATGAAGTAGTTAAATAACTTACATACAAAGAATAGCTGATGAGAAAGCCTAGCAAGAGGTTTATAGCGAGCGCCGACCACAAACCGCAGGCTCCGTACGACCTGTGCATTGTCACCATTCCAACACCCTCCAAGCATCCCCTGACAATCTCCACCACTCCACCCAGGACACTGACAAAAAATATCCGTTCGAAATTTTTTTCGTTTTCCTGATGGTAATATAACGCCAGTCTATCCCAGAACTGTAACACAAAGGCTTTCGCGGTTCCTCAGTGCACTCGCTACCCTGAGACATGAGGTATTAAGTCTCACAAGCCTAGTAATTTCACTGACTACTTTGCTCATCTGTATCACACTGGAATATAGTAATGCTAGCAGATTACAGCTTGGCAGCCTGACGAGAAATCATCTGCCAAGCACCTACTGGTGTGTTGTGGCAGATGCTCTTGAGAAACGGTTACTTGTTGAGACTAATTATGGTTCTAATTAAGGTTGCGCATTTTCAACATTTTCGCCCGAATGCGAACCTATCGCGTAATTAATATAAAAATCTTTCTGGTTTAAGCTTACTTGGTACGTTTAATAGCCCGGCTAGTGTTAGCAAATTCGAAATCATCTTTGGACGAGCTCGCTCCAGATTGCATACGGTACTTTGCTCTGTTTAATATCTTTTGCTTTTGTCTCGAGAATGACATTGATTTTGTGACCAAATTGGGAGTGGAAACTATTTTCCGCGCCTCCTGTTCCCGTTTCGTGGAAGCTCGTAGTTCTCTGTGGTACGATTCACTGCGCTTTAAGAAAGAGCCTCTCAATTGGCTTTCTCTATTCTTTCTGAGTTTTGCTAGAGTGATCGAATCCGTTTTTGCGACCATGGTTTTTGCTGTTGATGTTGATGGTCTGGCATCTTCTGCAGTGGTATCAGCGTCGTTCTGGAAGGGGTAGGTTTTCTAAGCCTCGCCTTTGACCGTCACACCTAATCTTTAGGGATTTAATTTAGCTAGCCAAAATGTGTATCTCTATGAAATGTAAAACATATTATGGACAGGATGTTAGGACCCACGATCTAGAGACTTGCAGGGATATTTTAATGCACTCGAATGTAATCCGTGTCGCAAGCGACTGTCTTGATCGTTTATATTTCGAAATCGCATCCCGTCAGAGAAATTTCCCGTTTAGATTCGACAACTCAGGTGCATTAACGCGGATAATATATAATAACGCGGAATCGAAAATATGTTGGCAAATTTATATTTTTGACAAAGATACATTATTTGAACACGACAAACACACATTACACACATACATTCACCACACACACATACATGCCACTCACATACATGACACTCCCATACACAACTCACAATAACATAACACACATACGCACACCTATATAACATGCAATTATATAATAAAATTGTAATTCTTTCATTTATTTATGTATGACATAAGACTAGCAGGTTAATAAGAGAAGCCACTGACTCCTGAAACACAGTGAATACTAGTTCGGGAGGCTATGGATTCAACATATCTATGTGTAAAATTTTTGTGTCTAAATAAATGATTTAATTTGATAAATGATTTGATATAACCCCGACAATATTTTTCTGCCGGGATGCGTTTCCGAGATACAAACGATCAGAAACAGTCGCTTCCTACACGGAATCATTGCGAGTGAATTAAAATCACCCTGCTGGCTCCTATGCTTAGTTTTTGTTATGGTTATGCCTTAAAACACTGTTACCTCAATTCGTTATGAAATATTTAATGAGATAAATGCATTTTTCTTTGCTATCCCCACCCGATATTAGGTTGAGCGGACCGCCTGACTAAATAAAATATGGAAAGTAGGTTAAGTTAGCCAGTTGTAAAAAAAAGGAACATAATCTAAAGAATCTTTTTGAATATTTTGTAGATAAGAGAACTGACTTATTACCTACTTATTAATTATGTATGTACTTATTAATAATACTTACATGACCGCTTGAAGTACTGCTTGATTTTAAGCTCTGAAATTTAGACAAGTTATTAGTGATTTTGGGTTTACGTACCTTAACTACTTACTTAAGCTCGGTTCGTCCGATATCATGACTATGTGTTCAACTGAAAATCGGAGCCTACATCGTGGCACCATACAACATACCTAATGTTTTGTACATTTTTTTTTTATATTCGGAGTCTGTTGATTCTGACTGATATGAGAGAGAGATCTATCGGAGAATCTAGAAGAATCTTCTTGATTCTGTCAAATACTAAATAAAGAATATATTAAAGAAAATACATTTGTTTCAGTTTATTTCAGGTTTTACACAACATTAAAATACTAAACATGTCTTAGTCACGTGATTAGATAAGAGAAACCACAAATCTTGATTAACATAGTGTTTACCCGTTGTCTAACTCCATTCTCTTGTGACATTTCTAATAATTTTAGAAGTATATCTTTAGACACTTTCTAGCTAAACAGGCGTCTAAAAGTGGATTTTTGTGGTAACTCTTGTTACTTTGTTCTTTCTTTATTTCTCTTGATTCTGTCATATCGTACTTAAACTCTTCACTTCTTTACTATGATAGAACCTGAAGTAAATGTATTTTCTTTCCTTTCTTTTTTTCTATATCCTACTAACAAGGTTGGATGGTTATGTTATGTTTTGGTTGTCTCGATGGTTGTTTCTCAATCACACCAAAACTACTGGACTGATTTATATGAAACTTGGTGTGGAGATAAACCTCAACCAGGAATAACACATAGAACTACATAACATCTCGGTAAACGCAGCAAAAGTTGCAGGGCGCTGCTAAACATTTATATAAATTTTCAATAGCACACTCTCCAAAAAAATTGCACTTACAGGTGTTTGTGGAGGGGTAACCATTATCAGAAGATTAGAAATTTAAAACCAGATTACAATAAATTATAAATCACGTTAAAATAATAAAACATTATTCAAACTCAGTAACAAAAAAATCAAAGAGCATATAATCACTACGTTTTAAAAAAAATCACTCCTTCAACTCTTTATTTCCTGACTTCAGTGGAATGTTCATCATTTCGCCAAATCACTCCATGCCACAAATTCACAACACAAATTATATAGGGTATCTCCATGCTCTTTGCCTACAACCAACCTTCTTCATATTCAAAGAGAATACAAACACTCCTTTGCTTTTAATCGCTGACTGACGTTTCAAAGAACCAATCTTCAACTCTTTAAAAATTTCAATGCAGTGACTTATTGTAGGTATAGTCAGTCTGTCGAAACTGCTTTTGATTAACTATTGTATTGGATTCTGTCCGCGTTTAGCCAACCTAACCAACCTTCAAACTCGCCAGGTTAGCCAACATCATAAGCGTTAACCAAACATCAAAATCAAATTGAAAAATTCGTTTGTGACATCCAGTGTTGCCAGATCGTCCTATTTAGGACGGTTTACCGTCCTATTCAATGTTCGTCCGTCCTATCGACGTCCCTTCAACAAGACCGTCCCTTTTAGGATGAATCTTCAGATCAACAGGAATTTGTAAAACATACACATTAAGCACACTTTAACA
Organism: Crocallis elinguaria; assembly: GCA_907269065.1. Taxonomy (NCBI): domain Eukaryota; kingdom Metazoa; phylum Arthropoda; class Insecta; order Lepidoptera; family Geometridae; genus Crocallis; species Crocallis elinguaria. The sequence goes on from OU026073.1 coordinate 15,715,605, forward strand.
TAAATTAAAGTATTATTTATTTTATGAGGGCTGAATACACAATCATTTTCAAAAGTTTAAAAAAGAACAAAAAACGCGCGCGGTCAATTTGGTGCAAATGTAAGTTTCATACCGAACTGAGGATTTTAATTTGATAGTTTCTTCTCAAGTTGGAGAAACAACGTAAACAAATCTCGGACGAAACCGCAAATAATGGCCTCGAGTAATTTTATTTATTTATTTATTCATAAAAACCACAGCTCTTAAAAATCTTAACATTACTTATATACGTTACCTAAAGCCAATAATGGTTTTACATTTTTTTGTTACTGCAAATAAAATTAAAAGATGTATGACCGACTATCAATTATGAATGTACCACTATTGTGTACGGATTATATAAAATAACACTTTTTTTTAAAACCGTCCGCTAACCATCAAAACCGTCCCTTTTCAGACAGATTATCGTCCGAAATCGCTCATACGCGCTGGCAACACTGGTGACATCAGACATGGCGGAAATTTTCACATTCACGTTTCACAGCAAGTTTGTATTTAATTTGTTTGGAGTACCTACGTTGTAAGAAATATCTGCTGCTAAATTCCTCACCAGAACGTTAAGTAGAGCCCATCCGGGCTTCTCCGTTTTGGTGCTGCCGTTTGGTATTGAAGTTTGAAACGAGTTTTGTGACCTAAGTTCTGTGTTGTGTGGATTAGTATTTATAAGAGATTATCAGTGATATTGTCTCAAAATGAGTGATATATGAGTGTGTGAAGAGTGCGTTATCAGATAAAGCCAACGGGGAGGCTTCTTTGCCAGTATTTTGCGCCAACACAGTCCAACAAACAATCATGGAACATGCTCCAATTTTATTGGTGCTTTAAAATCTTCGGTTGTATCAGGTCAGGTTTAACTGCACCACACAGCAGAGGATCAAATTTCCAAAAAGATGCAAATGATTTTATGACAGATTTTCATTATTTAGTGTTTAGTAAAATAAGAATAAAGAGACAAAAAATGAAGAGCCCTCCCAATTTTCCACAGAATCTGCCACAACCAGTATTGATGTTTCCAGTAATCCGGAAATATTTTTAAGCTGACCAGCGGCGCAAGTACGGAAGTCGGTTCGATAAATTTGTCGAATCGAAAAACTAATTAACTAGTTAAGTTATGTAGTAGCTCTTACTAAACTAAATATAAGTAAATAGTAAACAACACCGTATTAATATTTTAAGACTGCTAATATTTGTTCATTTTATTCTATCATGTAATAATGATTAGTTATTAACGTTTAAAGTGTAATTTTTAATTAAAAAATGTAATAAGACACGAAGTAATTTAATTATTTACCTCCGACTTCCTAACCTACTACAAGTTTGTATGCACAATACATTTGTACATGCAGTTAAATATTTTTATGAATGATTGAATTACATAATAGTAGAGATTATAGGCCCAATCATCGATAATTTGGTCGATAAAAGACATCACTAGTATCGATATATGAAGGTCACATCACTATCCAACGAAATACTTGGTTTCTTCATGTTGGCGTAACGTAGTGGATTTTCTCTTTGGTGTTGGCAATTTATGGACAGACGCCCATATATTTTAAAAAATTTAAAATATGTTCCAAGTTCCGTCTCTTCTACGTAGTATTATTTCCTCTGTGGGTATAGTACCTCTATGTTTCAATGGCAACACGTGCGGGAAATTTGTGTAATGAATGCTATTTTATATGTAAACTCTTTGCATGAATGAGTAGTCATGACAGCAGTAAATCTACCAACATATTATCTTTTTTTTATGCTATTTGGTAACGAGCCGAGCTGGTCGTTTTTCTGAATGTTTGTAAGCATAACATCGGCCCCAAGTCGGCCCATAACAATAGCAGTGCCACTCAGAACTTTGAAACACAAAGGTCTGCTCGGCACTGCCGTGCGCTGGTTACCCTGAGACATTAGGTAGTAAGTCTCATAAGCCCATAAGTAATTTCACTAGCTACTCTGCTCATCAAACCGGAACACAGTAATGCTTGCACATTATTGCTTGGCGGCTGACTTCACTCACAAAGCGGTGGTAACAACCCAGACGGACACTCGCAGAAGAGTTAGTCCTACCACTATCAGTACCATTAAAAGTATGTTAAAAAACCCCCATGAGACAACATAATAATAAAACAAATTAATTTAATGTATTTACAAACATTAATCCTTTATTTCATAATAAGACAAAAATATCACCTTCTCACAGAATTATATATTACAAGAAGGCACAATACATTAGATGGAACAAACAATACAACATTATCACTATTGTATATACAATCTTGTTTATATCGAAATTAATTATGGTGTGATCACACGACGCGTATCACATTATTATCGATACGCACTTGGAGCGTATCGTGAATATATAGATTGGAATAAAATTAATGTAGATACGCTTCGGATGTAATTTAATACGAATAAAAATACCACTAAGTATTAAATAATAAATAAATAACATGATTATCTTTAATAGGTATTATACTCATTAATTATAATCATGCAGCGAATATATAATTTTAAGTTTCGTTTGATTTGCCCTGTACGTAAAATAATGTATTTTGTTGTTGCTAATATTAGTACAAAAAAAGAAGTGTAGGTGGCATTTTTATTCGTTGAAAAATTCACTTTAGATAGTGTTATTGAGACTTATATTTTATAATATTATTGTTTGATCTTGGTGTTTAAGAATCTTACATTTCTTTCGATGTGACATCTAAGCTTGAAACACATGGACAATTTTAAGCAGACTCCATAACCTTATTTTTTATAAAATCCATGGATACACGTGTAAAATACATGCATACTAAACATCTTTTAGAAATGAAAATATGAAATTGAAAGTAAGAAAAATCGTCTGTAATGTTTCTATTTAACAGTTAAAATTATTTTATTGAACACTAATAAGCGATGTTGTTTAATAAAAATAAGACTAGTAGGTAAAATGTCTACTAACATTAAATATGGAAGAAATTGTGTACTAAAGGATATAACCGACACTTTGTCAGTAACTACCAGTTGTTCATAATCTGAACGAACTTAACAAATAATTTAATTTACTAAAAGCATACTTAAGTAAAGTATTATTTTAAAATTTGTGCACTACAAGTTGGAAGTTGCTAATTCATTGCTTCTCTGAACAAATAGTTGAAACTATCATCGTGGTCTTTCATATAATTAAATGAATAAGCACCTTGATGGAACTATAATTACGCTGGTTTTATTTAATAAATTACAGGCACATTGTAATTATTCTAGTTAAATGGTAATTATTATAATCATTTATATTATAATATGTAATAGGTTTGTTGCTATTGTTATTATTATGGCAGCATCGTATGACTGATCATTTGCTATTATAATAGTATAGAAAATGTACTACATAATATTATCATTAATTGTACTTTTATTTTTATCTATTAAAATTTACCGATACAATCAAAAAAGTGTGTTTAAAATTAAAATTTTAACAAGGAAATTATTTTATTAAAGTATTGTTTAGTCAAAAATAATGTAAAACTAATTTTTATAACTAAATGTGATTCTTAATTACACTTTGGTAATAATTACCTACTTTTAAAACTAAATTTAATGTGAGAGAAACGACTATTCTGAAAAAAACGTAAATTAAAAGAAGCAGACGTTATAAGCATATTATTGAAATTATTGAAACATTCCTATAAATGTTTTAAGCTTAATTTTAAATTAACAACTTTATAATGAACTTGAATATTAAAATAAAAATAACGTCTATCTTTTTAAGCGGATACTTAATTTATATTAATTTATTCTAATTTCACTTTGATTACTAAACAAAAAATACATGTAAGTAAATGATTAATATTTACAAAAAAACTGGTTTATTTTAAGTAGTTGTCTTAGATAATAACTTAAATAGATAATAATTTGTTAATCACAAAAGCTGCTTAAAATGCTTTGACCATAACCTAAAATAATGAAAAATGCTGAAAATTTAAACAAAATAGACATATTAGGTGAACAGATCCTTAAAAATAAATTTCAAAATTTTAAGTATCTTTGCATTACAGAAACTGCCAATTGATATATCATATAAACATATTATTTACTAAATAAAAATAAAAATATAATATACCTTATTTTAAGTTCTGTACATTAATAATAATACGAAAATGGAACTGAGATGAAACAATAATATACTTGTGTCATACGTTTGTATTTTTATAATGATTATTTTATCATTAAAAAATTCCCGACATTTTTTCCACAACTATCGAACAAGTCTAAATTTATGTACTTAGATCAATTTGATACATTGCCAATATTATTTATACAGGCTACATTTAAAAAAAAAAACTATAAAGCAGTGTTGATTAAAACTTCACTGAATATTTCTTGTTAAAATTTAAAAAGGTACACATTTAAAAGCATAATAAAATTTAGATTAATGGTGCCACACCGTTACCGTATCGACGTATCGTTTTACTTTTTATTTAATAATATTAACATTAATATAGATTGATTCAATATACGATACGTGTTTTGTACGATACGCCGTTACGGCCCGAGTATTTGCACCAGAGCGAAGATGTCTTATTCCGAGCGTAGAATACTAAAAATAAATAAGTAAGCCTAGAACGGAAGCGGTGAATTTAAAGCGTTCGGACGAGGAGGTACATCAGAATAGTGGAGAGGATCACCGACGGCGGTCGAATGGAGTTTGAGTTACCAGACCCACGGAACACTGGAAAAACAAAAATAACCTTAAGCTGGAGTATTTTTAGGCGGTGAAGTAAGTGTAGGTACCCTTATTTTTGCAGCTATAGGAAAACGTTCTGAGAAGATCGACTATAACTTTTGAAGATTTGATATAAATTCACAGATTTTAGAAAATAATGTACACACAAGCAAGAAAAAGAAAACATATACTTAAATTTTTTTGACTCAAATCGCTCTTTTTTCTTATCTTTTTTTAATGCTTTTTTATAACGAGACGAACCGGTCGTTTGCCTGATGGTAAGCTTGACACCGGACCATAATAATTGCAGTGTTACTTTGAAACACAAAGGCCCGCCTAGCTATCACCCTCAATTTGAATATCAATTGACAAGCTCACCAGAACTAACCAATTCTGATAGCTGCACTCTGGAGTTAGTCTCTATTTTTATATTAGATAAATTAATGTGATTTTAATTAATTTAATGTGTTAAAATTGTAATGTTTTATTATATTTTGGCAATAAATATATATAACATTAATAAATAAACTGAAACACGTTCATCTGCTTATTACCTCCGAGCATAATGTTCCCTAAGATCATGTGAATAATAAAAATATACCAAAAAAACATTTTAACTCACCTGAAGCATGCTGAATAGACATGGAAGGCTGAACTTCTAAAAATAAAAAAAGCAGAAATCAAAAACATGCGTGTTAAAAAAATAAAATTGTGAATTAGGTAATGAGTGCTTTGATGTTTCGTGAAGTTATCGTGACAATGAACGCAGTTTAGAAAGATAGGCACCGATTCTCTTGTCACAAAATTAACAAATTTTAAAAATTTTAAAACTACAACACAAGCTTTGCTTAGTGTTCTGTATCATATTGATTTGTATAATACAAGCCTACAAGTGTTAATAAAATTGTGATTATTTAATAAGTCTAACATGTGTGTATGGTTTCTTTTGAATAAATAATATTATAATTAATCTCTTTCTTCCTATAATAATATGAGAGAAGGATGAATGACGTCATTCGTCAGTTTCGCTATTTCGATCGATCCAGTATTTGCCAACCTTTTTGTCATTGGAATTGGATTGGATTAGATACCACCTAAATTCATAAGCGTTACATTGGTTACATACATTTGATGGGCAATATTCTATCCGTTTCTATTTTTTATTGGCAAGATACAAATTTACTAAAATTAACTACCTTTGAGTAATAGAATCGGATTCAGGAGTCACAAACCTTATTTTAGTTTCGCTCTCTTTTCAATAAATAACATGAGAAGGGATGGAATATTTTTAACAGGTCTAAATTTAACTTTAGAGCTGTGAAATATCTTTCTTCTTTGACAAAGTAGACGCCATCAAATTCACTAGTTACAACCAAGTGGATTAATTTGACAGGTCTAAAATATATTCCATCCCTTTCTCATGTTCCTATTTGGAAAGAGAGAAAAAAACTAAAATAAGGTTTAGGTTTTAAACGTCAGAATCGAGGACAATCTCTGATATATTTTGTGCATCTATTTTATTGAATTCTTGAGAATGTATTTTTGACTTTCGGCATAAAATGGATGCAAATGGATGAGTGCGTTTACGAAATAAAATTGATGGAAATATATATTATGTTGATACTACCCAAGTAGTGGCGGTAGTGAGTTAAATTATTCTGATGATAAAAATCAATTGCAAAAGGAAAAAAACACTCCAAAATAACTCCAATTAATTTTAGGCAATGGTAAAAAATGATATTGATAGATTTGATGGCAAAGTTCTTCAACTGTCATCGTTAGAGTGAATCATGACCATAATTATTAAATTATAAAACTCGTATTCGTTAATATTAACTATATCTCTCTAAATCTTAACTATAACTCGTTATTATTGATATTAAAACCGGCTTTTAAAAAAGTGGGAATTGTCTTCGATGAAACTATCACGATTTATGAACCGTCATCCCCCATTATTCGACCCTCAGGGGTGGTATTAATTATTCTTTAATAAAATGTGTTATAGGACCACCCGTGCGATATACGGTATTTATGACAATAATCATTTAAATCAGTAAGAAAATAGGCAGAGAAATCAAGTAACATCGCCACAGAAACAAGTTCTGAAACTCCCAATTGTTTGAAGTCGGTTAATAAGTAATATCAATAATAAATATTAGATAGTAATAAAAGTGGCTGCGTAGAAGTGAAATAACTAATTATTATTATGATACTGATTTTAAGCAACAAAATACTTCAATGAACATGTTTTGAGTCAAATCCAACAGCCAGAAATTAACCACAGTAGCAGATCTTAAAGTACAATGAATCTTCCAGTCAACCTTTGGATGGAAATAGAATTAATGGAGTGTTAGAGATTGAGTCATGAGGTCTTACCAATTTCAATGACTACAGGGTCCACATTATCGCTCCAGCTGTGATCGTTCCTGACTTTGATGAAGGCCTGGTATTGTCCAGGGTCTACCTTGTCGTTAAGGTCATAAGTCAGCTCATAGCGATGGCTTGAGGCGGAAGGAAGAGGAATATTAATGGCCTTCCAGTCTTCATCCTGGGGAAAACAGTTTCTGTAAAGTTCACCCATCATAAGGGAAGTTTAAACGTATAGTTAATAATGTACTAATTAAAAAGCGTATTATAAAATTAAGGATTATGTAGATGACAAAAATGCATAGAGGCAAACAGCTCAGGAGCCTCCTGGCGACTACTGTAATTATTAGACTTAAATAATAAACATGATTGTTGGCATTAGAATAATTGTAAAAACTATATTTAAAAAGAATGCCGAGACGAGTTTCTTGCCCTTCTTGCTCGGCCTATACCAATTTGGAACGGGCACGGTGGGTTTCTGGAAGGTTCGTTGACCTTGAGCACAGATTGGGTCTGTTGATGTCTTTGTCATTTATTATGTTCTGTTAAAGACAGCATTACTTTAAGTCTGTGATTCGGGTAGGCGAGCGTTACTGAGACCCGCTGTTAGAGTCATTTATTTTAACCATCATAAGTGCTCTCTTGTCGCCTATATGAATAAAGTATTTTGAATTTGAAACATACACGAGCGTTCCAAATCCATCGCTCCGCGCTTCGTGTGAGTGGAACGATGGTCCAATTTCAAGCCCAGAGACGGGCATACCATTCCGGGCACGCCATCATTCCATTTTTCGGTCATTATTAATTTATTCTATGAAAGCCTGGTATACAATGAATAAAACTATCCAAACTTACGCCGTCCAAGGTTCTCAGCTGAGCTTCTATTTCCTGCAGTGGTTGGTGGGAGTGCACAGTCCACTCCAACTTGCCACCCACAGCTCCAAGAGCCTCCACCACCGGCCTTTGGACCAGTTCAATGGAGCGGTTGTGCTTGCCTATACGGTTCTCAGCCTGGAATTAAAATAGATACATTATAATAGGGATGTTGACTCCATTTTTATGACGTCATTCTACGGCTGATGATGGCGATGATGATGATGAAGATAATTGAGATGATCTGTTAGTTAAATAAAATATTCTCCTCATCATGATGATGATGATGAGGATGAGATGAGATGGGAAACCCTATGTTTAGCAGTGGACGTTTTTCGGCTGATGAGGTTGATAATTGTGATGATCTGTTCATCACAATCATCATCATCATCTTCACCAGTTAAATAAAAGGGTAGAATATTATCTAGGGGCTCTTACCTCGCAAGTATATGTGCCAAAGTCGTCATTAGCATCAGGAGTGAGGGTCAGGTTGGATTGGGGTCCGAGGGTCGTGATGATGTATTCAGCGGTGTCCGCGATCAACTTGCCATCTTTGTACCAGCGAATAAAAGGACTGAAATGAGAAGAAACACACTAATTCATATAGTAGTCAATAAAAAAAATCATACATTAGTCAGTAAAATCATATAGTAGTCAGTAAAAAATGCATATAGTAGTCAGTAAAAACGCATATAGTAGTCAGGAAAACGTATATAGTAGTCAGTAAAACGTATATAGTAGTCAGTAAAAACATAGTAGTCAGTAAAAAATTAGGATATGAGACTTAATCTCTAATGTCTCATGGTAACCGAGATCATTGCAGTGCCACCCAGAACTTTGAATTAAAACGGCCTGCGCGGCTCTGCTTAGGTTATAATGCCAGACATTAGTTTACCATCACGTAAACGACCAGTTAGTCTCGATACTATGCCATTCAAAAGAGCACTTTTTGTTATGCTTGCCTGGTCAATTTTCATCCAATTATTGCAAAATCTGATAGAAAGCATCAAAATATGTTGTGTAATGTATGTGTAGTTAGCAGTTAGTTTTCTATACACCATTACTCTCCATTTCGTTGTCTGGAAGACATGATATAAGATCATATAAGATCTCCGTTTGTACTAATGGACTAAGTTAAAATAAGTCTCTTTTTACCCGACTTCCGAGGGCAAGTAGTGTTTTTCGGGAGTATATCTCTCAAGTCTATTTCTCGAGTCTATTTCTTCGGTAGTTTAAAGTAGAGTTAGTAAGCAGGTATGGTGTTTTTTAGTAATGACTTTTTTCATTGTTTGTAAATGAAGAGTTTGTCTATATATCTATGGTTGTGTTCTAGAAGTTGTTACGTTGATGTTCCATCGGCTATGGGTGTTTGTGTATGGATGCTACTTACTTATCTTCGTATCGTGTCGAACATTGAAGCACAGCCTGTACATTTACAGCAGAGTTCACGACAGTCTTGTGCACGTGGACACGAGGCTTGCCTGGAAAAGGTACAAAATAATTACTCATCGAGGTACTAACCCCAAGAGATGAAATACTGTATTATCCGATCTCACAACAATTTATTGATTTTGCTATGATTTATCAGCGCTTAGCGTATCAGCGCACGGTGAATTGGCGCGAGGCGGTGGCTTAGCCAATCAGAGCGCATTATGTCTTGGCAAAATTGTGTAATAAAATGTGGAATTTATTTCGTGCAAACCAAACGTCACTGCACCTCTTGAGGTTATTATCTCAATGTAGGTACCTAATTACACCACCATCATCAAGCCTTATTACGCTCCCACAGCTGGGATACCGGCCTTCTCTCAGAGAGGTACAGCCTTACTAATAAACACTGTATCGTGGTTGAATAGTTACACAAAGTTTCGTCTTTATCGATTCAGTTTAAAATTGTCAAAGAACAACAAAGACAAAACATTGTAGGTACAGCTGTACCAACGTTATACATTGTTTATTAGTAAGTCCCTTAGTCTGTAGTCTTCAGTACCGCGAACTCTTCTACGAGTGTCCGTTTGGGTTGTTACCACCGCTTTGCTCGTGAAGTCTGCCGCCAAGCAGTAATGTGCAAGCATTACTGTGTTCCGGTTTGATGAGCAGAGTAGCCAGTGAAATTACTGAGCTTATGAGACTTAATACCTAGTGTCTCAGGGTAACAAGCGCACTGCAATTGTTATGGGCCGGCGTTATGCTTACCACCAGGCAGACGACCAGCTCGTCTCGTTACCAAAGAGAATAAAAATAAAAAATCTATCTGTGAAATAGGATACAACAGATAGAAATAACATAAAGAAAATCTACCCATCCCCTTACGGACACAAACTCAGAAAAAAGGGTCACAGTATTTCGCAACCTGGTCTACTCGATCTGATGTTCTAGTACCAACCTGCGATGGAGACGTCCAGCTCAGCTTGGTTGTGCCCGACACTGTTGAAGGCGTAGCAGTAGTACTTCCCAGCGTGCTCCATCTTCACACCCTTCATGTAGACGCTGTTCTGGGTAAACTCTCCGTCTTGTTCGCCCAAACGCTGGTTCTGGAAAATTGAGACGAACGTGTTTATTGTTTACATGGTGGGCTAAGGAAGATTCAGAGATGAATCGAAGCGTAGACTCATGTTTTTCTTTTTTTTATGCTATTTGGTAACGAGAAGAGCTGGTCGTTTGCCTGATGGTAAGCATAACGCCAGCCCATAACAATTGCAGTGCCACTCAGAACTTTGAACAACAAAGGCCAGCGCGGCACTGCAGTGCGCTCGTTATTGAGATATGAAGTATTAAGTCTCATAAGCCCAGTAATTTCACTGGCTACTCTGCTCATAAAACCGGAACACAGTAATGTTTGCACAATACTGCTTGGCGGTAGACTTCTTCTTCTTCTTCAGATTATGGCTTTTAAACCTTCACGAGCAAAGCGGTGAAAGGGTTGGTCCCACCACTTTCCTTATGTCAGAATTCTATACAATTTTGACATATGGAAGCAAAAGGCTACGTCGTCTTTGAATCTTATCTTTGATAATTCGTCTCTGAATCTTAACCTAACTCGTCTGGAAGTGTGATGTGGGTGGGTAGCACCGGTTTTCTTGTGTTGTCTTCAGCAGTAATGTGCGAGCATTATTATCGTGTTACGGTTTTATGAGCAAAGTAGTCAATGAAATTTTATGGCATATGAGACTGAGACTCTTAATACCTGATGTTTCAGGGTAGCGAGCGCTGTGTAGTCACGCAGGCCTCGTGTTTCAAAGGTTTAGGTGGGACTGCGATTGTTCTGGACTGGTGTTATGCTTTCCATTAGGCAAATAGCCTGCTCGTCACATTGCTTTAAGGTTTAAAGTAGGGTAAAAAAATCTATGTTTTATTTAGGCACTTTGCAAAGTAGTGGTGGCATATTATCTTCATAAGCACAGAGGCCTTCCCCAAAGAACGTCACTTGGATCTATTCGCCCCTTGCATCCAATGGTTCCCCGCGGTTGTGACCAGGTCGTCTAACCACCTAGGGCGAGGCCTATGCTACCTCTTTCGGTTCGTGGTCGTCATTAGAGAACCTTTCTTCTCCATCGATGGTCGATTCTGCAAGCGATATGGCCTGCCCATTGCCATTTCATTGGTATTTCAATTTGGTGGCTAATCTATCGTATTTTTTCATATTTTTTTATAATCTATAGGATATAGGTAAGCATTGGATCATTATTTCTGATTTACCTGAATGAGGTGAAAAGGCTTTGGCGACAGATTAAACAGCCGTGAAGGTGAACCTTCAGTTATCACCTTCAAGGCTGGCCAGCCGAGCACTCAAAAATCATGCTGTGTTTAAATCATGATATTTTCTTTCACCGAAAGATTCATTGACCTACGGATGGCCAGTCTATCGCACTACGACTAAGCCCTCTCTGCTTCCTTGAATTACTTAGTTATTAGTTTGACCTTAGTCGGAATAGCAATATAACATAGCAAAACTACTAATTAACAAATAAACCGTAGTTTACACAACTTTTATCTTTACGCAGCTAGTTGTAAAGTTCAAACTGCTGTATCAACAAATTTTTGCTTTGTTTTACTTTTGTTAGGAACTAAGAGCATCGTGTGTGGCTCCAATCAATGAGGTTATTATTAAATAACTAACGCAATATGATATCCTTAATAATGACGTAAGATATTAAGTGTTGGACAGACGTATTATTATCACCATTCATGTTACATATTAGATAAATTACTTGAATGTTATTATTACTTGTCTTCCTGGTGTACATTGGCAATGACGTAGTGTTGATATCGGAAGCTTCAGATTATACTCTCATATTTTTTTTTATGTTATATCGTCATACTTCAGTACATTTCAGAACGCATTTCAACTTATTATTGCATAATATTATTATGGGTAGAAAAGGGGGCCCGAGAAGTGCATTGCCTAGGGGCCCAACATGGTTAATCCGGCCCTGCATCCAGCTGATGAATATGAGCTGGTAAAAATAAACTTACTCCGTTATCAACAGCCCTGGACCAGACGATCTGTGGCGGAGGCTTGCCGATGACATCGCAGGTCAGCAGCAGATCTGATCCTTCCGGCACGCGTCCGTCGTTGGTGGCAGTGAACCCTGGAATTAGGGGACGTATGGAACTGAGTACTTGGGAGCTTGATAGTGTTATAAAATTATTCCTTTTGAAATAAAAATGTTTGATGAGATGAGAATCCACGCCGCTTGCTCGCTCGCGAATCTGAACATTTTTGAAGATAAAAATCGCATTTGGTGTGTTTGCTGACAAAAACATTAAAACGGTTTAACAAAAATTTCAAATTAAAAATGGGATTTTATGTTTTGCTCATTTTCATGTATGAAAACCTGATTGGATCAAAATGATACTTTTGCCGTACCTTTGTCATTACAAAGGTACGGCCAGCAAATTCACCGAATGCGATTTTTCATAATTAAGTGATTGTTTATCTTCAAAAATGCTGAGATGCGCGAGCATGAAAGCGGCGCGGAGTACCTACAACACTAGTGCTAATCACATCTAACATATCTACAAATCAGATGATGGTTTTACAGGCCATCTATACACAAAGTCCTGTGACTCCAAGACATTGCTGATTCAATGCTCGCCTTTTAAGAGTCTGTCACTTTTTAAAACACCCAATTATGTTCTTCTTATATGAGATGCCACAAACATCAAAAACAATAATTCAGCATGGTAGGCATTTTCTGCATGGTAATAGACTATTTCTTGCCACCCGGATATTATATTCTTCCATCTTCAAAGTGAATTTCTTTTTAATAAGCACTTAAAGTTTCGGCAGGTCCTCTCGAAAACCTCCCTCTCTCTCTCCTCTCTCTCTCTCCTCTCCAACGTCTATTCTCAATCTTTCGAAAAGCTGGAAGTTCTATTTCTATACGCTAGATCTTAAGCGACGACGTGGCTGAAGAATATGAGGAAGCCAAACCTAGATTAAAACTGGCTCTCAAGTGAAGTTTTACCAACTTCAGCTATCTTGGGCTACTTACGGACAATCTCCGGAGCCGTTAGCATCACAACAGTATGATCCACGGAAACAGGGGAATTCTGGACAACTTCGCATTTGTAGACTCCGGCGTCATCAGCTTCCACCGCCTTGATTTCCAGATGTTTGGTCTTGTTGACACTGGAACATAAAAAATATTATGGAAAAAAATAACAACGATTTGTGTTAAAGTAATATTTTTCGAAATAAAGCAACTACATACTTCCAAAATTACCCGAAAACATCTTCTAAGCATTTAATCAATTTACACTTTTCTAAGGATTTAGACACGAGTCTATCTGTGGACACTTGCTTACATAAGTATGTCAAAATTATATACCTAGAATTCTCATATATTATGGAAGAAAGAATCTTCGCTTAGACTCTTCTCTGAATCTTAGCCTAAAGTCCTTCATAATGGTCTAGCCACCTTTTCAGAGCTACTGAATGGTGTGCTTGCATACAAAAACAAGTAAAAATGTTGAGTTTCCTTTACGTAAAGTACAAAAATACTTACGCAAACACAAACTTATACACAATGCTCACAAACTCGGCAGTACTTACATGGAATATCTTGTGAGATCCCGGTCGAAGTAAGTCTTCATGGTGTTGAAGAAGTATAAATTACCGTCCTTGTACCACTGAGCTATTGTTCCATCTGAAATTATACATAAACATACATATAAGCAAAATATACATATGATGATGATATGATGGTCTCCCTATCGTATCAAACAATGACGACCCTATTGCCTACTTCCAGGTATGAGCCCTAATATATATACACGACGGTTCCGCCTAAGTTAGTAGTAACCACAAATGATCAAAAGTATAGGAACTCTGCAAGGTAAGCAGCCCCAGCCGGGGCAGACTGTCTGTGTTGATCATAAAGTGTGTTCTCGGGTCTTGGATGTTTGTGTTGTATATCTATGTATATTTCCACGGAACCTGTAACATGGATAATCCTAGTGCAGAGGTGTGTCTTTGGAATTTCCTTCCAGCATCCGGCAAGCTCATTCACAGTTTTCTAAAATCAAGTGAAAGACTTTTACATCCCTCTTTCAACCAATTTACGTAGAATGCTTTTTTAGAGGATTATGAATTTTTTTATTGTCTTATCTTCCTTTATAAATAACATAGTAAATATTTTTAGCTGTTATACAATATGAATTTTGGCATACCATTTGTTACAAATCCGTTGAAGAATGGACGCATTCAAAGAAAGCCATTACGAGCATAATAAGTATTTTCGTTGTAATGTGCTTAGCAAGTATGATTTACTGCGCGTTATAAAATAATATGTTCATTGAACGGCTGCACTTCCGGTGGCGCCAAAACTGAGCGAGACCGGAAATTCCGGTTAACTGTATAATAAATTTATTCAACTCATAGTACAGATACTTGTCGGCTTATACTTAGAATATATCTACAAAATTTGTTGGGAAATTACCACTGACTAAATACCAAATTATGAGTCCGTATTCTGTTATCTCTAGTATGTGTATATATCGGAGCAACGACGTCACAGGCGAGCTTCATGGACGGTGTAAAATGACAACAATCAAAACATTTTAACTTTGGTTTACTAATAAGCGTTTAGAACCATAAATTACTCATTGGATTGTTAATAATTTCACTTAAACTTTGATTAACTAATTAATGTTTGCTAACCATAAATTATTCATTGAATTGTTAAAACTAGACAAATGATTGTTAAACTGAACAAATTCACTGTAAACACAATTTTTTAAAAGATTGCCGACAAGTTTCTTGCCCGTTCTTCTTGTACGGCCTATTACTTGGAATGGGCGCCTAGAGTCATTTATTTTAACTATCATGAGTGCTCTCCTGGGCCCCATGTTAATAAAAGTAATGAATTTCAATTGAAGATTAAAATCTAAAGTAGAATGACAAGATCTAACAAGTTTTATAAAGATTCTTTGTCACAATCTGTTTTGCTATAAATACGAGCGACCGACTGTTGCAAAAAGTAGTATTGCGCCTACCGTCGGACCGTTCAGATCTCCCATATAACTTTACCGCAATAAATGGTTGAGATAAATCGAGCTACTTCGTGTTTTCTTTCTACGAGGGGTGTGCGGTCACCATGATGCTGAAGATGTTGACGTCACCGGTGGTGACGTCACCGTTTTTAAAAAAGACCCCTGGACTCGCCGCCCCGTCATCAGAAGTGGGATTGGAACGGAACAACCTAGCTTTCCAATCCTAGCCTTCTCACCCGCTTGTCACCTGAAGTACCAGCACAGATGGAGTGGGATTGGAACGGAACAACCTAGCTTTCCAATCCTAGCCTTCTCACCCGCTTGTCACCTGAAGTACCAGCACAGATGGAGTGGGATTGGAACGGAACAACCTAGCTTTCCAATCCTAGCCTTCTCACCCGCTTGTCACCTGAAGTACCAGCACAAATGGGCAATGCAGCCGAGCCCAGACGCAGCAGACGTCCCCACAGCAGACACCAGTGCAGAACAGCCATCGAAGAACAAGGGACCTGAGGTGTTCCAGAGACAAGGATGATCACTTAGAAGGTGATCAAAGTACGGTATTGGCGAGAGATGACCCATCACTACCAGCTCCTGAAGATTATGCTGACACACCACCGTATTGGCGAGAGATGACCCATCACTACCAGCTCCTGAAGATTATGCTGACACACCAGCCGCGTCCGTGGTATCTACACGAACGGGCCAACACGTGCAACCAAACCAAGAAAAAGGCGATGGAGACATGACATCAGAATACAGGTGAATCGTAACTTTTTCTACCATATTTTAACTTTAGACTTGCATGCGCATAAACGCAACTTACAAATAATCCAAGAGATTACTTCTAATTTCACGAGATTTCTTAGTTTCTTGAGTTTTATTTTTAAAAGTTTTTCACGAGATACCCACAAATACCAAAAATCTACGAGTTATCCGTGTGCTGTCCGCGAGTTATCCCGAGGTATCCGCGAGTTATCCCGGGCAATCCACGAGTGATCCGTGAGTCAATCCAAGTGATAGCCGTGAGTTAATCCAAGAGGTAGCCGCGAGTTAATCCAAAGAGATAGCCGTGAGTTAATCCAAAGAGGTGGCCGCGAGTTAGTCCAAGAGATGGCCGCGAGTGATCCGTGAGATGTCCGACGAGATATCCGACGAGATATCCGGAGATATCCGATGAGATTGTCACGCGATTTCCACGAGATATCTACGAAAATCCATACCTAGTAATTCTAACCCAACTTAATAAAAAGGCCTCCAAATCTTTTCAAGTATGGCAGTGTCTTTAATCGACATCACAATTCTTAATTATTATTATCGCTGATTATTTGTCTTTGAGGTATTTTTGTGAATCTTGTGCAATTTATTCAAGGCGAAGTGCCTGTTTGTATGCTAGTTTGAAAACTTAGTGGCACTAGCGTTCATTAAGTTGTTTCTATTCCGGTACGCGTAAATACGCGATGTGGTAGTTATCAAAATTCATTGACGATACTGAGCTTTCATTGAACTAGAGTCGCGGCGTTAGCAACAGCGCGAAGAATGTTACAGATAAGTGATAGTTGGTTACGTTTTATAATTCGGGATCCGAATTATAAAACGTAATAGTTTTGAATCGTCTGTAAGACTGTACAAATTATTTCATTCCTTGTGTACCCTCTATTTTCGTCATTTTAAATTATTTTATTCCTTATGTACCCTCTATTTTCGTCATTTTGAATTATTTTATTCCTTGTGTACCCTCCATTCCCGTCATTTTCAGAGCCTCTGCGGACCACGGTCATAACAATAAGGCCCAGACCGCAGCATCGACCTGTATCCCATTTCCTTTAGAGCCTCTGTGGACCACGGCGTACAAGACCGCCCAGACCACAGCAACATCCCTGTCTCCCAGTCTCCATGTCTACGAGAATTTAAAAATCATGCAATGATGCGTGGAGCATTTGCATTGAACCTATAATAAATCTATTCATGCAATGATGCGTGGAGCATTTGCATTGAACCTATAATAAATCTATTCATGCCATGATGCGTGGAGCATTGGCAAAAACAAATACACACTCTGCTCACATTCCCTTGAGCATCAAATTTATTTACGTTTAACTACGAATGTTTGCATGTGAACTGTTATGTTTACAGAATATTATTAAGAAGGTACTAAAAGTTGGCTGATAATTTTGTTACATGAATATGGTTTCACTCTAACATAAAGTTAAATCTTGACAATATGGAAAATAAGCAATGTAGCTTAATTTATGCAGTGATGAGAAACAAAGTTAACAGCTAGTGTACCGGTGTACGGGTACCTACCTCAAAACCAAATTTCTAGTTTTCAGAAACACCGTGCCTGGTGCAGAGCGCGCACCACCTGTCAGAATGGCCGAGTCGGCGCGAAGCGGGCTACGTCTACAGTGTTGAGCAGGGCAATAGGAAACATAACATGTTTACCTACTTTGATTAACTAAATGTTTACCTACTTTGGTTAGCTAAATAGTTTGCTCATTAGATTGTCGAAACTAGATAACTTCACTGTAAAGATAATTGATCAAAGAAAAGAAAGCAAAAAGAAAGAAAAAAGGAAAAGAAAAGAAAAAAAAAAAAAAAAAAAAAAAAAAATTTCGTTTCTCTTTAAAATGCAAACTATTACTCTTGCAAACTTAACTGCTAGCAACGGTGGTTGCTTACAGATACCAAACTCAGAAGGAAACGTCTCATTGTTTCAGAACATAACTGGACTGGTGCAGAGCACGCACCATCTATCAGAATGGCCGTATCGGAGCAACGACGTCACAGGCGAGCTTCATGGACGGTGTAAAATGACAACAATCAAAACATTTTAACTTTGGTTTACTAATAAGCGTTTAGAACCATAAATTACTCATTGGATTGTTAATAATTTCACTTAAACTTTGATTAACTAATTAATGTTTGCTAACCATAAATTATTCATTGAATTGTTAAAACTAGACAAATGATTGTTAAACTGAACAAATTCACTGTAAACACAATTTTTTAAAAGATTGCCGACAAGTTTCTTGCCCGTTCTTCTTGTACGGCCTATTACTTGGAATGGGCGCCTAGAGTCATTTATTTTAACTATCATGAGTGCTCTCCTGGGCCCCATGTTAATAAAAGTAATGAATTTCAATTGAAGATTAAAATCTAAAGTAGAATGACAAGATCTAACAAGTTTTATAAAGATTCTTTGTCACAATCTGTTTTGCTATAAATACGAGCGACCGACTGTTGCAAAAAGTAGTATTGCGCCTACCGTCGGACCGTTCAGATCTCCCATATAACTTTACCGCAATAAATGGTTGAGATAAATCGAGCTACTTCGTGTTTTCTTTCTACGAGGGGTGTGCGGTCACCATGATGCTGAAGATGTTGACGTCACCGGTGGTGACGTCACCGTTTTTAAAAAAGACCCCTGGACTCGCCGCCCCGTCATATACTATACTACTAGTATGTAGATACTGGAATACTAAGTGGAAATGCAGAAAACACCCCAAGCGGGACGTCATTACAGGCTTTACCGTCCTAACATAGAATAAGAATAATCGTCACGATACGAAATTGCTCTGAATATATCGCCCTAACTCTACAAAAAATGTACCACCTACGAAAAGTATTTTTAATCGTCAAACTAACATCGTTCTTTCGACATGTCAGTGAAATCGATGAAACTCGTTTCTCAATTTTGAAAAATTTATATGGTTAGCATAAAGTATGCTCTCGGGTCTTGGATTTTTGTGTGTGCCTAACCAATCGACCTGTGAATGGACACGTGTACGTGTTATTACCTGAACCTGTATTATGCCTGAACAGATTTCGATGTATGGGGTATCGGGATGATCTAAGGATTCTAATGATACCAGTTCTTTATATTTATTTAGGTACTCACTGTCAGGATCCACATCGCACTCCAGTATGACATCAGTGCCGGCAATGACTTCGTACACCTGCGGCATTGTCGTAATGTTCGCTTGGATTCCGGGAGGCTGGTTTTTCACCTCTGGACGTTCAGCTGAAACAAAACGCAGATAAGTAAACGATACATGAAATATATCTTGATTCTGAGAGCAGTTATGGTTTCGGCGATAGCGTCATTTAAACGTACTTTCATATTCATCATTCTGGGTGTTCTCGTCATCACTAGCTTCATCAGCAGCAAACAGGTCGTAGTCTGTCTCCCTCCGGTGCATAGAGTGTCTCGCTTCTGTAACAAAGAAAAACAAACTGTCAGATAATTGACACTCGGAAAACATCCACGGCTGAACATCGGCTTCCTCCATGAAGGGGTATTTTACCATAATACAGCATGCTTTGCAGGCGTCTTGATGATCACAGTAAATGATGGTGTTGATCGAAGATGATGCTGCTGCCAATTCCCTGGTGACAAGCTCTTATGGCATTGATAAAATATGAACATAAATTGTTGCATCATAAGGTGAGCTTTTTTTGGAGAGCCTTTGACCACTAGGTGGATAGCCTTTGACCACTTTGACTTAGCTGGTGGACTAATTCTTCTGCAAGTGTCCTTCTGGGTTGTTACCACCGCTTTGAAATCTACCGCCAAGCAGTAATGTGCAAGCATTACTGTGTTCCGGTTTGATGAGCAGAGTAGCCAGTGAAATTACTGTGCTTATGAGACTTAATATATCTAATGTCTCATGGTAATGAGCGCGTTGCAGTGCCGCGCAGGGTTTTGTGTTGCAAAGTTCTGAGTGGCACTGTATTTTTTATGGGTCGGCGTTATGCTTACCATCAGGTAAGCGACCAGCTCATCTTGTTATCAAATAGTACAAAAAAAAAACACGCCCGTCAAAGGTGGTAAGAACGCCAAACCTAGGTATCTTTTATAAGCAAGCTTGCTACATTCTACAATAAGTCGTCAAGGTGCTTGCGACATATTTTCAACTCTAGGGTTACCACCCTAGTAGCTAGCCAGATGAGCACTAACAAAATTAAATCAATAGCTTTGAAACGGCTCATCATTAAGTAATTAATTATCAAAGAACTGCGAGTTGGTGTTAATTATAGGCTGTAATTCCATGTAGGCGGATGTAATGAAGCAATTTACATATCGATGTAAAATAATACCCTATAAGGGACATAGGTAGCTCTAGTCATGGATTCCAGACATCTGACTTCGTACGTATTGGTTGAGCAAATAGATGCACATGCTTGGGTGCGTGGTTCAATTTATGGAAGAATGGAGATTGGTTTTTCTCCAAATTGTTGAAGAAAAATAATTTTGATATTATGAAATCAAATATTTAAATAACCAGTAGGAATACTTAAGTTTAAGGATCAGATTATCTTTACTTAATTTTTTCGTAAATATTGACCGTGATATTTTTTATAATCCAGACCTTTAACAGGTTAACTGGCTATTACAATTAATTATATTACTGCTGCTACTAATTAACTTTAAATTATTGTATAAATTAAAAAGAGTATTAATCAATCCATTCAGATTAAACGATTTAAAAAACAAATGAAATAAATAAAGAAAAAAAATATGTTGTCAAGACACAAAATATTTTTTGTTAAACAAAATAAATGAAAATACATTATTCACCACACCGCTAATCGCTTATGAATAGTACCAAACCTGCGTCTCCTACCACACGCATTGAAAACCATTTAGCCATCGTTTCTAATGCTGTCCAATTGGTACAATGTTTAGTTTACCTTTTAGGGTGTTCAATGGTAGATTGTACCAACAGACAGTAATTTATACTGTCTTGTTACTGTCGCGGGGCATTAGAAGTCTTTATTATTGTACTGGAAGAGGAGAATTTATTGCGTGGGCTAGGTAGAATTTCTACCAGTGGTTTTCTCTAAGATATCAGAGGGCATTAGCTTCGAAGGGAGTGTAACTCTAAGTCGAAGTTTGTCTAAACTCGACATATAATTTATTAATTAGCTTCTGCTCGAGGTTTCACCCGCGTTCCCACAGGAACCGTGTATTTTTCTGGAATAAAAAGTAGCCTATGTTACTCTCCGGTTCATAAACTATATCTATGACAAAGATCACGTCGATCCGTTGCTCCGTTGCTGCATGAAAGAAGGACAAACACACTTTCGCATTGACTATAGCATTGAACTTGAATACTTCTATGAAATACATATAATAAGAAATGATACGTTTTTTAACCGACTTTCGATTTCCTGTCGATTGTGCTGGGTCCTCTCGAGGTGGTCCCATACAAATTTTAGGAAAGAACACGTAAAGGTATGAAAAAGGGAGTTAAATTTTCATATCTCGCGGTATTTTCAACGAAGACGGTTCCCGTTTTTTTAAAAGCAATCCTATTTTGTTTCTTTGTACTGTTGCCTGTTTGATTTCCATTCTTGCACATTTACTTTTCACAAATAAGAAATACAATATCCACAACAGTACATTTGCGTTTCCGCCAAAACTCCAAGAGATACTTCGCCTATTTAATATTCTTGAGCGAGCAAATTCCAGGAATAAGGCTGACAAAATAAGGTTTTACAGGAAATAACACTATTAGCTAAAAATAAAATTACATCGATGACATCAGCGTAATTCGTCAATATTCAAAATGTCCGCCTTTTGAATAATAATCAGGGAATGCCCGCTGTTACAAAGGAAACGCTGACGTAATTATATTTAAATATTTTCATTACTACTGTGAATGGAACACCTTTTGTTAGTGGGAGGACTAACTTTTTAAACTTTCGCGAATTGGATTCATTGTATTAAGACAAAAACGGGTCTTTTCGCGCACAAATAAAATCAAAATATAATTTTGACTAACCTCGACGTTTCGATCAAGTTGCATTGATCGTGGTCACGAGAAGACTGAAGAAAGCGGGTGTCTGCGTCTTGAACGTCGAGGTTAGTCAAAATTATATTTTGATTTTATTTGTGCGCGAAAAGACCCGTTTTTGTCTTAATACAAGGGAGGACTAACTCTTCTGCGAGTGTTCGTCTGGGTTGTTACCACCGCTTTACTCGTGAAGTCTGCCGCCAAGCAGTAGTGTGCAAGCATTACTGTGAAATTACTGGGCTTATGAGACTTAATACCTAATGTCTCAGGGTAACGAGCACACTGCAGTGCCTCACAGGCCTTTGTGTTTCAAAGTTCTGAGTGGCACTGCAATTGTAATGGGCCGGCGTTATGCTTACCATCAGGCAAACGACCAGCTCGTCCCGTTACCAAATAACATAAAAAAAAAACCTTTTTATTCACAATAGGTAGGAACTGTCTCACTTCACGTGTGATGATACGGTTGAAGGAAGTACTTTATCCATTAGAACGAAATATTTATCGGGGTTATTTTTTGATGAGCTTCAAAAATATTTCAATACTGTTGCAGTTCGAGGGAAGTTTCATGAAAAACAAAATACATAATTACTGTAGTTATACAGGTTTACGAACATCACATTAACGCAATTAAAATGAAATTCGCAAAAAATATATAATTTCAAAAAATATACTGCATATAAAAGTGCCCGAATTAATTGACACCATAAAAAAATGTATGATAACTGTGTTTTCAGTTCAACTTTACGGCCCGCGTTGAAAACGTGACGTCACGCTTTCAGCCCAATTTGTATGGAGCGTTTTTAACGCTCAGTAGACACGCCCGACTTTGACTCTCATTTTTGACGTTTCTTGAATTCGATTTCCAGTTTTTTCGACATTTGATTCTCACGAGAAAACAAATTAATTGACATTATAAATAAAATTGAGTCAACATCCCTATTTTAGAATTGGATAGTAGGCGAAAAATATAACATGTAACAAAGTTAGATAAAAGCTTACATAATAAACAATCACAACTACTGACTACTAATAGAATTGGGAATATTTTTGCTTTAGGGAATAGGAACAACACCGAGACAACAAATAGTTTGGACATCAAACGTCACGATCGACTCCGTAAACGTAACCGCTGTCCTTTCAATCAGAGTCCATTCAGAGAGTTAAAATAGGAACAGTCAACACAGTATTGCATCCAAACTAATGATTGGAGGCAGACTATACAAAGCTGTGACGGATCACCAGCAGGGTTATTTTAATTCACTCGGAATAATATCCGTGTCGGAAGCGACTGTTCTGATCGTTTATAATCGCATCCCGTCAAGAAATTTCCCGTTTAGATTCGACAACTTAGCTGCGTAAACACGGATATAATTCCAACAATATTCCTCTTTCGAGATGCGTTCCCGAGATATAAATGATCAAAAACAGTCGCTTCCTACACGGAATCATTCCGAGTGAATTAAAATCAGCCTGCAGATGGTATAAATTCTTTGGTAACGAGACGAGCTGGTCGTTTGCCTGATGGTAAACACAATGCCGGCCCATAACAATTGCAGTGCCACTCAGATCTTTGAAACACAAAGGCCTGCGCGGCACTGCAGTGCGCTCGTTACCCTGAGACATTAGGTATTAAGTATCATAAGCCCAGTAATTTCACTGGCTACTTTGCTCATCAAACCGGAACACAGTAATGCTTGCACATTATTGCTTGGCGGCAGACTTCACGAGCAAAGCGGTGGTACTAACCCAGGCGGACACTCGCAGAAGAGTTAGTCCTCCCACTAACAAATTCCAATGGTATCACGGCAAACAAACGGTTCTGCCACCTATCCGTCAGTGTTTGTGGAGTGCCCTTACTAGCAGTACCAAGAACTAACATAATCCTCGGCTTCCTCAAAACATTGTACCATAATGCAGTCATATTGTATAATGTCACGACTGTGGTCTACCATCAGCAGTAGCCACCTTGCATGTCAATGAGGAGTAGGGTGAGACTGCATGTCGACTGAAGGCGCAGTGCGGCATATGAATGTTACCATTCTTTCGGATGGTTGATTTATATGTTTATTTATGTTTTATTAGCTACTGCCCGTGGTTTGCAAATGCAAATAGCAATTTTTTTTGACCAAATTTAGACACAAATAATAATACTTTCAATTCATGGTAAATTGGTGATAGTTTTCTTACTGGAAAAATTTGCTACTCATAAAGTAAACGGAGTACGAGTGAAATAAAAAACGAGACTAAATTATTAACTTTACAATTTTATTGTTGTTGTGACCAACCAGCTAAAACTAAAGGTATTAGAGTAAATTGCAACGAATATTTAAAGTTCAACACACACAACATTTCTCTCAGTCCGTCTGTTTGCCCTGTAATAATATCTAATAATAAATTGAAATTATTTGAGCAGCTGGACCGAGTTGAATCATGCAGGAATAAAAATAAACTTATTTCTAAAGGGTGGTCTCGAGTACTAACAATCTATAAGTACGCAGTTATGTGAGTTATGATAAAGTTATTTTTGCTTTCAATGGGAAGGCTCGTGTTCTCGCAGTTTTTTTAAATCTCGATTGGTTAGCGTTTAACCACTACACGATATTTTTATAGTCAATTAGCTTCTGCCCACAGGAACCGTGCATTTTTTCAGGATAAACAGTAGCCTATGTAATTCTACCGTCCATAAACTATACCTATGCAAAAAATCGTGACGATCCATAGCTCCATTTCTGCTTGCAAGAGGGAAAAACCAACAAACAAACGCACTAAGCTATATACGACTTTTTCAACCATATGCATCGTCAGATCGTCACATCAGGTGAGATGCGGCATATCTTCGGTTTCACCTGATGCCAATTGACGATGCGGTCGACGCCGACGGCAATGTAACACTACGCTAGACGACGATCTATCATTTGTTGATAACATTAATTTACGTGATAATTTATTATCTGCGTGATGCTGTAGGTAAGTTTTTTTGTAATCTGTTTTTCCTTTTCCTCTCGAAAATACATGGACGGCGCGGACGTGCTCTTGCTTCATTTTCACTACAACGACCTAACCTTCTTCGAATTTCTTTCTCGTTCACCATTGCGCAATCTATTCCCTCTCATCTCAACACTAAACTATCGAAAGTAAAACGGCTACTTTCTCCCACATTCCCCCACGGCCCAATTCGAACATAGGAAGTCCATCGACAGAATAATTAGACAAAAACAGGTCATTTCAATTAATAGCAATTAACGAAACTACTGCCAACGGCTAGCGAGGTCGGTTAGCTGTAGATCATCTGTGATCTGACAGATGTTGGTTTTTGGACGATTTGACATACTTTTACTAATTTTCGTGGGACAGAGAAAGTATGTTAGTGGGAGGACTAACTCTTCTGCGAGTGTCCGTCTGGGCTGTTACCACCGCTTTGCTCGTGAAGTCTGCCGCCAAGCAGTAGTGTGCAAGCATTACTGTGTTCCGGTTTGATGAGCAAAGTATCCAGTGAAATTACTGGGCTTATGAGACTTCATACCTAATGTCTTAGGGTAACGAGCGCACTGCACTGCCGCGCAGGCCTTTGTGTTTCAAAGTTCTGGGTGACACTGCAATTGTTATGGGCCGGCGTTATGCTTACCATCAGGCAAACGACCAGCTCGTCTCGTTACCAAATAACATTAAAAAAAACTTTTAATCCTAATAGGTTAGATTACCAGTTGAGAAGACTAACTGTTCTGCGAGTGTCCGTCTGGGTGGTACCACCGCTTTGCTCGTGTAGTCTGCCACCAAGAGTTAGCCAGAAAGTACATTGTGCACTGAGAGAAATTATTTGTTAAGTTAACAAAAATCTAACAAAACTTACACGTCAAAATAGCGCTAATTGGGAATTTTGTTAATAGAACAAATTCAACTTCGTTAATATCACACTTAAAAATTGTACATTATACAAATAAATTGATTAATTCTATTACTTTTTTGTTGCAGTAACAACTATTCTTTGTGATAACAACAAAAGCATTTTTGTTGTCCCAACCAATTACTTTCTAGTATTTTTTTCTACAAATAGTATTGGTTGGTATAACTTAATCATATCGGTAGTATTAAATACTGGTACAGCTGTTTGTTGTAAACCAATATTGTATATTGAAATAACAAACGCTTTTGGTAGGGTATACTATAAATGCTTGTTGGATTTATTTTGTAATAATCATTATAACAACTAACAAAGCGGTTGAATTACTGGTTGAATATACTAGCACAACTATTGATTATAACCAATATTGTCTGCTGAACTAACAAAGGGTTTGGGTTGAGTATACTGAAAATGTTTGTAGGATTAACTGTATAATTTTAGTAAGAAAAACCAACAAACCGGTTACATTACTGTTTAAAAATACTGATATAGCTGTTTGTTGTAACCAATATTGTATATTGAAGTAACAAACGCTTTGGTAGGGTGTACTATAAATGGTTGTTGTCTATATTTTGTAATAATCATTAGAACAACTAAAAAAGCGGTTGAATTACTGTTTGACAATACCAACACAACTGTTTATCATGACACATATTATATGTTGAAGTAACGAACGCGTTGGGTAGCCCGTACTGAAAATATTTGTTGTATATATGTTGCAACTTTGGTTAGGATAACTAAGAAAACGATTATATTTTTGATTAAAAATATTACATCTACTGTTTATTATAACCAATAATATATGTTGAAGTAACTAACTCTTTGGCTAGGCCATACTGAAAATATTTGTTGTATATATTTTGTAACTTTGGTTAGGATAACTAAGAAAACGATTATATTTTTGATTAAAAATATTACATCTACTGTTTATTATAACCAATAATATATGTTGAAGTAACTAACTCTTTGGCTAGGGCATACTGAAAATATTTGTTGTATATATTTTGTAACTTTGGTTAGGATAACTAAGAAAACGATTATATTTTTGATTAAAAATATTACATCTACTGTTTATTATAACCAATAATATATGTTGAAGTAACTAACTCTTTGGCTAGGGCATACTGAAAATATTTGTTGGTTATACTCTGTAATTGGTTAGGATAACTAAAAAAGCTATTATATATTTGATTAAAAATACTACCACAGCCGTTGATTATAACCAATATTGTATGTTGAAGTAACGAACACTTTAGGTAGGTCATACTATTTATGTTTGTTGGCATTATTTAGCATTTCTGGTTAGAATAACTAAGTAAACTGTTAAAATACTGTTTATAAATACTAGTACAGATGTTTGTTATAACGAAAATTGTATGTTGAAGTAACAAAGATTTAATTAGAAGACACTGAAAATGTTGTTGGATTTATTTTAGAATGTTGGTTTTACTTAGCAATCTTTTTTATTACTGATGAATTAAAATAAAAACACCTGTTACAATTAGAAAAATCATTGAAGTAAGAAGAACCAAAAATCGGCCAGACTAAGGTGGCTCATTGAGAGCCAAAATGGCTCTGATAATTTGGTCAATACATATAATATAATGTAATTATATCAGGTTAGTTTTCCATTCAATTATAAAGAAACAAAATTACCAAGACAACATTCTAAAATAAATCCATCAAACATTTTCAGTGTGTTCTACCTAAAGATTTACATTACTTCAACATACAATTTGTATATACTTACAACAAACAACTGTACTAGTATTTTTACACAGTAATTCAATCGCTTTCTTAGTCATTCTAATCAGAATTACAAAATATGCTAACAAAACTAGATATAGTATATATAACAGTTACAAACAGGTTTAGTTACTTACATTTCTTTTGAACGTTTGAAACTTTTACCTGATAAACAATACTTAAGTATATCGTTCTATGGCTAATATACCTACCTAACAACTAACTGGTAACTGATTGTATTATAACACTACCTAACGTAAGATTATAGGTAAATACAAAAATAGGTAGGTATGTTTTAAACTGGAAAATAATTATAGAAATAAAAAAATTAAGTATATAAATGAGTATTTTATTTTTAAACGGTTTTATCAAGAAGACAATGATCAAAAACATTTATATTATAAAGAAATTATAGTTAAATGATTATAAGTTAATACTAAGATAAGGGGTAAGGGCCAGAAGACCTGCTATACCGCGTATGAAGCATGTCCAAAATAAGGCAATTTAAAACAATGCTACTGGATCAGACCCCAAGCAGTTCAAATTAAAAAAATATTATATACAACACTTTCTACTCGGTACTGCTATTCTATAACACCAATCAACTGAGGTGGATCAATTTCATAAGGATTCCTCCCCTCCCCCCACCAGTGGGATTATTGCGAAAATAAATGTATGGTATTTCCCCCACTACGCAAACAAAGATGAATGAGTGGGGAGAAAAGGAATAATCAAAAATACTTGTACCATGTAAAAATACAATCTTATAGTGAAACTATTTCCATTCAAATTTTAAATTAATAATAATTTTAAAATCTAACATAACATCATAATGTGGTCGGTTTTTATATAAATAGCCCAAATAGTATAATATTATTTAATGTGGATATTGATAACAAATCACACAATTTAAACAAACAGATGTAATTAAAAAATATTGATAATTAATAATTATTAGTAAGCAATTAATATACTGGGTTTTAATTTTAACCCAAACTTTGCAGCACTAAACACATTTTATTATTTGGTCTGACAGACAATAATAATGGCTTAATTCAGTAACATTTAATTGATAAGATCTTAGATGATCATTATATCCCAAGCAAGTAACTTTAACAGATAACAAATGCACACAATCCGCAGTCGGATGAAGTATGTATTTCACAATATAAAAGTCGTATTCAGTGGATGAAGTCAAGATAATTATATTGTTTGTAGCATATTTAATGCTATTCTGCCCATTCCACTTTGTAATCTAAACAAATATTAGGAATACATTTTACCATATCAATTAAGTGCTATTTTAAGCCATTTCAAGCAAAAAAATTACACTTTCTTTAAGTTCCTGTCTTGAGAGCCTTTTTTCGATCCCTAGTGTGGCGCACTGAACTCTTCTTTATAGTTGGATACAAACAAACACTTACAGTTTATGCGTTTTATAAAAGCTTGATTCGATTCCGTAACTGACTTTGAATTATTTCGTCTCAGTGTCTACTTCTCAATTGTTAGTTTGTGTATGCCAGGGAACTGCATACATAGTCCAAATCTTGAATATCTGAAATAAATAATATTAAAAAATTAAAACGGATATAATTATATGTATAACCTTTAGTATTATATCGATAACTCTAGGCTACACTCTATATAGTATATACAAGTATTATAATAACTTGAGATAGTTACTATCTTTTTTAACTATTAATTCAAAGTGTGCATAAATACTTACTCTCATTGTCATCTTTTAAAAATTTCAGTTTGCCATCATCTGCAATTGCAGCATCCAGTTATCCATTAGTTTTAAAGCTTGTTTTTGGAACCAATCACATTGTTCAAACAATTTTTACGTTTTGTCTGGGTAATTGTCAAACTCGATTTCAATCTGGAAGTAATAAATAAACATGTAAACAAAATCTAAAAGATCTGAATCCGGTGAAATAGATTATTATCAAAAAGTACTTCACACGATGATAGTGAGAGTGTGTCCAAAGAATCAGTGTTCTGTAATAAATATGACTGTATTTAATTTCAAGTGCCTACAAAATGAGCTAGAGATGGGACATACTTGCAAAATCTTCCAAGTACGTCCACCCTCAAATACCAGGACTCTAAAATGAATATGGGCTTTATTTCATATGACATAAGGCGTACAATCGCGTAACAAAAAGAGTACCGGTCTACTTCCAAGAGTTCCAAGTATTGGAACTAAAATTACTAGATGGTAGACTAACTCTTCTTGCTTTGCTCATGAAGTCAGCCGCCAAGCAGTAATGTGCGAGCATTACTGTGTTCCGGTTTGATGAGCAAAGTAGCCAGTGAAATTACTGGGCTTATGAGACTTAATACCTAATGTCTCAGGGTAGGTAGCGGGTGCACTGCAGTGCCGCGCAGGACTGTGTTTCAAAGTTCTGAGTTGCACTACAATTGTTTATGGGCCAGCGTTATGCTTACCATCAGGCAAACGACCAGCGCGTCTCGCTATCAAAATAACATAAAAAAAATTCAAGAATTTAAATACTTGCATAAGAAATTGAACAGTACAGGTATATTCACACATTATAACGGGATATTTACCGTGATTATTATTGAACGATGAGCACCCGATATTTCGACGCTGTTGTCCAGTATTCCCGTGAACATGATGCTTGCAACAGCGTCGAAATATCGGGTGCTCATCGTTCAATAATAATCACGGTAAATATCCCGTTATAATGTGTGAATTAGTTAATAACCGTGAAAGTCTAAAACAGTACAGGTATATAAATAAGGAGTAAAATAGAGTTTAATAAAAAATCGATAAAATCGTCATGTATTGTAGTAGCTTTATATTTTCTTTCTTTCTTTCGAGCCTTGATACAATCAACAAAAGTTATCGAATAGCTAGGTCGAAGCCAAAGAAAATATAAAGCTACTACAATACTTGACGATCAGACTTCGGTACTCGCAAAATTCGTTAAATTCGAAATATAGGTACACATTACACAGAACATTTTGTATTAATGTATCTATTACTTATACAATAAATATTTTAAATATACTAATAACATATTGTATGTAAATTAACTAGGTAGGTACTTACAGAATGCACAGTCTCCATTTCTTCTAAATAAACTAATTAATCCCTCAGTCGATTTTCTGGGATGAATATAGATATTTAATTCTTCTTGCCCTAGCCCTTCGAGGCATGACATGTCTTTATTGTTATCTGAAAAGTAAAATAAGATTAATACTTTCTTAGTACCTAGTAAGTAACAGACACCACACCACACGGTGGTGGGACAGTAAAAAAATGGCTGTGAAAAGACATTTTAAATCCGGTGTAGGCCACCCAATGGTACAACTTCAAACACTGTTTTTATTTGTTAGGTACATATTACGTAACCTCACACCCATATTCTTATCAGGGTAGTCAGAAATCTTGTCAGAAGTTAAATTTTATTTATTTTAATAGATGAAACGGACAACAAACACGGACGCGACACGTGGCTATGTCGCGACATGGCTATGGCGTCCGATTGGCCGATGACGATGAGGTGTATGGCGATTGGCGAATGTATCACATCACTTGACATCACGCTTATGCTGAATCAGCATAATCGAGGTGTTTCACTTTTGTGTTTGACGTGCGACGGACGTCGTAACTTTTTTCTTGGTTCATGAGAAATACCTACGGTTTGTTTACCTACCGTTAGATTTGGTTAGAAATACCGATTAAGTATAGTACTGAGTACTATATTTGTAGAGGTAGGTTCCAATGTTCCCAAGCCTAACCAAAAAGGGGGCATACATTAATTACGTGAGGCGAACACCTCATGCAAATGGACGACCCCAAATTGATTCAAGATTTAAATTCACTATCAAAGAATTCACGTGTCTATGTAGGTACCTACATTGTCGATAGTGGAATCGGTCGAGTCGAATGTAGCCGTAATCGTACAAATAAGTAAGGTAATTACCTAGTAGATATATATAATTATATATATATATATATATATTGTAATAATATAGGTACAATATACATATGTACTTAAAATTGGAAATAAGTAGATAGGTACTTACTGCGGTACACGTCTATATTTTCTTGAGAAATTCCCCATTTACTAAAAAGCACTTCGATATTTTCGCTTTCCATCATTAATTACACAGCTCACGTCGTATTGAAAATCCACAGAAATAGGAAATAACCATTCAAACAAGAAAGAAAGAAATCAAGCCGCGTTTGCAAAATGCAAGCCGCGAGCGCACTGACTCACTGAGTCCAAAAATAAAATAAGTGTTCCGACTCCCGACTCCCGCGCCCGCCTCTTTTCCCACCCGTGTAGTGTTGCTGTCTTCGACATACATAATTTATCCGTTTTTAGGATACGTACACATTAATTATATAATAAAGATTAGAGGTCGGATACCAATAAAATCAAAATTGTCCATTATCAAATTAACAACAGGTATTAATATTTTATATAGGTACCATCTATGTACAGCTGACAATCTCAAGAAGTGTTACAAGAATGTTTTCGTGATTATGCCGAGACAAATGAAACCAAATTAAAAGTTAAGTTCATAAGTCTCATTAAAATGAAACGCAATCCAATGTTTACAATACAATATGCAAATTTAAGTTTAGAAAGTTCCCATACAAAATAACCAGGTAAAAAGTTGGCTACTTATATTAAAATGATTTTTGCAATAAAAACCATACAATATATTGATGCACCCCATTACGATAAGATTTTGTGATTCGCGTAAACAACAAACAATCTTTAGATACTGTTTAGCTAAACAGGCGTCTAAAAATAGTTTTTTGTGGTAACACGGTAAAAGTCTAAGCAAGAAATTCTTATTATTTTTTGTCTCTAACTATAGAATAAAAATAATAATAATAACGTAGAATTTAGGTAATTTGTTTCATTGAGCATAAAATAAATGAGGAGTAGGCGAAAAAAACGTCACTTTTCCATTTTTTAACGTTTTTATTTTTTTGATTGATTCGTGTTGGCAACTCTGAGACACATCGTTTCATGCGTTAAAATTTCGACAAAAAGCTTTTTTATGGTAGAAAATCGACTTCAAAATACAACTACTCCTTCAAAACACAACTACTCCTTCAAAATACTTTTTTAGTTTCTGTAAAAAAATTAAAAGTGGAAAAGTAACGTTTTGTTCGCCTACTCCTCAAATAGTAAATCTATCTATATGCATATAAATATAAAAAGGAAAGTATTACGTCGAGGAATGAAGCAAGAACTATTTAAATATCTAGAGCTTCGGTGATGATATTATGAAATTATTATAATCTACCGGCGATTTTGTTTGCCCCAAAAATGGGAACAAAGTAGGCTGATTATGAAGGCACGCATCACAATTTAACATTAAGGAAAAACGCCCATCACGGGACTATACCGACGTAATTATCACAGTTCAAACCCTTCAATTTAATTTTAATTTGATCTTGCAACTGTTTAGTATTTCCATGAGATAAAAGTTCACAACCAGACATAGCTTTATAATAAAAATCCTTTAGCCATAACTCCTGATCTCCCCTCACTAATGGGAAATCTGTTAATACTGGCAGCACTGAAGATAACCTTCGAACTCCGCAAGACGCATGACCATAAAAGGTAATAATTTTTCCATACCCTGGCCAATCGTAGCGCACTTGTACCAATGTGGGCGGTAGTTCTACCACAGAAATTCACAGAATAGATAATAGTACAAGCGTCTACTTAATTACCTTTGTAATCGGTTCAGTTTACTAATAACCGATAGTTGCTTTTACCAAAGCAATTTGTAAGCTTTGAGAAATTGAGAATTGGTTTTTAATATGAATTACATAGGTACCTAACTACTTACGTATCCCATGTGGGTGTACCTTTTTAACCGACTTCGAAAAAAGAGGGAGGTTCTCAATTAGGTTGTAATTTTTTATGTTTGATCATGTCCATCATGTAAAAACCGATTTGGAAAATTCTTTTTTTATTTAAAAGGAAATTTCATCAAGATCGTTTCAGTAGTTTGTCACTGAAGTAGGTAGGTTCGTCGCTTTTTTAAAGCAATTTTGTATGCATCGCTCTCTTTACAAATGTACTTAAAACGAGCCGGTCGTTTGCCTAATGGCAAACATAACCACAGAATATACACCATAGGCATAACTCCGGCTCATAACAATTGCAGTGCCACATAGAACTTTGAAACACAAAGTCCTGCATGGCACAGCATTGCGTTCGTTACCCTAAGACATTAGGTAGGTATTAAGTATCAGAAGCCCAGTACTTTTACTGACTACTTACTTTGATCAAACCGGAAAACAGTAATGCTTGCCTGCACATTACTGCTTGGCGGCAGACTTCACTAGCAAAGTAGTGGTATGGTATATATATATATATATATATATATATACCAACCACAGATCTGTGATACCAACCCAGACGGACACTCGCAGAAGAGTTAGCAGCTACCATCTAAACAAGATATAAAATGTAAGAACTCAAATGTAAATGTAGGAACGCTACTTTGCTCATCAAAGCAGACCACAGTAATGCTTGTACATTACTGCTTGGCGGAAGACTTCAAGAAGTACCAACCCAGAATGACACTCGCAGAAGAGTTAGTCCTGCCACACAGTATGAATTTATCTAGTATATATATTCGGTTATGTTTATTGAAACTGTGTTGTTGCTTTCATCACAACTATTTTCAGGTTTAACTAAGTGAATTTGTTAATTAAATTAATAGTTGTTGTTCATATTACTGAATTGATGGTGTTTAGCTTAACTAAATTAGGTTGATTATTTGAAACAACATACATTGGTTAAATCAAGCTATATAAAAGGTAAACCTAACGCAAATTATATTTAACCAAGTGTGTTGTTACTTTAATCACAACAATTGCTCAGCTTTAGCTGAGTGAATGTGTTAATGCCATCATATTTGTTGTTCACGTTACTGAATAGATGATGTTTAGTTTAACTAGATTAAGTTGATTGTTTGAAACAACATACATTGGTTAAATCAAGCTATATAAAAGGTAGACCTAACGCAAATTATATTTAACCAAACTCCTTGTTGTGTTAACTTGTAAAGTTCAATAATTTCTATCAAATATATTCAGTTTAGTTTATTGAAGCTTCGGAAGAGCTGTGTTGTTACTTTAATCACAACAATTGCTCAGCTTTAGCTGAGTGAATGTGTTAATGCCATCATATTTGTTGTTCACGTTACTGAATAGATGATGTTTAGTTTAACTAGATTAAGTTGATTGTTTGAAACAACATACATTGGTTAAATCAAGCTATATAAAAGGTAGACCTAACGCAAATTATATTTAACCAAACTCCTTGTTGTGTTAACTTGTAAAGTTCAATAATTTCTATCAAATATAATCGGTTTAGTTTATTAAAGCTTCGAAGGGCTGTGTTGTTACTTTAATCACAACAATTGCTCAGCTTTAGCTGAGTGAATGTGTTAATGCCATCATATTTGTTGTTCACGTTACTGAATAGATGATGTTTAGTTTAACTAGATTAAGTTGATTGTTTGAAACAACATACATTGGTTAAATCAAGCTATATAAAAGGTAAACCTAACGCAAATTATATTTAACCAAACTCCTTGTTGTGTTAACTTGTAAAGTTCAATAATTTCTATCAAATATATTCGGTTTAGTTTATTGAAGCTTCGAAGGGCTGTGTTGTTACTTTAATCACAACAATTGCTCAGCTTTAGCTGAGTGAATGTGTTAATGCTATCATATTTGTTGTTCACGTTACTGAATAGATGATGTTTAGTTTAACTAGATTAAGTTGATTGTTTGAAACAACATACATTGGTTAAATCAAGCTATATAAAAGGTAAACCTAACGCAAATTATATTTAACCAAACTCCTTGTTGTGTTAACTTGTAAAGTTCAATAATTTCTATCAAATATATAATGGATACAAAATTAATAAGTCCTTATAAACAAATTAATGGTCAATATAACTAAATACATTACGATTAATTCAACAAATATGTAATTTGTTATTTGAAACAATATATTTTTAGCGGTTTTGTCAAATTGACAAACTAACAGTAAATATAACAAAAACAGAAATTAAACGAGTCTCTTTAATTATTTTAACATGCATTCTTCTTCATTCCAACCATATATGCAGTGGTAAGCATAAACAAAGCGAATCTGTTATTTTGACCAAGTTGGTTTTGTAACAGTTTTGTTAGTTTAAGCAATGTCTAGTATATTCAACCGAAAAAAAAACAACCGAAGCACATTTGGTTGAATGAACCAGTAGTGTTTTTTCAGTGTGTTAGCCGAATGATTCGACAAAATTTACGTTTGCAGTGGTACAATATTATATAGCAAGCGGTTGAGAAACTATTAAAATCTTCTGTTCACATACTCCAAAAAAGAATGCGTGGGGTGATAGAGTTTAAAATTATCGATAATTTGAATGCAATATATTAAAACGTAAAGAACACAGAAATAAAGTATTGTAAAATTGTATCGTTATAAAAATCTATGACTGTAGGCACCTAATATAGATTTTATTACTTAACCCTAAACTACCATACGCTACATTCCGTCACGCCCGCAGGGTCGAATTGACCCCAGAATTTAACAAACGACTGTTGGATCGGGGCATTTATGACCCCGATGTCACAGTTAGGGTTGTCAGATGTGTTGGATGATTTTTATTAACCAAGATAAAATATAAAGTTAAAAATGAAATTAACAGTAAATTTATTTTTATATCGATATTTATAATCCAGATTTGATCGCCGGCTGAATCAAACTTTGTGCGGTGAGCATAGAGCTTGATTTCGGGTCTAGGTGTTTAAGTTTGTTTGTGTTTTGATATGTGTAGGAAATCTGAAGTTTTGTTTGTTCGTATCATAATTATTATCTGTAAGTATATCATACGACGCTAGCTGTCTGCACCCAGCTAGTGCTTCCTACAGTCCTACACAGTGGTTGTCGCCCCAAGCGCCTGCTATTACACGATTTTTATTACAACCGGACAATATTATGTTAATTTATCAAGATTTTATTAACTAAAAACCTACGGGAAATCTGACAACCCTAGTCACTCTTCTTAAAATCGGAAATTGATGTGAAGCTAATGAATCACTTTTATTTGTAAGTTTATAGGTAACACAGATGTTTAAGACCATTGAGTTATTCGAATCCAATATGGTTTTATTATATTACGAGGTGTTAAGATTTGGAGAATTTTAGTTGGAAATATTGGGAAGTTGAAATTGAGAGGTTGAGAAAATAATGCTGAGTAAACACTTTTGATTTTTTATTGCATAAGTATAACAAGGTTCAATTGGAGCTACCGAAATTGCTTTATTCATAAAGGCCCCAAGGTAGCATTAATGAAGGTTAATATAAATTACTCTAACAGAAGGTCTCGGTAACGTTCGACCGCCCCAATCACAGACTAAAACTAATGCTGTCTTTATCAGAACATAATAAATGACAAAGACATCAACAGACCCAATCCGTGCTCAAAGTCAACGAACCATCCAGAAACCCACCGTGCCCGTCCCAAATTGTTATAGGCCGAGCAAGAAGAAGGGGAAGAAACTCGTCTCGGCACTCTTTTTAAAAATAGTTGTACAATGAATCTAATGCTAACAATCATGTTTAAAATATAGGTTAGGATTTAAGATGAAGGGTGAAATGGTAGCTAGTCAGATGAGTATTAGAAAATGCTACTACTATGCTGTGTTTCCATCAACTACCATCACGTTGTTTTTTATTGAAAGCTCAAGCTCACATTGTAAGAATCGAACTATCAACCTGTAACCTACCTATAACTTATAACAGTGGTTAACAACATCTCTATTGACCGCTCAAATAAAAACCCCATAAAAGCATCCTCGTCGGGGTCTAATTGACCCCAATATAGGGTCACTACTTAATTTGCCAGTGACCTGGCTATCAAATTAGCAGAATTTGTTATGCCGTGACATGTCACCGTTTATATTCTTGATATTTATTGGCTTCAATAAGCATTGGGGAATATAGCTTTTGTAACAGTATGATCACGATGTAAGGAATAAATTATTTATGTGTTTGACCCAATGAATGATGGATTATTTTGAGAGTAATGACTCATGGGTTTTAATTATTCGTTTATATTTTTTACGATTCCATGGCTAGGTTGGTACTCTTGCTGCACGAGTTTCGGGCTTGATCGCCGATTGGGGCTAACTTTGAGATCTTACGACACAAAGTTTGCTCTTAAAACTTTGTTCTCGTGTCTTGGATGTTTGTGTTGTGGATCTGTGTGTGTCAATGCCACCTGTGGGGGGGGGTGAGGGGTTCTAGAATATGAAATATACATAAGAAACCTAATTATATGTAATAAATTGTCCTTATTACCACACTACCACAATTTAATAATAATTATACATAATACATTTTAAATACAGCAATGCAATTATAATCGTAATTTAAATTGTAATTCAAGAAAAAAAAATATTTTTTTAATGTTTGTTGACAGATCTCCACCATTTATAAACCGATTTGGAAAATACTTTTTTTATTTGAAAGGATTATTTCAGATTGGTCCCATAGAAATTTCATCAAAATCGGTTCAGTAGTTTGTTACTGAAGTCGGTTCGTCGCTTTTTTAAAGCAATTTCACTTGTCTTTTTTATTTATTATACGCTACGTCAAATGTGTCCTGTACAAATTGGATACAAATGAACGTAGTCTAACTGTACGCTAGATGATCTAATTCTCAAACGAGGCTTTGCTATTTAGGCCACGGATGAGCAAAATTCAAGCAATGACCTTTTTAATTTATGTCACTACTAGACTTTGCCGGTGGCTTCGCTCGCATGGAATCAAGATAAAATATAGCCTAGATATTAATAGTACTCAGGGATAATGCAGTTCTTTCTTATTGTATTTACTAGAATAACACTGACTGTTATTCTAGTAAAGTGTGTTTACCACCATCGACTCTTCGACCGCAACATCAACTAACATCCGGGGAAATATTCGTCACAGGCCAACCAGCTGCACTTGTTTGGTCTGAAATAAATAAATAAATAATAAACAAGTCCTCTAATTACTAATCAACTTAATCAACGTAACGTACCAAAACGTATTTTTCACATTTCAACGCCCAACGCATTAATCTATGTCTGCAATGAATGAATCTTTATAAATCTCTTCATAAAAAAAGCTAAAAATAAAAGTAAAATCGACCATTTTACTTCGACGCTTCTCCCCTTCTAACTTACTTGAAAAGGACAGGCCAAGTTAAGATGGATTTAGTGACCATTTATCTGTGACCCTCCAAGTTGTTCTGAATTCTAATTAAGTGAAGGATAAAGGAAGGTCAATCAACAATGGCGATTGTAACGGATGAGTGCGTCCATCGGTCTGTTTGAGATGTTAATTTAGAGGGGTGGAGAAGTCATTTTGAAACCATTCTTGGATTTTTCTCTTCCTTTTTGCAAATTAAAGACCTAAAATTATGTCCTGGCTAGCTACCACCGTCTAGTTGAACATATGTCCATAAGCTTTTACCTACTTGAGATCTATTCTAGGTTAAACGTGCTTATTACCTTCAACCACATCGTCACGGTCAAGTGAAATAGTTGACCTCTAAATTATTACAACCTTTTTTTAATGTCGATAGATTAACATTTGATTGAAACTTCTGGATTATTATAGGCCAGCATTTTGGTCACATGCCTAACTCTATTTATATCTCACTAGCTTCTGGCAACGGTTTTCACTTGCGATCCCACAGGAACCGTGCATTTTTCCGGGATAAAAAGTACTTAGCCTATGTTACTCTCCGGTCCATAAACTATATCTATGCCAAAAATCACGTCGATCCGTTGCTCCGTTACTGCACGAAATAAGGACAAACCAACAAATCAACCAACACACTTTCGCATTTATAATATTAGTAGGATTAACATAATAAGTACAAATTTTATGTACCTTTGTGCAAATAAATTTTATTCTAGTACATAGAGTATTTCCACATGACCTAAGCTGACAAATAATGTAGACTTTTAGACTAGAGACACATTATTTAGGCCGAACTTAGGTATCAAATTAGCTAATTAGGAATCCCTAAATACTAAAATAGTCGGCTTAGTCTGTATTATTATGGAAATTAAACAAATTGGTCGTATTTTACACAAAATTCGAGGCTAGTTATAGGCTTTTCTCATGCAATCTCCCGCCAAGCAGTAATGTGCAGTATATTTCGATATGAAAGTAACGTGGAAATAATAATTCTATAGCACAACTTCATACAACATACGTTATACGAGTACTTTGGTTGGCGTGAAATTAGCGCTTCGCAGCTTCTATCTCTGTCTCTCATCAGCATTTTTCTTATTGCTATCTCTTACTAACGCTTGTAAAGCCTGTATTCAGACCGCTTAAATTCGTTGCTTTGTGTACTTATTTTAACGCATAAACAGATGCTCTTTGCTATCATAA
Organism: Crocallis elinguaria; assembly: GCA_907269065.1. Lineage (NCBI taxonomy): Eukaryota > Metazoa > Arthropoda > Insecta > Lepidoptera > Geometridae > Crocallis > Crocallis elinguaria. The sequence goes on from OU026073.1 coordinate 15,756,006, forward strand.
TGTACGCACATTTGCCCAAGACTAGAAAGGGCCGTTTCCTGTGTCCAAAGTTACTGACCGCCTGCCTATTTATAACTCGAACCAGGCTTAAGTTCAAGCACTTCACTTGAATAGTAAGTATCTTTTTAGAGTACCAAGAGAATTAAGCTTTGATTTAAAATTTTATAACAATTTTTATAACAACTATTCATTGATAAGTAATAAAGGTATATTTGTTGGTTTTAAGTAAGTTTATCATAATTTTAATTTTTACTGTGGAATAAAGCACAACATTTTTTTAACAGGAGTTCTTCAGGGATCCTTTATGTGGCCATTACTTAATTTAACAGAGGCTACTTTTATTTTGGAAAAAGAATTAGAATAAAAACCATGAAATTCAATATCTCCACACGGGTGAAACCGCGGGGCAGCAGCTAGTGTCTTATAAAAACTTGCTGGCGATTTTCCATTGCAAGAGTAAAATATGGCTTGATAACGAGACGCCATTCATAAAATATCTGTTAATGATATGAGGCAACACCAATACTGTTTGTTTTCTTATAATATTTATCTAGGAGCCTTATCTGTGCTCAGTTTTCTGAGTGTGCCGTAAGTTACAAGAAGATGTGGATTGTCTCCACCAATAGTGATGTTTTTTATGACAAGATTATAAATATTTTTAATGGGCTGATTTTTTTTATCTAATCAAGAATTAGGCTGGCGAGTAATTTAAACTTAAGCTTCGACTACATGTTGAGCAGAAAATCTATTTTCCTCTGCAAGCTCCAGGGCTCGCACCCTTTGTTTGATAATTCAAATTATATATACAGAAACATAAAGTATATATGACTAGCTTCCACACCCGCACCTTCACCCGCATGGTATTTATCTTTTTAGCCTATGTGTTATTCTAGAACCTTAACTCTACATTCCATATTCATCAAAATCGGTTTAGAAGTTACGGAGATACGTTGTAACAAATATTCACACGAACTTTCGCATTTATAATATTAGTAGGATAGGATAGGAAGATATGAAGAAAGACGAATATAGAGGAGTTAGCGAGTGGGCCTGACCCGCTAAAGTCTCCATACTTCTACCACACTGCACAAAAACCAACAGGTGTTTGGCATCGATAGTTGGTAGGTGTATATTTGCTTACCTACCCCACTTCTTGACAGCTTCGTAAGCATTGAGTTTTACACAATCGTTTACCAAATAAACACGATTATTGGCGTTCTGTTCTTGACATCATTTATTGTGTAGGCAATCGATAGACCTTTCAGTAAAATTCTATACGTCTCAAGAAGAAAACTTGTTACATTAATAGTTACATAAAGCGTACTAATAAAACATTGTGATTTTTAAATCAAATTTAAATGAGCTGTATCTTAATCGGGCCCATGTGAAGTAGATTTAGCTTTAACCCCATTTCGAACATTCGCGCGCCGCCGGGCCTATTCTCTCCTGACTATCATATTCCACCAATGGGCCAAGCCGAAACTTGTACTTATGATAAATCCCTTAAGATATAGTCGCCAAACCCAGACATTAAAAGATTTTTAAGTAGAAAAAGACATACAAACTTTATTTTTTTTCATAAAATAGGCTTACGTTTGAGCGCGATCTCACCTGATAAGACGACGGTATCATACGCTTGTCTAGAAGAAATCTATTGACTTGAAAACTCCTAGATTATATCTATTAGAAAACACAGAACGTGATTAAGAATGCGTTAGCCTCCCAATTTAAACTTGCGAATAAGTAATCACTTTCATTTACTGTTACTTCTTACACTATTTCCTTTAAAAAACCCCAAACTTGACATTGAGTCAGCGAGGACTCTTTAAACAATAATTTTCCTCTATAAAAAGACAAAGTCAACATTGAATCATCAAAAAGTAAGCCGTCCGGCTGAAATTACAGTTGAACCTCGCTAAATGGAATGTGGTGATCGTTTACCACTTAGCAGAACTGGGTCATGTCATGTCACTTGATGACTGAGTGTAAATAAATCCTATCTGTGCAATCGCAATTTCAATTCATAGTGTTCCCGTATTAGAAACAATGGCACATGGGCCACTCGCAACTGCTATAAGTACTCACCAATAAGTAGCAGACTACAGTTTTAGTATAGATTTTGGAAGGATTTTCAATGGCGACCACTATGTAGCGAGTGGCCGTCAGAATTACGCCTATAATGGTAGTCTAAACACGACATTCTTGTGCACTTTAAGGTTAGACAAAACAAAAATTAATTATCACTTAATTTGATTTTCGTTGGTAAATTGTTGTTTATTTTACATTTCGTTTGACAAAGCTATGATTATATTTTATTAGTCAGACTTTTTCTTTTTCTACTAAAAGACACCGAAATGTGACACACAGACAAGTCGATGTAACAAAAGTAACATAAAAACACCATTGCCTAGCCAATATAAATCGGGATGATGTAAGGATTTTAACCATACCCCATACATCCAAATCTGCTCAGATATTTAAATGTTATGTTGGAATAAAGAAACTTACATAGAGACATACTAACATGAACCCTAAAAACATTAAACTGCTTTTTTGTGCAATCGTTTAAAAAGCGAAAGCTTAAATTTCTTTTTTTACTATGTTCGCTTACCTATTTGTGTGCTTAGTTTTTGAGCGAATTCAGCGAAGCAATATTTCGCTGGGAAAGCACATTCATCACAACGGATAGCGGCGACTGTCTACCACTTACCAGTACTAGGTCACGTCATTTGATGACTAAAATAAACCTCATTAGCGTTACAACCCTAATTAATGACATCATAGTTCTGGGAACGGATGCAATATAGTTTTAGTATTGTTTAGACTAACGCAGATGAAGTGATAAGCTGACCCTAAATAACCTATTATTTGCGGTACCTCGACCGGAAATAATATGATCTTTGACTGTTTTGTGTGTGAAGATTGATGTATATCAAATAAGACGTTAATGGATGATCTTCATTGCCAATCTATCCATTTCCGATATAAGAAGATTGTTTAAAGGTTTTAAAGGTACGGATAGATCACTGCTACCTGTTAGAGTAGTAACAAATCTGTATAACATTTTCTTGATTTTTGACGGAAATCGATGAATTACCAAGATGAACTCTTGCAAAAATCTCTTGACTCACTCTTAAGTAAGCACCGAGTCCTATATAATTATTAGTGTGTGAGTAGAATTATAGAGTTTGAAAGTAGGTGTATGAAGTTGCGAAATTCGTAAGTAACTAAACAAAATGTTAAAATAGTCCCAAATGCAACTCATCCCATCAAGTCACAGAACAAAAAGGTCGTAACACTCGCTACCGACAAGGAAGTGTTCGCATTTCGGTTCTGTGTATCCGATTTGGGTCAGTCTATTTTCAATGATGGTAAAATTAATTTTCTTCGTGTCGGAATTTATTAATCTACTCTGCGGCTTAGGAATGAATATAATGTTTTATTTTAGACAACAACTTAATCATAAGAAGATGGGATATTAATTTTGACAGGCAAGCTGATACAAATTTAAGAAAAATTAAGTTGTATCTGTCTTTTCACACTGCGAACACACTGAGAGGTGGTTTATGACTATTTTTAAGCTGGAGGTTACTATTGGATAACGAGATAAGCGGGTTACTGTTTGGCGGCAGACTACACTATCAAAGTGGTGGTACCCATCCCAACAGATACTAGCAGAAGAAAGTCCTAGCATTTGGTAATTTTTGGTTTCAAAGACAATACAACATGGTAGGCAAAAGTAAAGGTAAAAATGTATTCTAATATAATAGAGAACTAAAGTGAAGTTAGTCGCGGTAATCAAAACACAGTCTTTTCCCTTATATTTTCCTATACTACTTCCCAACAATTTAAGCAACTTGTTGCTAGCGATATAAATCTTAACGCTTAGCATTCCGAAAGCCATTAGATAAATAAATCTTGAGCTGAGGAGTGATGACTATGGGAAATGCTTGCTCTGTGAGTCATCTCTACTTAGGAGTAGGTACTTTTGTTTGGGTGTCTATATTTATATAAGTGTATTAAAAGTGACGCATTTGGTGCGTATAAGTAATAAGATTTTGCGTTTATGTATTTGGTTGACTTGTCAATATCTAGACCAAAAGTTTGTGACTGCTCTCGGTGAAAAAGAAATTGCTTTAAAAAGCGACGAACCGACTTTAATGACAAACTACTGAATCAATTTTGTAGAAATTTTTACGGTAAAGATTTTTCCAAATCGTTTATAAATAGCGGAGATCAGAGGTAACAAATATAAACTACAACCGAATTGAGAGCCTTTTTTGCAGGTCAAAAAAACGTTAGTGTTTGCCATGGTTTAAAAGAAAGAAACTGACAAGCCTGCGAAACCGTCTAATAAGAAAAATGACGAAGCAGGGATACTGACGAACAAGGAAATTGATGATTTAGGAAACCATGTCTATAATAAGTCAACTGACGAACAAGGAAACTGATCAGTTTCATACGTGAAATCATATTTTGATCTACGTCGAAAGATCAAGCCCAATGGCTCATTGTACTATAGCCTATAGGATTACCTCAAATTATGTATCGGTGAGTTGGTTTCAATGAATCAACCGATGACGTGGTTACATTCACAATCTATCCAAGTACCCTATCCTACGGTTGATTAATGGGTTTGGCCATCAATATTAACCCCCGTTCTACCAGCTTTCCTCTCGTTCGTAAAACAATATTTTGAGAAAGATTATCTCAATCTTCTACAAACATACAGACTAAAATTAGCAAGTCAAAATAGATTTAATTGTAAACATTACAAATTCAATCGAATGTTAAAATAAACATACCAGAATAAAATTACAGTTTAAATAAATAAGTCTGCGCTGACACAAGCGCATACTTATTTATTTAAACTGTAATGCGTAGGTATAAATAAGTATGCGCTTGTGTCATAACAGAATTTTTCCAGAAGCATCAATGAAAACAAAGAAAAATAGGAAAATAAGTTTTTCTAACCGCCGCTCAAGGCCCAAGTATGTGTGACTCATAGCTCCAGCAATATTATTTTTATGCTGTGGGCACTTTTATTATGATGTCATACTGTTTTATTGCGCGTTCATTGAGTGCTGACCTTCGGTACAGATGTATTTTCCAACTACCGTTTTAGATGGGAGAGGGGAAATCTTTGTAATGATTCCTCAATTCCTCATTTATCATCAGAAATTTAACGTAAATCTAATTAATCATTCGCGGCTAGCGGTGTACGGTGCGCTGGTTTTCACAATCAGCATTATGCTGAGTTAGAACCGTTTTGTAACAGTTAACTTCTTCTTTCTTTATTTCCTGGCTTCTGTGGAATGTTCGCCACAATTTCGCCAATGTCAAGTATTAGGTGTATTTTATTCTAATTATTTATTTGTTTTGACTTAATTTTAATGACATACCTATATTGACCCAAAATGTGTTGACGATTAAACTAAATTTATGAATAAATTAGTATATTTTAGTATTTAACCTTCAGATGATTCATGTGCCTCGATGTCAATGCTTGAATCATTTGGGTTGTCCGCCAGATGTCCAGAGAATCTTATACATCCCTAACATGTGGATATTCCTGGGAAGGTTTGGGACGACCTAGAAATGTGGTCACAGATTGTGAACTGAAATTACTTTTTTCGTTGAGCTGTGAACAATCTACTTATACATCTACACAAATAAATAAAATTGAAGTTTTTGTTTGTAATATCAAAATAACAGCTTTTTACTAAATGCATATGAAAGTAAACCTATAAAAAATAAAAACTATTTTAAAATATTTGTCTGTCTGTGTCTGTTTGTTCCAGCTATAATACCCAAAACGGCTGGACCGATTTCGAAGGGACTTTCATTGGCAGGTAGCTGATATACTAAGGAGTAATTTAGGCTACGTGGGCTAAGCCGTGGGGCACAGTTGGTTATTTTGAGCTCACACAAGCGAGTAAGTCCGGCTTATTTTGGAGAGTATGCATAAGTCAAAACTGTCTATAATATTGACGTTATATGAAAGCACGCTTAATAGCCTCGTTTCTAACTCTTATACCCATACCTCGTTTCTAACTCTTATACCCATAGAGATATACTTTTATACCTTAAATAAGTATGTCACTCTCCATCTATTTGCTCAAACCAAAACCATCTAAAATCAAAGTTCCGTCCCAAAGCGCCAAAGTTCCGTTGGTGCCACCATCCCCTTATTTGCATGGTACACGACCATGACGCAAGTACTGACGCACTACCCTTGGCGGGGTATATTACAAGCTTTATAGCTGTTATTGCACTGGGGAGAGGTCTGAGGTGCTTACGTCCTTTAAAACTAGGTTAATTGTTAATGGGAAAGTAAAGTAGTACTTTCATTTACCTGCTGGTACTATGCGAAGCATTTTTTTATGCTATTAGTTAACGAGAGGAGCGGGTCGTTTGCCTGATTGTAAGCAAAGACATTAGGTATTAAGTCTCATAAGCCCAGTAGTTACACTGGTTACTTTGATCATAATTCCGGAACACAACAAGCATGCGTGGTAGCAACTTATTTTGTAATTCCCGTCTCGCTAGCTACCATTCTCAAGCTGGAAATCAGTCGCAGCGCCAGTGTGATCTGAAACCCGAAGTTGAAGCAAGAGACCGCTGATTCTGATACCGGTCCAACCTATAATGTGATTGATACGAATGTTGCAGAGGCTGTTAGAGTAATTTATTTTAACTTTCATAAGTGCTCCTTTGGAGCCTATTTGAATAAAGGAATTTGAATTTGAATTTGAGCTTTCGGTAAAGGAAAATATCGTGACGTAAGCACAGCATGGCGGTAACTAGCCAGGTGAGCACTAGAAAATGAACTGGGCTATATAATTCGGACACAATACTACTATAACACACAATAGGGTACTTGTTCACTATACGGACTCTCGAAAAAAATAAGTCCTTCAGTAATGACATTCATCGCCTCTTTTTTATTCCTCTGCTGTTCTGTTCTAAATGTTAATTCGCTTACTATACATATTAGTAAACTGTCAAAGGGAAAATTCTTTCCCTGCCTTCACATATATAAAAATTGTAAAATACCAGTGGTAACTAACTCTACGTAGGATAACTCTTGTAAACGAGTGTTCGGCTGGGTGGGTACCATATAGTCTGCCCCCAACTTACCTACCATCAAGCTAACAAACAGCTCCTATCGATAGCAAATAAAACCTAAAATACAAAAGTAAAATCTTAATACGCTTACATATTTATTTGCAAACTGGCATAATTAGAAAATAAAACAAAAAGTTAATGTAGGTACGTTGTTTTGTTATTTTACAATATCAATGAGGTTTCAACGCATCAGAATCATTTATTAAGCGACAAGACAAAAAACCTTGATGCAAATAAAATTGGGCCATCTTCAGCATAAGGTTAATTGTTCTATTGTTGTTTTTGTTCAAATTCAAATTCAAATTCAAAAGTCTTTATTCAAATAGGCCCCAAAGGAGCACTTATGAAAGTTAAAATGACTCTAACAGCCGGCCTCTGCAACATTCATCTACCCGAATCACAGACTAAAACTAATGCTGTCTTTATCAGAACATAATAAATGACAAAGACACCAACAGACCCAATCCGTGCTCAAAGTCAACGAATCTTCCAGAAACCCACCGTGCCCGTTCCAAATTGGTATAGGCCGAGCAAGAAGAAGGGCAAGAAACTCGTCACGGCATTCTTTTTAAAAAAAGTAGTTTTTTACAATGATTCTAATGCTAACAACTAACAATTTAAAGTTTAGTAGTCGCCAGGAGGCTCCTGAGCTGTTTGCCTCCATGCATCCTTGTCATCTACATAATCCTTAATTTTATAATACGCTTTTTTAATTAATACACTCTTGACTATACGTTTAAACTTTCCTTGTGGTAATTCAGTTAATACTTTAGGAATTTTGTTGTAGAATCTGACACCATTTGCCAGGAACGATTTGTTAGTTTTACTTAATCTGAACCCGGGTACAACAATTTTATGTTTACTTCTAGTATTTAACTCATGTACATCACTTTTTAAGTTAAATTTAGTAATATTCTTCCGTACATACATTATATTTTCCAAAATGTATAGCGAAGGCAGGGTTAGAATACCTATTTCTTTAAAAAAGTCTCTTAGAGATTCGCGTGGACCCATGTCATAGATGGCGCGTACTGCTCTCTTTTGTAATATGAAAATGGTATCTATATCGGCAGCAGATCCCCAAAGTAGGACGCCATAAGACATCAAACTATGAAAATATGCAAAATATACCAACCTTGCCGTCGCCACATCAGTCAGCTGCCTAATTTTACGTACTGCAAATGCAGCGGAACTCAAACGACCCGATAGGGCATTGATGTGAGGACCCCACTGCATTTTGGAGTCAATAGTTAATCCTAAGAATACAGTGTTATTCACCAGGTCAAGTTTGCTGCCTTCCAATTCCACTTTAGATTCCACGTGTGGTACGTTGGGAAGTGAAAATTTAATACATTTAGTTTTACTAGCGTTAAGTAGTAGATTATTAGCAGCAAACCATTCTGAGATTTTGTCAAGGTTATCATTTAATTCCTTTAGTTCACTGTCTTTCCTATCAGTTTTAAAAATGAGTGAAGTATCATCAGCAAACAAAACTATGTCCAATGCTATATGGTCTGTCATAAAGGGCAAGTCATTTATATATACTAGAAAGAGAAAGGGGCCCAGTATTGATCCCTGCGGCACGCCTATCTTCACTGAAGAACCACAAGATGTTACTCTATCGATGCCAACCTTCTGCTGTCTACCCGTCAAGTAAGAATTTACAAGATCAAGAGCTGTCCCACGCACGCCGTAATGATGCATTTTTTTAATAAGCGTTCTGTGGTCCACACAATCAAATGCTTTGGAGAGGTCACAGAATACTCCAATAGCATCCTGTGAACTCTCCCAAGCTTCAAAGATGTGGGACATCAGTTTAGCTCCGGCATCGACTGTTGATCTGCCTTTCGTGAAACCAAACTGGTGACCGTGCAATATTCTATACTCGTTGAAATGTGAAAGTAACTGTTCTAATATAATTTTTTCAAAGATTTTGCTAAGAGCTGGAAGTACAGAAACTGGTCTATAGTTAGAGGGGGTGTCCTTACAACCAGATTTAAAAATAGGGGTGACTTTACTGTGTTTCATTAGATCAGGAAAGACACCCTGATCTATAGAAAGATTAAAAATAATAACTAGATAGGGCGCAATTGTATCAATTAAGGATCCTATTACTTTTACCGATACTACTTTTACTTTTGCGATGTTTTGTCCCATTGAATTGAGATGATTGTGTGAAATAGGGCGAGGCAAAAGGTACTGCGGTGCGACGCATTTGTGCCAGTAGTATCATGCATCGCATAATCGATGCCGCACCGCCTGCGTTACATCATAATGTGGCTAGAGGTGGCTAGAGTCCACGCCACGACTGATTTCGTTAACAAATAAATAGTATGTATTTTAAAAATAACTTTTATTTTTTTTGTGTCATTTATTTTATTTTATTTGTGATGTTTTGTCCTTCTTTCACGCAGCAATGGAATAACGGATCGATGTGTTTTTTGCATAGATATAGGTTATGGACCGGAGAGTAACAAAAACTATTTTTTATACCTGAAATGCGCATTTCTTGTAGAAAATTCGACGCGGGTGGAAACCACGGGCAGAAGCTAGTAGATAAATAAATCTCATTCACAACTACCACGGTGGTATAGAAACTATAAATAAATTTCCTTTCCCAATATTTCCTACTTCAAATTCCATTTACAACACATGGCTGGTGGCCAGCTGTAGTAGACTATTTATTAATATATTTTTATAACCTTTGCCTATTAGCCTATAGTATGCTATAATAGGCTTAGAATAAATACGCATAGATACCCAATTCATGCGCAAAAGTGAGGCCGAAAATACTTTGAACCGACACCGAACGGCGACGCTTCACATTAGACGATCCATAAAGCTTGCATGGTGGTGGGGATTTTTTATAGCTCGCCAGGATAGCTACCATCCTCAAGTTGAAAATCTGTTGCCAAGTATCTATCGGTGTGCTCCGATAGTTTCAATTTCGTTTTAATTATGAACTTAATTTAAAAAAAAAACTCAGAGCCAGTCTCAATATAGGTTTAATATATTCACCATCTTTGAAAACATCAACGTTTACAATCACGCAAAATAGAGGTCAAACGCTAAAATGTTACGTATAACAAATAAAGGTTGTTATACAATATAAAATACCAGCTCTTACCCTTCATCCCTCTATGAACTCTAAGCTACTTCTGCGCCAAATTTAAACTCAATTGAAATGTTCTTCAGAAACTACATCTAATTTTAGTACGGATTAAACCATATAAAAAGACAACATGAGTGTTTCATTCAAAACTATCCTTCTACGGGAACTGTTCTATGGTTGTAGGCAGTTTTATTAGTGTTTAGTATAATGTATAATATACGGCCCTAATATTAGTCGTAAATATTTAGAGGTGTGTTATATGGATAACAATTTAGCGCAAATGTTCTCTGGTCACGTCAATTTCCCACCCAGTCAGATCTGTGTGGTAAGTAACTACAGTAGGCTCAATGATAGATTCTTTTACGCGATTTTTTTACATGAAACATACGTATAGGGCTTTAAGTCTAAGATAAGGTTAGGTAGGTATTAGGTTAGGTTAGGTTACGGGACTATAACTGGCAGATAGCTGATGTTAGGAGTAACGTAGGTAGCCTACGTAGGCAAAGCTGCGGGGCACAGCTATATTAGCTTTTCATAAATCTGTCTAAACCTACACAAGTTTAGCAGCTTAACCAAGTAACACGATCCATCTTAGGTCACCCCCTCTAAGTACGAGTAGGTACTAGATTAGGTATTAGATATCTAGGCCACCCAGGACCCTCGAGACGTAAAGCCTGAATGATGTCACTTTCACAGCAGACTCCAATTTAGTTTAACGACGCTTTGTCGTCTGTCTGTCGTCGGATTATGTTTTATATACATTTCACATGTATGTCACAGGGTTAGCAAGACGTAGATTGTTCTGAAGGAGTATAATAATAATATGAATATAAAACACAGGGTGGTTTTGTTGTGGGCCGTCGGTGAATGTCGCCAACTCCGTAGGGCTGAAAGAGATTCTTGATTAACTGGCCGTCCGGCAGTGAAGACCGCAAGAGAGACTGAGCTTCAAGAGTAGAATTATTAAAAGCATAAAGCATGGGAGAAGCGCCTCACTGAAACTCCAGCACATCTCTCAACAACTTTTTGCCAGTTACGCCAACGCTGTCTCTTATGATGCTCGCTATATGTAACAGGGTACGTATGCCTAATAATTTCCACATGAGTTAAAATTATCATGTACCAGAGTCTACTTCAATAGACCGCTTTTAAATCATCAGAAATGCGTTACTATCTTGCTAATAAGGATTACTCCAAATAAGGATTGGAACTATTGGAAAACATTCGATTACGGCCTTTGGTGTTCATAATTGAAAACTAGTAGGACCAGTACATCTACATAATTATTCACGTATAAAATCATAAACTAAAAGTTAAGTATCATATTCAAAGCTACGAACTCAACTTCATATAAAAAATATTTGAAAAACGGAAGCTGCACATAATTTCCCAAAATACGTTAAGCTAACGGACTTCTATATTCCCACTTCAAATGATAGTTTCTCACGCCATAGTACAAAAACTAACAATGTAACAATATTCTTTCTGAGCACCATCATGCTATAACCACAGGGGGTCGGGTAGTGAGAACGAGCCGGGTCAAATGGCGATCATAACTTTGGAGATCGATCATTGCTTTAACGGCTTATGCAGGTACAACGATGATGGTTATGTTATTTGTAATTGTCACTGTTATTTGTGAATGTAAGAGTTATTTTTAATATGTTTATCATTATTATCAGCCTCTTACGCTCCTACTGCTGGGATACCGGTGTCTTCTTAGATAGAGAGGTACGTGCCATAATCCACCACGAGGGCCCAGTGCGGCTTGGTGGATGTCACATGTCCTCGAATTTTGTGGTTCTTGAACATACGAGTTTCCTCACGATATTTTCCTTCGCCGTTTTAGAGCGAGTGTGAATAATCCGCACACAACTTGATATGTCATTGGTGTGGGCCGAGTCGAGATTCGAACTATGGTGCGTCGGATTGAAGGTAGCATAAGTTCCCGCTTGGCCACACTCGCTCTGTAACATATTTAATGATCCTGAATAATTTGTTTATTTTATCAGCTAACCGGTATCCCTTTTGGCGCAACAGGGCTAAAAATCAAAGACGAGAAAGAATCCAAGCTTAGACTCTTCTCTGAATCTTAGCCAAAAATATATTATTGATGCACGTGCGTCCTTTGTTTCTTTTATTGTTTACCTATTTATATTTTATTTTTGTTTTGTGTCAAATGTAACAGTTTTATCATTCTTTCTTTCAGTTCAGGTAGTATCTGTATTATGGAGTATATTCACTGAGTGATGTTAATATACAATCCTAGATCCATGATGTAAAAACAATTAAGTACAAAAATTTAGTAAAGTTTCTTACGTCTTTTCGTCTTTTGTGCTCTACTCTGTCGAATTGGTTTTTGTTTTATTACCTGTAACAAAAAAATCAACACATTAGAAACGTAACAGAAAATAGCAGTCATGTGAAATTTAGTTGCAAAATTTAATAACAAGAAGTTGAACCTGAAGCTGAAGAGAAGACCATACCTGCTGCTAAAGGTCATGATCGTAAAGCCCAACCTACAGTAGAGCATGAGACTGAAGAGGAAAATGAAGAAGAAGCCAAAGCTGACCCACCTCCTACCAAGGACACGACAATATTAAAAGAGGTTAAAATTTATATCTATGATTTTATTACATTGTTTGTTAGGCAGTTATAAGGGAAGGTGATAAAAGTGTGTAAAAAAATTAGACGAATTGAGAACCTCTTCCTTGTTTGGAAGTCTATTATAAAGTAGGCTATGTCATACTCCGGCTCTTAAACTATATCTAGGCAAATAAACCACTGCAATTCGTCGCTCCGTTGCTGCGTAAAAGAAATCTAATTCTAAAGCAACACACTTTCAGATATATGTATATCATTAGTGTCCATGTAACGCGGTAACATAATCACAGAGAAACCATCTGAATTAAAGATGACAATTTCAAAACCATAAATGGGTTTACAAAAGCGACCCTTAAATGGTCTAGCAAGGCTGACTCACGATCGACGTGACCCAGTCTGCAATGCAGACTGATTTATAGAGCTAGTTTGAAGTCTAGCCGGATATGGCGCTGTATGAGATTGATAGGCATAGAAGGGCCTTGTTATGAATTGTTTAGCTTGTAAATTCATGGTTTTGAATTACAGGTAAGTAATACAAGACAGGTAGCATAACATCAGCCCGTAACAATTGCAGTGCTACTCAGAACTTTCAAACACAAATGTCTGCGTGACACTGCATTGCGCTCATTACCCTGAGACAATAGGTATAAGAGTCATAAGGACAATATATAGTAAAAGATTGTCATAGTAATTAAGACATGGTATAGAAGACTAGTATTTCCTTGCGCGTAGATCAGAATGACTCGTGGAATTAAATGCACTTACTTAACTCTTAGCCACAACAGAATGCAATAAACGACACAATGATTTTCCTCATAAATTCCATTGACAATTCCGCCTAGACCAGCAACGTGACTATGATAAATAACATCGAGATGACGAATACTCTAGGAAGAGCTCAGAGATATCTGTACATTCCATGATTTCATTTGTTTTTATTATTTTCAGTTAGCATTTGACTATAACTGCACCCTATTTTATTTAACGACTTTGTTGAAGATGGCCATTAGTCGATATGCTAAACCTGAACAGAGAACTCGCTCTCGAGCCGCCACACACTGATAGGGGCTTGATTTTAAACCTTAGCTAGCCAGAAAAGCACTAGAAAAAGCCCTGCCACCATGCTCCTGCTACCGATTGACAGTTGAAATCTTGCACGGTTCTGAGCAGTCATTATACGGCAAAACAGAAAATGACTTTCAAATTGGTGATTGCTCGTGGCATTTATAACTAATCAATTTTGTATTTCAATGTGTTACTAGTTACTATGTAAATGGTTGTAGAAACCATTGATATGTACACCGTCACAAAATTTGCTTAGGCCGGAGAAATTATTGCTTGTAAAAATTCCTCAGTGTCATATGACTCCGTAGACATTGCTAACACCGCCGTGCCATTAAATCACACTCATTCTACGACAGCCTCAGGACATGTCTTCAGCGAAGCGAGCAGTAGAATATACTACGATTGAAATTTCCACACCGTCATAAAGATTGCATTGGCGAGAGAAATCATCGCTTAAAAATTCCTCCTCAGTGTCATATGACTCCATGACTAGCTCCGCTATGCCATGCTCCAATCACACTCATTCATTGACAGCCTCAGGACATGCTCAGCTGGGTCCACAATTAAGGAGTGTCTCTTAATGCGCTGTGATGCACTTTATTCAAGCAATTTAAGATTCAATGGTGTGGCGTGACTTGGTTTGGATGGGGTACAAGTTATAAGAAGATTGTTAATTTCGTAAAAGGCAGTTACCTCTGTGTCTTACGAGCCAGTGCTGACGAATGAGCTCCGTTTAACCGCGTAAATGTAAAAGCGTGTTTGTATGTATGTTTGTTTCTCCTTCTTTCACGCTGCAACGGAGCAACAGATCGATGTTATTTTTGGTATAGATACAGATTAGAAGCGGAAAGTAACATGGGCTACTTTTTATTTTGGAAAACGCACGGTTCCTGTGGGAACGCGGATATAACCGCCTTCAGAAGCTAGTTTATTATAATAGGATCTGGCCAACAAAGGACACGCCATATCGCTGTGTCTTTGGTTACAAAGTTTGAGGTTGAGAGTTCTGTACAATTTGTGCTTCGTCAACTACAAGAGACCACAGCGTCCAAAAGAACGTCGACTAAACAAAGAAAAAAGGACATTACTATAATAGTAATATTTCTATAATAATTAACATAATTAAGGCTTAATGAGATTGATATTGATTGTAGAGATTAAACTGACTTAAATGTTAATGAGATCAGTGACGCATATCTAAAATTTAAATTCGGTTTTACACACGTTGAAGGTACTGTCTACGAAGCCTGGGCAGGGGTCGTAGGGTTATATCTTCTGTGGCAGCGGTGCGTTTAGTCCAAACTTGCTTAGACATGCACAACATCAAAAAATGAACAATAAAGATTGAATTAAATATTTTAAGCGGGATATTCCTCTGATCGATTGATCTAGGTCTTGATTATCTTTACCCAATAGTGTAAAACCAACTTCCGCGATATCTTGTCCCCTGTTCCCCACCCCACAGCCTCTGCCGAGTCATGCAGTCACCGCGGTTTGATCAGCTCTTCAATTGAACGTCGTGAGTCAACCGCGGGTCGGGAGCGTTCCATTAACACAGTTTGACATCCCCTGCTCTGTCATGTGGAAAGACGACGTCATAGAAGTAAAATTAGTAGAATCACAGACAAGCGGCGTGTGCAAGCAGCGGACTGACGCCATAAACAACACAAGCGTCCCGCGGCCGCCTCCCTTCCCACCCGTGTAGTGTTGCTATGACCGTCATTACTTACCCGTTTTTGGGGTACACATTAAATAAGATATTACATTTTTATTCAAATGAATTCCAAAATATTTTTTGATTAAAAGCTCGACTGAACCACGTAAGTGAATCCGGTTAAATAGATATAAATATTTTCCAAAATATTCTGAAAACGTTTATCTTAACGTAGTTAAAATCACAAGAAATGTTTTTTTTTTAATTTCCCGCTACTCTCGTACCTTTCTTAAAGTATGTTTTGTCTCTTTCGATTCAGTTTAAAATAGTCAAAAAGCATAAAGAAAACGTAGTTTAACTATATTTATTTATAATATAATTTATTTATTTTATAATATTTTTTGAAATATATCCTATTATAGATATCATATTGGAATGAAAAAACAATTTATTACAGAAACAAATTATCATAGAAATATCTATATGATATATATATATATGATATATACATATCATATCTATATTATATGATATGACTAGCTGCTGCCCGCGGTTTCACCCGCGCGGAGATATTGGATTTCATGGTTCTTAATTTTTGCGCAGAACCCTAATTCTTTTCCTAAAATAAAAATAGCCTAAGTAACTCCTTGTACCATCAGCTATCTGCCAGTGAAAGTCCCATCAAAATCGGCCCAGCTGTTTCGGAGATTACCCGGAACAAACAGACAGACCAAAATTTTAAAAATGGGTGTTTAGTTACAGGGATCGTATATACTTTCATATGCATTTGGTAAAAAACTGTTATTTTGATATTACAAACAGACACTTCAATTTTATGTATAGATTTTATGTACAATCGACACAGAAAAACATAGGACTGAGTGAAGTTTGGCTAAATACTCTTTGGCCAGTTCTATTCTTATTTTAATCGCATTGTAGATTACATGTCTATCGTTTAACTAATTATTTTAATAAATACCATCGCCTTGTATTATCTGTGAAAGGACGGTGCTGGCGTAAATCGCATTGTGTACATTTTTTTGCACGATGTGTCATTCATTCAAACGATTGTCAATAGACGGGAAAGTGGGAAACCTAATTGAATTTAATGGCAACCCAACGCCTCTGTTTGTTGTCACCGGTTTTGAATAGAAATATTTGCATAAAAACACATCAAAGTGAGAAATATGTGATACGTACTTGTGGAAATGTATTATTTTGTCTTTCTCTTTAACCCTCGTGTTTTTTCGGCAGAATTTAATCACACAGCTCGTCATATTTTCTCAATATCCGTTTCGTGTAGTGACGTGCGCGGCGCTGACAGCACTGACTGACGTAAATGGAGTTAGTACGAGTCCTCACTCCTTTGTTGTAGCATCATTGTTTATCGCCGTATTGTGTATCTGCTAAGGTTTATAATCAAAGGACGACGTATACTACGTATGACGACACTATGGGTAATTTTTTTAAAAGTGGTAGTATCATCTTTTCTGCAAGTGTTTTGTTAGTGGGAGGACTAACTCTTCTGCAAGTATCCGTCTGGGTTGTTACCACCGCTTTGTGAGTGAAGTCTGCCGCCAAGCAGTAATGTGCAAGCATTACTGTGTTCCGGTTTGATGAGCAGAGTAGCCAGTGAAATTACTGGGCTTATGATACTTAATACTGGATGTCTCAGGGTAACGAGCGCACTGCAGTGCCACGGAGGCCTTTGTGTTTCAAAGTTTTGACTGGCACTGCAAGACACACTACAACATACTATTTATTAAAGCAACATTCTATTAAAGCTTTCACGCACTATAAAACAAATAGCCGCACATCCTAACCATATTGCCACGACCTGAAACACTGGTAGATATAATATGGAATACTTCTTAGCATTAAGTTACTCCATGATATGCAGTGTACACTAATTATGTTAAATAAATAAAGAAAATTGTATTACATATCAGTATTATGTTGATTAAAACATTCTTGGATTGGAATATGACATCTTGTACCTACACAGTTTCTACAATAAATTTATTTCATTTCATTTCATTTCAACTATACATAAAACTAAATTAGTACCTAAATTAAATACGTACTCCGTACTCGTGACTCGCAAGTTAAAATAACTCAAATAAGTATGTAACTACAGCAAAAAATACCAGGTGGTAGGACTAACTCTTCTAGTAGTAACCGCGGGCAGAAGGTAGAAGCTATTTATAAAGTGTAATATGTACTGAAGTTACATCAATCAGCGGAACTTTGATGAGAAGCTTGAGCTTGAACCTGAAAACTAGATAATCTATGTTGAGATCAATTTCATTGATACAGAGTCGAAAAGTATTTTTCAAGTTGCTTTTTAAAATCTAGCTAGAAGAATGCTACTGTTATTGGCGTGAACTGAGCTTTTTTCGCGTGCAAATAATTGCACGCGAAAAATGTTCCATGGTGTTCTGCGGGCCGGATTAAAAGCCGGAGCGGGCCGCATTCTGCCCGCGGGCCGAACGTTGTGCATATATGCTAACAGTACTGCAGTAAAAGGATTCATAGAAAGTCCCAAGGGGAACACACCTTGAAACAAATGTCATATAATCATGCTCATAATATTAAAATCTTGTGGCTTGGAATAAATACACATGGAATGGAATAGGAGTTACGAACGAAACACTCGCGTTAACGAAGCCATTTATTTTTAATTGTTGCGTGAGCTGCGTGGTTTAGCATGTACTTTGTACACACATTAGCATGAAGTTTTACTCGGTTATGTTCTGTGATTATATTGTCATGGAATGAGTTTATAAATATACGTAGGTATAAATAAAAAAAGTAATATTGTTGTATTTAGTTAGATACCTCTTGCTTAACACTATTCGCCGTACCTCCTCAATTATTCTAGTACCTAATGGTACTATACTCTAAAATTTTAAAATTTTAAATATGCTTTTTTGGCCGCAATCTCACCTGAGGTCGACGATGTAGTAAATAATAATAGCTAATATTGCATAGACAATGCAATTCAGCTTTTAAGTTTTCCATGAACACTATCGGTGGCGGATAATTAAGTATGACTATATGAACTAACAAATACACCTGGAGTTGATGCAAACTAACCAATTTTAGTAAGGTAAATTCGACCTCACTTTTGCTTGAGAATTAGGTTTCTACTCGTGTTTATTCTGATGAATAAGATACCTATGAACTACGAATGGGCACACACCTAGCATGGGTGTGGTTTTAATAATATGCTGACAGATTGTAGCATGCATGGAGGCGAAGTAAATAGATAAATGCATACTGTAAGCCGCATGAGACATAAAAGCAGTCTTCTTACTTTCTCAATCCAATGAGGCAATGCCGCCAGTATATTGGGTACCTACGCCACCAACGGGTAGTGGAACATTTGGATTATCTATAGGAATATAATTATACAATGGCTTGTAAATTATTCAAATGATTTTATCCGACTGCGCGACAAAATTCAATATGGCGACAACAAGACGCCATACTTTGAGGCCATATTGTGAAAATGAAAAAAAATTAAGGTCGATGAACTATTTGAAAATCAGAATTAGGTTTGTCTTAAAATTTTTCATTTCGAATGAGTATTTGTTTATTTAGGATCTATAATAATTTTACGTAATTCGCAGTAATGTGTGTATGAGCTATGACGTGCTCTATAGGCATTTACACAATTGAAAATAAAACGTATAAAACATTCCGTGTTCACACTAAAACAAGTTTTTGACGCCTGTTTAGCTAGACAGTGTCTAAAGATAAATGTCTCAAATGATTTGACATGTCACAACAGAATGGAGTTAGGTACCGGTTAGATACCACCTCAATCAAGATATGTGGTTGTTCATATTTAAACACGCGACAAGGCCTGTAAAAGTGTAATTTTTTTTTGTGGTAAGATCGCGCCTCTAAAAAGTGATCAAATTAAAAATAAAACAGTAAGTACCGCCACTAATTAACCTACTTATTTACGAATCCTCAGTAATTATTAGTTCCGTTGATGCAAAAAACTTGACATTGTATCCAATAAGGAGAATTAAGAATTCGTGTCAGTATTTAATTGCTTCTTAATTCATCAGAGTGAAATATTATCACGTGCAAAAGAGTAAAATAACTTTTTTTTTGGGCTCTACGCGATTAACCTATTTAGCCAGTGTCAAGTTATAAAAATACGAATTACAAAGTCGTATCGATTCCCGCTTTTTTTTTATTGACGTTTATAGTGAGGGGGTAAAAACGTGTCGCGTGTTTTTATCGATACTTTTCTAGTAATATTTACCAACTAATTTCGTGATTATTACACATTGTGTTAACAACTGTGAATGAGTTTTATTGCATAAATAATATTTTACATCATAATGTATGCTACTTTTATAACAACCTTACAAAAGGACCAGCTATGTTAACACAACGTTTTTTGTGTTAAACCTAAAAGACAACATCTAAATAAGTCAAGTAGATACGTGTTATATAAATAATTAATTTAAATAAAACTTCTTATTAATTAATTCTTAATAATATCTCAGCCATAAATTTAAAACTGCGCAAATAATGATGCACTAAGTTAACAATTAAAAACCCTAATAGAGAAATTATATTACTCGTAACCATAAAGATATCTCGACAAATTGTTTACCAAATAAAACAACATCTTGACAAATGAATTCACCCGTCAGCTAAAAAGGGATGGTCCAAGGACCGACAATGCAAAAAAGGAAACAACAGATCTTTATTTCATTGAATGAAACTGTTTGGTTGCAAACTGATTTACAATTGCAAATAAGTCTCTTGAAACAAGGTAAGTGTTGTCTTAAAAACAGTATGGATTTGTCGTCTTTTTTACTTTTTTATTTTCAATAGGTTAGCCAATTATTTCTACCGGTAGCACACATTTAACTCTAAGATGGTAGCTAGCCAGATTACCACAGTGCTACGACGATAAGATGTTTTTCTTCACCAAGTTTGTTAGAGGATTTGAACTTAGTATACGCCTCTGTGGACCTGCAATCGACCTCAATACCACAGGGCTATTATTATACGCATCTAATTTTTTTTTTAGTTTTGCAGCCAATATATTTGCTATAACTAGCTACCTACTAAATTTATAAGCAATCTTAGGATTGTATTTTTATGAAATTCTACCTTGTCTTACTTACTCTTGAGGTCGATTATCTATTAAATTTACAGTAGTATTCGCAAGAGGCGTTGATTATAAACATAAAATGAGCACACGATTAAGTTTATACAAAATTGGAAAGCGCAAGGTTAACTACTGACCCTTCCATTATTTAACGTTTATTGAACACCACAAGATTTTCCTTTCTAAATTCTAATCTGAAAATTTATCCTTACTGTTTATACGCTAGGGCAAAATGTTATAGAACTTGCGATCGCAGGCGACAGTCATCGACCTTTCTTAACAGCCATAGAAACGAAACGAAAACACATCGAGTGCTTTGTAAAGACAGTAGAATTCTTCTCTATCACTTTAAAAGCAATGGGTCGGCCACAAAATGAAAAAGTTGCTTCATGTATCATCACAGAATAGTAGTACAGCCGTATCTTGTTTACCAAGGAGTTATGTTTTGGTACAGTGGAGTACCGCTCGAGAGTTTTACGATTGTATCTCAAGATAACAGAGCTCTGCCTCTGATATAAGATAATTTACAGGTAGAGACGGTTTTGTAAGCGTATAAATAGTTGGAATGTTTTATATCGCTTGTTTGTTGTATGTTGTAATCTTTGGATTTGAACATCTTTAGATTTTGTAGTGTCTTCGCCCGCTGAATAATGAGCTTGAGCATTTGTTGAAGGACAACATCGCGATGTAACCATAGCGTGGTGTGTAGCATGGTGGTTGCTAAATCACCATATGAAAAAGTTGAAGCAAAACGATACGTGCATAAAGGTGGAATATCCACATTGTATCGATGGCGCTTGGCCGAAAGTCTGGTCGTCCGATTAATCTTATAACTGTATTAAGAACAGTTATAGTTTTGGTGAAACAGAGATGGTACATTCTTGTAATAAAAAGTAATTAAAGGTCCGTAAAGACAATATTATTTTACTAATAACACTTACATGTGCCATTTGCAATTTAATATTTGTAATTGTTTGAAAAAACTCATGGAAATTCAACGACTTCAACAAGCTTGTTCTGCCAAAAATATGGACAAAACGGCAAAAAAGCGGAAGGATAATATGAAGTTGGTATTCAGTAGGTATCGTTGTGGCAAGTCTTTTGGTTAACAGTTTTCGGGTAGGAGGAAGGTTGTATATTTATAAACTCTTGCTTTCCTGTTTTTAATAAATAGTAATGAAATACTATAACAGAAAACTAGTAAAAATGTTCCTGGCGACTACTTAAACTTCGACTTCAAATTTTAAAGCAGCTGTCCTGGGAACATAGGAACAAAACCACATGTTTGAAAAAAAATAATGCCTACGAGTTTTTTGCCCTTCTCATATTACGAGTTGTAATAAAGTTCATGCGTTTGCATATACGCGAAAAGGACGCCTAAAGTCATTTAACGTTCGTGAGTGCTCTCCTGAGATCTAGTAATGAAAAATACAGATGTGTTCTATGAAATTGTAAATAAACAATGGTCTAAAAACTGTTTAACACTTTACTTACTAACTAATGCAAAATTGTCAGCGTCTTGACTCGGAGACAGAAATAGTACAGACTCATGACTTCTTACTAATTTAATCTAAAAGCGTGTGACAGTCGGCGCACATTTCCGTGTTACAGTCATCTACACAAAGACTATTCTTAACAATTATTAGTATATTTTCTATATCAAGTATAAAAATATACTATTTATAGGTTAGCGTTAGCCAAAACTTAACCGATTAAGAGAGTGCAGTAGGTGAAGACAATAAAGCTGTATCAAATGCAAATTGCTGAAATACAATAAATAAAAATATATTGTTGCTTGGTGAAGATAGCTTGAAGGTAGCTAATCAGGCGAGCAATTATAGAAGAACCCTACAACTAATGAAAGACATTGTATATAAAAGGTGATTGTATCTTTAACATCACTAACGTATAAAATAAGGCTCAAGTAATTTCAACCTTTTATAAAACTAGTGGATCACTTTTTCTGTACACACAGTGCAGTACAGTATTTTCGTTTTGGAGGTCTGTCATTTAAAAATTCAAAAAGTTTTATTTCAGATACCATAGATTAGAAGCTTGTTTATCAATTAGAAGCTTATTCATTAATTTTAAAACTATCATAATCAGCCCTCATAAGTCCACTATTGGACCTTCTCCCAAGGCGTGCCACTGATATTGAGAAGCACAAATTCTCGCAAGCCCAAACACAAACAATAAATCTAGCAACTCCGAGATTATAGCTCGTACAATAAAGAACGAACAAATAACCAACCAAATAAATGCAGATAAACTTGATAGATGGAAGTTGCGGTAAAACTTGATACAAAACTGGTGAAGACCGGTTCTCATCAAGATTCATCAATATTTATGAAGATGGAAGATTGCATAATAATACGATATGAGAGAAGGGCCACACATTGTGAAGGGACAAGTTATTAGTTCGGAGGAAAGAGCGGGACATCTTCAAAATTGATGATGTATTATATTGGGGCATTTCAATTATGTGTTGTGCTTGATCGATTAAATCGCATTTTTACAAAAAAGATTACAATTTTGTATAAGATATGTGCTTATTCTAACATCAATGTCAAGTATCGACTCATTGAAACAGAAATAATGCTTGCTCACTACTACAAACCCTTTACTTGCCTTATTCTCCCACCTATTCTCTATCAGAAAAGTAAGTCCTACGACCTGATAAATTCAACAATAATCGAATGATCAATGTGATCTTGTGCTGCGATAAATCGTTCCAGACATAACATCACGCGATCTAAGATCAACTTCCTCAGAAAAACGGCAGCCGTTCTATGAACCATTCATCCTGACCACCTATGAATGGACTACCATAAGCGAACCTATATGCAATTGCATCACATCGTCTGAAGCATGAAACAAAAACCGTCTTTGTGCCAATTTGATCCGTAACCGGTTCGCTATCCTGGAAAAGTAGAGATGGGGTAAGTAACTGTTCAGTGGTTTTATCGATGTTTGTGGAGATCACAAATTGTAATCTAGAAGATTAGTGTCACATGTTTTCGGGTTACTAGTGATATAAGTATTTTTTGCAATTTAGCACTTTTTCATTCAATGAAATGATGAACTTTTTGTTAAATTATAGTATAATAGGTTTATCAATTTAATTAGTTCATTTAATTTGTCATTTGATGCCAAAACCTAGCAACAATAAGCAGCATAAATTAAGCTCGCTAATGAAATAAAAATACCGATTTAAAAATTATATAAATTATTATTTTATTGCTTACTTCTGTTAGCGGCATATAAATAACTAAGCATTGAATCAACACATGTTGCAAAAGCACTTAGCATACATTTGTTACTATGCTCGTAGTTTGCCTAATGGCTTTATTTTTACAAACAATACTTTTGTTACATTGTTTTTGAATTGTTTATTTGACAAGTTCTCGTTGGTTTTAACACACAATCGAGAATTAAATTCCATTGCATCATAGTCAACTTAAAGTTTTACCTACTTAATACGGCACTGACAGTAAGTGTTGATACATAATTTGGTGGCTTAGAATTATAATTAAAATGTCATTTTTTTTAATTCTATTAGTTACTAGATGGGTCGGTTGTTTGCCTGATGGTAAGCATAACGTCAGCCCATAGCAATTGCTGTGCCACTCAGAATTTTGAAACACAAAAGCCTGCGGGGCACTGCAAGCCGCTCGTTACCCTGATACATTAGATAATAAGTCTCATAAGCCCAATAGGTAGTTTCACTGGCTGACTGTCATATTGCAGAAATCAAGCCCACCCTTATTTTCAAGCATTTAAAAGTATTTTGAAGCATATTGATTACTAAGAAAAATAAATTATGCCTGTCATCACAAATAATAATTATCGTCGGCATTTATTGAGTAAGATTCTATCTCACGGCCAAATTCTTTTGAGATCGGTTCCAGTTATTAAAATATTAGAATCGCAACTGATACTCCATTTTTATGTGTTTTAAACTGTCACCAAGCATCTTATATCGGTGTATTCTAGCAGTTAGCCAATTATTGTCTCGGTTTCGCATATTATTATCAACCGCATCGTTCATGAGAAATTACCACTATCTCACCTTATAACGCTTATTTAACGCTTCGCTATAAATAAAACTAAGATAATAAAAATGGCAATTTTTTTTTAACTTATACTGATGTTTGCAAAATCATCACAGCTTAGTTCAAACAGTGGAACTGTAATTGGTGCCACTACATTTTGTAATTGGTGTGAAGTAGTTCGTAAGTCACCGTGAAATTGTATAACTTGTAAAGAAGAAGGTAGAACAAATGTGGAGGTCATTGTTATGCGACCTTAGCAGGCTTTGCTAAGGTTTACATATAATAGAATAAAAGAGCCTTAACTAACTTTTACATAAATGCTATAAGATCGCCTTTTGTATCTACCATTAGGCTATGTTAAAACTGTTAAAAGTGTCTGTTATAATGTTTTTTTATTGGACTGTGCAAATAAGGATTTTATCTAAATGCTATAGCCTACTACTAACTTCTCTAGCACAATAAAAAATTAGGACTTAGTTCGATATTTAAAACTTACTGGAATATAATCAAAATCAGAAAATTATTACGAAATGCTTTCAAAGCTTTTGTAGGGAAAATTTCTGTGTTTTTTTTTTGTTGAGAAGCACAAATAACCTATTTAAACAATGAAACATGCAATTACTTTTTAAGTTTTTAATAGTCCTTCTATAATAATTAGCAATTATTTATTCTTTTGTGGTCGATTTTGTTAAAATATGAACCTCTAAATTATAAGAGCACAATCAGATTGAACGGATTTAATCGATAGATCAATGATTGCACAAATGCACATCTCTACTGCAGAATGCGGTGCAGTAACTCCGCTGAATGAACACTTGAGATACAAACACCCAACTCTTTCGCACACGTAACAAAAAAACGAGACAGCAACACACCTAAGGATTATGAAGCTGTAATACGTGCTTTTTGGGATTAAATGAACACAATGGTACTTTTCTTGTAGGTACTTGTACTTATTTGCTCATGAGAAACCTCCCTTGTTTCGAGTGTTAAACAAGCGAGAAATATTTTAATGATTTCGTTCTTGTTCTGAGAAAAAGTTGGCAAGGCAATTACCTGTTTACTGTCAATTGGTTAGTGTTGACCTCCATCTGGACATATCTTTAGTACATCACTAATGTCATTAAGTTTGAAGTCTAAGTTAAGGAGTTTTGGCGGGAATGCGAAAATGTGCTGTTGTTGATTTTGTGTTATTTACTGAAAACCTATGTTTTATTGAGTGTTAATGTGTAATAAATAATAATGGTGGTAACCATTAAGTGTTCGTAAACGTGCATGAGTGAAAGGAAAATAGTACAAAGACGAAAAACGTGTATTTTCGTATTCTATCCAAAACTCCATAGAAGCATTCAGTAAATTATACACCGCTTTACTGAAGCGTCACTTTGACTCGATTTTGACGACTTTCATGCTCCAAAACTTGAGATTTAGCGTGGAACCAAAAACAAACAAAAAAAAAAGTTGAAGTTGGTGTATATGCGAAATCTCAAATGCTGCTGCCGGTACACACCGACAGGTGCTAGGCGTCAGATTTTCAACATTCCAGTTGGTAGCTAGTCAGACGAGCACTAGAAATGATCTAACCGTGCTAACGTTGCCTCACAATATTTTCCTTCACCGAAATCGTAGATATGTAGGTAGATGCTCTACGAAAGCTTCGTACAGAAACTACGCAACTTCACGAAGAAGCTATCAAGAAACAACGACAATTATTATAATGTTAATGATTATTGCGTGACCGTTTACTGTCTACTTACATAATTGAATGCTTGCTTCGTAAACGGTGTGCGGGCTCCGTGCGTCAATTAGAATCTCTTTAAAAAGGTGATGATTTATTAATGATTTAAGTAAGTAAAGACAGAGAGTTGTACTCGGACAACATCAAGTTTGATGAATAGAACAGAGAATAAACAGAACTATAGAACCGTAAAAGATTGGAAGACTTCACGGCATCGAGGAACTAACCCCTAGAGATGCAGTGGCGTTTGGTTTGCACGAAATTAATTCCACCATTTTTGCCTAGACATAATGCACTCTGATTGGCTAAGCCACCGCCTCGTGCCGATTCCCCGTGCGCTGATATGCTGAGCGCTGATATAAGTTATAGCAAAATCAATACATTGTTCTGAGATCGGATAGTACAGTATTTCATCTCTCGGGGTTACTATCTCTTTACGTAAAAAAATACCTAGCTCTTAATTCTATGCCTAGCTCATTAGATTGAAACGCCGCGGCATACTATAGGTTCTAATATTACTTGCCTACTTTGTATTTTAGAGACAACGTAGGTAAATGTTACAACATCTTTATCAGATTTGCTTTAGCCTTGACATCAAATAACCCTAATAAAACTCTAGCATTAGACAATTAAGTCTTATCCTACGCAGCCGACTATGAAATTAGGTAGGTTTTAAAAATAAATAAAAAGCGCGCGAACCCATGTGGCCACCATTTGGCCGGGCAAATGTACCAAGAAGTATGAATGATAAATGGAAACCTCTTTTTAGCAAGTTAAAAATAATTGATTTGAAACACTCAGCCTCCACCTTAATGTTGGCGTAAGTTTGGTTGATAATGATTTTAATTATGGTACAAAAGGAAACAATATTATCAGTAATTCTCCGGCTGTTTTATATACGTTAATAAGTAATAATAATTCTGCTTGTCCAATGATTTATCTAAAATGATGTTGCTAGGCAACAATTCAATATTTTTTTTCTCTGTTTATATTATTATGTATTGTTTAAACTTACAATCGATTTGGTACCTACGTTGATTATATTGATAGTGATTTATGTCTTTATTTCCGTGTAGGTACCTTTTTAACCTATATTCCCAACATCTCAGCTTCACTTTAAATTTACCTTTTTATTTCCACAATGAAAGCGGATCGATTTTGTCAAGTAACAATTTCACGGACAATACTTCCAATTTATTCAAGCAAAAACGCAAATCGATTGCCCTAAACTTTTACGAGGATCGCTACTGGCCACTAACAATGCATAATAAACGCTGCAATGCGATGAGAATAAAAAACATTTTACGAGGCAGCACTACCACAAAATATCGAGAGTACTCTCTCTGTTTTGTGGCACTACACAC
The DNA here is from genome assembly GCA_907269065.1 of Crocallis elinguaria. Taxonomy (NCBI): domain Eukaryota; kingdom Metazoa; phylum Arthropoda; class Insecta; order Lepidoptera; family Geometridae; genus Crocallis; species Crocallis elinguaria. The sequence goes on from OU026073.1 coordinate 15,783,863, forward strand.
TCGCTGTCAACGCCGCCCGGACATATTCAAATCGATAAATCGTAATCAAAGTACGTCGATTCTGTTTATTCGATTGTGACGATTAAATTTCATCCCTTTGTTATTGTGAGGTCAAAAACCTCGTTCAATTGATGCTGTTGCATCAATGAAGGAATTTCGACTTCATATTTGTGATGCGGGTTTATATTGTCCGTCTGGCAGTCAAATTTTAATGAGTTAACAGTTCACGAGCTGTGTTTGGAGATTTCTAAATATGACTGTTTAAAACTTTTTGATTATGTATGTTTTATTAAAAACAATTTTTTTTTCTTGAGTTTAACATTCGGCCAGTGTCAGCTCGCCTGATCTTAAGATGGAAGGAGTTCGTGATTCCGTAGGATTTCAAGAAGGTCGAAGATTGTGATATACTAAATGTTATAACCTTAAAACTAACTTAAGAATATTTATTAATTTCGAGTAAAATTGACTTTCAAGTGCAGTTGCTAGAACGCACCCGAAGGTGCTTGGCTTTCAACGTGACTTTCAATGTGTGGTTAGACATTTTCTAATCAAATATTTTATATTTAGAAGCTATTTTCTCACTGCTGTCTACACGAATATTACCTACCTAATTGCCTACCTAGCCACATCAATATTTGATTCGTAAATATCCGTGTTGACACTCAAAAGGCAAATTGCTTGTAAGTGGCAAAGCAAAAATTTTTTCATAACTATCCGGTATAAAAAATATCAAAGTGAGCTAAGCCATGCACACGATTGCATGCAGCTCTACTTAGCATGCACTGCACTAATGTGTCGACGTAGGTAAACAGTGCACTTCAAAATCTAGAGAAAATATTGATCAACAACGAGGTAAAGAGTGAACAATCTGAACGCGATGTCAGGGTAAAAGTAGTGAAATATTATCAGTAAACTGTAGTATTCATATTATTTATTAAGAAAACAATGTCATTTCAACGTACCTAACTAACCAAATTCAGTATAATAACTTATGGAATAAGTAGATACCTATCTCTTGCTCTTAAAGTTCCAAACATAACAGTAAAATACTAAAACAAGCAATATCGATAACTCGCCACAATACCTATCCATTTCAAATCGATAATCGAAACTGTTTACGAAGCTCGTTACGACCAAAATTATCTCTATTTTCTGAAATTATTGCGCATTCAGATGCAAAATTCGAAATAAGAACGCGTACGTTCAGCCGGCTCCGTAAATACAGCGCGCGCCAACTCAGGTCACTGCCCCCAATATGGCGTCAAAATAGAGCAGAAGAATGCCCACCATTTCAATTTTAACCTCGAAATTATTACGAAACCGAAAATAGATAATTAATTTTTCACACTTTTGCCGCGAATGCACTCTATTGGTGAAAGCGGTGAGTGGCAAAGCTTCCGGCATCGATTTATTGAGTTTTCTTAGAAACAACGAACGCGTTTGAAAGTTATTATGAAAATCAATGTGGGACATTTATAAAAAGGACTAGGTGCACAAATTAAGAAAGAAACGAATAGAGTGACTTACATAAATGGCATTTTTTTGGGCCGTGTGGCCGGTAAAAATAGGAAGTACCCCTTGGGAGCCTAGAAAACATCCAAGGAATGGGCAGCAGCAGTCTCATTCAGCAGTCAACGTTTTCCAATGAAGAGGCATTAAGAAATACAATATAGGCACAGAACATATAATAATGGTATATAGGCACGCTGGACATGTGGGCCTCATTACACTTTTGAGACACTCGTTAAGCCATGTCAGGAAATTTCGGGTGGCTTTTAAAGTGACATTATCCTAGCTGGAGAATTATTAGGTATAATCGCAAATGTATTGCCATTCCGCTGTGGACCACAGGGACCATAGCAACTCCGACCGACTATACCTACGAAAAGTTTTTTTTTATGTTATTTGGTAACGAGACGAGCTGGTTGTTTGCCTGGTGGTAAGTTTTTTTTTTTTTTAAACGCTTAAACGCTTACACACTCATACCCCCGCACTAGGATTCCCTGTGTCGCAGGTGGCATGGACATACACAGATACACATCACAAACATCCAAGACCCGAGAACAAACTTTATGCTTACACAAAATCTGTCCCGGCCGGGAATCGAACCCGGGACCCCTCGCCTTGCAGGCAGGGTTACTACCAACTTAGCTACGGAGCCGTCTTTAATGTATTATAACGCCGGCCCGTAACAATTGCAGTGCCACTGAGAACTTTGTAACACAGAGGTCTGCGCGGCACTGCAGTGCGCTCGTTACCCTGAGACATTAGGTATTAAGTCTCATAAGCCCAGTAATTTCACTGGCTACTCTGCACATCAAACCGGAACACAGTAATACTTGCACACTACTGCTTGGCGGCAGACTTCACGAGCAAAGCGGTGGTAACAACGCAGACGGACACTCGCAGAAGAGTTAGTAATACCACAAAAGTAGAGCAAATCAACGTTTCCTACTGCAAAACTGGACCGACTTTTTTTTTTTTTTTCGTGAATTATTTAAAAAGGCTTTGGCTGTGGTCCTCTCATTTTCTTTTATGTCATAAATGCGTCAAATTGGTTTGCTGGACGTCTGATCACGGTGATAAAGCTTATTAATTTTTGGTGTATTTAAGGTTCATATTTCTTTTAATGATTAATTTATGAAAAAAAAACAACAGAGGAGCATGACAATCATAGTGGACATAGCTTTTATGAAAAAAGTGATTGCTCTAAGGGGCTATATTCAGTGAGCAAACAGATATTTGTATAGGTAACAGATATTTTATGTAAATTTTTATTATGATTATAATTTGGTATTTTGTGTTTCATCTCTATTCTGTATTTACACAAAATATTATATTCTGTGGTTTCAAACAATATATACCCGGGTATTCTGTTTGAAACCATCCTTCCAAGCGTGTTCTTTCTAACACTTACTTGTACTTGCCTAATTTATAGCCCTAATTTAGTAGGTCACGCGTACCCATTGTCTTACCTACCCACCTACATATATATTTACCTACAGTTAGCACCTCATGTAGATTAGGATTGGTAAACACATTAACACCTTTTGTGGCCGGCGGACCGTGAAGGCAAATTGATAGCTCAAACTGAAAGCCTTCGAAAGTTCCGCTATGTTTAGGTTAATTTATCAGTTGATTTTAGCCACGTGGGAAATATAAAGATTTATTTATACTAGTGGACAATGAGACGAGCTGGTACCTATGTCAGACCGTAGACGCTTATGCAAGTATGCGTTTTGCTGTCAAAATAATCATGCTTTTGCATCAAGCGCGGATTACGAGATAATACACGCGCAAGCGCTGTTTGGTGCAAAGCCATCAAAAAACCACGAAATAGTCAAGAACGGCGATTCGGCCAGTTAGTGCTGTCTTGAAACCCTGAAGCGACGACTGCTACATAATATACATCACTTGCGCACTACAGCTTATTTATCGCGCCGTCTGCACTCAGCACCCAGTGGTTATAAAACTTGTTTTTTTAATAGAGTTCGTATAGAAGCATACGTAGAAGTACCTGCCGTGCTCGGACTAGATTTCCATCAAGCCCCAACCACAACCACAACAGCCGATACGATATGCGTCAAGCGGGGTCGTGGTTTTTGCATGGTTTTCTCGTGGTCCGCGATTGATGCTTCTCCATTAATCATGGATAAGGTGTGAGGGCTGCCTAAAGCGTTTGTGTTTCAAAGTTCTAGGTGGCACTTCAACGATTATGGCTATGCTTACCATCAGGCAAACGTCCCGCAATAGATTTTTTTTTAAAACTTCCCTTACAGATTGTAGCGGTGAAGGTATAACCAAATAAGTCACTAGATATCGACCTGTTTTCTGAATTCTAAAGTGTATAAGCCGGAAAGCCAAATAATCGTAACTTCTCTAGCAATCTATTAGGCTGCAGAAATATCTATAGAAGATAAAATCTTAAAAATCAAGTTAGTTTCATTAGTTAAACCCAAAAGGTAAAGCTTGTCTCTCCCACACATCATTTGAGAAGCTAACCAAAAAAGAAGCTTAATCTCTATGATCTTTACATCTTAAAATCTGTTTATGGGGAAGCACTAAAAAGGATGGAAAACCAACTTTCATTGCCTTTTTACTGCCTTCAGATCAATCTTGGGTTAATTTAACTTGTTCCGATAAACGCTGGTAGATCGGCGCTGGTAGTTTGATTTCTACGTGTTCACGCCCTTAGAAGAGGCGGTATGAAACTTTCCTGTACAGTATATTATTAAATAATGTCAGTTCTATAATAATATGACAAAAGAGTTCCTTAGATCAAGATCAAGTTTTTATTTGAAACTTGCATAATATTGCACTGACCATGTCATCATACAATATTGTAGTGAGTTATACTTTATAAATTAGGTGTCCATAGATTTTTAATCCGGAATTGAGTTTTTTACGACAGCAAATAAATTACAATAAGTACCAAGGGAACTCGAATCGATTTAATGAGGCTAGAACAAAAAGATGCTCGCTCCTAATTATGTAATTAATTAAAAAGGTTTTTGTCTATGCCACCATTAATGAAAATAAAGAAGCCGCATTTCTTTTCCATATTCGAATTCATTAATGGACCTAACGCGTTCTTATTTTGAATTCGTTAGGTAAGAGGCATAATGAGCGTGCACATGCCACATTTCGATTAATTATTAATGGAATTAAAATAATAAAAAAAGAAATCGATTAGAAGAAGTCTTTCCGATAGGTCTGCGTCACATGTGGTGCAAGTACGGAACTTTGCGAAACATAGCGATCGATACATTGACAGTTCGCTAAGTTAAAATTAGAAATGGGTATATAGGTCGTTGTTGATTTTTTTCAAAAAATAAACACATTTTTTTCCCGAGAACGGAAACTAATCTCCGAAACTAGTTTTGCGACGACGACAAGTTTTACTTGTAATCTGTTGTCGATTGCATTTCCTACACAATGAAGTTAAATTTTCATTGCATTGCTGTCACTGGTTGGCTTCTGCTGAGTTTATTTACATTATTAGACAAGTATGGAAAACCAGACGATACGTCTGATCTCTAAGATACATCTCTCAGCGTGTCCCTAGTATAAAGCCCACTCGGCTTGGCAACAATTTACCGAATTCCCGCGTCTTTCTCGCGCCCATATTGTTTTAGTTTAGGGTTATTAACCTAGTAGGGCGGGGATGTGCCCATGTTTATTTTTATCGATTAGATTGCTGACAGACGTCAATAAAAGTATTGATTTGTTTGTTGAGCGTTATTTTAATGAATGAATGATTCTTAATTTATTTGACTTACATTCTGTTACATTGAGTAGAACTGGATTGATGCATTTTATGAATGCGTAAGTGAGTGATTAGGTAAGTATATTAAAGTTTTTGTTTTATGAGAACAGATTCTTTAGCGAAGATTATTTTAATAAAAATTAGCTCTGCTCCGCTGCTTCACCCACGTAATTAAAGTAGGTTAACTTACTCCTTATAAAATCACTTCTATTTATTTCTTTTGTGTATGTATATGCATAGATACATAGATAAAAATTATATGCATAGATAGTGAAAAACTTAATTTGCAACTAAAATGTAGATAAACTACAGAATCTGTAGTACAGATAGAAAAATTACAATTTATAATAAAAGTTCTATCAAATAACGCCATAACTCGATCAGTAACATCTAGGAAAATAATTTAAATTTAAAATTAAATACTTATTAGGTACTTTTAAGCCCAAAGACCTTTGAAACCTACAATTCAATGACTATAATTATAGTTATTGCCAAAATGAATAATTTGTTATAAATTGTGTTGCATAGGTACATATTATTAAGCGAGCGGAACTGCAAAACTTAAGAAATAAGACGAATACTTTGATAAAGACAAAATAAAACGACTAGCACACCTTATCGCTTCACTTTTTTCAACAACTGCAACCGGATATTTGATAAAAAGAATAATTAGAAACGTTCTCACAGAAACACCGATATTTTGTTTCGTTCGATACCTTCCATTCAATGTTATTTTTAGCTACAGCACTAACAAAACAGTGGCGGGAAATTATTTGAAACATAAACACAATACTTCGACCTTTAAAACAAAAAGCTAAAGTTCAAAATTGTGTAGCAATGTTATCTGAATACAAATAATAAATTGGTATTTCCAAATAAAGGCAGGGAAATACCGTGAACTACCGAAATCGTTCTGTCAATCTTCGGGAAGCCATGTATTTTTGGTAGAGACAATTATTTTAATTGATTTTACAGATGCAGTTGACGTTCGATTTAGTGATACAGGATTTGTGTCACATCACTGGTTTGTTTGAATTTGGAACGATGCCGAGTTTTTTTTAATTCGAATTCATTTTTGTGCAAGTTATTTTCAATGTTTACATAATCAGTCCTATTAAAATGTTTGATATGAAACAAAATTGTGGGTCATTATTTTTATTTTATTTTACGGTGCCGTCGAGATATGCTTGACTAACGCCTAGACTAGACACCTACCCGGGGGTTAGGCAAAGTCATTTTCTACAATCGCTAAATTTAGAAAACTTAAAAACGTTATTGTATTAACGATATCTAAATATTCAAATGGTAATTAATATAATTATGTAGATAATGATCATAATAATATATATAGATAAACTAAACTTTATTAAACTTACCTAATCATTCTTCAACAGCCAATGTAGTTACTCATTATATTGTACTCATTATGGTACTAGTGTACTCACACCTTTGATTCATATCTATGTTAACTACGACCATTTTACTCAGAACCACACCTACGTGCATTTCATTCAATGTGACAGTTCCACTTACACTGAAAAACTAATGTAAACAGGCCTGTCAACCGATGAAGAATGTCGGTAGGAAAAGATCAATATAAATTGGATATTCTAACCGTACCTATCAATAAGAATATCTACCAGTTACACAAGAACCTAAAATGGATAAGATTTCTTTAGATTAGCGGCTCAAGCGGGAATGGTTAACGATTTCCAATAACCAGTAATGATGAACCCTGTGCTACAACTAGTGATTATGGAAGAATAGGTCAAGTAATGGTGGATATGTAGATTAAAATGTATCGACAGAATAACGATTAAAGTGGCTTCCATTGACTAATATTTTTAACGATTAATATGCGAAGTAGGTATTTGTTGGGAAATGTTGGTATGAAAACGCTCAGAGTGGCATATTAATGAATTAAGAGCCTTCGTGTTGCTAGATTAGGAATTTTTGCCCTAGAAACGGGAAATATTTCGGGAATTAATTTATAAAGGATTTAGAGATCGCCTGGGTAGCAACTTCAATGTGGTAGCACATTGAAGTTTTTCTGTCACTAAGGATTTAGATATCGGTGTGCTTTGGCAGTTACATTCTAGAGCCAGTCCCATTCTAGATTAAACTTATGTACTAAAGTCATAACATAACCTAAGGATTATTTATTCAGTGCCTAAGGTCAACGGGGCTATAAAGGCCACTTTGCCTGAATCATAATATGATCATATTATGATCCATTTCATAAATCGTTGATGATCACTTAATGGGAATTCGTAGATGACTAACTTCATAAGATTCGGCTATATTTGTCGCTTAAAACAATTCCTATTTTGTGAATTTTCACAGAAAACTGTCAAATAGATCAATTATTATTGAAATGATTCGGCACGGAGTCACATTATATGAATTCCATTTTGGTTATCATTTTACTATTCATGCAATGGATGGTAAAGTGGCCAATTTAGCCCCGCAGGTGATATAAAGTTTAAACGCAAACCTATCTAAGGCCGATATTCCACTCGTCAAAGATTTTTGTCCAAGTTTTCTCAGTAAATTTTGCACAGTATTTTGCGTAGTTTGAAAAAAAGGAGGAATTTCGACCTTATGTGCTGCTATTATCTGCTGTACTTACTTAATTTATTTTTTAATATTTTTAGGGTAATTTCAAGGCGACACTCTGGAAGCCCCGATTAATGAATTAAAGGTAGGTACGATCGTGACAGGCGACTTGAAGAATGAAAAGGGCAGCCCTTTGTAGGCACCAACCAGGAAGACATGCTTTGTTTACCTACCTATAATCCATCAAGTACGTTCGAGGTATGCTTGCCAGGGGATGGGGGGCAAAATTCTCTTCAGTCACCATTTTTTTATTCTATTGGTAACGAGACGAGCCGGTCGTTTGCCTGATGGTAAGCATAATGCCCAATGCCCATATAACAATTGCAGTGCCACTCAGAATCTTGAAACACAAATGTCTATGGCTCTGCGTTGCGCTCGTTACCCAAAGACATTAGTTATAGTATCATATAAGCCCAGTAATTTCACTGATTAGTCTGATCTTCAAACCGGATTTATTGCTTGCACATTACTGCTTGGCGACAGACTTCACGAGCAAAGCGGTGGTGCCCACCCAGACGGACACTCGCAGAAGAGTTAGTCCTACCACCTGGTAAAGTACATTACTAGCTAATAGTACATTATAGTCTACTGCGATCCCCAAGAGGCCTGCCAATTGTGCTGTACTATCGCAAACCCTCCCTTCATTAGGGAGGCTTATGGAGGGAGGGTTAATGTTCAGGAGTGGACATTTTCCGGCTGTTGTTGAATATGCTTGCCGGTTGAAGCGATACCATAGTCGTGACATGTAACGCTCCGTTCCGGCCCTAGGAACGCCTTTCAGTATCCTACTTACCAATAAATTTTACTTGTAATGATTTGTATTGATGCTAGAAGTGGATATTTACCTGAAACAGAAAAAAGTATTGATTAAAATCGATTACAATAAAATAACTCTTTATTGCACTCCAAGATGTACAAGTAATAAATAAATAAAACAATGATTACAGTAAAGGTACAACGATAACTGACAAGTAATCGTTTTGTTAGTGGGAGGACTAACTCTTCTGCGAGTGTCCGTCTGGGTTGTTACCACCGCTTTGTGAGTGAAGTCTGCCGCCAAGCAGTAGTGTGCAAGCATTACTGTGTTCCGGTTTGATGAGCAGAGTTTCCAGTGAAATTACTGGGCTTATGAGACTTAATACCTAATGTCTCAGGGTAACGAGCGCACTGCAGTGCCGCGCAGGCCTTTGTGTTTCAAAGTTCTGGGTGGCAGTGCAATTGTTATGGGCCGACGTTATGCTTACTCTCCGGTCCATAAACTATATCTATATGCAAATAATCCCGGTGATCCGATGCTCCGTTTGCTGCGTGGAAGAAGGACAAACTCACATACAAACATACTTTCAAAAGTACGGATTATTCAATAAAAATCGTGAAATTAGCAAACAACGGTCTGGCGTGAGAAACACAAACATTCATGTTGATCATGTTGACTGTGCGTGCCATTTGGAATAGCACTTTGCTAAATTGTTTCACTTTGTAATTAAAATTAGTGAGTACTTTAGGCAACTAATATCTAATCTGTGCTTTAGGGTGAAGCTTTACAAGCGATTCTCTCACTCGATAGTAACGCACTGAGCGTTACAATCGAGTGAGACAATCGCTACCGAATCGAAACCGCAAATTTTACGGGTTACGAAAGTATGAACTAAAACATACACATATCACCCATACCCATGCACTAGGATTCCCTATGTAGCAGATGTCATGGACCCACACTAATACACAAGACCTGAGAACAACCTTTATGCTCGCCGCACAAAATTTGCCCGAGCCGGGTATCGAACCCAGGCCTTTCCAGGCAGGGTTTAACCACTTAACCACGTAGCCGACTGAAACAGAAATCGAAGTCAAATAAAAGCTTGTAAAAACAAACCAATTACCATTACCTTTCAAACCCACAGCACCGCCCAAAGCTAATTCCTAAACCGTTTAAAATCATAAATCAGTATGATTTACACTAATTTTCTATGAAACATAATCTGATTGTCATGTATTAAGTTTTATGGTGGTTTTTAAGGTGCTTACTTTAAATATGTTAGTGCAAGGTGGATCAAAGGTAGGGCAATGTTATAGTTTTCATTCAACGTAGTTTTATGAAGGCATGGTTATTAAATAGTTTATTCTTACCTACCACCTAAAGTATGAGGTCGCTTTTGGTCCCTTTTTGGCGTTTAGTAACTGTCTAGCTATAACAGTTGTCTAACACTGTTTTTGTGGTAGCACGATTAGTATCTAAAGTAAGTCAATAAGTCATACATTTTAACAGAATGTCATTAATAATTTCATAATATATTTCCGTTTGTCACAAAATAAGTCACATTCAGGGTTGGCAGCCAGGAATTTGATTGATACTGTTAAGTATCACAATGGAGTAGACAATCACTGCAAAGCGATGTCTGCTCTTGGAGTCACGGCTTGTAAACTGAAAGTAGTCATAAGAATTTCGCCATCAACATTGATTGCTCCCATAGCGTAGTTGGTTAAGGCGTCTGGTCTAGATAACCAGAAGAGGCAGGTTAGAATGCTGTTGGCAGCGAAACGAGTGTGGCTGAGCAGGAACTTGTGCGACTTTCAATCCAACGCACCATAGTTCGAATCTCGACTCAGCTCGCACCAATGACTTATATCAAGTTATGTGCGGATTATTATTCACCCTCACTCTAAAACGGTGAAAGAAAACATTGTGAGGAAACCGGCATGTTCAAGAACCACAAAATTCGAGGACATGTGACATGCACCAAGCCGCACTGGGCCCGCGTAGTGGATTATGGCCCATACCTCTCTCTCTGAGAGAAGGCCGGTATCCCAGCAGTGGAAGCGTAAGAGGCTGATAATGTATAATATATGAATTTATGATGGATTTACTTCAAGGCGTGCTTGAGTGTGTAATGATTCGTAATACCGTGCATTTTGCAAAACTATGGTTATTTTGACAGAAAAACGCAATCTGGCTTGATTGTCTAACATCGGCCTAACGATAATAAAAAATACTGTGGGTTAGATTCCAGTCTAAACAAACTCCACTAATTGCAAGCTTTTGAATTATCTACTGACGTAACAGACGTTCTTTCATTTGTTACAGTTATTATTTTAATTCCAAGGTTGTAAAACAGTAACAAATTCCCTAAATTACTCCAAATGTTACGTAATGGAGCTAAATGCTAATAATTCAAAGCTCATTCAAAAACTCATATAGGTCACGTACTGGAAACATTTGTTGCGTCTGTGGTTGGGCCATGAAACTGGAGTTTGGCAGTTCTAATTAACGATTGAAGATTATATATAAGCTTCTGCTCGCGGTTTCACCCGGGTGGAGATATTGGATTTCATGGGTTTTATTTTTAGCGCGGAATCATAATTATTTTTCTAAAATTAAAATAGCCCAAGTTACTCCTTGTAACATGAGCTATCTGCCAGTGAAAGTCCCGTCGAAATCGGTCCAGCCGTTTCGGAAATTACCCGGAACTAACAGACAGACAGAATAATAAAAATTTAAAAAAATGTGTTTTTGTTATAGGTATCCTATGTAATACTTTCATATGCATTGGGTAAAAAGCTGTTATTTTGGCATTACAAACAGACACTTCAATTTTATTGATTTGTATAGATTTGAAAGTAACAATATTTCTCCATTTGTTACCTTTTCACGGCCAACAACAAATGCCAATGAGTTTTTTGACAGAGACAGCTTATAGCTTATATATATATACAGATGTTAACAAAAAATATATTTAAAACCTTGTTTAAAAATACCTACCCAAAGAACCACCATTGTCACCATACATTGAGGTTTATACATATAAGCTCCATTTATTATTTACTTGTATTTCAGTGATTCAAAGAAACCACGATTTCCGGCCGCCCGAAAATAAGCGCTCGTAAACGCCCACGCATTTAGTGGCCACAATCTAACGTACACAACGTTTCAACCTAAAAACCTAATTTTCCTGGACTGTTTGGATTTAGGTTTAAACATAAACACATAAACCAGTGTTACTAGATCAGTCTTATTTATAGCAATCTATCGTTGTAACAGGTCAGGATATAGTGGGCGTCAAAAGTAATCGGATAGGCATCTGTTTTCGATAAATGGTTTGCTTTAACACATTTGTTTTTATTATTTTGCAATTTAAACAGATCAATTATATAAGAGGGGAATGGGAACGTGTTTTTGCGGAATTTATCGGTCTTTTCCGTTTGCCGATTAGGTTGTTTGTAATAAATTGATCGATAGCTAAAACAAGAAGATTTTTATCGAAATCTTCTTAAAATACGTAACTCTATAGGTACATAGATTAATTCTTTATTTGCAAACTACTATAAAAACAAATAAAAAAAAATTAAAAAGATATTTATTTTGACAAATCTGTTAGCGCGAGGGTCGGTTCATCGCTAACAGCGATTTCTTCCAGACAACCAAATGGAGAGTATGATGGAATGGCTATTGAAGGACGGTTTCAATGAAGGCTACCTTAACAGTTACAATAAATAGAAAACTACACACAGAGTACTCGTACATCACAGTAATTTAAAAAATAAAACAATAATAAATGTCACAATGGGCGGTCTTATCACTCAATGTGATCTCTCTTAGACAGCAATAGCTAGACAATGTTAACATACTGACAAAACATTATTTAACGAACAATTACAATTTTGCCCATAATTATTACAATGTTGCCCATCATTTTCTTCTTAATTGATTATGCTACCAATTTTTATTTATATTACTACTTTCTAGTTTCTGTATAACGAGTCGAGCGGGTCGCCTGGTGGATGGTAATTATAATGCCAGCAATTGCAGTGCCACCCAGAACTTTGAAGCACAAAGACCTGCGCGGCACTGCATTGCGCTCGTTGCTCTGGGTCTTATAAGCCCATGTCACTGACTACTTTACTCGTAGAACCGGAACACAGTAATGCTTCCACACAGCACATTACTGCTTGGCAGCAGACTCACAAGCAAAGCGGTGGTGCCCACCCATCAGACGGAAACTCGCAGAAGAGTTAGCCCTACCACCTTGTGAATTCAACGGAAGAATACGCTGTTAGCAATAACATCGTCTGTATATAGATAGGTATATCACGTTACTTTCTTTTTAATGAGTAAAGTATTCAAATCGGCTTTGTATTGTGACTTACAAATATTATATGATAAAGAGAACGAGTAGGATGAAGTAAAACTAACCATTAGTCAACTTACTAAACGCACTAATGCCATCAACTAATCACTAAACAAATAAGGCTTTAGTAAACAGGCCTACGCGAAATCGCACCTGCGACAAATTGTCACTTACGTAATTTTTTCCAAGAAGAATGATGTCATTTGTTTAGTCTGTGACAAAATTAATAACTGACTACTGAAAGTGCCTAATATTTTTAGTATCTGAAGATGGTATACTGTTATTATTAGCAACTAGAGTCCAGACACAAAGCCTAAGATCCAGAGACGAATCTAAGCGTGGGCTGATGCTCATGCATATGGAAGCAAAACTCCACGCTTAGACGCGTCTCTGAATCTTAGCCAAAATCCACACGCTTCTTTTTCCGCTCACGCTAAGGCAACCCTAACACATAAATCATGATTGATGGCAACGCCAACGCAATCTAGGGGAATGACATTAGCTTGTGAAATGAAGAAGCAAAAGAAACGTGTGGCTTTTGTCAGGGCCAGGCTCTTACAGGCTAATGCATGTTTGCGGTTTTCTGTCAAAATAACCATGGTTTTGCAACAAGCGCGGAACACGCGCGGCTTGAAGTAAAACCATCAAAAATCCAAGAAACAGACAAGAACAGCAATGCAGCCAGATAGTGCTGTCTCTTTCACTCCCTGCCTGTGCTCAAAGCGACTGCTTTACGCTACATCATTTGCGCACCCACCGCATTATCGCGGCTTCTACTCCTACTGAACATACGCAGTGGTTGTAAAACTATTTTTTTAGTAGAGATCGTAGAAGCGGCTGCTCGCGGTGCGTCTCTTTCACTATCTCTTACCGTGGTACAGTGAGCGCTCAGACTAGATTACCACAAAACACCACCTTAGACGGTACGATATGCGGCAAGCGGTGATCGTGGTTTTTCCATGGTTTTGTAGGTACTTAGGTTAAAGGGCCCATCCAGGCCTCTTCTCTGATTAAGCACACTTACTAGGTGACGACACTTATTATACTATTCCATCTGAAGTAGCAATTTCAAGTGTCCCAAACACAGCTGATGAGTGATGACATACCGTGGGATGAACTTATGTCATGGTTGCTTTAACCTAGATGCAAGACCTTGGTCTAATGATGGTATTTGTGAAGGCTTTTAAGTTATTAAGTTAACTTGAGAAACTTGGTACTTAAATAACTTGATGATAATAATGTTGAGGTGTCTTGCAAGTCAAAGCAATAGATCAGTTATATGCAGTAGGTACTGGTGGACTGGTTAGTTTTTGGATGGGTGACCGCTAACTAAGGACGTTCGTGCACTTTTTACATTGGGCAAGTCTTGCATGCAAGTTTACAGACGTCACATCGTGCACTTTTTACATTGTGTAAGTCTTGCATGCAAGTTTACAGACGTCACATTTCTATGCATATTCAAATTGACGTGTATGGAACCTTGCATGCAGGCTACTTGCATCATGGAAACGCGGCTTTAGATCCATACAATGCTGTATGCTTTGTATTAGGCGCTAATGTCTGATCGTCTGTTGTTTCTTTAAATATTTTATTAGCCTTATTCGCATCTAAAACTGATTTTTAACCCTTTTTTTATAGTGGGACAGATAACTAAACTCTTCCGTAGTCATATTTTTTGCAGCTTGAAAAAGACTGTCAGACACCCTTCATTTATTTTGCCAAGTCATTTATTTTTGCACCTGGACTCACAAAAATAAAAAAGCTACTAGAGTGTGTAATTGCAAGGGTCCACCAGCACCCCAGTGGTTGTAGCTTGTCACTTCAATTCATTGTGTTGTGGTGATTAATACGGGGATTAGTTTTGACAGCTGCTCAATTTGGTGTATAATCATGCTACAATCTACGAATATAAAACTGATATCTCGGAATAACGAGTATAGTAAAGCTTTATGATTCATTCAAGGTTCTAAACACTTCAATTGCTACTTTATAAGAGGTCGGACTAAATTGGTATGACTAATTCTTCTGCATGCGTCTATCTGGGTACCATCGCTATGTATGTGTAGTCTGCCGTCAAGCAGTAATGTGCAAGCATGTTCTGGTTTAATCAGCAACATAGTGAAATTACGTATGTGTATTTAACGGAATACATCACCCTTTCAGTGTCAGCAGTGCAACGCAGGCATTTGTCTTTCAAGGTTCTGAATGGCACTGCAATTGCGTTGGGTTAGCGTTATGCTTTCCATCAGTCAAACGATGCGCTCGTTTTGTTATCCAATAGTACAAAAAGAAACCTCACCTATCAACAATAAATGAAGAGATCCATTACAATCTCTGTGCTTTTAGATTAGACCTATGACTTAATGAAATCGTAGACAATGAGCCTAATCCGTTTATATCCATAGACGAAAAGGAGCGTCCGCTTTGGCACACGTCCAAGACATTCTATCTTGTCTATCAGACGGAAAACGGTGCATTCTATAAATACCATAGACTTTGATGTCTCTCGATTTGTTTCCCTATCGGCTCGGGTGTCTGGCCTAAGGTAAATTTAATTATATGGGCTACTAATCAGGATGTCTTTAAGTCAAACCGTTTAGTGCTTTCATGTCGGTTTTAGAATATATGGCAACGCGTCTCTTGGTGGAAGAAATTAGTTATCTACGAGAACTTCTGAGTGTATACTGTGAATAAGTATTACTACGTAACGCAGTGCTAACTGTTAACGTCGTATTGGCTTACGTCAATAATTTAATTTTGTGTATTTCTTTAGTAGTTTTTTTTATATTATGATTATCCACTTTTAGGTCATCATTATTTCAAATAGAACGTTAAGCATTTCTGGTTTTGGTTTGCCAGTCACCATCAAGTTATAGAACGAAAGCATTTCTTTTGGTTTTAAAGATAAATTAAGTCAGCAAAATCGTAGCCGATATCAGCTCCTTATCTTTTAAAAAACCTGATTAAGTACGACTACATTTCAAACCATAAATACTTGGAACAGTTAGCGAGGAAAACTACCATTTTCCGTTCATTTTTTGGCCTAGAACTTCGATGCAAGGTTGCCAGTCTTTCTGTTTTCTACAGGATACATTTTGGAGAGTTTGCACTGGGACTGCATGACTTGCTCCCCCGGCGCCATTCCATCATCGGCCGACCAGACGTAGTACTACAATTCGTCATCCATTTATGGTTGACATTCCTCCTACCCGCACTAGGCGTTTGGTTTCGACCTTCATCATGCGGATGGCTAAAGAGTGGAACTCTTTTCCGACGTTCTTCCTTTTGAACGATCATAAATCACTTAATTTACGCCTTTCGCTACCGCTGCGTTGCGTCATATAACTCATACATAAAAAGTTCATACACATTGTACAACTGCATACTGACCGGGTTTCAGACGGTTTTTCATATCTGTGCCGCGTATTTCGGGAGCTGAGTCTACGTTTATATTTGTGATGTGCGCGTATCCATTATACAGGAGACACGTCACGTGGCGTATTAAGTTGTCGTGCCAATCGTGTATGTTTGGCATTTTGGATTTTTGGAAGAGAGTTGTTTTTAGGAGAATAATAACACTATTTTGTAATTACTTCTTATTAAATGCCGACTGTTATTGGTCCGGCTATTTCATAAATAATCTCGATGTATGAATTAATCAACTATTAGAAATGTAAAAGTATATTTGTTATAGTTTTTCATTCTTTCACGCAGCAACGCATTGACGTGGTTTTGGAGCTTATAGGCTTATAGGCCGGAGAGCGACATAGATAGGCTACTTTTTCCAAGAAAATGCATGGTTCCTTTGGAAATTCCTCGCAGGTGAACCGCAGCCAGACACTATTAAGTTTACAAATAACATTGATACAATCTTTATTCCTGATTATTCCCACCATGCTGTAGCAGCAACAAGGCATTCTGAGTTATTCCCTTTTTTTAAGGATCGCTATCATGCTTTTGGTCTTGCGACCTTTTTACAGCGTCGCCAGACTGTGGGAGAGCGCAGAAGGCGCTCAGCCCTAAAAAAGTGGTGTTTGGCGACTACTTAGCTCAAGAGCACCGCGTGGGATCGAACCACGTCAGCACGGACGAGTTATTCCCATTGCAACATTTACTTTCATCGTCCACGTGTTTGTTCTAATTCTCGTCTCTAATAATTAACAATGGAAACGCGCTCTTTTTGTGTACGAACAGATAAAATGTTTCATACAACCGTATGTAAACGCTTTCATCTGTCTTTGTATGACTCATACAACAATTTTACAGTTTTTATTGTGTGTATGAGGAAAGCTTATTATTTCTGTTGAAAGAACTGTATAACAATGTCTTTGTAAATCATTTTTGATGGATTTGTTAAGTGAAGGAGAATGTACGATGAAGTCGATTTGCAAAACTGAACCTAGAAAAATTTTAGTACTTTACTAGAATTATGAAGCAATATTAATTCATGTACCTAGTGAAAGAAAGAAAGAAAGAAGACAATAATTATATTCCAAGGAACTGTACACCATAGAATAACAAATAAAAGACTGCTGTTTGTAAAATACCTGCTCGGTAGTACCATATTGTATTGTCATGAAAATTACATACCTACCATTCTTACCATCAGCGGCGCAAGTACGAAAGTCCAAACGATAAATTTGTCGAATCGAAAAAGATCCGTACTTGCGCTGCAGGTAGGACTAACTCTTCTGCGAGTGTCCGTCTGGGTGGGTACCACCGCTTTGCTCGTGTAGTCTGCCGCGAAGCAGTAAAGTGCAAGCATTACTGTGTTCCGCTTTGGTGAGCAAAGTATTCAATGAAATTACTGGCCTTATGAGACTTGTACCCAATGTCTCAGGCAGTAAAGCTACAGCACTACAGTATGCTGCAAAATTCTAACCAATTGTTACGATATGCTCCGTCTCGTTTCGTTATCCAATATATAAAAAAGACATACTTATACTAATCGCAAAGTTTCTAATAGATACGACATAAAAAAGTTAGCCGTTAATAAATCGAACCACTTTTCAAAACACTTCACTAGGCATGCATTAAGTTTTACCCAGTAGTTGTACATACAAAATAAATAGTATTAAGAAGAAACACACTGTTTAATTAGAAAACTGTAATTTATTGCCACTCGACCGACTCGCGCGTACGGTGACAGCACACTCTCTGGTTTTGAAAAAGGGAGGGCGCGCGTGTCGAACTAGTGCTGCACCGCCCTCGTTTGTGAATCGATTATATTCTTAACAGTTGGTACCTTCAAGACCGTCTTAAATCACTTAAACGTCAAGACAGATAAGATGTCTCTTGAGCTGTCTAACATGACCAACAAGATAAAGAAGATACAGAATAACAACTCGACTGGATATAAAGGCGCATACACGGCGCGTGCCGGAATACGCCGGGAAAAAATCTTATGTTGCACATCTGTGAGGCATTTACCACTTTTCCCACCTGGGATAGGGTCATTAATACAATTGTACCGTTATTATTTCCTAGTTATAATATGTCTTAGGAGATTTTCTCGTGAAAAGTATTAATGGTGCAATCAAATATTAAAATTTAAAAACAAGTCGGGACGTCGGGACGGTAAGGATTCTAACGACACCCCACACATTCAAATCTGTTCAGGCATTTAAAAGTTATGGTGGAATAAATAAACTCACACACATACGTACATACAAGAACATACAATAACCTAAAGAGCTTAAAAAATATTAAATATCGGAATACTTTTTTACAGCAATTACATTAACACGACCAATAAGATAAATAGAGCATAGAATGACCACTCGACTGGATATAAAGGGTCCATACAAGACGCGTGCCGGAACACGCCGGGGCACGTGTTGCGCATCTGTGGAGTTGTAGGTAACGGTCCATTAATATTGACTTGTAGGGTTACTACCTAGTTATTTGTCTTGGGAGAGTTTCTCGTGAAAACAGATTTTTTTTTACTGCTCCCTCGCTAATTTGGTAACCCTGACTGCAAATTGAGGGGGCTCGATTCAACTTGAGAGTGGCAGCTAGCTATGCTTATAAATAAAATATTTGCGAAAATCGTCGTCGCTGTACTTTTGGAGTAAATCATCAAGATAAAGGCATTATCTGGTCTACGTCTCACTAGCTACCATCCTGGAGATGAAAATTGATCGATAATAAACTATCGATCTGTTCCGACTTGTAAGCCAGTTAGATAGGTTTAGTATGTTCACTTCGACCTCATCTGGATCGGTGTATAGCGTTCAATCGCTAACCTATAAAGTAAAGAAGTACTCGTATGCCTAAAATATAGATACTATGGATTAAGTCACAAGACGAAACTAAAGTCAGTGAAGTTATGGAGCTTATTCGACTTACCTACTGTAGCGTTAGTACGCTACAGTAGGTAAGTCGAATAAGCTGTAGGACTTGTCGAATGTGCTGTGTAGGACGCAGTCCTGCGTGGCACTGTAGTCAGTGCCACGCAGGACTGCGTGATGCATGTTCTGAGGGGCACTACAATTGGAATGGGCTAATAGCGTTAAGCTTATCATCAGGCAAACGACCCGCTTGTTTCGTTACATATATAACCTTACCGGTATAATCCTACTTCCTACTAAAATTATAAATGCGAAAGTGTGTTTGTTGGTTTGTTGATTTGTTGGTTTGTCCTTCTTTCACGCAGTAACGGAGCAACGGATCAACGTGATTTTTGGCATAGATATAGATTATGGACCGGAGAGTAACATAGGCTACTTTTTATCCCGGAAAAATGCACGGTACCTACCTATGGGAACGCGGGTGAAAACCGCGGGAACGCGGGTGAATATCGCTTGACATCTAAAAAGAAAAGTGTTAAAATAATCGTACGACATCAATCGTTTCCGTTAAAAGAAAAACTAGTAGCAATAAAGAACCAATTACCTTTTCATAATCACCGATTTCCTCACAAAGTAGACCTGGACCAGTCCTTCAATGGATGTAGCTTCGTCCTTATGGACAGACGACTTTCATTGATCAATTAATATGGTATATAAATTCACTTTCCAGTAGTTTTGTACAGTCAGGGGCAAAAAGAGTTTCCAATTTTTCATATACGCTCATTGATATACGCCTGCACAAAAATTATTATCTTTGGTTTTGTGTCTCAGGTGGCATAGATACGCATAGACACACCACATTTTGCAGGAAGAGTTACTACCAACTTTGCCATGGAGCAGTCTTTATTTAAAACTGTTTTAAACTTTCAAAATTATTTACTATTAATGCTTACATTGTAACGGAATATTTACCGTGATTATTATTGAGCGATGCGCATGAGAGAGGTATTTTACAATGCAACAATGTCGAGCGACGTATTTTTATAAAACCAAATTAAAGACACCATAAAATTTACCTAAACAGCTAAATGTAGGACAACCTTGTCAAGCTTTATTTACTTCGAACAAGGCATCAATTAAACTAATTTTTTTTTTTTAATCAACTTCTTTAAGCATAAAAAACAAATCGTTTATCGATATATCAGCAGCTGTCACAGCACTAGTTAACCCTAAATGGCTTACAGAAATCAAAGGCAAGATCAAGTACCATATAAAGGCAGTAAGATAGCTTGCTTTATTTCTAGAACAGCAACTGGACATAGGTCTATGTGACACTAATATGTGGGCTACTGTATATTTATTTTTAAATGGGACTGAATTGTTAGTTGTTAATGTTCTTTGTTTGGATTACATGAATGATTGATGTTTATCTAGCATTAAACGTAAAAAGTATATTTTTAATCGTATTTTTTAATTAGATACTTACTAGAAAAATAATATTAATTTTAATTAATAATTTTGTACAATAGTAAAACTGATTCTTATAATTAAATTATGATTATAATCAAACATTGTTTAATGGTGTAATATTGATGAAATTGAAAGAAAGAGCGAGAAAAAAATTCAATTCCTATATTTTTCCCATCAGTCGTTTGCCTGATGGTAAGTACGAACATAAAGCTGGCCCATAACAATTGTAGTGCCACTCAGAGCTTTGAAACACAAAGGCCTGCGCGGCACTGCAGTGCGCTCGTTAACCTGAGACATTATAGATATTAAGTCTCATAAGCCCAGTAAATTCACAGGCTACTTTACTCAACAAACCGGAACACAGTAATGCTTGTACATGATTTGCAGTAATAGACTTTACGAGCAAAGCCAAACTAAAGACTAAGCGGGTGGTACCAACCCAGACGGACACTCGCAGAAGAATTAGTCTTACCACCTAGTAAATCCTGGATGCTTGCTCGCAGTTTATTGCCTGATTTTTTCCCAGCCACTAATTTTCTTTTTTTAACTACTAGAGGATGACTATCACAAAGAAATTACTCTACATTTTTTACACGACCTACGAGACTCCCAGACGGGTAGACTACTTCAAGTACACAATAGCACAAAGTCAATATCACATGCCCCACATAGTGTCAACACAAGTGTGAAGGATGTGTTAAAAAAGCGCATTCCTACATGTTTGTGCGGCCACCGACTCTATGTAGAGTACGGTGGTTGTAGAGAAAGCGGACAGAATGTGAAGTACTCGTAATGCGATACAGTTTCAGTGAAGTTACTGGGCTTATGAGACTTAATATCTAATGTCTCGGGGTAACGAGCGCAATGCAGTGCCGCGCAGGAACTGTATTTCAATGTTCTGGGTCAGAACCCAGCCCATAACAATTGCTCTGGCAGTTGCTGGCGGTTATGCTTAAACTACCCACTCGTCTCGTTATACAATAGTATGAAAAAAACTTGAAAATATATATATATATTTTTAATTTTGTGCTTTACTTATAGGTGTTGCTTAGGTATAATAGGTCGAAGGTAAAAAACGATGCTTAGATGTAGTCGGAACAAATCGTAAGGTGCTTGGCGATGACAGATTTTCTCCTTGGTGGTAGCTTGCTGCGCTGTTGGCCTGACGACCTGATAAATGTACGTAGTGTGTCACAAAAATAGAAGACGGCAAACAATTTAACATTTAAGTACTTAACAGTTTCTTTATCGAGAATTTTTTAAACTGTATTCAATAACAATACGAGTATAAACTGTCGAAAATATATCCGAAATTTTTAAGACAATATTAGGTAAACCACAGCAATCAAAAACAGCAATATTCTGTGCCTTGGTATTGTAGGACCTGCGGCGCGAGTACGGATCTTTTCGATAAAATTGACAGTTAAAATGGATAAAACCCACTTTATTGATTTTAACTGTCAATTTTATCGAATAAAACCCACTTTATCGATTTTAACTGTCAATTTTATCGAATTTTATTTATCGAAAATATCCGTATTCGCGCCGCTTACCACTTTGAAATCACGCTAGTAAATAATAGTTTTATTGGGGTCGCCGTCATTGAAACCAATGAGGAGTGGGACCACGGTTCTTAATTAGATGCAGAAAATCCTAATTAGGGATCAAAGTCTATATTAACGATCGTTTAGAGGTATTTATATAAAATTAAGCTCATTTTGCAACAACATAAACATTTACATTGGATAAAGGCATTGCAAAAGGTTATATCAAATTGACGTTATATCCAATGTTTATATTGGATATAACCTCAATTTCGGTAATGAACTGCACTAAACCCAATTGAAATATTTACGTTTCAGCTTATTATGATTGAGTGCATTGCATCGATCTAATTACTAATAATAGCAACTTGGAGCATCGGCACTGCCTCATTGTTTAGACTTGGTGAAGTCTTTCGCGTATTGGATCTATACTGAGATGAATAACATACTAGATATAGGAAGGTCGCCGGGCGAGTGATCAAAATGGGTCTTGAGATCCTTACACCTCTTTGGGATCCTTGAGACACCAAAACTCTTATCAATGAAAGAGCTTTGGTGTGTATTGCGTCACCTCCTCCCAACTCTTGAATTGGAATTCGCGCAAGGTCGTGCCGACGCAATCACCATAGTACCACTGGAAAACATAGATCCAGTGGTGCACTGGATCTATGTTTTTATACTATATTGGGTAACGAGACGAGCGGGTCGTTTGCCTGGTGGTAAGCATATCGCCGGCCAATAACAATTGCAGTGCCACTCAGAACTTTGAAACACAAAGGCCTGCGCGGCGCATTGCCCTCGTTACCTTGAGTCTCATATGGGGCAGTATAGACGCTTATGCAAACGTACGTTTGCTTGTCAGAATAACAACGCTTTTGCGTCAAGCGCGGATTTCGTGATACTAGATGCGCGCTTGACGTAAAAGTGTCGTTATTCTGAAAAGCAAACGTACGTTTGCATAAGCGTCTACGGTCTGCATAAGCCTATATTAATTTCACTGACTACTTTGCTCTTCAAACCGGAACCTAGTAATGCTTAAACATTACTGCTTGGCGGCAGACTTCAAGAGCAAAGCGGTGGTACCCACCCACACGGACACTCGGAGAAGAGTTAGTTGTACCACCTAGTAAATGTCCCACATTTTAGCAGAGTCATGAAGCTAAAACTATAATAAATAATAACTTGTTTCCTCTGTGCTTCCCTACTCTACACAATAAACTCATTACAAACACAGTCCGCGCGTCCGTTAGTGCGTTTAACACATTTTTATATTATTTTATGTCGTAATTTAAAAAGGAAACATTCCGTATTCTATAACTTAATGATGTTTTGTTTATGGTTTTTTTCACATAGTTCTTTTCTTTGTTGTTTTGTTCACATGAAATTAGTTTTGAATGTACGAATAGCTTTTTAAGTTTACAGTTAAACGCGAGGTGCAGTTAGAATTGAAAATGGAGCTTTTATAACCGACTTTCACAAGAAAGCAATTCTAAATTTCAATTATTATCAGCCTCTTACGCTCCCACTACTGGGATACCGGCCTTCTTTCAGAGAGAGAGAGAGAGAGAGAGAGAGAGTTATGGGCCATAATATACCACACGGGCCCAGTGCGGCTTGGTGGTTAGAGCTGGCTGTTTGCCCGAAGGTAAGCATAACGGCGGCCCATGATAATTGCAGTGCTACTTAGATCTTGGAAACACAAAAGCCGCCTTCATGGCAATGCAGTGCGCCATAAAGCCCAGTAATTGATTCACCATCTCTTCTCTCCAACATAAATTTTGGTACCAACCCAGACGGAAGAATTAGTCCTACCTACTATTAATTGTCCCACATTATTAGCAGAAGCATAAAGCTAAAACTAAAACGAGCATGGTAAAATCTTTCAAGACATTGAGAAAATCATCAAAGTCTCACTGATCGGTTTCGACTGCGGTACGGTGGCGGAAAACCGCAGTGAACAAATAGTCTGCGTTCAATTGTTTTTCTTTTTTTTTAGTAACGTAACAAATGATATGTACTATTGTACCATTCTGCAATCAATTAATATTTGTGATAATAAATATTAACGTGAAAGTATGTGAAGATGGATGGATGTATGTACGGATGTTTGTTGCTCTTTCACGCAAAAACTACTGAACTGATTTTCATGAAAGTTTACAGTAATATAGCTTACACGGCAGAATAACACATTTGCTACAATTTATAGAGATGTATACCACGCGTGCGAAGCCGCAGGCGGAAGCCTAATAGACTATAAGTTTTCAACTTGGTTTCCAATTGTACTTTATATTTAATTCTTACATTCTTGCGCTCTTTTTACCCTTGTGCTCGATCAGTGAAAGTTGTACACTACTTGGCACGGGAACCTAAAGTCATTTAATCTACATGATCACTCGTGAATTCTGCGGCCCACATGAACACAAAATTTTAAATTTGAATTTGGAAGGGGTTCCAATCCCTCAAAAACAGGCGGCAAAAATTCGGTGCCAAGATTTACCAATGGATAATTTAAACCGCTTTGGCACAAAACAAAGAATATAACATAATGATAACGGCATCATATTAAACAGGCGCATGGACACACATATACATATAATCCAGTCTCACTCACGCATTATCGCACTTTGCCTAGTTGAACATAGCTATAGACCAAGATGCCTACCACCATCTCTTAGAGCAGTATTACTTTAACCTTACATTGAAAATTGTAGTACGAATTTTCAATGTAAGATTGTAGTACGAATTTTCAATGTAAGGTTAAAGTAATATTGCTCTAAGAGATGGTGGTAGGCCTCCAGGAAACTAATATCAAGGTCTGCCGGAGCCATCACTCTGTAATTCCAGGTTGTGTACCTCTGGCGCGCGCTTTCTTTCCCCAACGTTACTTTCATAGTAGGTCACCGCCAGTCCAAACTAGCAAGTACACATGTTTATGACCGCTCGTTAACTAACGGCACGCGCGTTACGACTTTTCCTATAACGTGATGTAACAGACACTCTGTGGCAGTCTGCCAACGGCATAGCGTAGGTTCACTCATTGCTGACGAGATAGTTTGAAATAGTACACTAGTTTAGAATACCTACTCGTACTAGTGAGCAAGATCTAGATTTTAGATTTTATTTACAGTATTTATCTTCACGCAAATATACATACGTAATGTTGGTCTTTCCGTACCTACTTAAAAATGTACTTTTATATAGGATTACTTCGTTATCAGTCTACTATAAATAGGTATCTTGTTCCTATCTGCTATTGCCAAGCGTGAGTATTATCAAAAGCCTCTTCGAGGAGGTCAATGTTCTGCAGTGGACATTTTACCGATGAGATAATGATGATCTTTTGAAGTTAGTACCTTTAATAATAATAATAATAAATGTTTATTTTCTCAACACAAAAAGAAAAACAGAATATGGTGCAAAACACACAGTGAAACCTGTTTTGTGTGAGACTGGTGCCTGAAATAGGTATAAAAACCTGTAGTACAGGTCACCAGGACTCCACTCCGCGGGTTTAACAAGTGAAAAACCAAAGATTAACCTTTGAGTACTTCTTATCCCAATTTAATTAAGCTTTATTATCAGCCTCTTACGCTCCCACTGCTGGGATACCGGCCTTCTCTCAGAAAGAGAGAGTATGGACTATCCAACACGGGTTCAGTACGGCTTGGTGCATGTCACATGTCCTCTGACTTTGTGGTTCTTGAACATGCGGGTTTCCTCACGATGTTTTATTTCACCGTTTTAGAGCGAGTGTGATTAATCCGCACATAACTTGATATAAGTTATTGGTGCGGCCCGAGGCGAGATTCGAACTATGGGGCAGCGTAGATGCTTATGCAAACGTGCATTAGATGCGTCGGATTGAAAGGCGCACAAGTTCCTGCTCGGCCAAACTCGCTTTACGTCCGGTTGGAAGTGTTCTATTACAAAGCCGGATAAAAGCATTAAAGCCGGCTGTAGCCTTGGCGATGAAACGCTCAAATGTGTTTATAATTAAACTCAAATATCAGGATTCTGTTATTGGGTGCTGATGTAATGATACTCTTTATAATTAGATTTTCATGAGCATGACCTACGTGTTTTTTGTTTAGATTAGCCTACTGTGAATTATTTATTTAACAACTAGCGACTGCCTGAGCCTTTGCTTGTGTGGAATCAGAATAAACTTTAGTAGTATTAAGGGATAATGTAGCTTCTTATTAGTGAAATAATTTTTAGAATCGGACCAGCTAGCTGTTCTAGAGATTAACGGTAACAAACAAACAATAAAACAAAGTTACAAACTTTACGGCTTTTATAATTATAGTGTAGATTAAAATCAAAACTCTTAATTCACATCGACCGTAGAAGAGCGCTCATGAAAGTTAAATTTAAATTTCTACTTACCTGTACCTATACCTTTACCTTTTACCTATTATTATGCGGATGCGGCTACCGCTGTTTATTTTGTTTACCTAACAATAAATAACTTATATATAATGTAGGTTCTTTTTGGCTTAAGAACTAGTAATAATATATAATTAGCTATAGTAAACTATGTAAAGCTGTGAATCTGAGAGAAATAATTAAATAAACAAATCAATCCAAATGCCCATTCCTTTTAGGCACACAACAGTTTTATTAAAATTTAATATGCATTTAAAATGACTTTTCACTTTGAAGTGATGATGTCTCTCAGTGGTCCGATCTTTTTTTTATTTTTTATTTATTGGTCACAGAATCACAGTGTCACAGATCTGTAAGTCAAGTCGAATGCTGAGGAAAACATTGTGATTCAAATTCTCTTGTGAGTTAAAGTGAGTTTTATTCACTGTTATCGATGAACCAAACGCCCTTAGTCGATTGGCAATGGTAAAAAATATTTCACTTGTTTCATCAACTGATATGAAAGCTACTCTAATTTAGTAACACAGCTTCGGCTCAGTCGCATCACACATCTGCTGTAACATAATACAAGTTGCGTAAACTCATATGTAAAGTATGTACAGGCTGTTGTATACGTTTCCATTGTCATCGACTTATCAAACTGGTTTCTAGTTTCAGAATTTGCGCAACACTAGTGAGCGAGAGCGAGTATGGCCGAGCGGGCACTTGTGCGACTTTCAATCCGACGCACCATAGTTCGAATCTCGACTCGGCCCGCACCAGTGACTTCATCAAGTTATGTGCTGATTATTGACACTCGCTCTAAAACGGTGAAGGAAAACATCGTGAGGAAAACGGCATGTTCAGGAACCACAAAATTCGAGGTCATGTGACATCCACCAAGCCGCACTGGGCCTGCGTGGGGGAGTATGGCCCATACCTCTCTTTCTGAGAGAAGGCCGGTATCCCAGCAGTGGGAGCGTAAAAGGCTGATAATGAGGTAAAACACTTCCTTGATAATAGAGTTATGCAACGGTTAAGCACTACGTAAATCAAGATTTATGGTTTCCATTTATGGTTTACATTTAATCGCGTGATTAAGGCATGTTTAGGAGTTAAACGCTGTGTAACACAGGGTTAAGGTGTGTTTAATTTTTTTGTGGTAAGTCCGTAAGTATTTTCCACCTACATTATAGGCGGCGCTCAGGAGTGAAATCCTTTGCAGCTACCTATGTTTCAAGAATTTCACTCTTTAGCAGTGCGTATGATAAAAATCAAGAGCAGATGGGATACATTCCCGCCTAAAATTTCCATGAATGTAGCGGTCAGAAAATAGTCAGAATGCTTTTATTAGTTATCAAAACAGAGATAAGTAATACAAAATACATTCAAAATTAATTAACAATGTCAATGTAGACAGATAATTAAAATAGCTGCTCCAAAGACGAGTGCCATGCAAGTATCAAGTTTGCTACACTACGTCACGGACGACCATGTGCTGTGATTTGACGTAGGATATTGGAAACGCCCAACAAAAGTATATCTACTAATTAGGTCGCTTTCTGCCATACTCGTTAATTTCTTTCGCGTTTGTAACTTACCCGTTTATAGGATTTTAACTGCTTTCAGGAAGAGTTATAACGTGTTACGGCTTTTTAGAGTAGCGTTGTAACGTTATGTATTGAAAGTTCTTTGCCAACGTTTTTGCATAAGTTTAGTTGTGAAATTCGGTTATTATAATAAGCTTTGCTCGTAACTTCTACCGCCAAGCAGTAGTGTGCAAGCATTACTGTGTTCCTGTTTGAGGAGCAGAGTATCCAGTGAAATTACTGGGCTTATGAGACTTAATACCTAATGTCTCAGAGCGATCTGCAAGTGCCGCGCAGGCCTTTGTGTTTCAAAGTTCTGGGTGGCACTGCAATTGTTATGGGCCGGCGTTATGCTTACCATCAGGCAAACGACCAGCTTGTCTCGTTACCAAATAACATAAAAAAACATCATAGCGATAATGCGCCTCTAATGTATTTAGGACATTTTTTTATTTTTCATGAATTTTGGTGTCAGTAAAGAGTTTTTTGTATTGCATTTGTATTGAATCCATTAGGTAAATCGGCTATAAGCGATATCACCTTTGACGGCACAAGCTGTCAATACTCATCAAAATTGAAAACATGGACCGCGAGCACGTTTATTACTTACCATATAGGGGTCCAAATTGACCCCAGCTTTCGAAGAATGACGGGTAATTGTGACCACACCTCCGGCGGTCGCGGACCGTGTCGAATAGTGTTAAATAATGGTTGATGGTGACCATCTTGGACGAGACAGTTGGGACATTACCTGTAAACAAAGAAACATTTATAAAGCTTTTTGTATAAAAGGAAGTTTTTTGATATAAATGCAGTGTGATCTGCGCAATTACAATAGAAAGTAACTCAGATGACTCAGATCACTTTTTTAGACGAGAATCTCACAAGAAGTATTTAGTTAAACGAGAATTACTCAGTTACCTAAACAAATCTGATTTACATTTTAAGATAATACCAAGTAAGTTTTGTAACATTTTAGTGTGTTGATTAAATTGTAAAATATTTTGGATGTTTTCTCGCAATACCTAGGTATTGTGACAGTCTAGACATTTATTTGTTTAAAAAATATAATAAACGGAAACTATGGTCACAGTAACCACGTGACGCTTTTTTAAAGCTCACACATGGCGTCCCGGCCCACTGCACACGGTTTGACCCCATTATGGGGTCAATTCGGTCCCAAAGTATATTTAAGAAGGGATTTTTAGCTTTTATATCAATTACCTATGATTGGAACGGCTTTTCTATTGTTTAGTTGTGCTGAGTAATTGTTACATGGGTGAAGAGAGGCGATAAGAATATTATGGAAGAAAGTGCTGTAATTTTACCGACTACTTTGTTCGAAATATATATATATGCTTACATATTTATGCTTGGCGGTAGACTACACGTGTAAAATCTGTTTAATTTTGTATCTAGGCGATTTTTCCTTTAATCTAGATTAAACGCCAAATGTTAAAACTAGGTACTGTCAGTAAAAAAAGAAGTGAAACATCCGAGTTTTTAAAATCGGCTTGAGTAAAAAAAAAACTAAATGTCAGTGTTATTTATTTAAAGAAAAAGGTTGCTTTGATAATCTGTAACTAAATTCACAACTTCATCCGCGTGGTATATTTTTAATTTTTTACCTTTTTGAAGTTTCACCGTCATAAAGTATACATTAAAAGATAATACACGAGTCAATTATTTTTTAGTCTATTTTCAAAGTTGTATGATCCTGATGTAAATTGTTTTCCAAACAAATTTTAACACTCTTTTGCCCCCTTATGGGTTGAATGATATATTATTCGTATACCGTTCTCAGTGTGCTTTCGCATTACAAAAGGAAACTTATTATTTAAATTTCAGATTTCATCTTCATTGGTTGAGAAAATTGTTTGGAGCTTTTTAGCGCTCAGTAGATACACCCGACTTTGATTCTCATTTTTAACGTTTCTAGCGTTCGACTTGCAGTTTTAACCATATAGACGATTCGCTTGAGAAAACGAATTGTTTGATATCATAAAAAAATGCAGTCAATACCCTATTGTCAACCGATTTTAAGTATATTCTTTTTTTTCATGAGTAGGATCTCAAGGGAGTTCCTTAAACTTTATGAAATAATACCACCTCTAAGGGTGGAAAAATGGGGGAAAAAATTTCATATATCGTGCTATATCTTCACTGGAGTCGGTCCCCACTTCTTTTAAAAACAGTTTAATATTCTATAAACTTACGTGCCTGACTGTACCTACGTCAGCTCCAATGTGGGGCAAAACAAATAAACCTTCGCCACTCTTTCGCCTTGTCTTTAAAAACATCAACACTACGGTATTTAGAAGTTCGTATTTGTAGGCCATTGAACTACTTTTTAAATAAAACATGTGGGCTAAAGGTCGTTGACCTAATTATAAAGCATTTATTTGCAGTAGCGTTATAAAAGTTTCCTTTAGTTAATTTGTTTCGTACTATTTGTGAAGGGGTTATCAACTTTTGGATTGAACTAGTGGATGTCCTCGGTTTCACCGCGTATACATTCCCACAAGTACCGTGCATTTTTCCGATAAAAATGGTACATCAGCAACTTTTTCTGTGGTTTTTTTTATCACATTTTGTTATTAACTAGCCTTCTTGTCTTTTTGGGGCCCAATTTGGCCGCAATTTGGGTCAAATTGTTTTAAAATGACAATGGTCCAGTCACAAAATGTTGAAGAGCATACGAAAATTAACAATGGTTAATTGATGATGACTGCTACATGAAAATACCGGATAAAAATTATATTATTATTATTATTAAAATACCGAATAGAAAATACCGATAGCGCTATAAAATACCAAAACTGCCTAAAATGCTGATTTTGCGACGAAACCATAGTCATTTTTAAACCATTTGTTTAGTAGAGATGGGATTTCTATGTCATTGATTGGTGATCCGCCATTGTTATTTACATTCTTAGACAATTTAAAAAGAACGGACCCGACTTTATTTAGCAAATTCTTCTTCACCTGTAATACCCACCCAGCTCATCAATATCTCACCGATCTAGACATCTAGATCTTATTTATTAGCCTAGACAGACCTAATTCCGATAAGTGCTGTTAGCTATTTCCTGTCGAGCTTTGAAATTAGATCTCAACCTACTTAAAAAGGTTTGTTTATGTCCTAGTTTACGTAGAATTTTTGATTTACTAACTTCTAGGTTTACTAATAACACTAATGTAAGTAGGTGTAGATACTGGGGTCAAAGACCTACACCTTTTTTATTTTAGCTCTCTTTTTCAAATAAATAACACGCAAAAGAGATGGAAGATGTTTAACTGGTCTAAATCGAGGTTTTTTCCAATCTTTTCTTTCAATTTTTCAAAACTCTAGTTCTTTTTTTAAATTCTAGATTTTTAGAAAGAAATAATGAAAATATCTCGTATCTAAATATCTGTCATATATCTCCTATCCTCTCCAAACGAGACCATTTTAAAACATATGTAAGCTCTTAAATAGTTTAGTACGCACATCTATACCGACCTAAAGTTTTTTAGAGTAAAAGAAATAAACTATGTTTAATTTCTGACAACACAACATTACATTAGAGTAGGTACAATAACAAAACAGAAAAAATAAAAATCAACAATTAAAAATTACACCACCAAAGTCAACGACACTAGTCACTAGATTTTCAGTCGGAACCCATCATAAGATAGTTTAATTAAGTAGGTATACCTAGTACAATATTTATCACTAAATCAATTAATCTACCTTCATATCCTGTTCTAATAGGTTTATAATGAGCATACAATTACACAAAAAGGGTTTATTTTACTCTATTGCCCACCAAAAATGGGTTTGCTCGTCCGTAGTTAATTACCCAGAAAATGTGGCCACATTAGTTACTGTTACAATGTCACAGTGCGACGCCCAACTATCACATAGTAGTAAACTTAATGTTATATTTATTACAATCTATCGAATTTTGATGCTTTATATTGTATACGTAATAGGGTCTGTTCACAATAATACGACAGTTTATAATCTTACGCGATTTATTACGGTTTTTTACAATAATCCGGCCGGTGACATTTATATCTCAAAAATTTCGCTGTCAAAGAATGTTAATATTGGTATCCGCGATTTTACCCGCTTAGAGATTTCTAGAGAAACCACGCATTTTTTCGGGATAAAGTGTAGCCTATGTTACTCTCCGGTCTATAAACTATATCTGTGCCAAACATCAGGTTGATCCGTAGCTCCGTTACTATGTGAAAGAAGGACAAACCATCAAATCAACAAACACACTTTCGCATTTATAACATTAATACTAGCTTCAGCCCGCGATTTTCACTCACATTCCCACAGGAATCGTGCATTTTTGTTAGTGGGAGGACTAACTCTTCTGCGAGTGTCCGTCTGGGTTGTTACCACCGCTTTGCTCGTGAAGTCTGCCGCCAAGCAGTAGTGTGCAAGCATTACTGTGTTCCTGTTTGATGAGCAGAGTATCCAATGAAATTACTGGGCTTATGAGACTTAATACCTAATGTCTCAGGGTAACGAGTGCACTGCAGGGCCGCGCAGGCCTTTGTGTTTCAAAGTTCTGGATGGCACTGCAATTGTTATGGGCCGGCGTTATGCTTAACATCAGGCAAACGACCAGCTCATCTCGTTACCAAATAAAATAAAAAAATAGTAATAATAATTCCAGGGTAAAAAAGTAGCCTATGTTATTCTCCGGTCTATAAAATATATCTGTGCCAAAAATCACGTCGGTCCGTTCCTCCGTTACTACGTGAAAGAAGGACAAATCAACGAACCAACAAACACACTTTTGCATTTATAATATTATAGTAGAATTAGTAGGATAAGTATGAATTAGGATTATATATACGGATTATGCTCTCCGTTGTTGTCGCCGCCCTCGGCGCATCTTGGACCGTATACGTATTAGTCTTATCGCAGCCGTTGATTTGGCCACGTTGAATAAAATTTTTCAAACCTTATGTTAGCTTTGTCTTGTAAAATCGTAGGGTGACCACATGATTTACATTCAACGAATAAGATGCAAATTTCCTACCCGTATGTGTATCTGATTAATGCAACTCGTTCGTTTATCTATTGTATAATCAAATGCGGGTATTTTTATAGGACTTTAAACATTTAAAGCAATATATAAAGATTTATCGCGACATATATATTCATACCCTATTTTACCAACCTTAGGGATGGTATTCTTTCAGAAAATGTATTGAGGTGTGAGGCGGGGGTTGATCCAAATGAGACGTGTGTTTCTATAGACGTCTGGTTCAGTACTAAAATACTGCCCAGTACATCTACGGGGCTGTTAAAAAAATCTATAATTTCAGTTTTTCTTTATGACTTATCGACTATGAAAAATATGCGTGTACCTACGCACTTAACTATTTTACAAATGGTTTTATTTCTTTTTGTTATCTTTTGTGTTACTACACTTGGTTCTTTTTCTTCAATAACTAAGTACGGACCATTATACAAGCTTTGCAATTTATTGCCTGTTTCATTTTTTACAAGTAACATAACATTCATATTTCATTTTGTTTACATTTCAGTCTCTTACGCTCCCATTGCTGGGATACCGGCCTTGTCTCAGAGAGAGAGGTATGGGCCATAATCCACCACGTGGGCCCAGTGGGGCTTGGTGGATGTCACATATTCTCGAATTTTGTGGTTCTTGAACATGCGTGTTTCCTCACAATGTTTTCCTTGACCGTTTTAGAGCGAGAGTGAATAATCCGCACATAACTTGATATAAGTCATTGGTGCGGCCGAGTCGGTGTTCGAACTCTGGTGCATCGGATTGAAAGTCGCACAAGTTCCCGCTCGGCCACACTCGCTCTGGTATAATACACTAGGTATTAATGAGCAATGAATTATTTAAATTGATTGAAAGAGGAGAAATCGAGTAATACTGTCCGCAACAAAAAACAGACTCTTTCGAAGTCATGAGTAAACTACTCATGCTGTAACTCAAACTCAATGTTGTGACCACACTTCCTCTAAAACTAGTACAGTTAACACACAAAGCAGTACTTGCATGGTTAATGTTCTGTACCAAACAGCGCTGCGTTTCCTGCATATTTTTATAATAATGTTTATTTAAATATGTTTAAGTAAATGGAGATAGAAATGGTGGCGATATTAATCTAAATTGATGGATAGTGACACTGCAGTTTGGGATGTACAGTTAGCGAGAGAAGTAGCTAAACCGTAGTACAAAATTCTAGTTACTTAGTTCAAACTATTTATAATATATACAATCGAAAGGTTCACTCACTGACTAAACACGTTGACCTATTAAACTGAAATTTGACAGGTAGGTAGTTTATAGGTAGGAGACATCAGCTAAAAACTTAAGAAGTATTTTGTGACAGGGCCGAATTAAGGGGATCTAATTATATCTATCCGGGGTGGGTCACTAATGATAACTTAAAATTCAATTGATATCAATCAGAATCATCAGAATGACGATGTAATCGAAAATGGTTGATAACCTAACCTAACATTAGGACTAGCTCTCAAGTCCAGCTGACGGAATACAATGTTAGTTGTTTGGTAACAGATTTTCAATTTCAGGATGATAACTAGCCCGGCGTACACAAGTACCCTACCACCATGAATGTAGATATTGGATAAAATCTAAACATCTCGCCAACTCTGACGTGCACATTTATTTTAGTGATAGCAACAATCTACGAGTCCTCAAGTCTAGAATGTAATTGTTTATCAAGTGTTTATGCCTGCTTCAAGTCACAAAACACAGGAGCTCAGACAGTTAAACAAAGTAGTCAGTAAAATTACTGGGCTTATGAGGCGTAATACCTATAATGTCTCAGGGTGACGAGCGCAATGCAGTTCCGCGTTGGCATTGGTGTCTCAAAGTTCAGAGTGGCACTGCAGCTGTTATGGGCTGGCGTTATGCTTACCATCAGGCAAACGACCAGCTCGTCTCGTTGCCTAATAGTAGAAAAAAAGAATTAAATGAATAAATAAATAAAAAATTATTCGAATCTCTTCGAATCGACTCTCATACTCATACCCCTGCAATAAGATTCCTTGTGCCGCAAGTAGCATGGACACAGACAGATACACCAGACAAACATCCATGACAAGAGAACAAAATTTATCAACACACAAAATCTGGCCCGCGGCAGGGAATCGTACCCGAGACCCCTCGCTTTGCAGCAAGGCTACTACCAACTTTTAGCTATAGAGTCGTCTATCGAGTTTGATTTTTAAATCGCTAATCACTCTTTCCTTAAGCCCTAAAGCTCTGCAGGAAGTGGTCACCCTTCCTGACCCTTGCCGATAATTTCACCTACATATGCATTCGACTGTACTAATTACATTTACTTAGTGAATGCACGTGTTTTAACAGTTTTAATTATAGTCAGTAGTTCAGTAGTTATGTAGGTGTGGCGTGAGTCGTGACGTGTTAAAAAGGTTAGTTATTAGCTGCTGCCAGCGGTTTTACTCGTGTTTATATTCACACAGAAATCGTGCATTTTTCTGCGACAAAAAGTAGCCTATGTTACTCTCCGGTCCATAAACTACATCTATGCAAAAAATTACGTCGATCCGTTGCTGCGTGAAAGAAGGACAAACCAACAAATACACTTTCGCATTTATAACATTAGTAATGGAATCGATACCCTACTTTGGGGCGCTCTGCTTTGAAATGGTAATTTATTTTGAAGGTAGGGTCATTTTACTTTGCTGAGGTTTTTATGCCAATCAAAGTACTTTTCGACAAGTTTAAAGGCACGTGCGGGTAAGTGCGAGTGCTTATGGCTCGAAGAGTTTACTCGCTCGTTATACGCTTTTAGTTGGCTTACGTGACGCCTACTATTAAGCGAACGACCTTTTCTTTGAATAAAAAGATGTAGGCATGCGTATAAATGCAGTGTGGGTGTATGTATGTATGTATGTATGTATGTGCGCTGTTTGTGCTAGTTAAATAGTAAGTACTGTCAGTAAGGAGTACTCTTTTGCTGTATTTTTATCAGCAAAAGTCATGACATTTCCACCCAGATAGATATAAACAATTAATATAAAAGCTTCCGTATGTTCAGACATTAATATACCCAATAACGAGATTGCACTATATGTTTAACAAGCAGTATCTCAACTTCAAATTGTGCTTAAAAATCACTTAACAATCTACCAAATAGATACGGTTGCCCTTTTTCTGCTTACACAGAACTTGACGTCTTATGCAGGGCTTAAAATACCAGTAAAACATTTGTAACATTACCTCGACACGATCGCGTTACCGGTAAATATAAATTACCGGTAATAAATGTAACGTTACTTATGCCACGTCATACCGGTAAACATTCTTAACGATACTTTCAAATTAACGTTAATTTTACCGCTACTTTGAAATGGGTAAAGCTGTGTCGTGCAAATTGGCTTGTGAGACTTAATACGTAATATCTCAGGGTAACGAGCGCACTTCAATGCCGCGCAGGCCTTTGTGTTTCAATTTCAAAGTTTTGAGTGGCACTGCAATTGTTATGGGACGGCGTTATTCTTAATATCCAGTAAACATCTATCTCGTCTCGTTAACAAACAGAATTAAAAAAAAAGTTAAACAAAAGCTTAAATAAAAATCTGTTTTAGCGCGATAAGTCCCGTTTTTAAAGCAAACAATGTTGTGAAACCGCGAAAGTTCCAAGGTTTTTTAAAATATATAAATAGGTGACAAACAGGCAAGGTAAGCAATATGTGGTAAGCCGCCCACCTGCCTATGAACCCGAGACCATCATCACATCTGCAATACCAGAGGCAGTGTCACCGCGTTGCCTACCTTTCTCAGAGAGAAATCTCTTCACACTTCTCTTAAAGATGTCCAAATTGTAGCCCAGTAAGAAAAGCTCGGGCGAAAGCCCATTCCACGTTTGCAGGTACGAGGCAGAAATAATCGTGTGAAACGCGTTTTTTTTTGTGTATGAAGATCAGCTACTGCTACCGTATGTAGAATAAAGAATGTCGGTTTCGTAAATATATTTCAGACGTTGCGTAACCGCCATGGAGTGATGCCAACCGAAATAATATGATGCATTCTGAAAATAGCCGCATTCATGCAGCCAGCAGTACAGACTGGTTTTCTATTATCGCCTTAAAAATGCGTACGCGAGATCACGATGACGCGAGTGGAGAAATGCATGAATGGAATTAATCGAATGTGTTTTGCTTAGCTACTTACTCTGGACACAAAATGGAGATTGTTTTATGCTCTGGATGATCTAGAGTTTTGTGATTACCTCAAGAGATGGTCAACCCTCAACATCAACAATATGCTACCTCTCACGTGCGGATTTCGAGTCCCAATAACCTATCAACCAGGCCTAGGTTAACCCAAGTTTTCAACTTTTGCCAGGTCAGCTTTAGAAAATGTCCTTTCATCGTCTTATGTGTGGCATCAAAATGTTGCCCTGTTGGATTTGAACTATTGATTGGCTTGACGGTTTGTTGGTTTGACTTTCTTTCACGCAACAACAGAGTAACGGACCGACGAGATTTTTGGCCAGCTGGTAGTTTATTTTGGGGCGGAGATTAACATAATATGCTACTTTTTATGCCGGAAAATTCACGGTTCCTGTGGCCATCTCTACTCGGGTAAAGTTGCGGGCAGCAGCTTGTGAATAGTATAAATCTGTAATTTGTAATACAGTTAGTATATCACCTCTTTACGTCTAAACAGAATCGATTGAGTCTAAATTCGGCAGAGATATAGGTTACAGCCCGATAAAGACAGAAGAACATAAAACTAACGAATTTTAACAAGCTTCAAAATAGAATGGCTCCTGTTTAATACTTATTGCCATACACCAGCAGGTGAAATTTAAGTCTAATAAAAATACCTCTTTGTTTCGTCACTAATGCACTCTAAGCTTAATAATATAACAGAGATAGCTGTAATCATTCCCGTAGGAGTGAAAGAGAGGACACTTCAAAGGGTACAGCGTCCTTTGATGGACCGACCAGATTGTATCTCGTTCAGAGGAAGTGTGGCAGGTTTTTATAGTTACATCATTTGGATGCACTCTTGGCCTACAAAGATCTGAGATTTTCATTCATAATTTATAAGATACTTTTGCTTTTGACTGATATGTTTTTGATCCTACATGGCGAGCATATCATTTGTCATAAATCTTCATAACGCTGTTCATAAAAAACCAATAAGCTCAAGCAAAGTGGTGGTAAGCACCCGGACGGATTTGCACAAAAGTTAATCCTACTATCTGGTAAAATATTTTTCAGACTATACTTTCATAGGGGTTAAAATAATGGAGATATGCAGCATGTAAAATGTTTAAGACCTGGCAGGCCGCAGGACCACGCAACAGGTGACTAGAATACTGAACTTTTTTTACAAAATTTAAAAGCTTCCATCAACGAGCGTTCCAAATCCATCGCTCCGCGCGTCGTGGATTGAGTGGCCCGATGCGCGATGATCCAGGGGCCTTAGTCCATAAATCGAACGTCGAAGCTTCGGCTGAAGGATCGCAGTTTTCCTACTATGAAACTGTTTCCTGTTTCGGATCCAACGTTCGATTCGATTTTTGCACTTGACATTTTGTCTGTCATAGTAGGAAAATGCCGATGCGTCAGCCGAAGCTTGGACATTCGATTTACGGAGTAAGGCCCCTGTTTCGAGCACACAGACGATCGTAACATTCCGTGCGCCAGCGTCCGTGCCTCGAGTACTGCCAACTGAGCGTGAAATGGAACGTCTCATCGGCCACTAACGATGAGTGGGAACGTTAAATTTGGAACGTTTCGATTTCTAAATTTCCATCACTCCACGTAATCTATCTGAGATTCCCCACACACGGGTGGTTTTTGGAATATTGTGTATTGGATTGTGGATTGGATGCTCGTGTATGTAGGCTCTAAGGCTTGCCAACGTGGTAACGATTAATGAGATTTATTTAATAAACAAATTACCCACACTCTCATCGTAAGGCCTCGCTCACCTTAAAAAAAGCCTGTTAGGTACTTAATTCAAATCAACAGACAAAGCTATAAAATCTCAATCAAAAGAAAGGGATAGAAAGAAGTCAATTATATCGACATTTCATTTTCTATTCTAATCTTTCTCATACAACGTTAATGTGTCTTTTACTAGTTTTTAATAACATAATTTAATTTGTTTATGTGGTTATTAATCTATCGACGATAGAGTTATCACTAAGCTTTCTTAACCTATTTTGAGTTGGGTTATTTATGTTCTATGCTGTTGAATGTAAAATAATTGATATCAAATTGAAATATAATTTAGAGAATTTATAATAGAATAATGATAGAGATAAAATGATAATAGAAAGATAAAATCTTGGGCACAGTTGTAAATCTATACTTAGCCTTAGATTCAGAGACGAATCTAAGCGTGGACTCATGCTTACATATGTCACAATTATATACAGTTTTGACATAATGAAAGCAAAAGTCTACGCTTAGACTCGACTCTGAATCTTAGCCTTAGTATCCAAACTTATATAATTCTGTTACTTCTACTTCCTACTAATATTATAAACGCGAAAGTGTGTTTGTTGATTAATCCTTCTTTCACGCAGCAACGGAGCAACGGATCGACGTGATTTTTGATATAGATATATTTTTTGGACCGGAGAGTTACAGGCTATTGTTTCTATCCCGGAAAAATACACGTTTCCTGTGGGAACGTTCATATCTTCCACGTAAGAGTTAGTCCTACATCCTAAAAAGTACTTTAATAATCATGATGTTAAGTACTTACCAATCAGATATAAAGTATTCTGTGATGGCATTACTCTGTACGCAAGAAAGGCCTATACCAACAAAAAGAGCCTTTCTTACGAACAGATCCGAAGAGAGATAAATCTTTTGTTTGTTCAATCCTAATCAGTATTCTTGACAGTATTGATTCATGCTGAGATAGAGATGGTAATTTAAATTTGACGCTTCGTTAGGCTTACTTTAGACCATCAATCAATGGAAGAACATTTGTTTTATTTTTGTAGCCGGAGGGCAAATGAGGGTTTACTAGCGTTTTCTTCGCTGCTTGATAAATGGTTGTACTTCTGAAAAAAAAAAAACTAGAAACATAGTCTCTACGTCAACGCTGTGAAAATAAGCTCATGGTTTTCCAATCGCTGAATTAAACAATGTTCAACGAGTTTTCATCTTGAATATTCACTATTTTAATTTCCAATCTTTGGTAGTAATCTTAGCCCTACAAAGATAATACCTACTAAAAAGGGTGCGGACACGGTAAGACTTATCAAGCAAATTAGTTTTTGTGAAAACATTTGAAAATAACAAAAGGGGAAAACTTGATAAAAGTTACTATTTCAATAAACTTTACTCCTGTTTAAAAAGTCAGACAATACCCGAATCTGATTGCAAGATAATGGAGTCCAAACAGCTTGTCTACCTAAATTTATTTCTTTATTTGGCATACGGCTATTGCCCACGTAATGTCAAAGATCATAGGAGTTAAGTTACCAAGCCTTCCTGACCATTGATAAAATTCCTCAGTCCGGAGTAACAATGGAAATAGGCAGTAAAATTAGGTAAAACCATGTCTACCGCATAAGCGGACGCGGTAGCGGAGAATGTGTTAAAAAGCAGCGGTTTTGAACACATGAGAGTTCAGACGACTGGATTTCAGTGACATTTATTTATTTATTTATATCAAATCTGAGTAAGACGCTTGTGTCAGTGCTAATTCGGAGCATCCTGATATCACTATCAGGAATATGTTCCAAACAACATTTTGTTTCCAATTTTTCTTTTTGTTCTGTTTTGTGTTGTGTGTTTGTTGTATTATGTAATGCGTTGTATGTGAGGAATAAATCTTTTTTCTTTCTATCTTCTTTCTCTTTATTATTTAGTACGAGCTCAAACTGACAATTTGCTATTCCGTATATACCTTCGTTAAAATATATCTAGA
Source organism: Crocallis elinguaria (assembly GCA_907269065.1). Lineage (NCBI taxonomy): Eukaryota > Metazoa > Arthropoda > Insecta > Lepidoptera > Geometridae > Crocallis > Crocallis elinguaria. The sequence continues at coordinate 15,825,070 of OU026073.1, forward strand.
TTCTAGGTCATCATTGGAAAGGGTCTGCTATTTTTTTCCGTAATTACTGTCATCTTATTACTAGCTTTCAAATTGAACAAATTAATATTTAGTAATTAGATTATAAGAATAAAATAGAAGGCAGTGTAGCTTTTTGCATATTAACATTGCTGCAGATGGCATTGCTTGCGCATTGTACAGTTTTGTAACCTTCTTATGTGAGAAGTATAATAGTATTTCATAGTGAACTAGATCGCGGCTTCGCGCTCGTGGGATCAGAATAAAATATTCAGAATTAACAAAAAAAAAGGACAGTATATAGCATTAAGGGATAATGTAGCTTCCTATTAGTGAAAGAATTATCAGAATCGGACCAGGTGGTTTCAGAGATTAGCGCTAACAAACAAAAAACTTACAAACTTTACTACTTTATGATATTAGTACAGATTACGAGCAAAGTATTGTAGCTGCATTGAATAAATTAATTAAAAAAACGGCGTCAGCTATTTAAAACTGATAGAGATCAGCAGGGTGATTTTAATTGACTCGGAATGATATCCGTGTCGGAAGCGTCTTTCTTGATCGTTTATATCTCGAAAACGCATCCCGACTGAGAAAAATGGTCGGGATTATATCCGTGTTTATGCAGCTGAGTTGCCGAATCTAAACGGAAAATATGTCTGACGGGATGCGATTTTGAATTATAAACGATCAAGACTGTCGCTTCCGAGACGGATATTATTCCGAGTGAAGTAAAATTACCCTACAGTACGTCCACTGCATCCACCACCTAGCCAACTTGCAATTATTCTAACCGCTCTTTTGGTATTTTATGCTTAGCATAAGCGGAAGCGGTACAGTCTATTGTCTAATCTTATCGCTGCCGCTTACTTCGAAACCTCTGTCTAAGACACAAGTGACAATCTGAAGATGATTTCGAGTGGGCACGACTTAAGATAGCGTTTTTATCGACGTTATAAAATCAGGGAATGTGACAGCAACATACACGTAAGAAATATTGTGGAGTCATGTCTGGACATACGATATTATAAGGCCAGATATTGAAACCTCTTACATTGAAAGTGAAGATGTAAATTACGATTTGAGCTGAGACCTTGGGTTATTTTATCCTTCCAGAGATATCTGCCCACTATCATAAAGGCATAACAATTGTTGCAGTTTTTCATGGTGAATACGGCATGTTTCGTCAAAACCTTTTCGAATATTTGGACTTGAAAGCTTGTATGAAGACCCGTAAGGCGTAAACGCCCTTATGACCGGGTGAGGTAGTAGTATTACACTAAGCCTTTCAAGGATATAAAAAAGCGTATCGTGAACGAAATTGAACAACTATAATAATACTTTATATACTTTATCGTGTTATTCGTTCAGACGACTCCAGTCTCCTATTAACACCATGAGTAACCCATCTCGGACCAGTTCTCCCACGTGGACCGGTCGGTTCCTTAAACCACTGGTCCCATAAACCATGGTGTTTAAGTACATCTCCTGCCCTTGCTCGTTTGTGCTCCTTTACTGCTCATTTTATAGTTCACTAAACGAGTTTAGGTCTAAGTGCAGGGCGCTATTCAAAGCAATAGTTAAATGCCGTACTATACATAAATGCGAAAGTGTATTTGTACGTTTGTTGGTTTGTCCTTCTGTCACGCAGCAAGGGAGCAACGGATCGACGTGATTTTTGGCATAATAATTAGCACACCCTTTGATAAACAAAGGAGTAATGTCGAGTAGAAAAATGTAAACCAAAACTGTTCTAGAAATACCAGGCCATCATAGAATAAAGGCGTAAGACGCTGATTTTTCTCTTACACTACCTCTTTTACGTAGCTAGTTATACCATGAGACAAATAAGTTGTATCTAGGTAATCCTTGTTTTTGTATCTGTTGTCATTTTTAATTGATGGTTTAGTATCGAGACGAGATACATTAGTTTAAATATTTATTAGAATATGGTCGCAAGGCAGTATTTGGATGGTGTTAGCTAGAATCCAGTACCACCCCTGAGATTGTAACTTAAAATTTATAATTGCATTACCTAGAGAGTAAAATAGAGTAGAACTACAGCCTTATAGTTAAGGTTATCTTTCACCCTTGTAATAAACTACTAAACTGAGATTGGGGTCTCATTGCTCTCCATTACCCTTATCTGTAACATAAGGAACGTTACATAGTGACCAATCTACCAGTATTTAGAAAGAACTAAGTGTATATTTTCCGTCTATAACGGGGTCTTGTATAGTTTTCAAGGCAAGGCTGCTTTTCCAACAATCGTAAACACCTGATTAGCCAAGAGGACCGGTTTAATGAAGTACACACACACATAGATACAAGCTCACATATTGTGAAAGTGATTCACTGTTCAAACCTTTAACCTCGGAAAATCGAAAGTGGAAATCTCTTGTTTGGAGGTTTGGCATTGTTTAACATCAGTAAATGAAGCTTGAAGACTACTTTTGTTTATTAAAAACAATTTTGTCAAATTACAGACTAGCTAAACGATGGTGGTAAAGACTTCACCTGTCCAGAATTGAGCATATCAACACATTTTAGATGCCTGTTTAGCTAGATAGTGTCTAAAAGATAAACATCTAAAATGATTTTAGACAACGGTTAGACACTTCTCAAATCAAGGTTTGTTGATTACTTATATCTAAACATGCGACTAAGGCATGTTTAGGAGTTAGACACGTGTTTAGGGTTTGTTTAATTTTTATGTAGTAAGACCGTCCAAGTTCAATATCTGTCGCCAATGATCTATCTTTACGAGTACAGGTCTGGTGTGATCTTGACATTTCTGAGCTATATTGACATTTGAGAGCCATAGAGCCATATTGAGCCATATTTCATTTTAATATTGGCGTGATACCTTCCACATCATCGCCTAAGATCGGAGAAGGCAGTAGTTCTGAACCCTATCTCCTATCAGGCAGAAGTCTATCAAAAACGCGTTAAAACGCGTGGGCAGCTCACGGCTAAGAATGTTTACCAATGCATTGCTTAACATAGCATTCATTGATGTTCTTCCAAACCTGCTCTGACAACTCCGAGCTCGCGGTATGTGAGGCAGTGGACGATTGTCTAACGCGTTTACCTGTAACAACATAGAAGCTTGATTAAGATCGGTGATCGTAAATGTCCAATTAATGAGTACAGTTTGAGTAGAGTCAGTTAAAGTTGTTACAAGAAACTGCACCTGTGTTCTGGTTGAAGGGCAATGTTGTTTCAAAGCTATGATGTTGGAGTCTAGCAGGTTGATTGCCTGATTTTACGCCTACATTTAGCATAAGCAGATAGCTGTGTATTTAAGCTGGTGATTTGAATGACAATATTTTACGCGTAATTCGCATAAAACGTTGGTTTATGAGGCACTGCACCACACTTGTATTTTACCAAGGAGGTGTTTTACTTACTGGGAGTCTGTTTATAGCATTAAATTAAAACTATAAATAATTGACATAGAGTTCCGAAAGCCAGGAAAATGTATTGTAAATTTTCTCTTCTCTAAGGATCTTTTAAAAGATTTAAGCTACCACTTAAAGTTTTTGAGCTATCCTACTTCCTACTATCCTATCCTACTTCGTTATAAATGCGAAAATGTGTTTGTTTGTTAGTTTGTCCTTCTTACACGCAGCAACAAAGCAACGGATCGACGTGATTTTTGGCATAGTTATAGTGTATGGACTTTACAAGATTTAGTAACATTTTGAACCTTCGACCAAGGGATGCCTCGCCAATGGATGGGCCTCAATACCACTAACCCAATATTGCTCCTATTAAAGACTTTACTAGTGTTCTACCTCATTTCAGGTGATAGTACTAACTCTTTTGCGGGTGTCCATTTGGGTGATAATCACCGCTGTGCTCGTATAGTGTGCTGCCAAGCAGTAATATGCAAACATTACTATGTTGAGTGCTCCAGTTTGACGAGCAAAGGAGTCAGTGAAATTACTGGGCTTGTGTCTCAGGGTAACGAGCGCAATGCAGTGCCGCGCAGGCCATTGTGCTTCAAAGTTCTGAGTGGCACTGGAATTGTTATGGGCCGGCGTTATGCTTACCATCAGACAAATGACCAGCTCTTCTCGTTATCCAATAATATAAAAAACATACTCAGTGCGAGCTACAACAGTGAACTACTCCAAAACAAGTCCTCATATCAGTATCCCTTACAAAATCCTCCACGCTTCCCAGAACTCACGATACACCGTTCATTATTGAAGAGGTCTATCTAATTTATCAGTTAATGTCTTGTTTCACACTTAATAAAGCACCTTTGTGTCTATCACGGCCGTGAATCAAGCTTTGTTTTTTGTATAACTCGTTCTTAGCCTGCGGGTTTGGTTCAGTGATCTCATTCTTGGGTATTACTACTTTTCTTTACAAGTCCTCTGTCGTTTTCCTACATTATTCGTATGCATTTTGAAGTTCAGTTCAACTGTAGCGGTTCATTATTTCGCGTATATTTACATTATTACATGTCAGCTTTTTAGCGTTCATGTATGTATGTATGTATGTGTGTGAGTTTTTTATTCCATCATAACTTTTAAAAGCCTGAACAGATTTGGATGTATCGTTAGAATCCTTACATCATCCCGAGTGATATTGGTTAGGGCAGTCGTGTTTTTTATTTATGTAGGTAACCTTTGTTACATCGTCTTGTTTTAATTCGCGGCAAACCCTTTGAAGCGTTCGTTTATTGATTAGTGACATTCAGTTCAATACGAGTGAATAGGAATCTTCTAGGCAAGCGTTTTTCATCGTCGGCCGCATCATTGCTTATATACCACCAAGTGAGATCGTGGTCAAACGTACTTGCCTATCATATCCTACTAATATTTTACTTAAACGCGAAAGTTTGTATAAGGACGGATATTTAGATGTTTGTTACGTATAACAACTACAGAACAGAATTTGTTACAACTTTACAGTTACATAGCTTAGACATCATAATAATACACCGACTATCATTTATAAAGATATATACCACGCGGGCGAAGCCGCGGACTAGAGCTAGTAGGTATTGAGACAAAGCAGTAGCTTTTCCTGTCGAAATAATGACGTCAAAGGCACCGAATTCTTCGAAAACCAATATACATTAACAGCCTTAAGGCAACAAATTAAAAATCACCCTTTATCCAATAAAAAAAAGTTCAAAATCGCCTGCGCAGAATAGCAACAAAACTGTTACTTTGCATGCAACATCTGATAAATAAAGGTGGACATTTCCAGGAATGTCCAGGTAGAATAACAAAAGGTGCTGCCGATTTTTTTTTGTCACGTCACTTTAGGAGCTTTTTTGACGGAAGTATATGAATGATTTTGGTCAGTATTCGCAAATTTTTGATTGTTTGATCTTAGTAAATCCAAATTCACATTTTTTTTATTCACATATGTCCCATGAAAGCTCATAAAAGTTGGGAAGAACGGTAAGAAACTCGTCGACAAATATATTTAGTTTTCGTATATTTTTATAATGTAGGTATCTAGTCTAAACAAATTACAATCAGAAACAGAGTAGGTAGAGTCCGCGCCACCACTGAAGTATGATAGGCACGGTGCTGTAGTAGCTCAGTAATATGAGGCCAACGATATTTCCCATTTTCCCTTCTATTTATTAAAGTATAAAATATTTAAAAAAACAACAAAATAATCTAATAAATAAATAATATAATAGTAAATAAAAATAATGTATCAGAATATTCCAAGTGTTCTCTCAAGATATGTGAATAAATGCGAAGATTGGGCGATTTTAGTTCCTTTTTATTTCGCATGACTTCAGTCGTGGCGCGGACATACAACAACCACGATGCTTTGGTTGAAAATTATTCAGTAATTTCCAACAAACACGTGATCATGAAGTTACAATCGCTAAATGGCTTTTGATGTAGATCACCAGTAAAAAAAACAAACAATATTCTACGACATCATCGTATTTTGTATAAGATTAAAACCTTTATTCCACATACTATTTAGTACATTTTTTTTATTGGTAACAAGACGAGCTGGTCGTTTGCCTGATGGTAAGCATAATGCCAGCCCATAACAATTGCAGTGCCACTCAGAACTTTGAAACACAAAGGCCTGCGCGGCACTGCATCAGTGCGCTCGTTACCCTGGATATTAGTATTAAGTCTCATAAGCCCAGTAATTTCACTGGCTACTTTGCTCATCAAACCGGAACACAGTAATGCTTGCACATTACTGCTTGGCGGCAGACTTCACGAGCAAAGCGGTAACGGTAGTAATAGCAGTAACGGTTTACCATTGAGCATGCATAATTAAATACTCCAGTTATCTCATTTGACTTTTCAAATGACTTTAAATTATAATATTAGCGTAATAATCTCATCAAAGCCTAAAAATAAATAAAAACTTAATCGTGGCTTCGTGTCGAATTTGTATCAAAGAGGTTGTCGCAGTTAAAAACCGACGTAGGCAGAAAAGTAACTCTAATATTGTACGTAGGTTGTCGTTTGAGACAGATTTCAAAGATCTACTACCAGACTGGAACATGTAATGATCTAAAATTACAAAGAGGAAACTTTGGACGACCACCTATGAAGAACTAGGAGTACAAGCGAATACACAAGTGGTGTTACATAAATAACTCCCGAAAAACACATGCATTTGCGATAGATGGCGCAGTGCAAAGGTTTACTGATTATGTTGACTGACTAGTTAACAGCTGGTTTTCGAGCTATGCACCAAAATATTGGAGTATCTGCTGAAGGCATGTGGTTGCAACTTGCAAGCCTTTCGTCTATTTTTACTTCCTCCAAGATAGACATTTTTTTTTGTGAAAAAGTACAGTTAAAGTTTAGTTCCCGTTGAAATTCAACCTGTCATTTAATCAAAACCTCATACGATCTTACCATCGAATTTATTTATTATCTGCATCCTAGCATTAAGTTCATAGCTCCTAATGAATCGAAACATGCAAAGACATAAGACCACCTAGCAGCAAGTACAGTCATGTAAACAAGTGGCTGGCTATTTAAAATAATTCACTTAAGACTGAAGTCACTTAATTCGAGTAAGCTTGAGGTATTTTGTCATGTAAATAGCTTTATTAGAATTTCAAATGTGTTACTTGACTAAGTATTGTGGGAGCTTACAAACTTAAAGACAAAAATAGATTAACTTAAGTGTAGGCGTCAGTAAGTCTGTTGAACTGCGTCAAAATAAATTTCGTTTTCTTATTGGAGGAGGAATCCTAAGATTTTTGTTAGATCCAAATGATCTTAGAACTTGTCGTAAATGTCATATTATTTTTTTATATGAAAGAGGCCCGCGAAAACAAGACCTCTAAAGTCGAAAGTAATAATAAATAGTTTACAATACAACCTCTATTCGTTGCTAGCTGGATGATTTCAATCAACATTCATTTATTTTAGATCAAAAATAATAAACTAAATCATATTAGTAGTATTATTGTGGAATGGCCAATGTGGCGCGTTGGACCGTCGTCGACGACGTGAATATTACTGTAGGAACTGCGTGGATGCGAGTGGAGAGAGTCCAGAGAGAGTGACAAAATCAAAGAGAAGCCTATCCGCAGCAGTGGGTGATTACGGGCTGATGATGATGAATACTATTATTATGCGAAACTTTTGATTTATTTTACATAATCACGCTAAAACTACTGGACCTTTTTAAATGTAACTTCACAAGGACGTAGAGAAAGGTATTTTTATATACATTTTTGCGTTTTTTTTCTATGTAAATTAAGAATTGTGTACAGTTTGAACTGCTAAAAATATTAATAACATTTTTCAAAGTTGTCTCCTAACGTTCATTCAACCCCTTTTCTCTTCGTCTGTACTTGACATCTTCATACCAAAAGCTCTTTTGTTTTTAATATTTTAACGACGCGCCGGCTCATGTGTGAGTTATGGCACTAAAACCCGTGGCGTTATCGTTATCTTCCCATAAACCATTGTCTATGGGCTGTTGTTTAAAAAGCAGTTTAAAGCGTTGTTAGTTGCTTTAATGATAATAATCGATTTCTTAACCTGGACATACATATAAAATTTATTTTATCTTGAAATGCTTAGTATTTTGAGCGATAACTATCATATTTTATGGTAGCCAAGAAAAAGGAATTTTAATAATCTAAAGACTTATTGTAAAAATATGTAGACTTTTTTAACCTTATTTCGCATTAAAACCCGTCATACGGTTTAGACGTTTAGACTATCGAGCGTGTCAAAGAAATAGACAGATGTATATTATACATACGCTCGAAAAACATTACACTCATTTCCTTTAGCAGTAGTGTAAAAAGAAAAATGAGTCCCGTTGTTTTTTAAATCAAACTATAAAATAGACAATTGAAACATCTCTGCTCCAAAATAATTTGCTTGCAGCTTGACCAACCCGAGCCTCTAAAACAACTGACTAACAATTGACTACCATATTTCAATTGCAATAAGTTACTATTTCCTGCACAAAATTGCCTAAATATATTAACAATAATTGCGCGCGTGCGTTTGTCCGTCACCTGCGCGGGCGGCTGGTCCTACGAATCACATAAATCTCTTTAGAAGCGTGCCGAAGTGCTGTGACCAGGATTTTTGAATCGTGTAGGACATGTCATTTTTATTCTGAACATTTTTTTGATGGGACTGAAGGATAACTAGGCGAGTTGGCCGTTCGCCTGGTGGTAATAATAACCCCAGCTCAATGCTGAGGATCCTTTGGAATGCTACGGGATGCGAAATTATCATGTGGCATGGCCAAAGAATCTTCGGGACTTTAGAAAATTCTGGTTTGAACATATCAGTTTCTACGCACTGCATACCATCCGCATTCGCGCATGTATTGACCGGATTCTACCGTGGCATGCCAAAGTCTACCGCGTCTTAAGGTTTTAAGATATACTTCTAAGACTCTAAATCATTTTTGCTTGCAAAACTTCCTAACTTATATATCTGATTGCCGACGTCCGTCACTCGACGTCAGTGGTCGAGTAGACTCTCAAGACCATTCCCAGACGTAGGTAAGATACTGGTCAACTTACATTTCACTCTAAACTCCAACTCGTAGTCACCCTACCCTATTACATGTTTAAAATTCATTGAACATATTGTACTACCTTTACAGCCGCCCCTTTGTGCACTTCACAAAGCATGTTTGAAAGCTCTGGCACTAAGGTACTTCGGAGAATTCACGTGAAAGGTTAGTTCTGTGTTACGTACTCTTACATTTCAAAACCTCGTGCAGATTTAAACAAATTGATAAAATGTTACTTTCTTTTGTTTTTTTTAAACTATACAGATAAGCATAATAACGGCTAACAACTGCAGTACCACCAGGAACTTTGAAAAACAAAGGCCTAAGCGGCACTGCAATGCGCTCGTTACCCTGAGACATCAAGTATTAAGGCTTATAAATGCCCAGTAATGCCATTGACTACACTACTTTGCTCATCAAACCGGAAAACAGTACCTAACGCATTCACACTTCTACTTGGAGGCAGGCCTTAGCAAAACAGTGATATCAACCATGATGGACACTCACAAAGAGGTCTAGTTTTCTTCAGCACTCACCTGGCAAAGGACTCAAAGCACTCAAAGGCAAAAATTTGTATGTTTTTGGTTTGAGTTCAACGACTAGTACTGGACCATCATATCCTCAAAACTGTTATCATACGCTCTTTCAACATCACAAAACATAAAGGATGTTATACGATTCGGTTGGTTAGCTCTCTACCCTTTAATATAAAAGTTATAATTTAAAATGGCGCCAAGTCAAACTGAATTATTACTGCTAGCAACACCTTGCTACCGTCAAAGCGAAAATTCAGTCAAAAGTCAACTTTACCACGTCTCAATAAAGAACAGAAATAAATTTAAAAATTGAAGAACTGGAAGTCTGTGTGTCTTTGAGTCAGGTATCGTGCCTCAAGAATTTGTTAAAAAAAAGAATCTCACACAAAAAACCGCGGTTTCTTTGTATTCGAAGACTTAAGAAAAGATTACAAGAAACTGCCAAACTTGGTTGTTTGTTTGTTTCCGATTTTATCGACATTTTAAACAATACAAAGCGTTTTTCGATCTTCTTCGAGAATTTTACGGGACTTTCGACCAAAACGCCTAAAGAATAAAAGAAAATTGGTATATTTCGAGCAGTAAGTAAGTAAATGTTTTGTCACAGTTGTTTTTGTTTATCTCATAAGTAGTTTGTGAATTGTGGTCGCTAAATGTCCATTTGAGTATATCTGATGGCTTTCTTATGTTCTGTTGAAACTTCAGACTTAAGAATAAAGCTCCGCGGAATAGCGGAAACAGCTTGTTTCAAGAGAAAAGAACATGACGACAATATTTATTTAGATGTTAAAAAATAAACAGAGGTTTGAAGGTTTCACCAAATTTCGATTCTTCTATATAAGCACTTCTTGTGCTTGCTTTTATTGATATCTGCCAGTGCATGTCCCGTCTAAATCGGTGCAGCCGTTTCGGAGATTACCCGAAATAAACATATAGACAAAATTTTTAAAAATGGTTGTTTTATTATAGGTACTGTATATACTTTCATATGTGTATAAAAAGATGTTATTTTGATATTACAAATAGGAACTTCAATTTTATTTATTTGTATGTAGATAACCGAACAGACTGAAATAAATTTTACATCTAAGTATATCTGATTTTTATAAATGCCTTACGAATTCTATGAACACGTAAATTATAAAATAGGTATTGCACTAAATCATATCAGCCAAGGGGCTGACACTGCCTACAAAAGCTTAAGAACACTGAAGACAAAAGAATTTTGATTGACCCTCACAAAAAATACGAAATTTTACGGTGAACCTCAAAAATGCACTCCCCAGGTGGCATTATAAAAACTACACCTTTTAGTTTAAGATCGTAAAACAATAACGTTTATTGCATTTTTTGTTTTATTCTGATAACTAGCAGATTCCTCGAGAATGCTTTAAACTTTTGGGCTTAAAATTCTCCCTCATTTCTAATTGCTTTAAAATGTAGGCGTTCAAACGTAATAATAAAAGTCTGTAACAGATTTTGAAAGTGTTAACTCATTGGGTTAGCGCCCAGCTTCAAGAATTTTTCTAACATCGTTCGACACTATAGCACAGTTGATAAGAGTGTTTGGCCCGGTAAGCAGAAAACACGGGTCCAAATACCTGTTAGAAACAAAAAATTTTGAGATGACGTCTATTTAAAGTTGAAAATAACACTTTAGCGCGTTACATCGCAAAGCTGTATGCACTTGGCATGAGCTTTTAAGAAAGTGACGTTGATAACCTTAATTCTTCATGACACTTGAACTAATCAATAATCTATTGCGGTTACAAATTCAAAAATAAATTGTGGTTACACTTTTTCATTTTCGGAATATTAAAGCAGTCAATTAATTAGAACAAAATGTGGTTTACCAACTGTTACAAAAAAGGGCGACAACAAAACCAAATTAGGTAATCTGTACTTCTTCATTAACGTAAAACTTAGTCCTTAGAATATCCCTTTAATTCAACCCTGCCGCTTAATCCATTCTTAGGTGACGTCTCCTACCTATAAACTACCTACCTGCCAAATTTCGGTTTCATAAGTTAAGTACCTAGTTTTCGAGATTTCGATTTTGTGTTCAGTCAGTGAGTGACATTTCGCTTTTATTTTTTTCTTTTATTTTTTTAGTTTTTATTCCTTCTTTCGATTCTAAAAATGATTTTACTATTAGGAAGCTGCATTACCCCTGATTGCTATAGGCTATATTTTTTACGCGTGCGAAGCCGCGGGCAGACGCTAGTAGTCAATAATTAGACAAAGTACAGTTAGACGTTCGATCTTCTGACCGAATCGACACAGTAACCGCAACACCGTTATTGACAGCTGCAAATCGATAGATGGCAATCGATATACATGGTATTGGATTACTTCGTATTGTGAAGTATAAATGTATAGATATTTTGTAGAGACCAATGATTCTTTTATGTGTAGTCTTATGAAAGTGATTTGGTGTTTTGTAAAGGTTATTTTAAAAATGTTATCCTTCCATAAAAAGATAATATCGTTCTTTGGCCGTGGTTTTATGCTACTGGTTTTATGCCTGTTTTATTACTTTTTTTAATTTAGGTAAGTACATTCTTTTTTTTAAATCTGAGACAAGCATCAACGTTGAGTTGGTTATTTATCGGTCTTATTTAGCTATCTATTTCGTTTATCTTTTTCTAGGTATCTATTTGATAACGAGACCACCCTTCGCCGTGTCGTTTGCCCGGTAGGCGTAACGCTAGCAAAAGTTGGCTTGCGCACTGCGCTCGTTAGACATTGGTGCCAATTCTCTTGTTCACCTGACTAAACTAAACTAAACTATAAAATTTCTTAATTTAGTTTAGAGAGTTCTAAAAGCTATTCTGATTAACGGTCTGACTAAATTTAGTCACCGTATTGACATCACCAAATTTACACTAAATTGAATTGTTAGAGTTGCCAGCGTGTCGAATATTAATTAATACCTATACATTATAATTGATGGATTTGACGGACCGATCATTTTTACACGATTTAACGAAAAAGGAGTGTAATTTTTTAAGCGTTCGTGTATATAATATGTGACTGTAATTAACCTAATTCAGGATTGGCAGATTCAATAATAAATCTTAGCATTACTTTTATTAAAACCTACCGAAAATTAATTAACATAGTATACTCGTCGGTACTCGTTTGTTGGTTTTTACGATATACGAATTTATTACGAGTGTTATAGCAGGTAAAACGGAAGGGTTGTGTCCATAGATAACATAATTTTTTTAACTTCAACTTTTGAAAAATTATTTCTCCAAAAGTATCTGTTTTCGCAATTTGAAACTTGGCCTAAAGACTTCTCATAAAAAGACCTACCTGTGAAAAAAAAATTTGAACACAACTCGATTGGTATTCATCCAAACTCAAAGCCGCAAACCATCCATTCGAATTCGTTCTTGATAGTTTATAAGAAGAGTAAGTTCATGTATTTTTAATATGTACCATTGCTTTTCAGTAAAATATTTTGTTGTACATATTATAATCTGTAACTACCTACCTAGTAAGGAATTTTTCGCTTGAAGAGTTGAAGTGAAGATGTAAGAGAAAGTTTATCTTTCCGATGAATCTACAAGAGCCACCAACAACCATCATATACTCCTCCATTATGTGTAGTAGAGTAGGTACTTATTACAAAATATATAAAATTACTTGTTCCAAGGCAACATAAACACGTATGACGATAAAACTACTCGAAAATTTCGTATGAATAGCGGTGAAATAACTAAATTAATTTTAGTCCACGTTCCTTTTCATGCCAACTAACTTAGTCGGATTTTCTCTAATTTTAGACGAAAATTTGGTACAACAGAATAGATAAATGACCGCATAGACTAAATTAAGTAACTAAATTAATTATAGTGCTGTCAAACTAAATTTTAGTTTAATCTTGTCTTTCCTGAATAGAAAACCACGTTTGACATAACTAAACTAAATTTTAGTCTAGTTTAGTTTAAGTTGTGCCAACAGAATTGGCACCATTAGCTGTGTTACGATAGTGTCTAAAGTTAAACGTCTAAAATTATTAGAAATGTCGCATTAAAATGGAGTTAAACAACGGTTAGACACTACTTCAATGCAAGATTTGTGGTTGGCGATAGATTTTCATCTTGACAGCTAGCAGGCGAGCACTAGAAAAAAGCACTCGAGGAATCAAATTTCAAATCCTACAAATCGGAGGTGGCCTTTACCACTGAGTATATTACACAGATCTCTTGTACATTCACATCGTGTGGTATGTACAATTGTACAGGGTATACTATAAGCCCCTTAGTAGAACTTTGTGACGTCATTTCACCATCTGCTAAACATTTGGTGATTATATCAAGCTGTGTCTTCATTAATATAATAATAACATGAATAGGGGATGTCTGATCGGATGTCCGATATCATTAGAAGCCTTGTTAAAATTACATCCATTCAAGATCTGATAATAAATTAAATTACAGGATATTTGTTGGTTATTAGGTGAAGGCATCCTACTAATCCTACTTCCTACTAGTCCTACTATCAATGCAAAAGTGTGTTTGTACGTTTGTTGATTTTTCCTTCTTTCACGCAGAAACGGAGCAACGGATCGACGTGATTTTTGGCGTAGATATAGTTTACGGATCGGAGAGTAACATAGGCTACTTTTTATCCTATTTCAATCGGGGTCGGCGCAGTAAATCATTTTCTTCCACTCTCCCCAAACAGCCAGCGTTTCATGCACTTCCAATTCATTCACATCCGCCTTTACTCAATCCATCCATTTTTTGTCTTCCTCTACCCTTCAATGTCTTAGTTTCAACATTCATATTTATCCACTCTCTTAGTAATAGGTATGCGTTTCATCTCTCCTTGTAACATGCCTATACCAAGTCAAACGGGTCCATTTCAAATTTCTGTCACTACTTTCAGATTCCCTCTTATATACATTATCAGCTTCTTACGTACCCACTGCCGTGGGGTACCGGCTTAAGAATAGTACCTCCCCCTTTCTTCCCGTGGGTGCCGTAAAAATCGGCTAAGGGAATATCCAGGGAATGGGCAGCAGCATTCTCTTTGGTCACGATCAAAACCTACTGCGATCACCAAGACGCCTGCCAAGCGTGGTGTATTATGGCAATCCCCCCCTAATGAAAATGACAAACACAGATATACGGCCCCCAGTCCCCGGCAGCTCCGTTATCCATGGCTATGGTAGCGGCCACTGTAACGGCGGAGCAGGGGGTGCGAAGAATCTCCGGCAGAGATCCGGCTACCAATCTCGAAAACGACCCCTGGCCCTGGCAACTTACAATACACGGACGCTCCGGACTGACGAAAAGATGGTCGAATTGGAGGAAGAGATGGACAAGTTACGCTGGGATGTCATGGGATTATCAGAAGTCCGAAGACAGGGACAGGACACGGTAATCCTAAATTCCGGTAACTTGTTCTTCCACCGGGAGGGAGACCAACAATCCCAAGGTGGTGTCGGGTTTCTCGTCCGCAAGTCTCTCGTAAACAACGTCGTCAAAGTCGATAGTGTGTCGTCTAGGGTAGCGTACCTTATACTCAGAATAACCAAACGGTATTCGCTGAAGGTCATACAGGTATACGCACCTACATCGACACACCCAGACGATGAAGTAGAAGCTATGTATGAGGATATATCCGAGGCCATGCATACTTCCGAAACTCACTTCACTGTTGTTATGGGAGACTTCAACGCAAAACTGGGCACGAGGAAAGGCGATGAGTTGAGAGTGGGGCCTTTTGGATACGGGCAGCGGAATCCGAGGGGACAAAGGCTGGCCGACTTCATGGAGAAGGAGGGACTCTATGCGATGAACTCCTTCTACGAGAAGCGGCCATCCAGGAAGTGGACGTGGATAAGCCCCGACGGTTCCACCACAAATGAGATTGACTTCATCATGACGACCAAAAAGCACATATTCGATGATGTCTCTGTGATCGGCAGGGTGAAAACCGGTAGCGATCACCGCATCGTAAGAGGCACATTGAATATCGATGTCAAGCTTGAAAGGTCACGTCTGGTGAAGTCTACGCTCCGTCCAAATCCTGCCCAAATTCAAAACCCCGAAGGCTTTCAACTCGAACTTCAAAATCGCTTCCAGTGCCTAGCTGATTGCGACACAGTGGACGAGTTAAACAACGGGTTGGTGGAAACTGTCCAAGCAGTTGGGTCCGAACTCTTTAAGACCCAACGCCGAAAGAGGACTCAAAAACTTTCAGAAGGAACTCTGAACCTAATGGCAGAGCGGAACGAAATGAGGCTGCAGTCTTCAGTCGATATGTCGGCCTACGGCAAACTCAATAGACGAATTTGGAAGTCGATGCGACACGACTTGCGTGCTTTTAATACTGCATGTATTAAGGCCGCAATTGAGCGGAACCAAGGCTCCAAAGTGTTCGCTAAGCATTCGTCTATTGGGCAAAGCCAAATGACAAAACTGAAGACCGAGAACGGCAGCATCATTTCATCCAAGCCTGAGATTCTGAGAGAGATTGAAAACTTCTATGGACAGTTATACACCTCGACACGTAAACCCGTTACTAACACAGCTCGAGACACCAGAGCAAAGTTAGTCCGACACTATACCGAAGATATCCCGGACATCAGCCTGTACGAGATTAGAATGGCTCTCAAACAGCTTAAAAATAAAAAGGCGGCAGGCGAGGACGGAATTACGACTGAACTTCTGAGAGCGGGTGGTAGACCGGTACTTTTAGTCCTCCAGAAGTTATTCAATTCCGTCGTCCTTGAAGGTACAACGCCAGAAGCGTGGTACAAGAGCGTGGTGGTGCTTTTCTTCAAAAAAGGTGATAAAACCTTATTGAAGAATTATAGGCCCATCTCGCTCTTGAGCCACGTGTACAAGCTGTTCTCGAGGGTCATTACGAACCGTCTCGCACGCAGGTTCGATGACTTCCAGCCTCCCGAACAAGCCGGTTTCCGAAAAGGCTTTAGCACCGTAGACCACATCCATACGCTACGCCAGATTATACAGAAGACCGAAGAGTATAATCGGCCGCTATGTTTAGCGTTTGTGGACTACGAGAAAGCCTTCGATTCAATCGAGACTTGGGCGGTACTGCAGTCCTTGCAGCGATGCCAAATTGACTATAGGTATATCGAAGTGTTGAAGTGTTTGTACAGCAACGCCACTATGTCAGTCCGACTACAGGACCAGAGCACGAAGCAAATCCCATTGCAAAGAGGCGTGAGACAGGGAGACGTTATTTCTCCGAAACTGTTCACAAACGCATTGGAGGATGTTTTTAAGCTCTTGGACTGGAAAGGATCAGGCATCAACATAAATGGCGAGTACATCACTAACCTTCGTTTTGCCGATGATATAGTCATAATGGCCGAATCGCTTGAGGATCTCAGTACCATGCTCAACGACCTCAGTAGAGTTTCCCAACAGGTTGGTCTTAAGATGAACATGGACAAGACGAAAATCATGTACAATGTCCATGTTCCACCTATACCGGTAATTGTTGGAAACGATACTCTCGAAGTTGTTGACGAGTATGTCTACCTTGGACAGACTGTCCAATTAGGTAGGTCCAACTTCGACAAAGAGGTCGCACGAAGAATCCAACTCGGCTGGGCAGCGTTCGGGAAGCTTCGACCTATCTTTTCGTCCACAATACCGCAGAGCTTGAAAACCAAGGTTTTCAACCAGTGTGTGTTGCCAGTGATGACATATGGCACTGAGACGTGGTCTTTTACTGTTGGCCTCATCAGTAAGCTCAAAGTTGCACAACGAGCTATGGAGAGGGCTATGCTCGGGGTTTCCCTGCGTGATAAGATCCGAAACGAGGAGATCCGCAGGAGAACGAAAGTTACCGACATAGCTCTCAAAGTTAGCAAGTTGAAATGGCAATGGGCTGGCCACATCGCTCGCAGAACCGATAACCGATGGGGAAGAAAGGTTCTCGAGTGGCGACCACGAACCGGAAGACGTAGTGTAGGACGTCCCCCCACTAGGTGGACTGACGACCTTGTCAAAACCGCGGGGAACCGTTGGATGCAAGAGGCGAGTAGTCGATCCAAGTGGCGTTCTATGGGGGAGGCCTATGTTCAGCAGTGGACGTCTTCCGGCTGATGATGATGACGTACCCACTGCTGGAATACCAGCCTCCTCTCAGAGAGAGAGGTATGGGCCATAATCCACCACGCGGGCCCAGTGCGGCTTGGTGGGTGTCACACGTCCTCGAATTTTGTGGTTCTTGCACATACCGGTTTCCTCACGACGTTTTCCTACACCGTTTTAGAGGGAGTGTCAATAATCCGCACATAACTTGATATAAGTCATTGGTGCGGGCCGAGTCGAGATTCGAACAATGGTGCGTCGGATTGAAAGTCGCACAAGTTCCCGCTCGGCCACACTCGCTCTATATTCCCTCTTATATTCTCGTTATTTATTACGTCTATTCTCAGTATTCAATATTCTCATCTCTGCTACATTTAATCTTCTTTCATCCGTCTTCTGACCCCGCCATTCTGTTCCGTATGACGAATTGTCTTATACGGATTAGTGGCTAGCTTACTCGCTGTTCCACGTGTATCCAGCACAAAAAATGAGCACGCACTAATTTATAAGATCTGAAAGATAAGCATACGTCGGCATTGTGCGAAACAAATAATCGTAAACCCAAATTAAAACAATGAAGGCAGGTGCTTAACAATTGATAATAAAACTTTTTGGAACGGATATTAACGGGACTTGAACTTGTTGGAATATTTGGACGTGTCTTATGCTTGATAAAGTATTCTACGATTTTTATTTTATTAGAGCAAAGATTGTGGTTATGAGACACACACCACTGCCTGGATACGGTCCGTATTCTATAGTCAGCTACATCTTCCTCTCTCTACTCTCCTTCATCCCCTTGTCTCATTTTACATGGGGTCGGCGCAGTACGTCGTTACATATATACTTTTAGATACTTCTTTTAGGGTTTGGAATTTTTTTAACAGCCGGCCGCCTGCCTGGTTCCTACCCTACTCGTCTTTAAATGGTCGTTAAACTTAAACAACCAATTAACAATATTTTTATTAAATGGTCCTAAATATCAAACGATTGTTTATAACCTAAACGTCTCTTGGTAAATTAGAGACTTAGAAAAAGGAGAATGTTACTGGATGTCGCTAAAAACATTTTACATGAAGCTAGTTTGCTGAAATATGCATTCTAAGAGTGGGTTATTGTAGAAAGTGACTTTCTATTAGCCCCCAGAATAGATAGTGAGTAAACGCCGGTTTAATAGGCGAAACACAAATTATTCAACTTGTATAACAAAACAATGGATTTCATATTGAACCTCTTTTGGGTAAAGGCTACAAACTTGAAAGTACTTATATGCTTGCTTCCATTCAAGTCCTTGGCATAATGCGTGGGCCCCATTGACTCATGGGATCTTGCGTCAGGCATGGCGTCATATCACGGCCACCATCTTCGAACTCTATGGTGGCCGGATTAGGAAGATTAAGAGTGGAAGGCTTTAATCTGAAAGGATTAAGGCCTGTTTAGACCTAAACGTTTTTCGATGTGGGTAGAGGAAAATATCGAGCATTAGGTAATATCGGCCGTATTTGTATAAAGTTTCATGCCCTGTACCGTAGGTGGTAGCTAATGACGCTTAGGTCGGAACAGGCGTTTAGTTTGATAATTTCAGGACATTGTATAGGTTTCAGGACATTAAGACGTTGTTAACAGCCGAGCTGTCACTGTCAGTCTGCATAGGAATGAAGGAGAAGCAACTATTGCGTCATAAAGGGTTCGAGCGCGAAACACCATGAAAAAATAGAACCTTAAAACTAGTTGTTAAATATAAGCAAACAATTTTCACAATTTTCTATTTTACACATTGTAAGAACGAAACGCACTGAACGGGCCACGATCGTTACAAGCCTATTTGAGGTCTGTGCACATGACGGACCGACAAAAAAAAGGGTAGATAAACCAATATAGGTAGAATATGACATATATGTGATACCTCTCTATTTTGCATAGGAAAAAAGAATGGGTGGCCGACGGGGTCATTGCTCTCTATAGAAATTATTTAATAAGAGATTCTAAAATTAAAATCAAGCTGCCGGCTGAAATGTAATGCATTGAATCCACTTTTCATTGTTATTTTACTTTCTTAGTGATTCATTAATGAGATCGTAGCCAAACTCAACCTAGGTATTTTTATATTCTAGAGGCAGACTCGAAAGTTTAAAATAAAACTGAAACACATGTCTCGAGTAGCAAAGTCGAGATATAATGGAGTATATAATTATTTAACATTAGGAAGATGAGTCTAATTATGCTGAGTAATTTTATCCGTAGCCAAATAAAATTAATTCCATAATATTGCCTCGTCTCCAATATTTAATCATCATTCACTTAGTAGCCAGCAAGTCAACGAGCGTTTTATCCTCCTTTTATCTCCAACATAATAATTAGGAAAGCAGACACCGAATGCCTTACAAACCTATATAGGGACGTCTCCCCTACATTTCAGTTTGGGGGGAAAGGCGCCGATATGACGCGAGCCGTTGCCATGGCAATCCGCCATGTTGTTTTTTGGGACGGTGACTGGATGAGTTTGATACTTGGAATCAGCAAAATTGGAACTAGGTACTTTTATAATCGAAGCAATGATGGCTCAGTTGTAGTGACATCAGCCGACGGTCTGCAAGTCGTTAGTTAGAACCCTTATTGAGTTTAATCTTTCGGTGAAGGGAAACATCGTAATGCAACCATATAGCATTGTGGAAAGGCATTTTCTAGTGCTCACCTGGCTAGCTCAACCTTAGGTTAAAAATCAGTTGCCAAACATTTGCCAGTGTGTTCTTTTTTTTTTTTTTTATGTTATTTGGTAACGAGACGAGCTGGTCGTTTGCCTAATGGTAAGCATAACGCCAGCCCATAACAATTGAGAGCCAGTCTTAATCTAGGTTAATATTCTGGCAACACTAGAGAATCTATTTATTTGTAAATAAAAACTTCAATGAGTTTAAAAGATACGGCTTTTTTATTCAATGAAGTCAATTTTAGCCTACTCAGTGATGTTTCTGATTGTCTCCAGGATAACGACCTAATAATTTATGCTGGATAGTCCACGATCTAATTGGCTAAGTGCCATGCGGCCATTGATCATGGAAAATCCAGTTACAGATAAAAAAGACACTTGGAGTAAAAGTGGGACGCTCATCAATCACTGAATGATATGTAATGTAAGTGATTGATCACTTGTATTAGTATCTCATTTATGCCTGCTTAGTTATCTTAATGATAAAGGTATGGAAAATACAAAAATAAGAGTTCGGGGTAATGGAAGTTCAAGATTTCTTACTGCAGAATAATTTCATTTTTTATTTGTAAAGGATCGACAACTGATTTTTATTCCATATAAACATTTGTCGTCGTCGTCTTCATCTGATAAAAACATTGGTAAATTTTTAGTTTTTTTTAACAAGAAAAAGAAATTTCAAGTCTTTGATTATTTCACCATTGAAACTAAGTAAATCCTTTTGAATTGAATTAAAATTAATACATTAATACACACAACATACCAAACTATAACTATACGTATTGTAGGTACCTAAGATGGGAACATCATTTTTTAAATTGAATTTTAAGAATTTATTGTTAACTACGTACTTTTATTTTAATTATTTTAAGCAAAACAATGGTCTGAGAATATTCGTGAAAGTTAACTTAGTAACTACAAGTTAGTTATCTTTTATACTAGTTATTTTTAGAAGATACCTATGACATACATTAATTTCTAAAAAACACCCACAAGTTATAAAAGAAAGCGAGAACAAGCCCAATTTGAAAAAGGATCAAAACTATAATTCATTGACAGTAAAGGCACAAACGTCAAAGTTCCCTCCCATATTTCGGGTGCCATGCCGGTGAAAGTGGGCCGGCCGTGTTTGGACAGCCGGCCGGCCGAAATTGGGATAGTAAAATGACACTTAATTGTTAGATTTTCGTACTTTTTAACTTTGCTACTGAGAAAAAGGTAATGTTACTTCGAATAGTTTGCTTTAAGAATGATGCGACAGAACACAATATGTAGGTAGAGGTAGGTACATAGTAGCTACCTTATGAGGTATATATACGTTAAACCAACGAATTTATTGTAATAACGTTTTAATTTTACGTTTTTAATATCTCGTAATCCGCGCTTGATGGTTATTTTGACAGCAAAACGCATACTTGCATAAGCGTCTACGGTCTGCCTAAGGAACTCTGCCCCTAGTTGTGTGTCCTGATCGTTATAACCTGTGTTTCCTCAAGACACGAGTGAATAGGTATCTTCTATGTAAAACAACAACGTCGACCGCATCGACACTTATCATCAGGTGAGATAGCGGGCAAACTCAAGCCGGTATGAAAAAAATACAATATTTATTACGTTAAGTACTATGTTATTAAAAACTAGGCCTAGACATCTGTCTAGATCTCTTTATTCTTAACATTTTTTTAAATGATGACAAGGATCTGTCAAGTTCTAAATTCCCTACAGTACAAATACTGTCAGTCCCAAATTTTCGAGGGACAAAGGGAATGAGTAAATAGCAATTTACATTCAGCCTAAATACTGAAATTTTTCCACGTACAAAATACATTGACTATTCTAGCAGTGATCAACGTCTATGACTACCATTGTATAAGGCTGGTGTTGTACTATTCTGTGTATTAAGATATAAAAGCTTTGGCAAAAGCGTTAGATTTGACAAGCGCTAGCAATGGCAAGCGTTAGTTTTGGCAAGCGCTAGCAATGGCAAGCGTTAGTTTTGGCAAGCGCAAGGTTTTAGAAGCACTAGCTTTTTGTAAGCGCTAGCTTTGGCAAGCACTGGTTTCGGCAAGGCGCTAACTTTGGCAAGTGCCAGATTTGGCAAGCGCTATGTTTGACTAGCGCAGCTTTGGCAAGTAGATACTTTGGCGAGCAAGTGTCCCTATTATTCAAGGAGGATTACAAAGTCAGTGCTAGTAATATTACCTATTACTCGTAGGTATTAGATTTTTTTATTGTTGCTTCTTTCCTTCTTATATATTCTTATAGCCAGCTATTGACATGGCTTTGCTGTTCTTTTACGATAACAATCAGTACGTATACGTGCTCTCGGAAGCACTATAGCCCTAAGTTTTAAATATCACATAGAGATCACCCATCCAAATATTGACTGACCTTTGATTAACTTTAGCAATCGGGTGAATCGACCCTCGCTATGAACGCTGTAGCTTTGTTAATGCCAATATTATAGATTTTATATTTATCTATACATACTATAAAACAAAAGACGATAAAAGAATACCATAATAATTAATCTATGTAATGTAAATAACTTTTTTGTTTCAACCTCTTTGCTATATCTTGAGCGTAGCTTCCGCAGTACCTCACAATCAAACATATATTTTAAGCTCACAAAATTCTAAGTATCTACTTAGAATTTTTTACCAGTTGCTTAAAGTTTCTGCGAACGATTTAATTCATATTCGATACACAAATATAGTAGATAGGCTATATATATAAATAGAATAGTAAAAACAAGCGGGACCAGTAGACTAAGTAATAATTGTTTGGAGTGTGTAGGCTTGGTCGACGATTTATTGAGTAAATTTTTTTGTACGATTTTTTTTTCGTGTCTGGTTTCGGTGCTTGTGGGCTGCGGTTTGTAAAATTATTTGGAGACTAGATTTTTTTTTTCTATAATACTAGATATTTTTATATATATATAGAGTATTAAGAGATATATATAAAGAGATTATATATGGAGTGGATCGTTAACCTGATACCGTGATATATGCATAACACCTGTCCATAGCAATTGCAGTGCCACCCAGAACTTTTACACAAAGGCTTGCGTGGCACTGCAGTGCGCTCGTTATCCTGAAGCCAGCCTTAAATGCTAATCCATACATGCTTGCGTTTTGTTGTCAAAATAACCATGGTTTTGCAACAAACACAGATTATTTCACGAGCATATATACGCGGCTTGAAGGAAGACCATCAAAAATTGACGAAACAAACAAGAACAGCAATACGACCAGATAGTGCTGTCTCTTTCACTCCCTCGAAACCCTGCCTGGGCTCAAAGCTAGGACTGCTACGCTTTACGCTACATACACCATTTGCGCACCACCACGTATTTACGCGGCTTCTTCCCGAAGTTACACGAAATATGCTAAATATACCCATAAAAGGTTAATAGCTATGTAAATAGCTTTAAACTAATCGATTTGCATATGAATCGATTATCGAATCCGCGTTCAATAGAGCGAGACATCGATTGTTGAATGATGGGACCGATTTCAATCGATTATTCTCGGTAGAGAAACTGGGTTAGATTGACAGATCTAAAGTGTGTATTTTTTTATTTTTCTGGGTGCGTTTAGTTCGTGTATGATGTTATTACCTTACTTAATATTATCCTTTGTAAAAAGGTTTTCTATATCGTAATTTTTTCTTTTTAATTTGGCATCGCACGTTTTGTGGATTCAGCCAGTGTCAAATATATAAAACTAAGATTGAGTAAAGTACATGGGAGTGACCTCCCAAAAACAGGGCCCTTGATAACAATTATTATATCCTCTAATCTTTGCGTCTTTTATTTCCAAGTTAGACAGCAAATTAAACATGTTTTCACAATGTTGTTTCATTTTCCTACACTCACGAGTCACGTATGAACACTCAAAAGGATAATAACAATCCACCAATATAAAATTAAATTAACATTCGAAAAAACACGTGTTTTGGAAAATCAAACCGGAGAAATGATCGTTGTATTTCGTTCCACTTACAAATTACAAATAAACCATTGTCAATCTATAGTCATCTACATATATAGTATATCTGTTGTCAATCTATAAAAATAAATAAAATTGAAGTGTCTGTTTGTAATATCAAAATAACAGGTTTTTACTAAATGCATATGAATGTATATACCATTTTTAATATTTTTGTCTGTCTGTTTTTTCCGGGTAATCTCCAAAACGGCTGGACTGATTTTGACGGGATTTCCACTGGCAGATAGTTGATGTTACAAGGAGTAACTTACGCTACGTGGGCGAAATCTAATCTAAACATTATTTCACTAATAAAAAGCTCGAAGATAATATATCTCTGAGGGCTAGAGGCTACAGTTTATCCTAATTTTAAAATCCACGCGTGCGAAGACCCGTCAAAAGCCTTCATCTTGAAGTGTCGCGCTGAAACATTCACAAAACTACACTTTTGTAATTTTTCCATTCAAAAATAAACAATACAGTGAGATCTATTCTAAATTTAAATAACCACGTGATTCTAGTTCAACAACGACAAATTTATTTGTATTCAAACAAAAACTAGTAAAAACTAAACGCAGCGTATCGAAACGTCGCGCGTCGGAAGTGGACCATAAATCGTTTGACGTTAGACAAAAAAGCGCGGGCTTTCGTCCAAAAAGGTACAAAAATGAAATATGGCCGACGACATTCGAATACAGAATTTGAATGCGCTCACCAAGCAAATAGGTTTTAATTGTTATGCGTTTAAAATAAGGTACTGTACACACTTGATACTGTCGGCTACTAATACGAGTAGTTATGTCGATGTCGGTGCGATACCTCGTCAGGGACGAACTTTGAATGGTAAGCATTTGATCTCGGACCTTGGTTGTTGTGGTCCATGCTACCTGCAATACAGGGAATCCTAGTGCAGTATGAGTGTGTAAGCGTTATTTATTATTATCTAGATAACAATCCGTCTTGTTTCAAAGCAATGTATTTTTTTCTCTTTAGTTCGTATTTCACCTATAATTCTCCTACTCCTAGTTAATTTTCTGAATTATCTGTTAAGAAAATAGTTTTTTTTTATGTTATTTGGTAACGAGACGAGCTGGTCGTTTGCCTGATGGTAAGCATAACGCCGGCCCATAACATTTGCAGTGCCACCCAGAACTTTGAAACACAAAGGCCTGCGCGGCACTGCAGTGCGCTCGTTACCCTGAGACATTAGGTATTAAGTCTCATAAGCCCAGTAATTTTTCAACTTAACCTTTTAACCACCTATAAAACTATTGGCTACCAAATGTTGGTTTTTTAAAGTTTAAAACGTGCGCTAAATCTCAATTGTTACGTTCAAAAAAAAAAGGCCATTGAGGTCGAGTTTGATTGTTTTCTTTTTTATTACACTTATTGTTTATTTTTAGTACACTTGCCGTAATTTATTGACACTTCAAACTAAATTGTTGTGACCAGTCTGTCGAAACTGCTTTTGATTAACTATTGTATTGGATTCTGTCCGCGTTTAGCCAACCTAACCAACCTTCAAACTCGCCAGGTTAGCCAACATCATAAGCGTTAACCAAACATCAAAATCAAATTGAAAAATTCGTTTGTGACATCCAGTGTTGCCAGATCGTCCTATTTAGGACGGTTTACCGTCCTATTCAATGTTCGTCCGTCCTATCGACGTCCCTTCAACAAGACCGTCCCTTTTAGGACGAATCTTCAGATCAACAGGAATTTGTAAAACATACACATTAAGCACACTTTAACATAAATTAAAGTATTATTTATTTTATGAGGGCTGAATACACAATCATTTTCAAAAGTTTAAAAAAGAACAAAAAACGCGCGCGGTCAATTTGGTGCAAATGTAAGTTTCATACCGAACTGAGGATTTTAATTTGATAGTTTCTTCTCAAGTTGGAGAAACAACGTAAACAAATCTCGGACGAAACCGCAAATAAGGGCCTCGACAGTAATTTTATTTATTTATTTTATTTATTTATTCATAAAAACCACAGCTCTTAAAAATCTTAACATTACTTATATACGTTACCTAAAGCCAATAATGGTTTTACATTTTTTTGTTACTGCAAATAAAATTAAAAGATGTATAACCGACTATCAATTATGAATGTACCACTATTGTGTACGGATTATATAAAATAACACTTTTTTTTAAAACCGTCCGCTAACCATCAAAACCGTCCCTTTTCAGACAGATTATCGTCCGAAATCGCTCATACGCGCTGGCAGCACTGGTGACATCAGACATGGCGGAAATTTTCACATTCACGTTTCACAGCAAGTTTGTATTTAATTTGTTTGGAGTACCTACGTTGTAAGAAATATCTGCTGCTAAATTCCTCACCAGAACGTTAAGTAGGTAGAGCCCATCCGGGCTTCTCCGTTTTGGTGCTGCCGTTTGGTATTGAAGTTTGAAACGAGTTTTGTGACCTAAGTTCTGTGTTGTGTGGATTAGTATTTATAAGAGATTATCAGTGATATTGTCTCAAAATGAGTGGTAAATGAGTGTGTGAAGAGTGCGTTATCAGATAAAGCCAACGGGGAGGCTTCTTTGCCAGTATTTTGCGCCAACACAGTCCAACAAACAATCATGGAACATGCTCCAATTTTATTGGTGCTTTAAAATCTTCGGTTGTATCAGGTCAGGTTTAACTGCACCACACAGCAGAGGATCAAATTTCCAAAAAGATGCAAATGATTTTATGACAGATTTTCATTATTTAGTGTTTAGTAAAATAAGAATAAAGAGACAAAAACTGAAGAGCCCTCCCAATTTTCCACAGAATCTGCCACAACCAGTATTGATGTTTCCAGTAATCCGGAAATATTTTTAAGCTGACCAGCGGCGCAAGTACAGAAGTCGGTTCGATAAATTTGTCGAATCGAAAAACTAATTAACTAGTTAAGTTATGTAGTAGCTCTTATTAAACTAAATATAAGTAAATAGTAAACAACACCGTATTAATATTTTAAGACTGCTAATATTTGTTCATTTTATTCTATCATGTAATAATGATTAGTTATTAACGTTTAAAGTGTAATTTTTAATTAAAAAATGTAATAAGACACGAAGTAATTTAATTATTTACCTCCGACTTCCTAACCTACTACAAGTTTGTATGCACAATACATTTGTACATGCAGTTAAATATTTTTATGAATGATTGAATTACATAATAGTAGAGATTTTAGGCCCAATCATCGATAATTTTGTCGATAAAAGACATCACTAGTATCGATATATGAAGGTCACATCACTATCCAACGAAATACTTGGTTTCTTCATGTTGGCGTAACGTAGTGGATTTTCTCTTTGGTGTTGGCAATTTATGGACAGACGCCCATATATTTTAAAAAATTTAAAATATGTTCCAAGTTCCGTCTCTTCTACGTAGTATTATTTCCTCTGTGGTTGTGACTTTGTTTATTGGTGAAGTTAGTGACGTAATCTACGTGTTCAATCTCTCCATAAAATGTTTTAATTGTCAAGTACCGTTGTATCTCTATTAATCATGTTTAAACTATATGTAAGGTGTCATGTAAACAATCGCTGTAAAGTTGTAGATTTTAAAAGTAGTAAAATTACTGTGCGTTCGAAACTGATGTCCCCGTGTGACAGGACTTTATCATTCAAAGCTCACGAAAACTTACCCTTAAGTGAAAGACCAGCTCTCATATTATAGTATCATAAAAAAATAATCTTGGTAGTTTCGAAAACGACTCAACCATAAACCAATTAAAGCTAAAGATGTCTTAATCAACATCGTTTAATCAACTCCGTAGTAAACATCATTCAACTCATACATTTGTATGGGTCGTATGTATGAATGTGTATGAGTCAAGAACGCGGAACTAACTGCTTAATGGAAGACCGTTTTAGTTGATTTGCTATTCTGTTTGGATGCAATGGACGCTAATGTGGCAGCATGTTGTGAAATCTGACATTGTGGTAAACGCCTAAGAATTATTTTTTCATTTACGTTTTTTTTTAAGACAATGCATAAGTCTCGGACCTGCTAATTTAATAGTTAAAATAAAATAAAAATACGTTAGCCGTCTAGTATAGTTTTACTATGGGCTATAATAAGTCATAACTCATAAGTTTGTTCTTTACAAGAGTAAGTTTACAAGACTTACTTACACATATTTAGGCTCACGTTTTTGTGTTCTCTAAGTTCTGAGTAGCGCCGCAAATAATATTATTTTACGGCTATGGCGTCTCGCTATCATAAAGAACACAAAAATTGTAAGTAGGTAAGTACACCATATTTTTGATGCACATTATACATTATATTTTCTTTCAAATACATAGACTTAAAAAGATTAATATATTATTTCTCAAAATATATGTACTGTACTTATGCAGTATGAGTGTGTAAGCGACATTTATTATTATCTAGATATCTAGCCTATATCTCGTTTGAAAGTAATGTATTTTTTATGTGTTTAATATCTTAAGTTCGTATTTCACCTACAATTGTCCTGCTCCTAGTCAATTTTATGAATTATATGTTAAGAAAAAAAAATTCCCGAAATTGTTCAGCTTAAGCTTTTAACCACCTATAAAACTATTGGCTATCAATAGTTTTATATATAATTTTACAATCTAGCAAACAATTTACAATAACAGGGCAACAAACTTGCATATCGACTGCTATCGCTAATCACCAATTCACGAATCAAAAGATATCTCACAGCTATTACGTTACGTACTAGTTATCGTAACGTAACGTACTCGTTAATTAAATTAGCGTTCAGAGTTGTACGTTATTGGGCAAGTTATTTTTATCAAAGTCGTCGTGTTTGATCTTGTCAGCTGATTGCTGAATATGAGACATATTTTTGCTGTGATTTTTATCGTAATGCTTCTAGCTAGATATTTAATGTAAATTACTCGAAGACATTACAAAACAAAAAAGGAATAAGATTATTATATAAAGACACACACATATAGATATTGTCTTGATATCTGTATGTCACTGTTATTTGCGAAAAAGAACTAGTCCATTATTTGTCAAGTTACGTTTTTCGCATTCATAGTAACATTAACAACAAAATAATTTTAAGATGTATTTTCTAAGAAACATTTTGGCCTAGCAATAATAATAGCTGATACTGAACCTTAGATAATCTAAAGAAGAATTTCATAACCGGTCTTTTATTTTTAAGGAATTACAACTATAATTACAAGGGTATGCACATAAAAACTTTTGCGAAGGTAACTTATGATAATTCAACAAGTCGATCTAATAAAATATACATAAAAAAACACGACTGGCCTAGCCAATATCACTCGGGATGATGTAAGGATTCTAACGATATCCCATACATCCAAATCTGCTCAGGCATTCAAAAGTTATGGTGGAATAAAGAAACTTACATACATCCAAACATGAATCCTAAACACATTACACTCCTTTTTGTGCAGTAGTGTAATTAATTATAAATAAGTAATGTTCCAGACCCTAAAATATATTTTCCATTCCAACACAAAATAGATGCGATATTTCAAAACAACGCCAAATTAATACCCGCAGAAATGTCCATAACTGATGGATTTACAAATATTTATTCGTGTCAAGAGCGATCGCTACGACTTAATAGCATTCTACCCTCATTCATGTGCCACGTGGCCTAAATTACCAATATCCTAAAAATATACAATCCAAAACACAAGCAGTGAATAACTTACTAAACGATTTTGAACCTTATTTCAATCGCTCTTAGGATATCACGAAATATTTTTTTAAGAACATTTATTACAGTGCTATTTTGAACTTTATTTCTTCGGCAATAAATATCAGTTTAGTATAGCATTTGATTTATTACTTTGGGTAAACTGGTAAGTAACGGGTGTGCCAAAATTAACAGTCTCACTGCAGCATTCAATGAGGTCTAATAATATAATGCAATGCATTCGAATGTGAACCGTATGAACTAGAATAAAGGATTGAATCTAGAGTTATGTTAATGTTTATAGTAAGTGATGATAAAGTTATTACTTGATCGTACTCTGGGGTGTATTTCAGTAGCCCTACAAACTTATTTTTACGAACTAAACCGAAGTTATGTTCGTTAGGTCATTACCACAGTGTTTTGATGCGTCAATTCCGTTCGTAATACTCTTGAGGGTTGGGGGCAGGAGAGGTAATACATTACTCGGATACAGCATGTTCAATAAGGATTTTTACCTGAAACAATAAAAATAAAGATCATTAATATTATTAATTCAGAAAATATAAAATAGAGAATAATGTTTTCCAACTTTTCTCTGCAAAATGCGTCCCTTTCATCTCGCGCTGTCGAAGTAATAACTTTTTTGAATTCTTTTAAATTGTTGATTTCGATAATAATTTATGTTATCCTTCCTGCACTTGTCCTATTTTACATGGGGTTGGCGCCGTACATCTTTACAGATATTCTATTTTCAAGTTTTGGCATCTTTTTTTACAGCCGCCTGCCTGATAACAAACCTCCTTGGGAATTCTGAGAGTATAGGTCTTATCATAATCCACTACACGGGCTCAATGCGGCTTAGATGGATGTTACATGTCCTCGTTTTTTTTATTTTTCCGATTTTTGTACTTGTGGGTTTCCTCATCATGTTTTTCTTCACCGTTTTTAG
This sequence comes from Crocallis elinguaria, assembly GCA_907269065.1. NCBI lineage: Eukaryota > Metazoa > Arthropoda > Insecta > Lepidoptera > Geometridae > Crocallis > Crocallis elinguaria. The sequence continues at coordinate 15,856,035 of OU026073.1, forward strand.
AGCGAGGGTTCTCTATAGCATCATAATATGTAAATAACATATTTGTTTGTGAGGCATTCAATAAAGTGTATTTGTTTCTAAACAAACTTTCAGATACATTGTAGTTACTGCATGCGATTTCCGAATCGCGTATCATGAAAATACCCGTGAAGAGACCTATTCACATTATTTGGCGGCCAAATCTACCGACAAAGTAAGTAAAAGTGACCAAACAGTTGCACCGATGACCAAACATACGGGAGCTGCAAGCTAGACAAATAGAAACCGGCGTTGCTCATTGTGGCCAATTAAATTGATTGGTGAAAATTGGAAGCTGGGGCGGTACTAATGGAAGTCGATCTGAAAGTGGTATTACTTCGATTGGAATATTTTCTGTTGTCAATCAAATGGACTTATTGTAAGAAAGCTTTCACCATCAGGAAAATGTCCACTGCTGAACATCGACCTCTTCCATGAAAGAAGGATTTTGCAATAATACACCACGCTTGACTGTCTTGATGACCATAAGGAAAAAGTTCCTTAGTCTAACTGGAAGCAGTCCCTTTGCAATACGGGCTAAAAAACTATAACCCGTATTATTATATTAATAATTGCAAAGTGTGTTTGTATGTTTGTTGGTTTGTCCTTCTTTCACGCATCAACAGAGTAACGGATCGACGTGATTTTTGGCATATATAAAATTTATGGACCGGAGAGTAACATAGGCTATATATTTTATCTCGGAAAAAATGCACAGTTCCTGTGGGAACGCGAGTGAAACCGCATAAACATATTTATAGTAAACTTACTCTCACGATAAGTATAGGTACTTATCTTCTGTTTTCTCAAGTGGCTTAAAGCAAGGTTGTTTTATAAAAACGCCATTTTTATGTTCCAAAAATTAAGCGTACAAACAGTCTTGTTTCTTCTTTGTTTCGAAAGATAAAATAGGATAGCTTGAATCGTTGGAAAGCTTTTAATGAGCCATTTTTCATAATTTATTAACACTTAATTACAATTTATTTAATTTGTCGATGCCAAATACAGACGCAAATCAAGTTGTCTTAAACAGGTGTTGAGATGATGGACTGACCAAGACAGTCAATCCATCAAGCCATTAAGGCCGACGTTTACGACAGTATAATTTTATTAAATCAGGTTGAGTTATTAAAAAACATTTTCAAACTAGCTGTGGCACGTCGCTTCGCCCAAGCAACCTATAAGTTACTGCTTTTAACATCAGCTCAGTATCTGCCAATGAAAGTCCCATCAAAATCGACCCAGACATTTGGGGTATTAGCCGGAACAAACAAACAGACAGACAGGCAAAAATTTTAAAACTTTTTTTTTTTTGGAATCGTAATTAATAAAACGTTGCTACTAAGACATTACAAACAGACACTTAATTTTTTTATTTGTATGTAAAACATCAGCCATCTTCCAGTGAAAAGAAAGTCCCGTCAAGATCGGTACGGCCGGCGGCCATTTCGGAGATTAGCCGGAATAAACAGACAGACAAAAATTTAAAGAAATTGGTTTTTTTTTTATGTTCTGACCGCGCAACCAATCTCTCACTTACTTTCGAGTTCATATCCAGTTACTCAACAGTCGTTCGAGTTACAAGTAGTAGGTACCTCGTCTATGTAACACCCAAATGTTCCAAATTCATATCCGGAGGTCAGTTCGTTGCTAAAATGCAAAATAAATTGGTATTGCAGAGCATAGGGGACCAAGGGCGAGGGAAGCAGTAAAATATTAGCTTGTATGGGGGAATAAGCTTGATTGAATGAGATGTATGGCTTCAGGGTGAAAAATAAACTAATTTCGAAATTGAAATTCGTTTTAGTATAATTTGAAAACGAAGCCATTTCGTCTTTTAGCATTGAATCAATAAATCATCAAACACGGTATACACGGAAAAATTACTTACATTATTTGAAAATCTTTCTATAATGGAAAACGCCGCAGGTATTTTCAGGGGGTGCCATTAACAAATACATACCTATATGTTATATGCTCGTGAAGTCTGCCGCCAAGCAGTAGTGTGCAAGTATTACTGTGTTCCGGTTTGATGAGCAGAGTATCCTGCAGTGAAATTACTGGGCTTAAGAGACTTAATACCTAATGTCTCAGGGTAACGAGCGCATTGCAGTGCCACGCAGGCCCTTGTGTTTCAAAGTTCTGGGTGGCACTGCAAATGTTTTGGCCGGCGTTATGCTTACCATCAGGCAAACGACCAGCTCGTCTCGTTACCAAAGAATGGTAAGGAGGAGGTACGTAGAGTTCGCTCTGGAACCCAAAAAGCTATTAGTAACATAGCTTCCTATTATATTATCCCTGAGTACTTCCCTGTTTATCCTGACACAACGCTACGAGAAAAAACTAGTATCTAATACGTAGTCTTTCAAAAACATCAATTCCCCAGAACATCCCCTAACATGCTCTCTAGGGGTGGCATAAAGCTAATTGGCTACTCGTCCGGGGGTGCGTTATCTTTATTTTTATTGGTATCGATTGTTCCTACATCGTACTGTGTTGAGACATTGTATTGATTAGATAGGGGTTCGAATCTCGTGGAAATGGTTAAGGCGTAGGCGATGAAGAGTTTTGGATCAACCGTACTATAAATGTGAAGGTGTGTTTGTAGGTTTGTCCTTCTTTCACGCTGCAACGGCGCAACGGATCGATGTGATTTTTTGGACATAATTATATAGTTTATGGAACGGAGACTTGGCGGTAGGACTAAGTCATCTGCGAGTGTCCGTCTGTGTTGGTACCATCTTTTTGCTCGTGATGTCTGCCGGCAAGCAATAGTGTAAGCGTTATTACTGTTTCTTGATTAAAACTTTCGTAAGTATTACTCATCTTTATATGTATTTAACCGGATTCATTTACGTGGTACAGCCGAGCTTGGCGACGATTGCTCGACCGGTTTCGAGTTATTCAGTACCTCTTCATCACGGAGCTACACGCGACTGCTCCGACTGGGTGCAGCCCGAGTACTGGCGATCTCGGCAGCTGCAGCGGCGCGAGCCGCGCGGGCCTCCACACGCTACGCTCGCTGTGACGTCACCGGTGCATTCACAACACTGTCTTCATCGCTCGACGATAAGTTATTACTGTGTTCCAGTTTGATGAGCAGAATAGCCAGTGAATAGACTTAATACCTAATGTCTCAGCGTAACGAGCTCACTGCAGTGCCCCGCAGGCCTTTGTATTTCAAAGTTACTGAGTGCCACTGCATTTGTTATAGGGCTGGCGTTATGCTTACCATCAGGCAAACGACCAGCTCACTACGTTACCAAAAAGCATTAAAATAGAGTACCTATTATGCTACTTTTTATTCCAGGACAATGCAATGTTCCTGTGGAAATCGCGACGGGGTGAAACCGCGGGCAGAAGCTATAGTATTTACTTATATTTTACTCATTTTCGTTAAACGAAATGTTTTCACGTTGTCCATGATCAAAGCAACTTGATAGACACCTCGAAGTAAATAAAAACCTGTGTTTTTATCGTGATTGAGCCCTGTTGTTGAAGTAAACCATCTCTCAACGTAATCAAAAACTAGCTTCTGCCGGTGTTTTCGCCCGCGTGGTATATATCTTTCTATTTTATGTGTTATTCCAGAACCTAAACTATCTACATTCGAAATTACATCCAAATCGATTTAGTTGTTACGGAGATACGTGGTAACAAACATTCACACACACACAAAAAACCTATCGCATTTATAAAATTACTATAGTAGTATTATAAAGTAAAACAAAAGACGGTCAATAAATCACCTAAAAATTTTAGCTAGTTCAAAACACTACCCAACATCCTAAAGCCAGACTACAAAACAACATAATTAATTTATAAAACAAAAGCCAGGCGTCAAGTTGTTAACATAAACAAAACTGAACCCATAAAACATAATTTAGCATCGTTTCTCACGCGAGAAAAAAGCCATCTTTATCACACACACAGAGCTAGAGCAGGACAGTTGTCATTAAAAAAGTCATTCATACTAATTTTGTTAACCCATTTATCTTAAAATCATGCGGGTAGTGGGAACTTTACTAGAATTTTAGGCTATGGTCGCACGATTGTTGTTAAAAGAGGGTAGGTAGAGTTCAAAAAAGGTTCATTCATAAGTCCATGACCCACGTCATTGAAGTTGATGAATAATTAAAGTGGTTAATTTGGAGATGCGCTCTCTAATCTTTTTTATTCTGGAAAGAGTAGCATTTGGTCACTATTGCACCTGAAACATTACTGGAAGTTACAGTACTGAAATAGGGATGTTGACTCAATTTTGTTATGATGTCAATAAATTCGTTTTCTCATGAGAATCAAATGTCTTTATCGAAAAAACTGGAGATCGAACGCTAGAAACGTTAAAATGCGAGTCAAAGTGGGGCGTATATACTGAGCGCTAAAATGCCCTATACAAATTGGGCCGAACCTCTGACGTCACTTGTTCAACGCGGGCCGTAAAGCTGTACTAAAACTGCGTTTTTGTACATAATTGTCGTACATATTGTATTCATTGAAATGTAGAGAATCTGGTGGTACTATTTAAATTACTACAGGATTTAAAAAAAAATCGTTGAATTTGGGAACCTTAGAAAAAAAAAAAGAAAAATATAATAATAATAAAATGCACTACCTATCTTTGTGGAAATTATATACTTTTGTGAATTTAATTTTTATTGTGTAAATGTGATGTTCTTTAACCTGTACAACGACATTAATTATGTATTTTGTGTTTCATGCAACATCCCAATTACTCAGAAGGGTAATGCAGTGCCGCACTACTTTACTCATCAAACCAGAACACAATAATGTTTGCACATTACTGCTTGGCGGCAGACTTTACGACCAAAGCGGTACCTATCCAGACGGACACTCGCAGAAGAGAGTCCTACCACCTGATATCACATTGAACGTTTGTAACTACATCCCGTTATAATCCGTTAAAAATTGTTATATCAAACATGAAAAAGTCCTTCGAATTAAACAATTTCGCTCTGAATAGCTAACTAGGTACCATAAAAATAATATTCCTACAATAAACGTCAAATGTCGCTGTCAATCACTTCAGCATCCGGTAGGTACCACTTTGCACTAAATAAATTATCACACTTGACACTTCTCAGAACTTTAACATTCATCTGATAATAATGTTATAAGATACCGTGCTGCACTTAATGTATACTTAGTTGTTTATACAGATTAAAAATTCCTTTTGATAAGCGAGCAATTTCATAGAAGTGATCATGTCTTGGAAAGCACGGTGACACACGAGTTGTAATAAGACGAAATAAAATGGTGACGCGTTCTGTATCTATTCTCTAATACTATTATTTGATAAAACTTTATTTGAGTTATACACACAAAGTTAGTCTGGGCTTAAAGACCTTTCAGTAGTCTGATCGAAGCAACACGTGACCAAACTGCTGGCCTGTACCATAGTAAAAGAAGACCAAAGAGTATTAACAATTTTTTTTATTCTATTTGGTAACGAGACGAGCTGTTCTTTTCCCTGACAGCAAGCATAACCCCAGCCCATAACAATTGCAGTGCCACTTAGAACTTTGAAACACAAAGGCCTGATGCGCGGCACTGCAGTGCGCTCGTTACCCTGAGCCATCAGATATTAAGTCTCATAATCCCAGTAATTACACATTCACAAGCATATGATGCTTTTACACATCATTTTTGGATGTTAATAATGATAATTATTAATTATACTACCTACTACAATTAATTATTAATTTTGTACTCGTGTTTGCACACTATACCTAACTATATTTTGTTATATAAGTAATGGAAAATTATTTAATTTATTATATAAATTAAATAATTCTTTTCAAAATTCCCATCGATGGAATATTGTATCAATTCATGTACTTATTACCAAGTATTAAATATAATAAATATAATATAATAAACATGGATATTAGTAATAGTTATACATATACAAAACCATTATCGCAGTCGTCAAAAACGTTCTTTCCATTCTTATAGGGAACAAGTAACGAAACATCATCAACAAATTAGCAAGTCCTGCTCAATGTTTATGCTAAAAGTTACACATTAGTGTTTCTAATAAACATTGAACAAAATTTGCATATAGAAAACAAACATGTATCATTCAGGTCATGTGGACAAGAAAGGCACATAATTATTTTCAATGCAATAAAGTGGTAAAAGGAGCAGCGCAATCTCATGCCTATTTATAAAAAATGCAGGGTTCAGTATTTTTAATGACAGTCTTGTGTACTCATTTATCGTCCATCTTCAGCTGGACGACATTTACTGCTGAACTAACTGTTCTGCGAGTGTGTCCTGTGTGGTTACCACCACTTTGTTTATATAGAGTGCCAAGCAGGTCTTCGTGTTTCAAAGTTCTGGGCACTGCAATTGTTATGGACCGACGTCATGCTTACCATCAGGCAAACGTCCAGCTCGTCTCGTTATCAAATAGTATAAATCAAAAAATTACGCGTTCATTCCCCAAACTCCACATGTTTCTGTAGCAGCCGCGTTGTTTCCATTTTTTATGACTGTGGCAAACCCCTAATGAATAAAGTATTCGTTCCGTGTTCAACTACCTCCATTCTTATTCCAACCCCGTTTCTCTACGTTCTCATCTACATAACAAACACATTTCTTAGCCCCTGCGAAGTGCGATTCGACATGCATTCTTTTATCGTGAATCAGTGACGTCGAGTACTTAATAGCGTGAATTATCGAACTGCGAAAGCTTATATTTCTATTGCTGGTTCTACATTCGCGCTGCGAAAGCCCGCGAAAGCTGCGAACCGCGAATGCGGATTCGCGGATTATCTGTCGCGATTCGCGGGCGACTGTAGAGCGAACATATAATAGCTTTTTTGACAGAGGTCTTGAGTAATTTAACCATGAAGATAACATAGAGGTAATACTTTTACTTTTGTACATGTCTGGATCCTTCAAACACAATCTATCCTTTGTAAGCCCCGCTTCCAAAGACTAATAATCTGTGCCCGTTTCCATTTTGCCAATCTTGCATGCAGCTTGGCGTCACATTTGCATGCAAGTTAAAATCTGCTTGTATGGAACATGGAACTCTTTTTTTATAGTAGATATTTGATAACGAGACATGACTGGTCGTTTTCCTGGTGGTAAGCATAACCCCGGCCCATAATAAGTATACAATGCCACTCAGAACTTTGAAACACAAAGGCCTGCGTGGCACTGCAGTGCGCTCGTTAGTCTGAGACATTAGGTAGCCCAGTCATTTCACTGGCTACTCTGCTCATCAAACCGGAACACAGTAATGGCTGCATGGAGGCTTACGTTTCAACTACTCAAGTTGCATGCAACTTGCATGCAGGCTACTTTTTATATTATGAAGAGTTAAGCCTACGGCGATAATAATTTGAATAAAGCGGAATTTATAGAACCACCATATTTCATTGAGAGTTGCTCACACACCAAAGAGTATTATCGACTATACTGTCCAAAGAGTAACATAAAACCACTTGCATAATACACACTACTTGCATAATAGAAACGCGGCATCTACGACCCCAACTTAACCACTCACCACGTAATATTTCATCACCTCTATTCATGCCACCCCAAATATCAACCCCTTAGCTCATTACCTTATTCGACGAGCCGTGAAAACTAATTTGACATTTAGGTGTGACAACCAAAAAACGGACGTCGATGATGGATCGATCGATGATGAGAGATATACCTAAGTAAATAATCAAAGTTTTCTACTATGATATTTCCAAAATCTCCGGTGTGCTGCTTACCATCAAGCTGTCAATCGAACGTCTGGGGCTGGCTTGTAGGTGCTTTTCTTACAATCAAAATGCGTCAACATCTCAACTTCAACCGTTTATTTCCCTGCTTCTGTGATCAACATCTCAATTTCAGTATGCTCGTTAATTCATCAGACAGAATCATTCGTATTATAAATCAATAAAGAGTAATGCAACGTCGTTTGGTTCTGATTGAGACTTGATTGGCTAATTTAAGACACGGGATGGAATTAATTTTGGAGATTCGCGTTATGACTGGGATTTGATTGATTGGGTCGGGATTGTAACAAAATTACAGTATGTTTTCTATTTCGTTGGCATTGAAAAATAGCAGGACTTTTTGAGAAAACAAGTATAATCTAGTTTTTAAAGAAAATTTGATATTAGTTATGCTACGGAACATGTTGAATAAGTCCAAAATAATCGTAATAAATTTTGAGAGACTGTGTCTAGTTTTAAAACTAATATCTCAGGGCAACCAGCGCAATGCGGTGCCGCGCAGGATTTTGTAGGTATTTTCTTAGTTCCACTGCAATATTGTTATTAGCTGCTTACCATCAAGTGAACAACCTGCTCTTCTTGTGATTCAAAAGTACATAAAAGACGCTTCAAAAAAAAATTGCCAAGTTCAAAATCTCCAAAACCCCAATCTAATTATATTACCTTACTTTAAGTTACTTTACTATTAAATGTAGGCAACGCCAAAAATATTCACAACACGCTGACACACAAACTAACGTTTGTTGTAAACGCAATATCATTAAAAAGTTTTATATTTCATCATAAAAACATGTAATTAACTAACCTTGCAACAATTTTAGAGGCGTAATTAACGTACCTTGATTAATGTACATTTGACGTAAATATAACTATAACTCCATATCACACTGTCATAACAGCTTCGAAGCACTATCACCTATCAATTACACATGCTTCAGCCGAGCATAAATCACGCGTTGGGTGTTACGAATTGATCTGGTACGGTGGAAGTCACCCCCACACGTGACTCGAAGGGATAATTATAGATTTGGTTTTAAAAATTTTGTAGATAGATGCTATTGTAGTTTGTGAAATTAAATGTCCCTTTCAGAAGTGTACTTTAGTACTTTGTACTAATACAAGTAATACAGTATCTTATAGTCTAATAACTACTGTTATATTTTATATATATATTTATATATAGTACGGTAACCCAAAGAACAATATGGCTTACCTATTAAAAATATTCAGGCGGCGATACGTCTGCTCGTAATATTACACATGTTAGTTTTTTCTACTTTTGATCGTAATTTTTTGAAATGAGTTCGATGTTAATTATTACACCTTGATTAAGGAACAATATGGAATCAGTCTTTATTCTATTTTGCTTTGTATCCTCAGAACAAGTTGTGACCTTTAAATTTATTAAACAACACTCGAGAAAAAGTCAACAAACAAATCATCGAATTAAATTCACTATGAACACGCACAGATACGATAACCTAACCGTACAAAATTTAAGATTAAAAAAATAATTGAAAAATCCATACTGCAAATTATCGTCTCATCCACGTCATACAAATCTAAAAATACAACATTGCATTTTTTTTTTGTTTTGTGTTTGGCTCCACGTGATTTGCGTATTTAGCCAGTGTCAAGTTGTATAAAATATATTAATATGTAATAAATCTCTAGTTTTGGTGTGTAGAAGTCGTCAAAGTCACGTTAAAGTTTAGTCTAGGCGCGGTCGAGTCGAAGTGATGCTTCAGTAAAGCGGTGGATACTTTACTGAAGCTTCTATGGAGTTTTGGATAGAATACGAAAATACACGTTTTTCGTTTTTGTACTATTTGCCTTTCACTCATGCACGTTTACGAACACTTAATGGTTAATAATCCACCATTATTACACATTAACACTCGCTAAAACACAGGTTTTAGTAAATAACACAAACACAACAACAGCACATTTTCGCATTCCCGCCAAAACTCCAATACAACATTGCATTTATAACGTCATTGCCATTCCGCAAAACAGAATCTACAATTCAAATCAACACATGTCATGTTTGTCAAAGTTCAACTCACTACCGACCGTGGCACACTGTTTACATTACACACCCATAATTTATACTTAAAATTTATACCCAGGCATTATTCAAAATGTCGGTAATTCTGTTTACCCTGTGACTTGCAGCTGGGGTGGTTTTATTTCAAAATGAGGCGGACGTGATGAAGTTTTTATGTTTCAAAAGAGGTTCTTATAGAGGAGTCTTGGTTGAGAGATCTTGTCTTTGGATTGTCAATTATTGGATGGTTTGGTGCTTAGTTATCTGTGGTTTAGTGGTTTATATGTAGAGTCCGCGCCACGAATGAAGTCCGGTGGAATAAAGAGGAACTAAAATCACCCGGGCTATCTTCGCATTTATTCATATAGCTTGAGATTACTTCTTTCAAACTTGGAATACTTTTAATATTTTATAGTTTAATACGTGGAAGGGAAAATGGGAAATATCGTTCGCCTCATATTTCTGAGCTTCTACAGCGCTGCGCCTATCGGATTTCAGTGGTGGCCCGGACACTATGAATGGGTATTAGGCAGTTTGTCGGGAAATTTGAAAAATAAAAATCGGTTAAAAAATTCCTTTTAGTGCCTCGCCAGTCTAGCTATCATCCAAAAGATGAAAATCTGTTGCTAACGTCCTATTTTTGTCATCGTCAGCCTTATTACACTCCCACTGCTGGGATATCGATATCGGCAGACTTAGTCTCACAGAGAGTCCATAACCCATCACGCGGGACCAATGCGGCTTGGTTGATGTCATGTGCTTGAATTTTGTGATTCTTGAACATGCGGGTTCGCGATGTTTTTCATCACTGTTTCAGAGCGAGTGTGTTAAATCAGCACTTAACTTGATAAATAAGCAGTGTTGCCGTTTTGGAGCATTGTATTTTGAGAAAATGCTAGATTTTGGCGGTGAAAATGCTAAAAAAAGTGCAAGACCAGTCTCGAATCTGCTAAAAAAAAGCTAACTGACTGCCAAATCTTGTTTAAATTGATAACAAAGGATAATAATCGTAAATAATGTAATTAATTAAAAAACGCAATGCTACTTTAAAGTAAATTCAGTCATCCAAATCAAATTATAAGTATTTGTAGATCATCAAAATGTTCGTCTTCTTGTGCGTGTAATGTTGACTGGCCATCTTTAGAATCAATAGGCATTGGCATCACAAGCGACTGTAACCCTGATCTGTTTTCTGGTCTGAATTTAGTTCTATCTTTTGCATAGAGTAAATATCTAAACAGAGGTGTAACCATTTAACAATCCCATAGAAAGACTTGCCATCACTAGCATGTAAAATCCGAAAAATAGTTTATTTTTAGGTACGTCATTCAAACTTCCATGCAAATTATTCAGATGTATATATTTGTGTGGAAATTATACAGAATTATTTCCAAGTTACGAACCTTACCTCCCGCACTGGCTACTTCAACAAGCAATAACTTAACTCGTACATTCCCACTTAAACCCATGGAACAATACAGCTTACAACTCTACTTATAACTTAACTTGGCTGACGCATAACTAAAAATATAAACCCTTCGTCAGTGCTTATTCGGTCTGTAGGCCATTTGCGTGGCTTTAAAGAATGGTTTACACTGACGTGTAACAAATACAAAAAAAAATAACACCCGTAATTTTTATATTTTCATGGCCTCTAAAGCGGGAATAAAAAAAACAAAATATATTAAAAGTAAACCTCTTTTAAATTAAGAAGCGGTTTACTTTTTTTTTACATTCTAAGATGATGTGGTTTCCGTTTCAGATCTCCGATTTGGAAAACTCTTTTTTTTTTCGAAAGATATAGTTTCAGATTGGTTCCGTAGAAATTTCATCAAAACCGGTTCTATTAACTTGTCACTGAAGTCGGTTCGTCGCTTTTTTCAAGCAATGGCAAGTTTGTGCATTTGCCAATATATTGTCTTCAGTCTTGTAAATATTTTAGCGGAAAAAAAAGAGTACATCACAGTAAAATCACAGAGTAAAAATCATAATAATTGTGTTACCAGTGTAAACCTCAATATAATAAACAGTAACTTTACTAAAAAGGTACAGTAAATCTGTTAATGTAAACAGGAAAAGCTTGCAGTGGCATATCGGTGTGACCGAGTCCGAGAATTAAGCTCTGAGCTTAAAAGAAAACAAAAGGGTAGCAAATCGTTTCTGCTAAATTACTGGCATGCCGACACCAAACGACTTTCGGCTATATGCCAAGACAGTAAGGAATACTTTTGCAAAAATTGTTGAGTGGGTTTTACAACACGCAAAGAGTGATTTTTAATGTTAAAGAGTGCTTTGCGGCGCGCGTCTTTTTCGATCTCTTTTCATTGAAAACTTCAGGATTTTATATTTTTAATGAATGGAGTGTTGAAGTATGCTTTTAGGTCACGTAAGACGTTGCGAATGGAATAAGCATGATGCTTAGTTTTTGTAAGTAGGTTGTAGAGTAAGAAGGTTATATGTACGTGGATACTCATAATTTATGCTTGGAATGCACAATCCTATCATCATAATTGTGTTTTAGCAAATATTTGTGTCGTTCGTATTGTTTGCATGAATAATTTAGTAAACAAATATTAGTTTTGACAAATACTCGTATTACAAGATATACCTGTCAAGGATATTCAAACTGTTTATCCAGAATAAACAAAATAGCAATATCAAGTAGATTTTATTCTTTGAGATAGTTTTGCGTTTGAGCACTATTTTTACATTTTTTGTATTCCATTGGGAAAGGGAATAGCGCAGCGCGTCCCCTGAGACATTAGATTCACACCTCGGTCAACGCTTTAGTTTTAGCTTCAGCGACGTAATGTTGCCAGCTTTTTGGGCACTCTACCTGCTGAAGGCGACCAGAGATTATAAAGCTACTCTAGAAAGGCGGCCTGAATGCAGTTTTTTATCGGTTTTCTGTAATTTTTCTTTTGTTGTATGTTATATGTGCGTAGGCAATTTAATTTTTTATTAATTAAATTGATTTGTCTCGTAATATATACATCTGAAAAATTTCGCAGCCAACAGGATTCGAACCTGCTTCTTATGGTTATCTACACCAGACGCCTTAACCAACTAGGTAGGCTATGGGAGCGATCGATGTTGACTCCGAGATTCTTGAAACGATGATTGGATACAACTAAATAAAATCTACATCTATACCAATAAATAAAATTGAAGTGTCTGTAATATCAAAATAACAGCTTTTTACTAAATGCATATGAATGTATATACGGAATCTATAGCAAAACAACCATTTCTAAAATTGTTGTCTATTGGTCTGTCTGTTTGTTCCGTGTAATCTCCGAAAAGGCTGGACCAATTTTGACGGGACTTCCACTGGCAGATAGCTGATGTTACAAGGAGTAAGTTAGGCTACATGAGCGTAGCCGCGGATCACAACTAGTATTTAATAAATTGAATGTGTTTAACGAAATGTTTTGTTATTCTTTGGATAAAATATTTACCACATTCATAATCAATTACGTTGCTTCTAATTTTATCAATGAAGCCACTCTTATCACAATTTCTCAGCCTATGTACATTATGTGTTGATTGAGCAATATTGACGCAATATGTGCTCTTTCATAAAACAGTAGGTGGTGTAATAGCAGTACTACGGAAACGAGGTGAGAGTGACGTGAGACTGGGGTGAGTTTCAGGTGAGATCAAGAAAAGATCTTGTTACTGCGCATTTTGTAAAAACCTATCGAACCTCACAGAACTCAATTCTCGGCGAGTTTAACTTCGTATTTTATAATACTCGACAACGCCTTTGGCAGTTGAATAAAATGACGAAATCTGTGTACCTACATTGTTAATATCAGACATATTGGGATAAAACCATCTGTCTTTTTTTTTGACAACGGTAATAGGCCCTTTATTCACACCAAACGCGATTTACTTTCGACGTTATTAAACTAGTAGGGGCTCAGATAACAATATCATTATCAAATTACGACATTTTTTGATAACGCTCTCTTTTAATCGGCTTCCGGAGTTAGCCGAGAATAAGGTCAAAAGGTAGATAAGTTGAATGTGATCCTTCATTAGAGTATGTTAGTTTGCTTTCTAGAAAAAGTTTTCAGTGCTACTAGGCACAAATTACTAGGCGCTAAGGCACAAATTACTAGGCGCTAATTCTAATGCCTTAGGGTTAATGGGCGTCATCAAAATCTGGGTGAAATTATGGGCTACGTTTATAAGCAGGGGCCCATCAGAAGAAAAAAATGTGCGTCTCATTGATAAAAAATAAATAAAGGCAAATGCGAAAACAGTATTTATTTAAAAGAAATAACTTTTGGAATTGTGTATTTTTCTGTTGTTAAGTAAATAATAATTAATTATTGAGGCGCAAGCGCTCGTCATCAAGCTACCCAACTCTCCTTATCATTTAATTTCTTTAAAAGATTTAGGTACAAATTGGAACATCACGAAGATGTATCATCTTAAATTGGTGGTACTGAAACTGCTTTTACCTACTTCGACAAATCGACACCGACTTTCTCCCATTACATACTTAAGGCACTGTCGGCACAGCAAAATTTGAAAAACCGACAAATTGCTAATGCGTATACCAGCGCACTGTAAAAACAATTATCGAAGATTTTCCCGCCTTTTCCGAATATGTTTTAAGTCCCCCCCGAAATCAGTCCCCAAAACGTATAGGTAGTTTTTTTTTGTTTTGTGACTACAAATTTACGGTTTACGGATTTTCCCCTTTACTTGTTCTATTATTGCTATAAGACTGCTTCTTGCCAATTTTCATGATTCTAGGGTAACGGGAATAATATAAATAAAGAATATAATAAGAAATAGAAATAAATAAAACAATAACTTTTGTAATTTCGACCTTTTTATACTCTTTGGGCAATTGGCAATTTATGGCAAAAACATTGATATTGCAAATAAAAATTAAGTGGTTATATTTAATTTATCGAATATTGGTTAATTTATTTATTATTTACTAGCTGCTGCCCGCGGTTTCACCCGCGTAGATAAGTAAGTAAGATAAGTATTGGATTTCATGGGTTTTATTTTTTTTGCGCGAAACGCTAATAAATTTTCTAAAATAAAATTTATTCCTTATAATATCAGCTATCTGCCAGTGAAAGTCCCGTCAAAATCGGTCCAGCCGTTTCGGAGATAATGTAGTATAAATATTCTTTAATAATGTTTTTCAAGTTAATTTATAGATTGCGAGATAATATTATTGTGATATTTAATGTTATTTCAATTTAACTGACAGATTTTGACATTATATAATATAATTTTAATGGAATGATAGGAATATTGGATATCCAAACGTTCCAAATTTAATGTTCCAGTTCATCATGTGTGGCCGGCACGACAATCCATTGGCGCTCAGTTGGCAGTACTCGAAACGCAGAATGACCGAAAAATGGAGTGATGACGCCCCCGGAATGGAGTGACCGTCTGTGTGCTCTAATTTGGACCACCGAATCGTACCACTACCACATAATCCACGACGCGCGTAGCGATATATTTGGAACGTTCGTGTATGCTCTAAGAGCAGGAAAGTAACAATACTTACATAGACTTTTTCCCGGAAAATCCCTTGGTTTCTCTGGGAATGTCCACTCGTGTGAAACCACGGGCAGCAGGTAGTAAATTCTCAACGTATTTTGTTAAGACTAGGCCTTAAGTTAATAAAACTAATTGAAGTTCCCGATACGACTTTATTCATAAAATCACATCAAAAACCTGTCTATGTCGATTTCCACTTGCACGAAATCATAAAAAGAAATTTTATGACTTTATTAAAAAAGTGATTTTGTTATAAAATGTACCTATTAATAACATAACAGCTGCTGCGGCGTGGAGTTCCACCTGAAGGTTCCCACAGCTGTGCACTTTTTCGCGAAAATAGTAATTCTTCGACTCACATACTATCTCTACACAAAAAATCACGTAAATCCGGTATCAGGGAAATTACTGGGCTTATGAGACATGACCGTTTTCACCAACCATAGGAGACGTTGCCTAGGACAAAAAAACGTGTCACCAATAAGTCCCGATATGGCCGCTCATAGAAGTTGTAGTGAATCCAGTTGCCTTATTCCAAAGGATGCACCATCGAGAAGAAGGGCAAGAAACTCGACGGCGTTGTTGGGTCTAAAAGTGATACCTACCTAATGTACTAACGGAAATAGCAAGGCCAGATTTACATTTCCATTCAATTTTTCAAGTCATGTAAACTCGTTAATTTTTTTGCTTAGTGACAAAATGACTGCAGTCAAATTATCTTTATACCTAGGTATTACATTTATCTATATAATTGCGTAGATTAGTGTTGGACGTGTAAAGTTGCACGTAAACTTTTTTTTGAGACACATGATTCCCTAATCGTATGTAAGTTTAGGGAAACTTACGTTTGCACGCAGAAAAGACCTCGCATATATATTCAGGTGGTATATATAGGTGGTGAGTAAAGTGGAAAGATCTTGTGTCATCATCAACAAGCTGCCAATTCGCTGGATATTCCCTTTTCCAGCTCTTAAGGCACCCACGGGAAGATATAGAGTGGTACTATTCTTAGAAGTTAAATGCGCTAAATTTAGCTATAGAACTAGCTTTCAAGATTGACTGTTTGGCAACAGATTTTTATGGTAACTAGCCAGACATGCACTGGCAAATGCCCACCGTGCTATGGTTGCATCCCTATTCTTTCCTTCACTAAAATGTCAAGCTCATTATAGGATTCGACCCCTTCGATCGATGAGCAACTTCACTACCACTGAGTCATCATCGCTAAGGTAATTAGCGCCTCTATATAAGACTAATTCATTCATTAAAAGTTAACAGCCTGACTGATAGACACTGTATAACGGTTGAATAGTTACACAATGTTTTGTCTCTTTCGATTAAGTTCAAAATTGTCAAAGAACAACAAAGACAAAACATTGTGTAACCACTGTTATACACTGTTTATTAGTTGGCCTATTACACGTTTAATAAAAACAATTGAATGCCATAAGCAGTTCCTAAAGATTCTTAACTGAAATTATCATTACGCTATTACATAAGGCTGGATATGACAATAGAGACAATGCCTCATTCAGTTTAATACATTCATTCGTTTCTGAGTGAATGATTTCTGAATGTGATTGCAGATTTCTACTATGCGTAAGGAGTGGAGCTCCATGTCTGTGTCTGCGTTTCCTGATCGCTATAATCTGAGTTTCTTCAAGACACGTGTGAAGAAGATTTAGGTCTGTATTCTAGGCAAGCGTGCTTTATCGTCAACCGTGCCGTCGCTTGCCACTGTGCCCCAATTCTACTAAGCAAATTGTTTAAAAATGACAAAAAGTGCGACGAAACCATTGTCATTTAGAATTGTGTCCCCGGGTGAGATAGCGGTCGAACGTTAGCGTTCGTCATCATCATCAGCCGGAAGACATCCACTGCTGAAGATAGGCTGCTCTATCATTGGATCGGCTACTCGTCTCGTGCATCCAACGGTTCCCCGCGATTTTGACAAGGTCATCGGTCCACCTAGTAGGGGCTCGTCCTACACTACGTCTTCCGGTACGTGGTCGCCACTCAAGAACCTTTCTTCCCCATCGGTTTTCGGTTCTGCGAGCGATGTGGCCTGCCCTTTGCCATTTCAACTTGCTAACTTTGAGAGCTATGTCGGTGACTTTCGTTCTTCTGCGGATCTCTTCATTTAGGATTTTCACACGCAGGGAAACCCCGAGCATAGCTCTATCCATATCTCGCTGTGGGTTAACCTTCACTGAGTAAAACAGGAGGTAAATAGGTATGTGATATTATATCTGTTTAAGTAGGCAAAAACTTATAGTTAGAAATAGATTTTGATTAATGAATTTTAAGCAGAAGTCCTTGAGTGCTGGCACAAATTGGATTATTGGGAAAAGAAAGCACTGCATCTTAAAATATTTTAGTATTTTTTTTTTTTTTTTTCTTATTTAACGGTCGGTCCCATGGCTAAGTAACCCTGACTGGAAAGCGAGGGGTATTGGGTTTGATCACCGGTCTAGGGCAAACTTTGTGTATTGTGCATAAAATATGTTGCTTCGTTTGTTCACGTTTGTTCACGTGTGTATGTCCACGTCACCTGCGACATAATGAATCCTAGTGTAGGGTATAACTGTCTAAGCATTTGTTTGTTGTTGTTTTAAAGCATTGGTATTGTAAAGGTTAGAGCAGTGGAATGGTCAGTGGTCGAGTTGTCCAGTCCAGACGCTTATTCAAATTTCCCTTTCCAAATTACTTATAAGTACTATCTTTATTTTTGTATTATTTTTTCCCGGACTAGTATTTACTGTCAACACAATAGTTATGCGATAGTATAATGATTGGGTTTGTATTCAATAGCAAATGTTGACTAATTTTAGACGTTAAGTAACCGACAACCGGTCTTACAAGCCGGAATGCCGCCTGACTAGTTTAAAGTGTTGCAGAACTATAACTTCGCTGTTAAACCTATCTTACCACCATATAGGTGCACAAGTCTTACTTAGCAGCCCATATGCATACGAAGTGAAAAGGCAAACATACCTAACCTACACATACATATGTATTAGCTTCTGCCCGCGGGTTTCACCCACGTTCCCACAGGAACCATGCATGTTATCGGGATTAAAGTAGCCTATGCTACTCTCCGGTCTATAAACTATATCTATGCCAAAAATCACGTCGATCCGTTGCTCTGTTACTGCGTGAAAGAAGGACAAACCAACAAACACACTTTCGCATTTATAATATTAGTAGAATTTATGCTATTAAATTAGTATTTTTCCATACAACTTTAAATACCTATCCAATCAAAATTATCTGCACTACCGTGTAAAATCACCACATTACACCTAGGTTAACTGGAAGATAATGCTTTATAGCATTAAGTTCGCCTATATACTTTCAAGTATGATTGTGCAATAAGGAATTTTCTATCTATCTATCTATCTATCTATACATTTACTGTTACCTAATTAAGGTCTAGGTAAATAGATACAGAGATTCTTGTTTCCTGTGAATTTTAACTTAGGTATCTTCAGGACTAGATTGAATAGCTATCTTCTAAATTTACGTGCTCTATCTTCCACATCTTCGCTTACCATCCAGCGAGTTGCAGGTGGTCAAAAAAGATGTATTTATAGTATGACATTGATGAAGATAGGTGCTGCACAAAATGCTCTATACTAATTAATTACTTATTTAATTACCAACAATATATAAAAGGAGATATCCTGACTGACCTATAGACGCGTGCTCCTAAACTGCTAAAGATTGAAATCTGACATCTGGTTTCCTTTTGTAATGCAGATGCACATTAGGAACGTAATTTGTGATATTCAGCCCCTAAGGGGGCAAAACACTGTGTTAAAGTCCGTTTGAACAACAATTTCTTTTGTCGGGCTAGTGAAACTTCGGAAATAGATTATGCAAATAAAAACAACAAGATCTTGTTTAATCGTTTTTTTGAAAATCATCCCTTGAAGGGAGGTAAATACCTTATACATAAAATTGCTTTTAAAAAGCGTGAATCAACTTCCACGAAAATATCGCGATATTTGGAATTTCATCCCCCATTTTTTCCCCCCTTAGGGGTGATATTCTTTGATAACATAAAAGGGCCACTCTTGAGATATAACCCTACTCGTTTAGATCAGTTGAAACCGACTAACATCGCCACAAAAAGAAATACTAATTAATTGAGAACCAAGGGGAAGTCGGTTGAAAGTATAAGTCCGGCGCTGGACTGTCTAGTCTCCAATCCAACAGAATATTAACTTAGATTTAATTAAAGATTGGGCCACTAGACACCAATTAGACATAATCAGTAGTTATTATCGGTATTAAGGAATGCCTCGAATGTGCGTGTTTTCGGAACATTAGGTTACAACCTGTTGGCAAGATTTACACGGAGGGACGAACGGTTTCAGGTTTGGATGTGGTACAATTTGTTTCAGGTTTTTGTTTTACCAGTAGATATTGATATTAAAAATAGCAATATCACAGTATTTATAGTAGGTAGTCTTTGCAATAAAGTTTGACAAATATCTCATCCGGTCTTTAGTCGATGTGATTTGGTCAACGATTGTACCCTACTTGTGCTAATTAATTATTCTGTGGTTAACCTAGAATGAAAACTTATGTATAGGTAAGTTAAATACTCATTTATATAAACATGATGAAAACTTCATTTTATTAAAATTAACTTTACGAACGTAAACTTACAATAAACTTTTGTAAACACAATTTGACTCATTGACGTTTGACATGCATGGCATTTTAAAATTTGCTATGGAAAGGTCGTTGCACTAAAATTGATAATGTGTATCAAATCATCTTTGTGACCTACAATTCGATTTTTTTTATCAAAAGATAAGCAAAATCATTTGCTAAAATTTGGTGTTAAGACCGTTTTTATTATACAAAAAACACTATCTTGACAAAAAGTATTCTAGTTAAGATAGAATATTCTCAATTCCATACATACACTGAAAAGAAATTCTTTTGATCGAAATAATACTGGGAAAAATCACAAACACAACCCGAAAAGATTTGCCTACCCATAACAGTAGCATTGCCATCAAGAAATTTGAAGCAAAAAGATCTGCGCGGACACTCGCTGAAGTGTTAGTTCTACCGCCTGTATTTATAAGAATTTAAGTATTCTTCCTTCCCAAGAATGCCGCATCCATTCCACACTTCCACAGAAACAAATGCAGTATAATACTTAGGCTGTAATTAATTGAATGGGGTCATTGACCCCATCGCCGTGGTTTAGGGACAGGGTGTGCCCGTGGAATTGGGGAAATTAGGCTTCTGAGAAACGGTGAGTAAGGAATGAGCGGAAAAAGTTATGGATCATGAAATTATAAGTTTGCTATACCATCGGCAGGGTTCGGCAGAGCTCTGAGAGCCTGTTTGGATTTGTACTACTGTTTTGTTTTTTATTCTGTGTCTGTGAAATAGAATGACTGGTAACGTGTATTTGATAGATGTAATAAGCTGAAATGTTAAAATGGGTATTTTTCTATAATGTGTATTTTAGCCTTTAGTATAAATTTAATAAAAAACTTTCCGTCCCGAGTATTTCCGTGAATATGATGCTTACAATAATAGCGTCCAGATATCTTTTTTAATACTATATGATGAGACGAGCTGGTCGTTTGCCTGATGGTAAGCATAACGCCGATCCTCAAATGCAGTGCCATTCATAACTTTGAAACACAAAGGCCTGCGCGGCACTGCAGTGCGCTCATTACCCTGAGACATTAGATATTAAATCTCATAAGCCCAGTAATTTCACTGGCTACTCTGCTCATCAAACCGGAACACACTAATGCTTGCACATTACCTACTTGGCGGCAGCAAACGAGCAAAGTGGTGGTAACAACCAAGACGGACTCCCGCAGAAGTGAAAATTCTTCAGCTATTAAAAATAATCACGGTAAATATCCTGTTATAACGTATAAAATTTAAAAAAAAAACTAATTTTTTTAACTATTATTTTGGCGTTAACTTGCTTGTTATTGCGTGCAGCTTATACTATTACTTATTCTATTGCAAAGTAAAACTGTAATTGTACTGTGTTACTGAAACACAAAGAAATATCGAACATTTAAATTAGTAAAATCTATTCTTTTGTTTTGGAAATAGAATTTAATACCTAGGTACCTGGTTATAATTTAATACCTACATGGCCAACCAAACCTTTGTTATACACGTATATGCTCGTGACAATCAAAGTAGTTTTTTTTTGTTTTTGGCTTCACGTGATTTGCGTATTCAGCCAGTGTCAAGTTATAATAAATCTCTAGTTTTGGTGCATAAAAGTCATCAAAGTCACGTTAAAGTTTTGTCTAGGCGCGGTCGAGTCATCAAAGTAGTTGTAATTTTTATTCGAAGACTTCCTTCAAAAACTCATTTAAAAACCAAATCAAATGACGCAGGCTGCATCGTCATTAAAACGAACCTAACGGTACTTTAGCCTTCATTCGGAACGCCACGAAAAAATCCCACGTTTTGACAGGTGTCACGTTGACAAGCGTTTTGACAGCTATTGTCAGTGAGAGTGGTATGTAATCAAAATGCCGTTTGGTTTTTGATAGATAAGCTGGGTGGAGGCTGGGTAATCTTCAGTTGTTAGATTCCCTTTATGGTAACATAATCTCATAAAATACGGTTAGGTTAAAATAATCAGTATAATAGTGTTTTGTCAGTACAGAAACTAACTCAGACCACATCTATACCTCCCTACTTCTTACTTATTCATACTAATATTATAAATGTAAAAGTGTGTTTGTGGGTTTGTTGGTTTGTCCTTCTTTCACGCAGTAACGGAGCAACAGATCGACGTGATTTTTGGGATAGATATATTTTATGGACCGGAGAGTAACATAGGCTACTTTTTATCCCGGAAAAATACACGGTTCCTGTGGGAACGCGGGTGAAAACCGCGGGCAGAAGTAGTAATAATATTACAAGCAGTAAAGTCTGTAACTTTGTTTTTTGTTTGTTTGAACCGCTGCCTGCGCTGTTCCGTAATATTCCGTCCATAAAATTATTAATCACATGCGCATCTGTGCACACACGATTATAAAGAAAAACGCTTTTAACATACATACATTTTTGTTAAGTGACGTGGATGAAAAGTTAAAACAGAGGCATTAATCCAATTCCGCACCCTTCCTATCTCCATGCATCGTTGTTTGCTAACAAAAAATATTTCACCCGCGATAACGCTTCTTTCTGTATTTGTTTACTTTCTCACGGCCCGCACTGTACGAATTGAGGCGTAATCGTGAACTGGTTTGTGGAATGATTCGGAAGTGGAATGGTGGAGCAGTAATTTTTTTATAGTTACCTACTCTTGATTTTGTCAGATTCGTTTGAGAAAAGCCGCGTTATGTGGACAATACATACATATATACTACTGCAATGAGGTTGAAAGTTGATACATTAGTGCAAGAAAATGTTATGATGTAATATTTTACTAAAGAATACCACCCCAAAGTGTGGAAAAATGGGGGAAAAACGACTTCTAAAAAAGAAGAAGGTTCTAAAGTCAGTTTTTTATGTTTGTTATCTCAGACCTCTGTCATTTATAAACCAAGGGCTGAGTCATCCGCGTCCGTAGGAGTGTACCCCATTATGAAACCCTACACGTGGCCCTTGGGTGGTGCCAATCAGATGACACACTGGTGGTAGGCTGCAGCCGAGGCTAGTGACCACCCACCGAACAAAGTCGCGCCGCCAAATGGCTTTGCCATGTTCCGGTGCGTTGCTCGGTGGCGCCGTCAGAAAGACGGGTCGGAACAGTAGCGTCACTTTGGTGGACCGAATTTGACACGCAACAGGGCATCTGCAACAGGAGACTAGTCGCGGAGGGTAGCGGGATCCGAGGCACGGTGCACCGCTGGCCGACCGCAGGTAGTAGGGGGCCCAAGTAGTGAACTAGCCACTCACGAAAGGCTGCCCCGCCAACTGTCGAAAAATCCCGGGATGCGCCATCGTGCCGGTCGGCGACCGGAAGAGAGGGCCCGATGGACATCCCCGGGGGGGCTCGGGCGTCCCCGCAGTCTCCAGACTAGTCCCCCAACGTTGTATGTGCCCTGATGTGTGTCTCTGGGTCTACACTGTGCAGCCTCGTTCCACTGCCGTCTTTCTACCTCCTTCACTCCCTAAACAAAATGAGAAAGAAAAATAAAGGAATAAAGTTTCTACAGCGCGTGCACTCCCTCTCTTTAAAAGTGCATCTCTGTAACATAAGAGGTTTGCACTCCAATCTCGTAGCAGTCCATCACCACCTTGAGACTGATAAACCTCACCTTTTCTTTCTCACGGAGACCCAAATCAGATGTCCATCTGACCTGGGGTACCTTTCCTATCCAGGATATACCCTAGAGCATAACTTTAAGCCACGCGCAGGCGTGTGCTTATTTGCCCGTGATGACATCTGTTTTCGACGTCTCCGAAATCTTGAAAACCCCAATTTCACTGTGCTATGGATTTTGCTTGACACAGGGGTAGAGAAAATCCTCTACGCTTGTGTTTATCGGTCGCACAGCGGGGATCAGGAGACAACAAAGCTCACAGAATATCTCAGTGAGGCTGCGGATGTGGCTCAGCAAAGGTACCCGACTGCCCAGTTGGTATTTCTGGGGGATTTTAATGCCCACCACCAAGAGTGGTTGTTCCCATACCAGAGTACCGACCATGCTGGTAGAGAGGCATGCAAGCTTGCTTTGGCGTTGAATCTCACGCAGCTGGTCAAAGAGGCGACTCGAGTACCGGACGTTGATAGCCACACGCCTAATTGCTTAGACCTTCTGCTGACAACAGAACCAGACCGCTACTCAGTGTCGGTATCACCGCCATTAGGTAGCTCCGACCACTGTCTGGTGAAGTCTGTGTCGACATACTCCCCGCCTGATCCCAGCCTTAAAGGCACTCGGCGGGTATGGCGATACAAGTCAGCAGATTGGGATGAGATGCGGTCTTTTTTTGCATCTTATCCTTGGCAGCCGGTTTGCTTTTCTTCGGACAATCCTTCGACTTGTACGGATGCTGTGACGGGTGTGGTGCGTCAGGCTATGGAGTATTTTATTCCTTTCTCCGACGTACCACTGTCTGGCAAAGCACGCCCTTGGTTCGGAGCTGAATGTGGACGCGCTGAAGTGCTAAAACATGAGGCGTACCTAGCCTGGGTTGATGCTCGAAACCGGAAAGCGAAGGATACTTGCCAAAAGAAGAAAGCCTTTAACAAAGCTGCCAAGTCTTGCAAAAAGGCTCTTCAGAAGGCTCGACTCGACCATATTGGCCGAATAGGGAACAAACTTGCTTCATACCCTACGGGTAGTAAAGCTTTTTGGTCCCTGGCTAAATCGGTCGAGACGAACTTCTGCCGCTCTTCACTACCTCCACTGCTTAAACCTGATGGGTCACTGGCCCACACCGCTGAAGAGAAAGCAAACTTGTTCGCGTCTCTTTTTGCGGATTCTTCGCGTCTTGATGCCGGTAGTGCGACGCCTTCGTCTCCCCCAAGCGGTTGCGAGACACTTATGTCGGAAATTCGCATCCGCCAGATGGAGGTTCGCAAAACTCTACTGAATCTTGACGTGAATAAGGCCAGTGGCCCTGATGGAATATCTGCTATTGTTCTGAGGACTTGTGCTCCCGAGTTGTCTCCTGTACTGACGCGCCTTTTTCGCCTCTCTTTAGAGACTGGACAAGTGCCAAGATCCTGGAAGCTGGCTAATGTGCAGCCTGTGCCCAAAAAAGGTAGTCGTGCCGACCCATCCAACTACAGGCCCATCTCAGTCACGTCCATACTTTGTAAGAGTATGGAACGTGTGCTGAATAACAGGCTCCTGGCATACCTTGAAGCGAATGACCTCTTTAGTGACCGGCAGTACGGATTTCGCCGAAACCGGTCCACTGGAGATCTTCTTGCGTATGCCACGCACATCTGGAGTGAGGCCATCGAGAGGCACGGAGAAGCGCTTGCTGTTTCTCTCGATATCTCGAAGGCCTTTGATAGGGTCTGGCATGACAGCCTTATTAGTAAGCTCCCAGCGTACGGCTTGCCCACTGGACTTTGCGTTTGGATATCTGACTTTTTGAGGGAAAGATCAATTCGAGTAGTCCTTGAGGGCTGCTCGTCTGATCAAATGGCGATCAATGCCGGGGTACCTCAAGGGTCAGTTCTCTCTGCGACCCTCTTCTTGCTACACATTAACGATCTGCTCAAACCCGGTATCTTTGGGTATGCAGACGATAGCACGGTTGTTGAGAGATACACGTCCGATGCACGTTCCAGTGGAGCACAGATTCAGGCTCTTAGAGAGGCCATGGTTGACCGCATGAACTTGACATTGTCGGCCGTCTCCCAATGGGGTGACGCTAATCTTGTCAAGTTCAATGCATCGAAAACCCAGGCATGTCTATTCTCCGCAAAAAAGAGTCAATTTCATCTGGCTCCCACTTTCCAAAATATATCTTTACCTATTACTGACCATCTTGAGCTTTTAGGTATAACGCTGACTCCTACTCTCAACTTTGGCTCCTTCATAGAGTCCAAGGCCAAACTAGCTGCAAAAAAGCTGGGCATATTGGCGAAGGTGAGGCAGTACTTCACACCTGGACAGCTTCTCAATTTGTATCAAGCCCAAGTCCGATCCTGTATGGAGTACTGTTCTCATCTTTGGGATGGCTCTGCCAAATATCAGCTCGAGGCGTTGGAGACCATTGAAAGGCGAGCAAAGAAGATCATCAGTAACGATAGGTTGTTTGAGGGTAAGCTTCTGAGTCTTGAGCATCGACGCAAAATTGCAAGACTCTCAGTGTTCTACAGGATACATTTTGGGGAGTGCGCGACAGAATTACACAACTTGATTCCAGCATCTCCATTTTTCCAACGGACGTCTAGAGGCACGGCACTGCGTCACCCGTATATGGTTGATATCCCTCCTGTCCGTACCAAGCGTTTTGCTTCAACCTTCATTATGCGGACGGCTAAGGAGTGGAATTCTTTGCCGGCCACTGTGTTTCCCAATAGCTATAATTTGGGAGTTTTCAAGACGAGAGTGAATAGGTTTCTTCTAGGCAAGCGTGCTCCATCGTCGACCGCATCGTCGCTTAAGATCAGGTGAGATCGTGGTCAAACGTAAGCCTATTACAGATTAAAAAAAAAAAAAAAAAACCAACTAGCTTCTGCCCGCGGTTACACCTGCGCGGCGTTCCCATAGGAACCATGCATTTTTCCGGGATTAAAAGGAGCCTATGTTATCTGCAGTCCATAACCTATATCTATGCCAAAAATCACGTTGATCACTCGCTTCGTTGCTGCGCGAAAGATGGACAAACCAACAAACCAACAACAACAACTATTTATTTTATATACATCAGTTATGAGAACCTCCCTTGGAAATACGTCATTTAAATTATTCACCTCAAAATGTCAAGCAGTGTGTCATTTTCTGGAATTATTTCTAAGTCCCTTCTAATCAACATCATAATTTGTCAAAGTTCAATATAGTTCAGCGATCTAGGGCTGCTAGGGAGTTCTGTAGAAATTTGACGTAAACTTTAAGTGCATTTTCTTCAATGAAATATTCCGAATTTCAAAAACTCGTAAATCGTATGTTGTTGGATCTCAAGGACTAGATTGAACCCCTTTCAGGATAACGTACCAATTCAAACTCATGCAATATATGCAAGCATGTAACGTCGACCAGCCGTCAGATAGATTACTTTGCTTAGATTTTTTAAGCGTTTACCCACACTAATGGGTTTTTAAACATCTCAAAAACTATCTGGGATATATGAATTATCTTAAAATAGAAACCTCTCATTAAGACCAATTCACAAATGATAATTATTATCTAGGCAGATAATGCAATGTACAGTGCAATAAAAAAGATTGCGTGGCCTCGCCAAAGCAAATATCACTTTTTATCGCCATTTATTATGTTTCATAAAGTTGTTGCCAAGGTGTCGGCGGAAAGCGATCTGTAAAGCAGTATGTTAATTTATTTTTACATTGTAAATCCTAATCTATGACAAAATAATGTTACGTACCTACATCAATCTCTAGTTCAATCGAGAAGCCTAAAACTAAAACCGTTAGTTTAGTAGCTACTCTGGTTTTTTAATAATCTAGTTAGATTGCTCTAGTATGCAATTTATTATGTATATTACAATTATTTGTCATTTTATGAATGCCGTGTCTACTTCTATAAGATCTTACACTTATATTAAGCAGCACATTGTTTTTAAATTTACCATGATTATTAGTGTATATTTAACGTCCATTTTAGTGAACTTATATAAAATAAAAAAGTCGATCGCTTTTCTTTAATAGTACCTACACCCTAAAGCTTTTGAAGAATATTATAGCTTACGTTAACCGTGCAACAAAGTGTAACAAAAGCATCTGAATATGCTACCATTGTTTTCAAAAAGTCTAGTTTCTCTCTTCTCTCCAACACTCTGACCAAACCCTTTGCGTAATAATGTAGCTGCCCGACTGGCCTAGAACTGCTGGTACTAACTATTTATTCTAAGACCTGACTCATCTAGTTTTTTGACTTCCTGCCATGTGTTGTTTATTTTTACAGTTGGAAAACTGTTTTGTCGTTTGAAAGCTTTTGTTTTGTGATTGGAAAGTATGAAATAAAAGAGTTTATTTTTATTTTTATTAGTTAGATTTTGTAAGTGGTAGGACTAACCCTTCGAGTGTCCGTCTGGATTGGTACCACCGCTTTGCACGTGAAGTCTGCTGCCAATCAGTAATGTGCATTACCTACTGTGTTCCGGTTTGATGAGCAGAGTAGCCAGTGAAATTACTGGGCTTATGAGACTTAATACCTAATGTCTCAGGGTAACGAGCGCACTTCAGTGCCGCGCAGGCCTTTGTTTTACAAAGTTCTGAGTGGCACTGCAATTGTTATGGGCCGGCGTTATGCTTACCATCAAGCAAAATTCCTATCTCGTTTCAGGCCTGATGCGTTTAATTTTTTTTAATTGGTTTTAAAAAAGCGGGATCTTATTTCGATGAAAATGTCGCGATAGGTATATTTGCAATTTCATCCTCCATTTTTCCTCCCTTTGGTAAATTTTGGTATTTTATTAGTAAAACGTATGGAAAAAAATACAAATGAATTAAGAACCTCTACCATTTTAGTCGGTTGAAAAGAACAAATCTTACCTGTGCATTGTGAGACAGCTAACACCACCAGTGCGAAGAGAATCACCACGTTTCTCAATTCCATAGTGTTGCTATTATTTTACACTTAAAATACAAGAACACTACTGCACTTGGCAGAATAACTTTAGGCACTTGGTATCACTGTCACTGAAGGCACTTCCTTATCCTGAGTTAGGCACGTCTCGGTATCTGTGGAAAACAAAAAAAAAATCGTTAGTTTTTTTGTTAGTATTGTTAATTTGTGGTTCTAAACTTGAATGCTCCCAAAATTGGAAATGTTTTGATTTCTCTGTGCATTTTGTGTCTGCATTGATTTAAAAATAAATGCTTTTTTGTATTGTTTCATGCATTCTCTATACTTTTTTGTGTCTGAAGGCACTAAGTATATTTAAAATAACTGTGGAGTATACAACTATACAAGGATTTTATAATATTATTACGTCCATGGGACTATACGGCTCAAATGTCTCATTCGAAGATTGTATTTAAAATAGTTTATTATAGGTTATAACTTAAAATATTTTTGGTAAATTTTGGATTTTTTTAATTTTGAATTGTTTTTTCTTTCAAACAAATGTGTAAAAATTTCTATCTCTAAAGGTGGCTAAGTTTCACATGAAAATATCGCGTAAACTTGGACACTTTAAAAATCTGCCACTTAACAATTAGTAAAATTAATAATGTTCATAAATCCGACCAAAATAAATGCGAAAGCGTGTTTGTAGGATGGTATGTAGTCAGTATGTCAAAACATAGTATGTAAAAAAGTTGTCAATGTCAGCCGCTTGCTTATTCAGTTACGAGTGTTTTCAGTACTCGTGATGCCATTAATTTCAACAAAATTATCGTAAAGCCCGCATCAATTTCCCGAGTTATATCGCTTGTGTATAATCTTTACAACTGGTAATAAATCCGGGTTTATTGCAGAATATAATGCCTTTTAGCTTTTTGGTCGACGATACTTTACGAATGAGAGAGTGCCCCCACACTAGTGCGTTATATCGGTTGAAATTATCGCCATGCGTTGTTGTCATATACCTAGGTTTCATACATTTTGTATTAGGACGCGTGCTATCTTACACACTCGTGCGATAGTAACGACGCTATTGAAGTAGGAAGTTTGTGTCTGCGTACTCCGATATTGCGTTGTATATGAATAGAATAAGAATAAAAAACATTTATTGACAAATATAACGTACCTACACTATTTTGGACACAGTTAAGATTCTTAAAACAGTAGGCACTGGCGGCGTAACGGGGGGGGGGGCAGGGTCGGTCCGCCCCGAGTACCAAGCACATTTCGAGTATCACGAAATCCGCGCTTGACGCAAAAGCGTTGTTATTCTGACAAGCAAACGTACGTTTGCTTGAGCGTCTAGGGTGCCCCTAGTGTTACTTTTTAATACATTGAAATTTGTCTGCACAAATTCTTACCTTTTTTAAGACCAGACTTTTGTAAGACAAGTTGGTAACTAGGTGTCTTGTTTTTTATCATGAAAACCAACACGCGGTCATTTTTGTATATCCGATCCGTCGCATATATTATATGACGTATGTATTTAATTACAGCTTTAATACTTTTCAAATGATGTAATTAAAAATTCAAACAATATAACTTTTTTACACAGTACGGCTTGAGAACTATTTATGAGATACTAGAGTTTGCCCATGACTTCGCACGTGTGGTATCAGATACATAACCTACAGCACTAAGTAATAATATAACTTGTGACTAGTGAAAGAATTTTTAGAATTGGGCCACTGGTTCCAGCAAACCATCAACAAGTTTTAGTTCCGCACAGCGCACGCCACGGAAACTCTCAGATGAGACGATTTACAAACAAATATACATATACTAGCCCGCGGTTTTTACCCGCGTACCCACAGGAACCGTGCATTTTTCGGGATAAAAAGTAGCCTATGTTACTCTCCGGTCCATAAACTATATCTATGCCAAAAATCACGTCGTTCCGTTGCTCCGTTACTGCGTGAAAGAAGGACAAACCAACAAACACACTTTCTTTACACAACAAAGTTATTTTATACAATAATTAAATACCTATAAGTAGAATTATAGATTCAGTCAAGTTTTTTAAGTTCAGTTTTTGAGATTTGCAGTAAGCTTAGACGACGTGATGTCAAAAAAAGGTGGATAAAATTCTTTGATAAAGAAATTGCAGCGTGTGTGACTACTGTATTTCAAGCTTAACAATAATCTGATAAAAACATGTCTTCGTATATCGATATGACTCAATTAAGACAGATATACCTCTTTTCCTGACAAATCAGTTTTGTGATAGATTGTGCCCTATCGTAGTCTATATCTCCATTTGTGCCCCTACGTGACTCTTGCACCCAGTTATTAGCTATCTGACCCAATACTCTATCTATTTTATGTCTGGTCAAATATCAGAGTATGTTGTAATACATCTTGCTTGAAGAATTTAGACGAGTGATAACGCGAAAGTAATATTTATTTACTTAGACGTAGCAGGGCTTTGACCATTATATTGTAGCGTGATTGGAGGGAATTTACATTCTGCGTATTGAACATTCTGCGTATTGACCATTCTGCTGACGCAAATAATCAGAAATTACACATTATGCGTGTTTTGAACAGTCTGCGTGTACACTCATTTTTATTGTCCGCTTGGCTAACTACCATCATTTAAGGTGCTATCCCGAGTTAATTCCATTTATAATTCTTTCCTCTTTACACATACTGTCGGTTTGCATTGATGTAAAAGAGAAACAATAACGCGCGCGCTTAAAAATTCAGTAAGAATCCAAAAAAGCGTACTTTCTAAATTAAACCTAAAACGTACAAAAAAAATTGCTTTAAAAATCGACGAACCGACTTCAGTGACAAACTATTGAACCGATTTTGATGTAATTTCTATGGGAACAATCGGAAAGTATATCCTTTCAAACAAAAAAATAATTTTCCAAATCGGTTTATAAATGATTGAGCTATGAGGTAACAAACATAAAAAATACCCACCGAATTGATAACCTTCTCCTTTTTTGGAAGTCGGTTAAAAATGTATCCTTTCAAAAAATCATTTCTTTCATCTATCTTTCCCACCTAATTCTAAACCTTTTACTTCCACTTGAACGACTAACCATCTTTCTGTTTACAAAACTGACAAGTCTATCTCGTCCCAAACCCTATGTTCCATGTCAGCCCCATCATTTACATCTAATTTCCTTCCCTGAACCCTGAAGCTCAGATCAAAGGGACGGAAGCCCTGTACTAATAAATTAGTTTATTTTTAACTCGTTTTGGATCGGCCAGTTACTATGCTTTAAGTACGGGCTTCCTGGATTGGTTATTAATTATTTATAGATAGATCTCTTTATTTGTATTGATTGGCTGGAAATGGATGGATTGAATGGTGTATTATTTTGTTTGTTAATACGTCTATACTAGTATTAAAACAGTGGATTATGTGTGAAGATCGATTGCGAATGAATTCTTGGGATCTTTTTTAGGGCTTCATACCACAAATGGAAAATTAACCCTTTTAGGTCACTTCGCCGTCCGTCTGTCTGTCAAGACCCTGTTTCTCAAGATTGCGTGGAGGTATTAAGGGTTCCTTATTTCCTCTTGAAGTACGAATCCTAAAAATTTACGAAGGAATGTGCAAGAAAAATACTGAAAGACTTGCTATTTAAATAGGTACTGTAGGTACTATTGGATAACAAGTCAGTCGTTTGCCTAATAAGAAACTCCGCTCTATATTAATCTCTATTATCGACGGCTCCATAACTAAGTTGGTAGTAACCCCTGCAAAGCGAGGGGTCCCGGGTTCGATTCCCGGCCGGGCAGATTTTGTGTAAGCATAAAGTTTGTTCTCGGGTATTGGATGTTTGTGATGTGTATCTGTGTGTGTCCATGCTACCTGCGACACCGGGAATCCTAGTGGGGGGTATGAGTGTAAGTGTTTATTTATTATTATTTATTTATTATTTTCCTAAACAAAATCTCCTTCCACACCTATTCGCGAAATTAGGATTCTACAAAACTGGATACTTAATTTTATAACTAACTAGTTTTAAATACCTTTCCAAATACTGCCTGCTTCTTTCCGTACCAGTTTAGGAGATATAACCGTTTTCCATAAGACTTTAATTATTTTAAGAGATTATTGCTATTCTAGTTAAAATTCCGAGTTCATCAATATTCGATGGTTGGCTCAAATTGGAAGACACAGCGGGTAAGAAGGCATAAGAGTTGTGGCAGTCGACGTGGTGTTTTTTATACATGATAAGGTTTATGAGCAGGTGTTTTGCCTCATGTAAGCATAACACCTGCCTATAACAATTGCAGTGCCACCTAGAGCTTTGAAAAACAAAGGAAAACATAAAATCAGAGTACAGTCGATCGGTTGTACTTATAATTGAAACGGGTCTGGAGCTCATCTGATGATTAAAGAAGTTTAGTTCTGTTTTTAAATTGGTTAAAAGAGCAGCTAAGCCCAGAAAACTCATTTATTTCTACTATGCAATGTTAACCTAACGTTTAAACCAGTTTTTTCCATAACTTAAATACCATTTGTCGGGCCACTACCTATACACACTAATTTTATTAATACTAAAAAAAGTGAAGTAACAATCAACGTCTCGTAAATCAGAATCAACGTACAGTAAGTGGTAGATGGCCTACGTACGAGGTAAGAGTTACTTACGAACTGGTAGAAAGCTTTGAGATTTTATATATGAATTCCGTTTTATAATATGAATAGGTATTATATCATGATATCTAATATCTATAAAGACCTATAGGTCCAAACCTATAGATGCAAAACACAATTGTATAGTATTTGTATAGCTGCGATTTGATGGGTATGCATCAATCACGGATCACGCGCAAACCATGGAAGATTCATGATCACCGTCTCTACTTGAAAATAAAGTTTTACATCAGCCACTGCTTGTTCAGGGTAGAAGTTGCGATAAATACGCGCTGGTGTGCAAGCAATTCGTGTAGCGCAGTCGTCGCATTGGTCCATAACTTTTTAACGTTTCTACTGTCGATAACGAATGTAGAAAGCGACTTTGTCTAACCCCAGATGAGACAAGGTCAATTACTAACCTATCAAGAGTAACAAGATACTTTTAAGAAATTCTACTTACGAAATAAAGCAGGTGAAGCCGCGGGGTGCCACAAGTAATCTATAATCATGACTAATAATTGAGAAGGAAATAATTATTACCAGCATACCAAGCAAGGTATTAATAAATTAATGCTAAGCAATGCAATTTACATAATGTAAGATTTCTCTAAATCAAATCTAACAGCCTTACTAATAAACACTGTATAACGGTTGAATAGTTACACACTATTTTGTCTCTTTCGATTTAGTTTAAAATTGTCAAAGAACAACAAAGACATACCACCATCTAGTCCGAGCACGGCACCCGCTTCGACCTATGCTTTTACGACCTCTATTCAAAAAATGTTTTCACAACCACTGCGTGCTCAGTGCAGACGCTGCGGTAAATAAGCGGTGGTGCACAAGTGATGTATGTAGCGTAAAGCGGAACAGTCATCGCTTTGAGCCCAAGCAGGGCTTCGAGACAGCACTATCTGGCCGTATTGCCGTTTCGTGGTTTTTTGATGGTTTTGCATCCAGCCGGCTTGAGCGTGTATTATCTGGTAATCCGCGCTTGATGCAAAAGCATGGTTATTTTAACAGCAAAACGCATACTTGCATAAGCGTCGTAGGTCTAGCACATACCCCATCTTTGACCACATCGAGTCAAAGATGGGGTATATGCTAGACCTAGATTATAACTGGCTCTCAAGTACAATGCCGGAACACACCGATAGGTGCTTGGCGTCAAATTTTCAACTTTTTTTTTTCTTTCGTGGCCAGGCACGGTTTATTTATTTTGCCAATTTCAAGTTTAAAATTATCAATTTTATTGAGTAGCTAGCCAAGCGAAAACTATATAATGTGAAATAAGGGTCACACGTCCAAAGAGTCTTAAACATGTTTTTATACAACATGCACCAAATAAGGTAGCATTCTACTCACTGCAAGAATTCTAAGGCTTAAATTATTTATATTATTAATATATTCTAGAAAAAAGGACAAGGTTGCCCTCTGGTAATTACACCTTAGCTATTGACTTTAGTTGTAACTGAATTGAAATTTAATAAAACTATATTAAATTTACTCACTTTATCAGTGTAGAAAGTCCTTTTTAGTCGACTTCAAAAAAGGAGAAGGTTCCCAATGCGTCGTATTTTTTAACTCTGTCTTTTCATAAATTTAATGTAAAATTCATATTTCGCATTATTTTTGTCGTAGTCGGTTCTCGCTTCTTTGCAAGCAATCGTTTTCCTTATTCTTATGAATCTACGCCTCACGACTTTTCATACAAATTTTCAAGTTCAAAATATCTACATATTCGAGTAATGAAAGTAAATGAACTCATAGCAAAGATAGTTAACACATAGTGAAGACCGTATTTATGTCTCTTTAAAAAAAAGATAATTTTGATTTTCTGTTTATAATTGCTATAGAAAATTTAAAATAATTAATATTATTATTATTTTTTTCGAAATTTTTGTCTACTAATTATTTATAGGTACCTATGTATCCTTTTATTAACCTACTTTCATAAAAGAAGGTTTTCAATTAGTCTGTATTTTTTGTACACAAAGTTCTTTAAAATATATACGGTCTATATACATTCATTTCGAAGATTTTGTGGTCTTTGAGGTTGTTTTAAAAACGGCTGTTGAGAGCTTTGTAGATATATGGTGTAAATACTCATGTGGTTGAATTAGTGTGTGAGTTACCAATTACTTAAATTACAATTGAAAAGATGCGGTCACCACCTACCAATTAAAACTAGGTCTTGATCAATTCAATGTCAAGCCTACTTCCTAGTACGTCTAGACTGGCTGAGTACATATAATCATTGCACAATAGTTTGGCATTGGTCTCGAGTCATTGCTCGCGCTGATGATCAACCTTGATCGGTACGCATTGTTATGTCATTAATATTGTGGGTTAATTGAGTAACAATTGAAGGTTATTCATTACCAGCCGTAACTTCAAAGTTTTTTTCAGGGCTGTTGCATCTTTGACAGACGTAGCGGTTTAGTAGAGTAAGGTTAGCGGGTTTGATTTCTATAACGGGTTCAATATTTTTTTACTAAGCTACCGGAGCTGTCATGCTCACGAAAAAGGTTCAGCTCGCGGCATCGTGTGGCGGATCGCCCTCTTCCCTCAGTAATGGTTGAGGAGAGCGATGGCTGGCACATGGGTCATACTCCTTTCCTAATCACTGCTTTTACGGGCACAAAATCATTGGTTCTCTCTCTGTAAATGAAGTCATTTTAATTTAATTTTTGTCTCTGCTCTAATAATTAGTAATTAGGTATCATTTTAATAGCTTAAGAGGAAGTAGGTACATTAAAGGTCAATAAAGATCACAAATGCGCAGTGACTTAAGAAATTGATTCTCAGACGTTTTAGGCTTCAATAAATCTTAACAAAAGTTTTACAAGAGGAATGTTAAAATATTCCTGTCAGCGTGTCTTTTTCTGTTAAAATGTGAGATTAAGTCACGCACGAACACGATTCGGAGTCACGATTTTGATGCTTTCCTCTTTCTTCTCTCTCTTTCTCTCTCTCTCTCATTATTAGGGTTGCCAACTTGTGTATATAGGTAAAAGTATCCGCAACTATTTTATAGCTTGGATTCATAGTGTGATGAGAAACTTATCTTATTAATTTGTATGCTGACTAGGGACTTATTCGTGGCATCATACAACATTATATTGTTCATGTTTCTTATTGTTTTGTAATGTTAAATGTTCGGCTAAAAGTTTTCTTTTCCTTTAATTTTATTTATTTGGTACTAAAATAATTGTAAGCTTTTTTCATAACTAGTAACAAAATTATGGATTGAATTTTATCTGTTATAGGTGGAGATCTGGTGACGATTTTTAGAACTACTGATATTATCTGACCAATGGGGAGAATTCTAGCTATTTATCCCGCTTGGTGGCGCTATTGTAGATGGACTATTGTAGATGGTCACCTGGTGACGCTTTTTAGAACTACTGAATATCTCCCCATTGATTTGTAAAGCAGAGATGCAACTTGGAGCCCGATGAGGGAAATATGGTATCGACACTAGGCTGAGCTGTAGAAAATCGTGATGCCAGCACATCATTGTGGTAGCATTTTTTAGTACTTCACTTGCTTATTATTATTGATATCTAAAACATCTGTCAATTTTATAATTGTAGTTTTTTACACTGGTAACCCTAATAACGGAAAGCGAACGTGACACAGCCTATGTCACATAGGTATGTTTGTTCGTTTGCTTTGACTGTTTGACTACGAACGCGCGGAATACCACTGACCCATATTGGTGTTTGCGGTGCTCGAATCGTGTGACGTCACTACATATTTGGCCATCGGCAAGAAAGTGAGCGATGTAAATATGGCAGTGAAAGTAATGAGAATGTATCGATTAGATAAAGTTTCGTAGCCCGTATGGACTAATTACCGATATACGAGGAGTGTATCGCGAAAGAAAGTACCGCTAATTAAAATCTTTCAACAAAAAATGAAACCAAACGACGCGATGTAACGACCTATTTTTTTTTTCAAATTTTCTTGGCACCCTTATTGACATAAGTATAACCCTATCCAATGAAAAAGGTATGATTATAATCGGACTACTCTGTAAGAAGTTATGCTTGATCTCGTGGATATAAAAATATACGGATTGACTTGTAAACCTCTTCCGTTTTTTCGTCGGTTAAAAAGCTCAAAAATCACTTCATTTGTCTTTTTTAAAATTAAAACAGCACAAATGTTCAATGCGCGGAATCGTACCTACTTACATATACGCTGAACCCATCTATACTGAAAGGCGGTCACTGTATACGCAAATAAAATATTAAAGAAAGGAGCCAATGCGTCTCCTTGTGCAATATTCAATCGCAATTCAGTTCATTCACAATTTACGATTAGATAAACGGTCAATAAATCTTACATAATGAAAGAGCATGTTATCGGAGCAAGAAAGTCGCTCCACTGACCTCTGGGACCTTTCCATATTTCATAATTGTCAATCGATCATTTGGGAACGAGTTCGAAGTAGGATAATTTCTTTACGTTATTGTAGTACCTAATTAATGGGGATATTCCTAGCTCCGCGACTTCGTCCACGTAATTTTCTAAAAGAAAACCGGCCAAAGTTTCTCCTTATAACATTTATCTGCCAGATAAAGTCCCATCCCGTCGAAATAGATCCAGCCTTTTTGGAGATTAGCCGGAACAAACAGAAAGACAGACGAAAAAATTGACATCGACCGAGCGAGCGAACAAACAGCTCCTGTAGGCAAACGAAATACTTAAAAACATTTAGTGACTCTCTTGTTTTTAAGTATATCAGACAGGCGGTAAATCATTTCATAAGCAATTTCAACACCCCAATAAAGTCTTCAGATTCAGAACTAGTACGTCTTTTCCTACTATTTAATATTTGGAAATAATCATTTTTATCGTTTGAGTTTATTTTTACCTTTCATTACAATATATAAAGTTAAAATTAGACACACGATCAAGAAAAAAAACATGTTTTTCCACATTTAAACAGATCAATTCACTAGCTGTCCGTCCGTTAGATATTTTTCTAACAAGTCAAGGAGACTTTTGAGGTGCCATGCCGTGTACAAACGAGAGCGAGCGAATGCAAAGTTACCTACTCACAAAATCGATTAACGAATACCTACATATCGTTGCATTTTTCGTGTCGAGCCCTACTCTAAGTTTTATCGATTTCATCATCAATTTAGTAGGTAATGTAGTAAGTAAGGCTAGTTCGTTATATATTCGAAGAAACAATATCGTATCGACGCAGATTACATCGTTATCATTTTTGGAAGTAGGTAGTTGTTTCTGGGGCATTATACTCCGTAAATCGAACGTCGAAGCTTCGGCTGACGGATCGGCATGTTCCTACTATGAAAGACAAAATTTCAAGTGCAAAAATCGAATCGAACGTTGTATCCGAAGCACTTTGATAGTAGGAAAATTGCAATCTGTCAGCCGAAGCTTCGACGTTCGATTTACGGAGTGAGGCCCCTGTGGTAACTTTTCTTTGTTCGTTTGCGCTCGCTCGCCTCGTTCGCTTGGTCTGTACTCTGTATGCGGCATTTTTAAATTTCTGTGGTGGCATTCTACGGCATATCAATTTTATCGTTCACCTTGGCGAAGTGAGCGAACATGACGTAAACTAGATAGCTTATCGATACGGCGCGATTTGTGTACATACTGTATCTAACAAATCCTTATGTTCGATTTGGTAATAGCGAAATTTGGAGTTAAATCATTTGTATATTTTGCGGATTATGACATGTCACTTAGTCAGTTATTGGCGTCATCTGTTACTTTTTAGTTTACGACGCCAAACATTGCGGGGCACCATATATAACAATTTTTTAAAATTCTCTTTTATAATGAGGCGAGCTGGTCGTTTGCCTGATGGTAAGTATAACGCCGGCCCATAACAAAAGCAGTGCCACTGAGAACTTTGAAACGCAAAGGCCTGCGCGGCACTGCAGTGCGCTCGTCACTCTGACACAACTGGGTATTCTGTTTATCAAACCGGAACATATAATTTTCGTTTGAAGAGAAGCAGGGAGAATAATTGGAGACAAAATCGCGACAGCATTGAGGAAAATGTACTTATATGCCTTTTTATTTTGTAAAAATTATAGTGTTGTAGAAAAATCTATGGTATACAACACCCCTGTGAGTAGCAAATATATAAGTATCTCCTACCCTTAAAACAGGGTAGGAGATACTACAAATAATAATAAGTTTGTGAATTAAAATTGATTTTAAAGAGAAAGCTGAACGCTATAGGCTTTTCCTCCTAATACTACCTGTGCGAAGAGCCGCGGGCAGAAGCTAGCAGCATATAATTTACAATCAAAATTCTGTACTAACTGTACATTTGTGCACAAAACTATATGTTGTGTATAATTATTACTAAGCACATAGTTTACTGAATCCATCTTCGTCCCGCTTTATACATAAATAGCGACATTAAATATCCTTTCTCCTTTCTTCCCACAGCAACAACAGTATTCTGTAGGATATTCGAAAATGCTAAATAAGTTCGAGGACCGCTCATTCAAGAGTCAGCTATTTACATAACCGGTACAGCCAACGTTGACTACATCAGTCAGGCTTAAGTGGCCATAAGGACTGTAGTGAAGGAAGCTGGTTAGAAAAGGAGATCTTTGTGCTCTTATTTTTAACGAAACAAAAGGTACGGGACTTTACCGTTTCAAGTATTTTGTACGAATTTATTGTGTAGGTACTAGAAACAAAAATACTGTAAGTACCTAGTACTCAGTGCTGTAACTAGGGTGGTGCCTAGGAACATGGCGCAGATCCTGTTGAGGCGCAGTAATGACCAAACCCCGGTTAGTTTATTACACATATACATTAGGGCGCAGTTATAGAAGCTTGCACCGGGCGCACAAAAGGCTTGCTTATACCTCTACTATGTCGTATAACAATTGATACCAGGTAGTATTAGCTTTTCTGCGAGTGTCCGTCTCGATGGTGCTCCACTTTGCTTGTGTAATCTGCCGCGAAGCAGTTATAATTATATGCAAGCATTAGGTACTCTGTTCCTGTTTGATGAACAAAACAATGAGTGAAATTATTTGGTTTAACGAGCATTTCTTTCTTTCATATTTCAATTTATTTTGGCTATCTCGGAAACGGCTCTAACGATTTGGATAAAATTTTGTATTTAGATAAGGTTTTATTATTATGTTATTACCTATCTAGTTATGTAGTTGTATTTCTTATAATAAAAAACCAACAATTACGCTGCTTTAAAGAAAAAAAATTTTTTTTTTCGTTTTTTTTGTTTTTACACCGCGCTAAGCTCCAGTCATCTAGATAAAACATTTCGGACATATTTAAAAACGCAATTTTACACAAAATAAAAGTTAAAAAAAATACAGTACGAAGCTCGCGGTCACCCAAATCACAAAACAAAGAGTAACTCTGTTTTGTGAGCACAGAGTAGACTTAAAACAGAATGTATCAGAACCCGGTCCATGACCCAGAAAGTGGGAGACAGCACCATAACTCTAAAAATATGTTACGGACACCAAATACTACCATACTGGTTCAACTTTCAGGTCGAGCGTCGATTATGTGTCGAATTTGTTTTTTTTTTATTACAAAAATTGGGACACACCGTTTTTCGCTCATCGCTTTGGAGAGGGCTACTTTTTTACTGTTTCCACTTTGGTAAGCAATTCAGCAGTTTATTGTAAGTATAAATTTTACGGTGATTAATTAGTAAATTAGCTTTACGGTTATTTTTAACTGTTTTTGTTCTTTGGAAGAGTAGGTACTGAATTCTTTGTCGAATAAGTTGTAAAATAAAAAAATATTTCTTGCGCATATTAACAATGAATTTTGCTTCTAGCTAGTGAAAAAACGGAAAATTGTGTTTGTTCATATCATTGGCGGATGTGATCTTAGACACATTTTGAAAGAAAAACCTCAGTTTTTCTGTTGATTTTCAAATCTATGCCAGGATAATTAAAAAGCCTGTGTCGAGCCACTAGTCAGTTTACGGACTAAAAAGCAACTTTGATTTTTAGCTGACTTCCATTAAAGGAAAGATTGGTGAGCACCATTTATCTCTATTGTTTGTGGCGATGTTTATCGATATCTCCGTCAATTCTCAAGATAAATCTTTTTTTATCGAGTAGTTTACTTCTATATCTATTTTTATAAATTTTACTGAAGAATACCACCCCTAAGAGTAGAATTAAAATCACCCTGCTGGTCTTCTGGTTTTCGAAATACTATATGAGTGAGTATATTGTTTCGCTTTTGTTTATAATACTTATGTTTAAACAGTAAAACCATAGCACATCCGCCACATGTCGAACGTTCATAGATTAAATTATTATTTACATTATTTATTTGCGCATTGAAAACACATAACTGTATTGATAAATAAGCACATGTAGCGTCTGCTCATTGTCAGTTTTATGTTCAGATAAGAACACGTTCAATAACAACATTAAATGGATAATAGAACTGCAATTATATACTTTGAAATACCTACTAGTATATAAGAGATTGGAGAGATAGATTATTAATTTGATTATCTTGGCGACGCGGCTCTCAAGTACAGCTATCCGAACACGCTTATTGATAGGCTCTTAGCGAGGGCGACAGACTTTTAAGGGTGGTAGCCAAAAATGCCTACCACCAAGTCTTGGTGGTTTGGCATCACGTTATTTTTCATCGAAAACCTAAGCTCATTTTTACACAAAAAGGAGTGTATGTATGTATGTTTTTAGGGTTCATGTACTTATCTATGTTTGTATGGACGGATGTGAGTTTCTTTTTCCAGAACAGATTTCGAAGTATGGGGTATCGTTAGAATCCTTATATCATTCCAAGTAAAACTGGCTTTGGCAGTCGTTTTTTTAGTAAATTTTGTAAGCTACGTCGACTAGTTTGAATATTGAGCTATATCGAGGTCGAGTTAGCTAGCAGGATAAGGTAAGCGTGCGTCCACTAAAGAAAAAATATAAACCATATTTCTGTATAATCAGAGTTCATTATGCCTTATTGACGCAAAAAAGGAAGGGTTAAGTTATCGAGTGATCTGCACAAAACAAAGTGGTATCTGTGTCATCGTACGAGTAGCTCCTAAACGGATCGACCGATTTTGACTTAAATAGTATTTTTTGTTTGAAAGGAGACTTGACCGAGAGTGTTCTAGTTCTTATTCATTAAAATCTGTACAGCCGTTTAAAGATAACCAGCTCATTTAGTCAGGGGTTTTTTAAATTTTAAATTTTATCTTGTAGACAAACAAAGTCAAATCAGTCCAAATGCTGAAGATAGGTACGAATAAAAATGATTCGTAAACCACAGAAATTAGAAAAAATTCTAAACCAACATTTACATTTTTTAAAATACGCGCCAAAAATATAACAGCTGACAGTCGTGGGATAAAAGATAACCTTGAAATAAAACCTCTTTCATTATGCCCTTTTAGCAAACATTAGGGTCTTCACAATGAGACAGTCGAAACATGAGAACTATAAAAAGTATTCATTACCTTTTGAAAAGCAAGGTGTGAAATTAAAATGGGGGACCTTGAACTTAAACGACGGGAATTATAAATTTAAATAAGTATTACATATTACAATATGAATGGGAGTTGTGTGATTGGTTAATAGGATTTGTATTTTCTGTCTGGCAATCACATGATTTATCTTTTGAAATATTTTACAATCGAATGATCACAATTTTATTGGTTAGTCGCGGGTAGGCCAGAAGTGGCAGTTTCATACTT
Organism: Crocallis elinguaria; assembly: GCA_907269065.1. Classification (NCBI taxonomy): domain Eukaryota; kingdom Metazoa; phylum Arthropoda; class Insecta; order Lepidoptera; family Geometridae; genus Crocallis; species Crocallis elinguaria. The sequence goes on from OU026073.1 coordinate 15,898,948, forward strand.
TCATATGCATTTAATAAAATGCTGTTATTTTGATATTACAAACGTTTGTTTATAATATTATTTAATTTTATTTATTTGTCTTTACAAATATCTATACATTTAGGACGTTTTACATAAATTTCCCCAAGGACTTCAGACTCGCGAAAACTTTATCGCTAATTTCCCTATAAACTAAACTCTCAATAATTATTTACATGAATTGTGCTAAAAATACTGTACTGTTACAATTTATACTATAACGCACAGTTTTGATACTGATACAATTTATACGTAATTCAAAATTGTGGGTCAGCGAGAGTTCATTTGAAATGTGCGTTCGCGGCGCGCAAGTTAGCGCGTGGGGACGGAGATAGCTAAGAGATCTTTGGAGGTAACGCTAAATAAATGCCTACTGCGCTTGAGGATCCTGGCCTTAAACATAAATTAATAAAATTGTATGTGGTAGACACTATCTAGATTTAAGAAAAAAATAGGAAGAATTGTTATGTAAATCGTAAGTGGTATAGAGAAAAAATATTGTATTACAATATCAAACAAAACGGAGGACTGCTCCACATTTTGTTGTCATTTGGATAGTTTATGTTATCAAGTTATCGATTTTATCTACCTTTTATCTGTTGATAAAAAGTGCTCTATATAAAATCTAGGCGTACACTTACTTCCAGAAATGAATATAGTAATTACATATTATTATTATTAACATAACAAACTTGTGCGATTTAGATGAGATACGTGGAAAAAAATTTCACACAAAAACTTTCGCATAATTATAATATTAGTTGGGATATCCTACGATATATATCCTACAAGTTTTACACATCTCACATACAGGTATAATAATTATACAATAATGATTATGATGATAGGTATTTATTTACCAACAAAAATATAAGTACAAAAATCTCAAGATTAGTGATGCGACTTTAAAAAAAAAGAAATATCGATGAGGTTTAAAAATATTTATACTATATGTAATGTTATAATGACAAAACGAAACAAGATTAGTGATGCTACTTTCAAAAAAAGAAATATCGATGTCGTTTATATTTACTGACACAAATGTTTTTTTTTCTTCTTTCGTGGCCAGACACGGTTTGTGTATTTTGCCAATTTCAAGTTTAAAGACACTAATGTTATAGGTGGTAGGTACCAACTCGCTACAGATTAAATATAACATTATGTAACAAATGCCAAGGTCAAAGATAATTAATGTAAACCAGTTCTTATATCGTACAATAGCGGCACATTTGCACTTTTGCATAATATTTGCATTGATAACTGCATTATGTTGATTATTTAAAGTTGTTTTTGTGTTTGGCTCTGAAGATATTTTTAGAGGTACATAATTGAAAACGGCTTGTCCATCTTCTGTGCTTTCGTATATTGTTGTTTATAATTTGAATCGTAATATATTTTAAAATAAGACCAAGCTTCAAATGTTCCCTACATTTGAGGATCGGTTATTTTTTAATTAATAAAACGTAATCTTGGGTTAAATATACTATCTGAATAAAATTTTATTTCACCTTTACCATCTCGGTCTTTCAAGTCGGATTCAGGTCTGTTTATGAGTATTTTCATTTAACAAAAATATATTCACTGACACTTTCATGTTTGGCTTTGATGTAACCGTCTGTATCTTCTAAAATATTGTTCTAAGGCTGTTTTAATGCTACATTGTCTTATAATAATGAGTTGTCAACGTCAAATGGGCGAAGAATATCATAGTGATTGTAAAACACGCGTATGTGGGTCGCCAGACCGACAGCAGATGGGTCGACGACTTCTCGAGACATCGGAAAACACTTTATGTGAACCGAACTTTGCAGTTTGAAAACTATTTAAATGAATAGTTGGTTTGTTCCTGGCGATTCTAGAGCTACAAATGGTGATCAGTTGTCTTATTTGAGAAGTGACAATGTGTTTTTGGTTTTTATTGCTGTGTTTGAAAACTATTAATGGGATGTTTTACATTAAAAATTCTTTGGTTTTTCATCTTGAGAATAAAAAGTTCTAGCGTTTCACCAATGTATCATTTGATAAGTGACAGTTTGGCCCAATATTTTTTGGTGTCAATGATCACAAGATAGCGAGCTTAGACGTAATAGGTAGATCATACATATTTCAGTAAATAGATGAAGATGTAATAAGTATAGTATGTAGCTTTATACCTATGAGTGCCGTATAAGAACTATATTCGAGTAGTATTTGAAGCGTAGAATTACTAGTAGGTAGATACAATAATTGCATTATCTGAATAAAATGATACTTGTTTACGAGTATTCGATAAACGAGTAGGTAACATATAATTTTATGAAACACATGTTTTATTATTAGGTGTGATCAAAAGTAATGAACACGCTAAGAAGACAGATCAAAGTGAACACGTTAAAGATAAAATTGAGACTGGACCTCTAATGTAGAGTTGTCAAAACACACCGATAGTTACAAAGCTGGTTTTACCAATTGGTAGGACTAATTCTTCTGTGACGAGTGTCGTCATGGTCCGTTTTGACCATGTAGTCTGCCGCCAAGCAGAAACACTGCGCTGCGGTCCAGTTTGATTAGTCGTCATTTAAATTACTGCACTAAACTGGTCCTACTAATATATATTCTGTGGTTGCATAAAGTTGCATTACAATATCTTCTTTCACTGAAAGCCTAATTGACAAAGTTATACCTTCCCTTTCTTATCTATATGACTTACTACTAGGTACCAATTAGCAACCGAGCTAATGCAATTATTTAAATGTCTGCAACATATTTATCGAATCATTAGCATAATTAATCCACGATAAATTCAAATATCATAATTGTTATTATAGGTATAGCCTTGAGGTTAAAGCTAAATAATTATTGTTAAGCATATAAATGTTAAGTTCTAGTATTAGCTTGCTAATAACATTGATTTTACCAGGATATTGATTAACAAATTCCTGTTCCACCATACTCTAGTTATCCTGAGATATCAGATATTGCCCTTCATGAGAAAACAGTGATGTACATTGCAACTCGTCAACCTAATAAAATGATCAGTAAAATATACCATACCTGAAATGGACTCTGATAAAAAAAAGTCCTACACCTGGTACTTAAATAAATAAGACTTATGATTCATAACGCAGGCAGCTCCTTGCCCTTCCATACGCCCTTGCGGTCCTCAGTGGTCATCACCACTAGTTTGCACCGATTCTCGTTTGCCAACGAGAGAGGCGTGAGGTTCCTGTCAACTGCCACCACATCGCGATGCATCCCACAATCGTTGTTAAGGAAATATTCCCTGAGGCTGCACACTTCGCGGTTATGAAGAGTCTTGGCATTCAAAAAGCCACGACCTCCCCATTTCCGTAGAGTGTACAGTCTTATAACAGACGAGCGTGGATGTAGGTGAGCAGCTGTTGGCGGACCCTCCTATCAAGGGCATCCAGCTTAGTCTAAGTCCACTTTCGTATGCCAAAGGAGTATATTAGTAGCGCCAGTAATTTCTCCGGTTAACCATGCAACTGACACTTGTAAGTTTCATTAGTTCGATTCAATTGCCGAACCGACAAACGCGCAAACGGAAGTTTTGTTATAATAGAGCTGGACTGTCAAGTACCAATTTACTAAGTTGCAGTTTACTGTATACCTACAAGTACCAATTTACTAAGTTGCAGTTTACTGTATACCCACAAGTACCAGTTTAGGTTAGTATCACTTTATCGTAATGAAAATTTCCAGATTATTTCCATATCGCAATCTAAAATTAGATAATCAAAAATTCGTAAAAATCAATTATCTTTACACTCAATAGTGTCAATTCTATCATTTCGTACCTAAACTAATTTTAGTTTGGCTCTCTCTCTTTCCATTGCATAACATGAGAAAGAGATGGAATATATTTTAGACCTGTCAAATTAATCCATTTGCTTGTGTCTAGTGTAAATTTAATGGCAATGATTTCAGTGGCGTCTAATTTATCAAGATCGAAAGATATTTGACAGCTCTAAAACAAAATTTAGATTTGTCAGACATCTTCCGTCTCTTTCTCATGTTATGCATTGGAAAGAGAGAGAGCGAAACCAAAATTAGTTTAGGTATGTAATGATAGAATTGACACCAATGTCTGGTGGCATTGACACAAATAAAAATTGGGAATTCAAACTGTTGGTGTTTCGGAATTAATTATTAATTACATTAATATATAGAATATCTACCTAATATAATTGTTCTATAATATTTACTAAATCCAGTTTCTAAGCAAATTCGATTGGCGCACTGGTTGCCAAAATATTCAGCACTTTCGCGGATGCTAGTTAAAAATATACTTTTCCCTACCTTATTTTTTTACGATAATACATTTAACATTATAATTATCTTTTTTTTTTTACTCAACTCAATCATGAAAAATCTTTATTAGGTACAAAAGAAATCAGTTAAAAAGTATGTAATTGTATTTTTGTCTAATACCTACTTAGGTACTTATTTTTGTTATTTGGATTTCGTAGTTCGTTGTTAGGTTCCCGAGTTTATAATTATAGTTACTTTTTTGGCCGTTTTTTTGTAATTATAAATGGTGGAGGTTTTTCTTCTAATTAAGTAAGTAGTAATAGGAGGCATCTTGTTTGAGTTGTTGTTTTAATTTTTATGAAGCTAAAACTTTAATAGTAGGTACCTACCTACTGGTCTAGAAAATGTTTGAAAATGTCATCAATATGTTGTTGTCTGAAGAAAATCATTTAAGTTCTTGTTTCTATCTTCTCTCCTACCTATAGTAAAAATTTATCTAAAGCTAAAATTTTACATTTAATTATAATATTTTGTTTCTATTTTAGAACGAAGTAAGAAGAGTAAACTTAAACAATAATAGAGTCGAATCGATTCATCTACTCTATTCGATTCATCTCTATTCTCAAGAAAACCCTTTATCAAGCGAATCGGAACAATGACCTGCCCGATCACGATTTGACGCCTACGTTCAAGACACGCTGGGAATAAACCAAAAGGAAATGTTTTATCTAGGATTCCAGAAACATTAAATTAAAATAAAAGAGTTTCATTGAACATTGTCAACTCGCTGTAAGAATTTTAGGCAGAATATAATTTCGTCATCAGCGCCTCAAGGCTATTAAAAAAAGTCATTCATTCATCGGCAAGAGTTGTCATTGAGAGATTTGTGTTGTTTGGTTTTTTTTTTGTCAACGGTGGTTTAACTCTACGTAAGGAGAGTGTAATATTACACGCAAAATAGAGAAATTTAGGTCTGTGGCTGCAGCAGCTAGACTAAAATAAATCCCTTACCGCTCCACAGCTATTTTAGCTATCGCTATAATAAATAAACTGAGACACAAAACGTATAAACCGCATCGTGTTCAATCAAAATAAACCTTTCTACTCCCATGCGGAAAACACAAAATGCACAGCGAAGAAAACACTTCAAAAATCGCACTTAACACTGGCCACAAATAAACACAGATTAAAAGAAAAAAAAGCGCGAAACTGAAATTAGAGAAAAGAAACGGAAGCATTCAAGTTTTCATTTTTTTTTAAATAAAGTTCGTTTTGCACCCACCGAGCGGTCGTACTACGCGACTATACTGCCGCGCTCGCAAACAGAACTGAACTGAGGCTGCTTTCAAACTTTTATTTTCCAACGCTTCGCTTTCCGAACGAATACACGGAAACAGCATACAATCCTCCGTGTAGATACGGCGGGTGTTCTTCTGTGTGCGTAAGCGTTAGTGATGTTTGTGTTCGATATCGATCAAGTATACCGATAACATTTTTTATTATAATATTATATAGTCAGACAGAAAACAAGAATGAGCAATAAGATCACCCATTGTGATGCTCTAGTTTTAAGATTTTAGCCCGTCAAATTAGTTGGCCATATTATAACATATGCCTAGTAAAAAAATATCTACTACTTATATCATACTTTAAAAAAAAAATGTATTTGTTGTTTTGTTCTTATTTCACGCAGCAATGGAGAAACGGTTCGACGTAATTTTTTGTGTAGAAATATTTAATAGTATAAAAATAAAATCGCCAAATATTATCTTACATTTTTTATACTTGATAGTTTTTAGCGCTTAACTACTATCTCGTCTACTATCTGATCTTATGCCACTATATGGTCAAAGATGGCAAAAACATTAAACCTAGATTAGGCAATCTATAGGCAAAATAAAAATAGCGAAGAGTCAAAGCTATCAACACTTAAATTTTCAATAACATTTATTTAATTATCTAAACAGTTATTTATTTAATTATATAAATCATGATGAAAAAGAACAGACCATGCCACCTAAGCCTCAACATTAATTTACCAACACTCAATATCGATAATCTTACACCCATCTCTACTCCGTAACACTACACCTCATTTCACGTATAACCATCACACTACTAAACATACGCACACGCTCTCATACCGAGCTTTGAGCTTTTACATCAAAACCCAATGACAAATATGCTTTACTCCAATGAACATTAAGTTGAATTTTCCTTGTAGATTTAGTAACTGCATTGCATACCAACTTTTGATAAGTTCTGTGTTGCGTTTTATGATTAAGGTAATAAAAGTACAAAGCTTTTATAATAAAATGGAATTAGCTGACAAGTTTGCTTGCTGTTGCCACAGATTAGGTGGCAGGGAATATGGCTGAGATTTGTTGAGGAAATGAACATCATAGATGTGAATCCTAAGGCCTAACTTATATACGACTAGCTGTTTATCGCGTCTTCGTTCATGTGGTATTTTTTTAATATTCTACACTATTTTTCACTATCCATAGGATTAAAAATATTAAATACTCATCTATTATTTTTATTTGCTTACGCCCTTATTCATAAAAGCTCAATAAAATAATCTGTGCTCTAAACAGCTCTGTCAACTACTCGTTGACGGAAGCTGTTACGTGTGAAAACGAGACAAAACACTTTCTAGTAATTAAGTAAGTTTTTTTTTTTTTTTTTTTTTGGCTCCACGCGATTAGCGCATTTAGCCAGTGTCAAGTTATATAAATAAATAGGTAATAATAATATGTAATAAGTCTCTAGTTTTGGTGCATGAAAGTCGTCAAAGTCACGTTAAAGTTTAGTCTAAGCGCGGTCAAGTCGAAGTGATGCTTCAGTAAAGCGGTGGATACTTTACTGAAGCTTCTATGGAGTTTTGGATAGAATAGGAAAATACACGTTTTTCGTCTTTGTACCATTTGCCTTTCACTCATGCACGTTTACGAACACTTAATGGTTAATAATCCACCATTATTACACATTAACACTCGATAAAACACAGGTTTTAGTAAATAACACAAAATCAACAACAGCACTTTTTCGCATTCCCGCCAAAACTCATTAAGTAAGTTACGGAATGTTTTTGAATAAGGAGGTTAGTGGTAATTAGTCCATTTCCAATTTTTGATTACCTACTCAGACATAAAATCGTTCTCTATACAAATTTTAAACCCGTTTTTCGCCCACAATTTCCGTAGATTTCTGTTTATGCTATGCCTCAATGGTTTATGCTATGCGTGCGTCTATAGATCAGTCAGGACATCTCCTAGGTCCTAGGATAATTTAGTACCTAAACCAGTCGTTCTCAAACTTTAGGGTACGTGTAACTCACTGGTGAGTCGTGTGCGGATATCAGAAATTGCACAAACAGTGCCTCGCATAGTTTCGATGTGTACGAGAAAATGCTTCAGAAACAATATCGATTATTTTTTTTGATGGCTCACGTTCCTCCTTTGGGAACCACTGACTTATATAAAATACCGTACATAAAAACTACCCTATGTTACTCTCCGGTCCATAAACTATGTCTATGGCAAAAATCACGTCGCGATCCGTTGCGCCGTTGCTGCGTGAAAGAAGGATAATCCAACAAACATACCTTCGCATTTATTATATAGCTGAGTATTTTTTACTATAGGTATTCGATAGGCTCACGTTTGACCGCAATTTCGCCTGCAGATAAGTGATGATGCGGTCGAAGGTGTATCACGCTTGCCTAGAAGGTACCTGTTCACTCTCGTTTTGAAGACTCCCTGATTATATGTGTAGCGAAACACGACAAATATAACAGCTAGGGCTGCCCGGAAGTTCTGTAGTAGAATTTTGACGTACACTTTAAATGCCATTTCTTCAATGAAACATTCCTAATTTCAAAAACTCGTAACACAAATGTTGTTGACCTCCAGGAGTAGGTTGACCTCATTTCGGGATAACATACCCATTTAAACTCAGGCTGTATTATTCATCTATTTGTAACAATAGAATTTGTTCATCTTTTATAATGGCAACCTATTTTCACTCGAGTCACGTAAGTAAAAAGAAAAACCGCATTGTGGTCATTTTCAGATGCAAATTAGAATTACTTGGTATATTTACTTACCTATACAAGTATGGAAAATATAATGACTCAGTGAAGATACAAGCGATGTTTTTTTATACTAAGCATTTAATAATAATAATAATCCTTTATTTTCAGGCATAAAACAACCCATACAATTCTTACAAATAGAATAGAAATAAAATAAAATAAAAATTACAATAGGTACGATAACTAGACGAGCTAATCGTTCGCCTGATGGTAAGCATAACGCCACCCGTAACGATTACGTACGACTTTAGAAACACAAAGGCCTGCGCGGCACTGCAGTGCACACGTTACCCTGAGAAATTAGGTATTAAGTTTTTTATGTTATTTGGTAATGAGATGAGCTGGTCGTTTGCCTAACGGTAAGCATAAGCCGGCCAATAACAATTACAGTGCCACCCAGAACTATGAAACACAAAGGCCCGTGCGGCACTGCAGTGCGCTCGTTACCCTGAAACATTAGGTATTAAGTCTCATAAGCCCAGTAATTTCACTGGATACTTTGCTCATCAAACAGCTAGGAATACAGTATTGCTGGCTCATTACTGCTTGGTTGCAGATTTCACGAACAAAGCGGTGGTACCAACCCAGACGGACACTCGCAAAAGCGTTAGTCCTCCCACCTAATGATGGCTCAATGGTAGCTACGTCGCCCACCGATTCATAGGTCGATGGTTTGAATCCCGCAACAAGCTTGAGCTTCCGGTGATTGCAAACATTGTATGTACTTCTAAAATATCTTCGACACTCACAAAACCTAATGTTTTCAAATTTTTAAATTTAATACTATAAGTACTAAATAATTATATAATGATATGTGGTGTTATCTGTGCCATAACACTAGCGCGGAAGCCAATTTCCAGTATAATAGGGATTTATGAAGTATATTTTATAGTGTTAAACGACACTAGCGGATGTTCACATAAATATATACATCACAAAAATTTCGCTTCCAACAGGATTCGAACCTGCGTCTTCTGGCTTGCCGGGCCAGACGTCTTAACCACTAGGCTATGGAGCAATCGATGTTAATTGCGAAATTCTTGATATGATGTATTTCTTTTCGGCTTACAAGCCGTAGCTCCATCTAGCAGACCCGCTTTGAAGCGATTGCCTACTCCATTGTGATACGTTACAGTACCAATCAAATGGCGAGAGATTATGCATTATTTAAACTTTATGAAATATATTTTATAGGCGTCTGGCCCGGCAACCCAGAAGACGCAGGTTCGAATCCTGTTGGAAGCGAAATTTTTGTGATGTATATATTTGTATAATAGGGATGTTGCATTAAACACAAAATACATAATTACTGACGTTGTATAGAGGTTTAAGAACTGATGATGTTTCCGGCCAGCTCTATTTGACAGTCAGTTTGCACACTCCATTTTATTTGTAAGTAGTTTTATTATCATAAAAAATATGTTTATCAATATATAAATATAAAAAAAACTAATAGTTGTGAACGATCACGACCTGAAAACCAAGGTGAGATATAGGTCAAAAATACACACACCAGACTTCACTACACTTCTACTCTTCTTTACACTGTAGGTACTCTTGTGTAAATATATTACAAATAAGGCGCAGTTTACACTAAGCTTACCTACCAAAGCTACTAGACTTTATTATACTTTAGACATTAGAGATTTTATAAATTATATTTATAACTCTATGATTGTATTAAAGAATACCAGCCATAAGGGGAAAACGGGGGATAGAATTTCATTTATTTATTTATGTTTTCATTAAAAATATCGTGATATTTTCACTAAAGTCAATACCCGCTTTGTAAAAGCAATTTTCTTACAATGTAATAAAATCTTAGTTCTTTTAAAGGCATAATTAACTAAATATATAGTATATTTTCTTACATACCAAATTACAATTTCTTGTCTCTTCTACATGCCATGACAGTTCAGTATGCAGTAGGACATTTTCTAAAGCTCGACTGGCAAAAGCACCCAGTTTCAACATATCAGCTGGTATGTTCTGGCTTCCACATGTTGAGAGCCAATTTCATCAGTAGGTATGTTCTGGCTGCCACCTGGTAGCAATAACTCTTGTGCGATTGTCCGTCTGGGTGGGTATTAACCACCGCTGTCCTCGTGTTCTGCCGCCAAGCAGTAATGTGCAAGCATTACTGTGTTCCGAATTGATGAGCAAAAAAAAGTTAAACAATGTTTTGTCTCTTGTTCTTTGACAATTTTAAATTGAATAATTGAATCGAATGAGACAAAACATAGTTTAAGTATTGAACCGTTTAACACTGTTTATTAATAAGAGCCCTAGGCACTTACCGTAATAAAATGTTACTACTTTGAAGCACCACCTGCACCACACCTACGCATACATCTAAAGTACATACAAATTCTTACAAACAAATGACACATAAGAAACAAGTAGGTATATTAATGATGTAACCTTATCTACTATAAGAGCAAATGCAGTTACTTATTACACAGATTCTAATAATATTCCTGACCGTTGCATGAGTTCATTCAGTTTACTTAATTCGTAAAATTAAACGTGACCTATATAAAATTACTTCATTCTGACTCTAGAGGAATATTTCTAGACTTGGCTGTATGTTTATTTTATAACCAATACCGTCTTTCATCAGGATTCCATACCTTGAAATGAGTAAACCAAACACTTTGAAGTCCGGTTTTTTCTTATTGGGTTTTTTTTTAATGTAATCATCCAATAAAATTGGTAGAAATCGGAACTTCAACCATGTCATTGGTTGGCGGTCAGATCACTTTTTGATAATTAATTGGTTGGCATCCACCATATTTGTTTCCATTTTTCTTGTGTGCCGGCTTCTGTTGACTCCAACTTCCACCCATTAACTGCGTTGAAGTAAGTAGGTACGTAACAAGACCCAATTTCCCTTTTAACAGCGTAATGTTATCTCTCATGACCTTTGGTAATTAACGGGTTTACGTGGAGTCTATAGCAATGGATGCGGCAATATGAAGGTTTTTTTACCATACAATATGAATATATACCTATAACGTCAAAATCACCACAGGAGTTTATCTGAAAATTAGTGTCGAGTGTTTCTGCACTTGGCTTCAAGCTGGGGTAAATCATCTTTGGCTCAATACTTAAATAGGATATCTATTTTAAATCAGGTGCGTTTGTTTGTTTTCTCCTTGGTTTTTTATGTATTATTTTCCTTGTATTTCATGTGCTATATTTGAAAATGAAATGAATTTCTTTCGTATAGTCTGTCATATTCATATTGGACATGTATGTCAAGATTGTCAAGAGACAGGAGGCAGCTCTATATACAGGGGGTGAGTTTGAATTAATATGTTATCCTGGAAGGAGATGATTAGGGTGACAAGTTGTGAGATCCTCCCTTGGAATAACGTTATTCAAACTTTCCAAAAAGAATGCTTCAAATGTGAAGTGCGCGGCAATTTCTAGAGTTTATGTCTAAGCCTTTTCTAATCAACATTATCATTTAACAAAGTTCAACATAGTTCAAGTGAATCAGCTGATCTAGGGCTGCCCGGAAGTTCTGTAGTAGAATTTTGACGTAAAATTTTTCCAATGAAAAATTTCGAATTTAAAAAAATCCTAAAACAAAATTTGTTGACCTCCAGGAGAAGACCGAGTCCCTTTCGGGATAACATTCCAAATAAACTCAGATTGTATAAGTTGTTTAAAAAGACCGTGCTTTTTGCATCAGTGTCACCGAACGGTAGGTGACTACGCGCAGAGCACTGAGCGCAGAAAGTTATTCAGCCTTATAAAATCCTAGACCCGATTTATTTACACTATTTTTCTATCTATACATCTTTCTACCTTGCCTTGGGTCTGTCTCTGGACCTTAGGCTGAGGATGGAACGTTGTACGTACTGTACAACTTGTACTGCCAACTTTGATACCCTAGCTTTTGTGTTATACAATACCAGCGAGCCCCGGCTTTTCACGGGTCATAGTTTTACATTTTTTAAACACATACGATAGTTCTTAGTTCGGCCCTATCGCAAAATCCGTTCTTAGCTGAGCTCTTCTACCTGTGATCTACGTACCTGCCAAATTTCAGTTTCATAGGTTAAGTAGTTTTCGAGATTTCGTGTTTAGTCAGCGAGTGAGTGACCTCTAGCTTTTGATAAATATAGGCTTTATCTTCGACCCCTATTTCACAATTGACTACGTGCACGACGATGAACCTAGAAGATACCTGTTCAATCGTGACTGAAGAAACTCAGGTTATATCGATCGGGAAATACACACTCAGGCAAAGAGTTCCACTTCTTAGCGGTATACGCGTGGTGAATATAGAAGCAAAACGCGTCGTGAATAAAGAAGCAATATTCACAACGTGATTTTTATAACTATATCGATTCGCCGTTGGTCTGGTCCGATGATGGAAAGGGAAAGAATACCATTCCAGCCTAAAAGTCCTAATATGAAAGTTGCAACTCTGTAAATTGATGCACCGATGACTTGACCCTCTAGACTCTAGAGTCCAGACAAAAGCCACACGCTAACGCCCATGCCGAATTCCATAGAGTAAATAGACAATACGACCAATTTAAAAAACATCTTGGAAGCTAATGACATCCCCATACATTGTATTGGCGTCAAAATAATTTGAGCGGAAGAAGATCAGCGTGTGGATTTGACCTAAAAGACCGCGCGGAGCCTCTGGATGCAAGAGACAAGTGCCGATCCAAATGGCGTTCTATGGGGAGGCCTATGTTCAACAATAGACGTCTTCCAGCTGATGATAAACCCTGAAAATAGCGTATCAGGATTTTCTAAGCTCCAAGTTATTTGTCATTGCACAAGATGCATAGGAACAACAATTGTGACACTCAACAAGAGCGTCCTATATTAACATTGACATTAGAATAACCTTTGTGACACTGTAACGTATTGTGTACAACTGCGCATGCACAGTTTGTAAAGACCTGATAAAGAGAAGAAAGTTAAATAAACATCGACTCATTGGATTACAGTTAAATATAGGTCAGCTTTTGACCACTACCAGGAGCGTATTTACCATAGGGACAAAAGGGCCATGGCCCGGGGCGGCAGGCTGCGAGGGGCGGAGCAAGCAGGACATATTTAAAAAAGCCAACTTAACTAAGGCTCTATTAATATACAGTGTTAAACAATTGAATACTTAGTTAAACTGTGTTTTGTTTCTTTCGATTCAGTTTAAAATTGTCTAAGACAAAGAAAAAACTATGTTTAACTAAAGTCTAAACCCCCGTTTAACACTTGGCGCAGCATCACTCCTTTTCTCTCGGTTCGTCTGACCTGCCGGTCGTATAGACACGTCTGTATTGTAATCGTCGGAGCTAGGCCATTCTTTATTGTTAGGTACATATCTATACAAATACAGCTTTTTACTTAATTCATATGAACATATATACGGTACCTATATAACAAAACGTGCATTTTTTTTTAATTTTTCGTCTGACTGTGTGTCTGTCTGTTTGTTCCGCGTAATCTCCGAAAGGGCTGGACCGATTTTGACGGGACTTTCACTGGCAGATAGTTGATATTACAAGGAGTAACTCTGGCTACGTGGGCGAAGCTGCGGGCCATAGCTAGTATAAACTATATCTGTGCAAAAAAACACATCGATCCTCGGAGTAACGTAGCAAAGGATCAACATGATTTTTTGGACAGATATATTTTATGGACCGGAGAGTAACGTAGGCTACTTTTTATCCCGGAAAAATAGACAGTTCCTGTGGGAACGCGAATGAAACCGCGGGCCGAAGCAAGATACGAGCTGGCTTACTCTGATGTCTTCACTAGCGTAGTTCGAGCGCCATCTACATTTTCCTGACAGAATTATAGTCCCTACTATGTACATTGTACATTGTACACTTAAGTACGTGATTATTTTTGCATATAAATAGTTCTATTTACCAGTTATATACCTTGCTAATAATATTAGTCATCAAGCCAACATGAGTCACCCATCAGAAAGGCATAGAGGAAAAGAGGAAACTATTTTTCATACTAGGTAGGTATTTAACTGACGTTTTAAGTACTTCATTTTTTATTCTATTTGATAACGGGACGACCTGTTCGTTTGCCTGGTGGCGTGGTAAGCATAACGCCCATAACAATTGCAATACCACTCAGATCATTGAAACAACAAGGCCTGCGCGGCACTACAGTGCGCTCGTTTCCCTTTGGGACTTTCGTGCGAAGATAAAATACAACTGAACACCAGCGCCTTGGGTAGGTAGTAAATGCAACAAGACGCTAGACGCCCGTCTAGCGTCTTGTTGCATTTACTACCTTGCTAGCGTCTTGTTGCAAACGTGGTGTATTATAGGCAAAACAACACATAGGGAGGCCACCCCTTTTTTTCTCCAGTGGAAATATACCTACATGATGATAACTTACATAGTACTTAGTTAGTGCAACGCACAGATTAAGGTTTTTTTTTGATAAGTTAGTGTTTGACCATTATCTATACTAAACTTTAATGACGATGACGTCGAAGGCGTTCTAAACGTAGAACAAGATTGGTGCTCTCAAGTAGAGCTGCCGGTACACTGGTTGGTGCTTGGCAATGTAGGATGGTAGCGAGCTAGCCTGCCAGCCGTAGACTGGTAAGATGCTCTACCATTTTGGTGTAATTGGGTTGCGATGTTTATTTTGTTGAAAGGTTTCAGTACCTACCGATTGCCAAACTATCCATCCAAATCAAAGATCGTTTATTAGTTGAGAGATCATCTACGAATATAATACTTATCTCAAAGTATGATTACAAAAATGCTATATAAAAAACTATTCAAAACTCTAGCAGCAATACTAATTACTATCAAGCAAACAACCAGCTCGAATCGTCACGTAGCCACGCCATCTAAGAGTAAGAAAAAACCTACCCATTTATGCCATACAAAACTAGGTCACACATTACTTTTGGTCTGTCTGACAGTGCTAGATTTATATAGCTGCCTGAATAAGCCCTAGGTCTTTACGAGCCCCGCCTTTGAAGTCTAGGAAAGTTGTGCTCGATCTCTAGTGATGTCATATTTCGAATATTGAATAATGTAACGTGTAGGGTGGCAATTGTTTTTATTGCCGGAATGAAAAGTAACGGTAATCAAACATTTTTAATTCTGGTTATCTAGACCATGAGGTAGTACTATTACACAAGGTTACTAGCTGTGCCCCACGGCTTCGCTCACGTTGCCTATGTTACTCCTTATAACATCAGCTATCTTCCAGTAAATGTCCCGTCAAAATCGGTCCAGCCGTTTCAGAGATTACCTGGAACAAACAGACAGACAGACAAAAATTTTTAAAAATTGTGTTTTCGTTATTGGTCCCGTATATACTCTCATATGCATTAAGTAAAAAGCTATCTTTTTCTCATCGACCCCACGAATCATGGCCACAGCAATCTGATTCATTCCGCCTGATAGGTATTTAAATCACATCTACAATTTGGGTACATTGTCCTGTATCGACGCGTGATGCACATTCTAATTGCTAATTATACCCTACCGATTTACGTTTTACTACTACCAGTGAGGCCTAATTCATTTTACATAGCAGTTATCTATAGGTACCTACCTATATATAGTTCCAATTTAGTAGGTACATACCGTGTGCGCATGGCCACTGCTATATATATCAAAAGGCTTATTATTTTCCCGGTGACCAACAACGGCAACTATGTCATTGTACGCAACTAAAAAAATTGCTTGTCCAAAATGAGGTATTATCAACTGTAAAATAGCAGACAGTGAATTTAATAAACAAATCAATTCAAATAATAGGCGAGGAGCGGGGGTTTATTCGGTGTTGCGACTGCTACGGCGCGTAGCGGCGCGCGGCGCGCGGCTGCACTTGAAAGTACGCACTTGCACTTCAGCATGAAAGCGACCAAAAAGCCGAAGTTGCACTCTACTTCTACGCCTTCTGCTTCTTCTAGGCGTAGTAGGGCAGTCAAGACCAGGCGGAATCGTCGTGGGCATATTGGGTTCTGTTACCGTGGTTAACCTAATCAACAGGTTTTGGTACCTACTAATAGTAGGTACAAATAATAAAAAATATAACTGCAAATCTTCATAATATTATTATAAAGCAAATTAAATGGGAAACGGAGTTGCTGCATATAATATTAATATTATTATAATAATTATATTATATATTTTGGAACTTTTATCATTAATTTTATTTTATTGTCTTTTCGTAATTTCATGTTGCGTGAACGGCAACACTTTTCCTATAGTGCTAAGCACCAGGTCAAGAAATAAATTTAAAAAACAAATACAGCTGTGAGCTGACACTGACAGTAACTGCAACATCTCACTTATTTATTTTTATTTTTTCGAAGGCGTTATTCATACGTCATTTTTTCCTTCATTTTGACAGTTCCATGACCGAATGGAATGAATGAACTCTATTAAGGTGAATAATGTGAACGTATATAGTTATCTGTGACGTGTACGCCCGACATACATGACATCAAAAGTAATTTTGGCCTGAAAGATTTTTAGCCCAAAACAGACAGTTTATTGAAAGAGAAATATTTAAAAAGTAAAATAAAACGAATTAAAAATCTTTGCTTTCACTATTTCTGATTTACAAAACTAGCGAAATGAAGATTGAGACTAATTATTTATCCTGGCAATTTTAAATTCCGTTTTCGGTTATGTGTGAGTAAAAGTTCTTTGCATGTGTGTTAATTTAATCTATGATTCTATCTATGTGTGCAGTTTCTGACGTTTATAATGGTTTGTTGATTCTTATTTCACGTCATACCAAGATAATTCTGCGTTCATTAGCAGTCGTATAGTCATAAAGATAAGGACTATTATTGAAAGTTTATGTAGCTTTTTACCTTGTCGATGATTTTCCGTGTACATATAGATCCTTTCGCGTACGATTAGTGGTAATTGCGTTTCGTTAAACGCAGATTTATTAAATAATACAAATAAAAATTCAAATAGGGAATTATTTAAAGAAGATTTTTATCATATTTTCTATAATTACTTTTCTTTGCTAACAAATTAAACTATATTGTAAGATAAATAAATAAAATAATATATGAATGAATTTTTGCAGAAATGTTCATGTCGATTTTATGTTTAAGAGTTTTATGTTGTGAAATACAAAAAACTGTTTAGTTATAAATAATTGATTTTGGAATTACTTTTGTTAATCAGTAATTGACAATTTGAAATGTGACTAATACATAATTAAATGAATAACGACTACATATATGAACACATAACGGTGAATATGGCGATTATATGATAATTTGTTAACTTACTAACCCATATATATGCAAATAAATAAATTTGAATAAATATAAATATACAAATAAATAAAATTGAAATGTCTGTTTGTAATATCTTTACTTTAGCTTTTTACTAAATGTATATTAATGTTTATCAAAATAAAAAAGCAATTTTTCAAATTATTATCCGTCTGTCTGTTTGTTATAATGTGTGCAGTGACTGTCATTTTCAACTGAAACTTTATCAGGCAGGTACCTACATCTACATCCTTCTGATTTTGTATGTACGTAAATCTGCCCAACGTGGTTTCATAAGTACCTATGACTCTATGAGTGAAAACAAAATAATGCGTCATACAAATACAAGTACAGTACAAGTACAGTTCGCAAGTTTTTTATTCTCATGTGTTCTTTTTTCTGTACACACAAATGAAAAAACGGAACTTTCATAAGATCACTCATGTGTTTGTCTCCTGTTTATATATTAACAACCACAAAACTATTCAACAGGTGTCTAACCGACGTTGTATAATTCAATTCTGTTGTGATATTTTTAAGACACAGTCTAGCAAAACGGGCATCTAAAAGTTGTTTTAAGAGGTAACACGTTTATACATGTTACCACTTACCGTACACACACCGAATAAAAAGAGGAGGTTATCCTCCTCTTTTTTTTCGAAGCCAATCGAAGCCAATCGAAGACGGATGGATATTTATACGAGTGATCATATAAGGTTTCCAATTATTATCATTCAGATGTATGGAATCCAAAAAATGTAAAAAACATAAATTATCGGGTTTGCTTGGTTTAAAATTCTCTTTAAACTAACTTTCTTCGGGCTCCACTACTGCGGCGCATGCCACAGTCTAAGGCATTGAGGAATCAGCAAAAAGATTTACTTATCAGGCAAATGTCCCGCTCGTCTCGTTATCCAATAATATAAAAAAGGTATCAGACAGACTCGCTAGGCCTTAAATGAGAAAAATAAAGCCTACTCTCACGTAGGTCAAGCCCCTCCAAACCAAAATCCTGGATTTGCCACTGCTTGCATATTACTACTTGGCGGGAGACTTCACGAGCAAAGCCACCAACCCAGACTAGCCCAAGCTTGAAATTTCCCATTCACGGTTTTTACAGTCTCAGAAACATGGCAGCACATTTAAAAAAAATGAATATAATAATATATTTAGTTATCTGTGGTAATTTTTATGCATGTGTGAAATTCCGTGAAAATAGCCACTGCCCGTATTTTTTGTTTCGGACTTTGGTCGACGTTCATTTGTTTTTCATTATTACTTTAAGTTAAACTTTTTTGTTTCAGTACTTTTAATCGAACCAATGGCTTCGCTAATTAAAAATTTGGTTTTTAGTCAACCCAGAAAAATAGTATCAAGTAAGTAAAGTGCGGAGAAAATATAAACTTAGATGTAAGACATAGGTATTCGCTTTCTTCTACATGATTTTGATTTAAAATTTCAGATATATTTCTGAGGGCATATTCTTCAAATACAGAAGTGCCTCAGTTCGAGACTCTAGCTGTGTCCGTGCCGAAAAAAAATGTCTTTCATGTAGAATTAAACAGGCCTAAAAAAGTTAACACTTTTAGCAAAGCAATGTGGTTGTAAGTATTTATAAATATTTTTTAATAAGTTCTAGATTTCCTGCCATTCAAAAGAACTATTAGGTATAATTAAATGATAACCATCTCAAGCTATAATAATGTCTGACACTGACTGAGTATGTACAGAAAACCTAACACTTTTCTATGAGGGAAAACAAAGTGGATTTTATGACTATTTTAACAGCAAAAGAAGCAAGCTGTTCCAACAAACATACTTTTAAATAGGTTAAATGTGCACAATAAGAATAATTTTTATTGCCTAAAAGTTAACAAAATTAACACATTTGTATGGTACATAACAGAATTTCTTATTTAAGAAAGTGTTTACTGTGGTACGATATGGTAAGTGTTACAATGACAAATATATTTGCCAAAGTAACCAATTACGTACTGTAAGCCTAATGGATCCAAGCCGTCATCAATTTGGAGAAGCATCATCTGTCCAAGTCTTTCTCCAGCTACAGACGGGCACTACCATCGAATGTAGTAGTCTATAATAGACGAGTGAAGCCATGACTGACTTACATGGCTAAGATAGTTGTAACACTCCCTGCAAGATTAGGAGTGCATACATAGTGTATTGAGCATTAAGTTTGTTCTCAAGTTTAAAGGTGTATGAGCTGTATCTATGTGTCCAATGCCACCTGTGTAAGCACATATTTGCTTGTTTTATCCACAAAAAAAAATTCCAATTACAGGGAGCTAAAAGACTGCTTTTTGAGCTTGAGCAATCATCCAGAATGCAGAGTCATTGTTTTATCTGGCCAAGGAAAACACTTTACTGGTGGTAAGTTGTAAAAATGCTAACTTTCAAAGGCCCATTTCACCACAAAAAGATGGGGTTTTCAAATGCAAATGAATTCTGATTTGAATGTGAGTTTTTCGCCAAAATCTCTTGCCAAATTCAAATACTTTCCATCTGCTTCATAACCAGAGAGCCACTATGACTAATTGACTATAAGAAGGACTGGAACACAATATGACAATACAGGCCACAGATAATGTAAGAGCTACAGTTGAATAGGGATGTTGACTCCATTTTTTTTATGATGTCAATCAATTCCTTTTTACAGGAGCATCAAATGTCCATATCAAAAAAACTGGAAATCGGACACTATGAACGTCAAAAATGAGAGTTGCAAGTTGTAGTATGATTTGAAAAGCTGTAGGTTAGGTAGTAGTAGTTCAGGTATAGGGTCTGGCGCTTGTTCATCATTATTCATTATCATCATCATCACCAACCACCACTGGAGCTAGTTTGCTGGTAGCCAAAGGCCGTACTCGCCTTTATGTATAAAGGAGCTGGAGTGGCTTAGGTCAACACCTGTTTCCATCTATACAAATAAATAAAATTGAAGTGTTTGTTTGTAATATCAAAATAACAGCTTTTTACCAAACGTTAATTTGTTTTATATATAAATGTTCCAGAAGAATGGCGAAATCTCATCTCCATATTATTATTTATTTCAAATATTTTGTTTTCACTATGCTACCAAAATTTACTATTTAAAATATTTGCCTAAGTGTTGGAGTATACACCAGGCTCTTAACATTATTTCAGGCATAGAGCTAACAAGTCTGGTAGAGATGGCACAAGAAGCGGAGGACCTGCCTGATACAGCGAGGAAAGCTCGCTACCATTACAACTTCATTAAACATGCACAGGTATGATTTTATTTACTACTGTCATTAGCTAATTATGTATTTACCCAACTTCTAAACAGGTCTATTTTTATATACCTACTCGTATTTGACAATTAATGTCACCTACTAGTAAGCAATGATAAGGTTGACAGTAAAGCATGCTTGAGACCTGCTGCCTTATCAGCTAACAATCTCGTGTTCGTTTTCAATACCAGACTGATTAAAACCAGCGGTCACTAGTCTTCGTGTGGAAGGAGTAAACCGATTTGATAAATTATTTTTTTCACAAAAATATACATCACAAAAATTTCGCTTCCAACAGGATTCGAACCAGCGTCTTCTGGTTATCTAGACCAGACGCCTTAACCAACTAGGCTATGGGAGCAATAGATGTTGACTGCGAAATACTTGATATGGGCTTGATTGGAATGGGCACTTAGAGTAATTTATTTTGAATTTCATGAGTTGGGTCCATGTGCATAAATTAGTTTTGAATTTTACTCTTAGATCATCTATTTTTCAAAGAAATTCTATTATATTATATTTATTCTATTTCTTCGTCCTGTGTTTCAGAATGGTATTTCTGCAGTAGAAGAATGTGTGAAGCCAGTGATAGCAGTCACACACAACGCTTGCGTGGGTGCTGGAGTGGACCTGGTCACCGCTGCTGATATGAGGTAGAACAAGATCCATCGTTTTCTTATACTATTTAATAACGAGACGAACTGGACGTTTGCCTGATGGTAAGCATAACGCAAGCCCATAACAATTGCAGTGCCACTCAGAACTTTGAAACACAAAGGCCTGCGAGCCACTGCAGTGCGCTCGTTACCCTGAGACATTAGTAGTGTTCCCACAAAAAAAAAAACATTTTTAATGGCCGGTTTAGCTAGACGGCGTCTAAAGATAACCGTCAAAAATGATTAGAAATGTCACAACATAATTGAGTTAGAAAACGGCTAGAGACTACTTAAAACAGGATTTGCGGTTGCTCATATTTAATCGCGTGACTATGGCATGTTTAGGCGTTAAACAGCGTTTAACACAGGTTTAACCTGTGTTTAATTTGTTTGTGGTAAGACTAATATTAAGTCTCATAAGCCCAGTTTCACTGGCTACTTTGCTCATCAAACCGGAATACGGTAACGCTTGCACACTACTGCTTGGCAGCAGACTTCACGAGCAAAGATAGCACCCCAACGGGTTTAACCACTAAAATATGTTAACTTAACAATTTCAGATATTGCACAGAAGACGCTTGGTTCCAAATCAAAGAAGTAGATGTTGGATTAGCGGCTGACGTCGGGACATTACAGAGGTTCCCTAAGGTAACTCAAATAATTTGCTTTTAGCGATAAGTCCGCCCATTGTAAGTAATAAGGATGTTGACTCCATTTTTTTTATGAGTCTATCAATTCTTTTTCTGTCATTTTTATTGTGTTAATGTGATGTTCTTAAACCTGTATAGCGACAGTACTTATTACATTACTTATCTTGTGTGTCTTACTTACTTATCTTACTTATCATGAAACATCCCTATTTCAGATCTGTTACTGAGGTTAATTTCTCATAACTGGTGTACAAAGATTTTTTTTATCTATACAAATAAATAAGAATAAATACAAATAAATGAATAAGAAGTGTCTGTTTGTAATATCAAAATAACAGCTTGTTACTAAATGCATATGATAATAATATGAATAAAATATAATAGAATATGAAAAGTATATACGGTACCGATAACAAAACAACCATTTTTAAAATTTGTGTCTGTCTGTTTGTTCCGGGTAATCTCCGAAACGGCTGGACCGATTTTGACGGGACTCACTGACAGATAGCTGATGTTACAAGGAGTAACTTAGGCTGCGTGGGCGAAGCCGCGGGGCACAACTAATCTAAACATGTCCGTATTGTATATTTTCAGGTAGTGTCCAATACATCAATAGCAAGGGAACTTTGCTACACAGGAAGAAAATTCGAAGCAAAAGAGGCGCAGGAAATAGGAATGGTTAGCAAAGTGTTCCCTGATAAAAATAGGTAAGATTTTTATGAGGTTTTAGGGCCCATCTTTCACTCTGATTGCTATTGAATCGAAATTTGTATGGTGCTTGGTACTTTATTCCCAGAAAAAATTAACTAGCCTCAATTTTTTTCTAGATATGTGCCTGAAATAAAGAACCTAGAAGAACGATAAAAATACTTTTGAGGCCTGCGTAATTTTTTAAAGAAAAGCGTAGTATAACTGCACAATTAATTAACAGCAACATTACGTTCCTAAAATCTCCATAAAGCAGCAACCCTATAAAAGTATGGCGTCATTTTTGACAGTTTTGACAAATAATAAGCGGTGTTGTCATCAGTTCTGCCAATTTTTTTATTGTCTTTGCATATTCAGCCAAAAGAAGCTGAAAACCCCGTTCCGTTTTGAGAAATTGCGTTCCGTTTCACGTCACGTACCAAAAAAAACTTTATGTATTTTCAGGAAATCGCAGGCCTATAAAATTGTAACTTCATTTCAGAATATTTAGATTTTGAGAGATCATTGCAAAAAACCAACTGATAGCCTGGTTAAATTTTGGTACCAAAACGGAACAACTCTTCTAACTGATCCATTATCTGCTTGATGTTTTTCCGGGACTTTCATTTCAAAATGGACCTTTAGCTAACTAACGTTTATTTATTTAGAATGGTAACAATTTATTTACGTCGGTCCTCACCACAGACTTAGGGTAATATTCAGAGACAATACTGTAAAACGATCTAAGAACAGTCTTAGCTAAGCATCGGCTAAGCCGCTCAATCACATTCGTATTCAGAAACAAAGATCGCGTAAGGTCTAAACTAAGATTACACTGTTGTCTATGGCTGTTAAGTTTTTAATTTTTATGACGTCAGATGTTCTGTCCAATTGGTATGTAGCGTTTTAGCGCTCAGTAGACACGCCCGACTTTGACTCTCATTTTTGATGTTTCTAGCGTTCAATTACTAGTTTTTTCGGTATAGTCATTTGATTCTCATGAGAAAACGACTTGATTGACTTCATAAAAATATGGAATCAACATCCCTATTGTGGCTTGGTGGATGTCACATCTTCGAATTTAATGAGTTTTTTTTTATGTTATTTGGTAACGAGACGAGCTGGTCGTTTGCCTGATGGTAAGCATAACGCCGGCCCATAGCAATTGCAGTGCCACCCAGAACTTTGAAACACAAAGGCCTGCGCGGCACTGCAGTGCGCTCGTTACCCTGAGACATTAGGTATTAAGTCTCATAAGCCCAGTAATTTCACTGGATACTCTGCTCATCAAACCGGAACACAGCAATGCTTGCACACTACTGCTTGGCGGCAGACTTCACGAGCAAAGCGGTGGTAACAACCCAGACGGACACTCGCAGAAGAGTTAGTCCTCCCACTAACAAAACTTTTATTCCAATGTAAATAGAATTTTTTTCTCTTTTCAGTGCACTGAAACATGTGTTGGAGCTAGCTGAAACCATAGCGTTAAAGAGCCCTGTAGCAGTCCAAACCACGAAGCAGAGCCTAGTGTATTCCCAGAGCAGGCCTAACGAAGAAGGATTAGAGCATATTGTGAGTAAATCTCAAATTCAAAATATTTATTACCATGGAAGAGCATGCAAGTTACAGGTAAGACTAGCTGTGCTGTGCTAAATTACTCCTTGTAACATCAGCTATCCAGTGAAAATCCCGTCAAAATCGGTCCAGCCGTTTCGGAGATTACCCGGAACAAACACAAACAAAAATTTTTAAAATGGTTGTTTTGTTATAGGTACAGTATATACTTTCGTATGCATTTAGTAAAAACTGTTATTTTGATATTACAAACAGACACTTCAATTTTATTTATTTGTTGTCAATGTTTCTACAATTGTTAACAATCATGTTTCAAATTTAAGTATCTTCAAAAATGTTGCGATGCGCAAGCGAGATAGCGGCGCGCCGTGTTCTCCCCCTTAATAAATAGTGTTTTGTAATATATTGTATACAATTCCAGCGCCTTCTAAACGCAGCTATGAACCAAGGCGAGGATCTTCCCAAAGCTGCCATGGCGCAGGCAACCAAAAGCCCACCACCGGAATTCGATAATTTATAAACTTTTTTAAACTCACGATTAAGATACTGTGAAACCTATCTCGCCTGAATAGCTATCACGCTCAAGTAGAATATCTGCAAGCCTTCATATGCCTTTGGTAAAAAGCTGTTATTTTGACATTACAAACAGACACTTCAATTTTATTTATTTGTATAGATAAGTACTATATGTGCTTACATTGTTAGTACGTATTATGTGATTTGTATAAAATTCCTTTTATATTCGGGTAGATGAATGTTGCAGAGGCCCGCTGTTAGAGTCATTTTAACTTTCATAAGTGCTCCTTTGGGGCCTATTTGAATAAAGACTTTTGAATTTGAATTTGAATTTGCTGTATTTTTGAGACCGGGCAGTATAGTCATGGTCCTAAAAAACAGTATCGATTGGTATTAAACTAAGGTTTTCATAAACTGACAAATTTTATTGCTAATTGTACATTTTCCAAAATATGTGAATACAAGTGAAAATATCTTCAAATGGTAAGAACTGTTTCCTGTAGCTATTACATGTTAAGGAGCACCCTTCTGTCCCTTCTCAAAAATACAGCCTGTATATTATGGATATTATTTAGGTGTTTATTACCTATATATTTTTATGAATTCCGCTTTTTTTAAAGTGCAC
Source organism: Crocallis elinguaria (assembly GCA_907269065.1). Classification (NCBI taxonomy): domain Eukaryota; kingdom Metazoa; phylum Arthropoda; class Insecta; order Lepidoptera; family Geometridae; genus Crocallis; species Crocallis elinguaria. Next base: position 15,924,550 of record OU026073.1, read on the forward strand.
TAATATTTGACCTGTTGCGAGAATCAAACCTGCAACCTGTGCCACAGAAGTTTAGTCAACCGACCTATCAAATATAACCACCGGGGAAAACAAATTAAAAAAAATTGAAATATACTTAGATATAACAAACGTATTGTATTATTATATAGTACCTGGTTGTCCGGACTTGGCTCGATATTTAAAAACCTTATCTAAATACAAAATTTCATTCAAATCGTTAGAGCCGTTTCCGAGATACGCGAAATAAATGTATTTATACAGGGTGAGTTTGAATTGGTATGTTAACCCGGAAGGGGGTGATTCGGACCATGGCTGTCCACAAGTTGTGAGAACCTCCCTTAGAAATACGTCATTCCAAATTTTCATACAAAAAGAAATTCAACTTCAAACGTGAAGTGCACGGCATATTCTGGAATTATTTCTAAGTCTCTTCTAATCAACATCATCATTTAACATAGTTCAAGAGAATCAGCTGATCTAGGGCTGCCCAAAAATTCTGTAGTAAAATTTTGACATAAACTTTAAATGCTATTTCATCAATGAAAAATTCCGAATTTCAAAAACTCGTAAAACAAATGTTGTTGACCTCCAGGAGTAAATTGACCCTCTTTCCGGATAATATACCAATTCGAACTCAGTCTGTATACAAGACTTGTTCGTTTAAAGTTATATTACCTGTCTACATTTAGTTTTAGTTGGTTTTGTAAATAGAATTTGTATAAGTTTAAAAAATATTAATATTTGTATTTATATTTAATAGTGCACCTAACTATATGTTTACAACTTATTTAATGATGTACCTACTTATACATTTCAAATAAACGTTTATGACAAAAAAATGCTGTTTGAAACTTTAAATTTTAGTGCTGCAAAGTTTTGGTTTTTTTTTGTTATTTGATAGCGAGACGAGCTGGTCGTTAGCCTGATGGTTAGCATAACGCCAGTCCGTAACAATTGCAGTGCCTCAGAGATGTCATTCAGTTCGTTCTCTCATGAGAATCAACTGTCTATATCGAAAAAAACTGGAGATCGGACGCTAGAAACGTCAAAAATGAGAGTCAAAGTCGGGCGTATCTACTGATCGCTAAAACGCCCCATACAGAACGTCTGACGTCACTTTTTTGTATTTCATGCAACCTCCCAATTATATTGTAAAAAACAACTGCCCAAAGTGTGATTACTGATTATATAATTCAGCAGTAGGCTAAGAAAGCTTGTAATACCTAGCTGCATTATTGCTACATAAACTACTGTCCCCCCAGTATTGCGAAACATCTCTGACGTCACAAAACGTATAACCTAGTTTCAGGTCAAAGGTTTAGGACAGTACGTAACCTACCCCTGTCTATTCCACCCCTTATAAATAGTAAAAGTAGAAAAAACATTTATTGGCATAACTTTTTGTACACATTTTCAATGAAGCCATACGTTGCCGATTGCCGAATTAGTCAAAACTGGGCAGCAACCAATGTCTTTTCCCATCATTATAGAAGTTATTTTAATTATGTAGAAGTTTATTAATGTTTCGAAAAACTTATTATATAAGTACCTACTAGCTGAGCAGTTACGCGGTCAACGATTTTCATCACCAGAAGAGGCTGTTGAAGAGTATGAAAAACATGTTTCCGAGGTCATCAAGGAGGAGTGGCATGTTTTCAAAATTGGTTTATTCGTATGAAAAAGTGCATATTTTAGAAACAATAAATTCATTTATGACCATTTATAGTCATTTTTTCTTATTCATTTAACTTAGTGCGCACTACGTATACGCTACACCAGCGGATCTCAAACTTATTTGGCGTCGGACCCCTTTTAGAATACGAAATATTTGACGGTTCCCTAATATAATAAAAAACTGGTATTATGTTATATAAAGCATCTAATTGGAGGTATGATATTGTTTTTAATGTTTCATCAATTGTTTTACGTCAGGCTTGACAGAAGAGAAAATTTATACATAGGTGAAATATTTAGATAGATTTTATTTAACTCTGTAATCTTCTAGTACATACCTACTACTTAGTATTATTTTTTTATCATTATGACCAGTATTTTCGCACAGAGGGGCGTCGGACCCTGACGCCAAAAAGTTTGAGAACCGCTGTTCTAAGTTAGTGTTCAATTTATTAGACGACCATTTTGTTTTGCACTACCTACGTTTCACACTCCATTCAATCGGAAAACTTCGCTTTTAGCTACAATTCCCCTTTGTATATTAATTTAAAATCTGTTGTCTGTAATTTCTCAAGATTGATGTAGGTACACAGTAAAGTATTTTTATTTGGTTAGTAATCATTAATTTTGTATTACCTCTACCTAATTAATGTTTTATATCTATATTTTAACTACCTGTACGTAAGTTAGTATCTATGTATTTACTTTAAAAAATTACTTAAATACCTAAGTAACACAAGTTCCAACTACCTATACCTACACCATAATGCATTAGGTAAAGTTGCCATACTGTCCGCATTCGGCATTACTTAAAAAAAGCTATTTGGATGACGTCATCCAATATGTGTCAATCAATAACGAGCAATTGTTAATGTGGGTCAGTTCCATTCACCAACGCTGCCTTAAGTTACACAGTGCTATACCTGTAAAATGTAATTAGGTCAACAATAAATGTTCTTTACGAAAGCACAGAACATAATTATAAAATTACGAAAGCCTGTATAGGTAGGCACTGAAAGTTATAAAATAATCCATTTATTAAATTCGCATCTCTAGTACCTACCTACCAACATTTTTTTGCCTATGTTTTTTTCAGGGAGTGAACAGTACTGTAAGAGTACTTACCTACTTCTGTAGCTTTTTAAATTTAATTACAGATATAATTCTTTTAAAAATTAGACTGTGAAACTTAGTTATTGTTAAGTTACATATAAATAAATTATTAACTGTTTATTTGTCTCCCTTTTTATGCAACATTTAAAACATCTCAAATATGCAAACAAAAAATTTTTAGAAAACTTTACTACTTTGCAGCTGACGTCACACGACAAGGCGACTACGTCACTGCAATCCGCTATTAACAAAGAAAATCAGGTAACCTAGTTTACGGAGGCTTGCATTTACGTCTGCTGCGAATGACCTGCCCAAATATAGAGCATCTATAAATAGATCCCGGGGCCCGTATGCAAGCGCCTCCTGTGAATGGCCCCAACAACCTGCATCTAGGCCACGTTGCAATGATCTGACCTATTTATTTTTCAATGGGAGGTTGCATGAACGGGGATGGGCCCATTGCGAGCCCCGCTTCATTCAGTACCAGTCGAACCCTCGAGGTCGGCGTGACCTACTTCCGCACTCTGCCTCTCGCATAAAAAAATCCGAAAATTCGTGAAAAATATCGTGTTAAAATCGAATTTTCCGTGAAAAATTGCGTATAATTTTCGTGAAGAAAAAATATATATCCGTAATTTAAAAATATGTAAAGGGGTAATTAAATAAGCCCACCGGCTGTGCAGCGTTTTGAATATCGCGCCAGATTCGCCCCTTTGTCTATTTAGCGTCCTATTGGTAACTGCGCAGACGAGCGCAGCCATTCGTTACAACGTCACGGTGCGCGGCCCGGGCCAATCGCGTCCCGACCTAGCGTAATTGTGCGCGACAGATACGCCACCTGTCGCACAACTGCGCCGAGTTCATTGAATAACCCGCCCGGACTGTTTTATTGACGCAAGCGCACTGAGGCCCAACAAAGGGCCGAAATAAGAACGGTTCGTAAGTGAATCTGATGTATTTAAGTCATAAAAATGGTGAAATCTGTGAAGTGGCGAGTAGAAATTAGGATATTCGACGTGTCGAATCATGACCGAGGCATCTGAAAAGTAAGTAATGTGTTTGTTACTCAGTTTTATCGTCCCGTGCTTCGCCCTGCTCGGACTAGGTAGGGCCTTACCCCGGCCATTTTCCATACGTTATTGTAACTTACTATTTCATTGTCAGCTTGTAACTCTCTATACTACCTTTAATAGGTCTAAAATATCAATGAAATGTTGTGTTGAGTGATAAAATTGCATACGATTAGGGTGCGACCGACGCCCTTAGGGTCAGCCCTATGTCCTGTGTATAGCCATAATCAATGACTTCGCCGTTCATTCACAATAAAGTAGGCAACTCCTTTCGGGGTCAAACGAAACTATGAGCTGTTTTGCTCAATGCATTGTTTTACTAATTTGGAATACGATGATAGCATCGTCCTTGATATTTTCGCGCATTAAAAAAATAAATAATGTCAGCTAAACATTTTGCATTAGCCCATCCTTGACTTGTCAAAAAATAAATAAATAAAATATATTACAGTAATTTCGATACCCCATTTCTAATAATTAATAAAAAATATGTCTTATTTATATTCTTGTTTACACCAAAGTATGCATAATGCCGTCCTAACGTTGCCAACAATTACGTTCTTTTTATCGACTTTAATTATTTTTTTTGTATTAGGTTGTTCATTATTTGAATAGAGGTAAAGTAGATATATCCACTGCTACTACAGACTTCCTGATATCTTAATTTGGGGCTTACCACTGTTTATAATTAATTAAATTGGATTTGGTTATAGCTTGACTCATCTAAGTAGTGAAAGCCCACATTGGCTTGCAGATTATCCAACTGTTTTTGTAGCTAGGTTAGATGTAATGTTATTAGTTATTAAAGTCAATTAGACTGTCGAAAAAAAGTTTTGAAGAGTAGGTATACTTGTGAATTGAAACATTAAAAATAGCTAGGTAGGTCCTATAAATAGGTAGGTATAAGTATAAATAGGTAGGTAGGTAGGTATAAATAGCTAGGTACTTTTTTTAGTATATTTTTTCTTACACTCCCTTTTTTCCACTTTTGATAACGATCTCCATGGTTATGCTTAATTGAAATACAGGTCATACAGGTTACCTAGCGTATAGGCTGCATGTTTTAAATAATAATAATTTTATATTTTAATAACCAAAATACAATGACAAGTAGCACAATAACTGACAGTTATAAAATACAAAACAAATTAAGCACTGATTTGATGCATTGAATTAGGTAATTACTACTTACTAATTATAAGTACATTGTCCTTGAACATGCTAACATAAATGAAAGGTAAGCATCAGATCCTTAAGCTAAGCAAAAGCTTGTAATATAGGATAGGGATCTGTCTTCTGTGCTCTCCCAACTAAATTGTCTCTAAATGATATCAAAATAACAATTGAAATATGAAAAATAACAGTGCAGTGTATTATTATGTATTTGAAATAATAAGAATAGTAAATTTATTAATTAATTTTGCTGCTATACATACATATATCCAAATAAAAACACATTATTATATTAAATTATTCTTACAATTAGAATTAAATTATCTACTTCAAACAATATGTACTATAAATAACTATATACTAGGTACCTACTGTTAGGTACCTATTTATGATGCATAATTACGAAACAAATGATTGGAGGAATAAATTGAGGGATATTTGATTCATGGAATAAAGGGTCTGTGGTTGATCTGTTCTTTTGATGTAAGTAGGGAATTTGTTCTGATTTTCGTAGATTCTGGGACATTACTTTAACAAGTTACCACAAAAATCAATTTTTAGACGACTGTTTAGATAGACACGGTCTAACCACAAACAAAGTAAACACATTTTAATCCTCCGTTAAAGAATGTTTATCTCCTAAACACGCCTTAGTCGCCTTTTTAAATATGAGCAACCACAAATCTTGATTTAAGTAGTGTCTAACCGTTGTCTAACTCCATTCTGTTGTGACATTTCTAATAGTTTTAGACGTTTATCTTTAGACACCTTCTAGCTAAACAGGCGTCAAAATGTGTTTTTTTTTTGGTAACACGGACAAAGAAAAACGTTTAAAATGATTAGAAATGGCACAGTTAGACATTTCTTAAATCAGGTTTTGTGGTTGTTTATATTTAAACACAAGACTATAGCATGTTTAGGAGTTAGACGCTGTTTACCTCATGTTCACCTAAATAACTAACAATGAATTTGCAACAAGCGTGGTTTACGATGTAAGTAGGTATTACGCGCTCACGCGCCAGTAAGACCATCAAAAATCCAGACAAACAACAGCATTGCTACCAGATATCGAAGCCCTACCGGGGCTCAAAGCGACACTACATACATCACTTGCACCGCCTATTCAAATTCAAATTTTAATTTATTTGTGAATCTATTTTTTTGAGTGGATGTCGTAGAAGCGGCGGCGGTCGTGATTTGTCCATGGTTTGCGCGTGGTACATGATTGATGCATAACCGTCAACCTTTAGACTCGTCCTGGATTCACAACATTTGTAACTCAAATGTTTTGTTGTGATGTACGTATTTGCACCATGTTCATCGTACGATGATGCAATATACCTACTAATTTGATGTTTGCAGTGATGTTTTAGCATCTTACAAAGTTCTCCTACTAGGTGGTATGACTAAGTCTTCTGCGAGAGTCTGAGTTCTGTCTTGGTTTGGCGAAGCAGTAATGTGCGAGCATTACTGTGTTCCGGTTTGATGAGCAGAGTAGCCAGTGAAATTACGGGGCTTTTGAGATTTAATACCTAATGTATCACGGTAGCGGGCGCACTGCAGTGCCGCGCAGGACTTTGAGTTTCAAAGTGCTGAGTCGCACTGCAATTGTTATGGACCGGCGTTATGCTCACCATCAGGCAAACGACCGGCTCGTGTCGCCACCAAATAACAATTCGGCTGGAACTCAAAAAGTTAGTCAATTTGTTAAGACAAACAATGTTTACTTACCTACTTACTTGTAAACAATGGTTACTTACTCGTGACGTTGAACTGCAATATCCCTTGTCAGTATGTCGCGACTTTTCTCAGCATGAACCGAACTCCAGCTGGACACATGTTTCGCCTCTACACAAGGCATTTTCAGGGTATTGACTCGCCGACCGCTGAAACGAGAGCTCAGTATAGATCGAACTTAGGCCATTAGACATTCTTTATCGCGGATTTAAAACTATATATATTACCCACGTTATATAATGGTGTCAATTCTATCATTTCATACCTAAACTAATTTTAGTTTCGCTCTCTCTCTTACCAATGCATAACATGAGAAAGAGATGGAATATATTTTAGACCTGTCAAATTAATCCACTTGCTTGTGTATAGTGTTAATTTAATGGCAATGAATTCAGTGGCATCTAATTTATCAAGATCGAAAGATATTTGACAGCTCTAAAACAAAATTTAGATCTGTCAGACATGTTCCGACTCTTTCTCATGTTATGCATTGGAAAGAGAGAAAGCGAAACTAAAATTAGTTTAGGTATGTAATGATAGAATTGACACCACTATCTTATTTTTTAGTGCAGGAAACTAATTTACCGTCCACGATGATGTAATTCTTTCGGCATTTCGACTGATTACTAACCATAATCAGCTAGTCGTTAGCCTAAACTGAAGGCATTGCTTCGATGAGGTCAAGCCGCCTACTCCTCTTATGAAATATCAAAGAGTAACAAGACTGTATTAGTCAAAGAGTAATGTGACTGTAGGCTCTCCGCACTCTGCCGTTACGTTCCTTTTTCTGCTCGATAGTGTAGTTCTAGGAATGAGGCAACTAAGTATAAGTCATTATAATTTCTATGTGCGCCCGTATTGGACCTATATGAAAGAATCTGTTGCTAGAATAGGACCCATTCCAAAAGGATACCTTCTTGTGTACAAGTGCACAAAGTAAGCTGCTGGTTGTGTTACTAGCAGTCAAACCGTCTGGTATTATTTTGATAATCATTGATATCATTTTTTTATCATTATTCAGCCTCTTATGCTCCCACTGCTGGGATACTGGCCTTCTCTCAGAGAAAGAGGTATGGGCCATAAACCACCACGCAGGCCCAGTGCGGCCTGGTGGATGTCACATGTCCTCGAATTTTGTGGTTCTTGAACATGCGGGTTTCCTCACGATGTTTTCTGTCACCATTTTAGAGCGAGTGTGAATAATTCGCACATAACTTGATATAAGTCATTGGTGCGGGCCGAGTCGAGATTCGAACTATGGTGCGTCGGATTGAAAGTCGCACAAGTTCCCGCTCGGCCACACTCGCTCAAACATTGATAGATAGTACCTAATTGTATTTTTTTATAGTATACTATTGGATAACGAAGTGAAAGGGTCGTTTGCCTGATGATAAACAGAACTTAGAAACACAAAGTTAAAATTAGTTAGGGCTACTAGTATTATTCGAATATTCGACAGAACATAAACACAGAATGGAAAAACACTGAGTGACGTCAAGTAACTAAAATAATATTACTTAATCGTTTATCTCGTTAAACTTATGAAAACTAAGTTAGTGACCAAATAATTAGGTGTTATACATTAAAATAATATGCATGATTATTTATATACGCATACATTAACAGATTATATAAATAATTTGAGCATTTACATTTTGGTAGGCAATGATAAATATTAGTAAATTTAACTTTAAAAGTAACGTGATTAACATATATATAAAATGTATTCTGCGTTATTACAGCTTTATAAACAGTGTTAAACGGTTGTGTAGTTAAACTATGTGTTGTCTTTGAAATGTTAAACTGAATCGAAAGAGACAAAACAAAGTTTAACTATTCAACCGTTTGAGACTGTTTATTAAGGCGTATAATAATATAGCAGTTAAATAGCTTCACATAAAAGGTTTTTTAGCATTATCAGATGAGCTCTTGGCACTGGAAATAAATATATTATTCATCATATTATAGATAATCTTGTAGTGATCAGAATAAGTTTTTACCAAAACTCGATCAAAAAAAATGTAAAAGTTACCTCTAAAAATAAGTTTGCAATAAAATAGCTCTGTATATCGACAGAATTAACAAAACTTACGTTTTATATAATAACTAAACACTTGGTTGTGGTAGATTTTCGATTAGGCATCTAATTTGAAGTAATTGCGCTTATTTTGGATATTTATCAATTTTTGTGGCTCGCGCGGTCTTCCTTCTCTTTTATACCAACGCAAACCAACAGTGTGTGCAAAGAGGACAGAATGATGATTGTCATGGACTCGGAGTATCGCCTTAATTGGGGTAGAGCCTTGGTGTTAGATTCTGTAGTACAGCATCAATAACTGAACTACGAGAAACAAAAAAATGTAGTAATTCAAAAAGGCGTGTAGAAACAGGCATGTACACTGTACAGTAGATAGTATTTTACACCAAGAATTTTTTTCACAACAAACTATGTAATAGTTAAACAAATTCATCGAAATAAACAGCGTTTTAAATTAAGGATTATTATGTAAATGACAAAGATGCATGGAGCCTAAAATTTGGAAAAACGTAGGTACCTACTAAATTGTTAGCATTAGAAAAACACATTTTGTGAATAAGGTTATTTTCTATAATGTATTTTCTAGTTTTCCAATATTAACGAAGCTTGTCGTGGTTACCTCAAAAACAGTGCATTTTTTAAAGTAGCTTTTGTAATAACCTTTTTAGATAATCCCTCTTTCCCTTCGTAAAAACCGTATGAAAATCCGTATAGTAGTTTCTGGTAATGCGAAAGTGAGTTTGAACGTTGAAACCGCAGGAACCGCGGTTTTCACCCGCATTCCCACAGGAACCGTGCATTTTTCCGGGATAAAAAGTGGCCTATGTGACTCTCCGGTCCATAAACTATATCTATGCCAAAAATCACGTCAATCCGTTGCTCCGGTACTGCGTGAAAGAAGAGTGATGAGATTGACCATGCCAGAAACAAATCGTGAAGGAAAAAGAAACGGATAGTACCCATAAGTTCTTTTGTAGAGGTACCTGGCGAACTTTTTCTGTACTCTCTCTATCATAAGAGTACATTTTTTAGTTCTTGGGTCCCACTCTATTGAGCCGAATTCAAGCATACTACGAACATAATTGCATTATAAAGCATAATGGGAATATCGTTATGTATGAACTGTGAGGAGGTTCGTGTAATAAAACCAAGAGTTCTATTAGCTTTCTTGCACATGCTCGTAATATGTTCATTAAAATTTAGCTCACTATCCATGATAATGCCTAAATCTCGAATTGTGTCCACTCTCTGTATTAGCTAGTTTAAGTACATACTAGTAATGTAAAGTTTTTAATCTATACAAATAAATAATTCTGTAGGATTAGTAGGATGTTGTTTAGTGTTATAATACTGGCTAAATATTAGAATGCCATCCTCTGTAAATCCAAACTACGACAATGAAGCGTTTGCAACGAATCTGTAACGACTAAGGTCACGAGCGTTTCATTCATCCAATGGAAGGCGCGATGGAAGATAGAAATCCGAAGGTACCCGAGCAGGGTTCGTGTCACTTCCGGTTCTTACTCGCAAATTCGGAGTCAAACGCACTTGCATTACCGGCTAACAATCTCGTGTTCGTTTTCGATTCCAAACATATTAAAACCATTTATAATATTACTAGCTTCTGCCCGCGATTTTCACCCGCGTTCCCTAAGGAATCGTGCATTTTTCCGGTATAAAAAGTAGCCTATTGTTACTCTCCGGTCCATAAACTATATGTATGCCAAAAATCACGTCAATCCGTTGCTCCGTTACTGCGTGAAAGAAGGACAAACCAACAAACACACTTTCGCATTTATAATAGTAGTAGGTATTTATTAGTAGGAAGGATTGGATAACGAGACGAGCTGGTCGTTTGCCTGGTGGTAAGCATAACGCCAGCCCCTAATTATTGCAGTGCCACTCAGAACTTTGAAACACAAAGGTCTGCGCGGCACTGCAGTGCGCTCGTTACCCTGAGACATTAGGTATTAAGGCTCATAAGGCCAGTAATTTCATTGACTACTTTGCTCATCAAACTGAAATACAGTAATGCTTGCACATTACTGCTTGGTGGCAGACTGCACGAGCAAAGCGGTGGTAACCACCCAGATGGGCACGGGAAGAAGAGTTAGTCCTACCACCTGGTAACTAGTTATACCTAGCAAACTTAATAATATCAGTTTAGATACAATATTTACTTATTTATTTCATTAATTCGACGGCCACAGCTATTTACACAAATTAATAAAGGTATAGTAAATTACACCAGCATTAAATTACATTATTATTATTGACTTATACACATTATTTATCAATTATTAATCTCAATAACAAAAATAAATCACAATACAAAACAAATACTAAATAATGCAAAAAATCTATTAAGTAATTAGGATACGGTAATCATAATAAGTAAAAATGTCAAAAATTATTAAGATACGTCAGATTTAACAATTAATAAAAACTTAGGTCAAATGTAAAAACAAAATAATAATATTCAATATACAATGTTAACACAGTCATTAATTAAATTTAAACGTAAGAAAAGAACCAGAAACATTCACACATTATTCTCGCAGAACACCAAGCACTCTGACAGAATGATCTTCCATCCATCCACAAACACATCACAGTCAGGTCTTGCGTCCAGGAGGCCATTGAGTGTTCGCGGTAGAGTAAAATCGGGATAGATGCCGCACTTTTTGAAATAGGCTCCTAATTTTAAAAATATTAATTTATCATGAATAATCTCTATGAATATAGATAGTTTAATCATCTATGTTACTTTATCACTTGTTTTTGTTGACCTGACAATAACAGTTTTTGCAGAATTTAACTTCTGGCAGAACAATGTCTTTGAGGATAGATGCCTATTTTTAAGGATAGATGCCCCACCATATAAATGCTAAGAAGGATAGATGCCTGTATTGTAGAATAGATGTCTAGTCGAATAAAATAAGTAAAATCCATTGTTTTAAAATGTTTTATTAGTAATCTTTACAAGAGAATTCTATTATAACACGCATAACCATAAATAAACTTAAGAATTCGTCTAACAAAAATATTAAAATTTGAAATTTTCAATGAAATAACGCATTAACGGATTTTGATTTTGTATTTTTATAGTTTTCAAAGCATTCTATGGAATAATCTTTGTCTGTATTAAGTTCTCCTGTTCCTTTGGTGGTTTGAGTCTCGTTTCTCTTGTCTAACGTAGTTTTTATTTGTGTTATCTTCCTTTCAGCAATATCCTTCTATTCTTTTGTCTTTTCTTGAAAATTTATGTTGTGTCATCGGACACAACATAAAAAACATTAAATAAAACTACCCTGACATGTGTATAGGAGTATGAGGGGATAGATGCCTCTAAGGGCACCTATACCTCAAAAAAATCAGGGCAGCTATCCTCTTTGATATGGATAGATGCCCTTCTATTTCTTAAATAGACTAAAAACAAAAGAGCTATTATTTACACCTAGGTGTACACTTAATGAACCAGTGTATTGACATAATAAAAAATATAACAGAATTTATTGCTACTTTTATAAGTAGCAATAAATTCTGTCTATTTGCCATGGTATAACTTTATAGTTATACCATGGCAAATACTTACCTCTGAAAATTTTAAGCATACGTGGCGCTCGCTGCGGATACAATCAAATGCACAAGCAAGACGCGTTCGCTCCGTTTGACAACTGGCGGGGACAAAATTATGGGGCGCCTGCGCTTCTTATTTAAATTATTAATTCTTAGTTGCGAGTTTGGGAAATTAGGTTTTTTGAAAGCGAGGCGTCTATCCCGCTGCGGCATCTATCCCGGTTTTACCCTATCGGAGATCGAGCGCGCGCAACGGTCTGGGACGATGTTACGGAAAACAATTTATGTTTTCTGCTACGGCAGTAACCGTTCGGAACGTAGAACCGCAACAGCTCGTTGTGAAGATCCGGCACATCCAGTTTATCACGTAGAACCTTGCACGCTGTTATCATCTGGCAGTTCGCTCTTCTTACTTCTAAGGAGTTATAAACTAAGCAGCCAAGGAGGAACTTTGTTGGGTACATGTATAGGTAATAACCATACATGCGCTTGTAGAGAGCCCGAAGAAAAGCGCTTTTTCCAGCATCAAAGCATAAGTAGGTACTTTCATGAGGGTGCCATACGCATGAGCTAGCTTCAAGCTTACTGAGGATCAGGGCTCCAAAGATGAACCTTATGACATGGTCGCCATGAAAATCCCGACAATTCCGAAGAACGAAACCTAGTCTTCTGAAGGATTCCTTGGCAACTGCGGTTATGTGGTAGGAAAGTTAGCTTTCGGTCAAATGTGACACCCAAGTCTTTCATTGTTGTGACTCTTGTAATATCAGTGGAACCTAGCTTATTCTGAAATTCAATTGGGATGTTGACTGATTTTGGGAAAGTGTTTAAAACGATGCGAATGGGCCTAATATAACCCAAAATATTTAAAATTACTTTTTGAATACAGCTAATACTTTAATTTTGATGTATTTTAAATGCCATTTCAAGTTTCGCTCCAAAACGCCAATACTGGTCACGTGGTCGATGTGATGTCACGATTCCTGGCACAGTTAACTATATTCACAGAAATCACTCTAAAATCAAATACTAGACAGAAAGAGCAATATACTCATTCCGATTGAGAAATTGACGTCACGCGCGTTTTATGTCACGTGACTTCGTAGTGATGTGATTACATTTTGATTATTAAATTAAAATTATATTCATTCATTTCATTTCATTTAGATACGTAACAAAATTGCTAATTCTAAATAATCGCGCGAACTTCCTGTTTGTTATCCGCTAAGTAAGGGCCTCCAAGATACAGGCCTAGCCTAGTTTGGGACCCACTGTCAATCTTTCGAAGTGGTATTATCTGTAATAATCTTGTGCAAACATGCTGTTTCTCTCTTTTCAAGCATAGTGTAATGATAATGCTTTATGTTTTTTGGTGAATAAATATTTATTATTATTATTTTATTATTATTATACCTTAAAAATAAACAAAAATATGGTGTTTTATAGGATTTCTGTCACAAAAACTACCGTTTCGCGGCAAAATTTTATTTTAATTTTAATACAGTCAACATCCCAATTGGATGGTACATACGGCCGAAAGTCATAGCGTAGCATTTGGATAGGTTAAACTGCATTTTGTTTGCCAATCCCCATTCATATATATATATATATAGGAAGTAGGATTATATGACCTTTTTATACTCAATAGGCTAGCGGTCTTACCGCAAATTCAAATTTCATATTTAAATTTCTTTATTCAAATAGGCCCCAAAGGAGCACTTATGAAAGTTAAAATAAATGACTCTAACAGCGGGCTTCTGCAACATTCGTCTACCCGAATCACAGACTAAAACTGATGCTGTCTTTATCACAACATAATAAATGACAAAGACACCAATAGACCCAATCCGTGCTCAAAGTCATCGAACCTTCCAGAAACCCACCGTGCCCGTTCCAAACTGGTATAGGCCGAGCAAGAAGAAGGGCAAGAAACTCGTCACGGTATTCTTTTTCAAAAAATGTTTTTTTACAATGATTCTAATGCTAACAACTAACAATTTAAACTTTAGTAGTCGCCAGGAGGCTCCTGAGCTGTTTGCCTCCTTGCAGCCTTGTCATCTACATAATCCTTAATTTTATAATACGCTTTTTTAATTAATACATTCTTGACTATACGTTTAAACTCTCCTTGTGGTAATTCAGTTAAAACTTTAGGAATTTTGTTGTAGAATCTGACACCATTTGCCAGGAACGATTTGTTAGTTTTACTTAATCTGAACCCGGGTACAACAATTTTATGTTTACTTCTAGTATTTAACTCATGTACTTTTTAACTTAAATTTAGTAATATTCTTCCGTACATACATTATATTTTGCAAAATGTATAGGCGAAGGCAGAGTTAGAAATTTAGCTATTTCTTTAAAAAAGTCTCTTAGAGATTCGCGTGGACCCATGTCATAGATGGCGCGTACTGCTCTCTTTTGTAATATGAAAATGATATCTATATCGGCAGCAGATCCCCAAAGTAGGACGCCATAAGACATCAAACTATGAAAAAATGATAATGGCATTGATGTGAGGACCCCACTGCATTTTGGAGGCAATAGTTAATCCTAAGAATACAGTATTATTTACCAGGTCAAGTTTGCTGCCTTCCAATTCCACTTCAGATTCCACGTGTGGCACGTTGGCAAGGGAAAATTTAATACATTTAGTTTTACTAGCGTTAAGTAGTAGATTATTAGCAGCAAACCATTCTTAGATTTTGTCAAGGTTATCATTTAATTCCTTTAGTTCACTGACTTTCCTATCAGTTCTAAAAATGAGTGAAGTATCATCAGCAAACAAAACTATGTCCAATGCTATATGGTCTGTCATATAGGGTAAATCATTTATATATACTAGAAAGAGAAAGGGGCCCAGTATTGATCCCTGCAAAAAAATTAAACATCGGAGAAGCTTCGGAGAAAACTGAATCTGATCATGCAGGTTCATCCTTGTTTCAGATTTAATGGTATTTGTTGGTATTGTTCGCAGTGCCTACTTGGTGCGCGTGCGAGCGCAGGTGATGTGCCGCGACGAGGGCACGGGCGGCTGGGTGGCGCTCGGGGGCGGGGGCCTGGCCGACGTCATGGTCGGCAAGCGGCGCCACCCCCTCTCCAGTGAGGAACACATTTTTTTTCTACGTCCCTAAAAATCCTCGTCATTACCAACCGCCTGTACAATAGAGGTTGGAAAACCATGGCGGTATTTTTTTTGTGCTTTTTGGCAACGAGACGAGCTGGTCGTTTGAACAATTGCAGTGCCACTCAGAACTTTGAAAGACAAAGGCCTGCGCGGCACTGCATTGAGATTTCACTGGCTACTCTGCTCTGCTCATTAAACCGAAACATAATAATGCTTGCACATTACTAATTGGCGGCAGAGTTCACGAGCAAACCGAGGTAACCGCCATGGCCGAAAAAAATTTACTAATGGGGCTGATTTGTCGATCAATTTTACCGTATTATTCCACTAAAGGCTCCGACACATGTGACCGGACACATTGTATAATACACCATATTCAGCAGTGGACGTCTTTTGGATGTTTAATGTAACTTTCACTTCACCACTTTTAACCGACCACTTGTTGCATCCACAGATGGCAGCGAAGGCAATGGCGACGCACCATCTGCGTCAGCATCCGCACCCACGCATGAGTACTACATCCACGGGAAGAGGATCAGTGACAGTATGGTAAGCGCTTACTCATATATACTGACCCTATTAGCCTTTTAAATAAATAACCCTTACACACTCATACCCCGCACTAGGATTCCATGTGTCGCAGGTGGCATGAACGCACACAGATATACATCATAAACATCCAAGACCCGAGAACAAACTTAACGCTTACACAAAATCTGCCCCGGCCGGGAATCGAAACCGGGACCCCTCGCTTTGCAGGCAGGGCTACTAACAACTTAGCTACGGAGCCGTCTTTGCATCTGTCATTTTGTGTTTCATTTGATATATTTTGTGTGACAATTGCGAGCGCTTAGGGGAGCTGGCTACCTGTTTGCAATTCTATTGTGTAATAAATAAATAGGCTGTGACCAGCCCTATTGGCAGAACATGTTAAACTGCCTGCAAATATGCTAACCTCGGGAGCTGTAACATATTTGAGCCGTTTGGTGTTTAAACATTGGGTCCGTAAGGGGAGCTCATAATATTTTCAAAATTTTGTCAGAGCGTTTGATTGATGCGACGCGAAACCAAAATGCTGGTACATATTTGGCTCAACGGATCAGCATTGCGGCAACGCCGCCAGAATGCTGGGTAGGCTTCCAATGGGCTAGTACATTTGGCTTGTAGATTATCCAACTAGTTTTGTAGCTAGGTTAGATGTAGTGTTTATTTATGTATTAACTAACAAAGGCTACTAGCCAATTGAAAAAACTGCCTGAAGTATTCGGCTAAGAACAGTACCACACCGTCTCTTCCACGTGGGTGCCGTAAGGGATGGCTGACAAAATAACCATGGAAAGAGAAGCAGCATTCTCGAAGGCCAACATAGGTACTTAACCAAACATAGGTACTTAAGTAATACATTTATATAAGCTTCATAAATAAGTTTCTTTGATACACAGTGAAATAAATAAATTGTCTGGACTTTAAGTTATCAAAATGATCTGTGATAACATTGGTTCTTTTATCTTCGCTCTATAATGGTTTTCGGTTGCTCTGACGGTTAAAATAAACATTATTTAACAGTTTTATATCGTTTATTTCATTCAGTCATTCGTGAAATAAGTACACAAGACAGCTCCAGTAAAAAGCGAAAAGATAGAGTTTTTAATGTTTCCAAGTATACCAAATTAGCACAAAGACACTTAAAATTTCTTGGCCCTCTGATCTACAACAGAATAAATAAATCTATTTGCAATTTTATGACACTCAATAATCGTGAATCCAAAACCGTATTAACTGAATGGTTAGCAAAACTGAATTACGATGACACGGAAAATTTATTAAGGGTTATAAAATAATACAAAACTTTCTCTCTCACACATACCCACACACACACACACACACACACACACACACACACACACACACACACACACACACACGCGCGCACACTTAAACAGTCATAAACACGCGCGCACATACACACGCAAAAACAACATCACACACATACGCACACACAAACTCACAATTTTTACCAATCTTTACCAAGCAAATATGAATGTGTATTATTACTATTTTAATGCCAAATTGTACTCCGAAGGGATAATCAGAAACTACAAGCTTTGCTTAGTGTAGGTTCTGTACCATACTGGTTTGTGTAATTCAAGCCTACAAGTGTTAATAATACTGTGATTATTTAGTAAGTCAAACTTGTGTGCTTGGTTTCTTTTGAATAAAGAATTATTATTATTATCAAGCCGAGTACACAACTAACACTGACGGTCTTACCACAAAAAAAAATACTTAAACTCATTTTAAACCTGTGTTAGGTAGTGTTAACTCCTAAACATGCCTTTGTCGCGTGTTTAAATATGAGCAACCACAAATCCTGATTTAAGTAGTGTCTAACCGTTGTCTAACACAATTCTGTTGTGACATTTTTAGTTTTTTTAGGCGTTTATCTTTACTTTCTAGCTAAACAGGCGCCTAAAAGTGTTTTTTGTGGTAACACGGGTAATGTTTTATTGTTTCCGTTAAAGACATGTGTTTTAAAATAATTCCAGGTCGTCCTCGAATGCACAATAAAAAAGGACTTCCTATACAACAAAGTGATGCCCACGTTCCACCATTGGGTCACGGACGAAAAGCGGTTTGGGCTGACCTTCCAGACAGCAGCTGACGCACGAGCCTTCGACAAGGGCGTGCGGACGGCCGTCGAGGAGCTGCTGGACGGTGAGTGGAGCCCTGGGAACTTAAAAGAAAGAAGGAAAGAAAAAATAAATTTTATTTGGTAACGAGCCGAGCTGGTCGTTTGCCTGATGGTAAGCATAACGCCGGCCCATCATAATTGCAGTGCCACTCAGAACTTTGAAACACTGCAATGCGCACGTTACCCTAGGTATTAAGTCTCATAAGCCCAGTAATTTCACTGGCTACTTTGCTCATCAAAGCGGAACACAGTAATACTTGCACATTACTGCTTGGCGGCAGACTTCCCGAGCAAAGCGGTGGTACCAGCCCAGTAGGACACTCGCAGAAGAGTTAGTCCTACCACCTACACAAAACCTACCAATTTGACACAAAACAAAAACAAAGGGAACACTGTTTTGAACTTTCACGGTTATTTACTAATTCATACGTTGATGTTGGAAAAAACTGGAAATCGAATGCTAGAAACGTCAAAAATGAGAGTAAAAGTCGGGCGTAAAAACGCCCCATACAAATTGGACAGTCCATCTAACGTCACTTGTATTCTATACTGGCTGTACGGTTGTACTAATTATATATAAACGGCCTTGTAGCGAAGAGCCTCGACCAACATCTCAAGAGGCTCTCGCTAGGTGGTTGGATCAAGGGTCGGATGCAGAAGGCAGTGCTCCTTGACACGGCACGTATTGTCAGGAGGTTCCTCACTCTGCAGTCCTAACCACCGGTAGCTTGGGCCCTGCCCCGCTGCCGGAGGCACTCTAGGTTTAGGGTTTTTATAATATTTTGTATTTTTATAGAAATATTGTAATAAACTCAGACGTAAGATTAGAAAGAAATAAAGTGAATAATAATAAATAAAATAAATATTTTTACCGTAAATATTTTTTCTGTACATATTAATTATTTTTGTATTAATGTGATTTTCTTAAAACTGTATAACGACAGAAATTATAAAAAAGGGTACCTTCTCAGTTCGTTTGTATTTTTTGTTACTTTAATATTTGCATGTTTTATATGTGCAGGCTGTATAATCGTCTCAAACAGATTTTAATTAAGTACGTATCTATTTGTACCTATTTTTTGCAAATAAACGATTATTCAAATTTACGCAAATCAAATTCGTCAAACAGGCTACAGACATATTCAGGAAAAAACTTTAGCACGCTCTATAGTTCTGTAGACAGGACTACAGAGCGTGCTAAACTTTTCTTTTGATTTCTAAAAATTGAAAAAAGTATTTGTATTATTTGCCATTTACATAAAATAATTATAATATATGCGTTAATATTTCCTGGAAATCTGTTGAATTTCCGATAAAAATCGATGGTAAAATTTTGAATCGAAAAAAATACACTTGGTCACAATTCTTTAAGTACCTATAGTAACTACCTACTCGTATCATTGTGTTACCAATTAATGCTATCAGGCACGTATTCAGAGGGGGGGATAGTTGGGATTTATCTCCCCCCCCCCTGACGTTACATAAAATAAAGGAGATCATAACCACTGCAGTACGAAAGTTCACGTGGTTGTTTCAATGTTTGTCCCCCCCAAAAGTTTGGATATGTGCCTGAATGCTATATTGGACGCCTTAGCTTGTTGAACTGTAAAATGACCGAATATGCAATAACATCTGGCATAAATTGTATCTTGCAATTGTTTTTTATTTTATTTGGTGACGAGACGAGCTGTTCGTTTGCCTGATGGTAAGCATAACGCCGGACCATAACAATTGCAGTGACACCCGGAACTTTGAAACACAAAGGCCTGCGCGCGGCACTGCAGTGCGCTCGTTACCCTGAGACATTAGGTATTAAGTCTCATAAGCCCAGTAATTTCACTGGCTACTCTGCTCATCAAACCTGAACAGGGTAATGCTTGAGCCCGTGTGATTAAAATTTTATTAATAATATAATTTTATTAATAATAACATTTTTAATTTTTTAATTTGATAAATTCTTAGTTTTTTATTGAAATGTAAATAATCTTTCGTTACAATAAAAACATTTTATTATATATTATTATAAAAAAATATGATTCATACAATTTTAATCTTGAAATATTGAATTTGTTAAGGAGAGACAGACATCTGCTAAATATTCCTAATTGTGCGATGACAACGCCAATTGTTTTACTGTAATTTGTTGTTGCATTTATTTTAATACGTTGACAACATAATTATTAAAAAATATTTTAAATGGGTGTAAATTATCTTAACATAGGGAGGTACAATTTTTTTTCAGTTTTTATTTTATACTGTCGGGTTTTTTTTTAATAATTGTCTGCCTGTTAATTTATTTATCCAGCTTCGTATCTCATAATTGATGTTTGGGAACTAATTTATCTAATGTGCTTCTTTTTTGCCTCCCTCTACCGTATACTGGATTCCTTCATGGTGAGTATTTTAGTATCTCTATAGGATATAATATAGCTTACATACCAAATGAGAAAGTTTCTGCGAGAATCCTTCTCTAGCTTCTGTGTAAATCGCTTTGGCTAAAAACAGTGACTCATAAAAAAACTATGGATTTCTTGACGTCAGGATGATTCCTGTTTTTTATACAAGGTAGTCGAATGCCTGAGGGTAAACGTAACGCTCGGCCATAACAACAGCAGTGCCATCCAAATTGCTAGCTATAAACTCTCAAGTTGAAAATCTATCGCCAAGCACCTATTCACTTGAGCTTTTTACCAGCTACAACCACATCGTCATTTAAAATAAGTGGTGAAAAGCAAACCTTACAAAACCTACCTACGTTTTAAAACCGAAGGTAAAATAATCACTGTTACATTTAAACGTAGCACATGCTGGCCTTCATCTGAGGAATTTCTGCTATTCTCGATCGGTTTTATACTTGGAACTGGTACATAGTAATTTCACTTTCACGGGCGCTCTCCTGGAGCCCATGTTATTAAAGAACATTTTTGAATTGGGTCAAAATAGAGAGAAGTCTACAAAAGCTAGCGATGACACGTGATATGACTTATGAAACCCCTGAGTGTTGTACCATAATTTGTCGTTGCTCGTCCTTCGTTGTTGTGTTTTTGTTGTAGTTTAGTGTTATAGTGTAAACAATGGATCGTTTGTCTGTAGGTCTGGGCGGGGCGTGGCCTTCACTTCACGCCTACAAACAACACAACCCAGCGCCTAAAGATGACGACGAAGAACACAACATCTTCGAGGTAAGCAGTAACAACAGCTCAGCCATGAAAATGGATTTTGCAGCTGAAATATCGGGAATCTAAATCAAATAATATACCTACATAATTTTAAACTATTGATTAACAAGACGAGCGGGGTTATTTGCTTAAAGGTAAGCATACCGCCAGTCTATACAATTACAGTGCCACTCAGGACTCTAAAACACAAAGATCTGCGCGGCACTGCATTGCGCTTCTTACCCGGAGACGTTAGGTATTAAGTCATATAAGCTCAGTAATTTCATTTACTCTGCTCATCAAACCGGGACACAGTAATGCTTGCACATTACTTCTTGGCGGCAGACAATACG
Organism: Crocallis elinguaria; assembly: GCA_907269065.1. NCBI lineage: Eukaryota > Metazoa > Arthropoda > Insecta > Lepidoptera > Geometridae > Crocallis > Crocallis elinguaria. The sequence continues at coordinate 15,946,264 of OU026073.1, forward strand.
AGCAAAGCGCTGGCACCCAGCCAGACGGACGCAGAAAAGTTAATCTTACCACTTAGTTAAAATGGTACATATCCGCTTTTTAGTGATTATATTGCAAGTGATATTGGGGCAGTCTGTAGGATACTCGTTCACTTGCAGTGCCTCAACCTGCCGTGCTCGTCGCGGTCTAGCTCGGAGGCGTCGGGTGCGGGGGCGGGGGGCACGGGGGGGCGTCGCGACACGCGTGACCAGACGCCTATCCTGTGCGCCATTGCACTGCCCGATCACCGAAGTGGTATGTACTATTAGGCCTTAGATAAAATAAGATGAGTGTTTTTATACGTGTCTAATAATGTTAACAAACCCGGCCGTATGCCAACCAATTAATACATTACCCTAATATAAAATATAAAACGCCTTTTTTCATGAGTAGGTATAAACACCATTGTAACTTAAAAATAGCAATGTATTTATATGCATTCTGTTATGTGTTGTTCAATAATGTGTGTTAATAAATAAATAAAGGTTAATCCACAGTCATTCATTTTCCAGAATCAATAAAGAAGTTCGACGCACACTATGAGGAGAAAATGGGCAGCGTCGATTCAGATCCAGATCGCTGTCCCTACGTACATCTGTCCGCAGTAAATATACAAATAAATATTTAATTATCAGTAGTGTCCGACCGAAACAGGTTTTTCAGCCGAAACCGAACTTTCGGTCAACAAAGGAAGACGGCGTGTTGTGATTGGTCAGTTTAAAACTCATACATCAGACGAGTGATGGTTGTTTTGGCCATGACCATTATCAAATTTTTGAGGTCAATTACAACCTACTTCTAATTGTCGTATCGAAGTGAAACTTTGTATGTATATCTAGTTTGGATGGCATTACAATAATTTTATATCATGAACATGATCTGATGATGGAGCAAGGAGGTGGATAGTGGAACCGTTCAGTGGCTACAAATAAACTCCTCGAGTTTGAGCTCATATAATTCGGTTTTTAATCTACATTTAAACATTCTTATTTATTAAATGAATGCGTTAATTACTCAGGTGCACGAGTACACATACCCACAGGTGGGATCGGGCTCCCTCTCCGCTGAGAAGTCATCTCCCAACACCCAGCCGCCGCTGCTCAAACGGGACTCAGGTAAAATTAAAGATATTTTATTTGTTACTAGCTTTAGCGACTCGCGTGCCTTAAATCAAGATAAAATGTAGCTGTAACACTCAGGGATGATGTAGCTTCCTATTAGTGAAATAATTTTTAGAATCGCAATATCAAACCACTGGCAAGTCTCAATAACCGAGTTAAAAAAAAAACGTCCGGAATTGCGCGTTTTGCTACTCGAGATTTAATTCGAAAACGCGACTCGATTCCCTTATGAGGCAAGCTTTACATGTTGGCCCCAACGTCGGGCCAATATTTCTCGTCCAACGTGTGGATCTTGAAAATAGCATTAGCCCAACGTTAGCGCAAGAAGATCACATAAATAAAACAAAAAAAATAACAATAAAAATTAAATTCATAAATAATATAAAATTTTCCGAAAGATACTGTATCTAAAAGTTTCCCAAATTCAACAATTTTTTTTATCATCATTTTATCATAATTTAAATTCTTTACATTTTAATGAATAAAAAAATGTACGACAACAATGTACTTGTTTATGCCGTTTATGTTCACACCAAATAGGTACTAGTAATGCCATCTAGCGCAACTGGCATGAACTATTAATCGGCTACACTTGTTGCCCAGTACGGTTGCACCGCATACGGCACTGGGCAGCGCCGACCTCGCCCGAAGAAACCCGAGCGTTGACGAAGTACGCGTCGGGGAATAACCGCCACATTCCGCTATATTACGTCTACTAGACTAGTCGCATCAACCTCGCTCCGCTCGCTCTCTCGTTTGGTACGCTGCCACGAGAGTTTTATCTTCTACTGTAGAAGACCGCAAAGATCTGACGCCGCCGGTGTGATCTGCTCCGCGTGTGTCGTCAATCTTACTGGGAAAGTGCTTTTTTCCCACGTTTGGGACTGTGCGCATCGATGCTATTTTCTCCATCTGCCTAACCGCCGGACTGCTGTACTTGGAAGACGAGTTAGCTGGATTAACGGTGAGTGCTTTTGCCTTTGGCTTTTCTACTACTTAATTTGGTGTGAACACGGTCCCTCTCAATAATTCTTCCATCGCGATTTCGCTAATTTTCATCACCCGCACGCCCATAAAGTTGGTCCATTCGAACCGGATAAAACCAGCTACCGCTATCGTTGGAACATACTTGCAACAATTAGTTCTTAAAATCATTCATATTCTTGCGCATAAAACTGTACTTTTATTCTAATTCAATTCATTTATTTCGCTGGTGGTAGGTACGCACTGACGCGCCTACCCTACATTTCATATCGCGGCTTATCTTACGCCCTTTATTAAAAATTTATGATTTTTCGTCTCACATATTTATCGCATATTTGTTCAATAATAACCTATAATTTATATTTTCGATATTCATTTGCCTACGCCTTTAAATAAGTTTAATTTATTTTCAATACGCATCGCGCTCTGACATTCAAAATGACGTCAGAAGCAAAAATAAAAATTACCGTTGCAAAAAAAGCAGCTATATTTTCGCTTGTCAATGGTCTATATAATACAGCAAAGAAAATACTTTCATCAGACATTGAAACAAGAAGTCTTAGTAAACAAGAATTTTTAGCTTCATCTTCAAATATAGATAAGTTGTACGCTGAATTTAACAATTTATGTGATCAACATAACGCTTTGCAATTAGAAGCTGACCCTGAGTATAAACTAAATTTTAACAATTGGACGGCATTTGAAACATTATTTTCATTTGTTCAACATACTCGCACAACGTTGATGAACTCCAGTCATGGTGAGAGTTCAGCTGACAATTCTAGCTCACCCACCTTCAATAACGTATGCCGTCTGCCGCCGCTTGACCTTGTAGGCTTTGCAGGTCTGCCAGAAACCTGGCCGCTATTTTATCATTGCTTTAAAACCAATGTTCACGATAACAAGCAATTAACAGATGCTCATCGCGTACAATACCTCGTAGGTAAATTAAGTGGAAGCGCACTTAATGTTTTCGCGGGAATCATACCCAACGAAGCTAACTATAACACGATATGGAACTCTTTGGTCACTAAATACCAAGATAAGAGGTTACTTGGGTCCATGTACCTTAACAACATTCTCGACATTAAACCTAGTTCAGATTCGCCCGCTCAATTAAATAACTTTATCGAACGAGTTCACTCGTCGATGCACGCATTGAAACAGTTAGAAATAAACGACTTAACTGATTTCATTTTAACGCACCTTGCACTAAAAAAGTTAGACTCGCATTTAGTGCAAAGTTTCGAACTATCTGTCCGCGATAAAGACATTCCTACTAGCTTCGATTTAGTTAATTTTGTACGTCACCACATAAAGGTGATAGAAAGAACCGCGTCGGTTCGCCAAAACGCATCGCATTATAACAACAATTACAACGCTCAGGGGTCCTATTCTCAATCTCGATCGCGCGCTAATGAACCGAAAACTTCGCATACTTTTGCTATTACGGAAAATAATGACGTGAATAAATCCACTTGTCGTTTTTGTAAAACCTTAAATCACTCGCATCTATATGAGTGCACGGCATTTAAAAATTTGTCAGTAAATGATCGCTTTAATTACATTAAAAGTAACAATTTATGCATTAATTGCTTTAGTGCAGTACATAACACGCTAAGTTGTGGTTCGCGTAATACATGTAAGCAGTGTCATAAAAAACACCACACGCTATTACATTTTGATAGTCGTCCAAAATATGACGTGGAGTCCCAGAATAGGGACCCTGCCGCTCCGCCCCCTTCTACGGTGAATGCAGCCGGCGACCGCTCGCTACCTGCGGACTCGCCATCTGTTTGTTTACTTTCACACTCAGCGCTCCCGGACGCAGATAAAACGCGCGTTTATAACGCTGCGTTTGATAATCGCTCGCATTCAGTGACTTTGCACTCTAATAATAATGTTGAACCACGTAAGCCACTACATAAAACAGTCGTTTTACCTACGGCGCAAGTGTACGTTCCGATTAATGGTGAACGCATTACTATAAGGTGCTTGATCGATAGTGCATCACAAAATAATATCATTACGCTCGCTTGTTGTAATAAATTGAATTTAGATATTCACCCGCTAGTTAATTCTTCTCTCAAGACGGTAGGGTCGACTTCCACACCTATTAAAGGTTACGTCAATCTAACAATACAATCACGATTTTCTGACGCTAAATATAGTTTGTCACTATTAGTCGTAGATCACATTACGGATCAGTTGCCTACGCGTATTATCGACGCAACTGTGATGGAATATTACACGCACTTGCCGCTCGCTGACGAATATTGGAACAGGCCCGGGGATGTAGAAGTAATTCTCGGCGCTCAAATGTTCACCTCCATCCTGCTTGAAGGCAGATTCATACCTTCGCTCTCGCCAGCTTACTCGGCTGATTCTCCGGACGCCGCTCATTCCGCACCTCACGCTCTCGAGACAACGCTTGGCTACATTGTCATGGGGGAGATACCCGCTGTCTACTCTGAAGGTGTAGCCTGGTCCTTCGGTCCTATAGTAAACCTAAATGAAGAAACAATTCCTGAAATAAAAACGTCATCGTCAGTAGCACTTACCGCTATATCCGAAGTAGATTCTTCGCCTCGCCTACAGCGCGCACTCCGGGTCTCTTCCTGGAAAAAATTGTTACGCATTATTGTCTACATTCTCCGCTTCGCTAAAAACCTACCCCGCTCGCCTTCAATTCAAGTTTCAGATATTGAAACCGCTGAAGTTATACTTCTTCGCGATTTACAAGCCAAGTATTTTGCTGACGAATTTAAAAATATTAAAAAAGGTAACTTACCTTCGCCCGCTTTAAGAAAACTGGATCTTCTTGTGGACAGCAGCAAATTACTTCGTGTTGGTGGTCGCTTAATGAATGCCAATGTATCTTTTAAAAGTCTTCATCCCTTACTGCTACCACGCCGCGATCACATAGTTAATTTATTAATTGATGATTGCCACCGCTCCAATTTCCATACCGGGTCGCATCTTCTCATGTCGTTATTAAGACAGCGCTACTCAGATAATGCAACAAATTATCTTGTCGTAAAAAGGAAATTGGACGATTTACACGCATTTCTGTTAGCTAAAGACACTTGCACCGCGTTCCAAAACGAGTTAAATAATCGCTTTTATAAAAAGTCGCCTTTATACCGCACTCTTGGAAATCAATTACTGTGTTACGAAGAATTGTATACTGTACTAACGCAGATTGAATGCATGTTAAATTCACGCCCGTTGTGTTTGCTGTCCGATCAGCCTCACACAATTTTGACACCAACGCATTTCTTGAATACGACGCCACTGCAGTCGTTACCAGCGCATGAAATTAACGACTCCATGAGTCTATACAATAGAAAAAACCTTTTAGACAGCTTAGTCCAGAGTTACTGGAAAAAGTGGCACGTGGACTATCTACACACGCTGCAATTAAAACAAAAATGGAACACTCCCGATGTACCTATTCTCCCTGGTACACTTGTTCTCATTCACCAAGATGACACACCGCCGCTTCGCTGGCCTACAGGCATTACTGAACAAGTATACCCCGGACAGGACGGAGTCACGCGTGTCGCATCAGTGCGTACCACAACTGGGACGTTCAAGCGCCCTGTTGTGAAGCTATGTCCTCTGCCATCACAATAATTTAACTTTCTTTTCGCATTAGTTTATAGTACAGTTGTATCCGCATTTATATTATACTTTCTCGCATTAATCGCATCATAATTTCACCGCATTTTATATCCAAACCTTCCCGCATCTTTTATACTTCGCTTCTTTTTATATTACTCATCCGCATTGTTGCATATATTCTTTGAAAATCCTTAGGATTTCCAAGCCGGGGAGGATGTTTATGCCGTTTATGTTCACACCAAATAGGTACTAGTAATGCCATCTAGCGCAACTGGCATGAACTATTAATCGGCTACACTTGTTGCCCAGTACGGTTGCACCGCATACGGCACTGGGCAGCGCCGACCTCGCCCGAAGAAACCCGAGCGTTGACGAAGTACGCGTCGGGGAATAACCGCCACATTCCGCTATATTACGTCTACTAGACTAGTCGCATCAACCTCGCTCCGCTCGCTCTCTCGTTTGGTACGCTGCCACGAGAGTTTTATCTTCTACTGTAGAAGACCGCAAAGATCTGACGCCGCCGGTGTGATCTGCTCCGCGTGTGTCGTCAATCTTACTGGGAAAGTGCTTTTTTCCCACGTTTGGGACTGTGCGCATCGATGCTATTTTCTCCATCTGCCTAACCGCCGGACTGCTGTACTTGGAAGACGAGTTAGCTGGATTAACGGTGAGTGCTTTTGCCTTTGGCTTTTCTACTACTTAATTTGGTGTGAACACGGTCCCTCTCAATAATTCTTCCATCGCGATTTCGCTAATTTTCATCACCCGCACGCCCAGTACTTAAACGCAGGTTTTAACGGCCAAATTAACAAAATGCATGTTTTAGCAGCTTTACAGTCCGCGTTGACGAAGTGACGTCAGATGTTCTATCCAATTTGTATGGGGCGTTTTAGCGCTCAGTAGATACGCGCGACTTTGACTCTCATTTTAGAAGTTTCTAGCGTTCAATTTCCAGTATTTTCGATATAGTCATTTGATTCTCATGAGAAAGCGAATTGATTGACATCGTAAAAAAAATGGAGTCAGCATCCCTATTAAATAAATACGAATATGTTTTTATTTTCCAGGTTCGATAAAGAAGTGTCCGTACGGAGGTCCACCACCGCTACCAAAAAAACCAACCGAAACTTTCCAAGCTCGCATCAAATGCAGGTACGATTAGAAAAGAGACAACAATTATTTATAAGTAGTCAATTCATGTAATACTAGCTGTGCCCCGCGACTTCGCCCATGTAATAAATGTAGCCTATTTTACTCCCTCTAACATAAGCCATCCGCCAGTGAAAGTCCCGTCAAAATAGGTCCAACCGTTTCGGATATTAGCCGGAACAAAGAGAAAGATAAAAATGTTAAAAATTGTGTTTTTAGGATAATTATACTTTCAAATGCATTTAGTAAAAAGCTGTTAATTTGACATTACAAACAGACACTTCAATTTTATTTATTTGTATATACATTGGTGAAAGCGGGTCAATCTACACCTGGAGGGCAACAACATTTGTTTTACGAGTTTTTAAAATTCGTAATTTTTCATTGAAGAAAATACATTTAAATATTACGTCAAAATTCCACTACAGAATTTCAGGGCAGCCTTTGATCAGCTGATTCACTTGTTAATGTTGAATTTTATATAATAATGATGTTGATTAGAAGACACTGAAAAAAAAATGCAGAAAATGCCACGCACATAGGTTTTTTTTTTAAATTTTGATCGACGTCTTTCCAAGTTCACAATTTGTCACAACAACCGTGGTCCTAATCCAATGATTAATCTATATATTGGTATCTCTTTTTCTTTCTTTATTTCCTGGCTTCTGTGGAATGTTAGCCACAATTTCAATCTCTTTGTCGCAATCTCCAATTCTACAAGAGTATGTATTTTCTGTGAGTTGTCATATATGTATGTTACCAGACACTGCCACGAGTGGTACTTGGAGAGTGCCAACCGCGCAGGCGCGTGTGAATTTGCACCAGACTGCTTCCGGTCCTGTATCAACGCCGTATCCTGCATCAAGTGCGCGCAGGTACTTATATATTACTAACTACTACTACTACTTATATACTACGAACACGAGATTGTTGCTGAAGGCAGCTGCTGCCTTATCAGCTAACAATCTCGTGTTCGTTTTCAATACCAAACCGATTAAAACCAGCGGTCATTAGTCTTCGTGTGGAAGGAGTTGTCAATAGTTTTCGCTTCTTTTCGTTTTGTAAGATCTTATTTCTTAAATAACGTTCGTTCTAAAATGATAACCAGCGACAATTCTAGACTATTCCTTCCACACGAAGACTAGTGACCCCTGGTTTTAATCGGGTTGGAGTTGGAAACGAACACGAGATTGTTAGCCGATAACCCTTGGTGGTATTTACTATTTATTTTTGTACTTTATTCCAGTGCATGGTGTATCACTGTATGGGCGACGCTGAAGGTGAATACACCATGAATCCTTGTGCATGTGGGCCACCCGACGAGAACTGCACTAAACGGTGAGTCTCCGCCATACGTCATCCTACCTACCTTGTAGTTTAGGTTTGTGGTGTCAGAAACTAACTATATCCTATTCCATAATCTTACAACATAACAAGAAATCTACAAAATAACAACACATACAGTATGTATAACAACACATACGCAGCAAGATACACATTCGAGTTCGGAGATTGGAACAGATCAACAGACAGAAAAAGAAAATGGCAGCGATTGCACAAAATGTTTCAAATCTCTGCAGTGTTCACACAAATATATAATCAAATATTAAGTTACTATCACAAATATTTCGCTTCCAGCAGGAATCGAACCTGCGTCTTCTGGTTATCTAGACCTGACGCCTTAATCAACTAGGGAGCAATCGATGTTGACTGCGAAATTCTTGATATGGTGTTTTCTGTCCGGCTTACCGCCGTGTTCCCAGTCTAAGAAAAATAACTGCTACTAGCTAAAATACTAGCTTCTATCTGACAAACATTTTCTAACAGACTCTATCTCCATTCCAGCTGGGCCGGCATCACTCTTCTCTCTCTCTTCGTCCCGTGCCTGTGTTGCTATCCCCCTCTCACGTGCGCGCACAGGGTCGCTTCGAGACACGAACTAGCGGGGGGGCACCACGCCCCTATACACTAGCCAGCCAGCCAGATGACGTCAGCAGCACTCTAACCATGGAAACATCAGGAAGGGGACGATATGAAAGCCAGATCAAGATATGGAAGTCTAGTAAGGGGCAGTGCCAGTGTCCGAAGAAAAGGAGTTTTAGCTGGCTTTAAGTGCAGCTAGTGATCTTTTAAACAGTCGAGTTTGGCTGTGCTCGGTAAATATCGGGAGTGTTGTGGCAATATCTGGTCTAAAATTGCGTTGTGACATCTAGTGGGAGTGAACCGAAACGCGTTTGACTGATCTACTGATACAGTTCGGTGGTTGGTAAGACCTGGTTACTAAGTTATGGCTAATCTGTCGATGCAATTCGGTGATTGGTAAGACCTGGTTACTAAGTTATGGCTAATCTGTCGATGCAGTTCGGTGGTTGGTAAGATCTGGTTACTGTTGCCTAAGTTTCGAAGCCAACGCTATTGGAGATATCCACAGTGAAGTTTACACCTATGACGTGAACGGAACCTGAGGTCAAAATCAGCTTATTAAGAGGTCAGAAATCACACTGACCAAGTCTCTGGATATAAAATATGCCGGTTTCCTCACGACTTCCTTCACCGTTTCGGATGATACCAGGAGACAAATCTTGGTGAACGAAATCTTAACCAGCATCTCAATAGTGTGGCGACTGAAATTGGCAGACGTCATCGATGAATTGGAAATACCAAAAACCAATATGACACTTATCTATCAGATCCAAACCTGAGGCTACTTTCAGAGATGACTTTAAGGCCATAAAAAAACTGGGCGCACAAATGGACAGAAAAAAGGCGCATCCGGTTAAAAGTGAGACGTAGAAATAAACGAAAAAGTTGGTGAACGTTTAGTGAAACTTTTTTTTATAATAATGTCAAAATTTGTCAACATCGGAATGAACTAAACGAGTAATTTGAAATGACTGAACGGTTTCATAGAAATTTAAAAATACGCGGGAATGTGTCTAACACTGCCTCATTTATAGATTTAACATGCTTTGCAATATTAGTGAGATAAAAATAATTTTGAATTCCATCTATGCACAAATGCTTTATACTAACGATGTTAAAACGAAAAATGAGTTACGATTTATTCCAAATAAGTCAACAGGGCTTGAAACATTTTCAAATAGTTTACGAATCAAATGAATTTGAGGAAAATTTATTCCGATTCATTATACTCTAATCATTCTCATGGTAGTGATTGAAATAATGGGATTTATGAGTGTGCTAAAAGTGTGCGAAGTGTCACTTGACACATTTGAACACTGGAAGTGAAGTGTCATTTCTGTGACTTCACTAAAGAAAGGTTATCAATGCAAAATGAATGTTATTTAAAATTATATGTGAATTCATCGCACATAAATATAATTAAAAAAGCGTAAACTGCCACCTCATCAGTACTAATTTAAGTAACGCTTTTTTAAAACTACCTGCATATATTTCGACGCCATTTTTAAATCTGAGGAACATGGTTCTGTAGGGAAAAGGTAATACAACTAGTGTTTATAACGATTCAAGAACATTATTTATATCTTACAGTGTTACGGGGCATTTTTGCGTTCTAACACTAAAAATAATGTCTAGTAGACCTTAATATTTAATTTTTGCTGCTACTGGGAATAGTTAAGAAATTAATCATTATAATAGGAAATTAAATAAAAACTGCATTTGAAGTAAAAGGAAATAGTTGTAAGATCATTAATAAATATGTGTATCTATATTTCATTTCAAATTACTTTAGATTAAATCGGTGTTACACAATTTGTTTCGTAATTAGTGTTAAGGCGAAACGTCAAGGACACTTTGAAAATTGGCGACTTTTGACACTTTAAAAGTGATGTGAAAGAGACACTTTATAGTGATAGTGATGGGACATTTTGACGGAGTGGTAGTGACAAGTGACAGGAACTGAAGTGTCAAAGCGTCGAGTTTAAAAAAAATGCATGCAAATGTGTTTTGTCTCTCTGTGGAAGCGTAAATCGAAGTCAGATTTCACAGATACGACCTGCCATAAAATTATCCTTGAAATTTAAACAGCGTCATTGTTTAAGTCGAATATTCTTATTGAATATAATTGTTTAATTCGTTGTCAATCACTAAAAATGTTTCATTACTCATTGTGCTTAAGAAAAAAATTGTTTCCAAAAGTCTTCCACAACGGAAAAACTTGTTTATCACAATTTGTTAAAAAGATCTGTTAAAAATTTCGTATAAGTTGAATTTTGCGAATTTTATTCATGTGTGTAATCTCAAATTTTATTAAATAAAAAGTTAACATATCTCATTATTGTTATACTTAACGTTGTACGCTTTTTAACACGTTAATAATAAGTTGTATTATTGTCACTTTCTTATCTGTCAAAAGTGTATCAAATTTTGCTTAATTCTGCTAAATCTTTGACAGTTTTGAGTGTCCCTTCTTGTTCTAAAAGTTGAATTGAAAATTCTGTAAAAAATACTGGTTTATCTAAGATAAGTTTTTAATATTTTTATCAATAATATGTAACACTAGATTTATTCGAAATACGGGTAGTATACTGTTACCTAGGTCCGCGCATTTGATTTCGTTGAAGTTGTAATTTTTGTATAAAAAAAATGTGTAATGTGAATGTAAATTTAAATATTAATGTAATGTCACTTAAACAACTTCATATTTATTATTATTAGTATTAGTTTGCGAAAGCACTTTTATGCAAGCACAAACTTTATTCCTTCATGATAAAGTTTTCAATTATGTTTGATACGTAATTTTTTATTAATTTTTGAAGCTATTATTATCTAGTCTTATCTACTTATCAGTATTTTTCATCCCCATTAATTCGCCACTTTGTGTTTTACATGAACCGACCAACGTTTTTTGTAAATTTATTAAAATTAAGAACACGAAAATGGCGCGGGCGAGTTGCGAAAAGCTTCATTTGCACTATCAAAAACAATAACAATCAGGTAAAAATTTAAAATTCTTGAATTTTCGCGAGATAAAGGGCTCACTTGCGGAAGTATCGAAAATTTTTAATTTCCATATACAAAATAAACATTGAAAAAAAAATAGAAACAGTGTGTTGAAAACCATATCGCTCGAAGCAAAAGCCTTTGCCAATTTCGTGCATAATAATTGTTACTCCATATTTAAAAATTTTAATATTGTAACATTTAAGTAAGTGTAATACGTGTTTTAAATAAAATTTAAGAATACAAACTTACGTGAATTTTAAAAAACTATAGATGGCATGTTTTTATTTGGAAATGTTTAATAATGACTAGAAATATGAAGAAAGCATATTTACTGTAGTAAAGTAAAGAAAAACTAAGATTAAAAATCAATTTATCGATGTTTTTAGTACATACTATCAATAAATATATATAAGAACTAATATACTGTCACTATGATTTATTGTAAAACAAATTCAGCGAAGAAAATGAGGAAATGGTTGTTTGAAAAAATAAAAAAATTATATGTAATAAATAAATAATCGGAAAAATTTCATTGTATTATTTCCAAATAACTTTTCACCTGCCCAAAGGGACCATGTAGCCTGATATAGGTATTTTACCGTTTTTTGGTTACAAAAAATGTCATAGTTGAAATGTTGAGCAAAAATATTGAGTATTTTGAGACGAAAGGATTTTTTAAGGGGTCTTATTTGCGATTTTTTTTAAAAGATTCTATGCCATTTCTGTATAATATTTGTATATAAGTATTTTCTATAAACACTTGACTATTATAGTCAAGTAAAAAAGTACAGTAGTATAATGCTACTGTACTTTTTTTTCTAGTAATGTACACTGAGATTTGTGCTGCGGTGCTTTAGCCGCTTCTTAAGACCTACTAGAAAAAAAACAGTAGACCAGTAGAGTATGTCGCTGCGCGAAAGAACGAACTAACATACAATAATGTTATAGGTAATAAATATTTCAGAAAACATGTACAAAAAATCCTTTGTGTAGGATAATTTTAATTAAAACAAAAAAAAGACTAAAATATCTAAATAATAAGGAGTAGATACTATTCTATTCCTTATAGTCCTTAGTGGTATGTAGGTGGTGGTAATATAATTATGAATTTATTTAGAAGCAAAATGCTTGGTGCTTACTTTGGTCACTAGGTAGAAAATATACGAATGAAACCAGATACAGAGTAAAAACATTGAGTAAAATGAAAAAAAAATGCAATGTATGAAAATAAATTATTTTATTCTTAATTAATGCGACGCATTTACAATAAAAATTAAATTTTAATTAAAAGATATATTTACAAAAGATAGTCTAACATAAAAAAGGAACAATAAAATAAGTTAATTTTGTGTCCTAATAACATTCTGATCTACCTAATTATTTATATTTTTAAATCTTAAATACAAAACTTACTATGTTAGGTCCCTACTTATTAAAATACAGACTTGTGTTGGAAATCAGTGATATAGTAATTTAAAATTATAATAGGTCGGGGAAAAAGTTTCTTCGCATTTTTTAAGAAAATTCAAAACATTTTTTAATATAGTTTATTTACATTTAACTAAAGTATGTAGGTACCATTTTGTTCGATAACTTTTTGCCATCTTGTAGGTAGGGACATGATCCCATTGCTATATAAATTTTGGGACTTCTGATCAAAATACCGCGACAAGTGGTTTTGGCAGTCCTCTCGTGATGTTAACCTGACACTGCCTAAAGAATTCTGAAGAGACCGAAACAGGTGGAAATCTGAAGGTGCAAGGTCAGGACTATACGGCGGATACATTAACACCTCCCAGCCAAACTCTCTTAATTTTTTCTGAGTAGCTAAAGATGTGTGAGGTCTAGCGTTATCATGAAAAACCATGAAAATGAAAACCACACCCCTTCTGTTGATTAATTCCGGCCGCTTTCTCTCAACTTCTTGCTTTAATCTCATCAGTTGTTCGCAGTAGAGTTCAGAATCGATGGTCCTGCCTGGTGGTAACAGCTCATAATGAATAATGCCCTTCCAATCCCACCACACACACAGCATCACCTTGTTGCGAGTTAACCCGGGTTTCGCCACAGTCTGTGAAGCCTGACCGGTCTTTGACCACGACCTTTTTCGCACGTTCTTGTCGTACGTGATTCACTTTTCATCACCAGTTATCAGCTTCATCAAAACTGGTTCGGTTTCATTACGTTGTAGTAAAGAATCACAAATGAGTACACGGTTCATTAGGTTTCTTTCAGTGAGCTCGTGAGGTACCCAAATATCGAGCTTTTTTGTGTACCCAGTTTTTTTCAAATGCGCCAAAACTGTTTTGTGGTCAATTCCCAGTTCTTCAGCTACGTCGTAACTACTGATATACCGATCTTGTTCCACTTTTTCAAAAATGGCATCCATTTTATCCGTAATAGGGCGACCAGAGCGACGTGCATCTTTGAAATCAAAATTTCCGGATTGAAAACGCTTAAACCAAATTTGTGCTACTCTCACAGACACTGCACTAGGTCCATAAACATCGCAAATTTTTTTTCGCGGCTTGCGTTGCATTTTTACCTTTTTTGTAGTAAAATTTTAAAATGTATCGAATTTCTTCATTAGATTCACTCATTTTGACAGTACGAAAAACAAATGAAAATCACACATTTTCCTAATTTGAATTTGGAATTATGTTCTTTAAAATTTAAACTTTCATATGATACCAAAATCAGCCAGATACAAATAGTATAGCCAAAGAGATTTTATTACAAGTTCATACATACTATAATGCGAAAAGACTTTTTCCCCAACCTAATACATAGAAGACGAAATTATATCTAGGCATCGAAATAATATAGTTTTTTGTTTGCTGGTCCATGAGTTCACAACTTATACAAATTAGGAATTATATTTATGAAAGTTAATTGTACTCAAAATAATTTATATAACAAACTTGATCAATATGTTTCACGTTCAATAAAACCAGTAAAAAATTATCAGTATTCTAACTAAATCTACCCGCAAAAATAGCAGAAAAAATCAAAACGGCGGTCCAAGATGGCGGCTGTCGCGTCCCATTAGTCGTCAGCTCATCCATTTGTCCAACAACATGCGCTTGCGATATATTATTAGGTTCGAGGTCGTATTCTTCCAATATTGGCGTGATATCTGTGTAGTCTGTACTTGACGGTTTTGTTCTACCCACTGAAAAAAAAAGATAAAAACTGATCTTTGTTATTTTTTTAAATATACTCGATAGCATTTGACCAATTACCTCGCCTGATCTTAAACAATATGGTCTAAGATGGTGAATACTCTAAACTTGGGTTAGAACAACCTCTCAAGTGCATGCAGTTGCCGGAACACATCGGCAGGTGCTTTTATTTATGTAAACCGGGGGCAAACGATCAAACGGCCCACATAAGGTCATAAGAGTGGGTGGTGGCTGTAGGGGTGGTAAGCGCTCACCGTCGTCTATTCAAATACAAATACAAAATGTATTTATTGTATATAAAAAAGTTTACAAGAAACATTGGCAACACTGGGGGCGTTGCCAAAACGTTGCCGACCCTTGAGAACTCGTTTGACACCCATCTTGATGAACTGCATTTTGTAGCACTGTGGAAAATCTGCGGAGGGATCTCGTACTACAATTAGCAAGTATACGGAAAGGATCGCATGAATCGAGTGGTAATGAACTTCCATAACTCGATTATGTATGAATGAGCTTTGTTCTGGTGGCGAGATGTTCGGTGATAGAACTGCGACGGTGGAATGAGACGAAAAAGCTCTTCCGAACATTCCCCGTTATACATTCGGTAGAATATACAGAGGGAGCCAACGACTCTGTGAAAATGAAACGGCTCTAGGAGGTCCGTGAGTTTGGCAACATATATTCAACTTGAGGACGGTAGCTAGCCTGGAGAACAATAGAAAAAGCCCTACATTATTCTAACGATACCTACGTCCACTTACCGCCAGGTTCAGTCGCAAAATGTAGAACAGACGATGCTTTGCTCCAACCAAACCTAAACAAAAAAAGATTATAAGCAGGTTTGACAATATCACGCCAGCGACATACTCGTCACATATATTGATAACAAAAGAAAAATGTTTATTTGACACAAAACAAAGGGAAAATAACACAGGAATAAATTAAAAGAAACAAAGGAGACAACAAACTAAAGGACAAATTCCAAAAAAGACATATATAATAGCCTGTTGGCTTCCCCACTCTCTGAGGATGCCAGGAGGTTATTAAGAATGTATGTATGTGTATTGTAATTTTTAATTTTGTTTTTTAATGTGTTGGTCCTATGTTGGTTAAGAATTTAGTTGCTAAAATAAGCTGATTAACTCACGGGGGTGACATTATCAATTTGTGATAAAACCCCTTTAAAATAAATAAAGATTAAAAAAAAAAGACATATATAAGAACAGTGCAGAAGCTCACGACACTGATTTTCAGATAAACAATAGCGGGTGATATTGTGGTTACGGATATAGAGCACTTATTAGTATTATCAATAGGCCAGGCCTACTTTGGCTTGTAGCTAGGTTAGATGTAGTGTGTATCTATGTATATTACCCCGTTGAAAAAATATAGAGTAGAAAATATGAAATTCACCTGTTCCTTGACGTTACAATAGCTTCGTAGACTGTGCTAGGAGTCAACCCCCTCACTGTGTATATCGCGCTGTGAATGGGCCCTGAAAAATAACACAAGCTATGAGCAAGTTAGAGCGCTCGCTCGCACGTTGTAGGACACCGAACGGCTACTATCGCGCTCTCAAGCTGTGGACAAGATTTTTCATACATCCAACCTACGATTATATGCAAATGTGTGTGTGTGTGTGTGTGTGTGTGTGAGAGAGAGAGAGAAAGAGAGATTGTGTGAATGTTTGTTATAGATATATCCTTTTCAACTCCTGCTATTATTATAAATGCGATAGTTTATGCGATGTGTGTGTGAGAGAGAGAAAGAGAGAGTGTGTGAATGTTTGTTATACATATATCCTTTTCAACTCCTGCTATTATTATAAATGCGATAGTTTATGCGGTGTGTGTGTGTGTGTGTGTGTGTTCGTGCATGTGTGATTGTGTGTGTATGTTTTGGCTGATGTAGCTGTAAGTTTGCAATTGATTGATTGATTGATTGTGTGTGTGAATATCTGTTACCACGTATCTTACGAATATTATAAATGTGAATGTATGTGTGTGTTTATATGTGATTATTTGTTACCACGTTTACGTTGGATGGATGTTTGTTACCGATTTTGATGAAATTTGGAATGTAGATAGTTTAGGTTCTGTTTTCCAGAACCTAAGATGAAGATGAATACAACGAGGGCGGAAGCTAGTACGAGTATAAGCTAGGTCACTGTAAAGTTTCAGAATCTGTGAAGAATTAAGTGCAAATCTGTGAAAGAGTAACAAACATCCATCCATCCTCATAAACTATCGTGTTTATATAATTAGTAGGATAATAATTGGAGTCGTTCCTCACCGTCGCTGGAGTCCCCGGGCACCACGACCTGCCTCCAGCGGTTGGCGGGGGGCTCCGTCGTGAACGAGTCGGGCTCCTCTGTCACCAGTCGACCGTAGTACGGACGGAGCCACAGGTTGTACTCTGAAATGTTACCTATTCTTATATCCTTATTCGCTAATGCATGTTTGTTGTCAAAATAACCTTGGTTTTACAAGCGCGGATTACGAGTTTTAGGTATTCACTCTTACACGCTCACGCGAACCTTTAAGTTAAACCAAGAAACAGACAAGAACAGTAATACGATCAGGTAGCGCTATCTCATTCGCTCCCTCGAAGCGTACCTGGGGAACGATTTTTGAATTTCACGAGTGATTTCGAAATCACCGGTGAGAAAATTCCAAGGAACTTCTGGGTAGAAGTTCCTTAGAAAATTCTCACCGATGACTTTGAAGTCACTCATTCGCAAATGTCGTATTTTTTAATGTCCCTTTGTACCAACATGCTAATATTTCTCAGCTTTGATCATAGACAAACTTATGATTGTGTTCTATTATTTTTCAAGTTGCAAATTTTGGCAGTAAATACTCATTACCTATGAGATCGTTTACGAGTATGGATACCCATTCGTAAACGGTATCATAGGTATGATAATTTTAGTCACCCGCTGAGATTCAAAAATACGACTTTTTGTAAATCGCTGACTATCGGTCATATCGCTGATATTTAGTCACTCGGTAACATTCAAAAATTGCACCCCTGGGCTCAAGCTCCGCTACATACATCACTTGTAACGTTAGGTATTGTCAGCAATTTCACCGAATGCGATTTTTCATAATTAAGTGATTATTTATCTTCAAAAATGTTGAGATGCGCGAGCGAGATAGCGGCGTGCCGGATTCTGTCCCTTAATTAGTTCAAGGTATAAATGACCTTACCAACGATAGTGGAGTAAGAGTCGACTTCCCATATCAGTGTATAACTTGTCGATGTGGCCTTATTGAGCGCCGTGTCCACTTTGAACGAAGCCACGTTTGGTACTCCTGGAATAAAAAAAGTAAAAAAGATTTATTTAGAAACCAGCTGTACCCCGCGGCTTCGCCCACGTAGCCTAAGTTACTCGTTGTAGCATCAACTATCTGCCAGTGAAAGTCCCGTCAAAATCGGTCCAGCCGTTTCGGAGATTACACGGAACAAACATACAAACAGAAAGTTTTAAAAATAGTTGTTTTGTTATAGGTACCATATATACTTTAATATGCATTTAGTAAAAACTGGTAACTGTCATGGCCACTGGCCATGACAGTTAAGAATGCCTCTAGGTAATAAAAGTAATAAACATTAAAGGTGTTACCACAAAAAAAAACCTTTAGACTGTTTAACTAGACACGATAAACGTCTAAAATTATTAGAAATGTCTAAACAGAATAGAGTTAGACAACTGACAAACGTTACTTAAATTAAGATTTGTGGTTATTGATATTTAAACACGCGACTGTTTAGGAGCTAGACTATTTATCACACGTTTAGAGTGTGTTTATTTTTGTGGTATGTAAGTACCTGTTAATTTGAACGAAACATCTGCCATCCCCAGTTTGTTCTCTGCTCTGAATGTATAGTTCCCGAAGTCAGTTTTCCGAACGGAGCGGAATATCAGCTGGTGAACGTTGTCGTTGACTATAAGGACGATCCTGGAACAGTTGAAAGAAAGCTAATTATTAATTTCTTCGGAAAACAGGGTAAGAGGATCTTATCCTGGGTGCCGTAAGAGGACTTTTACCCTGGGGGCCGTAAGAGGACTTTTAGCCTGGGGGCCGTAAGAGGACTCTTCCCCTGGGGGCCGTAAGAGGACTTTTACCCTGGGGGCCGTAAGAGGACTTTTACCCTGGGGGCCGTAAGAGGACTTTTACCCTGGGGGCCGTAAGAGGACTTTTACCCTGGGGGCCGTAAGAGGACTATTATCCTGGGGGCCGTAAGAGGACTTTTAGCCTGGGGGCCGTAAGAGGACTCTTCCCCTGGGGGCCGTAAGAGGACTTTTACCCTGGGGGCCGTAAGAGGACTTTTACCCTGGGGGCCGTAAGAGGACTTTTACCCTGGGGGCCGTAAGAGGACTTTTATCCTGGGGGCCGTAAGAGGACTTTTACCCTGGGGGCCGTAAGAGGACTCTTCCCCTGGGTGCCGAAAGAGGACTTTTACCCTGGGGGCCGTAAGAGGACTTTTACCCTGGGGGCCGTAAGAGGACTTTTACCCTGAGGGCCGTAAGAGGACTCTTTCCCTGGGTGCGGTAAGAGGACTCTTATGAACATGTGGATTTCCTCATGATGTCTTCCTTCACAGTTTTAGACCGAGAGTCTGTAGACTAAATCTGCACATAACTTGATGTAAGTCATTGGAAAAATCCGAGCTGTGCTCGTCAGACCTCTGGTGCGTTGGATCGAAAGTCGCATAACTTCCGAACCTTACTTACGCATAATTCCTGATGCTGAAATGATCAAATCAAATCGTCTATAGTTACCTGTCATCAGTCTTCACGGGTCGGCCATCCCTGTACCAGGAAGTCCTAGCAGGAGGGGTGGAAAATTCCACCTTAGCAGCCAGGACAGCTCGGAGCCCTACCGCCGTGTGCACAAAGCTCCTCTCTACTGATACTACTGGAGCGTCTGTATTGAAAACAATTATTTGTTGAATTTATGGAACCCAAGTCAGTTATTTTCTTACCCTAGCGCGCCTTGTTTCACTAACGCTGCCACATTTCTTTTTTATTTATTTGATAGCGAGACAAGCTGGTCGTTTGCCTGATGGTAAGTATAACGCCGGCGCATAAAAATTGCAGTGCCACTCAGAACTTTGAAACACAAAGTCCTGCGTGGCATTTCAGTGCGCCCGCTACCCTGAGACGTTAGGTATTAAGTCTTATAAGCCCAGTAATTTCACTGGCTACTCTGCTCATCAAACCGGAACACAGTAATGCTCGCACATTACTGCTAAGCGGCAGACTTCACGATCAAAGCGGTGGTACCAACCCAGACGGATACTCGCAGAAGAGTTAGTCCTACCACCTAGTAAAACCTTGTGTCAACGTTTTGTGGTCGGGTGGGGGCGACTAAGCGCGAAGCGGCGTTTCGTGGCATGAAGCGACCACTTTTTTCACTCACTATTAGCGGCGACCTCAAACAAAATGTATGAAAAGATTTCGCAGCTTGGTGGTGGGGTTTTATGGCTGTCACGCGTGCAGGGTTAGACATCCAGCATTAACTGCGCGTTCCCTATCCACCTGTCAATTGAACATGGGCAGAAAACTGTGAGAAAGGTAAAACTAGTAGTTATATTTTATTTGGAATTCTGAGTGTTCGTGAACCATCACTAAAGCTGGAAGAATCAGTGACGGGTCACAGGACATGCAGGAAGTCTGATACTCACCATGCACGACGACAGTGATGAACGCGCTAGCCGGATCCCCCGCCCCGTTCCGTGCTATACATTCGTAGACCCCGCCCAGAGACCTGTGCTCGGCTCTGAACCTGATGCGCGGACGGTGTTCCAGCAGAGCCATGGTCTCTCCCTTAAGAAAAGTATGTAAAAAATGATAGGTCGCTCAGGACCAGAGACAAATGGGTTAGTGTATTGGCAATAGATCAAAAACTATAAGTTATAAGCTGATAGTGGTAATCGGAAAAACTATCCTTAGAGGAGGAAATTTGCAATAAACAACGACCTAATCTTAACTCTTACCTATCTCATGTTTATTAAATACTCATGAAATACCATTGAAAGTTTTAATTTAAAGCTGAAAATATGGCTTAGGGGGCCAAGCGCGCTAAACAACTGAAATTGCGATGGCAGTGGTGTCCTTATCCATCACAACTGCAAATGCGCCAAAAGTCGGTAATGTCATGTCTGTCAAATATGCTGTTATTGCCGAAGAGAAATTGATATCATAGTGATTTACCGAACTGCCAAATTAGCGTAATGGCGATGGCCGGACACCATTATGGCTACTGCGTTACCAAAAGTGTCAGTTGTCGTCATAATGATCTAAATCCATTACTATTTTGACCATTGTGGTATAGTACGCTTGGACCCCTGGTCTACTGGTTCATACATTGTAACGAGAAAACAGTGTTGGTCTATTGGTTTTGGATACTTACGTTCTTCCTCCAAGTGACGATAGGTTGCGGGGTCCCTGTGGTCTCACAGCCGATGTCTACGTAGTCTCCCTTCTTGACCTCAAGGAAACCGTCCTCTGGTACAGTGGTTATTGTTGGGGGGTCTGGATTGTAACATTTTGGTATTCATGTTTCCATTCATTTCTTTCTTGTAGGTACTTCTCGAATGATTAGGGAACGAAGGTAAGTTGGTAAGTACACGTATGTGTAACTGTCTCTATAATATATGGCGGAGCTCACTTCTAGGGCCTATTTGAATAAAGTAATTGGAATAGGGATTTTGACTCCATTTTTTTATGATGTCAATCAATTCGTTTTCTCATGACAATCAAACATCTATATCGATAAAACTGAAAATCAAACGCTAGATACGTCAAAAATGAGTAAAAGTCGGGCGTTTCTACTGAGCACTAAAACGCCTCATGCAAATTAGACAGAACATCTGACGTCACTTGTTCTACGTGGGCCGTAAAGCAAAAACATGTATTTTATTGATTTGGCCGCGAAAAACTGCGTTAAAGTACATAGTTGTCTGACATTTTGTTATTCATTAAAATGTAAAGAATGTAGATATACCATAGGTACCTATATCATCATTTAAATTACTGACGGTTGATAAAAAAAAATGTTGAATTTGGGAAACTTTTAGATCACAGAGATTTTTAGATGCAGTATCTTTGTGGAAATGATATATTTTTGTGACTTTCATTTTTATTGTGTTAATGTGTTCTTAAAACTGTATAACGATAGAAATTATGTGTTTTGTGTTTCATACAACATCCTAATTGGGGCCCATGTTAGCTGAATGAAAAAGAAAAGATTATAGAAGAAGTTTCCTCATCCCCAATGTGCCTGTACCAGAATACTTACACTGGACTTCGATGGCGTGCGTCTGCCTTATTTTCCCCCACGGCTCCGGGCGTATGATCTGCAATCATGTATGGTAAAGTAAATCGTTTTATCGAAAACGATTCAATTGCATTTTTATGCAATGGCTTTATGGGAAGGGTTTCATATCAACATTTACAGTCTTAACACAAAAAATTAAACACACTGCTAAACACTGGTTAACTCCTAAGCATGCCTTAGTCGCGTGTTTAAATATGAGCAACCACAAATCATGTCTAACCGTTGTGTAACACAATTCTGTTTTGACATTTCTAATAATTTTTTAGTTTTATCTTTAGACAGTGTCTAGCTAAACAGGCGTCAAAAAATGTTTTTTGTGGTAACACGGTTTCCTAATTGATTTCCTGATGCATCAACATGTATATTGATCAGTCAAAGAAGAATTGAAAAAAAAACCCAAGAGGTCAACATTTGTTTAGTGTAAACTATTTCATAAAATAATTTATTTAGGTATCTACAAGTAACAGACTAAACAAGAGATTTTATGAGATATTACAAAATAACTTATCCATAATTATAATGGTCAGTCGACTTTTTTTGATGAAAGACATTACACACAATATTTTCTGAATAGTCCCAGTGAAGGCACAACCGGAAGAGGGTATAGTTAGCTAAACTTGTCCAATTAGTGCATTGGCCCGTCGGACCACCCCCATCGCAGACTAATTGGTCTGCCGGACCATGAACTGTGACGTGTCCGCTCGCGGGAGAAACGAATAGTGAGGGATTTTGTTTATAATGACATAACTGATAATGCAAAAAAAACATTAAATAAATAAACACTTACACTCACACCCTCGCACTAGGATTCCTTGTGTCGGAGGTGGCATGGACAGACACAGATACACATCACAAACATTCAAGACCCGAGAACAAACTTTATGCTTACACAAAATCTGCCCCGGCCGGGAATCGAACCCGGGACCCCTCGCTTTGCAGGCAGGGCTACTACCAACTTAGCTACGGAGCCGTCCGATCATTAATTTACTTTTGTTTCTAATTTACTCGACGATTAATTTAGGTAAGCATTTAGGCTTAGATAGTGTATGAAACTATCTATTGCAATTACCAAGGCTCCCGGGCATGCATGTTTAAAGAATTTACATCTGCCTATTTGACACATTCACTCAAGTAGTTACCGGCTATAAAATTGTGATATGACATCACCGCTAATCCTACGCCTCAATTTAAGTATATATACAAATAGAGCTAGCCTAGGCGCTAGTACATTACGTTTTTTGTAATTACCCCGTTCCTTCGCTTTTAGAACTGCCGCCCGCGCCATAATCGTAGAAAATTCAATTCACCAGGGGCCCAAGCACACTAAACCACAATTGTCAAAATAGTAAGGGTTCCCGACGATTGTGACGACAACTGACACTTTTGGTAACGCACTAGCCACTATGGTGTCCGGCCATCACCATTAGGTACGCTAATTTGGCAGTTTGGTAAATCATTATGATATCGATTTCCCTCCGGCAATAATATAGTCGACAGTCGTGACATTACCGACTTTTGGCACAAATTGCAGTTGTGATAGATAATGCATTGGCACCACTGCCATCGCAATTTCAGTTGTTTAGCGTGCTTGGCCCCCAAGGTGTGGTCTGACGCCAAGTAGTATAGGTAATGTGCAAGCATTACTGTATTCCGGTTTGTTGAGAAAAATAGCCAGTAGGATTGGAGACAACGCCCCGCAGGTCTTTGTGTTGCAAAGTTCTGCAGTGGCACTGCAATTGTTATGGGCTGGCGTTATGCTTACCATCAGGTAAACGTACAGGACCAGACTCGTCTCGCTATCAAATAGAATAAAAAAATAATTTAAAAAACCACAAAATTCGAGGACGCAACGCGAATAAAAGTAGCCACAAATAAACGACTAATTCAAAACTCTACTAATATGTTCTATTCTCTACATCTATAAAGCACGAGGAACGAGGTCTGTCCGTCCGTCACACAAAAGAGTTTGTCCGAATTGACTAATTGCATAATTGGACATTCTTGTGAGCTGTTCCTGAGCCCGTAAGTGGTTGGTAGGGTTGGGAAAAAAATATATTGTAGAGCTCTTGTCGATAAATCGGTGGTAGCTACTCTGCAAGTGAGTGGCTCGTGCAGTCTGCCGCCAAGCTGTACCTAATGTGCAAGCATTACTGTATTCCAGTTTGATGAGCAAGTCAGTGAGATTGGAAACAATGCCCCGGAGGCGTTTGTGTTTCTAAGTTCTGAGTGGCACTGCAATTGCTGGTCGCAAACGCTGCTGGTCTGTAAAGGACCAGCGACGTTATGCTTACCATAAGGCAAAGGACCTGCTCGTCTTGTTATACAATTGAATTCTAAAAATTAGTATTACGTGCTATTTTTCTTTCACTTTTGAATTCTGTCAACACTTTTTCTTTTCTACATTAGGTATACTAGCTTATATTCGGTGCTCTGTAAACATTTTGGTTTAAGAACGGGAATAAAGTGAATAATTATCTACCAAGATCCACATGCTTTATCTTCGACCACATCAGGCGAATTGGTAGTCAAACTAGATTATGTAGATAATGTTGTGTGTAAAACAAAGTTATCGATAATAATCAATATCATCACTAGCGCGTACCAACAATTGCCACAGTTAGTTGAGATCGAAGGGCGATGCCGACTGCTGCTCGACCGTAATTGCTATCTACACTTTGAAGCAGCTCCTTTGTTGTTTTGCAATACTTTTTAATTCAAACAGGAGATGTCGCAATTGGTCAAGTCTGTTAAACCAATTGCACTTAAGGATGGTGAGGTAAAGAGTACGTGGAGCCAACAGAAGAGTAAGAAATGAGTGGTAAATGTTGATGAAGCGGAAAAATTTCAAAACCAATGTTGTAATAGTAGTGGCCTTCTCTTTGCCTTCAAGGGGATGATAGTCATAAACCACCATTTCGGTAAACCAATCACAACTCGCCATCTTCCTTCGTCTGATGTATCAGTGTTAAACTGACCAATCACAACACGTCGTTCTCCCTCGTCCACCGCCAACAATTACTATTATGTTCTCATGCAAAATATGGATTATGCGGCGTCTAGGTTTACTGGTCTGCGTTTATTTGATTGTTACCTCACACGTGTAGAGTGCAGTGTCAGTCGGCTGCAGTCCGTCGACCTGAAGACTGAAGTTGCCGTGCATCCTCACTCGAGGTGGCAGTAGCGTGTGCATATCCATACTGTCGCCTAGAAGCGCCTCATCTTTGTACCATTTCACGCGTATCTGAGTTTCTGAAAAGAGATAATGTTTTAGGACCGTGTTTTTTTAATGGTATTTGGTAACGGGACGAGCTGGTCGTTTTCCTGATGGTAAGCATAACGACGGCCCATAACACTTCAATACAAAAAATCCGAATTTCAAAAAGTCGTAAAACAAATGTTGTTGACCTCCAGGAGCAAATTGACCCCTTTCCGGGATAACATCTCAGGCTGTATTCATACTGTCGCATGCATGCGATCGGCAGCCGTCATCATTATTTGTATTCCGTCATAAATAACTCAAGGCATGAACTTTAATCTCTCGTCTCCTGCAAGACGACAGAGGTCCCAATACACGAGAGGGGCCATATCAATAGGTACGCCCAATTGCTACACAAAGATACAATCTACGTCCCTTCCTGTCCCCAACGGGCCAGCAGTTGATGTGCGAAGAAAGCACGATTTGATGCGGCAACCTTAACATAAACTATAAGGTATGCTACAGTAATCGAGGTAGGTAATATGTACTAACTAGAGGAGCTATGTGAAACAAAAGTCTTGTTCCATTTTTTATGTCCGCGGCATCGCTAATAATAATTACATCGTCTAACCAAACAAATAAAACATACTATAGCGCTAGATTGCGTCTAAGGTGTAGTTTTCTCGCGATCAAAAGGTCGAAAGCGCCTTCAATTCCACGGCGCTTACGCGTTTTGTTCAAGGAAGGACTGGGATAGTTGCGGTCCATGGACCGCAGTGTGGCGCAAAATATGCCTTGGGGCGTCGACTCTATTATCTATGTGACTATCAAAAATTTAACAACCTTGTCCACCTTTCGTAATTCAATGTAACATTAGATTTAATCTTCGTATGTTGTGAAGCTATTTCTCCTATTGTGGCCATCGGCACAACATACGGACGTGTTGGAAACAAACGAGAACGTCCTTTGTGGGCCCTTTGTGTTCATTGTTCAGATTTGTTCCATGATTTATGTTCCACGCCGTTGTTTTGTGATGATTCTATTTGTTTGCCAATTTTTAGGGGTTTGAAGTCCAAGTACAATTATGTTTTACCTGTTTTTTTATACTATTGAATAACGAGACGAGCGGGTCGTTTGCTTGATGGTAATCATAAATTACAAGTTACCAAACAGTACTTTCTCCATTAATAATTTACTAAATTAAATTACTATTGTACGGTCTATAGACCGTCTATAGACCTACTGCAGTCGAGTCGTCTTGATTAAGTACGGCTTTAGCGCTTTACCACTGGTCTGCCGTGTTCTCTCTCTGTTTTGGTCTTGAATGTAAGTTACCTACTGGCATTATTTACAATACTCAGTTGGTGTATAAACAGGATGGTAAAGATTTTCTAATCCTGAATTAAGTAGTTACCCTCAAATTAAATGTGCCCCGCCCGGGAATCGAGCCTATGTTCTGCGTGCCCGGGATACCTACTACTAATGTAACCAGGGAGCCGTCGAGTAAATCACAAATCAAACAAACCACCTTTTTTACAGTGCTCTGCAAGCTCCAGGGATCGCACTTTTTTTAGTAAATAAATTAATTTGTCACAATTTGTCCACAAACTTTCTAAACAAGAGTAGACTCCGAAGGCCTAAGTATTAAGATGTTAACAGTAGCAAACCACCTTGTATCATATCGATAGATGGTACCTGTATAGGCGCTATCTGATGCATAACTCTCTATTTTTCGTCGGTCAAATATCCGTTTCCATAAATATTACCAAAAACAAATTTCCATAGAAATAGAAAAGGCCTAGAATGTTGAAAAAAAAATTAGCAAATAAGACCCCAAAAATTTATTTTGTCTCGAAATGCTCATGTTTTGAGCGACTTCACATTTTTTGTAACCAAAAAAAGAAACTATAATCATCTAAGGCAGCGATACTCAAAGTGTGTTCCGCGGAACCCCAGGGTTCCGCGATACTCCTATAGGGGTTCCGCAAGAATTTAGAAAAAAAATCATGGTACTTTTATTACGCTTATTAGTAAAGAATACACTTTTAATAAAAACTATTGTTTTATTGTAGGGTTCCGTCATGTATTTCGCTCTCCAAAAGGGTTCCGTCACCAAAAAAGATTGAGAACCGCTGATCTAAGGAGATAAGAAGTTACGTAAAAATATTAAAACTTAATTGCGTCCCTTTTTCTTAATTAAACAAAAACTACGAAATACTCGTAACATTCAACTAAATGTAAACGCATCGCCATTTTCAACCTTATTTCACTACAAAAGAATTCCTGAAGACCAGCTTGGTATAGGTCCTAAGTTATACCACAGGTTATATACGATAATCATGAATAAATAAAACTCTGCCGCAACACAACCAACAAACATTAGAAATATATTTAACCCAAATCGAAGCTAATAACAGTATTTTATTTAAGCTTTATAGAACGTGGGTGTCTGTAATTTCTCACAAGAAAAACAACTTGAACTTGCATCTTTGAAAACCATGTTACTATATTATCATCGACACTTCAAATTATTACACTTAATACTGAACCAAAATTACAAAAATTCTGGTTTATGGTGTGGTAGGTACTGATTTAGCCGGACATCCAGCCAAAGCTCTGTAGCCGGTCAAAGTTTTTATACTCGATTTGACAGCGGCTAAAGGAAAACGTCCGAAAAAGAATTGTTTTTCGTCGTACAAATCCCTGTTTTCATAACTATTACAAGCAAAAAAAATACAGTAGTATAGCCAAGTATTTATAGAAAAGACTTATCTATAAAATATAATACAGAAATGTCCCAGAATCTTGTAAAAAAAAATCGCAAACAAATATTTCTTCTGTCCATAAATCTATATTTTTTTCAACCAATTATTTAGTTCGTTTCTTCTGTCTTAAAATCATATCAATATTTTAAGCTAAAACTCTATATTTTTGTAACCAATTCGTTTTCAGCTCAATATTTTTTGTAGCCAAAAAACGGAAATTTAGTCATCTATAAAGACTATACGAGTATATATACTGAATATATGTAAAAATATTTAAACAGAGACATTTAGAGGTGAAGTAAAATAACCTGGAATATTTGCATTTGTATCCTCAAATACCCATTCACCTAATTCCTATACGTATATACCAAGAGTATAGACGCTGGATTGTATGTTGTCGTCAAAGCGGTACAGTCAATGTCCACCATCCGGAGGATAATAAAGTAAGTAGGCCAGATGTATCGGACTCGGGTAACTATTATCTATTCTGTACCTCAAGGAAGTGGCCGGAATGCCGGATGCCTCACTACCTCACTATAATTTTGTCAAATTTTCTCTTTACATATTGAAATGACTTAATTTTGTTTAATATTTTAATTAAGTTATCGGAACCATTGACTATTAAATGTTATTAAAGTTAAGCTACAAATTAAGAAAATAAAATAACATAAACAGCTATGTGTAGGCGTCTTCATTTCAATAGATATTGAATTTCATTATAAAGCCGAATTAACAGGTTGCACCACCAGCTGATAACTCTTATAAGTAAAAGATTAAAATTACGGTTAACTGTGTGCGATCGCTATCTATACAAATAAATAAAATTGAAGTGTCTGTTTGTGATATCAAAATAACAGCATATGAAAGTATATACGGAGTAACTTAGGCTACTTTTATTTTAGAAAACAATTAGGGCATCCGCGCAAAAAAATAAAACCCTTGAATTCCAATATTTCCGCGCGGGTAAAACCGCGGGCAGCAGCTAGTACACAATAATACCACTCATTATTAAAAAATAATAAGTATAGGAAGTAATTCGAATTTTGTGCCGTAGCGTAGGTATACCTCCTGCCACGGTTTTACAACCCAAAACTTTGCTAATACCTACATACAAGCTCCATTTAATTTTTATCAGTAAGTTGTGAAACAGGGTCTAATGCTAATAGACTTTGTTCGGACATATCGGGCGCATCAATTGTTATGCAAATGCGATGTTAAAAAGGTTTGTACACAATAAAAAGACGTGTCTGTCTGTAAGATTGATGGGTATGGATTGGTATCGTTTTAATATAGACGTTACTTACATTATGAAGTTGTTGTTTTTTTTGAGGGAATGTATAGGAGTTTTTGGAATGAAGTTTATTGAGTTAGTCGGATTGAAAATCGCACAAGTTCCCGCTCGGCCACACTCGCTCTAATATAATATAATAATAAATGTTAAATTATATACAAACCATCTGTATCATCTAGATAGCAAGGCAGCAGTACTGTGTCGTTTTCGTAGCTCTTCACCACAACTGGTATACTTTTGAACGGTTTTTCACATTTCATTACATTTTGCAGAAATATCACAAATAATACACTGATTAAAGTCTTCATTTTTAACAAGCTTATAAAAAAGAACTATACAATTCCTAATTAAATTTTCAGCAGAAGTTTTAGAGAGGTACCTATGTGGACTCTGCTGTGTGATGCTGATGCTATAAAAAAATTTACTTAACCATTTGACTTTGTGACTTTTGTGATGCATAATTTAATTGGCTTTTTTAATGTAGGTATTTTAAAATAAAACGACTGCGAAATTATCTAGGACGTTTTAATAATATTATTTCAGTCAATATTAATCAATTTAAAATATTTATATTTCTTTTTGTAGGTATTTACATAAAAGTACCTACATCTTGTAATGTATTATAGTTAATTAGTTACATTTTACTCTGGTAACGGAAGTCGGTATATAGATTCTCCCGCGCTACAATTTTTTTTTGCTTTCTTTATTCCACGCTGCAATCAGTTAAGGAGGATTTATGGTCTGCTGCTCAAGTGCTCATTAATTTAGGTTAAACGCTAGCGTTAAAAAATGTTTAAAATTTATTTTAAAGTAATTAAAAAGTTTGGTTACATTTCTTTATAGAAAAAGGCTTTATATATTTAATTATAATTATATTTAATTTTAGTTTCTCAACATTTAAGTAGGTAGGTTGAAATATTGTAATCTTCTATGATTGTAATATACATACTTGAAAAAAGTTATATACTTTTTACAATCCTTGTAAAAAGCCTAACATAAAATAGGTAGTAGGTACCTATAAGTAATACCTACAAAAATATGAAAACCTGGGCAGAAAACTTAGTATTCAGTTTTTGTCTACATAAATGTTTCTCATTAACATTTTCACAAACACTCTCAATTTTTAATGTCACTTATTGATTACACAGAAAAAAAATTGTATTAGCTTATTGATTTCTTTACGTAAAAATAAACTTTGAGCGTGTTTCGGAACGCAACGCGCTCTACTTGGCGGGAAACCGAACGGGGACTGTCATCGCTCGCGCATGCGCCCAGAGGATTGGGATGATTGGTGTTGATATGGTGGTACACTGAGAACAAAATTCCACATAATACTATATAATACGCAAAAGTTTGTAAGGATAGATGGATCTTTGTTACTCTTTCACGCAAAAAGTACTAAATGGATTTTGATGAACTACTAATTTACAGTAATATCATAGTAAAAAAGAAAACCTGGCTATGCTCGGAATGCTCGAGTTGCGGACTGCCCGACTATGCTTAAAGCAGTAGGGTTTTCGTGTCACATTACAGCTCAACCGCATGGTTAGGGGGACATTAGACATTAATGCATGATAGATGGCTATGCATTCATCTCGAACCACGCTCAAACCATGGAAAAACCACGATAACCGCCGCTTCTACGACCTCTCTATGAAGTGGAGCGGTCGTCGCTTTGAGCCGATACAGGGCTTCAAGGGAGTGAAAGAGACAGCATCATCTGGCCGTATTACTGTTCTTGTCTGTTTCATGGTTTATTTCAAGCCGCGCGTAGCGGTGTAATACCCCGTATTCCGCGCTTGTTGCAAAACCATGGTTATTTTGACACTAACATACAAACATGCTTGAGCATGTTAGTCTCAGTAGACCATCGTATTTATTTTACAAAAATATTTTAACTCTTATGCAATGAATTATCGTTGTACACATAGGTACTAATGAAATTCTGATCTAACACTTTATTTTTTTTATACCTTTGATAACCACAGAACTTTGAAACACAAAAACCTACACGGCACTGCAATGCGCTCGTTACCCGGCGACTAGTGGCGAGTAATTTAGTAACTAAACGTGTAAACAACTAAAACTAAGTCGACTTTCTTTGACTTAATTCTATAGTGTAGTGCGAATTAGGCTTTAATAACAGAGAGATCACTGGTCAATCGCTAACTTAAAGAAGCTTCCTTTTATCGCGAGATACTTAGTGACAAACGGTCACATATAAAATAGTAACAAAAACTCAATATGTCCAGACCTTAACAATGTATTCAGTCAATTAATTTTTCACATGGTATCACCTTTAATTCAGTGTAAGATGAAAAATAACTCGGAAGATTATTAGTCATTACTACACTAACAGAGCCCTTAGTATAGACTTAATATCTATAGACCAGGGTAGAAGAAGCCTTTAAAAATAATAAAAAGTGAAAAAAAATAATAGTAGGATGAAACCCATTAGAAAAGGAGGAGAATATTATAAAAATGAAAGGAAAAATAATTTACGGGCGATCTGAGGTCGGGAAGGGGATGGGGGTGAGTTTTTAAGGGTAAAAACGGTTTTTCTCGATTTCCGGCAAAACTAAAAGTCCTATGGAAAAAAGTCAAATAGCAAAGTTGTAGGTAATAAAAAGATCTAAAACTTTTGTATATACACTTTTTTCACATAACCTCAAAATATATGTGAAAAATTCAAAAAACCAAGTTTTTGGTTTTTTATTTTTATCTTTTTCAAAATAAAAGTTTTTTTCACGAAATTTGGTGAAAACTTACCTTGTTATGTCCCAAATACGCTGTAATTTATTTGATTAGAAATATTTATTTTTTCACCTTATTTTGAACTAATATCGAAAAAGCACCCTAATTTTCAATCGAAAATTCACCCGTCAAAATATCAGCTTTTTTCAAAAAGTTGGTATGTTTTCTGTTCGTTGAAATCTCTACTTTCTGATGGTGAAAAAAAAAAAATATGTTACTATAGTAAATATTGGAGAGGAAGAAGGTGATAGTCATGAAGATTTCGAAGATCTACTAGAATCGGAGAGGTTTGTCGAATCTAACTATGAAGAAATGCCATCAAAAAGACAAAAATTAATGGATAAGTGATTAGAATTGAAGATAGGGTATTTATGAATGATAAGATTAATGTGTTTAAAAATATTGTAATGAATAACGTAATCAGAATAAAGTATCTACATTTAAAAATGAACATGATTTTTGCATTTTCTGAGAAGATTTACTATAGCAACATATTTTTTTTTTTCACCATCGGAAAGTAGAGATTTCAACGAACAGAAAACATACCAACTTTTTGAAAAAAGCTGATATTTTGACGGGTGAATTTTCGATTGAAAATTAGGGTGCTTTTTCGATATTAGTTCAAAATAAGGTGAAAAAATAAATATTTCTAATCAAATAAATTACAGCGTATTTGGGACATAACAAGGTAAGTTTTCACCAAATTTCGTGAAAAAAAAATTTATTTTGAAAAAGATAAAAATAAAAAACCAAAAACTTGGTTTTTTGAATTTTTAACATAAATTTTGAGGTTATGTGAAAAAAGTGTATATACAAAAGTTTTAGATCTTTTTATTACCTACAACTTTGCGATTTGATTTTTTTCCATAGGACTTTTAGTTTTGCCGGAAATCGAGAAAAACCGTTTTTTACCCTTAAAAACTCACCCCCATCCCCTTCACGAAAAACCGTTTTTTACCCTTAAAAACTCACCCTCATCCCCTTCCCGACCTCTTTCATTTTTATAATATTCCCCTCCTTTTCTAAGGGTTTCATCCTACTATTTTTTTTTTTGGTTTTAAAAATTATCGACCCTGGTCTACTAATAGATAGTTCTTTTGTAAAGCTACACATAAGGACTCGTTAAGTAATCTTTTTCTTTGGCCATTCGCTGTTTGCAAATATTTTTGGTGTGGATGTTTGTATATTGTGCCAATTTTTTATTTAGTAAAATCAAACATACAGTATGTTACAAGTATGTTTACTTGTACAAACCTTTTTATTTACTACTTCTTAGGTACATGTTATTTTTTTATTTATATCATTTTGTGTAGATGTGTATGTTGAATTTTTTACGATTAATATATTAGTGGTAGGTACCACAGATTTAAGAACTGGTAGGTACCTAACGACATAATGATAATGAAAGGGTCGCGCTCGCGTGATTTATGAAATTTGGATCATACGAGTAACCTCTACAGAGCGGACCCACCACAAAGTCCAAACTTTTATTAGGTATCTACTAGGTACTGCCCGCGGTTTCACCCGCGCGTAGATATAGGATTTCATGATTTTTTTGCGTGTTACCCTAATTCTTTTTCTATAATAGAAGTAGCCTAAGTTACTGCTTATAACATCAGCTATATTTGCCATCTGAAAGTCCCGTCAAAATCGGTCCAGACGTTTCGAAGATTACCCGGAACAAACAGACGGACTGAGAAAAATTTTAAAAATTGTGTTTTTGTTAATGTACCGTATTACTTTCATATGCATTTGGTAAAAAGCTGTTATTTTGAAATTACAAAAAGAGACTTCAATTTTATTTATTTATATCATGTATGTATACCTATGTACGTATATGTAACAGGCTACAGAGCGTGCCAAAGAAATAGACGTAAGTACCTACATATACAAGCTCGAAAATCATTAGCCTACTTCCCTTCGGCAGTTGGGTAAAAAGTGAGACCATTTACAATGGTATAATTTTCTTCATATTACAACTGGGACAACTCTTCATATTACAACTCTTGCCTTCATTCGGCATTCAGAAGTGTAAGACACAATAAACATCCACATTGTAAACCAGTATGACAGACCTATAAAATGATTTCATAATGTGAACTCGTAACAAAATTTAACGAGTTATTAAATAATAACACCGTTGCACTATTTTAACGTTTTTAATAATATTAATTTAATTTTTAAAGCGTTCTCGCTTGAATACCATGCCTCTCAATCAACATATTTTTTATTGGTTTGAGCCTATAGTCATACACATTTTATTAGTAATTAAGAAATGTAGTATAGTCGTAAAACGAACGTCTCTTAATTATCTAATTTACCTTATTTTTACATAGAATAGGATTTGAAGCTGTGGCTTCCGGCTCTTCTAGTCAGCTGTTAGACGCTCTCCAAACTGAATTAATGGTAGCAAGAAAACTTAGCGTTCAAATCATGTTTAAATCATTGATTTTTTTTATCCCCGGCTAACCATTAACCAAATCGATACGTCATACGTGCTAAAGGTGATTTTTTAAGTTATCGCAATATAAATATAGAGATGAATGAAAATCTATAGATTTTCTTATCATGGCATATTTTTTGAAATATTTATTATAAAACAAATTAATTTCGTAGTTAAAATTGATTCCTTGAATATCAAATCAATCTAAGAAGCACCTATAAATAATTTTGAAATACAAATAAAATAGTGCACTTACTTACCTACCATTCCCTACATATTCCCTATACTCAAAAGTTAATGAAAAGTTATAAATTACCTACCTATCACATCATTAGCCATGGAGCTGGCTTGTTAGTTGTTAGTAGCTCCATGTCATTAGCCCTTTTATTCCTGCTCTCAACATATTTCTATCAAACCAACTGTCATCGTCTCAGATATTATCAAAGACGATAACCCGTTTGAATGTTACTTAATTTTATTTATTTTATAACGCTAATAACGTTATAACGTGTTTTTGATACTCGCCAGTTGGCCACTAACGAGTCGCTTTTATTTATGATGTTATGATAGAAATTAGGTTGAGACTGGTTGAAAAGAACCGAATAAAAAAAGAAAACGATAGGGCTGGCGCGAGTGCAGCTCGACTTTTCTGTAATCATTCAATTTAAACTCGATTGAAATTGTATAGAATAGCTTATTAATTAATCAGCGGCTTAGAATAGAGTATATATAGTATATTTATGATAGATGTTTTAGTGGTGCTTCTAGCATGACAAGTTTATTTATAGATTCTAGAGCATGCAGGCTTTACTAACGAAAGCTCACGTTAAGTCCATACAAAAAGCAACCTTGCTTGAATATGAAAAAAAAAAATATTTTTTAAACATTAGTTTACAAAATATAATCTTCCGAACTACTCAAATCAGATGATAACTACGATTGTAAATTTTATTAAAGATACCAACCCTAAGGGTGGAAAAATGGCCGATGAAATTTCTATAATCGCGATATTTTGGTCGAAATCGGTTCCCGCTTTTTTTTATGTCACTTGTCTTTATTCTATGACATTTAGGGCTAAGATGCGCGCCTTTTGTCGTGTCGAGAAAGATCTACATGTATAATTATGTCTACTTGATATCTACCGGTGCTCACATGCCGCGCGCAAAGAACTCTTCGAGTGACGCCACTCCCTGCGATTTTGCTTACCATAAACCCCATTGCCTCTCCCTCCGTAGGAAGCGCTATCCCTCTCAGACGTAGATGTATTCTTATAAACAGTGAAAGAGATAGCATTCATTTTTTTCTTGTAGATTGCACAACGGAATTACGCTCATTGTCTTGTGCTTTAAATAAACGTCTATTTGCACTACAGATTCCATCAATTAACTTTGTGGCTGGAGTTAAACTAATTAAAAACCACTGAACTGAATCGCTCCAAATAATAGTTTCAATTGAAACGACCCTGACGAAGGTACAGGCAATGTTTGATATTGGGATGCTGTAAAGCGCTGAGATCAAAGTTGAATTGAGTAGGTACTGCAAGCTACTTGAATAATACCTATTATAATTATATAAACTTTATAAAAAGCAGTAGGTAAACTGACACCTTAGGATGCCACCACAACAATAGATCGATCATTGATTTGTCAACGTCGAATAGTTAGGTGTTAAACCACACTAATCGACCGATCGTTGAATGTCGGTAGAACAGTTGAGTCGACATCGAGTAGTCCCGCCCCGCAGTCCTTCTGTCGCCCTTCGTCCCACTGTTACTGTTTTGGCATTTTTAATGCTTTTAGCATATTTTCGGGACAATAGTCCCGAAAAAGCCAAAAGCCATGTAAAAATCCCATTTGGCATATTGCAAATTTAGGTCTGAAAAAGAATCGATACTGAATCGTACTTAGTACCTAATACCTACTCGATCTATGTCGATCGATGATGGATCGATACTTCGTGTTGCGGTAAAAAACATTTATTTGACACTCATAAAGTTAATTACTTATAAGTTTATAACACGTTGAAAGAAATACTTAATAGACTTAGCTCTCTCTACTTCAATCTTCATTGTAATAAATTACTCAATGTAATTTTAAGAAAAAACTGTTGAAATTTTCAAAACATTTTGAACTGTTTCAAATCAAATCAAATTATTTGTTTGCATAAATATGGGTGTAAGGTAGGTACATAGATTTCAGAGCGCCATACTTATACCGTTAGGTGTGCAAATATTATTTTATCTTATTAATAACATTAGTAGGATTAACCAGTCAAATCTAAATTAAACTTACGTAGGTAGTTGTACAGATCGGTGTCATCATTAAAACTATAGAAATAGTCATATCCACAATCACCGGAAACCCAAATCCATCATAATTCAATTCAAAAAGCAACAACAACACATCAACAAAATTAACATTAAATTATTATTATAGTAGTATGTAGTCACGTAATTGTTATTCAATTATCATTTAGAAACTCGGAAATAGTATACTCGTAGTAGGCTTTGTCGGTTAAAAAATATTTTAACTTGCTTTTGAAGAGAGTCATGGAGTCAACTTCTTTCAAAGCCTCAGGATTTTTTTTACCTATAGATATTAATACCCATGGTAAAAATACTTTTACTAAAAGTTGTAGTTCTGCAGTTGGGTAGTTGGAGTCTATTTTTTAACCGGTTGCTGTTAAGCGTACTATATTTATGCAAGTTTGTTTGTTTTGTACAATTTAAAAAAACAGTATCTTTTCCAACAATGGATACACACATAACAGGATTTCGGTTTTGGTTCCTAGGCTACTTTCATCCATAGTATACCTACCACAGTATTACAATTGTTGTAAAACTGTGCCAATATCTTGTACCTTCCTATTTAGTTTTTAAATATTTTAAATACAAACATTTCATGATCATCTATATGTATTGTATGTACATATTTATATTCAACTAATAACACAAGAGAGTAGGTACAGACACAATATGTCTTGTAAGCCCTATTGTCCAGCAATAGACGATCATTCATCATCTACCGGACACTGATTGTGTTGTAGGTACTTATTGTCGTTAAATTACGACATTGTAGCAAGCCAATTCACTCCGAATGACTACCCAGTACCATCCAGCAGTCTTCTCTTGTGAAAAACATATATTTTCAACAATATTCTGGGCTTGCATGAAAAATATCATATAGGTAGGGACCTAACATTACTATTACACGAATATTAATTACTTATAAGTTATAACTTATGTGATGTTCAAATACCTACTTACAACTTTCACTTACTATGAATATTATAAGTGATGTAGGTACCTACTTGAATGTAAGATACAGAACGTACTATGCTTAGCAGATGCACAATATGCGTTGGTGCAACCCTACCTTCATTCAATACAATTTTCATTCATTTACATTATTTATCAATGGTATTAAATGGTTATACTGCTGCCATCTTTGAATAGTCTTTGTCACCATTTCAACATATGAAGCGGCAACATTATATAAAAAGTTTTTTGAGTTTATGCACTGATTAAA
Organism: Crocallis elinguaria; assembly: GCA_907269065.1. Lineage (NCBI taxonomy): Eukaryota > Metazoa > Arthropoda > Insecta > Lepidoptera > Geometridae > Crocallis > Crocallis elinguaria. The sequence continues at coordinate 15,984,597 of OU026073.1, forward strand.
TTCATATTACCTATTTGTTTTATTATAAATAAAGTTATGGACATGTGCTATTATTACATTCTATTGATTGAAATAAATAGAAGGAAATTATTAATTTTTTGGAACTTATTTATTTATTCTTTGGCAATACTGTCACAAAATGTCCGACGACAATCTTAAAAAAGGCGAAATTCAATCGCCAAGTTGTAAAAAAATTAAAATTGACAGTGAAAATGAAAACGGTGTAAGTGAAAATCATTTGGAAATCAAAGACTTTATCCTAGACAAGATATTAAGCAACAATTCAAACAGAAAAACCGTTTGTGCACTTGGAAAATTTAAGGACAAGAGTGGCGTGGCTTTGGTTATTTTTGAGAAAAATGCTTTCAAAGAAGAAGATTTGGACGAGAATGGCTATTTTTCAGTAGATACAGAACTGCGCACGTTTTTCCAAAACGATATCTATGGAAATTGCGAGTGTTTCCCTCGCTCTTCAATCAACGGTACGTATTATATTTCCCCGCCTTTTTCCCATTCACTTTCGAAATTCGAATTCAAGGTGTTTCGTGACTTTTGTATTATTTTTCGTTTCGTTGAGTCATCAAGTCTTTTGTGTTATTTTAGTTTATTTTTTGTGAGTATTTGATTAAAAACTGATTGACATACGTTTAGTAACATTTAACACATTTTAAAAATATTCATTCGATATTTTATCGTTTTAAAAAGTTCAAATTACGTCACATTAAACCATATGTCTGGAGATTCGTAATGCTCGCGCTATTTAATTTGGTTCTTTTGTTTCAACAATGAACGCAAAGAATGGCAAATTGATAACATTTTGATTACAAAGTCTTTAAGTCTTGTAGATAAAGATTGCACCTAATTAATGTAGAATTTATGTATGATCAGTTGGAAAGAAGTGTAATTTTTGCTCTCTTTTTCTACCTCATGGTTGTACAAAAAAAGGTGCATTTACCTATGTAGGTATATAAGATATTAATATGCTATTAGAGATATTAGAAGTTTCACTATGTACCCATGTAAATGCTCAATGAGATAGAACATTAATAAGGTTGCTAAAGTGGTGTAACTGGATTTACTTAAAAAAGAATTTAATAAAGTTGGCAGTGCATATACTTTTCTTGCTTACCATTTAGATTCTAAGGCGATTAACTTTAATTTTCCAGGAGTGAAAACTACAATAATATACCCGGCCACAGAAAAGCACATTGCCAAATTTAGTCAGCAAGATATACACATAGTGTTGGAGACTTCAGACTTATATGAGACACTTACCCTGCCCCATATTGAGAAAGAGCAGTTCAATTTACAGGTAAATATTACAAGGTAATATAATTAATATAACCCAGAAAGATTGTTACCAACTGAACCAAGAATTTGAACCTGTGTCCTATCTTTGTCAAATGTCTCATACCCCTCTCTCCTATTGAGATCAACCCGCTCCTACCCTTGTATTTGAAGTCTAGTTGTTTTATTTAAATATGACAATACAGCCAGTTAGCTTCTGCCTGTTTTTTCACATGCATGGATCTCCACGCATGCATCTCTGAGAATCTTCTCAGCAACTATGCATTTTTCCATGGGGATTGGGAGCATTCTATGGATTTGTATGATGAAATAGTGAGTGGACTTCAGTATGAAAATAGGCTTATTACTTACTTCAGCGGTGAACTTGGCTTATCTAAATAGTATGTTAGTTACCTACTTGTATTATGTTTTCCTTAATACCACACTTTCAACATAATCAAACAAGGAGGAAATATCCATTGAATAATATCTAACTCAAAATTGATTATGTAACTTACCTATCAGTATGGTGCATTAATAGTTACCAGGTTTTTCTCAGCTTTAACCTAGAATTTGTAATAATTCCTATGAATATTTTCTATTTCCAGTGGGTCTACAACATCCTCGAAGGGAAGAGTGAGCAGGATCGTATAGTCCATGACAACAAGTCTGAGAGTGAAGGTTTTGTTCTACTCCCCGACCTGAAGTGGGACGGGCTCACAAAGGAGACTCTATATTTACTGGCTATAGTGAGGCAAAGAGGCCTGAAAAGCCTGCGAGATTTGGATGAAAGGCATCTGCCACTGTTGAAAAGGATTCGGGACGAGGGAAAGGTAAAGAAATCGGAACTTAGTGGAAATTTTCCTTATTTTAACTACCCTGCAATGTAATGATAAGTTGAATGACTTAATTTTGATTGCAGAGTTTATTACTGCAATATGGGACAAAATATATTTGTGCATTTCAAGAAGAGAAATAGTTTTTATTTATAGCCCTTTATTTCTGATTAAAAAAAAAAGAAGGAGAGAAATACTTGACGTCTTCTATTATATAATAAGATCTCTTAGTTCCTCTTAATTCTTGCTTTGCATAAACATTACTGTTTAATTTCAGAAAACGATCCTTGACAAGTACGACGTCCCTGGCAGCCAACTGCGTATCTACCTCCATTACCAGCCTTCCTTCTACCACCTCCACGTGCATTTTACGTACATCCGCCACGAGGCACCCGGCATCTATGCAGAGAAATCACATCTACTCGACACGGTCATCAACAACCTTGAAATGATGGGCAGTTACTACAAAAAAGCTGCTCTACCATTCACCATCCGCGAAATGGATAACATTTTCAACATCTATGAAACAAATGGTCATATTCAACGAGTCAAGAATATTACACAGATTGTTGATAAATAATAATTTTGGTTTGTGAGTGAAGTGTGGTTTGCAAGAGCCTTTTTTATATAAAATGCTGGTAAAAAATGTTTTTATGGAGCTGCGCTCGAGATTGAGAAGCTGCAATGTTTATATTACAACGGGAATCGATTTCAGCAAGGATTGCAATTTAAAAATAAGTATACAAGCCAATTGCATTGTGCTCAATCTGTATAATGAATGCAAGAAGAGACACGATAGCTTATCATCAATAGAAAGTCTATCCGATTGTTCTGAAGATGAATCCAATGTTACAACGGTAATACCCATACAAGAGTATTGCAAAATTATACCAAATTCCATGTCATGTCTCAAGATTGATAAGAACACAGTATCATTCAGGATTCTGACTGAACCAAAAAATGGTGGTAATTTTTACAAGGAGTTATTGGCTCCAAAATCTGTTGAAAAATCAACCAAAGGAAGTGCTTTAAATATTAATGTTAAAGCGGACAGCGAACTGAAAATAGCTTGTGCAAACTGTTCCAATATAGTTTCTAATAGTGTAGTAAAATTTAATAGAATTCTAGAGTTGCCTTCAGCCAATTTGGATATGTCCGAATGGTTTTGCCACGGACACAGCCACGGGAACAATTCTCAAAACGACTTAGTTTTAAAACCGAATCCAAATGACTTCTTACATAGACATACATTCTTTGTTGTTAATAATTGTATTCTCTCCGGGAAAACTAACAAATTCAACTCTAAAAGAGACATCTACCACTGCAACAGATGTTTAGCCTGGCTGGGGTTGAAAGAAAAAGAGAACATCAAAATGTTTAATTCAGAAGTTATTATTGTCCATGAAAATTCTGTAGAAAAACGTGTATTCACCCACAAAACCTCTGTAGGAGATGTACCTAAAGATGATTTCATCTACACAATAGAAAACGTAATCAGAGAATTTGACCTTGGATTTCAATATACAGTAATGTGCAAAATACTGTTAAAATGCCAACTTTCTGCTTCCAATATGCAGTATTTACTCATATGGGTAATGGATAAAGAGTTACAGGTCCTACAAAATAAAGGGGAACTTATTCTTAGTGACAAAATAGAGCTTCAATCCACTTTTTTAACAAAGATACTGTATAAGATTGAGTTATCATTGAATGGTGAAGTAGAATCTTGGTCTTCCGACCCTGCAGTGGTGACTACAGATATTTCAAAGAGTATGTTTAATCAAGGAGTGGAGCATTTACAGGAAATGTCCATGAAGGTTCCAGAACTATTTCGTAATGCAAATGGGTATTTTGTGAGCTATTTGAAGGTGTGATGTCAGAATAAATTGCTGAAGCAAACTAATTGTTTCATTTCCAAGATAGCTTTTCAGTGTTATTTTTGTTGAGTTTTTAATTTTACACCACAGTAGAAACTTACTCAGCATTTTCTTTAAATTATTGTAGACATGTAGGTAATTCCATAATGATTTATTACTTACAACCCAAAATACTATGTTATTTTGATATGAAAATGATTGGATCTGAATTCTAGTTTTTACTTCAAAAGAGGAGGAGGTTCTATGTTCAACTGTATTTTTTTTATTGTTCAACCAATTTTGATATAAGTTCCTTGGTAAAACAATTTCCATTTCTTTCTCATTTTGTTTTGGAAAGAGAGCGAAACTGAGATTAGCTTTAGGCATAATTATATAATAATAGTACAAGTGTTTAGGTATGAAACGACACAAGTACATGAGACCAATATCATATTTTTCTATTTGAATCATACCAGTAAAACAAATTGACTATCTAGAATCTAAAATGGACTTTATGGCCACTGAATATAACTTTCGTTTTCATACACACAATAAAGATGTGAAGCGGTGTTGGTCCGATGCATTTCTGCTTAGTGGACTACGAGCTGCCTCAGCTAAAAATAATGCATAGGTACAAATATATTTTAAAACAAAAGCCTAACTACTGGCTTAGTATCATACTGAATGGTCATACAAATACCAATCTGTTGACAATATAGATAGAGGTATGATGTGGTTATCTTATTAAAAGCCAGTGTTTACGTTAAAATATCTTATATTTTCATACAGATAATGGAGTTATAAAAATACTTTATGATAGATAAAAACAAAGAAATTGAGTTTAAATTACTAACAAAATTAAAACCATTTCCTATCTTCAATCTTGAATACATAACAATGCACATTACATATTTTAATAAGTGCACAATATTTTTTGAACATACATTATAATTAGCAACTAGTTATTATTCAATAACTTGTTAAAATAGTAAAATTTTTCACCTCTACAGCGAGGAAAGGCTTTGTTTATCACTCGAAATCTGTGTGAAACAGTGCTTTTTCCACATTAGCACGCTTTTATCGCGCAGTTTTCGAATGATAAACAAAACTTTTCGAGCCTGTGAGATGAAAAATATCTTCAGTAATAAATATTATAACTATCCTAAAATTAGTTAAACAAAATTCTTCTCATGTTCATAAAATCTGTTCAACATGGTTTGTTGTGCCCCTGAGCTGTGCAACACTGCTAATCACGATGGAGTAGTTGAAATACCAGACGAGGCAGAACAGGATGGTGAAAAGGATATCTAAGTGCAAGTTAAAGAATTCAAGAGCAAGCTGAAACATAATTGAATTAATAGCAGTGTAGGATAAATCTCAAGTTATAATAATATGTCGCTGTACTGCAAGATTGCATGAGACTAAACACATCAAATTCAGTACAAAGCACAGCACCCCGAGGAGGTAAGAGAAGAGCGTTTTTCTAGACAATACGTGCGGCCGTGTCGTTGCACCCACAGAGAACATAAACAAAAAGTCTAATTTTTCTTATTTTTCTAACTAGGCTCTAACTTTAAATTATTTTTAATAGCAGCATGTTTTTTGGTCCGTCATTCAGGAGCCCAACATAGGAGCAGTTTGACTATCAGTTCTTAATTCCTATAGCCTTAAAGAAATAAAGTGTTAACACATTTTTGATGCCTAAAGTGACTCTAGGCAAATATACCAATCAGCTGCCTTACCGGCTAACAATCTCGTGTTCGATTCCAAACCGATTAAAACCAGGAGTCACTAGTCTTTGTGTGGAAGGAGTTGTCTAGAGCTTTCGGTTCTTTTCGTTTTGTAAGAACTTGCTTCTTTAAAAATGTTCGTTCTAAAATGGCGAAAATTCTAGAATATTCCTTCCAGCCGAAGACCTAGCGACCACTGGTCTTAATCGGGTTGGAGTCGAAACCGAACATGAGATTGGCCCAAGGTTAAGGCCCCAGGTGCCTAACAATTTGTGGTGTATTACTAAGTTATATTTTCAGGTACTAAATGATGACACTTGCTAATTGTACACATAAAACTAACCTGAATAAACAGTGTGTACACATTGATGGTGATCGGTGACTCATACCATCTATTTTCCTTTCAAATTTGTCTTGGTCATCAAATATTGAATAGACTAAGTAAAGCCATATTATCATAAAACTACATAAAAGCTTGCATTTATGATGTAGATAAAAAAAATGATAAGGATATCTATAAAAGTATGATTAAAACCACTATTATTTTTTAGTAGGTAGATAGAATAGAATAATTTTTATTGCCTAAAAGTTAACAAAATTAACACATTTGTATGGTACATGACAGAATTTCTTATTTAAGAAAGTGTTTACGGTGTGTCCCAAACTAAGCACTAGGCCTGTATCTTGGGACACAGTAGATATATAGTTGTTACTAATTTCATTCTACCAATGATCTGTACAAAGAAGTAATAATAATAACTGTAGTGCTGCTACATTTTCAAATAAAGTATAATTTGAATTTACATTGTAATTTTATTATGTACTAATTTCATCATTAATGATAATTATGTTAGCAAACACTTAACAAGTCCTGTAAACAACAATGACCTAGATGTCTTTGATAGGATGTACATTGTACAGTTATAGCTATTAACAAGCAACCTAGTTAAACTAAACTGTTCAACAAAGTAAGCTAAATACTTATAATTTCTCAGTAAAATAGGTTGATAATTTAGATAAAAATATGACCAATATAATTTGAAATAGCTACTTACAGTAATTGTAAGTTAAATTTATGGTTGGAAATACAAAAAGATTTATTTATCAAAATAGTTTGATATATATATTATAGTTCAGCATTTTTCCTGGTAATCATGGGAGTGAAAGATACTTTAGATAACATTTTAGTTTCACTCTTATTTAATTTTGGTTTTCAGAATAATAGTTCTTAAATAAAACAATTTTTGTAGTCTTTAGTCTAAATGAGATATGAAAAAGGACCACCAAATTTGGAAAAAGAATTCAGAAGAATAAACTAATACCAATTCAGTACAATAAAATTATCATGTTCTCTGCCTACTGACCTAGATACTGACACGTAGATGGCACACGATGATGCTGATGACCGGCCGCAAGCAATTTAAGAAACACGTATTCTACAATATAGCTGTAAAATCCACCTGAACTTGTAGCCTACTTACCAATTAAAACAAGTTTAAACTTTAGAAAAGGATACGGACTACAACCTTCTCCCATGTTTCGACTATATACAGCTCCGTCGCCAGGAGATATCTCACATACCAATAGCTGAAAAAATGCTGGATTTTCTTAATTAGTTCCATGTTTGTGTGTGAACTTGATTCGAAACTTTCCTTCAAAGAGAGTAAACAGCAAACACTACGTTACTTTCCTTAAACCGTTATTTGGTTGAATTTATTCTATTGTGAGGTGATAAGCGGTCACAGATTGAGTCGTCTTGAGAATCAACTAATGAAATAATTGATGACGAATAGACGCTTAAATCCAACACTACACTTGCAAATCTCGAAATCTCTCGACGATTGAATCGTAGTGACTCTTTTGTGGATTGTGAAAGTATTGAAATACCGGTCTGTGCCGGGATCCATTCCATGCGTTTGACACATCGACACTTGACAGTTTGTTTGTAGACTTTGAAGTTTTATAGTAGAGTTTTTTTTGTTTTCTTTTTGGCTCCACGTGATTTGCTTATTTAGCTAGTGTCAAGTCACAGACTTACAGTAAGATATCTGTGTGTCAAGTTATAGAATGTATAATAATATGTAATAAATCTCTAGTTTTCGTGCATAAAAGTCGTCAAAGTCACGTTAAAGTTTAGTCTAGGCGCGGTGGAGTCGAAGTGACGCTTCCAGTAAAGCAGTGGATACTTTACAGAAGCTTCTATGGACTTTTGGATACAATACGAAAATACACGTTTTTCGTCTTTGTACCATTTGCCTTTCACTCATGCACGTTTACGAACACTTAATGGTTAATAATCCACCATTATTACACATTAACACTCGATAAAACATAGGTTTTAGTAAATAACACAAAATCAACAACAGCACATTTTCGCATTCCCGCCAAAACTCCAATAGATTAGAGTTGCCGCTAATGAAACGGAAAAAGTTCTGAAAACAATCTATACAAATAAATAAAATTGAATGTCATCAGTCATAATAACAGCTTTTTATAAATGCATATGAAAGTATAACAAAAACAAACAGTTTTCAAAAGTTTGAATATTATACAGAATAATAAAAAACTAAAACATAGCTATAACTATACCAATAAAAAGAAAATAATTGAAAATCGAAAGTACCTATAGAGTTATAGACAACCAAATAGTCTAAAGATAGTTCAAACGATACATTAATATCAGGCAGAGTTAGCTACTTATTACTGATCTGTGGGCAGAGTTCCCAAAATGTGGCCGCATTGCCCCGCTGGATGGCAAGCACATGCAATACCCTATATAATTTGTGATGGCAAGGCTAATGAAAGCCAGCATTTTGGTCACGCGTCGATTCCACGCTTCATAATTATTTTTCCGATTTTCTAAGCAACTTATCATCGTGTGTAGACTGCAGCCACCTCAAGGCGCACATTAGACGCCAATGCATGGAAAACCGTGGAAAACCCACGATCACCCCGGTTCCTAAGATCTATATAAAAAAAATAGGTTCACAACCACTGCGTGTTCAGTGTAGAAGCCGTGGAAAATACGTAGTGGTACGCATGTGATGTATGGAGCAGTCATCGCTTTGAGCCCAGCCGTGCTAACATGCGCGTCGTGACAAAATTTTGTCGATGCTTATATCGTGCATTTGTCTCGTATTCGCAGAAGAAAGAGCGAGACCAAACAGTAGACAAAATTTTGTCGTGGTACGCATGTTAGTCTGGCAGGTAGGGCTATTATTATTTATGTTCTATGGTAGGGATTTGAGGAAATGCAAGACAGCACTATCTCCACAGATTATATGTAGCTAGACTATCTCGCCGTATTGCTGTTGAAAGAAAATGCTATGTTTCTGAGTCTAGAGTGGTGATTATGTTACGTATAGATTTTTTAAAAGTAATAGTTCGAGTCTATATATGTAGTAACTTTTTTGCTACATTAGTTAAATTATAAGATTAGTGCTTTGGTCGTGTAGTCTGTCGCCTAGCAGTAGGTAATGAATGTGCTCGGAGGTTGCGAGAGCATGGGATGGGAGTAATGGAGTAGGAGCATTTTACTTTTGTTGATAAATTAGTATTCATTTATAACTTTCCTATAGTGAAACATAATAACATTTTAGGTATTTTCTAAATACAATTTATAGCGATTATAATTATTATTGCAGGTAAATTGCCTATTTACTTGCTGACTGTACCTACATTTATCCAAAATTTGGAATTGCAGATTAATTACCTAGCCTTACTTATTGCTCTTAAAATAAATAAGTAGCCGCATAGCCTAACCTTTTCCTTGCACGACCTGTAAAACTGCTAGATAATGCTACTTAGACTTAATTTATTCCATGTACACTATTACAATAAAATAAATAAAAAACAAAAATTCGTACAGTATACTATATTATTCGCCTGGTTAATACACAATGTGACCTTAAAAACTAAATTAAAATTGGTATCAGCCATTTTAAAACTAAAAATAATTAAAATATGCAAGCGCGATAAATATTTATATTTGCACACCACTGGTATAACGAAGACAATTAACTTTTGTACTAAGTCTTCTTTTATTACTTTAATTTTAGTTGCCACCTACCTCAGTGAAAATACCTTACATACATAATTTAGTTGCATATAATTAATCACATGCTAGGCGAGACTCTAAGTTCGATTGTGAAAAGAATAAAAGCTGCAGTAAATAGTTCAGAACTATGTTAGTAGATGGCGTAAGGTGTCCCCGTAAAACGCAATACTATGGAAATAAAAAACTTTGCACGTGAAGCGAACAGGCTTCAAATTCCATTTGACTGCCTTTATCCTTTCCAAAACTTAACTTAAATCAGACTCCATGAAATAACCATTTTAAAGAACAAACTGCAGATGCTTTACCTACAAAATTTCTTCTTTCTAAGCATGCTGATATTTTTTAATAACTTTAATGCCGTAAGTATATTAATTAGCATTATTTCATGTTGAATACTGTAAATTAACATTAAAGCAACCTAAAAAGCTGCCAAATTACTAAAAAAACATTTTACCTTAATATTCTACTTAATAACTCCTAATCAGATGTATTTCCAATTGACAAAGTTGCCAGCGTTGAAAACAACGCAAATTCTAATTAAAATGGTAACATTACGTTTGTTAAGTATGATTCCATCACAAAAAGTTCATTCATATTCATTTCTTGTAAATGCATTATGAAATAAAATATGGTACATTTTAGCGGTTATAAATTTTACCAATTTAAAATAACATGACTATTTACATTGCGTATAATTCGGTATTTTTATAAGAATTTTATTGATTATATTTTACAGTAATTATAGAATACAACAGATTTACAATTCATTGTTGCCATCTAATTAAAATATTTATGTAGGTACTTAAAATTTTGTTTTACTGATTTCATGTTTTATTTACAACGCAGTTCAGTTAAAATAATACAGATGGCAGACAATTAATAGCTATTTTTATATTTCAGTCTTTAAAAGGCACTGTGAAAGTATAAGCTGATCAAAATGTATATAGAAATAGTCATAGATAATAATTGACTTCTTTCATAAAATTGGCACGGGTAAATATTGTCAAAACATTTTTTTATAAAATTCTAAGTATGGTAGTTGATCAGAATTACCTATTTTACTTATCATTGTCATAAAGTTCTTTGTTATATGTAAGTACATTACAAGGCATAGAGATAGGAATATTAATTGTTATTATACATACTATAGTAGTAATAAAAATTATATAATACTGTAAATAAAATACATAACCGATGTCATACATACTGCATAACACATAATGCAACTTAGACGTGTTATATATATTTATATATATAGTTTGCTAGCTTTAGAATAATAACAGCGTTATTATCCTAAGAAGCTTTCTTTAATTTTCGAGCACAGATATTATCATGACTAAGGCACGGCGGCAGTCCTTAGCCTACTTTTTGTCAACTAATCGGTTAAGATTGTCAGCATCGATTGCTTTCGACAATATAGTTCGCTAGCACCGTTAATTTATCGGTTAAAAAACCAGTATAGTTTTACCGATTTCGACAAAAGTACAAATTGCTAAATAACCGGTAAACTAGTCGGCCATGGCTGTCGTCGCCATAAATTACAATACTTCACTTCAAATAGTCCGCTAAAACCGTTAATTTCTCGGTTAAAAAAAAACCGGTATTTATACCAGTTGGTAGTTGTACCAGGTTTTTTAACTGCTTTCTACAGGAGTACAAATAGCTAAATAACAGGTAGACTAGTCGGCCATGGCTGACGTCACCAGCATATTATGATTTGTTGAAATGTATATTTTAATTGCCTCATAATATTGGTCCAGTAACTTCCGAAGAACTCTAATCATAGCTAGAGACGAATTATGAACCTCCATCTAAGAATACAAGTGTTAAATAAAAAAATCGCCTATTTTTTCAAGAAATAGACAATAGATACATCTACACGAGAAAAAAGCCCAGGGCTCCTTCTTAGCCCTGTTACAAAAAATGTGATTAAGAGACATTGTTTTAGTCTCCAGTATAACTTGGTGTCCATTTTTCTAAAATTAACTTAACTTATTGTATTCGTTATATCTGCGCGCCTCTCATCTATAACTTTATTTCTTAAGCACACTTTATCTGTATATTCAAGTTAGAGGTAGCTTGAATTTTATATCTCTTCACAACTTTATATTACTTAACAGCGTCCTATCAATAAACCGGCGTGAATTTCAAAGTAAAACACATAAATGTGTTTAAACTGCCGTTACTTTAAAAAAAAAAAGGTATTCCAGCCTCAAAATGTAACGTAATTTTTCAAATTTCGCAATTAATAAGCCAAAAAATCTCAAGAGACGTTAACTTCTTGGCAAAATGCCATAATTTTTGACTACCCACATTTTTTAGAAATAATTTAAATTGGGGATATCAGTCTAAGCCCCTGAACATTCTAGAAACAGATCCGCTTAGAAATAGCCCAACTAGTAGCATTTCGACGCCAAAACTAGAGCAAAAGCACTTTACTGACTACCCTCAATTATTTTCACAACACAATTGAACACTTCATTAAAATACAACTAATTTTAACGCCCTTTAGACAATTCTTTAACCACACTTGTAAACTTTTGACAACCTTAACCTACTTTACGTACCATTTTTAAGTCCACAGACGCAAACAAAATGATCAATCACATAGACAAGACTACCCTCAATTTGCAAAAGTCAAATTTGACTGCACTTTTTTTTAACATTTTGACTCCCATATCATTTTTTTTCACTATTTTCACTCTAGATATTCAGTGTAACCTTGAGCGCCGGTGAAGATGACATCAATCCATATCCTGGCTGCTGCACCAGAAGCCGCCATGAGGCAGTATCGTCGCTGACGAGTTTTCACTATGAAGGTGGTAGCAGGCGACGGCGATCGGGAAGTGTTGCCATGGTCTAGATATACTTCTTCTATTACCTGGAATATTACATATAATATTAACTTTTTAAACGGACATATACCTATTTAAGCTTTTTAAAAGCAATACTTCTGTTAGTCGTAATAAAATCCTATTTTTTCAATTCTATCAATAAGTTTTCTATATTCTACCTCAGTAGTCAGTACACAACATTTCATATATATATAATTTATACTATTTGATAACGAGACGAGCTGGACGTTTGCCTGATGGTAAGCAGAACGCCGGCCCATAACAATCATCCAGAAGACGACTGTTGTTAAAGATAGGCCTCCCCATAAAGGCATAAAGAGAGGAGTTTGACACACCACGCTTGACATTGGCAGGTGTCTTGGTAATCGTGCAGACCTAGGAAAATACTGCTGCCTTATCAGCTAACAATCTCGTGTTCGTTTTCAATACCAGACCGATTAAAACCAGCGGTCACTAGTCTTCATGTGGAAGGAGTTGTCAATAGTTTTCGCTTCTTTTCGTTTTGTAAGAGATTATTTCTTTAATTACCAGCGAAAATTCTAGATTATTCCTTCCACACGAAGACTAGTGACCACTGGTTTTAATCGGTCTGGTATTGAAAACGAACACGAGATTGTTAGCTGATAAGGCAGCTGTTGCCAATTCCTTGCATTATAATTGACTAGCTTCTGCCCGCGGTTTTTACCCGCATTCCCACAGGTACCGTGCATTTTTCCGGGATAAAAGGTAGCCTATGTTACTCTCCGGTGCATAAACTAAAACTATGCCAAAAATCACGTCGATCCGTTGCTCCGTTACTGCGTGACAGAAGGACAAACTAACAAATTAACAAACCAACAAACACACTTTCGCATTTATAATATTAATAGTAGGATTAAGGCAATTTATATAAGGCTATGATTAGTTAATCGTCTTACCTGAAAATAAGCGCCCCCTCTCGGTTTCTTTTCACTCTTGTCCCAATAGTAAACGAACGTTTTCGATTCTCTGTCAAAAACGAACCATCTGGAAAAAGAATACACAGAGGGGTGTTAAATAATTACCATGTGATATCAGATATACTAGTATATTTATATATATAATAGCTGCTTCCCGCGGTTTCACCCGCGTGGAGATATTGGAGATTATGACTTTTATTTTTTGCGCGGAACCATAATTCTTTTACTAAAATGAAAGTAGCCTAAGTTACTCCTTGTAACATCAGCTACCTGCCAGTGAAAGTCCCGTCAAAATCAGTCCAGCCGTTTCGGATATTACCCGGAACAAACAGACAGATTGGCAAAATTTAAAAAAAATTGTGGTTTTATTATAGATACCATATATTATACTTTCATATGCATTTAGTAAAAGCTTTTATTTTGATATTACAAACACACTTCAATTTCTTTATATAGATCAAATGCAATATAGTGTCTAGTTTTAAGGACTTGGAGTGGGCGCATTGGGAAACTGTAATTCTCACTCTGAGGTTATGAATAATGAATAAATAAATAAATAAATATCACCGCGTGGTTAAAACCGCGGGCAGCATCTAGTTTTATATAAACTTGTTACCTCTTGGACCACGTGTGGAACTTGGCTCCCAGTTTATGTAGGTACCCGCGGCACGACGTGGGGGTCACAGTCACGTAGGGGCACAGCTCAACCTGGTGACCTGGGGGATGGAAACCGATGCTTTTAAAACCAATAACATTTAAAAAAAAAAATTTTTTTTGGTGTCGAGACGGTCTTGTCTTTTGCCTGATGGTAAGCATAACGCCGGCCCATAACAATTTCAATGCCAATTGAAACACAAAGGCCTGCGCGGCACTGCAGTGCGCTCGTTACCCTGAGACATTAGGTATTAAGTCTCATAAGTAATTTCACTGGCTACTCTGCTCATCAAACCGGAACACAGTAATGCTCACACATTACTGCTTGACGGCAGACTTCACGAGCAAAGCAGTGGTAACAACCCAGCCGGACACTCGCAGAAGAGTTAGTCCTCCCACTAGCAGACTAAACTAGAAGTGGAAAAAGTAAAGAAAAACTGTTCAGACAACTACAATGAGCTTCAGCAGCATTCCTAAAGCTTTATTTGAATTACCACAACGAGAGTTTAAACGTATAGTTAAAAATGTATGAATTAAAAAAGCGTATTATAAAATTAAGGATTATGTAGATGACAAAGATTATTATTATATTATTATAGAGGCAAACAGCTCAGAAGCCTCCTGGCGACTACTGTAATACTTAGGTAGACTGAAATTGTTAGCATTAGAATCATTGTAAAAACTGTTTTACAATGATTCTAATGCTCTTATGCCTAGGCGAGTTTCTTGCCTTTCTTGTTCGGCCTATACCAATTTGGAACGGGCACGGTGGGCTTCTGGAAGGTTCGTTGACTTTGAGCACGGATTGGATCTGTTGATGTCTTTGTCATTTATATATGTTCTGATAAAGACATCATTAGCTTTAGTCTGTGATTCGGGTAGACGAACGTTACAGAGACCCGCTGTTAGAGTCATTTATTTTAACCTTCATAAGTGTAAGTTCATAAATTAATATAAAGCATTTTGAATTTGAATTTGATTACGTGGATCGATGACCTTTTTAAAACCGAGAACTGTTGGATGCAAGAGGCGAGTAGCAGATCCAAGTGGCGTTCTATGGGGAGGCCTATGTTCAGCAGTGGACGTCTTCCGGCTGATGATGTTTATGATGATGCTCTTCTTACCTGCGGACTCGACGTGTCGTCGCAGATCGAAGTCGTCTCTGTCGACGGGCAGGTACCGCGTGAGTGGTCGCTGGGACTCGTTATAGGGCGCCACGCCACGGCGGCTGCGGCGTGGCGCGTTACTGAGGGACACTGCAATATAAACACGTCATACATAATAGGGATATTGAATGAAACACACAATACATAATTACCGTCGTCATACTTTAAGAACATCACATTTAACGCAGTAAAAATGAAATTCGCAAAAAAATATGTAAGTATAATTTCCACAAAGATCTAAAAGTTCCCCGAATTCAACGATTTTTTTTATCATCCATTAATAATTTAAATAATACTATCAGATTCTTTACATTTCAATGTATTAAAAAATGTATGACAACTATGTCCTTCACGGCCGAAAAGAAGAACGAGAAAATGCGTGTTTTTAGTACAGCTTTACGGCCCGCGTTGAACAAGTGACGTCACATGTACTGCCTAATTTGTATGGGACGTTTTAGCGCTCAGTAGACTTTGACTCATTTTTGACGTTTCTAGCGTTCGATTTCCAGTTTTTTCGCTACAGACATTTGATCCTCATGAGAAAACGAATTGATTATCGTTTCATATAATTCAACCAAATGAATCTGTTCACCTTCGAATCTTTTTTTTTATCCAAAATCTTTACAACCCACAAAAATGCGAAGGTAACGAAGTACGTTAAACTGAAAAACAGCTGTATTTTTATGAATACTGTCAAGGAGCGCCGTAAAAATACAACTTATTATTTCGTGCAGATGAAAAATATTACTTTTAATACTGTACAGATGACCTGTCATTGTGTTTTTATGTACTTTTTACGACTTGATGAGTGTCTAGCGGACGCGAGAATGACAGTTTAGGAGATGGTACGAGTATAGTTTAAAAGATTTTTTTATATTTAATTTGTTTACGAATTCTGTGATAAAGGTAGCATGGTGATATGGCGAGCACTGAACTGTGTTTCGAGTCCTGTGTTCGGAAAGGTCTTGTTTATCATTCGTAATCTGCTCGCATAAATTTTGCCCCCTAGCCCGGAAAAGGATACGTTTTCCACGCTAGAGTGGAAAAAGTATTATCGTGAGCAGATTTCGAATAATAACCTAAATCTGCACTGTAGTGAGGTGAAAAATTGTGTGTTTCGCTCGACAGCAAAGTTATTTTGCGTTTCGTACTTTTGAAACCGTCGCTACGCTGAAAATTATATTGATTTGATTCCTATTGGGTTACAATACAAGTACTCGCGCCAAATAGCAACTTTGCAACCTTGCGCAACAAATAACTGGTAAATGGTACTTACATATATTGTCCCTGCTAAAATCGGAAGCATGGCTGAGCGGTCGGCTATCGTCGCTCCTTTTGTCGTCCTCGTTCGACTCCGTGCGAGAGTTCCTCACTTGAAGCTGGGGACAGACAGACATTGATCTGTTAACACAAATGACAAGAAGAATTTTCATTTCGGTTCATTTTTTTGTATAGCATTCGGGTACTTCCGAAAAGACCAATAAACATTGCGTCGTTAGAAATGGGTAACATCAGAATATTATCCCGCTTTACAGAATGGGGAGAGATTGCTTATTTATCGCTAGGTGGCGCATTACCGCTGGTGTTGTTACGTTGGTAAGTAGGAGAAAATCGATTCAATAAAGTACCTATGCCTCTGGTGAGTAATGCATTTTAGTTTAAAAGTAAAGGTAGGTACACAAATGTACCTACAAGCTTCCTTTCCGATGACAAGAATTGCTGCTGTGGATTAAAGCTTTACGCGAAAATGATTGGAAACCAAATTCTTCTTCTAGGTTATTTAATGACCATTTCAAATCTAATAATTTTTAAGACGCGAGCAAGTCTACTGGTTAGTTTAATTCGTTAAACCCCAAAGTAAACATCAATGACAAGCACCGGCGATGGTGGCGCCATCTGAGATTAGTTTTGCCCCATTGATAATGTTAAAAATGGGTTATTAGGAAAAAATCTGAAAATTGTAAAAATGTGAAATGGGTTCGGTGATTTGTCATTCTTTGAAGCAGCAACGGAGCTGTGTTAGATCTATTTTTTTTGTTTTTATACTTACAAAGATAGGTTTCGGCGTGCACCCAAGGCCCCAATGCGAACTTTTTATCAGAGTCAACCACACAGACATGCTGTTACGGTTTCAATATCAACATTTATTCACTGCGTTTCAATCACTTTGTCTTTTCAACAGTTAAAATAGTCTAAATAAACTTGCACTGATCGTTGAAGAATTTTGCGATAAGCTGTTTAAAGAATTTTTTTTGGATAGGTATAAAGGTATGTAGATACAGAAGGTGTCCCACAACATTTTTGAAGATAAACAATCAAATAATATAATTATTAAAATCGCATTCGGTGTAGTTGTTGGAAATAACAATACGAAAGATAAACAGTTCCTTTTGATCCATTCAAGTTTTCAAACCTAAAAATGGGATTTTATGTTTGATTTCATGTATGAAAACTTGATCGGATCAAAATGATACTTTTGCCGTACCTTTGTAATGTTATTTTTTTGATTTTATTTATTCAACAAAATCCACAAAAAAAAAAATTTATTGCCAACAATTTCACCAAGAGATTGTTTAGCTTCTAAAATGTTGAGACGCGCGCGAGCGAGATAGCGGCGCGCCGTATTCTGCCCCTTAGATATTCCATTAACACTAATGTGTGTATAGATACAATGTTTTTTTTAATCCGATTCCCTTCATTACGTTTCCTTGAGCGACGTTTTGTTGACATAAGGGCGGGCAACACCGTTCGGTTGTGTAACTTTTAATTTATTCTTTTTTTAATTAAAGTGGTTAAACCAGAGAATACATAATATAGGCAAAGGTACTCAGATCTCTCAAATATCTGGAAATTGTGCTGGTATTTATTGTTAATTATTTAGGCTGTGCCGACACGAAGGCAGCTCGGTATTGTTTTATTTGCTATTTTCTCTTTCAACAACCGTAGTTTGTTTTGTTATTCTATAGCAGGTACAGCCAGAATATTTATATACATTTAAAAAAAAATTATTTACGTACATATAGCCATTATTTTGTATTTGTACCATTGGATGGCTTTACAAATTGAGTAATTTCTCGAAGTAATCAGTACTTTCGACACGCATACCAACATCCGATATGGTCTAGTGGCTAGGATACCTGGCTCTCACCCAGGAGGCTCGGGTTCGATTCCCGGTATCGGAATTTCATTTTGCTATTTTTTATTTTTAGGCTTATTATAATTGATTTACATTCTTAAAATTTAATAATATTGCTCCGTATGCGTTTCCTATAGATGCCATTCATCTAATTGCGATGAAATTTTGGCGAGTTTTGGATGCATGCGCAAGAGGTTTCTGAAGGGCAAGAGGGGAATGCATGCGAAGTCGCAGTCAATAACTAGTAGGTAAATTGATAATACGATAAATTGACGTCACATCAAATCGTCAATACAATGAAGTAACAAGTTTATACTCGGCCACCCAGATACTATCAATTTCTTCTTCAGTAGCCACTGCAACTATGTAGGAAGTAAGTTCTGTGTTTATGTCATTCTGTCTAGAGTCTCGGGTAGTGCTAAAAAGCTAGTTCGGTTACTTATGATTACACAATGCAAACAATATCTTATTCTGAAACTTAACGTTGTTGCGTGTTTTAAATGTTAATTTTTTGTACTATTTCTGCATGAATTTTAAATGTATTCTTTATCTCAAATTATTACACATTTACTTTTGAATGTCCAAATAGCGTTTGTTTACGAAATTTGAATTCAATTATTGTTATTTTTTAACTTTACAATTTTTCAACAGGTTTTCTAAAAAATTTTTTATCTTTTTTTTACAAATTCCATCGTATATTTTATACTGTAAAATCTTGGTTACTATTTAATTAATTCAAAATTAAATATTTTTTAGACTTTTGAGACGCCAGCCAAGTGTGCTGTATTATGGCAATCCGCCCCCTATTATGGGGGAGGTCTAGGTTATGGAGAACGTCCCCCGACTGATAAATATACATTATACATATTAGCAATCTACAGATCGTTTAATATACAGGATTCATTAATTTTGGCAAGAGCCGTAGCGCCATTTTACAAAAACCCAGTCAAAAATAGAAATTTACGACACGAGAACATGTGTTTCATTTAATTCTTTGGCTTCGAAACTATCTGCTATTACGAACACCACATATCATTAGTAATATTATGAAGAAAAATATTATCACTGCCAAAATTAAAGAGACAAACAAGTTTAGGCACTTTCTTAATCTCGTTCTACCAACAGTCAAGTATAATTGAAAATATATGAAACGGCGAGTCGTGCCAATTTTTTTTTAATTCCGTTTATAGGGTCTGTTAACTACACGGGAAAAATCCACACCAGTTAATTTTTAACTAGCAGTTTATTTTCACCCGCGGAACCCTAACTATTTTTCTAAAGTTATATAGTAGCCTAAGTTACTCCTTGTAACATCAGCTATCTGCCAGTCAAAGTCCCGTCAAAATCGGTTCAGCCGTTTCGGAGATTACCCGGAACAAACAGACAGACAAAATTTTAAAAATGGTTGTTTTGTTATTACGTACCGTATATACTTTCATATGCGTTTAGTAAAAAGCTGTTATTTTGATATTACAAACAGACACTTCAATTTTATTTATTTGTATAGATTACGCTATCGTTTAAATATCGTATGACTCGACGTGCCTATGAATGTTTAATGAGCTTAAGTAGGTTAGTAATTACGTAACATTAACTAATTTAATTTAATTGATTTCACTAAATAGGAATTGTGCTAATTGCCCATGAACCAACTAAACGATGAACCGACCATCTAGGTGGAACGCGCGGTTTGTCGGTTGGTAATAGTCGGTTTGTCGGTTGGTAATAGACGGTTTGTCAGTTGATAGTAGACAGCTCAGGCAGTTGTTTTTACTATTGGATAACCCGACTGGAATGGTATAAGGCCGATCCATAACAATTGCAGTGCCACTCAGAACTTTGAAAGTCAAGGCCTTCGCCGCACTGCACGACATTATAGTTATTTAGTCTCATAAGCAAAGTAATTTCGACTGACTACTTGGCTCATCAAACCGGAATATTGCAATGCTTGCACATTACTGCTTGGCGGCAGACTACACGAGCAAAGCGGTCAAACGCTATCCTACCAGAGTAAAAAATCTTAACCACGTAACTGTGATCGTAATCCAGTGACGTATCCATCGATGTTTACAACACATCGCTGATCGGAAGCAAACTCATTCAATAGTGGTTTGCCGTTTGACTCATCCAAATGAAATGTGACAGACTGCAAATAAACTACAACCAGACTAGTAAGTTCTACAACCATGACGTCTCGCGTTGCCAAACGAATCCCACGGAGTAATCGATGGGACGCGCTTCTGCGGAAGGTCACAGCTGTGAGCTGACTTTGAGCTTCCTACCTTTCGTATATGATGTTGATAATTCTTGAAAGTACGAAGTTTTCCTTTATTCGCGACTTTGTGTTTCAAAGTTCTGAGTGGCACTGCAAATGTTACGGCCCGGCGTTATGCTTAGCACCAGGCAAACGACCAGCTCGTCTAGCTATCAAATAACATAAGAAAATAGTTCTTCCTAACTATTTTCCGGGGTCAAAGTACTAAATATTTATCTCGGTTACCTTCAAAACGACACCGACCGGAAACGACTCCATCAAAACTTAAAAAAAGCTTAACGCTTTCCTATAAGCCCATCGAATTGACTGCTTCCTAGCAGGAAACCATATTTTAACTTTACAAACTTTCGTTTTCAAACCATCCCTGTTATAAATAGTAGCTCAAAGGAAATAGATTTTTATAATACCTTGCGGCAGTCTGCCTCATTTACTATGATATACTGGTGCTGCGTTGTCTTGCGTCAGAGACCACGTCTGAACTCGGGGTGTTAATAAAAATGTATCTTGATCTGTCATCCAGTCAGTACGTTACAAGGTTAAAATAGGAATACTTAACGAGAGCTGGATTTATTTCTAGTATCGAAAAGTTTCAAACTCGTAGTCGAGACGGGAGTGAACAGGTACCTTCCTCCAAACCTGCTACCAGCACGCAGGGTTGCGGTCAAACGTGAGGAGCATAATTATAGTATGTATAAAACGCGTTGGACTTCTGTTTCATCTGACATTCAGCGACAATTTGGTCTAAAATGACATGCTACTGAAATATAACGCCGTTAGATAGCCACGCGAACATCCGAAAATACCCTACTTACCTTGCTATGGTTGCATTACGACTTTTTTCTCCACCACAGGCTCAAGCCTATTGTGGGATTTGAATCAATCCATAATAAGGGGATGAACCCTGCCGATCTTTAGGTCGATGGTTCTGGACTACTTCCGAGGCATCAAAGCTTCAAAATAGCACATAAAATGCTTTTGCTTTTGTGTACTATTCGATATCCAAGAAGACCGTGGGCAAAGACTTATATATTATTTACGTTACCTTCTCGTATATCATAAATTTAATGGTGAAGGAAACTTACGAGCCGCCTGAAGTGAAATGATTTATGTTGTTTTGAACAATAGGCTAAAACTAGGTATAACAACCGGTCTATTGTACATTCGTCAAAATATTCCTGTAGTCTGCCGGGCGAACAAGCTCTTCAAACCATATGACGTGTACTTGTACTTCCTAACAGTTCTACTGATTGGTTCATGTTTGAACACTAATCTATCCAATCTTGAGTGACCATCTGGTCAAAGGTGGTGATAACGTATGGAGAGACGTGCCAAGAGGCTCATCAGCAACGCCTCCCTTGTTGGTACTAAGCTGCAGAGCCTTAAACATCAGCGTATCGTTGCTAGTGTATCAGTTTTTTTATTGGTTACATTTCCGTGTGCCGTGGAATTACACAGCTGAATTCCCTTCCTCTTTCCATCATAGGACAACCAGACAAACGGCGAATAGACACCGTGTCATATTGTCAGACGTCAGGTGGACATTGTGGATATTCCTCCTTTACGCACGAAGCGTTTCGCTTCTTCATTTATCATGCGTACCGCTAAGGAGTGGAACTTCCTGCCTGACTTCATGTGTTTCCCGAACGCTTTAACCTAAGTTTCAAGTCACAAATGAATACTGAATAGGTATGTTCTAAGTAAGCGTGCTCTATCGTCGACCGCATCTACACTTATCAGCAGGTGAGAAAGTGGTCTAGTGTGCGCAAGCCTATTGTACATAATAATTATAGGTAACTTAAAGAAACTAAAAACACTTACACCATCAGAACCTCGGTAACAAGTGCAATCTATTGGACTCGTCAAAATGAATCATGTGAGCCAAAACTCAAACGGCCTTATTACAAAAAACTCGTTAAACTCGACTTTGGTCGACAACCAATTTGTCTTCAACTATCTTTAGAGTCGACCTATAAACCAAACCTTATTACAAAAGATGAATAAAGCCAAGACAACTTAATACCAAACTGTAGCTATGGTAGAAATTATTTCCACAGATAATAAATGTCTTTATGCTACGGATACACGAAATGTAGAATTGACACAATGTACTAATTTTTATTTTGGAATATAAGTAGCTATTTTGTCACACAATACTATTTTCTAATATCGAAAAATATTGTAGGTAATTTTTAAATGACTTTTGATCATTGCGAGTAATTCAAAACATCCTAATTAGGTATTTACGTATATGAAAAAAATGTTAAGGAGATACTCCTTATATATCCAACCTATACAATGGCACACTATGGCTAAGTAACCATAGCAACATGTTTTGTTGATTGTGTGTACTGTCAATTCTTGTAATATATTCTGTTTTTACTATGTATACTTTCGATATTACATATAAGTATTTCCTATATATTTTGCTAAAAGCTATTATTCTACTCATGCACGCTTCCTAATACCTCACCACCCCTTCTTACTTTAATACAAAATAATATATGATTTTTTTTACGATTTGACAATTAGTAGAATACATGGCCGCCATTAAAATAAATGCTTAAACCGTCGCTAAACTAGGTGCCCGGCAAGACTAACTTTGACACCATAGTCAACCAAGACCTAAGTGCTAATCTGCGTTTTGTAATAAGAAATTTGACAAAACTACGGTTTAAACTCCAGTTTAGCGTTAAAACTAGTTTTGTAATAAGGCCGAATGGGTTTACTTGTAGCCACTGAGTTCCACTATCCAGCTACTGTCTCCATCATCAGATCAGCTCCATGATACCAAATTATAGTTTTAGTTGTCATCCGAACTACATATACATATAAAGTTTCATTTCGATAAGAAAATTAGAAGCAGGTTAAAATTGACTTGTATGATTTTATTACATTGTTTGTTAGTTAGTGACAAATGAAAGCTCTCAAATGCAGCTGTCAGAAACTCAGAACACACCGATAGGTGCTTGCGCCAAGTTTTCCTCTTGAGAAAAGTAGCTAACCAGGCGAGTATCAGAAAATGCTCTACCATAATGCAAACTTGCTGCATGCTTTGACCTCTTTTACAATTTCGTGAACGAATTTGTCGGTTAGCATCGATTCTTTTGATGTTTTAATTGAAGTCAAGGCAAGAATACAGAGATGTTACTCATTATTCACCAGATATTTACCGTCTGAATCTTCGCTACTCCAGACACAAAGTCTACATACGTTTCTTCTATAAATGATACCGCATGCGATTCGCCCACGCGCATATTTTTCAGATTATAAATTTTATTCCACGGCATTTATCAAAATATTTTAATATGAAGTAGTTTAGGAGCTGGCTTGTTATAAAATTCAGTCAGCTTGTTCCATTTTTATAACCAATATTAAACACAACTTAACGGTTTACATGCTGTCTACCCCGTGATCACGAACAATGCTTAGGGTTCGAAACGTCGGAAATTAAAATAATGTAATATACGCGATCATAACCGTTAAAAGTTATTTAAGTTACACAAACTTATGAAGGTAGCCAACGCCCTGACCGGAGTATTGGCTTTCAAATGCGGCTGTCGGAGAGCACATCGATACGCACTTTGCGACAAATCTAAGCGAGTCTTACAAAATGCTCTAACGGCAAGTCTCCCAGCTATAGTTGCATTACCAAAATCTCGTTATAGGATTCGAGCCCTCGACCTACTACTATATATTACATTACTAATATTATATGTTGCATTATTGTTGTAAAAGACTCTGAGAACGCACGACAAAAATGTTAGTTATTTGGCCCAACAATAACAACAACATAAGCATAATAATTTAACATTAATGAGTCAATGACGTACCAGCATGGATGAGATAAATAGAAGGAGAAAAGGCTTTGCTTCACTGTAGGACAATAAATGAAACAACTACAGTATAATAATGACTTCTTTATAAACGCCATCAGCTCCCTGTCTAAAATGAACGAATGCCAAGACCAAGAGAAAATTAATTTGCTAGGACCATTATACCATCGAGTTTATAGACACTAAGTGCAAGCCACATCTTGTTTTATTTACTGTAATTTTGAATTTATGAATTTTTATTTGACATTGAAATTTAAAAATGCATAGGTTCTTGACCATTGTCATTTGTGTACATTGTATTAGGTTGGGGAAAAAGTCTTTTCGCATTATAGTATGTATGAACTTGTAATAAAATCTCTTTGGCTATACTATTTGTATCTGACTGGTTTTGGTATCATATGAAAGTTTAAATTTTAAAGAACATAATTCCAAATTCAAATTAGGAAAATGTGTGATTTTCATTTGTTTTTCGTACTGTCAAAATGAGTGAATCTAATGAAGAAATTCGATACATTTTAAAATTTTACTACAGAAAAGGTAAAAATGCAACGCAAGCCGCGAAAAAAATTTGCGATGTTTATGGACCTGGTGCAGTGTCTGTGAGAGTAGCACAAATTTGGTTTAAGCGTTTTCAATCCGGAAATTTTGATTTCAAAGATGCACGTCGCTCTGGTCGCCCTATTACGGATAAAACGGATGCCATTTTTGAAAAAGTGGAACAAGATCGGCATATCAGTAGTTACGACGTAGCTGAAGAACTGGGAATTGACCACAAAACAGTTTTGGCGCATTTGAAATAATCTGGGTACACAAAAAAGCTCGATATTTGGGTACCTCACGAGCTCACTGAAAGAAACCTAATGAACCGTGTACTCATTTGTGATTCTTTACTACAACGTAATGAAACCGAACCATTTTTGAAGAAGCTGATAACTGGTGATGAAAAGTGAATCACGTACGACAAGAACGTGCGAAAAAGGTCGTGGTCAAAGACCGGTCAGGCTTCACAGACTATGGCGAAACCCGGGTTAACTCGCAACAAGGTGATGCTGTGTGTGTGGTGGGATTGGAAGGGCATTATTCATTATGAGCTGTTACCACCAGGCAGGACCATCGATTCTGAACTCTACTGCGAACAACTGATGAGATTAAAGCAAGAAGTTGAGAGAAAGCGGCCGGAATTAATCAACAGAAGGGGTGTGGTTTTCATTTTCATGGTTTTTCATGATAACGCTAGACCTCACACATCTTTAGCCACTCAGAAAAAATTAAGAGAGTTTGGCTGGGAGGTGTTAATGCATCCGCCGTATAGTCCTGACCTTGCACCTTCAGATTTCCACCTGTTTCGGTTTCTTCAGAATTCTTTAGGCAGTGTCAGGTTAACATCACGAGAGGACTGCCAAAACCACTTGTCGCGGTATTTTGATCAGAAGTCCCAAAATTTCTATAGCAATGGGATCATGTCCCTACCTACAAGATGGCAAAAAGTTATCGAACAAAATGGTACCAACATACTTTAGTTAAATGTAAATAAACTATATTAAAAAATGTTTTGAATTTTCTTAAAAAATGCGAAGAAACTTTTTCCCCGACCTATTATATCGTCGGTGAGAAGGTAAATGGGGTCAAGTGACAAAATGACAGTTATTGAAGTACCTATCAATTTTTTGTGGGTGAAGCCGCGGGGCCACAACTTGTTATAATATAAAGAGGTAATAATGTTTGTTTTATTTTGTTTGCTTGTCACCGATCTCTGGCACCGCTAGTCAGATTCCAGAAATTCTTTCACTAATAGGTAGTTACATTACCCTGATTATGTTACGTTTTATTTTGATTCTAACTGTGCAAAGCCGCGGGTAAACCTTGTAAATAAAAATAAGATCATTATTAAATATTCACTAGTATACATAATTATATATAATCTTATCCACAAAGTAGATATACCTAGTCATAAAAGAAATAATAAAATGTTGTATTATATCGCGTGGTTTGTCATAACCTTGTTCCTGATTATAATAATTTTGTTTTTCAGTACTAAATGAAAAAGGTCGGCCCCGTGCGGAAAAACACATATTTTAGATTTAACTACTGTTTCCGCGGGGAAGCCGTTGACAACGGCTGTCAAATTTAATTCCTTCATTATTGTGTTTGCCACAATCGGTTTTACGATGTTAGACTTGTTGTCTTTATCATTCGAGCATTTGATTAGGCCTGATTAAGTCTGCCGCCAAGCAGTAGTGTGCAAGCATTACTGTGTTCCGGTTTGATGAGCAGAGTATCCAGTGAAATTACTGGGCTTATGAGACTTAATACCTAATGTCTCAGGGTAACGAGCGCATTGCAGTGCCGCGCAGGCCTTTGTGTTTCAAAGTTCTGGGTGGCACTGCAATCGTTATGGACCGGCGTTATGCTTACCATCAGGCAAACGACCAGCTCGTCTCGTTACCAAATAACATAAAAAAAAAAAAATTACGTACTTATATAAATCGGATGAGAATGATGTCACAGAACTGGTCTGATGATGGAGCCGGAAGGCGACCACTGGAACACTAACGAAATGACGTAACACCGAGTTTGGGCTTGCCCAGATGACATGCCCAGTGCATGTCATCGTCGCTTAAGATCAAGCGCTCAGAGGAAAAAGTGTTTGAAACCTTCTACAACGCAAATGATCGCACTAAGTTATAAAAACGTGTTTAAATGATGACTACATTTATGAAAAATGCGTTGTTTTGATAATCATTGACGCATGACATTGTTTTGTTTACCCGAAAGTCTTTAGCCTACACGAAGCGTGAACGCTAACGGGTAGTAATACATATTTCTGTGTGTTATAGTACCGGAAATAGCTACAGGTAGATCATGAAATGTCTAGTTAACGCGTATTATTTGTATGTGCGCACACTAGGCCATCGCAAGCAGCCTGCACTAACGCGAACACAACCTGCTGACAAGACTTATCATACACTAGCTTGGCTTGCTTCACCCACGTGGTTTATCCTACTAATATCATAAATACGAAAGTGCGTTTGTACGTTTGTTGGTTCGTTGGTACACTTGGAATAGAAGGGACGCTTGGGCGCTTAGGCCGCCAATAACAACCCGTGTGCCTCGTCTTCTGTCTTTTGTGGCTACCAGTGGCTCCAACTGGTGGACGAACCCAGCCAAAAGTCCACACAGCCCAATGTGCGAGTTTAATCCGTGGTAAACATAAATAAAAATGAGTAAGTAATACTTTTTACAAAAGTTTAAAACATTCTGCAGATGTTGATGTGAAACTCAAAAATGCGAGAAAATATATTGTAAGTGATATTTCACATCATCAGCCGGAAAATGTATATTGCAGCACATAGGCCTCTCCCGTAATAAAGCACGTTTGGCAGGCGCCTTTGGTGACTAGTAACGAAATCAATAATGGGCCAGGTGATAAATTGATCGGTTGGGAAAAATGCTTTTGTAGTGAAATAAGGTTGAAAATGGCGATGCGTTTGCTTTTATTCGAACGCTACCAACTTACTACGTGGTTTTAATCTAATTATGAAAAAGAGACACCACTATGGTTATAGTATATTGTTATTATATATTTCTTTAGAAGACTAAAATTTCATTTTTTTATTTAGGTACAAACAATACGATAGTTGTTGCTCAAAATACTGAGCATTTCGAGACTAAAAAGTTTTTACGTGTTCTTTATGCGATTTTATTTTTTAACATAGTTAAAAAATGTTTTTGTTTAGTCTTTTCTTTAAACTTTTTGACTACAATAATACATTTTTTTGCTTATAATATGTATGGAAACTATTGGAAACGAATATTTGTGCGAAGAAAACCAGGACGTTTTGCCTTGGACAGCGCCTTAAAACAATTCTAGAGAAGCTCCATTATCTCTGTATGCAAAACCAGATAAGACATAACCAAATAGTTTTCATTAATATTAGAAATAATCGTTTTATTACGTCGATCATAGACCAGATTATCAGTTTACCTAAACCCACTTATCACAAATTTACTATCAACAATATTTCACTGTAACTTTTTTAATCCATCAATAGTTCGTTTTATTGCCACTTCACTATTAAACAAATTCCTAGTTAATGTTACAAATAACATTCAGCGCGTTAAAAAAATTGTTTTTTTAATCCAGCCCTTGATAAATCACGAGTGTCACGAGACACTGCCGGCAAGAAACTGGAAATCCGTGGCGGTAGTGCAATATATTTATAGACCAGTAGACAAACTTCGTACATTTGGAGAGAGTTCAGGTGCCTGCATAATTACGTACCAAATGGTAGGGCTCTAGTGTGCGAGTCTTATGAGTGGGTAGTGTTGCTTTGATCGCTATTCGGCTGATTAGCAGTAGTGTGTAAGCATTGTATTGTTCAGGTCGTAGAGTGATGATCTCAAAATTACAAAGGATTAGTCACAAATTTCGCCTTCTTTTTGTCTTCTTCCCTGGTGTGTAATTTAACAAAATGATTGATGACGAATGCCCAAACAAAATTATTTGTCAAGGTGACTAATGTTTTACAGTGTCATAACGAAGTTTCCAATTCAATAACGGAAACTTCACGCAATGTGGTATCCAGTTTCTTTTTGCTTTTAGGAATAAATTATACCTGATGCAACTATGGCATGATAGTAGAGCGTTTTCTATCGCTAACAAGTTTAAAATTTGTCGCGAAATATGTATAGGTGTGTTCCTGCAGCTGCATTTGAGAGCCGGCCAATTTCTATACAAAAACAATACGTATAGATTTCAATGAAAATCCTGGAATGAGGTTTTTGCGGTACTTTTTTTGAGTATTAAAGCCCTTGAGAATCTGCTACCCGTAAAAATGAGACAAATTAAGAAACCCAGCCAATAATTCACAATTAGATACAGCAAGCGTAAACGCAATTTGTATGAACATCTCCTACTGATCCATAAATGTACTGTGCTTTACCGAGACCAAATTAAATCTGTTATTTCTGTTTTCTCGATTCGTGGGCGCTGACGAGTGTTAAATGAATGTAATATTGCTTACCTATAGCCTTTACCCGCTGACGTTCGTAGTTTCTGGGATCACTACCTACATACATCATTTTTCTAAACTATGCTATCACAATAACAGGAAATTCAAAATGGAATGATGCTCTGAGTAACGAATTACGTGGTTACTTTCTCGATTCGAAAACATTTACTTTAAAATTTATGTTTTAGTGCGATTAAGGCGCCTTAAATGTAAACAACGGTATTGTATTTATTTTGTACATATCTATTTAGAAGCATTTTTTAAATAGATAAGCGTTTGACTCCCATAATATCTTACCTGAATGATAGGTGAACATTTTCAAATACATATAAAACTATTAATGCACACGAAACCCAGGAGAGCGCTTATGAAATTATTCATTAAATGACTCTAGGTGCTTGTTCCACAACCGAAATTTGGTTGAAGGTGATAACATGCTAAACATAGAATTGGTTTTGATGTTCCACAATTCGTTTAATAACAGACAGAGAAACCAGCAGAGTAGCCAGTGAAATTACGGGGCTTTATGAGACTTAATACCTAATGTCTCAAGGTAACGAGCGCACTGCAGCGCCGCGCAGGCCTTTGTGTTTTAAAGTTATGGGTGGCACTGCAATTGTTATGGGCCGGCGTTATGCTACCATCAGGCAAACGACCAGCTAGTCTCATTACAAAACTAGAATATAAAATAAAATTCGTAAAGGTAGATTTAAAAAGTTAGTATTATGCGTTTAGTTTTTCTCGACTATAGTCGAGTAGGTATATTTATACCCGAAAATCAGCTGCATTAAGGGTTTGTTGATCCAGATGTGTTGGCACGATTACCGATGTCACATGAAGGGTTATTTAAAAAGACACGCTGGTGCTGGGACCGGGTGGGAAGACCGCGTTGTTGGATAGGTTTAAATTATGTGTTTACAGAGCTGTTGTATTTTACAATGATTCTTCCTCACACTTGCCAGAATTGCCTGGCGTTAGTCGAGAGATGATTTACAAAAAAAATTCATCTTAGCACTACACTATGTATTTATGTCACTTATACGATCAATATTTCTTACTATTATCTATTCTATGATATATTATAATCCCAATAAATAATTATTTTAATTTTACAACATCGTCATTTACATTTATTCTAAGGTTGGAAGAGATCACTCTGAGCGAAAAGACCTGCCCCTTGTTACACTTAATTTTCAACGACATGATTATTAGGTGTTGAAAATAGTTAAACTATCCAGTGTAAAAATCTAGAATGGCAAAGCATTGGTTAACCAATCAAATCAAAAACATGTAGCAAGTCATAAAAATTGCAATTATAAAAAAACAAATGATAGCTACCAAGTATTTAAACCTAAACTTTGAGCGAATATTATGCGATGCAAAAAAACCCTGCCAGACTAACATGCGCACCACGACAAAATTTTGTCTACTGTTTTGTCTCGCTCTTTCTCCTGCGAATACGAGACAAATGCACGATATAAGCATCGACAAAATTTTGTCACGACGTGCATGTTAGCACGGCTGGTCCCAATCTTGAATCAAATTCGCATGACGTGTGCTACTTACTGCCTTTCTTGTACTATGTGTGGTTGGTTAATAGAAAATACAATAACCCGTTCAATTGAACTGTTAGAGCAATAAAGTATTAAATAATTAAACAAATATTTAGCAAACGGCCGGTAAACGGTTCTAATTTTAGAATCGTTTACTGACCTCTCTTATTTGTGTTGGATGCAGTGCAGTTTGTTTTCATTGCTCATTTAACAAAAATGCTCGCGAAAAAATTGTATGTATGTGTACAATTGTACATACATACAATGGTACAAATACACCAAACCACGGACCTTAGTAAAATAAAAACAAAATTAAAAATTTTGAAAAACCCATGACGAATGTAAACGTAATCGAAAAAGAATTAGATAATTTTCTTGTAAAACCCCCGACTAAAAGGGAAAGTAACTAATGATAAGTTAAACCCAAGAAAATCCAAGAGATGAGCAAGATCGCATCGGTGCTGGTGTGGTCAGAGGCCCCGGTCTATCCCATCCCATGTATAGCACAAAGGCACTGCGGGGTTTACTGAATTAAAATCCCATAAAACCCGACTTCCATCAACTAACCACTGAGTCATCATTTCACACACGCGCGCATATTTTGGCACTTATTTCGAGTTTAAACGGTTGATTAATAAGTTTACTTTTTTAGTTCAATATAATTTATGGGTATTTGAATTTTCATCACATTAATCGTTCCGCACTATAAACTGAATGTCAATGATTTAGGTTTTTGTAAATATTTTGATTATGTGCGTTTCGACGCAATTGTAATAAAATACGTGGTTTTATTTGTAATGTTCTTTTGTTGGTTGGTTTTTAATTTAACCACCTTGAGATTTTTAGGAATTTTTTTGAGGTTTGTTTGTCTGTTGTCAGGTGCAAACCTGGCGATAACTTTATATCCAACAGGAAGCTTGTAACCCTGAGACATTTCACATAACAAGCCCAGTAATTTCACTTACTATTTTGCTCATCAAATCTGAACACAGTAGTTAGTAATGCTTAGACGTTACAGTTTGGCGTTATCTACCGATACGAGCAGAGCGGTGGTATACTCATCCAGATGGACACTCGCAGAATAGTCCTACCACCTGGTAAAAATGTAGTCATTTAACTTTCATGAGCGTTTACACGGAGAGCCCCTCCGGGGTAGGGTGTAAGCTTAATAGAATTCTATCAAGTGGGAATAATTATTCCCGCTTGTCCCTCTGCTGTGTCTGTCTCAGACAAAGTTCATAAGCTCATTAATTTTACTCGCTGAAACTTTCATCTTTCCCATAAGGTTTATAATCAAAGATCTTTCCAATAGCCCATGTGAATAGAGGAGAAATTTAATGGTGAAATTAGTTTAGAAAATTGCTTTAAAAAAGCTACGAACCAACTTCAGTGACAAACTACTGAACCGATTTTGATGAAATTTCTATGGGACCAAATTTCCTTTTTGACCTTTCAAATAAAAAAAAGAATTTTTCAAATCGGTTTATAAATGACCAAGATCTGAGGTAACAAACATAAAAAAAAAATACCCGACGAATTGATAACCTCCTCCTTTTTTGGAAGTCGGTTAAAAATAATTTTATATAAGAAAAATTTAGTAAGCGTCGTTCCTTCTCACGTAAAATATTTCATTCCTTTGCCGGCCTAAAACCAACTATTTCTGGAAATAGCTCCAAAGAGCATTATCTTAAAGGATGCGCTAATATAGAACATCCTGCCTGTAACATGTAAGGAAATCATCATTTGTCTATACGGACTTGGTTATTTTTAAGCCACGTTTCCACTTAATACTCGGAACAATTTTGAGCGAACACATTTACTTCTCATAGTGAAATGAGTTTTTGATGAAATAAATATATATTTTTTCAAAATGCATGTGAAAGCATATACGGGACTTATAACAAAACTACCATTTTTTAATTTTTGTCTGTCTGTCTGTCTGTTTGTTCCGGATAATCTCCGAAACGCCTGGCCTAATTTTGATGGGACTTTCACTGGCAGATAGCTGATGTTATAAGGAGTAACTTAGACTACCTTTGTGATTATGTGCAGCAAACCTCAACTCCTAATCATTAGGTATAAATTTGTTTACCTAAATGAATACAGGAAATTGAAACTACTAGACTTTCTCTTTAGCACTCAAGAAAAATGTCCGCAATCAGGTTGTTTTTATCAAGGAACAGTGCTTTTTTTTGTAATGAAAACCTTTTTGAGTCAATCCATAAATACCACTATCTTGACAAATTTATTTCAGCTTAATTGAATAATAATAATAAAATAGAGATCCAGCCTTTCGCATTTATCACATTATATTAAAATGAACATTAAGGATTTCCGAGGAGTAAATCTTTCAACGAACATTTCGCTGTAAACGAATGTTCGCTCGTTCGAGGCAATGAAACCGTGACTTAAGATGAAAAGGCAACATTTAGAGCTTTATTTTTGAAGTTAGTTAATCACTCAAGTCGAGCATTTTCGAAAGAGTTTTATGATTTTAGTGAGGGAATGGTGACACTTAGAACGTTTTTGAAAGGAAATTAATGGTTTTTATAATCGAGAAGAGTGGGTTACCGTCTGTTCTAGCGGGTTTATTTTCGGAGGAGATCGGTAAATTACTTTTGATCTTTGTATAATTTTTCAAATCCCTTCTTCACTAATCTGTAGTATAATAAATGCAAAATTGTACATTTGTTGGTTTGTCCTTCTTTCACGCAGCAGCGGAGCGGCGTATCGACGTATTTTTGGCATAGATATAGTTTATGGTCCGGAGAGTAACATAGGCTACTTTTTATCGCGGAAAAATGCACGATTTTTGTGGGAATCGCAACGCGGGTGAAACTATGGGCCATAGCTAGTCAGTTCAAAAAAGCGGTATTGCATGTTGACATTTGTGGAATTTAACTCCCTTATTCATAAACGTTCAGTAACCTTACTATTTATTATTAGAGTTTTGTCTTACACATACAGTATACACAAAAGCGGATCATAATGTAAAATTCCTAATTTCTGAAGTGGGAAAAGTGGGGCCTAACCGAGGTAGCTCTTCCTTTTCATTCTTATAGACCAGCATGGTAATTTTTATTCACTCAGAATGATAAAAAAAACCATTCTGTTGACCAAAACGCGTTATAGCTATACAAAGCTGAGACTCATAATTTTTGAAGTAGGCAGATTCAAAGTCAGTAGTTCCCTTTTGAAAGTCAGTAAAGCGGAAGCTATCCATTTTATTAGTTTTTACTAATCTCGCAACTCTCAGCAAGAAAAGCAAACAATATTTTACTATGATGTTTACGCTTAAAAGGATTCGTGCATCGATGGCTTGAGTATATCACACAAAGGATTAAGAAACTATTTTAAATCTTTGTTAAGGCCCAGTCCACGGAATACAGTAAGATGCACTATGGAAATATCAAAACAATAAAAAACAATAGATTTAGTTCTACAATAGAATGCTACACCAGAAGTTTAGTTTAGTCTTATCTTATCGCTAAAAGTTCTCTTCTATCTGCTGGGTCTCATTAGTAAGTCGCTCAACGAGCTATATTTATATTAAGGTATATGCGGTTAGAACAGTACTAAGATAAAAAATCTTTTTATTTTCTTTATACTGTTGGATAACGAGACGAGCTGGTCGTTTGCCTGATGGTAAGCATAACGCCGGCCCATAACAATCA
Source organism: Crocallis elinguaria (assembly GCA_907269065.1). Taxonomy (NCBI): domain Eukaryota; kingdom Metazoa; phylum Arthropoda; class Insecta; order Lepidoptera; family Geometridae; genus Crocallis; species Crocallis elinguaria. Next base: position 16,019,459 of record OU026073.1, read on the forward strand.
GTGCCACTCAGAACTTACGAAACGTACCTACCCTGAAAGTCAAACTCAGATTAAAATTTACCCTGAGACATTTAGGTATTAAGTCTTATAAGCCCAATAATTTCACTGACTACTTTGCTCATCAAACCGGAAGACATTACTTGCACATTACTGCTTGGGGGCAAACTACACGAGCAAAGCGGTGGCTCCTACCCAGACGGATTCTCCCACAAGATTTAGTCCTACCATCTATTATACGTTAATAATAGTGTGTAATTATTTTTTGGTAAAGTATATTTATAATACGTTAAAAATACTTTTTTGTTCATATTGCGTCAGACAGAGCCTTAAGTTTTGTAGTCATTTCAATCATTCTCTTTCTTGACTATTTCCGTACGAACGAAGTGTGACGATTTATTTAGACATGTAGTTTGTTACTGTAGATATACATATACAGGGTGAGTTTCAATTGGTAATGTAATCCCGGAAGGGGATGATTAGGACCGTGGTTGTCGACAAGTTGTGAGAACCTCCCTTGGAAAAAGGAGTCTAAAAGTGTTTTTTTGGGTTAACACGGTAAATGTATTTGAAATCATTAGTAGTACTAAGAACCATAGGTCATCGGAATTTTGTATTACGGCCCTGAGGGAAATCGTTTCACTTGTAAAGTGGTCGCTTATTCAAGAAGGTTGAAATACACTGTTCTAGACCGCCAGCCAGGCTTGTACTATTGTCTATTGTCTACCCCAGGCGAGATCGTGGTCGACCATACCAAAGGGTCCTCTCTGCCTTCGTCCCATTTTACATGGGATAGGTGCACTGTCTTTCTTTACAAAGGTACTGCTTTTAGGTTTTTGGCAATTTTTGCGGTCGGCTGGCTTCCAATACACAAACCCTCCTTGGGAATTCAAAAGCTGCTAATGTTCGTAACAAAAAAATAATTCATTATCGCTGTGTACAATCAAACGGCCCCAGTACACACGTGAATTATTCCGTTTGTTTTTCTCAAGAAATCGCATATCTAAGACCCACCAATTGACGTGCGAGATGAAAAATTCCTTTGTTCTTCATTTAGATGACTTTTTAGACATACTCCTTCGTATAACTGCGGCATGGTTAACGGTGTTTTGCTTAAAATAGACTTTATATATCTGCGGATAGATGGAATGCTGTTTTTGCGGTTGTTTTGTGCTTTTTATAGCCATTAATAAAAGAGAATATTTAATGAGGTGTAAAAAATTTTGCTGTAAAATTTGGTATTTTTTGTTTTGAGATTCTAAATCCAATACCAAGTACGTAAATAACATATCTGTGGTTATTTATTTAACTACCTGCGGCGTGCGGTTTCACCCTCGTGGAACATTCACGGGAACCACGCGTTTTTCCGGGATAAAAAGTATTTAGCGTATTTTGTCATAATCTGGCTCATAAAATAGATAAAATAAAAATAAAATGGATAAGTAATAAAAATATAAATAAGAATAGTACCTAGGTAGCAGGGATACATTTTTACACGACTGCACAAAAAAGGACAGTAATGTTTTTAGACATCATGTATGTGAGTTTCTTTATTCCACCATAAGTTTTAAATGCCTGAACAGATTTCGATGTCTGAGGTATCGTTAGAATCCTTACATCATCCCGAGTGACACTGGCTAGGGAAGTCGAGTTTTTTATTTATGTAACTTTCATTGCATCGACTTGTTACATGGAATGTTTTCTTCGAAACAATTTTGAGACCGGGCAGTAATTATGTCTACATGCTGTCACTGTCAAAAAATATTCAACCAACCCAAGCTATCCGTGTGAAACCGGGGCGAGTCGCTAGTATAAAATAAAATATGCAATGAACTTACCTCTTCGACAGACGACGACATAAGACAGGAACTGGAACAAAAAAAAACAACATTATATAATTGGCACACATCCATAATCCATTATATAACTACATCTGTTTAGACAAGGTAAGGTTTGGAAACGAAAATAAGTGTAACAATTCTATTTTTAGAATTATAATGATTATTAATGTGTTTATCACTTTAAAAAAATACCCCAAAGGTCGTCTGGATGTAAACTTTAGGAAGGTTTTTTTTGTACAAGGTTGTAAATTATACTCTATTTACAAAAGCTAAACATAGTAAATAAACCGTAAGGCTCAAAATCCCGTCGATCCGTTGCTCCATGATAGAAGGACAAATCCATCGAACTCTTTCGATCGCTTTTAACGGTAAGTCCGCCCTTTATAATTTAGTGTTACTTATTATTCCTGCACTGTTACATTTTTTAAATATTAGTATAGTTTGGTCGTGAAGTTTGCCGCGAAGTGATAATGTGCAAGCATTACTGAGTACGGTGTTCCGGTTTGATGAGCAAAGTACTCAGTGAAATTAATGGGCTTATGAGACTTAATACCTAATGTCTCAGGGTAACGAGCGCAATGTAGAGCCGCGTAGGCCTTTGTGATTCAAAGTTCTGAGTGGCACAGCACATCAATTATTATGGGCTGGTGTTATTCTAATTATGCTTACCATCAGGCAAACGACCTTCTTGTTAACCAATACAATAAAAAAAATAGCCTAGCGTATAATTGCTAGTATTTCGCGCCGTGCTTTTCATTCTCGAAGCGTACACGTAATGTAGGCCAATTATTATTATCAGTTCAATTGTTTTGACATGTCTGATGTGCTTCAATCAGTACGGGAGAATTTCGAATGAGGTCACCCGGGAAAAAAATGTTCGTTTACAATGGGAATGATTTGTAAATTTTTTGATACAAATCGAAATTAACTGAACTAGTATTTCGAGGGAGCATTTGATGTAAAAATAATTATTGTTTAATGTTCGCGCTAAAAGTCTAACGGTATAGAGGACCCAGACTCAGATCATTTTGTTTTGAAGCGATTCTAAGGGTCTGATTGTTTTGCATTAATTGTTTAGAAGCGATTCTAATTATTGTACGATCGTTCTTATTCTATGTGGCGGTAAAACCTGCAGTGACGTCCCTTTCGGGGTGTTTTCTGTATTTATTTCCTTCTACCTGCGGCGCGAGTACGGATCTTTTCGATAAATAAAATTCGATAAAATTGACAGTTAAAATCGATAAAAACTCACTTTATCGATTTTAACTGTCAATTTTATCGAATAAAACCCACTTTATCGATTTTAACTGTCAATTTTATCGAATTTTATTTATCGAAAAGATCGGTACTCGCTCCGCAGTACTTATATAATCCATCTGTACATAGCACGGCCTTGTACAATTAACGAAGCTGGTTTGAAATTGAGATAAGTTACCATGGTAACAACTTTTTGCAAACGATATCGATGGTAAAAAATTCAAAACTGTATGGGATTGAATTATATGATATATCACCATAATAGGGATGATGACTCTATTTTTTTATGATGTCAATCAATTCGTTTTCTCATGAGAATCAAATGTCTATATCGAAAAAACTGGAAATCGAACGTTAGAAACGTCAAAAATGAGTCAGTCGGGCGTATCTACTGAGCGCTAAAACGCCCCAAACAAATTGGACAGAACATCTGACGTCACTTGTTCTACGCCGGCCGTAAAGCTGTAGTACTAAAACATTCATTTTGTTGATTTGGCCGTGAAAAACTGCGTTTAAGTACATAGTTGTCTTACTATTTTTTATTCATTAAAATGTAAGGAATCTGTTGGTATCATTTAAATTACTAATGGATGATAAAAAAAAATTGTTCAATGGAGGAAACATTTATTCAATTTCATACAAACTTCTTTGACATTGAAGCGATAACGACTACGGCTGTTGAATGAGAATGGCTTCGAAACGAAATTTTTTCGTCTTTTTCTGGCACCTATGTTAAAAAGGGACCGGTGTAAGCTGGGCCCGCATACAGAGACGAATCTATGTGAACGAATGTTCAGAGTAAATTAGACACGCAACACAAAACTTACCAGCAAAAAAAAGAGTTTATCTTCTGCTTCGTTTTCGACATTTTTCGAAACGTCACAGCAATTCTCACTAATCACTACTATACCGTTACTTTACAGGTTTTGTAAAACACACATACATAATTTTCATATAAAATTTAATCACTTTTAAGTTTCACATTGTGCTAAAGCGTTGTTTAAAATTGACTATAGTAGAAGCGTCACTAGATATCGGAAAGTGGTCGATAAATAGATTGTTAAGATTTGTCACTGAGAAACCGACTAACTAACGGGAATCGAAACGTTACAATTCTTTAGTTATTTAAAAACTTTTAGTGTGGTTACAGATTAATGTAGCAGTCCGGTGACGCTGTGAAGTCGCAAGAGACACTGAATATTACTATAACTATTATACAATAACTATTATAACAACGTTTTTGGTATTTTAGTGATGTACAACGTACGAACGTGGAGTAACGGTGTGTCGCAGAGTGAAAACATCTGTGCACTCAATTGTAGAATGTTTGTCATAATGACAAACTACGACAGTAGTGCACAGGGGGATCTCTAAAAGGCACGGGACTCTAAAAGGGATCTTTAAAATACGCATTGTTGAGCTGTACTTTTTTGAAGTTTTGACATGTTAATGGATATTAGCTGCTGCCCACGGTTTCACCCGCCTTGAGATTTCCACTGAAACCGTGCATTTTTCCGGGACAAAAACTAGCCTATGTTACGAAGTATTCTGTGGCTTTTAAACTATAACGTTGATCCGTTGCTCTATTGCTATGCTGTTGAAAGGAGGACAAACTAACAAACACATTTTCGGATTTATAATAGGGACAGATTTTGTAAAAGAAAAACGTAAATAATACGTTATCAACGGGAATTGAACTTGCGTCTTCCGAGACAGATGCTCTTCCAATTCGAACTGAATTATGATAACAAACGAGGTTAGCAACGAAATTCTAGAAATGTATGTTTTCTGCTTAGAATTATAAGTTATATAATCAAAGGTTTTCTGGCGCTTAGCCGATATACGGTACGAGGAGTTAAAAGTGTGTATGTACATGATTATATCAAAACGTCTTTCTGCAATCCTTAATATGCGCCCAATAAATAAATCCAATAGTTTTTTTAGCGAACAGCGCGCACCCTGTATGCCCGGACGACTCTATAAGGCGGGTATACGATACGCGTTGCTTTGTTTATTAATTCATCACCAGCCATGATTACTAATCTAGACCTGGATATAGCGTTACTAGACTATAAACATTAGTGTTGCCAGGTCCAGTGCTTCAATTATTGGGACGGAAAATAAAAATAATCGGGAATTTGTTTTTTAAAACATTTTTATAGCATAGCATAGCATTTTACACGCTGGCTCAAAAAGGTCACGTTTTTTTGTAAATAGCTTGTTTTTTTGCTCAAAATGACTTTTGGTGTGTTTACAAAAGTTGTAGCGCATACAAATATTCACAAATTTAGACTGACTGTATTATACATAGACGAATGAACAGGTATCTTCTGGGCAAGCGTAGTACATCGGCAACCATATCATTGCATAAAATTGGATAATATAGCGGCCGAACGCAAGCCCATTTTATAAATTAAAAAATAATAATAAAAAAAATCATCTTGTATTCTCTCACCGCCAACGAATGAACATCACGGAAAAATTACCAACACAATGCAAATCTATATTTACAACAATATTCTTTCACAAAAATGTATACATTGCATTACTCGACTTGGCACTATAAATTCAAGTTCATATTGCCATTCTCGGCCGCTGATATCACCGCTGATAACGGTCACTGTTACGTAGTTATCAGCTACATAATGTAAACATTGTTCCAATGGTATTATGTGACTAAGCGGAGGAGATCCGCAGGAGAACGAAAGTCACTGCAAATAGCTCTCAAAGTTAGCAAGTTGAAATTGCAATGGGCAGGCCACAGCGCTCGCAGAACCGATAACCGAAGTGTACCAAGCGCGTATTTACCCGCGGCTGGTGACCGTGGTTTTTCCATGGTTTGAGCCTGGTCCGTGATTGATTCATAAACATCAATCATGCATTAGCGTCTAATGCGCTCCTGAATCACCGAAACAACTAACAATTGTAATTAAAGCCACAAAATACTTCGGCTCGGACCTCGAAACTTGACGACAGGAGGAGTTGGTCAATATATTGCATCTTAGTACGTCAAGTGTGGACGTAGCGAGGATAGGATCGGAGGGACGGGGGCGGTCATGTCCAGCTTTTTACATTTCTATTGTAACGCTTCTCGCCGGTTTGCCTACCTAGTTCCTATAGAGGTCTGAACTGAAGCAGGCAAAATAAGACGCCAGCTAAAAGGTTAACAATAGAATTTTATTTAGGTCTGCAGGGTCGTGGGTTCCATTCGCGAACTGAACAGTGTTGCCTAAACAGGATAATTAGCCACTGGCCTTAGCGGGCGCGCGGAGACAGCTCGCGCAGTCAGTGGCGGGGGAGGACCTCAGTGCCGGCAGCAGGTTGTAGGTATTGCAGCGTAGGCGCACTACTCGGAACCACGGAGTGACGGTAGGCCAGCTCGGGAACCGCGGTGCGACGGTAGGTCGGCAGGTAGGAGAAAAAAAACCCCAATCGGGGTTTTTCACTTTACACGTTAGTATTTATAGGAATTAACAGTAGATTTAAAACCACTCGAGCGATTTAGCGCGCTTTCGGTGTGATTTTTAGATAGAACAGCGGTACGTGCGTCGTCGGAGATAGTCCGGCGCAGCGTGTCCGTTACAAGGTCGCGTCACCGCTTGCCCGTCTTCCCAACCGTTCGAAGCTCGCTCATGATTGGTCGCGCGCGGGTCGCTATGACAGTCAGTAATTAGACTGCGTTCAATGTTTTGTTATTACGCCGAATAGAATTATAATAGTTTTTGTAAATAATAGTGAACAATATTTTTATGTAAATAGGTAGAAATTAAGATTTGTATAGTAATTAGTTAGGCTAGTGATTTATTATAGTATTTACTAAATAGATATATTTTTACGGTTAACTGGCGAGATTTTCTAAGCTAGGATAGCCGCAGCCGTAACGAAGTCGTTACATACCCCCCTTTTTAGGTTGGGGTTTTACCTACGAAAAATCCACGGAGGCGCTCGATCTTGGAATATCACGTCAACTTAAAATCTTTTACATGCCACGTTCCTAAGTTCTGACCGGCCATGTCTTCAAGTTCGTATACCAGCTTTGATTTTTTGTCAGTTACACGACATTTAATAAATTTCGGAGCTAGTTTCTTAGAAAATTTGTTGTCTTTGTCGCTCTGGTAGAAGGTACGCTTCCAGACAATGTCTCCTACGTTAAATTCAACGTTCTTACGGCGCAAATTATATTGAGTACAATTTCGAGAGTGAGCTTTAATCAGTGAAAGTTGGACTCGATCAAATATTTTGTGAAGTGCACCCAAGTTTTCAGCGTAGGCATCGCGGGGTGTAAATACGACATGGTCCTCAAGGTCAGGATCGATGTAATGCGAACCGCAACTGACTAACTCACGCCCAAAAACCAGAAATGATGGCGTGAACCCAGTAACTTCGTTTACAGCGCTATTCAGGGCAAACTGTATCTTAGGGATATTCGTATCCCAGACCCTATGATCAGTCTCAATAAAAGTGGACACTGCTGTCATTATAGTCTTATTATAGCGCTCTACAGTGTTAACTTGAGGCGTATACAGAGGAGTGTAGAAGACGTTAGGTATTTTATAAGATGAAAACAAATTCCGCATAGTATTGCTAGTGAATTGCTTCCCATTATCCATCAACAACGTACTCGGAATACCGTGTACCAGAAAGACGTGTTCCTCAAGGAGCCGTGAAATTATATCGGCTGTAGCTCGCCGAATAGGGAAAAGCATGCAGTATTTAGAAAAACAACATGTTATTACTAGCAAGAAGGTGTTCTGTTTCCTAGATACCGGTAGAGGTCCAACCAAGTCAATACTCAGCATTTGAAAAGGGCGACTACAATCCTTAGGTCGGCCCATTGTGCCCAAGGTGCTGTGAGTAGGATGTTTGTGGGAAAGACAAGCATCACAACTTGTAACGAAGTTTGTAACATCCTGAAGCATGCCAGGCCAGAAATATTTCAGGGTTAAACGCTTGTGGGTTTTAAAAATACCCAAGTGGCCAGAAGTAGGTTCGGCATGATTTAGACTAATTATATCCCGGCGGTATTCGAGTGGTATGACCTCCTTCCATACAAATTCTCTAGTAAGTGGATTTAGAGTTCGCATATACCTGAACAATTTACCAGATTCAACGCGGTAATTTAAGAATGACGTTGGGGATTGCTGGCATCCATTGAACAGATTTATGTACCACGAGTCATTAGTATGTTGGGAAGTGTCAACTACCGCGTCAATGGCAGTAATAGGAACAGCTCGGGACAAACTGTCCGGAACAACGTTTTCCGAGCCTTTTCGGTGTTTTATTAGGAAGTTATAGGCAGAAAGACGCACACCCCATCTAGCCAATCTCCCGGAAGGGTTGTTGAGATTGAGAAACCACTTTAAGGAAGAGTGGTCAGTAAAAACCGTAAACTGGAGTCCATTTTCTAAGTAGCAGCGCCAGTGCTCAATTGCAGAAAGGACGGCCAACGCTTCGCGCTCAGTAGCACTGTAATTGCGCTCCTGATGAGACAGTGATTTGCTCATGAAAGCAATTACTTTCTCTGTTCCATCGAGTGTCTGTGTGAGTACCGCACCGATGCCGTAGTCACTCGCGTCGGTGTGGACTTCAAAAGGTTTAGTGTAGTCAGGACAGGAAAGAATTGGCGCTGAAACTAGACACTTTTTTAGGTTGGTAAATGCACTCTCAGCTTCAGGTGACCACGAAAAGGGTGGAGCGTTTTTGCCTTGCGATGTCAGTTTATTTAGAGGAGCTGCTAGAGCACTAAAATTAGGAATAAACCGACGATACCAGGAAGCAGTTCCTAAAAATCGCCTTACTTCCTTGCGATTGACAGGAGTGGGGTAGTTAGATATAGACTCCACTTTTTCGGGGTCAGCGTGTAATCCATCAGAGTCTACAATGTAACCCAAGTATTTAAGCTGGGTCCTAAAGAATTGACTTTTTTTAAAGTTAATAGTTAGGTTAGCCGCTTCTAATTTGTCATGCACACGCTTTAGGAGCTTCATGTGCTGTTCAAAAGTGTCCGAAATGATGATGACGTCATCAACAAAAACGAATACTCTGTGCTCAAATTCCGGCCCGTAAAACAGCATATCGACCAATCTTTGCTGTGTAGCTGGTGCGTTAGTCAAGCCAAAGGGCATACACTTAAATTGGAATGTGCCACGCGAGGGAATGTAGAATGCGGTTTTACATCTATCCTCCTCCCGTATTAAAACCTGCCAGAAGCTTTTGGACAGATCCAAACTAGATAGGTATCTACAATCCCGCAAGTTATCTAAAATTTCCGATATATAGGGTAGACTATATGCATCTTTTTTTGTTAGATTGTTAAGTTTTCTGCTATCGAGGCAGAAGCGAAGCTCGCCGTTCTTTTTAGGCGTAAGGAGAACGGGTGAGGACCAGGGGCTTTCGCATGGCTCGACCACATCTTCACTTAACATCTCATCTAATTGTTCCACTAACATTCTCTGCTTTTCCGGGGACATACGATAATAACGCTGACGAATGGGGGCAGCATCCCCAGTGTCGATCGCATGAGAGATTAAGTTAGTGCGACCCAGACCTCGTACCTCATAGGAAAGGTTGTGAAACTGCGTTATCAAGGAGTCAGCTGTCGCTTTCTGTTCGTTTGTGAGATAGTCGTAGGAATAGAGATTTGGAGGTTGCTCTTCTTGTAGATCTGTAGTTAAAATTTCATCAGAGTCTTTATAATAAGCAATGCTGTTTAAGTGTTTAGGAAAAAGACCAAATGACCTCCAAAAATCCATGCCTAATATGAGGGAGTGTTTGATAGTGGGTACAATGAAAACATTAAGAGTGTGGGTTTGGTTATTGAAACTGACTGGAAGGTGTAGAACTCCTATAGAATTGAGTTTTTCACCTCCTGCAGCGACAAACTGTACTGGACTACATGTTTTTAGCTCGAAGCCTGCCTTTAATAGATGATCGTGAGATCCATTGCCTAGAATAGTGGTAGATGAACCAGTGTCAAGCAAACCTATGATTGGCTTACCATTAATGTTGACTGTGACGTAAGGGCGAGATATATCAACTGCTGTGGGGTTATTATTGCGGATTGAAGCGATAGTATTATACGTGGAAAATGTAGAAATGAAATCCAACCAGTTTTTCCAGTCAGATTGATCAAAGTGACTGTTGTTATTCGTGGGCTTTATAATACCATCTCGACAATCCTGCACATTTAGTTTTTTGGGTTCGCTCCATGGGCTGGGTTACACATAGGGCAATCCACAAAGCGAACGTCTTTTTTTCCGCACTTAAAACAAATGAGGAAACGTTCCTCTTTACAGTTCTTCAAACTATGATCGTCCGTCCTACATCTCGGACAATACAGTTGTTTAGGAGAACTGTCTACCAGAGCAGCAACGGTAGGATTAGTACTGCTAGCACCCTTTTGATAGTGAAAGGTGGAATTGGGTTTTCCGTAGTTATTTTGGTTCGAGTTAGTATACGTAGGTCTCTGAACATAGTTGTATTTGCTAGATGTTAGAGTAGATGCAGGAGCACTAGGTTTGTAGGCAAACTCTGGGGCAACCGTACAACTTGACACTTTAGGAGGCTCGTGAAATTGTGCGAATCGCGCCTGAACGTTCTCGTAGTTACGACACAACGTCTTAAGAACCTCTATAGTTTTTATTTCCGGCACGGCGGACAAGGTACTAGCGTAACAAGGCCGTATATTATGCAGCAGAATTTCTAACCTATCGTCCTCCGACAGAGGTTTACTCAGCCGTGAAAACATGCCATGCATGATGGACAGATAAATAGTGATGCTTTCACCTTCTCCCTGTGTACGAGAACGAATATCAGCACTGAGCCTATAGTCGTAATCGCTCGTGCCAAAATCTTCTTTTAGCAGTTGACACAAATCATTCCAAGATTGAACCTTATCCCTATTGCAACGATACCAATGCAATGCATCGTCTGTGAAAATCTCGAAAGCTAACGATAATATTTTTTCGTAAGATATTCCTCGTGACTCGACAAATTCCTCGACTTTCAAAATAAATGAACGAACGCACGATTTTCCCGAGAACTTCAGTTTAGCAATATCAGCACTCAGGTTACGCTCGCAAGAAACCGATATAGCCGTGGGTTCCGTAGAGGTGCTAGGAGTCACAGGGGTTGCAGGTCTTGATTGGGAAGACTGTGGTCGCAGGGCAGATAGCTCCTTATGTTGCGAATTAAAGTTTAGCAAACAGGATTTATAAGAATCCGCAATTTCCGTATTACTAGAGATTCTAGTTAATCTATGATAGATATGATGCAGCAAGGTTTCAGTCCGAGTCCACAGATTTCTATCAGACCTTTGCTTAAGTGAAGTTAAATTATGTTGTGACTTCGAAAGAGACTCCAGAACGCCTTTTAAGTCGTCGTCAGGTTCCAGGTGCGATTCCAGAATGTCTTCCGAAGGTAACAATTGGGAAAGTTTGACAATATGTTTGCGCAACTCCTGGACTGACTCTCCAGCTCCACCACGAAGTTCCACCTCATATTCCAATTCCGCTTTTTGAAGTGATAGAAATTTAATAGGAAACGCCATTATTGGATGTGTGTTGTAACAAAAAGCAATTAATGACAATAGTAGAATTCCCAAATGAGATGATTGATAAGCGCCTAATAGGCCACCAAAGATTAATAGACTTAGGTGCAGGTAGCTTTTATGAATTTAATATGCAAAAGAGCAAGTGTGATGAAATTGAGAAAGAAAAAAAATGTAACTAGATTACCAGGCTGCTACACTTAAGTCGATTAAAGCACAAAATCAGTCTTAAGTAATAATATTGACACACAGAAGAAAATGAAAAGAAGAAAGAAAAAAAAATATAAGCCAACACCAGAGATACCTATAAATTGCGAAAAGTTATAGCAACACAGTTCAGACGCGAATGCAACCTATCTTGGGCGCCAGTGTAACGCTTCTCGCCGGTTTGCCTACCTAGTTCCTATAGAGGTCTGAACTGAAGCAGGCAAAATAAGACGCCAGCTAAAAGGTTAACAATAGAATTTTATTTAGGTCTGCAGGGTCGTGGGTTCCATTCGCGAACTGAACAGTGTTGCCTAAACAGGATAATTAGCCACTGGCCTTAGCGGGCGCGCGGAGACAGCTCGCGCAGTCAGTGGCGGGGGAGGACCTCAGTGCCGGCAGCAGGTTGTAGGTATTGCAGCGTAGGCGCACTACTCGGAACCACGGAGTGACGGTAGGCCAGCTCGGGAACCGCGGTGCGACGGTAGGTCGGCAGGTAGGAGAAAAAAAACCCCAATCGGGGTTTTTCACTTTACACGTTAGTATTTATAGGAATTAACAGTAGATTTAAAACCACTCGAGCGATTTAGCGCGCTTTCGGTGTGATTTTTAGATAGAACAGCGGTACGTGCGTCGTCGGAGATAGTCCGGCGCAGCGTGTCCGTTACAAGGTCGCGTCACCGCTTGCCCGTCTTCCCAACCGTTCGAAGCTCGCTCATGATTGGTCGCGCGCGGGTCGCTATGACAGTCAGTAATTAGACTGCGTTCAATGTTTTGTTATTACGCCGAATAGAATTATAATAGTTTTTGTAAATAATAGTGAACAATATTTTTATGTAAATAGGTAGAAATTAAGATTTGTATAGTAATTAGTTAGGCTAGTGATTTATTATAGTATTTACTAAATAGATATATTTTTACGGTTAACTGGCGAGATTTTCTAAGCTAGGATAGCCGCAGCCGTAACGAAGTCGTTACACTATCTGCCCAAATATTTACATGACCGGGCTTCCGGATTGTTTATCATAGTGAAATATTTAGTTTTCTCGTTATTCAATAGTATAAAATAATGTATAGATTCTCGGGACTTCAGGTCCAATTTCCTCTACTTACTACCTCGTATTACGTAACCCAATTCCCTACAGGTAAGCCTAGTCAGGGAACGTAAGCCGTTATCCGTTATTTTTACAACATTTTATATAAATTCAACAAGAAATCTGGCGATCAGTTTTTCGACTACTGTCCTATATCCAACTCTACAGAAATTTTGCACCGTCCATTGGTTTTGAACCCAATACAATATTTACAGTAACAAAATATGCTTATAAAGTTAATGAATCAATTTTTTCAATTATCTACACCCAAGCATAAAACCTAAGCATTTACCTCGCCTGATCTTAAGTGACGTTGTGGTAGAAGAATGTGATATATGCTGAACCTACATTATTAAGGTAGGTGGGGCCAAGTAGCCCAAACGTATCTCCCTTGGCTGCGCTCCCCTACACTGCATGAATGGACCAGTCTATTCAGCAGCCTGATTGATTGATGAGGTATTCATTGAACCAATTACTGATTGAATTAAAGGTTCAGTCATGCATCCTGACTTATGAATGTGAAGTACCTATGTTATTGAATAACTAGAATTTGACCGTGGAATTGTTTTTTTATCATTTTTTTACTAGCTGTGCCTTACGGCTTCGCCCAAGTAGCCTAAGTTACTCCTTGTAACATCAGCTATCTGCCAGTAAAAATTGCAGTGACATCTGTGACTTTGAAACATAAAGAGCTGCGCGGCACTGCAGTGCGCTCGTTACCCTGAGACATCAGATATTAAGTTTCATGTACCCAGTTATTTTACTGACTATTTTGCTTATCAAACCAAATCGATATACCTACTGCTTGGCAGCAGACTACACGAGGTAGTATTTGGTAGTCACCCTGACGGACACTCACTGCCTTTCATATCCTACTAATCCATACTTATATAATAAATGCGAAAGTTTGTTTGAACGTTTGTTCTTCTTTAACGGAGCAACGGACCGACGTGATTTTTGGCCTAGATATAGTTTATGAACCGGAGACATAGGGTTTTTGTCCCGGATGGGACTTAGGGTTTTTTATCAGAGATTGTGCGGTTCCTGTGGGAACGCGGGCGAAACCGCGGGCAGAAGCTAGTATAATAAATGCGAAAGTTTGTTACGACGTCTATCTGTAACAATTAATACGATTTTGATGAAATTTGGAATGTAGACAGCTTATTAGGTTCTGGAATAATACATAGGCTATAAAGATATATACAAAGCAGGCGAAGCTGCGGGCAGAAGTTAGTGAGAAATAAAAAAAAAGTTATCGAAGACAAACGAAATTTGTGACGCTTTGGCTGCGGACGTCACACTCAAATGTCACGAATGTGGACGAGCAAATTATGTTTTGTAACTTTCTCTGGTCGTGTTTTGTAACATATTCTTTGTTATGTTAATATTTATGTTATGTATTATAGATTTGAGCTCACAGAAACACTTTCACTAATGCTTCTGGAGTTTTTACCCGATTTTGACACGATGGCACAAAAAAGGAGTGCGCACTGCAGTGCCGCGCAGGCCTTTGTGTTACAACTTTCTGAGTGGTACTGCAATTATTATGGGCGTACGTTATTCTTATCAGGCAAACGACCAGCTCGTCTCGTGTCAAATAGTATAAAAAAAGGTTTTTAGGGTTCATGTATGTTATGATGTGTTTCTTTATTCCAACAATCCTTTTAAATGCCTGAACAGATTTGGATGTATGAGGTATCGTTTAGGCCTAGTTTACACAGTGCGAGCTGGCGTACGAGTCAGCCTACCGAGTAGCTGCACTGCAGTGACTCGCACTGTTTGGACGTCGCTTACGAGTAATTCGCACGTGCGAGTTGGACAGTAGCTAGCATCCGAGTTACTTCAAGATTTTTTGTTTTCACTCGCATACTCGCCTGACAGCAACTCGTACATGACAGCAGCTCAGTCGCTCGCATCGTTTAGACGCGTTCGGCAGTAGCTCGCCAGTTGTCATAGAGCGTATCACAGTTTTTTTTATTTTAACACGTTCACTCGACATCGCGGTAACTCGCAAGACTGGACAGCAGCTACTACTGTCGTGTAGACAGCAAAGGCGAGCCGAGCTATTGGCGTACGAGTAGACAAGCCGAGTAGCTGTCTACTGTCTGGTCAGCAGCTCGCACTGTGTAAACTAGGCCTAAAGAGTCCTTACATCATCCCGAGTGACACTGGCTAGGACAGTCTTGTTTTTTATTTATGTAACTTTACATCGACTTGATTATCAAGAATAGACAATAGAGTGGCTGGTTAGTACTGCCTTAAAAACATAGCTTAGGTTCATTAAAGACAACATTTTAGATCATTGATAGATACTAATATTATGAAAGCGAAACGAGCATTTGTTTGTTTGTCCTTTATTCACGCAACAACGAATCATCGGATCGATGTGATTTTTTGCATAGATATTTTTTTTTTATGTTATTTGATAACGAGACGAGCTGGTCGTTTGCCTGATGTTAAGCATAACGCCTCCCCATAACAATTGCAGTGCCACCCAGAACTTTGAAACACAAAGGCCTGCGCGGCACTGCAGTGCGCTCGTTACCCTGAGACATTAGGTATTAAGTCTCATAAGCCCAGTAATTTCACTGGATACTCTGCTCATCAAAACGGAAAACAGTAATGCTTGCACACTACTGCTTGGCGGCAGACTTCACGAGCATATAGTTTATGGGTCAGAGAATCGGGCATTTTTTCCGAGAAGAAATGAGCCTGTATGTCACTCTCTGTGCCATAAACTATCTCTAAGCAAAAAAATCACGTCTATACATTGCTGCGTGAAAGGAGGACAAACAAACAAACACACTTTCGCATTTATAATATTAGATTAGAAAATTGAAATATTGATTTCACAAATACTATCTATCTAATCAGCCCATATCCGCCCACTGTTAATTCTAAACCTCCTTTCGTTCCCTCTATTCCTGCAGTCCTATGTAGCTTAGCTATATAGTATCTGTCTGGGTTACCACCGCTTTGCTCGTGAAATCTGCCGCCAAGCAGTAATGTGCAAGCATTACTGTGTTCCAGTTTGATGAGCAGAGTAGCCAGGGAAATTACTAGGTTTCTGAGACTTAATACCTATTATGTCTCAGGGCAACGAGCGCATTACAAAGCCGCGCAGGCTTTTGTGTTTCAAAATTTTGAGTGGCACTGCAATTGTTATGGGCCGGCGTTATGCTTACCATCAAGCAAACGACCAGATTGTCTTGTTACCAACATAATAAAAGGAAAAGCTATGTGGCATCACGAGGGCAACAATGGTTAACCATTCCACTCCAGCAAAACCCAATATCGTCTAACAAGAAAAAAACTAGCAAATATTAGACTCTAGTTTCACCTTCACTCACTATATACGCATTCACTTTTCAATACATAATAATATAAATTAAAATCTATTGAAAAACTTGGCGACTAAAATTTATATCGTATACAAACGTATTCCCGAACCACATTAGTAATTCCCGACAACCTAACTTCGCAACGAATTTCTTTAAATCAATAGACAAATAAAAAAACGTTTGTCTATGACCAAAGCCGCGAATACACTGCCAGTGTTATCTTATCATACGATTACACGGCCTATATGAATCATTTCGCGCCAGTGCAAGCTCATTCAATTTTGGTCTCTATCTCTATAAGCACAAGAACAGTTTTTGGACATCTCGTAGTCTAAACAGACCAAAGTTTTCATTTGATTATGATATTTAACCGTAAAGGTAAAAAGACAGGTTTTTGAATGGTATACAATATAGTACAGAACCTTGCAAAATTTAGATATAAATAATGATTTTCAATAGACTTGTATCTTTTTAGATAGACATAGCTAAGATTTTTAGTTCCTTTATATGGGCACGAAAATGTGACAATACTATGAAAAAAAGGAAGAAAAATCATTTTGACACTGAACACATTTTAGAATGTGTAATCTTAACTGAAGATTAGGTAAAATAGTGTTTAGTGGTTTTGCCCACCCACTTAATACATGAATCAATTCAATCAATGGTGGGGCATTGATTGAATTGATTCATGTATTGAGTGGGTGGGCAAAGTCGAAACGAGTAAGTGCCCTCTTACACGAACGCTCCAATCCACAACATTCCACGCCAACGTTCCAAAAGCGGTTCATGTGTGGGGAATCTCAGATGGATTAACGTGGAGTGATTATTGGATATGCAAACGTTCAAAATGCAACGTTCCAACTCACAGTGTGTGTTGGTGTGGCCGATACAACGATCCATTTCGCGCTCAGTGCTCTGGTACTGGCAGTACGCGAGACGCAAAATGACCGAAAAATGGAGCGATAGCGCATCCAGAATGGAGTGACCGTCTGTTTGCTCGAAATTTGAACGATCGTGAATGGCCATAACGGTCCAACGATAACCTATCACGAGTGAAAAAAAAATTTGTTGAACTTGAATAGCACTCCAAGATGTTACCTACTTGTGATACACAAATCTGTAAAAATGACAAAAAAACGAATAAATTAAAGTTAGCTTACCTCTCTTCAAAAATAGTCGAGTTCGCAGTCAAGAAGCTGTCATCCAATAAACTAGAATCTTCGACCAGCCGGTCATACCTCTCGTTGAATCGGTCAAACTTGTCAGTCACTCGGTCATACTTATCAGGCTTCTCTATGATTGAATGATCGAATGAGCCTTCCAATCGTTCGATCACAGAACGATCGGAACGACCAGGCTTCTCTATGAACGAATGGTTAAAATTGTCACTTCGGTCGAATCTGTCAGATTGGTCGAAAGTGACGCTTCGGTCGTTCCCATTTCGTCCGAAGCTGACGCTTCGATCTTTCTCGGTTCGTTCAAACGTGACATTACGTTCAGGTTTTTCGATCTCGATTTTTTCGCTGCCTGACCGATCGAAGTCACCGCTTTCTCTCTGAGAATTCTCTTCACTAAGACTGTTATAGAGGTCGCTGTCTATGGATTTCTCTCGTCTCTGGTCCCATAGCTTCTTGGTTTCGTCTTGGACCCGTCGTTTAAGTTCGGATATCTTTTCTCGTTCGTTTTCTATCACTTGACATCCTGAAAGATTAACAATTAATTAATATGTTGTATTAATAGATGCACTTATGAACTTAGAATTTTGAGCCCGATAATTTTTTTTGCCCTGTCTCAAAATTAAGTATTGATGAGCGAAGAGGCCAGTGAAATTACTGGGCTTATGAGACTTACTACCTATAATGTCTCAGGGTAAAGAGCGCACTGCAGTGCCGAGCAGGCTTTTGTGTTTCAAAGTGTTGAGAGGCACTGCAATTGTTATGCCCGGCGTTATGCTTACCATCGGGAAAACGACCGGTTCGTCTCGTCAAGAAATATAATTTAAAAAAAAAACTCGTTTGGTACTGCATTTAAAAAAATCCGTGTTGATAACATCCCGGTACAACGCTCTCTTCTGTCTTTTTATAATGTGAAAGTGTGTCTCTATAGGTATTCAAATGGTCATCTATTGACGACTTGATTTAATATCTTTGCAACAGATGGCGCGCATGTCCACAAAATATGTGATTAGTGTGATTGTGCAATTCAATTCTTTTCCACTAGATGGACTCACTAATCACTGGCGAATATTTCATAACGTCTTATCAATAGAATCATAAGATATTCAAATTATAAATGTTCAGTATTGAGTTGGTTCGCCGGTCGCGCAACCCTTGTTATCTCCGAGATAAAAATATTATCAGTCACGTCGCACCTATACTCTCATATATTACTTCGTCATTTTGTGAACGCAACAAAATATCGCAAAATGAGATATTAATGATTATTTAATTACATTACTCCATCTTTGCATAGTTCTTTCGCTCAACATTCATCAATCTTTTCATTTAGTTGGTCTTGGTTTACCTCTGCTTCGGCTTTAGAAACTTGAGCCTCTCAGTATGCGTAGAGACATCGCGTCTCTTTGTATCTTCTATCACATTTTTAACTGGGAGTGTTCTGAACTTTTTGACCTGATGCCGGCGTCACGGTTTCATCACTTACTAGCCGTCATCGCTTGAAAGCTCATCCACACCTAATTGACACGTGGAAATCTCATACTGTACGATTCTCGAGATCTTTTGAGCCGAGGAAATGAAAATTGTGGAATGAGCTCCCACCAGCGGTCTTTCCGACAAGCAACAAAATGGGGCTCTTCAAAAGAAGGGTGAACAGAGTCTTTAAAGGTCGGAAACGTTTTACCCCGAGTATTGCAAATATCCATAGGCGTACAAAAAGCTCTCACACATTTTTTTTCACCATTTTTCGTCACCCATTCTTTCGACACGCTCAAACCAACGAAGCAATTTTCATCTTTGTTCACCTAATCCTCCTTAACATAACAGTGTTATCGAAAATGCCGCATTGCCCCTGCATTCACTTCACTTAATTTCTTTCTCTCCCTTTACTCCGATACAGTCGATAAATAGTTCTAAAAGACATTCTAATTTCGAAAAATGTTCAAACTTGTCGGTGCATCTAACATTATTAGTCAAACATAACATCAAAAGGAAGAAATCGTAACTGATCGTGCCAAAGAGATACAATAAATCGATATTACCACGAGACCATTTTTTCCTACTAGTATTTTATAGACACCCAATTATATACCTACTAAATATTCCCTTCTCTAATGTTCATCAATATCTCTATTACATTCAATGTAATTCATGTCCAAATAATACTTCGAACCCCACCATTTACATCAACCAATGAGACGACTCGCGTTATCTATCGTATACGTGCAACCAATTACAGCGCATGTTGGTATCACGCGATCCACCGCGTCTACAGATAAGCCTGCGGCACCATTTCGTCTGCCTGTACTGCAGCATGCAAGACAGTCAAATTGACTTGTTTCAAGCTGTAAAGAGCTTGATCCAGGATGATCCAATCAATGCACAGAAGATATTGCATCATGGAACATGATAGGTACCATATATATAGAGGTCTTCCCGGGGTGGTCAAAAGCGTTTGGAACGCCAACCTGATTACTCTCCGAATACAAGACGTATTTGGAGCACAGGAATTTTTTAGATAAAAAAATGCAAGTTAATCCGCAAATTACGGAACGCTTTAAAATTACAAAAAATAGTGAAACGTTTGACAAAGAAATTAGACAATCGGATGAAGAGTTTTTGTTAGAAACATCACTGTTTGTACCGGAAACAAGGTACAATCAATGTGTTAAATATTTAGCGAAAGGAGTGACTGCGACAAAGTTGTTATTACAGTCTCTGGGTAGTATATGTCCGCAACCGGAAGGTTGTTTGCTGTATTTTTTCATTTTATTGTTATTTTTTAACATGTCGGCGTCGCAGCCGGAATCCAAACGTGGATGGGTGCTACCAGGATACAAGTATTTGGGACCAGGGAATTCTTTAAACAGGGGACTGCCAGTTAACAAGCTGGACAGTGCTGCAAAAAAGCATGACGAACTATACGATGGCATTGCCGAACGCTTTAAAATTACAAGTAATCGGCAAAATTTTGCAAGAGAAGTAAGACAATCTGATATTGAGTTTTTGCACGAAGCATTGTGGTTTGCGCCGGAAACGACATACGATCAATTTGCCAAATTTACAGCGATATGTGGAATCTGGACAAAGTATTTGGTGGAGTCTATGTTTGGTGTTTTATATCCATAAATAAATCTGAATAAATCATGATTTGTATGGAAATCGCTAAACCGGCTACGAACACAGGCGGGCCATTATAGGGGTATAATGTACAACTGGGGCTTTGCTCCAAGAGAGTACATCCAGTGCAAGGTTTTCCCCCAAAACCGTAAGAAGCTTAAGAACACCTGATGCTATACAGTGCGACAATCATCACGCGAAGCCCGTGTTGCAATAATCAAGTAGCCAAGGTTCTTTTGTTGACAAGAAAGGCAACATTCTTGTCCCAACTAACGTTTCATGAGGGATTTGATGGACTTGGCAGACAAGGCAGATGGCGTGCTCAATCATTGGGCCAAAAAATAATGAAATGTTATTGGTTGTATAATTATTCCTCTACACGAAAAGAAGAACTCAAGAATTCAATGAAGAATCAAATGAACGTGCTCATGGACTACTTGATTAAGCTATGTAGGGTTGTTTTTTGCTATTAGGTTTGATTTATATTGATACAATATGTTCTGTTATTTTAGGTCTAAGTGCAACCTAATTTTTGACAGTACCTATTGAATAAAAAGATATAAAAGAAACAGAAGTTTTTTTTTAGGTTATAATTTTCACAGCGCCATGCGGTCTGTCAAATTACCTTCGCAGCGTCACCGTTGCAGCGTTGTCGACATATCAGCCGATCCCAATAGAATATTTGAGAAAGGAGTAGACACAGACACACACAAGTACAACACAATTTGAAATTAGTAAGGACTTTAAGTTCGCGATCGAATTTACCAAATCAAATATACCAATGACTTTGGTAGTAGGGCTGGTTGGTTGGATAGTTTTTGAACATCATCGCGTAGTATTTTCACTAACTATTTAGCATTTCAAATCAAACACAGTAATGCTGGCAAAATGGAATCCACTTTGACGACTGTCGCGAAACTGGACTTCTATCACCAGTAGAAGATTAACGAAGGAAGCAAAGTAAAGCTAATCTAATCGTATTGCTATCCGCCACCTATCCAAACATACATACTTTATCGATCACATTGGCAAATCACACTTTAAGTGTTACGAAATGATACCACTGTGTTATGATAACTAGTTACTCTAATATTTTAACTATCAAATATGTACAGTTTAATTTCATCATCATCATCATCATCATCATCTAATCCAGACAGTATTACAACAGCGATGAATGGCGAGAGCATTTTTCTTAAATTTTCTTTATCTCCCAGTGGCTTCGATGAAACCATTCCTCGTTTACCTAAACTCCTTAGTAACAACCTATCGTTCTCAGTTTTGAGTGAATATACCAAAATCCAGACATTTTTATCATTCTCATTTATAATAACACTTGTAAATGTGACAAATATGAGTGTGGCTTCCATGCTGCGCTAATTGTGTAGTCAAGGCCAATTTTGGGACAGGTTGCAACTTGTCACCGGTCACTGGCCGAGCGACACTTGTTATCTCTGAGATAATAATGTTATCAGAGATAAACCGTCTCGCACTAGAGCAATTTATTGCAAAATGAGACACTAATAATTATTAAACATAATTCGGTATTGCAAAGTCTAGTTACGACAATGTCTATAAATGCGTCGCGTTTTTGCTTGAAATCAACATGCTTACGCAAGAATAAAAGCGAGATCATAAAATTAGACTTTATTTCATTTAGATCTATAGACATGTATAATGTATATGCTCAGATTGGTCAAAACTAACATAGGTTTTAATATTTCAATTTAATTATTAATCGTATATGGTGCTTAGATGGTTCATATTCTGAATTTAATGTCCAAACAATACTTAACTCACGATTAGTAATAGCAAAAATATCTATGAGGCCCACTCAACCGGTTGTATTCGCCAATACAACCAAGATATTACTTTGGTACTACTACCTATTATCATTTAGCCAAGTCCTTGAATAGGCGGTAAAGAATGAATGATATTTCACTCTACCTTTGCATACTTCTTTCGCTCAACATTCATCAATCTTTTCATAAATTTTTGCCAGTTCCACAAACTCTTTATCTTATGACTCTTGAGCATGTTTTATTTAGTCGTCATTGGTATTGTACGGCCTCTGGTTGTGATTCTAGAAACTTCCATTCAGTTTTTTCCCAAATGCCCAAATCACCGAAGTCATTTTCATCTATGCAATGACACGTTTACTCGATTCAGCCGTAACAGAGTTAACTAAAATACCACATTTCCACTGCTCTCAATAATCCTTTTTTGTTCTGTCCCTTTACTCTGATAGTCGTTAATTAGTTCTACAAGACATGCTCGAACATGTCCAAACATGTTGGTGCATCGAACGTTAAAAAGGTAAAAAAAACAAAACTGATTGTGCCAAAAGAAGAAATCGCTAAACAATAATATATTAAATATATTCTACTAATAACATACTAAATGTTCTCGTTCCTAATATGCACCAATATGTTTGTTACATTAAAAACTTATTGTCAAAATAATGCTTCAAACCCCAAATTCTATGTCTACATAGTATCCCCACGTGACTTATATGGACCTATCAGAGGCGCCCATATTGGCATCACGTGGTCCACCATATTTAAAATCTAATAAAATGTGAAAATGGACACTTTTTCGAGCATTTTTATGATATATCAACGCATGTCTTTTTGAGGTTTGTTAAAAGTTTTTGTATAGCAACCGGGACCTAAACGTGAATTAGAACTCTCACAATACAAGTATTTGAGACCGAAGAATTCTTTATATCAGGAAATGCTAGTTAATTCGCAAATTACAAAATGCTTTAGAAATAAAAAAAACCGGCTGAAATTTGAAGAAGAAATTAGGCAATCTGGTGACGAGTTTTCGATTGAAACATTGTTATTGACGTCAGAAACAAGATACAATCGATGTGTTAATTATTTAGCGAGAAGGGTGACCGCGACAAAGTATTTATTAGAGACCGTGGCTGGTCTATGTCAGAAACCAGAAAGTTATTTGCTTTATTTTTTTATTTTATTGTTATTTTTTAATGCATCGGCGCCGCAGCCGGAATCCAAACGTGGTTATGTCCTACCGGGATACAGGTATTTGGGACCAGGGAATTCTTTAAACAGAGGACAACCAGTTAACCAGCTGGACAGTGCCGCAAAAAAACATGACGAACAATACGGTGTAATAGCTGAACGCTTTAAAATTACAAACAATCGGAAAGAGTTTGAAGAAGAAATAGGGCAATCTGATAGAGAATTCTTGAAAGAAGCATTTTTATTTGTGCCGGAAACGATATACGACCAATTTGCTAAATTTATAGCGATATGGGGATCGGGATAAAGTATTTGGCAGAGTATAACATTGGTGTATTGTATCCGTAAAAACAAATGACGATTTGCTTCATATGTGTTCATCAAGTGCTGTATAGAAAGCTGTTTAGAGATGTGATTGTCTTTTAGGTTAGATTTGTTATATAGATAAAATGTGTTATATGTTATAAGTCTATGGGTTTTATTTTTATTGTAGTATTGAATAAATAGAGATGAAATTTAATACAACATGCGTTTTTTTTCGCTATTTTCACTGAGCCTAGTTGTTTGCTACATTTTTGTTAAGGTTATAATTTTCACCGCGCCATGCGGTTTGTCAAAATACCTTTGCAGCGTCACTGTTGAAGCGTTGTCGATATATCAGCCGATCCCAATAGAATATTCGAGAAAGGAGTATACACACACACACACAACACTTTTAAATTAGTAAAAACTTTGCATTCCCAATCGAATTCACCAAATCAAATATACACAAAACTAATGACTTTCACATCTTGATGACTTGACATCATCGCTCAGTATTCTTTCTATTTTGAATTTCAAACCAAATACAGTAAACTGGCAAAATGGAATCCACTTTGACGACTATCGCAAAAGTGGACTTTTGTCAATTGTATACAGTACTTGGCTAAATGAAAGGAATGTTAAGCTAATCTAATCATATCGTATTTGCAATTATAAGTAGATACATACTTTAGCGATTTCACATTATATGCCTTATGAAATGATTCCATTCACTGGCTACGCTAACATGTTAATTGCTCTAATTTAGTACAATAAAGTAGACTGAATAGTGAAGCGACAAGTTGACATTTTTTAACCTCAAAATGCACAACGTGGTTTTTGCGTGCCGATAATTTTCATATAATATTTCAGCAAAATGTTGTACTTTTATATCATTTCACTGACTGATTGAAAAGTTGACCTGATAATTATATCTTTAATGCCCAGACACACCGGTAACCTGTTGAAATAAATAGAGAGACCGATTCTGTGCTTTAAAGAGAAACGGTGTTATACAATCCTTTTAAAATCTAAGGGTCTTAATAATAAAGACTGTATAACAGTTGCATAGTTGTTTGTCCCTTTCCATTCAGTTTCAATTTGTCAAAGAACAACAAAGACAAAAATTTGTATGACCATACGACCGTTATACAATCATCATTAGTAGGACCGTATATGTAACTTACCCTGTTCTTCCAGCATCTCCATTCTCTTTCTCTCAACCTCCATCAAGCTGTCCAAAGTCCTCTTCCCCAGAGAATTCATATCCGTATCACTTGAAAGTAAGGGAGCATCTATGGTCACTTTGGATATCCTATCTATATCATCCTGCGAAGGAATCTTATCTGAAATACGGTTAAAATCTTTTAAGCTCGGTTCGTCTCCACAGCTTTTCCTGTGCAAAAATTTCGCAGAGTGACAACTTTCGAGCGAATTCTCCGCGCTTGCAACACTGATTTCTTCCGTCGTCTCTTCGACTATTTGATTGTTAACCTTGTCCGGGGAAAGAGACTTTGCTTTCACATATTTGTTCTCGATTGTAATCGGCTTAGGATTCTTTATGTAGCGTGTCTTTACTTCTTCATCGGCTTCGCGAGTTTTTTTTCCAAAGGAATCTTTTTTCATTATTTTCCCTAACGCTGCAAAAGTGGGGATCTTAGACGAAGAACTGCTTTTGACGGGGCCCGTATCTTTCTTCTCTTTCTTTTTAGAGTTGCGCAAACTGTTAAACCTGTCAAGCGGTAGATCGCTTTCAATGTTCTCGTTGTTGTAGAAAAGGTTTTCGTTGAAACTCTGCGACATTACATCGACTTTTTCAGGCGATTTCGGTTTCTTTTTCCTTTTCAGCGAATCGAAATTCCTTTCCCAGAATCCTTTCTTTTCCTTTGAAGGTTTAGATGGACTATCGCTGCTTCGATCTACTAGCTTTCTTTCTATATCGACTGTCATAGACTGAGACATTTGATCGATAGAGTTGAATTTTTCTTTGATCTCTTTCGTGTGCGCTTCAAAGTTTTTAATGTCTATATCATCACTGTCACTGCTTTGCGGTGAATAGCCAAATTCACCAGATTTAGCTCTAGTTTGATCTGTATAGAAGGCGCTGTCTGGAGATTGAGCTCTTTCAATCTCATTTAACTTTGCTACGATAGGTTTCAACTCCTTCTCTATAGTTTGCACTTTAGATGTTAGTTCTTCAACTCGGTTTAGAAGTTTCACGTATTCTGCGTGTAAGACTTTGGTCTCGTCTAGTGCTGAAGTTAAATTGTTGTTGGCTTCAGTTTTGAGTGTGAGGATTCTGGTCTTCTGAGCTTCAATTTTCTTCGTGAGTAGAATTATGTCGTTTTGGATGTCTTCCCTATTTGATAATCTGTAAAAGAAATGATATAGTTTTAGACTGTGGTTGTGTGATTGTGATATGTCTGAGATTGACCGTGTGCGGCGGAATGCTGCGAAGAAAAGGCACGTTGGCGAAGTTCACCTCAGGTTATAGAATGCGTGTGGAAGGCTTCAGGTGTTTAGTGAACTTTGTGAAAGCAAAAGGGTGTTCAAGCCCCGTTTTAAACGGTGCCAAAATAAAAACTAACGCCCTCGCTGAGTCATTCAAATTGGTCTAGGGCTGCGCGCCTTCTTCCCATTTCCAATTATCCAACTCTAAATATATCCAGACGAAAAGCATCATCCTTCAGAAATAAAAACAAAAGGGTTTTCTAAGATTTTGGAAATTCGACCTGGCCCTTCTTAAAGGCCTTTAAGGAGCTTTAAAGACCATATCTCTTAAAGTCTCCTATCAGACCGAACTGGAGTATACATAGATCTTGAATAATGCCTTAGGGAGTATCTTCTTTGCCAAAGATGTGGTAAAAATCATTAGAACATGACTAAAGGCAAATCCCAGGCCACGATCGATTTGGCATTCAGCATCTACTGCAGAAGCTGCGTCTAGGTTTGGAAATGTTCTTTTCCCTCTGTGTCACGCGATCATAACTGCCTGACAGTTAAGGACGAACTAGTCGTTTATTTCTCCATACAACCGTACTTGGGTGATTACACCACTACTTGACGTTTTAAGTCCAAAATTAAGAATAATATCGATTTATCTCTTCATTATCTAGGTCAGCCTGCTAATTATACAGAAAATAAATAAGCGGCTTAAAAGTAATGAGCCTTCAAACATCTGTATTTTAGCACGTATTTTAACGCAAGTTTGGACGTAAATAAATTACAAAAGAATTACGAAAACTCCAAAATAATGTACATACTGACAAGCTTTAGTTTATTGATATTTGAAATAACTTTGGTCTGACTAAATACATTCAGTAGTTTTGTCGTAAAACCCCAAGCACCAGAAGCCAATTCGTACATTTTTGCGCGCCGGTTTGCGACTTTTCGGTTTTCATCGCGACTTTACGAGAGTGTGTAATTGTGTATATGCGAGCATTAGCCTCATACTACTCATCGCTGCAGAGTCTTACCTTGTCCCACGAATGTTAGATGAATGTTAGACGAAATAGCATGCATTTTAGGCGCGCCCACCGATTTTTTCGCTTCATGGACTAGTAGGCTCTTAATTAAAAAAAATAAGGTACTACTTGAAAAAACTTTTAGCAGATTTTTTTCAACAACATACCAAATATTTTTACTGTCATGGACTTAACTCATGTAAAGTGAAAGCAACCACACTCGCTCTTGTGTATATGTTTTGTAATTTTATTAAGCTACTTACAATTCCGACTCCTCTTCCAAATGCTGGAACTCCAGGTCTTCAAATATCTTGGTCTCATTGTCCAATATATCCTGGGCGTTCTGTAGCTCCTCTAATGTCGCTGCATTGGTCTTCATGTCTTTCTCTAACCTGAATTAAAAAAATTATATGAACGAGATTCGTTCACATTCGTTTAATACTATGAGATAACGAGACGAGCGGGTCGTTTGCCTGATGGTAAGCAGAACGCCAGCCCATAACAATTGGGATGATGACACACAAAATACAAAATTACTGTCGTCATACAGGTTTAAAGACATCATCCTGTAGAAATTTAAATGGTACCATCAGATTCATTACATTTCAATGGATAAAAGAATGTATGACAACTATGTACTTAAACGATTACTTAAACGCAATTTTTCAGGACCAAATCAACAAAATACATGTTTTTAGTACAGCTTTACGGCACGCGTAGAACAAGTGACGTCAGATGTTCTGTCTAATTTGTATGGGGCGTTTTAGCGCTTAGTAGGTAGATAGGCCTTATCAGATGAGATCGCGATCAAACGTAAGCTTATTTCAAATTTAAAATAATCGGCTATGTAACACTTACCTCTCAGCTTTCAAAGTGGCGATCTCCACTCTATCCCGCATCTCGTTCTGTCGCGCCTCCTGCTGTTGTTTCAACTGCTTGATCTCTCCCTCTATCCCCTTGGCTCTGTCAACCAGATCCACCTTCTTCTTCTGTTCTATGTTGAGTATCGCTATTTCCGAGTCGTACTCGCCTTTGATGAGAGCTTTCTCCATTTCCAACTGGAAAATTAAATTATTGATTGGTATTAGCAGTAATTTCGCTTGTTTGCTGTCCTCAGTTTCTTCCACGTGGTTTCATATTTTTTATGCTATTTGGTAACGAGACGAGCTGGTCGTTTGCCTGATGGTACGCATAACGCCGGCCCATAACAACTGCAGTGCCACTCAGAAATTTGGAACACAAAGTCCTGCGCGGCACTGCAGTGCGCCCGCTACCCTGAGACATTAGGTATTAAGTCTCATAAGCTCCGTAATTTCACTGGCTACTCTGCTCATCAAACCGGAACACAGTAATGCTCGCACATTACTGCTTGGCGGCTGACTACACGAGCAAAGCGGTGGTACCAACCCAGACGGAGAAATCAAGCCAAAAGAGTCTCACAGGAACCATGCATTTTTCCAGGATTAACGTAGACTATGATACTCTCCGGTGCATAAACTTTATCTATGCCAAAAATCCCGTCTTCAGTTGCCGCGTAAAAGAAGAACAAACCTACATTCCAACAAACATACTTTCGCATTTATAATATACGGATTCTATAATACTCTATAGATTCTAGACGATTCTATCCATGGTTATAACAATCCAATAGTTGTAACCATCATCGTTATAACAATAAAACGGTTGTAACCATAAAATGGTTGTAACCATCATGGTAATAACCATAAAATAGTTGTCATCATCATGGTTGTATCCATCGTGGTTGTAACCATAAAATAGTGGTAGAGCCTTTTTCTAATGCTCGCATCGAACGGCTACCACTCTCAGATTGAAAATATGTCAGCAAGTACCTGCATTTGAATGCCTGTAATTCTATTCTTTGTTTAGCGTAATCTTCGACCGCATCATCACTTACGATCAAGTGAGATAGTGGTACAAAATCTAATCAATTTAGTAAAAAATCTTACCTCTCTCAAGATATCGTCTTCTTGAGACCTTATTTCAGTCATTTTACATTTAATTTCGTGTATTTCCGTAACCAATTTTCGTCTTTCTTCTTTCAATTTTTCATATTTAGCTTTTAAATCATCTATATTAATATCCAGCACCGAATGATCTGTAAACTCTTCCATATCAATATTCTTAATATCATCCGTTAAATTCTTTATAATTTTCTCTCTCTTGTTCTGTTTCAAGTCATTTTCAAATGCCTCCAACTCAGGAATGTCAGCCATCAGTTCTTTTTTAACGTCATCAAAGCTTTGATTCTTCTGTATTTCTTTGGGAGAATCTTCTTTGTCAATTATTATCTTTGAATATCTAAATTCTATATCATTCGTCAGTTCTGCGTCGTCTATCATTGGTATTTCTTCTTCGAGACTAAGTTGCTTCTCTATCCCTGTGAAGTTCTCATTTACTTCTTTATCGCCTTTATCGGAATTTGGAGTACCTTTTCTATCTTTCCCATCTTCTCTTCTAGAAGCATCTACATTTTTATTCGGAGTAAAGTTAGGTTTTTTACTATTGTCTACAGGCGGAGGACTGGGGAAAACGAAATATTGTGGCGCTGTTACATTCTTGTGTGCAAACGTAGTTTTTATTCTAGTTCTAGGGCTATTAGTAGTTGGAGATTTAGGTTTAAGACTATTATACACATTTCTATTCACGTAAACATTTTCATACGGACTTGGACTCGGTATAGCTGGTATTTTAGGAGTTTCAGAACTTTGGTTATGTCTTAAATTAACTGGACTAGGATTATCATCGAATACTGGTATCCCTATTTCATCCATTCGGCCGACGTTTTCGTAGTTGTTGTCGGGGAGGGTGACTTCGGGTGTGAGTTCTGTAGGGGTTGAAACGTCGTAGTTCTCGTAGCTGGATACGTTTCGGGTGGGAAGAGATTTGCTTGGAGAATTGCTATGGGTGTGACTAGTATCAAACCTGGAATGGAGAACACATTTAACAGTTATTAACTACTGATGAGTTAGAGGGGTATGATAACATAACATATACACTTACACACTCATACCGTATGAGAGTACAACATAACATATACACTTACACACTCATACCGTATGTGAGTGTAAGTGTATATGTTATGTTATCATTAAAGGATCAATATATTCATGCGTTTCTACCGGCAACGTTTACATTAGATTACTTTTCTTGAGCACACTTTTCTATCTTCGTATGTAAGGATCGTATATGCAAATGGGTAATAAAGGATGCGCTTGTGGATTTAACGGAATTCTTTTATATTAATTATTACTTTTAAAGGCTTATTTAAGAGAACAATAACACAGCTTTTATTTGCTAGATCTCAATTTCTTAGTGTAAGAAATTGCCACGTGATATAGATAGATAGATAGATAGAGAGATAACTCTTTATTGTACACCAACATAATACAAAAGTGAACATAACTAAATAAGGTATATTAAGTACAATGGGCGGTCTTATCGCTAAATAGCGATCTCTTCCAGACAACCTTTGGATGGAGAGGAATTAAGAAAGGGTACACGACGGTGGTGTATTAATTTAGTTTTTTAAAATTATCTTATAAACAACATAAATAAATACACATCAATATATATAAATATATATATATACATATATATAAATATAAGCTATATATATTTTTATAGAAAGAAGAAAGAAAGCCAGTCGTTTGCCTGATGGTAAGCATAACGCAGGCTATTATTGAGCGATGAGCACCCGAATCGCTCAATAATAATCACAGTAAATATCCAGTCAGAGACCGGTGTCTATTCTGTCGTTTCATATGTAAACCTAAGTTTAGTTTCGCTCTCTCTCTTTCCAAAACAGAACATGAGGAAGAGATGGAATATGTTTGATAGATCTAAATTTAGTTTTACAGCTGTAAAATATCTTCTATCCTTGATAAATTAGACGCCGCTATTTGCCGTTAAATTTACACTTGACATAAGCAAGTGCATTAATTTGACAGGTCTAAAATACCCCTTACAATTATTACAAATAAAAAAAGAATTTTCCAAATAGGTTTATAAATGACAGAGATCTGAGGTAACAAACATAAAAGACAAAAAAAAGTACCCACTGAATTGATAACCTCCTTTTTTAGAAGTCTGTTAAAAATTTATTCTATCTCTTTCTCATTTAGAAAGAGAGATCGTAACAAAAATTAGGTTTAGTTAAGACGTGACAGAATCGACACCATTGTCTGAATTAGTAAATAATCGTGAAAGTTTAAAACTACTTTTCTGTTTTCTCTACAAACTTACTTATAATATCCTGCGCTAGTTTTCACAAAGTTAGGATTGTTGAACGCGACGCTTCGAGGCAAGGAGCCGTTGGTGATTATTTTGTTGTGTGACCGTTTCTCTGTAGGCGTTATGGGAATACCCGCACGGAAATCTGGAAATGAAAACGTAATAACTACACTCTTGCGCATTTAAAATATTAAGTAGAAAGTAGGTTAAGCAATCTCCTAAAGACAACCTTAGACTACAATTTATAAAGATATACCTATGACACGCAGTCGAAAACAGACGGAAGCTACTTGATTATAGTTATACCTGAAGTGAGTTGCCTCTGGTACTCAGTGAAGATGTCCAATATCTCCTCCAGTCTCTCCATTTCTGCTTCCTTCTTCTCCTCCTCTTTGACTCTCTCCTGGTAAGCCTGGAAAAGTAGAATGGAAGGTTTGTAACATTTATGACTTCACTGAGAGCAGACTTGAGATGGAGCAGTTAAAACAGAAATTTGAGTGCTAATTGTTTTATTTTACATAATTTCTATAAAGTTCTGAGTGGCACTACAATTGTTATGGGCCGGCGTTATGCTGACCATCAGAAAAAAGACCTGCGTTGAAGAATATTACCACACAGACTCAGCGCCGGAAGACAGACGGAGTGGTTCAGTAACACTTGCGCGACCGCATTGTCGCTTACCATCAGGTGAGATTGCAGTCACAAGCAACGAATAAAAAAAATGCTAAACTTAGTTAGACTAGAACTGGCTCACACCTATAGGTGCTTGAAGACAGATTTACAAATTAAGGGCGGAAGCCAGGCGAGTACCAGAAAATGCTCTACAAGCAAGCAACGCCCTACCACCCTTTACTGCCAACCTTATGCAAACAAAATTGGCAAGAAAGTAAGCAGACGCGGTAAAGGTGCCTGCTTCACACATATTTATTGTAATCGATAACTGAACGTGTAGAAAGTGTGGCAAATCAAATATTTATTGTAATAGCGTCATAGGACGTTAGATTAGATACACGCAAAGGGCCGACCGGCGCGCACACATTTAAACCGCGTTCGGTCACTTGAAGATAATATACCTTTTGTTTTTTCTATTGACAATATGCCTGAATCTATCAAGCAAGATAAATTACTTCCTAATTTCAAAATATGGATTCAAAATAAGGAGAGGAAATTCGTTAAGTATATAAAATGCACAAGGCAAGTTATAGACAAAAATAAATTTAGCAACATGCCAAATGAGATCGCCACCTATCTAAACTTGCATAATACGACCATTGTTTCCGAAGAACCATTGCCTCTCTCTTGGCGGATTCTGATGCACAACAACGCTAAAACACCACGGTGGATGGAATTCCGATCAAGTGGCGGAAGGCTATATAGATAATTCTATTCAAAACAAATTTAATATCACCCAGGGTATCACAGGACGCATCAATATTTTCCCAACTAGTCCACGACCATGACATGAGAGGATGAGACAACTCAGCTGATTCTCTGTTTAGAACATTCGAACGAGGGACCCTCAAACTTGGAGCTACGTGTATCTCCCACGTTTACCCCACAGACACTCGACACTCATATTCACAGATGAAATTAAGTTACCGGGAAAAACACCTCGTTAAGTATCCAGAATTGTACAAATTATACATTTAATTTTTAATAAAATAAACTATTTAATATTGCATTGGGTTATTTTATTTACTCGCAATCGTAGTGAAAAGTAGAGTGTAGGTCACACACGGCGCTAAAAAACTCATTTTAACTCGGTTCCTATTTACTCAAGAGATCTGTGATTTACTATTAATATTTTTAATTTTATTAAAATTAATTATGATGTGAAAAAACTACCTTGTATATATAATGGGTAATTTTAGTCCTTTGTATAACAATCTACTATTTGAGAAATAAATTCGTTAACCATTTAATAAAATTTTCATTTATGTTTTCGTTTTCTTGTGCAATAAAATGTTATTGTATAGTATTGTGAACGGTTATTACCATGAATTATTAAACTTACCATACTGCAAAATAATTTATCAATCTTTTTGATGATGCCATTGTATATCTGATTTTTAACGTGCAAATCTTTCAACTTGACTTCGTTGATTTCATTCCCGAGCAGAAACACGTTGCTGTTCTGTATCGGCGACCCAATATTATTCAAAATAGATTTCTTCTGACTGGTAACACTGACTGCCGCCATCTTGGATATTTCCAATTTCAAACCATCGTAAGATTCTTTGATTTGTTCCTCTAGCTTGATAATCTTCTGATCGATATTATTTTCGTGGTCTTTTGTTTGTTTTATGTAATGATTCGTGAGGATTGTATTAATTGTTTTGTATATTTTTATATCGTTTCGTAGCTTGTAGACTACGTCGAGTTTTTCGTTAACGCTGGTTGAGATATCGATTACTTTATCGATGTGGTCGGGTCGATTGTATTTTGTATCGAGTGATCGTTTCAGATCTTTGAGTGCAATGGTGTTTTTCTTGATGTGACCGACGAAGCGTTTGATTAATTGTTTGTGTGTTGGTTCCTTTTTCGGTTTCACTGACATATTTGTCTTTATATAGTACTTATGTACTCTTGAAAATATCACGTCTTAAAAGGATTTTGATATCACAGATGATAACGTTAAATTAAAATAGCAGCTTTGTTTTGATCACTGCATAACATGCGTAATAGCTATTTTTCACTGTTATCACAACGTTTATTATTCAATCATTGTTCGTAAACCAACACTTTTTTTACCTTCGTTTAGTTTTAATTACTGCTCAACTGATCGATGACATAATTGTTACATAAATACTTTTTAACGTTTTGTTTTTCCATACATCTCACGCAAGGGCTCTATTTTTTAAATCACATTTTTTTTCCACCGCTCTATGCAACGTATACGAGAAGACTAGTACCAAGATTTAAAAAATGAAAGTAAGCCTTGGTAGTAATCGATACGAGCCGACACAACTTACTATTAATATTAATCGGTGGTACTAATCGATTAAAATTCAACTTTATGCCTATAAATTTAAAGGTCGTCTTCGAGCGATGTAACGGTAAACGTATTAAACGTACTAAAC
This sequence comes from Crocallis elinguaria, assembly GCA_907269065.1. NCBI lineage: Eukaryota > Metazoa > Arthropoda > Insecta > Lepidoptera > Geometridae > Crocallis > Crocallis elinguaria. The sequence continues at coordinate 16,054,118 of OU026073.1, forward strand.
ATTTGTAAATGTTTAGAATTTGTTTTTACGCTTTAATTGTATATACATAAGGTTTATATTACTTGAGCGATTGTTGTATAAGAGACGAGCTCTTCATTCATATAGCCAGTAGGAACTATTTTTTATGCTACTCTATAGTATATATATACAGAGTGGTTAAAACCTTTTTATTGCGTAATAATTCCTGTTATAATAGGTCGGGGAAAAAGTTTCTTCGCATTTTTTAAGAAAATTCAAAACATTTTTTAATATAGTTTATTTACATTTAACTAAAGTATGTAGGTACCATTTTGTTCGATAACTTTTTGGCATCTTGTAGGTAGGGACATGATCCCATTGCTATATAAATTTTGGGACTTCTGATCAAAATACCGCGACAAGTGGTTTTGGCAGTCCTCTCGTGATGTTAACCTGACACTGCCTAAAGAATTCTGAAGAGACCGAAACAGGTGGAAATCTGAAGGTGCAAGGTCAGGACTATACGGCGGATGCATTAACACCTCCCAGCCAAACTCTCTTAATTTTTTCTGAGTGGCTAAAGACGTGTGAGGTCTAGCGTTATCATGAAAAACCATGAAAATGAAAACCACACCCCTTCTGTTGATTATTTCCGGCCGCTTTCTCTCAACTTCTTGCTTTAATCTCATCAGTTGTTCAGAATCGATGGTCCTGCCTGGTGGTAACAGCTCATAATGAATAATGCCCTTCCAATCCCACCACACACACAGCATCACCTTGTTGCGAGTTAACCCGGGTTTCGCCACAGTCTGTAAAGCCTGACCGGTCTTTGACCACGACCTTTTTCGCACGTTCTTGTCGTACGTGATTCACTTTTCATCACCAGTTATCAGCTTCTTCAAAAATGGTTTGGTTTCATTACGTTGTAGTAAAGAATCACAAATGAGTACACGGTTCATTAGGTTTCTTTCAGTGAGCTCGTGAGGTACCCAAATATCGAGCTTTTTTGTGTACCCAGTTTTTTTCAAATGCGCCAAAACTGTTTTGTGGTCAATTCCCAGTTCTTCAGCTACGTCGTAACTACTGATATGCCGATCTTGTTCCACTTTTTCAAAAATGGCATCCATTTTATCCGTAATAGGGCGACCAGAGCGACGTGCATCTTTGAAATCAAAATTTTCGGATTAAAAACGCTTAAACCAAATTTGTGCTACTCTCACAGACACTGCACTAGGTCCATAAACATCGCAAATTTTTTTCGCGGCTTGCGTTGCGTTTTTACCTTTTTTGTAGTAAAATTTTAAAATGTATCGAATTTCTTCATTAGATTCACTCATTTTGACAGTACGAAAAACAAATGAAAATCACACATTTTCCTAATTTGAATTTGGAATTATGTTCTTTAAAATTTAAACTTTCATATGATACCAAAACCAGCCAGATACAAATAGTATAGCCAAAGAGATTTTATTACAAATTCATACATACTATAATGCGAAAAGACTTTTTCCCCAACCTAATATATTGTTTGCATGTATGTAAGCGATTGAATAGGGCAATAAAACCATTTGATTTATATGACCCAGTTGTGTAGGTAATGAAAAAGCACTTGAACTTGGATTTATTATTTTTATCTGTGTCAAAGATCTGTAACACCGGCGCCTTGACTTTAGTAACAATCATTTTAAGACTTCGATAACTTTTAGCACGTAACCTTAAATAAATGCATTTCGGCCTATGGCTATATTATTAAGTACATGAGTACTTAATACGCACGTATTACGATTGCAAACAATTGACACTCAAACGACTTTTTTTTTTCGTGAATGAGAACCAACTGACCAATAGGATAGCTACGTCATGTCAAATAGAAATGATTGCAATCCAAACTTTAATTCTGAAAAGTAGTTTTATTTATCGAATAGCTTAGGCTTTTAATAATAAATTGAAAAAAGTTTTTTTCTCTTTCAATTCAGTCTAAAATTGTCAAGAACAACAAAATCAAAACATAGTTTAACTAAACCACCGTTCAACACTGTTTATGATGTAATGAAGATGACACTCTAAGCCTTGAATAAGATTTAAAGTTTTCAAGTTTAGAGTTTGAAATACTCGTTGTCATTATAAATCCAGTAATAAACCTATTCTTTTATTCAACTCTCACAATAATCACAAACATTGCTCAGATAATAGGCGCATTTTTATAACACGTCCTTCAAGCTGATTAAAAGTGTGGATTTAGCTTTCGATAAATGATAAATGTCAATTTTGATCCTAGACCTAATTTCACGTCGCAATGCTAGAATAGAGAACCATTTTTAGGAACAAAAAGCTTAAAAAAGACTATTTTTTTTTGTAATCCTGTGACACCTGTCAAAGCGACTTAATCGAAACGTCGATGTCAAAATAATTTTATTTACTTCCACTAATTACCACGCAAGTTCATTGGGTAGGCATTGTAAGCATCACTTCACTATATACTTGTACTAAGGTATTTTAATATTACACATATAAGTACGCAAATATAGCCGAATTTGTCATAAGCAATAATTATTTTAATTATGATGATTACATATGATGAATAATTATGTTATACACATAATTTATATCAAGCAAAATCTGTCATAAAAATATTTTTAAACTTCAAATTCGCGCGCTTGTCATTTATTTTTTTCTAGTATTTCTTAGAATTAGAGCGGTTGCATCTTGTTTGTTTTTAGACAGCCTAATTTGTTTTATAAACAATTTTAAACTTAGAACTGAAACGCTCTTCACTTGTTTTCTAGGGTTTTAGAAAGCCTAATTTGTCTCGAACATATTTTTAAACTTTCGTCCGAATTTCACTTGTTTTTAAAAGCACCTTTTATCACAAACCGCAGAGCACAACCGCAAGGTAAGTAATTACAATATTAAGTTTGATGATAATATGAAACATATCGGCCTTGGCTTGTCGCATTGATACCCGCAATGTCTTATCTATGACGTCACCGTTCTCTTATCTTTAGATAGCCATATTGTTTTATATTAATGTAAATTCTTTATCAAATTCTTATTAACTGCCTTCCGTGTTGATAAGGCGTCGGTGATGTTTTTTCTCGGTAGATATACATTTCTAATTAAAACCTTGAATTACTATAAGCGACGCGACCACAAGTCGAAGATAGCGACCCTATAGATTAGAACTGTCTCTGAATTGCAGTTGCCGGAACACGTCGATAGATGCTTGGCGACAGAGGGTGCTAATTAGAGGGTGGTAACTAGCCAGGCAAGCATTAAAACCTGTACTACCACCATGCTACGTATCTTATCGATCGAAGATCTGTTGAAGCGTACGCTTTTTAAAATGATCAATACATTTCCATACAAAAAAATAAATTCAATTGAAAACTTGAAGCGCGCGGCATTTTCTGTGGTTTTTAAGTGTCTTCTAATCAACATCATAATTTAAGAAAATTCAATTTAAGAGGTCCCAACCCGCCATGCTTTCTGTACAAACGCTCGTACGTAATTAAGTATAGGTAGTGTTGTATAAATTTTTTCTATGCGTGTTTTGAACAAATAGGTATCTTGTCCATTATATCTAGAATTTTATGGAACGAAAAATTTAAAATTTTGACTATCCAACTCAGTAAAAGCCTTAAAAAAAACAGCCTATTTAAACAAATTTTACCTTGACTTTGGCCGTTCAGAATATTCTAGTAAATGTAAAAGTAAACAAAACATTTATATAGGATCCTTGGACATGTAATGGAGATTCTAAATAACACATTTTTTTTTCACAAACTTTTAAGGCATTTTCAAAAGCACGTACCTATTTCCTGGAACAAGTTTTAGGAAATTACCACGCACTAATTGTCTGCGGAAATTTTGTTTGGAAATTTATTACAGAATGCCACGAAGGCTTTGGCGTTGTCTCTCTTTTTCCGTAGTGCCTGTTTTTCTTTGATGAACCAACAAGCCTCTAGGCCGCTTTTGCGTTCTACTTAGGCGGGCCGGGAAGGGGCACCCGAATAAACTGAACGAAGTCCTTTAGTAAAATGCTGACGTTAAATGCTAAATAAATAAAAAAAAAATGCTATTTCTTAAATGAAAAATTCCGAATTTCAAAAACTCGTAAAACAAATGTTGTTGACCTCCAAGATTACATTGACCCCCTTTCGGATAACATACCAATTCAAACTCAGCCTATATGTGTAAAGTTTTATCTTTTTAGTAGGCGCTTGCTTCTAACGCCCGTCTGCATTTAAGTTTGACAGCTCCTAAGTCGACACTTATCTCCCTAGGAGGTACTTAGAAATGCAAAACTCGTTGCACTTATCTTAAGAGATTCCTTACTTTATCACACCAAAGTTGTAAGTCTTAACGCTAAGTAGGCGCTTAACAAGTGACAGAGTCAAACAAAACATGTCAATTATTTAAAATTCGCGCATGCTCGATTTTCAGTGTCAAAACCAACTAAGCCACAGAGTAGAATACATAGAAATAAAATACACTTTCGTTCATTGCATACTCTTACGAAATGTCAATTGTAGGAATAGTTTGTTAACTTGTTGGTGCAGAGGAAGTTTAAGCCAAGACTTCTTTTATCATTGGTATACCTCAAAGTTGGTCCGAATTTATTTTGAAAAATAATAAACTCTGTTGTCGATTCCATTTTTTGAATCCCGCAAGCGTTTATACAAAGTGTATACGTAAGCGGTATCCATTTTTAAGTTGAATATAGAATTTGGGAAGCTTTTAAATGCAGTCTTAAATGCATGTATTTATGAAAATTATGCATTTTTTGTGATTTTCATTTCTATTGTGTTAATGTGATGTTCTTAAAACTGTATAACAACAGTAATTATGTATTTTGTGTTTTATGCAACATCCTAATTGTCATACTTACGATTAGGCAAACAATCGTCTCGCTAACCGATAGTATAAAAAGTCTACTTACTTTAGAAGTTAAATAAAAAAAGATATACCTTCATCCTCATGCTTTCAGCATCCACACTTCTTTCGTACTGATTGGCGTACACTGGAGAGTACTGAGGATTCCTATCGTAGGCCGGCGATGGCAGGCACATCTTCCCGTTAACCTTCGCGTATTCACTTCTAGAACCTTCTAGAACGTTCTGCGCTTCTCTAGAATACTCGTTTCTAGACGCACCCGCTTCTAATCGCGTCGGCTCTTTGATGTATTCAACTGTTTCTGTTCTCGAAGCTTCTAGATTGTTCTTCGATTCTCTTGAATGTTCTAGATTGTTTTTGTCGTCGTTCCGTCTGTCGATGTTGATTTTGCCGTAGGTGTTGTCTTTGACTTGATCGTTGTTGACTTTCTTAGGTAGTTTGTTGGTGTCGTCGAAGTTTTTGACTATGTCTCCCATTTTTGTGTTGTTTCTAATGGCGACGTTGGCGTAGGAGCAGCTTTTGGCATCGACTGCATTGTTTTCATTCAAAAGTACGATTTTATCAGGTTTGATTTTGTTCATGTAGTTAGGAACTGTTTTGCCTCCTAGTACGTCTTTTGCAGGAGTGTTGACAGTCAAGGAGTTTGAGCTAAAAACTTTTGGGGAAATTTCGTTTTCTGTGGTAGTGTAAAATTGACTTCTACCCACATTTTTGTGTTGTTTCGCGTAGTATTCGAATTTTGACACTTTCGCCATAATACTGGTCATTTTAGGCTTTGTTTCTTGGTCTGAATTTGAGTCTGAAAAGTCTAGGTCGCGGTACTTTTTTGGTACGACTGGGGGTTTGGTCCTAGACATTTCTTTTAGGGTCATATCTAGTTCTTGGTCTAGTTGTGATAGGGAGTCTTTGTAGGTCTGCTTTTGGTAACATTGGTTGCTGGTTTCCATGTGGGTAACGTAGCCTGCGAACAAAAATAAATATCAATAATATTGAAATAGTTCTTTTTTCACATATTGAAATGACGCGACTATGTGTTTATAGTTGCTTTGGTAAACCACACGCCAAGTTGTCACTCATAACTTTGGATGTCAAAGTCGTTCCCTAAGATATCAACTTATAAATTGAAATAGAGCGTCCCAGGAAATAGATAAATAAGAAAGAAGAAGTAAATAGAGCATCAACTCACATAATTATCAATATTTCGTCTATGTATTGCAGTGCCACCAAGAACTTTGTAACACAAAGGCCTGCGCGGCGCTGCATTGCGCTCATTGAGACATCAGGCGTTAAGCCTAGTAATTTCACTATTTTGCTCATCAAACCAGAAAACAGTAACGCTTGCACGTCACTGCTTGGCGGCAGACTTCACGAGCAAAGCGGTGGTAGTTGGTACCCACCCAGACACACACACATTTTTAAATTACTATGGGCTTATTATTATTAGACTTAATACCGAATGTCTCCGGGTAGCGAGCCCACTGCAGGCCCACGCAGGCCTTTGCGTTTTAAAGTTCTGAGTGGCACTGCAATTGATATGGGCCGGCATTATGCTTACCGTCAGGCAAACGACCGGATGGATTCGTTATGAAATAGCATAAAAAAACTTGCAGAAGAGTTAGTCCTACCTCCTAGTGGTCTTAGTTATACATTACCTGTGAGCGAGTGTGTCCGAGCGGTAACTTGTGCGACTTTCAATCCGACGCACCATATTTCTAATCTCGACTCGGCCGCACCAATGACTTATATTAAGTTATGTGTGGATTATTCACAATGGCTCTAAAACGGTGAAGGAAAACATCGTGAGGAAACCGGCATGTTCAAGTACCACTCGAGGACATGTGACATGCACCAAGCCGCACTGGGCCCGCGTGGTGGATTATGGCCCATACCTCTCTCTGAGAGAAGGCCGGTATCCGGGTATCCTAGCAATGGGAGCGTAAGAGGCTGATATGACATTACCTGTCAAGCACTGCTCGTTGGGTGTAAACTGCGTGGGCGCCATGGACACGTGCGCCGAGGGGAGCACAGACTTCATAAGTTTCGCTTCGGCCGGGTGGTTAAATCGGAGGTAGTTCGACCGGCCTATGGTCAACATGCTTCCTGTAACGGGAAAAATATCACATTGATACAGTTACGACCTTGCACCGACGACCAGCAGGGTGATTTTCGGATAACCTTCCTAGTGAATTAAAATAACGAGGCCTACCACCATCTCTTAGAGTAGTATTACTTAAAATTATAAAATGCACTCCCTATTTTCCTATATGTTTGCCTTCTTTAGGGAGGCATCTAAGAAAATGTAAATACGACGAAAGAGTTCTGGGTTCCACAATACGGATCCTGAGGTGTGGGAACCAGGTGCTCCTCTACCCTATAAAACGTTAAGCCTTTAATCAAATTATCATTTTTTTTCATTTGTCATATTTTTCGACATGACTCCTCATATGCCTCTTACCCTGAGACAGTCGCGTCGGCTTATCCACCGGCAGTGTATCCAGAAGAGTGCTGCCAGCGACTGGGTACAGAGTCACGACACCGTGGGAGTTCTCCACTCGGCAGTGGACGCTGGCCACTCCCGTCCCGACGACGTAGATGTCACATGTCGGGTCGGAGCCGATGGTCACCCGCCCTGGAGTTTGGAAAGGTTGAAATTAAATACATTGACACAGTTGAATAAAGGATCATCAATGCTTCACACACTTACAACAGAACTCTAATAAGAGTTCTGTTGAAGAAGGCATCAAAGGTCACGTATAACTGACCTTGTTTAATAGGGTGCAGAGTGACTGCAGTGCTTAGCCGACCCGTGCCGAGGCTGACTAGGTGAGGCGTGTTGGTCGCCACTCTGGAATAGACGAACATTTAACACGTTAGTTTATCAGATGACAAAAGAAAAAATTAAGTTTATAATCCCCTGCTCGTCAAGGTTAAGCATTATCACTGCTTAACACAACCCAGCCGAACTAATCACAACGTCTTCACTCGTCTGATGTATGAGTTTTAAGCTAACCAATCACAACACACAGTCTTCCCTCGTCCTCCGCCAACATTTGTCGATTGTGTTCTCATGCAAAACTTGGATTATGCGGCGTCTAGGTTTACTGGTCTGTGGTTTTTGTCAATGTTCGTCGTAATCAAAGAATAAGAATAAATTTCTATAAACCTGATTAAAATCAAGTCAAAAATCAGGCAAAATTTGCTTCAAACAGATCTTATCATGTACCTAGATTGTAGATACTCTAAGTACGTACTAAACTGAGGATACTCATCCTTAGCATGTCACGATATTACGGTACGTACATATAATATGGACAACAAATTGATTCTCCAATGGTTCAGTTTTTTTAATTTCGAAGTACGGAAAACAAGAGACTCATCTATAAGACCATAAATAAAGTATAAACAAAGACAGGAAAACCGGTTCACAGATATTCAAAACGCAATTCCTAGAACAGCTTACCCTATGTAAAGGCTGCACTTGTAAGGCAACAACTAGTCGTAGGTACTAGTTACTTTGTTAGTTATGTTTGTTTTATTGCTTTATTTACAATAGTCTCAAGGTACTTCCATGCTCGGTCGGTGTAGGATTTAATGTTATTTTTAGTACTCTCTACATTGTCTTATATATTATTTTAAACTTTTATCAAAATGTATTTATTGTCTAGACGAGCAGCGTCCGCTGATACGTCTATTTCACACAGTGCTGAATGTGAGTAGTGATTTTCCATTTTTAGCAAGTTTTTATTGTTCGTTCGCAACATCAAGTTTATTTTTAAAGGAGTTTCTTGAGGTAGCAGATCTAACGTCTTCTGGTAGGCTGTTTCAGTTGAGGACAACTCTAGTCAGACCATTCACAGGTCCTTGGACAAACCAAACGTTTTAAGTCACTATTATTTGGCAGCGTATTTGATTCCTCGCCTTTAAAACTACATATTTATCTACCTTTAAACTCAACCGGTTCAGTAATTTAGCCATGAAGAGCTTACAAGGCAGGAGTATCTTTCAGATTTATAATATTAGTACAGATTTTAAGCGTACACGATATTTCCAGAAAACAGGTCATTAAAGAAATAAGTATTTTTATAAGATACAGTCATGCAAAGTCGTCTTCCCAAAACTCGGTGACTAAGTACCTATACCTACTCCAAATTTTCTTACAGTCCAAAGCTCTTGTCATCTCCTAAACTTTGCACCACCGCTTTGCTCATGTAGTCTGCCGCCGAGCAGTAATGTGCCAGCGTTACTGTGTTCCGGTTTGATGAACAAAGTATTAGTGAAATCACTAGGGTTACGAGACTTAAGTAATACCTAATATCTCAGGGTAGAGCGGAATGCAGTGCCGCGCAGGCCTTTGTGTTTCAAAGTTCTGAATGACACTGCAATTGTTATGGGCTGGCGTTATGCTTACCATTAGGCAAAGGACCCGCTCGTCTCATCATTCAATAGTTTAAAAAAACTTTATAGCACGGGTGTGGGGCACTAGCAGCTGCGAATATGCAAGGAAGCGACATTCTATTTTCAGTGGCGCCTGCGTCGCGCTCGCCTTGCCCTTTTTGCGGCTACGCCCTTTGGTATGGTAACCACACGGGTTATGTTAGTGGGATACTGATTTTGATTTAGTTGTTTTTTAAAATTCTTAATACGTTATCTCATTATCATCAGTATCAGCTAAGAAACTGCTGAACATCAGCCTCCCCCATGAAGGGGTATTTTAGTAAAATACACCACCCTTGGCAGGCGTCTTGGTGATCACAGTAGACCGAGGACAATGCTGCTGGCCATTCCCTGGATATTCCCTTAGCCGGCCCTTGCGACACCCAATTGAAGAGATGGGACGGTATTATTCTAAGGGGGTCCACACGGCAAATATATTATGCAACTCGATTTTCACCTACTTTCATACGTCAGTTTTGTACAGTGATTTCTAAGAGAAACGGATTCTAATTTGTCTATTTTTTTTCGTGGAGTTTTTACTCTGTGGCTCCGCCAATAATTGCCAACCGATTTAAATTATTCTTTTTTTTAATGAGTAGACTATACATCAAGGGTGCTGTTTTCATAAGTTTTCTTAAAGAATACTACCGTTAAGGGTGGAAAAGTGGGGGATGAAATTTCAACGCGATCTTTTCGTCGAAATCGGTTCCTGTTTTTTTTTCTATATTTTGTAAGTCATCTTCGGAGCTAAGTAATGAAATATTATTTTTAACTGTTGCGTTTAAATTGATAGTGACAATGAGTTTGAAGATGATAAATACGCTCAAGCTAGGATTGGAACAGCTGCCAAAACACACCCATTAGGTTCATTTTCAGTTTAAAAGTGGTTGATAGCCAAGTAAGCCCTTGTAAAGACCATTAAACTAATAATTTTAATATGTGTCTAATTAGTTTACAATAAAATACCAGACGAAATAAAGCACAGAGGCCAAGATTAAAAAAAATTATAAATGGTTGTTAAAATAAGTTTTTTGTGGAAAAATATATTTTCCAGACAAGCTTTTATAAAATACGTAATACTGTGTAATCTTGTGGCCACTTCAGGCTGAACAAAACTTTCCTAAATCCGAGGACTTTGCTTCATAATGGTCACTGTACACCGCCACCGCTGCAAGCTTGTGGTTTATTTGACTAACTCGTTATTAGCAGTACGCGGGAATTCGGTTTGTTTACTCTCCACAATTTATTTGCTAGTCTTATTGGAATTTACTGGAGGCAAATTGGAGATATTTGTCTGTTGTGTGGAAGAGTGAAGAATTTGTGTGTATTAATAACTTTTTTTACGGTCCTAGAAATATCTCTAGCAAATGTTTGCATTGCAAAGGCTTGCAGCTGGGAATATAACTCAATGTAGTTTACATTCAGTTACATTCCCAGCTCTCTTACTTTTTGCTCACGATAGATTATCATTTGTTTATTTCATGTGACCTTAAGTATTTTTTATAGTTACATAGAACAGTTATATTTAGTTTTTTATGGGTAATTACTGTTTCTCGGGTATCAAAAAGAGCCAAACGCAAAAGCTAATTTGGCTAAAGCTAATCAGCCCAAAAGCAGAAGTAAAATAACACGCAGTGCGTTAGCTAATCAACAAGTTTTTGTCACCCTCCTGACGCAAAGCAGTCCCAATTTGACAGAGATTATCGAAACGAGACCTCCTGTGCAACGCCTGATAGTTTCCAGACACGGTAGCTGTTTGAAGCGCATCACGTATAAGGCAGCCCTCCCACATAATTCATGATTGATGGATAAGCATCAATCGCGGACCACGAGAAAAGCATGGAAAAACCACGATCCCCGCTTGACGCATATCGTATCGTCATGGTTGTGGTTGGGGCTTGATGGAAATCTAGTCTGAGCACCCGATTCTACCTATGCTTCTACGACGTCTATTAAAAAAATTGTTTCTCAAACACTGCGTGCTCAGTGCAGACACCGCGGTAAATATGCGGTTGTGCGCAAGTGATGTAGCGTAAAGCTGAGCAGTCATCGCTTTGAGCCAAGGCAGGGCTTCGAGATAGCACTATCTAGCCATATTGCCGTTCTTGCCTATTTCGTGGTTTTTTGATGGTTTTCATCAAGCCGCGCCTGCGCGTATTATCTCATAATTCGCGTTTGATGTAAAAGCATGGTTATATTGACGGCGAAACGCATATTTGCATAAGCGTCTACGGGCACGCATTTTGTAGCTTTTTACAAGCTTTTATTTAACTTGCAAAATTTGTATGTCTGAGGCCTGTCTAGGAGGAGATGGCGAGACATCTTAGACGCATACCACAAAAGCTGTCTCGTGGCACAAGCCAGATGTTTGGAGGAATTTGGGGAACGCCTTTGCTCAGCAATGGAACTGTACAGGCTAAGAAAAAAAGAAGTCAGGATTTAAAAACTATACCGGCAGTCATTCGAAGGATTATAATTACGACAAATCCTCCGTAAACCTGCCCCCGAAGCCCAGACCAATCCCTAGCTGGCTATAAATAATATTATTCTGTCTGTCACATAAACAGGATACGATCGTTTCTTCTATTTCTGTATATCATCACCAAAAACCGCTTTCGACCTTAACACTTAAGTGTAGAGTTTGAAATGGCTTGAGCTTTTAATTTACACTTTTTATGGACTTTCACACACTTACAGAAAAAAAATGGACGGAGATTGGATTGGGTTAGTGAAGCAGTCATAGTAAGACAGCTTGAAGCGATGACAGCTCAGTGCTACGTCGACCGCCGATCTGTAGTAAAATATGCGAAAATGTGTTTATTGGTTTGTCCTTCTTTACATCAACGGCGCGGCGCACTGATCGACGTGATTTTGGCATTTTTTTTTGTATTCGATAGGCTCACTTTGTCCGCAATCTTGCCTAATGCTAAGCTAAGGTGCCTGTTCACTCTCGTTTAGATACGATTTATGGACCGGAGAGTAACATAGACCGGAAGGCAACCACAGGAACTCTTTAAGGAAACGACGTAACTCTATCGAGCTTGGCTCGTTTGATTTGACAAGTACCTAATCTGTTCCTAGATGGTGTCCAGATTCCTGATTAGTGAGTAGGAAGGTGGCCACTAGATTACAGTACCAATTACGTATTTTATAAAACCTTACCTCAAACAAATACCCCAAAACACTTATTTATTTATTTCGGCGAGTGTGCTTTGGAATTACACAACATAATTCCCCCATCCCCCTACTATCTTGGGACAACCAGACTTACTGCGAGGCGCCATCCTTACATGGTAGATATTCCGCCATTACGCAAGAAGCGTTTCACTTTTACATTTATTATGCGTACCGCTAAGGAATGGAAGTCCTTGCCTGAGTCTGTGTTCCCCGTTCGCTACAACCTAGGCTGCTTCAAAGCGCTAGTGAATAGGTATCTTCTAGCCAAACGTGCTTCACCATCGACCGCATCGTCGCTTACCAGCAGGTGACAAAGTGGTCAAACGTAAGCCTATAGAGAAAATAAAAAAAAATGATCAAAGTTGGCTACTAGCTAACACTATCAGTTCTATAAGCGCTCCGTCTATTTTATTCTATTATTCTACGGATTTCAAAACAAAACTTAAATAGCACCGCACGTGGTTGTCGTTTAATATGTCTTAATCAGAATTTACTACTTTCTTATACAACTGGGACTTTTCTGTTTATGTTTTCAAAGACAATGGTACTTTATTACGTTTTGCTTTAACTTTGTCTTTCTGGCTGCTTTCTGGCCCCAAAATCTAAGTTTTGCATGAGAACACAATCGTTGGCGGGGGATGAGGGAAGACGTGTTGTGATTGGTTTACCGAATACGCGTTACGCAGTGATAATGCATAACCTTGGCCTTGGGGTGTCCGGCTAAGCGGAGTCTATAGGTTTAATAGTCTGTGGCGGTTGCCTATGCTGGCCACTTGGCCAGTGACAAAGTGACAGGTGATTATGATTAGCTTACCATCTAACGCCATCTATCGGGTTACGCCGGCAGCCGTCACACCTATAGCGTTACAGGAATATTAGACCTAGTGTTGTGTTACTTACCCTGGTCGGGTTACGAGTGGTAACAAGATATACTATTGAGATTTATGGATTCATCTAGAATAAGGTAAATTGAAAATACATTACAGAAACAAAATTATGAAACAAAAAACGCGCCTGGGTGATAAAAAATATTATACCCTATGTCACTCTTAGACAATTAAAACAAATCTAATGTCACCTCACAATGTTAAAATCCGTTCCGTTGTTCTAACGGTGTAGGCTTTAGAGTGTGCCAAGGAATTAAACCCGAAAAGTCCATCGACCTATCAAAACCACAGGACCTACCCATAAAAATAATGATAAACATTAAGTTAAGACCACACGTACGAAAATGAACTACCTACTCGCCAACATCTCAGCGTTTCAGAAACACCATTTAAGAGCGTTTACACCCTACGGCTTATCATACAAACTTTTAAATCCTTAATCTCCGACGTGAATGTTACACTTTGCACATAACAAGCAAGATAAATGGATCTATTCTAAACAGTTATTAGAGCACATTTTAAAAATGGGTACGGAACATTTAGAATTACTCTAGTTTTTCTATTTTAGTTTCCAAAACTTTCTATACTATTTAGACCTATTATCCTCCTTATGCAGATAAAATTTCAATAAAATCGGTTCATTCTTTTGGGAAATTAAAAAGTTTCGTAAGTATGACACATATTTATCCTACTTCCTACTTATTATTATTATTAATAATAAAAATGCGAAAGTGTGTTTATTGGTTTGTTCTTCTTTCACGCACTAACGGAGCAACGGATCGACGTGGTTTTTGGCATAGATATAGTTTATGGACCGGAGAGTAACATAGGCTACTTTTTATCCCCGAAAAATGCACGGTTCCTGTGGGAACGCGGGTGAAAACTACTGGCAGATGCTAGTATTTATATATCTCCGGATTCACTTAAGTATTACAGCTGCGCGCAGCAACCAGTCGGAGCACCTGCGTGGAGCTCCGTTGATGAAGAGGTACTGAATACCTCGAAATCGGTCAGGCAGTCGTAGCAAAGTTCAGCGGTACTACGTAAGTGAATATGACTTAAAAGTTTGCTTGAAAAGCCGTAGGTCGTAAACGCTCTTAACATTTTGAAACCGCAGTCGATTATATCACGTAGTACCTACTACATAAGTACCTACCTAGTCTAATGTGATTCTATTACATCAATTTAGATCAGTTCGTCAACCTTTTACCACATTCTAAAGCTTTTCATGGCTTTTTGCCATTCTCAATAGGTTACCACTATCACCGCTAGGGTTGCCATGGTTGGGATAGTACGGGATTCTTCTGGATTCTCCCTACATTTTGCATGATGACCAGTAGGGTGCTTCTTATATGGCCCAAAAAATGTTTTTACATAAATCGTGTGAATTCGTGTGTCACCTTTTTATTTTTTTCTAAGACACTAAAAACTTGTAAATTTTCGGAAAAATTTAGATGCTGTATCTTTGTTGACATTATGTGGTTTTTTTATGAATTTCATTTTTATTCTGTTCATGTGATGTTCTCAAACCTATATAGCGACAGTAAGTATGTATTTTGTGTTTCATGCAACATCCCTATTGTGACTTTGTTTCTAATATTTGAAAGAAGATCCCAAGGTGGTGCGATATGTGTTTTTTGTCAAGAATAAATGACATTCCGAAGACGATGATAGCCGAGTCCCGCTCTATTTATGTGTTCCAAAGTTAAATAAGTAGTGAATAGTTTTAAATTAAATCAACGCTCGCCCCCATCTGCATGAGGAAGATTAATAGAGTTGGAAAGTAACGGCTACCCGTAACTCTCGAATATTCTGCGTCATAATGTCCCAAACCATAAATTACAATCAGGATGTCAACTGACGTAAATTACGTAAGAGTTAGTGTTGCCAGCCCCAACAATGGAAATCCTACACGTATGCATTACATTTGGCCGGAGATTTACTCAAGAGCCGGACGTTCTATTCAAATTCGTTGAAAAAATAATCGATGTTCACAATTTATTTTAAATTTTTGAATATTTTTTTCGATGTCGAAAATCCTGGCAAAATCGGCTGGAGGTAATTTTGTTTTATTCTATTTGATAACGAGACGAGCTGGTCGTTTGCCGGATGGTAATTATAATGCCAGCCCATAACAATTGCAGTGCCAATCAACACTTTTAAACACAAAGACCTGCACGCAGTGTACTCGTTACCCTGAGACATTAGGCCAGTAATTTCACTGCCTACTCTGCTCATCAAATCAGAAAAAAGCGGCTATTTGGCAAAACCCGAATCTAAAATGCCGGACATTTCTATCTAAAGCCAGACTGGCAACCCTAAGTGGAATACTTATAACTCTGTCTGTGCGTTGTTCCACTTTGGGTCGGCTTAACTCGAAATTGAATAATTGCTCCTTAAAGTCAAACCAAGTGCGAAAACTTAGTTTCCGTTCTTATTTTATGATTATAGACTACTAGCTAACTGCCCGCAGATTCACCCGCGTGGAGATTCTCCTACTGGAACAGTGTATTTTTCCGGGATAAAAGGTAGAATAATAGCCTATGATGTCACTTTCCGATGCATAAGCTATCTCTATGGAAAAAATCAGATCGATCCGTTGCACCGTTGCTGCATGAAAGAAAGAAGAATCCTTCCTAACTTATACATACAGACGACCTTTGGGCTATTTTTTCAAAGTGATAAATACATTAATAATTATTATCTATACAGCTAATTAAAATTGAAGTGTCTGTTTGTAATATCAAAATAACAGCTTTTTACCAAATGCATATGAAAGTATATACAGTACCTATAACAAAATAACCATTTTTTATATTTTTGTGTGTTTGTTTGTTCCGGGTAATCTCCGAAACGGCTTTCACTGGTAGATAGCAGATATTACAAGGAGTAACTAAGGCCACTTTTATTTTAGTAAAATAATAATAGGGATCCACGCAAAAAAATTAAACCCATAAAAATCCAATATCTTGGCGCGGGTGAAACCGCGGGCAACAGATATTTATGACGAACCACGAGAAGACTTACGTGGTTTTCTCGTGTGTAAGTAATATGTAAGTAGGTAACTATTCACTTCGCGAAAGTTTAAAAAGAGTACCTAGTATAACAGTATACAATATTAGTAATAATTGATTTTTTTTAATGATTTTTGTAAGTTTAATATACTGTACTGTACTTATTTTGATACTGATTAGATATTAATATAACCTTTAGAAAATTCAAAGATAATGACTATAATTCACGACAATTTAGTTACCTAACGAATAACAATTTGAATAACGCTTTCTTATAGATTTTCTCGGCAATTTTATCATAATTCTTCACTTTTCGCAGTGAAAGTGAGAATGAATCCGTGCGGAAACGAGAATCGACTTTTTACTTTGTTTGTAACATCCGTTGCAGTCGGTTACTTCATTTGAATTTTAACTGGTGATTATGAAATTCCAATTTCGAAATGGATCACCATCGAGATACTAACCTCAAGAGGTGCAGTGACGTTTGGTTTGCGCGTAATAAATTCCACCATTTTTGCCTAGACATAATGCGCTCTTATTGGCTAATCGTCTCGCGCTGTTTCTCCGTGCGCTGATACGCTGAGCGCTGATATATATATTATAGCAAAATCAATACATTGTTGTGAGATAGGATAATACAGTATTTCATCTCTCGGGGTTAGTATCTCGATGAGACTTTGACGGTATAACCAATGTCAAAGGTTTCAGACCATAGGAGACTACCGTAGCTTTATATTCCCTTTGGGAGCCGCTTTTTGGCGTAACTTTTTTTTATAAGTGCCTCAAATGCCTATGCCTTTATTGTCGTTTGGCCACTATCTCGCAAGATATTAGGAATAACAATAATAGTTAAATTTTTGTGAGTATCACACATTATACATTGCTATAACTCACGTCATTGGTCGATATTTTCGAGCTATGTTTCGAGCGTGTCCGACGTTCTTCCTCAGGGAGTGCACGCGGCGAGATCGCAACGACCACCAGTGGTCTATACAATTTATAACAACAATAATCGATCTATACAAATAAATAAAATTGAGGTGTATGTTTGTAATATCAAAATGACAGCTCTTCACTAAATGCACGTGAAAGTATATACGGTACCTACAACAAAAACACATTTTTTTAAGTTTTTGTCACTGTATGTTTATTCCGGGTAATCTCCGAAACGGCTGGTCCGATTTTGACGGGACTTTCACTGGCAGATAGTTGATGTTATAAGGAGTAACTTATGCTACGTGGGCGAAGCACAGCAAGTAACTTAATATAGTTATGAAAAATTGTATTCGGTGAAGTTAGTAATAATATTTTTGGCTGGCAATAACATTGAAAAGACACCTCTACCTTTGGCAAAAGTAGGTATAATTTTGATCCGATCAAGTTTTCATACATGAAAGCGGGCAAACCATAAAATCCCATTTTTAGGTTCGAAAAATTGAATGGATCAAATGAAATTTTTGTTTAACTTCTGTAATATTGCCAGCAACTTCATCGAATGCGATTGTTCATAATTACTTATATTGTTTTTTTTAATGTTGAGATGCGCGAGTGAGATAGCAGCGCGGCATTTTCTGCAAGCAATTTTTTTGTCAAAATCAAGTCTAAAAATCTTACATGCACGATGGAGAACTATACTTCAGCAACCGCATTCAAAACCGTCCCACTAACATACTTTATAAAATCTAGAATCTTGTTTTGACTAATTTATCTATACTTTCCCTACGCATTCACTGCATTATCATCCTTGCAACGAAAACGATAAGACATAAAATTGCACGTGGCATAAAAAAATGCTAATCTTTTAAGTACACAAACTTATCTGTTCAATTTTGAGTTTTATGTTAGTAGAAATAAAGGTCAGTTTAATGTGCAATTCAAATTGTATCCTTAAAAGTCTGTTTGAGTTATCTGGCAAAACAATGGAGATATTATACCTAACGGTACCAATTCTCAGATGGAAACTGGGTCCGAGAATGTCCTTAGAATTGTGTTTACTGGCACAACATACATTTAGGTTAGTGTCCGACGGAAACAGGTTTTTCAGCCGAAACCGAAACCGAACTTTCAGTCAGGCTCTCAGTTTCGGCCGAAACCGAAACTTACATACACATATTAAAATTTCTATTTTATACTGAAATATAGTGTATTTTTTACTCATTTATTTGCATATACATAAATATAATATACAGACAGTTCTTTAAGGAGTGTTAAATAAAATGAAAAGACAATCATTAAAGTACGTAACAAATATTTTTTTTATGTCATGAATAATACCTATAAATTAAATAAATATGTTAAAATAAAGACTTTCGTGGAAGGAAACTTAAAAAAAATAATTCAGTCAGACTTAGACAGGTACAACACTACATAGCTACAGACTCTCTCAGACTCAGACAGGGCGAGCACGTGTACGAATTCAGTATTTTTCGTCCTCACCTTTGCACGTGATTTGGGTTTCTATGCGTATTTATTCTTAGGTAGACTTGTAAGATTCGGGAAGTAGCTACCGGTCAAGCTCTCGAGCGGGGCTTCTGACATCAATCAAAGCATATATAATACCTATCTATGTACTTTTAAATTGTTTTTCAATTTAATTGGAGTGGTATGTATATAGTAAATTAGCTGTGCCACGCGGCTTCGCCCACGAAGCCTAAGTTACTCCTTGTAACTGCCAGTGAAAGTCCCGTTAAAATCGGTCCAGCCGTTTCGGAGATTACGCGGAACAAACAGACAGACAAAAATTAAAAAAAAATGGTTGATTTGTTGTAGTTACCATATATACTTTCATATGCATCATTTAATAAAAAGCTGTTATTTTGATATTACAAACAGATACTTAAATTTTATTTATTTAATTATATGTATATTGCATGTATAATGTAGAAATTATTATTGTTGTTTATTAGTATTATTATTGTTTATTTTTTTTTCTTAACATTTTAATTATTGCGATTGTCATTTTTTTGTAACTATGGGTGCTAAAGACCTGAAATAAATTTGATATCACACAAGATTATTATTCATGTTTTCTCTTATTTTGTGTTGTTAATTTTTATGTAATATGGGTCATAATAATAAACAGTGTACAACAGTGGTACAGTTACACAATGTTTTGTCTTTGCTGTTCTTTGACAATTTTAAACTGAATCGATAGAGACAAAACATTGTGTAACTATTTAACCGTTATACAGTGTTTATTAGTAAGGCTGTGTACATATATCTGTGTGTTTTGAATACATGTTTTTTCCTTTCATTCTTTTTGCACAAGAAAACGCTCTAGCACTATTTATTCTAAGCCTATTGCCAAGACTGAGAGACGCCATTCATCCTTACTTCATTACGTAACATCCTTCGCAGTAACCTGTGAATGCCCCTTTAAACAGGATTATGACCTCATACCTCGTAGGTAACTTTTGGCATTCGAGGATTTAGACTCTATCGTGAACGATATAAGGCCTTTTTTGCTTGCAGATACTGGAATGGAAAGCAACAATGCGTACTTGTTTAGATTGTTGTGGTAGCGAGTTTGAAGTTGCGATGGCTTAGTGGTAACATCGACCGCTGTAGGTCTATGGTTCGAATCCTACAATGAGCTGAAGAAAAATATCGTGATACAACATGGTTATATGGTTTAGTGCTCTTCTATCTTCTAGTGTGTTCTGGGCTAGCTACCATACTTAAGTTGAAAATCTTTGGCCTAGCCCACACTCAGGGTGTATCGGCAACTGCGCCTGAGATCTGAAAGTCTACACTATCGCCAGTGGCGTATTTTAGGATTTAGCGCCCTGGGCCTGCAGACTCCGCCGCCCTTATTTTTTGACAATATTAAACTGAATCTAAAGAGACAAAACACAGTTTAGCACTATTCATTAATAAGAGCCTTAGTTTTTAAATTTCTTCGGCTTGCACCGCCCCCAGCAGCCTGCCGCCCCGGGCCATGGCCCTTTTGGCCCTAGGGTAAATACGCCCCTGACTATCGCGATATGGTAGTCAAACGCAAACATATCAAAATGGGTGGTTGCTGGGTGTTTTGGGATTCAGGGACATATCAATCCTACGGAGTTTATGTATGAGATCATTTAGGCGTTATTTATTTATACTACACTATTGATAAATAATAAACCTATGAGCTCATTTCTTCTCCCCGCCACATGCCAAAACATACTTTACCACTTAGAACCTAAAGCTTATAGTAATCAATTCAGCATTGGCTCTTACAACGCCTCTGACCTCAAGTACCATGCGTCATTGACGAGGCATGTGGTATCTTATCAGGTAGATAATGGGTACATCTCGTGAATGTGAATATGAATAGTGAAGATTTATAGCAATTTTTTTTTGATCGCACTACGAGTCTTATTTCCTTTTTTTCAACACACTTTTATTAGCTTCAGTTGTAACTAACAAACAATGTAATAAAATCTCAGAAGTCAATTTTAACCTACTTCTAATTGTCGTATCGAAATGAAACTTTGTATGTGTATGTAGTTCGGATGACAAAACTATAATTTGGTATCATGGAGCTGATCTAGAGGCCTTCCACTCTTAGAGCAGTATTACTATTTTTTAAGCTATTTTGTAACGAGACGAGCTGGTCGCTTGCCTGATGGTAAGCATAATGCCGGCTCATAACAATTGCAGTGCCACTCAGAACTTTGAAACACAAAGGCCTGCGCGGCACTACAGTGCGCTCGTTACCCTGAGACATTAGGTATTAAGTCTCATAAGCCCAGTAATTTCACTGGCTACTCTGCTCATCAAACCGGAAAACAGTAATGCTCGCACATTACCGCTTGGCGGCAGACTTCACGAGCAAAGTGGTGGTAACAACCCAGACGGACACTAGCAGAAGAGTTAGTCCTACCACTATAACTGAAAATTGTAATACGAAATTTCAACGTAAGGTTAATGTAATACTGCTCTAAGAGATGAGGGTAGGTCTCCAGAGCCGCTCGCTTTGCAGTTAGGGTTTACCAACTTAGCTAAAAGGAGTGACGCTTAAAATCAGGTCAATAATTAAAACCTTACTTACGTCCCCGATTTACAACAAAAGTGCCATGCTCCTGTATATGATAGGTCGCGTGTTTAGTGATAGCCAATATATGAGAAATACTCCTTCACTCGACCAAAGAATATAAATAAAAAACGAAAACTAAAAAAACTTGGTCACTTTTTTACTTTTATGTTTTTGGTAGTATACGTTATTACTTCGACACGCCACTTGCACTACGACACAGATTATGCAAATAATATAGACGTGACAAAACAAAATCAACAAGTCAATCTTTGAGAATTAGTGAATGGTTTCATTCATAACAAATCAATGTTGAAACTTGTTTAGTACTATTTTGTTATGTTACCGATCTGGTTTTTATAGACATCAATTTTAAAACTGATAGATTACGTATGTATTTATAGTACAAATTATCGAATGAATAATTCACAAGTATAAAATCGGAATTAATGATGTAATTTAAATAAATTAATTTAAAATTAATTCATCGTGGGACCACACAATGATTATATGTAAATGACAGACTATCGGACTTACCTACTATACACTATCGGGTCTACCGTGATATTTGAAAAATATCATATCATGAATATTTTGATAAAACAAAACTTGGCTGTATATAGGAAAATTTCTTCCAGCGATAAGATCAACCTTACTATAAGCATAAACATGGATTAAGGAATAACTAGGTATCGACAAGAAATCTGTGGTATCGACCTAAGTTATAAACAGTATTTCCAAATAGTATTACAATAGACTTTTGAAGAACGCAAAATAGAACGATTACAATAAATACTATGTCATGTATTAAGATTTATTAGACTATTATTTTCACTAATGTTACTGCAAAGAGTTGAAAAAACTTGCTATACTAAATAAAAAAAAAAACAGTGAATCGCTTACAATTGCCTACTAACTTACATTGACACAGTTCCAACTTACATTTCATAATTAACTCGACCAAATGTACCACAATTTTAACACTAAAGAACAGTCACTTCTGTTTGTTTAATCTATGACTAAATTAGAAAAAAAAAATACAACACACCGCATTTTCAGCAACACACACAACAAAGCGTTATGTAAAAACCGCATGACTTCCTCCAAGGAGAATGTCACATCTGCTTGTTTACTCTGTGACTAAACCAGGAATAAAGCGGTGGTCGGTTCGTTGACCTCATAGTTGCATCAATTGAAGCTTAATTGTTGACGCAGCCACAGTTTTAGTATACTGCTACTGGCTTTTTACAATAAAAGTTGAAGAGACGAGTCGGAATTTGCCTGATGGTAAGCTTAGCGCCTGGAGCGTGAGTATAGAGAGCGAGTGTGGCCGAGCGAGAACTTGTGCGAATTTCAATCCGACGCACCATAGTTCGAATCTCGACTCGGCCTGCACCGCACAATGACTTATATCAAGATATGTGCGGATTATTCAACTCGCTCTGAAACGGTGAAGGAAAACATCGTGAGGAAACGGCATGTTCAAGAACCACAAAATTCGAGGACATGTGATATCCACCAAGCCGCACTGGGCCCGTGTAGATTATGGCCCATACCTCTCTCTCTGAGAGAAGGCCGGTATCCCAGCAGTGGGAGCGTAAGAGGCTGATAATGAAGCATAACGCCTGTTTCTTACAATTGCACTGCCACCCAGACTTTTGAAGCAAAGACTTGCGCGACACTGCAGTGCGCTCGTTGCCATGAGACATGCCCAGTAATTTCACTGACTGTAGTATATTTCTTCGTCTTTATTTCGAACCATTATAATTATCACAGACTAAAATATGTTAAAGAAAAGCTTGCAATAAAATGCACGCAATACAAACGTGTTGGTATGCTACATTAAATTGGATGCACCGTGTCTTTCTTTAATTTGGTTTACAATAAAACCTCTTTGATGTGTCTTCTCTGAAAAATCGCTTCCTCCTTGATAGTTTTATAGCTTCTTTGGACGTAGCCAGGCCGGGGCTAGGGGGGGCGCTCACCCCCATTCAAAAATATTAACCATCAGCAGTCACTACCTTCTTCGCAATAGCAAGTAAGCAATTTAGGTTTAGTATAGGTTTATGTATTCCTGAAAAACGATGTAAAAGCTTTTTGTCAAAACGACTTCTATTTTTAAGTTGAAAGCTCAGCACAGTTGTACAAATTGATTGCTCGTATTAATTCAAGTTAAAATTGAAAATTTATCTGTAAGAAAAAGTCTGATAAGAAGAAAGAGAAAAAGCCATGTTTTGGTGTAATCATTAAATATCGTATTTTCATGTTTCATGAAAAAAGTTTAGTTTTAGTTTACTATATCTATTTATTTACTTTATTGCAGCTATTTCAAGCTCAAGTAATTTCCTATTCTAACCACCTTTACGATGGAGATCGGACAATATGCATATTTCACATAATAAGGCTGGCATAGGCTGTAATTCACGTTATTTTTTGGTTATGAGAAATAGAAAGATTTTTATTTATTTACTGACGACGTAAATAAAGATTTTTTATTAGTTTATCGCGATAAAATTGTTTTGTGCTGTTAGTCGAGTTGCCCCTTAAACAATACCCGCGTACGTCCCTGGCTAATGTTCTGTTTATTTGGGGTTAAGGAAATGTAGGGCGTCCGTCTGTTAGTGATTTTAATTGACGGTTCTAAGATCCATTAACGGTTTTAGGTAGATCTTTCACAATCGTGAATCGGATTCGGTGTCAGATTAGTGAACCGTATTTCTAGCTAATATGCTATTGTACTAGTTTGTTGTTATACCGACTTTTTTTGCTGAGTTAGTCATTATGGTTACGGTAGGATAAACTCTTCTGCTAGTTTTCGTCTGGGTGGATAACCCACTACTTAGCTCGTTTAGTCTGTAGCCAAGCAGTGGTCATTAGTGTGTACGGTTTGAAGAGCAAATTGTTGTCAGTGCAACACGAGCGCAATGCAGTGCCGCGCAGGGCTTTGTGTTTCAAAATTCTGAGCGGCACTGCAATTATTGTTTTGGGCTTACGCCATAACTAAAGGGGCCCGCGGGAAAGAGAGCCTGCAGTCCTAATCTAGCTTATCCATAATCGCCATCCTATGTATTATACCACAATCAGAGGCGATAAAATGATCAAACCACAGACATACATAGTAAATTTGTGAATCAAACGCTACACTTTTGAGTTTCGACACAATAGACATAATAGTATTCGATTAAAAAATAAATGGGCGCGCGGCGTTTTTAGCTATTGCCTAATCTGTGGTGCAGGATCGAAGGTATTTTTTTAATTTCTCTTATATACGTCAGAATTCTACACATATTTTATGGAAGCATAAATCTGTTTAGATTCTTAATCATAGGGTTAGTCACAGAATTCAGAAAAAAAGGGTTGGTCTTCTCAAAAATAAATGTTGTCCAAGCACTTGCAAGTTAAGTACGTTTAGACCAGCGGGGTGCAACTAATTTCCGCAATCAACTCCAAGATTTGTCGTACCAATACTAATTTCCTCCGACCTTGCCAGCTAAAACCAATTAGTAGTAATGTTAGCAGTAATGTTACCAGTTTTTGTTCACTGATTGTTCTTTAATAGCATTATAATGGGCGTGGGTTACTAGTTACTACTGACAAGAGATTTACTACTTTTTCCATAAGTAGATATTATTTCTTGTGTGTATATGTTTTTTTATGCTATTTGGTAACGAGATGAGCTGGTCGTTTGCCTGATGGTAAGCTTAACGCCGGCCCATAACAATTGCAGCGCCACTCAGAACTTTGAAACACAAAGGCCTGCGCGGCACTGCAGTGCGCTCGTTACCCTGAGACCTTAGGTATTAAGTCTCATAAGCCCAGTAATTACACTGGCTACTCCGATTATCAAACCGGAACACAGTAATGCTTGCACATTACTGCTTGGCGGCAGACTTCACGAGCAAAGCGGTGGTAACAACCCAGACGGACACTCGCAGAAGAGTTAGTCCAAAAATGGACAACAATTTTAAAGGACAGTTATTTTGTGAAGATGTCGATTATATTACTAACATCCCCACCAACAGTATAGTCCCAATTCTGCTCTTAGGTAACGATAACCCACTCGCACCTATCCATTTCTTAAAGCTATTAATGAGCCATGGGGATTTATGGAAAAAAGTCATAAACCCTCATTTGAGGGAAATGTCAATCGGGATTTGTAGAATAACTCGCCCTGGTCAGTGTCATGTAGACATTCCACATTCCACGTGTGGCACTTGAAGGGGTTCCGAGTCCAACCTTCGACGGGATGCCGCTTATTGGATCCGACACAAATATGGCGCAATCATGCGAAAGGATTATAAGACGGCCTTCTTGGGCTCTTCTACATAAGTATATACAATTACATATATACGAGTGCATACGTACAATCGCGGTCACACACACATACAAACGCGTTTTCATATCATCACAATATTCATCGTTTCATAAACCCTATAGGTTATCACTTGAAAATCTGTGTTTTTTTTTATGTTATTTGGTAACGGGACTAGCTCGTCGTTTGCCTGATGGTAAGCATAATGCCGGCCCATAACAATTGCAGTGCCACCCAGAACTTTGAAACACAAAGGCCTACGCGGCACTGCAGTGCGCTCGTTACCCTGAGACATTAGGTATTAAGTCTCATAAGCCCAGTAATTTCACTGGATACTCTGCTCATCAAACCGCGAACACAGTAATGCTTGCACACTACTGCTTGGCGGCAGACTTCACGAGCAAAGCGGTGGTAACAACCCAGACGGACACTCGCAGAAGAGTTAGTCCTCCCACTAACAAAATGCTCTGTGATCGAAAAAGGTGAGTATTCTCCGCGAGAGAATATTCTCTCGACCCATCACTGTGTATGTGACTAATGATATGACGACCAGTCACTAAACAGTAAATAGCATTATTTATACTAAACCCTACAATCTATGTCACTATGTCATTGACCGCAATGATATAACACTCAATCACTTTCATAGCGTACCAACTACTCAATCATCTGTGGCGATACATTGAAACATGAAAAGATTATCTTTAATTAATTGTTGATATCTTTGTATGTCAAAACGATTAAATTTGATAGAGATAACATCTGGGAATTCTTATGGCTGGAGATTTATTTGTACTACAAGGTATTGAGACGTGCTGGTTATTTGCGTGATGGTGCGCATAGCACCTATATACATAACAAATTGCAGTGCCATCCAGAACTTTGAAACACAAAGGCTTGGCACGGCACTGCGCTCGTTGCCCTGAGACGTCAGGTTTTAAATCTCATAAGTCCAGTAATTTCACTGACTACTTTGCTTGTTTGCATCAAACCGGAACAAAGTAATGCATCATTATCAGCATCTTAAGCTCCCGTTGCTGGGATACCGGCCTTCTCTCAGAGAGGCAGGTATGGACCATAATCCACCACGCGGGCCCAGTGCGGCTTGGTGGATGTTACGTGTCCTCGAATTTTGCGATTCTTGAACAAGCGGGTTTCTTAACGATTTTTTCCTTCACCGTTTTAGAGCGAGTGTAAATAATCCGCACATAACTTGATATAAATGCGGGCCGAGTCAAGATTCGAACTATGGTGCGTCGGATTGAAAGTCGCACTTCAGTTCCCGCTCGGACCACTCGCTCTCTGAACATACACACTACTGATATACACTATAACACTTCCAAAGAGGTGGTACCCACCCAGACAGACACTCACAGAAGAGTTAGTCCTACCACCAGATAAATTCAGCGTGTTTTTTTCCTCTCAAAATTTTTCCCAGTTCTCTACCAACACCTGACGCAAGTCTTATCTCCGATCGATCCCCACATTTCTCTTCAACAAGCGACTTCCTACGAAAAACATCGTTATAGATTAGATAATTCGATTATTCATCGCAAACGATTCTAACCCACAATTTACATATAAACAGAGTACAAATTTGTATGTACAACCTATTGCGTTTAGCATCCGGGGTTGGTCAGCAGAGCGAATAATTGCTCGTTGGAAGACTATCAGCATAAATATATTGTTATATGTTGAGAAATTCGAGGAAATAGGTTTTCCTAACGCCCGTTTGGAGAGGTAATCGAAAGTTATAGCTAAGTAGCTATTGAAATGAAATGATATCGTTTGATAAGATGTTTTTTAAAATATCTTACCTCAAAGCGCTGCCCGACTCCCTGACATCAACTCCATTGATAGTGTCTTCGGTCCTTGCCTGCAAGCCGGACATTTTCTACCAATCAGGAGCGGTGACGTCACGCCGACGCGCCAATTAGAGCGCGCGACGTCATCGTGTCTCGTGATGTGCGGGTAACATGCTGTGAAATAAATGTTATATTACTTTAACCAAGTGGATACTAATTAGACACTATTAAGACTATACTAGTCGACTACAGTCGACAGCGCAAAACCCCGCATACTGAACTACTTCTAACGTCTCAAAGTTCAACGACGGTAATTATCTTGCTACAACAACCAGGACCAACAGCTTAACTTGCCTCCGAAGCAAGGTAGCGCTCGCTCAGATGTAAATACAAATAATTTATTTCGATAAAAAAGTTATACACATAGTTATGTTGAATACATAGACTCCCGAACTAGTATACACTGTATTTCAGTTAATACCATAAAGCGGGCAACGGGCACCCATCCAAGTAACGACCACAGCGAATGTTGTTTCACTTGGTTAGGAACGGTGAGTCGTGCTATAGTATGAGTTTTACTACAAGTATGAGTTTTAAAACTATCTTGTTTGAGGATAATGCCGTGTAAACAGCGCTTGTAGGGACCTTACCGGCTAACAAAATCGTCTTCGTTTTCGACTCGAACCCGATTAAGACCAGCGGTCGCTAGGTCTTCGGCTGGGAGGAATTGTCTAAAATTCTCGCTGGTTTTCATTTTAGAACGAACATTAGGAAACAAATTGTTACAAAGCGAAAACTATCGAAAACTCTAGACAATTCATTCAAGCCGAAGACTAGTCACCGCTGGTTTTGATCGGTTTGTAGTCGAAAACGAAGACTATTAGTTAGTAAGGCAGCAGCTTGCGTGTTCGTGTTTACTCCCAATTACACTACTGTTCTATCTGTATGTCTACTTTGGTGCACGTTACCGTAAAACGAGGTTACTTTGATTAATTTTAAAATTAAAACGCGTCTCACTACTTTATTTTCAAAGTTAAAATTATGAAATAAATACCATAATGACGACTTGATATGTAGATTTGAATACAACAGTAAAAAAAAATTTAGGACTTATACTTTCAGAGTAAAAAACTAGAATGTGGCCTATCAACCTAATATTGAAAAAGGGGTCGCTTTGATTGCCCCTGTTTCTCGACTGATTCTTATAGTATCCCCAAAAAAAGGTCACAAATTTATCTGAATTCTATACTAAGTTTAAAATTTTTTTACCGGCTGTTTGACAACAACAGCACGCACAGCTCTTGGGAAAAGATGGCAGAACTGTCAGTGCAGCCAACCCAAAAAACTTAACAATCTGCGTGTCGAAACTAGTGAAATACGAAATAAAAAAGTAAAAATTGTAGTAATCATCAAAAGTCGCCCCGTTTTACGGTACTGCACACTTAAAAACATATCAAAACCAGCAAACAAAAGATGTTAGTGGTAGGACTAACTCTTCTGCGAGTGTCCGTCTGGGTTGTTACCACCGCTTTGCTCGTGAAGTCTGCCGCCAAGCAGTAGTGTACAAGCATTACTGTGTTCCGGTTTGATGAGCAGAGTATCCAGTGAAATTACTGGGCTTATGAGACTTAATACCTAATGTCTCAGGGTAACGAGCGCACTGCAGTGCCGCGCAGGCCTTTGTGTTTCAAAGTTATGGGTGGCACTGCAATTGTTATGGGCCGGCGTTATGCTTACCATCAGGCAAACGACCACCTCGTCTCGTTACCAAATAACCTTAATAAAAAAAAAAAAACGCTATCACGGCAACATCCCAAATCTAATCCATACAAGGTCGAAAACCCGTAAGCCGCATCCCAAATCGGTCTTAATACTTATGCGGGATTTACCGTTGCATAACCCATTCTTATACCATGGACTAACATCCTTTCGACTTGCGATCGCGTGTCGAATGATAATTCGCAGCAGTATCCTGATTATATATGATTGAGCCGCGTAACGTGTTACAAGAACAGACTAAACTGGAACTTTAGTTAGTGGTTGTTTGAGTGCCGTGTATAAATAAGAAAGAAAATAAGAACGTACTTTAAACAAATAGGAAAATTAAGCAGCCATAAAAAAGAATTATCTGGGTGACCGAGCTTCACTTCGTCTTTAAACAACTTTTTGTGTAAAATTGTTGTTTTACGGATACCTGAAAGGAATTAACTGGACAACCGAACTTCGTTCGGTGTTTTTAGAAAATTGAAACTTTTTTGTGTGTAGTGTTTTTACAAGAAATACAACTGTATACGTTTCGTTAAAAAGCAAAGCCCTATCTAAATACAAAATTTCATCCAAATCGTTAGAGCCGTTTCCGAGATACGCGAAATAAATGTATATACCTATATCTACAAGAATTGCTCGTTTAAAGTTATAGGATATACCTAGTAGATAACAGAGTATATCATGACCCACCATAAGTTTAGCTATTCAGCGAGGTAACTTAACCAGTTTTTTGGGCAGCTTGATACATTGTTTTAGTTTTACAGGTTTTGGTTTCCTGGCAGAGATCGCTATATAAACAACAAGACCGCCCATTGACACCGTTTTTGAGATTTTCAGGTTTAATATTCCTTGAATTGTGGTGTTTCAATAGAAGTTTCATTAATTAGCTATGTCTTCAAAGTGTTCATCGTGATGAATTTTAAACCATCTTCGTTTACCGCATTTTCGTTAGACTGTATTTATATCAGCGTATGAGAGCAAGAGAATAGATAAGACTATGGACCACACACAAGGTTGTAGGGAGCCGATGACGCAAGCTGTTCGTCATTCGTGCCCTGATTCTGCAACAAGCTTGTACAATTGCATAATTCTAATATTATTAATTTTATGCATGCTAAGTTAGAATCTAAGGAAAAACCGGGAAAAGAATTACAAACAGACACTTCAATTTAAACATATTATTTATTACGCTCTAGGATAATTTTGGAGCGCTTTAATCCTACTCCACCCGATATGATATAACCAACTCAGCACAAATCAGCTAAGGGATTTTCAGACCAACTATACTGCAGGTCATGGGGCATATCCGTTGTCGTTGTCATTCAGTTGCGGAACGAATTAATCAAATTTAAATCATAGCCTAATCAACCTTACAGATATGGAACGCTTTGTATGCAATTTCAGAGAAATGCCACATATTTACTTCTTCTTTCTTTATTTCCTGGCTTAGACTTAGACCACATATTTAGTCTGTGTGTATAATTATATTATGCCGGACATTGAAACCTTTCAAATGACTCAAGATGAGACTATAATCTTCGGCTGTTCTGATCTAATATTTGCCACTTCCAAATCAAATAATTTGTTTGTCAAACTACATTACATATTTTATTTGGTAGGTACTGTATTTGGTCTGCAAGCAGACGTGCAAACTGCTATAAATTTCCTCACAGAAGATGCCAATCAGCAAAGATATTTTTTTTAATTTCCAGAGATCGCTAACTGTTAACCAACAAGATATCAGTGTTTCCCGACCTAATTACTCAAATATAATAAAAGGAGCACAGTTATTAGTCTATTTACTTAGGGTCGAAGACCTAATAAACATCAGTCAGCATCAGCAACTATCGGATGCCCGCGCCAGCTACATAAATAAATTGTGTCAGTCTGCCAACTTCCTACATTTCGACACGGGCAGCTCATCGCTGATCGCTCTAAGGCACAAGCTAGACAGGAGACATGAGGTGTAATTTTAAATTCAGAGCGTTGTATCAAGTTGAATACCCAAAAGCTTGCAACTGCTACTGTTGTCATCGGACGTGATTTCAGCTGTTCTCAATATTAGATAGGTTGGCTACTAGCTCACTGCTGCTGCTGCAGCCTTTTCTGCGTTATATTGATCTCTGCGACGATATAGTCGAACATAACACTCTAGCTAGCCTAGACTTCAAAGTGGCTCTCAAATACAGCTACCAGAACAGCTGTAGCTGCTGGGTGAGCATTGGAAAATACTCCACAATGCCATCATAACATTGACTATGTACTTTAGCTGAAGCCTTTACTTTCTTTCTACTATTGGCCACTACGGCCGAGTCATAATCACATTAACACATATTAAAACGTACTGTTCGATCGTCTGTCTTTTCTCGGAACTCTTGAACAGTAAAGACTTTCACTTTAATATAAGAGGGATTTTGGTTAGTACATTTCGTCAGGCATAGAAAGGAAGTCAATACAAGATTGACATCCTTAAGTTTGAGCTAAACTATATTTTGGTTCATGTATTTCCAACCTACTTAATTCTTTCGGTGTGTAGGTTAGCATGGTCTTGACACGAAGGTCAAACACAACACAGAAACGCATACAAAAACACTCCAAGAAGTACTACCTCCCACATAGGTACAAGTATGATACGAAAAAACGCGTGGTGTGCATTCCTGCCTTTATTTCTACTTTAAAAACCTGTTTTCGCAACTTATAACCAGGACCTTCTCCTGATTGCAAACACCATGAACCTAGAACATTGATTTATAAGGAACACAGACTGGAGAAAAATATAAAAATCTGGTTAGCCTAGAGCTGTGATCCAGGGCTAAGAATAGGTACCACCCAATCTTTTCCCGTGGATGAAGCAAGATCCGGCTAAGAAAATATCCAAGGAATCTGCAGCCACATTCTTCTCGGTCATCATCATAATCTACTGATACCATTGCGACGCCTGCCAAGCGTGCTGCATTATGGCAAAATACCCCCCTTCGTAGGGAAGCTGATATTCAGCAGTGTACGTTATCCAGCTGATCATGCACCTATGTTAACGCCTGACCACCTCAATTCTCACGATGTGGTATATATGCTAAGCCTAGGATGTGGACTGTCTCTCAAGAGCGGCTGCCGGAACAATAGGTTCTTGGCGACAGATTTGAATATTTTGGATAGCGAGTGGAGTACTAGATAATGACCAACAACCATCCCGTAGCACCATCATGATAATTTCCTAGCTCTTGAATCCCCGAAATCAGTGAGCGATCTCACAACTACAGAGCCATCATCGCTTCACCATACACTATCATAAATTGTCTCTAATATCCCGTTCAAAAATAGACTAAAACATTGCGTGAACGTGTTACGAAAATACTTCATTGTTTATATACTTTTGCTATTTCGTGTTGGCAGTGCGATTGCGAGGCCGACCTCTCCGGGTCAAGTTCGATTAGAACATTATAAATATCGTTGTATTTCATTATCTAACGGGTTCGTTTACTTTTAGGTGTAAAGGTATACTTTATTTGTTAGCTTTATTTTTAAGAGGCAGTAGTCAAAGGAGGCGTTGGAAAAGAAAAGTGCTAAGATGAAGTGTGTGTTCTTTTCTGTTTACCAGCAAATGGTATTGGCATGGTGATAGCATCAATTGGTAACTTTTTGAATACTACCGATGTTTGAGTACCTATCTATGATATACCGTAATTCGTAACATAGTCTACGCCTAGTTTGAGGTCGTTCTTAAGTTTGTTGAAGCCTTTTCTTCTCACTTTGAAACCGAGACCTGATGATAAGGCTCTCTTATCTCGGCTCTCGCCACCTAATTGCCATCAGTAATTCACACTGAACCAGTCAAACCGGTGTGCAAGGTTTACCAACCATATGACATCACGAATAAATAAAACTAATTAGATAAGTAACTCCTAACAAGTCGATATCAGATTATGAACCGATTCTGTTGTTCAGAAAGTGAACTAATCACCTTCATAATGTTAAATGCTAACTAAAAGATAACTCGACTCAGTGCAACTCTGTGTTGCCGTACATTGGGCTGCCGGCCGCGGCCTTTGAAAGAGTATTATCATTCGTGCCCTGAATAGTACAGTGCCAGCGGTACCCACTGCCCAGACACAGGCCGCAGTCCCTGGAGGGGCGAAGAACAGCAGTCGGGTTAGGTTAGAACTTTAGAACATTAGTGCACATTTGTAGAAGATTGCACCTCGCGTGCCCTGAATAGGACAGTGCCAGCGCAACGGTACCCACTGCCCAGACACAGAACGCAGACCCTGGAGGGCTGCAGAAATACAGTCGGGTTAGATTAGACCTTTAGAATACTATGGCACAGTTACCTATAGAAGCTTCCACCTCGCACACAATAGTCTAATAAAGGTACTAGTTACATATTAATATACTGTATAAGTTAAGTTTATAAGCCGACTAGGTACTACAAAATACGTTAAAAATAAAACTAGTTTTCCATCAGTAAATCGTAGGTATTTCGGTAGAACGACCTTGGCAGTCAGAAATCAAGTTATGCAATAAAAGAACACATGTTTATCGATCGTATCACGCACATGTTTAGACAGTAAGCGTTAGGAATACCTAACGCTTATACTGAACTGTTATTTCGTTGGTAGGCCACGACAAATCTGAATAGCGCAAGTTTTTTTTTTATGCTATTTGGGAGTGAGACGAACTGGTCGTTTGCCTGATAGTAAGCATAACGACGGCCCATAACAATTGCAGTGCCGCCCAGAACTTTGTAACACAAAGGCCTGCGCGGCACTGCAGTGCGCTCGTTACCCGGAGACATTAGGTATTAAGTCTCATAAGCCCAGTAATTTCACTGGCTACTCTGCTCATCAAACCGGAACACAGTAATGCTTGCACATTATTGCTTGCCGGCAGACTTCGCGAGCAAAGCGGTGGTAACAACCCAGATAAACACTCGCAGAGATATAATGCAGACCGTAGACGCTTATGCAAACGTGCGTTTGCTTATCAAAATAACAACGCTTTTGCATCAAGCGCGGATTTCGAGGTCTGCATTAGTCCTACCACTTAGTAAAACACTACTTTTATTATAAATGCGAAAGTGGGTTTGTTAGTTTGTAGCCCCTATCGGACAGATTATCCAGATGATTGAACATGACCATTTTGACAGGGATACCTCACTCATTGTACAATTAGGAAATAGTTTAAGTATACATAAGAGAGATTTAATTAAGCTAATTGACATGTTAACTGTTAAGTTAGAGTCGGGTATGAGGAAGATAATACTATGTGCTTTCCCATACTCATCTAAATTGACGGACAAACAAAATAATGACATTTTTAATTTAAATATGACATTGTATAATTTGACATATCGTCATAGCGACATATTGTATTTTGACACTAATTTATTTATTAGTGAATTTACTTTGACTCAGGATACATTGTACCTGTCAAAATTTAATAAAATAATTATTGCTAAGTTGTTAGCATTTAATATTGAGAACTCCGTTATATGTAGTATAACGCAGACAAATGACAATCTCATTGTTAGTAGTGTTACTAATGAGAGCTATTTAGATCAAGCGTCAGGTTACAATAATTTAAACTGACTAGTCCGACAATGGAAAAGCTCAATACCCCACATGTAGTACAAGTCAATAAAAGCATTTCCAGCAAAAAGGTAGATCCCGTTATTTGTAGTGATTTACCGACGACAGAGAAGCATCAAATGCAAAGTAATGAATTAATTTTATATCACCAAAATATTAATCGCTTCTCAGGCAAAATTCTAGATATCGAGTTATTGACCGATAAGTACAATCTAGACATTTTATGCTTCTCTGAAACATGGCTGAAGCCAAATACAATGCAATTCCATGTAAACAACTATGTAGTCGCCAGTACGTTCAACAGGGTGTCTGCCGAAGGCGGGGGCTCAATAATACTATTGAGAAATAATTTGAAATTTAAAGAACGAAGTGACGTAGTGGCTTGCTCTGTGGAACGAGTCTGTGAGGTTGCCTGCGTTGAACTAGCTGGATATATAATTTTATGTGTGTATAGACCTCCTGCATCTTGTTTTTCCCACTTTTTACTGATTATGGAAGAGATTTTAAGAAAAATATTTAAATGTAAAAAAAGTATATGTGTTTGTGGTGATTTCAACATAGATTTATTAGGACAGTCATCAGATAAACAAAAATTTGTGTCCCTATTTGAGTCATTTGATTTGAAATTTCTGTTTACAGAACCTACTAGGGTATGTCATTCCTCTGCTACCTGCATTGACAACATCGTTGTTAATTTTAGTGTTAAACAAAAAAGTCTATTAACTGGTGTTAGATCCGACCACATGGGACAGAAAATAGGCTTAGAAAATAAAACTAAATCTATAGACGCTAAGATTGAAATACGAGCCCTTACAGATAATAAATTAGAAATACTAAATGAAAACATAGATTCAAGACTAGCCCTCGCGCATTTTCCACTTGAAGACCCAAATGATATCTATGCAATGTTGTCTTCAATTATTTGTAATGAATTTGGCAAAGTGTGCCCCAAGAAAACAGTAACAGTAAAGAACAGATTTCAATTTAGTGACTGGGCCACTAAGGGTATTAGAAAAAGTAGAGATGTTATGTACGAATTATACTATAAAAAATCACTCACTAATAACAAAAAATTTCACGAATATGTCAGTCAATATTCAAAGATTTTTAAACGCGTATGTATGCAAGCTAAATCCAACTACATTAGGGATAAAGTAACAAAATCTAATAATAAAATCAAAACAGTTTGGAAAATTATTAACACAGAAACTGGTAAAAATAAAAACAGAGATTGTGAATTTAAACTAAAAATTAACGATAAAGTAGTTACTGATCAACTCGACATAGCCAATGAGTTTAATAAGTTTTTTACAAACATACCATTGGAGGCTACTAAATCACTAGACTCTTCTCCAGCAAAAGCAGAAATGCTTTTGCAAAACAGCTTTTCTAAATTAATTCCGGATTTTAGTTTTCGTTACATAACAACCACTAGTATCAAAAAAGCGTTTAAATCTATCAATATGAAAAACACCGAAGACTTGTGGGGTATATCGGTAAAAGTAATAGGATTCTTAATTGATACAATTGCGCCCTATCTAGTTATTATTTTTAATCTTTCTATAGATCAGGGTGTCTTTCCTGATCTAATGAAACACAGTAAAGTCACCCCTATTTTTAAATCTGGTTGTAAGGACACCCCCTCTAACTATAGACCAGTTTCTGTACTTCCAGCTCTTAGCAAAATCTTTGAAAAAATTATATTAGAACAGTTACTTTCACATTTCAACGAGTATAGAATTTTGCACGGTCACCAGTTTGGTTTCACGAAAGGCAGATCAACAGTCGATGCCGGAGCTAAACTGATGTCCCACATCTTTGAAGCTTGGGAGAGTTCACAGGATGCTATTGGAGTATTCTGTGACCTCTCCAAAGCATTTGATTGTGTGGACCACGGAACGCTTATTAAAAAAATGCATCATTACGGCGTGCGTGGGACAGCTCTTGATCTTGTAAATTCTTACTTGACGGGTAGACAGCAGAAGGTTGGCATCGATAGAGTAACATCTTGTGGTTCTTCAGTGAAGATAGGCGTGCCGCAGGGATCAATACTGGGCCCCTTTCTCTTTCTAGTATATATAAATGACTTACCCTTTATGACAGACCATATAGCATTGGACATAGTTTTGTTTGCTGATGATACTTCACTCATTTTTAAAACTGATAGGAAAGACAGTGAACTAAAGGAATTAAATGATAACCTTGACAAAATCTCAGAATGGTTTGCTGCTAATAATCTACTACTTAACGCTAGTAAAACTAAATGTATTAAATTTTCACTTCCCAACGTACCACACGTGGAATCTAAAGTGGAATTGGAAGGCAGCAAACTTGACCTGGTGAATAACACTGTATTCTTAGGATTAACTATTGACTCCAAAATGCAGTGGGGTCCTCACATCAATGCCCTATCGGGTCGTTTGAGTTCCGCTGCATTTGCAGTACGTAAAATTAGGCAGCTGACTGATGTGGCGACGGCAAGGTTGATATATTTTGCATATTTTCATAGTTTGATGTCTTATGGCGTCCTACTTTGGGGATCTGCTGCCGATATAGATACCATTTTCATATTACAAAAGAGAGCAGTACGCGCCATCTATGACATGGGTCCACGCGAATCTCTAAGAGACTTTTTTAAAGAAATAGGTATTCTAACCCTGCCTTCGCTATACATTTTGGAAAATATAATGTATGTACGGAAGAATATTACTAAATTTAACTTAAAAAGTGATGTACATGAGTTAAATACTAGAAGTAAACATAAAATTGTTGTACCCGGGTTCAGATTAAGTAAAACTAACAAATCGTTCCTGGCAAATGGTGTCAGATTCTACAACAAAATTCCTAAAGTATTAACTGAATTACCACAAGGAAAGTTTAAACGTATAGTCAAGAGTGTATTAATTAAAAAAGCGTATTATAAAATTAAGGATTATGTAGATGACAAGGATGCATGGAGGCAAACAGCTCAGGAGCCTCCTGGCGACTACTAAACTTTAAATTGTTAGTTGTTAGCATTAGAATCATTGTAAAAAACTACTTTTTTTAAAAAGAATGCCGTGACGAGTTTCTTGCCCTTCTTCTTGCTCGGCCTATACCAATTTGGAACGGGCACGGTGGGTTTCTGGAAGATTCGTTGACTTTGAGCACGGATTGGGTCTGTTGGTGTCTTTGTCATTTATTATGTTCTGATAAAGACAGCATTAGTTTTAGTCTGTGATTCGGGTAGATGAATGTTGCAGAGGCCGGCTGTTAGAGTCATTTTAACTTTCATAAGTGCTCCTTTGGGGCCTATTTGAATAAAGACTTTTGAATTTGAATTTGAATTTGAATTTGTCCTACTCCTAACAAACAGTAACGGATCGATTCTACAGCACCGTCTCCCCATTGACAGGAAACCCTTTCACCATTCAAGAACCAGTGCAGAATCAAAACGTCTCAAGGCCCAAATATGTATTTGCACTTACAGCATTACTGTTTTAGTTAATCAGCAATTTAAATAGGTATTTTAAATTGTAAACAGCATTGTCCTCGTGTCAGTTCTCGTCACTTGGTAAAACCTTTTTTATGGCACGGGACAAGTCATAAGCTTTAGCGGAGACGAAATAATATATCACTCGGTATAGGTATTCAACACAAAAACTTATTCCTGCATTCGAAGGCATCCAAATAATTAAATAAACTATAGTTTAACTAATTTAATAAATTCAGTGAAGGTATAATAGGCATTATTGCTAAACCATAATCTGTTCCAGGCAACCTGTGGATGGCGAGGATTGCAAATTTATAATTTTTGGCTAGTACTGCCGTTATTCTGTAAGCATTGGAACGCGAACTCGAATTCAATCAAGTGACCGAATTCCGAAAGCGAATTCACTTCACCTTGGAAAGGGAAACCCTTTTTTTTGTTTCGGAGCACTAGTGCAGCGAGTTTAATAATAATGTCGCAATCTCAATCTAGCTTGTTACAATTTAAAACCTATATCTATAGTAAATTTTCAGCATGCAAGGTATAAGCTCTAGTCTTCTCTAAGGTCGGAGTTCATCAACCATTTTGAACCGAAGTCCATGAACCGAGGTTCGTATAGCTTAAACTTCAGATTATTTGAGAACAGAATTTTTACAACAGCTGTCAAAGCTAGCTCTGAATGGTTCGTGAATCACCGCTTTTTGATTGAATTTTCACCGTGATCAGCGAAGTTAAAATTTCAGTTTATATGTTTAAACTTCAGTTTAAAAGTTAAAACTTCAGTTTAAAAGTTTAAACTTCAGTTTAAATATTAAGGTGTTGGAATTTGATCGCAGATCACGTGAACTTTTATTTCACAGTTGGTGATTGTTATGGGCCCGCGTTATGCTTACCATCAGGCAAACGACCGTCTCGTCTCGATACCAAATAACATAAAAAATGAAAATAAAAAGACATTGAAAGCTAATTTCCGCTAATTTCTCACACCTTGGCACCAGTTATATTTACGTAAAGGCTTACGTGCCGAGAACTCGAAATTTCGCGCCATGCCGTTGAAAGGCGCAAGATTTTCCATGTGATTTACATTGTACCTAAAAAGGCGTTTTATACCGTAGAAGGTTCGTATACAGTCGTCGTTGTTTTCCTAATTACCTTTACGGGTATTATGCTATGTTTAGCTTGATATGCATCTGGTTTAGACCTTGGAATTGTTTTTATAACATTGCCACTCGAAAAAAGGCGTTTGATACATCGATAACAGTGAATAAAACTCACTTTTACTCACAAGAGAATTAAAACATTTAGACTAAACAAACACGAATTAATAGAAAACAAATAAAATGTACAAAAAATAAATAAAATGTTTTGAATGTACCTGCTGGCTCAATGAAGCTATTACATTGAATTATAATTTGATAAATGTACATACTATACTAGCTAAAATCATATTATGGGGCTATCCTGTTAATTTATTAATATGTTTATTATGAAAAAGACTTAAAACTGTTTATGTCTGAAAACATCGTCATGCACGGTGGTATTTTCTAGTGCTCGACTGGCTAGCTAATGATGAAAATTTGTCGTCAAGTACATATCGATGTATTCTATCTTCTAGCAGCTGCACTTGAGAGCCAGTTGTACTCTAGAGCCCCCATACACGAGCGCTCCATCCACAACATTCTAGGCCAACGTTACAAAAACCGCCCGTGTTTGGGGAATCTCAAATGGATTAGGTGGAAGACGTAGGAGTGGTATGAATATATGGTATCCAAAGGTT
Source organism: Crocallis elinguaria (assembly GCA_907269065.1). NCBI lineage: Eukaryota > Metazoa > Arthropoda > Insecta > Lepidoptera > Geometridae > Crocallis > Crocallis elinguaria. Next base: position 16,094,210 of record OU026073.1, read on the forward strand.
CAAAATCTAATGTACCAACTCATCATGTGTATTTTCAATGATTGCGATAAACGGACTGCAGACTCGACTAAAATAATTAAATTAAAACACGCTTTACACGGAAATTTGATTAGAAGATCACGAATGATTTTAGAATCATGTCCGTAATTTAACCAACCAATTTTAGGCACGAATTTATTCAAAAAAACAAAGAAGATTCAGAATAGGTAGTATGTAACAATAAACACAATTATGATGTCATAGCCGCTTATAATATGTCTTTATTTAAAAAAAAACCAGTTACATCGGAACGTCTTTGATCCGATGCGTAACCAAAATACTGGCATATATTGGCTGAACCATAGTTCAACGATCAGCGTCGCCATATAATAATATATATGTCACTGCTTAGGAAATACACTGCTAAAAAATCCCTTTTAACCGACTTCAAAAAAAGGAGGTTATCAATTCAACGTATATGTATGTAATATTATCGGAACTGCAACCGTTAGGTCTTCCGAACATATATACAAAATTTATTATTTTATAATGCAGTAGTTGTGAATCATTTTTTTTGATTAGAGGTTTTAGAAGCATTTGTAGATGCGGGTGCCGTGCTCGGACCAGATGTCCATCAAGCCCCAACCACAACCACAATAGACGATACGATATGCGTCAAGCGGGGATCGTGGTTTTTCCATGCTTATCTCGTGGTCCGCAATTGATGCTTATCCATCAATGATGAATTAGGTGTGAGGGCTGCCTTATTAGAGAAGATAACTCCAAAATCAACTTCTCACAATTCTCGACGCCCCAATAGCCTAGTATCTAACGTTGTCATTGTAATTTTTTGTATCACTGCTATGTCAAATTAAGGTTACAATACCAGGGTTATTAAATTTAGGTCTATTGTTATTGCCTATTGATCCTATTATTATTTTACCCTTGGTTTTGAACACGTTACTATAAATTTATAGGCACTGTCAAACCGATTCAAATTGATACAGTAACCAATGAAGGTTTATTAGAGCACAGTACAGATGTCTGTAGCAGTAAGACAAGTTTGAACAAACGTCACGACGCGCGACGCAGAAGAGAAAGCTTCGTTTCTTTTATTCAAAACCAGTGAATGCTAGCATTAAGGCTTAAATAGGATTGATATAGCAAGCGTGTAGGGCGTGATCCCAGCATTTTTTCGGGCAAAAATGTATACGTCACTTCTAAGTTACGAAATATAACTAACGTTAATTTTGCCTGAATCAAATCCTATTGGTGCTTACTACTTTTTCGAGCAAGTCTACTAGTAACAAAATCAGAATTAACGGGATATTTACCATGTATATTATTTGTATTTGTCTCTATTTGTCTCTAAGTTTTAAAGGTTGGAAAAATGGGTGATGAAATTTACCATGGCGATAACTTTGCCTAAGTCGATTCCCGCTTTTTGTATTCTTGTTTTTTGTCGCACAGCTGTAATATATCTGTACGTAAGTCAAGTAGGTAGAGAAAAGGTAGAAGTTGTATAACTGCTCAAATAAATGTAAGTTGTCTACAATACTCTATTATCATTATGAATTATGTATGACAGATGGTTATGGGCACAATGAGATGTAAATTAAGGTCAATCTCATCTACAGAGATTCATTATGAACAGCAAGTGAAGATATAGGTTTTTAATACTGAATCGTGCGGAAGACGCACGAGTCTCGGATCAGTGGAGCAAAAGCTAACTTATTAAGTTGAACTGACAAATGATAATTGTTAAATACAATACAATTGTATTTTATTGAATGACATTTAACCATATTGAAACTATGATGGCGCAGTCACCGACATAGCTCTCGAAATTAGCAAGTTGAAATGGCAATTGGCAAGCCACATCGCTCGCGAAACCGACAACCGATGGGGTAGAAAGGTTCTTGAGTGGCGACCACGAACCCGAAAACATAGTGTAGGCCGGCCCCCACATTTGGGATGATCGACGATCTTGTCAAAACCGCGTCAAATCCGAACTGTTGGATTGTTGCATGATGCATCATGCAAGAGGCGAGCAGCCGATTCAAGTGGCGTTCTATGGGGAAGGCCTATGTTCAGCAATTGATGTCTTCTGGCTGGTGATGTAACTTTTAATGATGTATGGATCTTAGTATGTAAGCTTTCTATTCCAACTGTTGCATTATTCCACCAACTAATATACAGTGCATGCCATAAAAATAGCCCACATAGAAATCACATTAGCACAAGAACAAGTCACACCCATACAGTTCGCCCTTCGATTTATATGCTCCTATGATCTCACAGTTACGTAGGTCTACTCTTGAATATATTCTGTGGCAATTACATAACATTGGCCTACAAATATCGAGGTTACTGCCTACGATGGCAAATATTTTTAATTTAGTGTGTCATATTTAATTTTGACGTTTTGAGTTATTTATGAGAATTGTCACAACTTAGAGACTAAGTTGCAAGTTACAGTATTGTATTGTATTGTATTATTTATTCAAGAACAAATTACATTGTGTTTGAATGTCAATTAAAAAGATTACAAAGACTAAATTACAAATTAAATTAAATATAAATGTCATGCAGTCACAATAATCAAGAATCACAATAGTCATAACCACACATAATGAACGTACTAACTCACAATTATAATGTTATGAATCTGGGGATGTAATATAACTTAGGATTAGATTTAGAGTTGAGTCTAAGCGTGGACTTTATGTTCTATACTTTTTCCAAAACTGTATGAATTTTATACTGTATAGAAATTTGACATTATATGTACTTTTTTTTCACACCATCTTTTTTATAATTGAGTACCGAATGCTTTCTTCCATATAGTATCAAAATCGGCACGAAACTGTAGAACCGTGTACCAAGTTCCAAGATTAATAGAAAACTACGACCTGTTCGGGAGAACCACACCAACATCCAGACTGAAAGCAAAACTGGCTAGTTATTACAAAGACTTCGTTCGGTTCGCTCGCTTTGTCAATTCCTGATTTCTATACGCAATTCTGGAACAGACGTAAAGGAAAACCCGGAATACGGAACAAAGCTTTGTACCTAATAAATCATGAATACAATTTTAGTGGACGAAAATAATTACTAAAGAATTGGTACACAGCATGTGGGCCGAGACGTCAGAAAACATGTTACCACATTAATACCTATTATACCCTTCTTTGGAGCACAATAAATAATAATTAAGCGAACCACCTTACATGCCGGTTATATCCATTTTGGGAGAATTAAATATGGCGGGGATTTATTTGAGATTTTTATAGATCTACCCCATTTTTGTTGAAATTTTGTGAAAGTAATTTGCTCGTTTTTCTTAAAGGTCGTAAATGTATAGCACACAAAACACGCGCGGTTATATAGCCAATTAAATTACTAGAGATAATTATGAGACGAGCTTCTTGCTTTACCCAAGATTGCCAATTGTACAATTGCAAGTTATGTGTGCAGGATTGTTCAAAGTTTGGGGTGGTCATTGTGGTGAAAAACATTTTTTTATTAGAGGTTGTAGAAGCGGGGAGTTAATCGTAATTTTTCCAATTGATGTGGTCCGCGATTGATACATTACCATCAATCATGCATTAGCGTCTAATCTGTCCCTTAGACAAGGAGCCGTCACGACTAACTTCAGGCGTAAAACCTGCCGTACAGCATCAAAACCTACGCATATTTAAACACTGCACTTATAAATTCACTAGTGTGCAAGAAACCTTCTATAACCTCTACCTACGCGATTAAAAAAACAACGCTGATATCAGGGTAACGTACCTTAACCGTCTTTGGTGATATTGTAAATTGCAATGTATTAACAGTAGGGACTGAGGGTTAATCGTATGACGTCCGATTTTTTTAAGACACCCAATTTGTATAATGAGGTGGTAAGTTTTTAAATCTATGCAAATAAATAAAATTGAAGTGTCTGTTTGTAATATCAAAATAACAGCTTTTTACCAAATGCATATGAAAGTATACACGGTACCTATAAATAAACAACCATTTTTAAAAATTTTTGTCTGTCCGTCTGTCTGTTTGTTCCGGGTAATCTCCGAAACGGCTAGGCCGATTTTGACGGGACTTTCACTGGCAGATAGCTGATGTTACAAGGAGTAACTTAGGCTACTTTTATTTGGGAAAACTGCTCGTCATGGTGGAGTTATTCCTTAGGAACTCTGTGATCACATTTACTAAACAAGTCATGGTGGAGTTATTCCTTAGGAACTTTTTGAACAAATTTAACACCTTGAAACTATGACACATGAATTTAGGCCCAAAAAGACTTAAAATATTAATTTAACTACAGTTTAAAAAGAATACTCAAACACAGCGTAGGTAAACGTGAAACGTACGCAACGTCCTTACTGCAATGACTGCACTGTGCCGATGCCATATAAAGGGGAGCCGGTTTCACATTGCGAAAGCAAAAAAGATAAACAAAAGTAACTGCTCAATCGGTGTCTTGCTCTTATGTTACTTTATATATATGCATTCTATACGAAGGTATTTAGGTTTATTGAGAGTAATTATACTGGAAGAAAGTATTGGGCAACATTGATTGCAGATAAAACGGTAAAATGTCAGAGTTTAAATCATATTTCTCGATAAAGTTAACTCCAGAAGGGTACCTAATATGCTTAGATATTATGGAACTGTATTTAAAAAAACTATTACATAAACGAGACGAGCTGGTCGTTTGCCTTATGGTAAGCAAAATGCCAATCCAGAAAAATTGCAGTGCCACTCTGAACTTTGAAAAACAGTCACTCTCGTTCGGTCTATCCGTTCCTAAAAGGATCTTTTGGATGCCACCATGCCACAGACAAACGAACAGATACGAACTTATTTCTCCTTTTTGGCATTGAGGGTTAAAAAGAAAATCCCAGGTAAGAATCTTATCGTAATTTATCTAATAAGTAAATTGCAGTTATCAACGAAAGACAATTTCCATAAATAAAAATTGCAATCGTTACGACGGTCTTTTATAAGGTTATAAAAACTAACAGCGCGTCCAATACAACGATAAAGATTTTTTTTTATTACTTTATGTATACGTACGACTGCGATTTTTTTGCAATGCCAATAAATACACACTGAGTTAACTCAAAAATGATAAATACATATAAAAATGCAGAATTCAGTCTAGTAGACTGGCCGATACGACTGATGATTGCGTCACACAATAAGGGGGGTTTCCCCGTGGACCTTCTGCTATGAACCACTAGAGGGATTTTTTCCCCGTAGATCCACCATGCTAGAGATGGAATTAAAAACAAACTTTATCGTAACTAACTTTAATATAACAGGCAATTTTTAAAACTTAAAAATTACGACTTTTATTTAATGCCTAAATCGGAAGCCTAAACATTTAGGAGTTGCCTAGGGCAAAAAAAAACGTTTCAACAACCTTTTCGAGTGTTCTAGCGGTATATATTTAGGACTTTGCTTACATTATCAGTTACTTAGTTAAGCGTCGCCTTATTCGTCATTGGGTTTAGGGTCTTACCACAAAAAAAAATAAACAAACATTAAACCTGTGTTAATCACTGTTTAAAGCGTAAACATGCCTTAGTCGTGCGATTAAATTTGAGCAACCACAAATCCCGATTTAAGTATCCGATCCCGATCCCCGTTAGTCCCGATCTAACCATTGTCTAACACAATTCTGTTGTGACATTTCTAATAATTTTTGACGTTTATCTTTAGACGCTAAACAGGCAACTAAAAATGTTTATTTTTTTTGGTAACACGTGTTAAGTTTTTGTAATTTTTAATAACTGTTTCTGGTCCTGCTGCAGGAAATTCTCAAACCAGATGATGTTGAGGTGACCTAGTTACCTCAATTTGTAATTTAGGTTTTCAATCCAGCGTGTTACCCCAAATCGATTTATGAGGAATAAAAACTTCACTGATGAACTGGATTCAAAACTTTAATAAGGTTATCAACCTTAACACACTTTGAATTCAATTTTAACCTACTTCTAATTGTCACACCTCATCTCTCTCGAATCGAAATTAGACTTAGTTTGTGTATGTAGTTCGGATGACAAAACTATACTTTGGTATCATGGAGCTGATCTGATGAAGGAGCCAGGGGGTGGATAGTGGAACTCTTCAGTGGCTACAAGTAAATCCTTCTAGTTTGAGCTCATATGATACGTTTTGACGAGTCAAATAGATTGCAATTGGTGTCGAGGTTCTGATGATGGACCCAAAACGTGGAAGTATATTTTTTTAGTTTCTGTAAACTACATAATAGAATTATTGTATTAAAATGTATAATTTAAACGCAAACCAATTTCCAATAACCAAGTAGGTTTCAAAATAGGTTTATTGGTTGTCTTTAAATAGATGTCTAAATTGATATCCTCACGTTGTTGGCGTTGGACTGTAATCCCATCAACAGAAGAGTCAATTTCATCTGACTCTCCAACTCGTATCCTTACTTACTCCTTTACCTATTATATATCATGTGCCTATTACATACTATTATCTATTCTGTGCTATTAGTCTATTACTGACCAACTAGGGCTTCTAGGTATAACGTAAGTCTTGAACAAGTTCCATGTTGCAGCAAAAAAACACTTTTAGACGCCTGTTCAGCTAGACAGTGCCTAAGGATAATCTAAAATGATTAGAAATGTCACAACAGAATGGAGTTGGACAACGGAATTAGAACTGGATTCAGAGCCGCTCGAACACACCGTATACCGCGTGCAGTTGTATGCTTGGAACAGATTTTCAGAAATTTTCAGACATTTTCAGACGGTGGTAGCTAGCCAGGCAAACCCTACAAAATCCTCTACAACCTACTACGGTAGCATCACGTCACGATGTTTTTTTTGAACTTCAAGCATTCTTAGCTTCGATTATTGTAAAATCGAAGTCACCAGCAAATCAGCGGTTGACTTCATAACCATTGAGCCATATGGCTTCAAACATTGATTTGTGATTAAACTATCAAATAGAAACAGCCCGTCAGGTCAACAGTAGAGTGGGTATCAGACACGCTTCAGTCCAACAATACAAAATAGCTGACTCATTTGATTCAATGACGGGTCAGAGCAAAGGGTTATAAGTTATAAGCGCTAGCGACTTGGGGCTATTTAGAACATAAACATAAACATAAACGCTTACACACTACATCCAAGACCCGAGAACAAACTTTATGCCTACACAAAATCTGCCCCGGCCGGGAATCGAACCCGGGACCCCTCGCCTTGCAGGCAGGGTTACTACCAACTTAGCTACGGAGCCGTCAACATGGATCTATCGTCCTGTGTTACGTGTACGCTATTTAAAAGAGTTTTTTATTAGTTACTAGCGCCAGCCCGCCTTCTCACGCGTGGATCAGAATAAAACGTAGCCTATATCACTCAGGGATCCTGCAACTTCCTATCACTGAAAAGATTTTTAGAATCGGACCCAACTGGTTCGATTCTAAAATCCATTCCAGAGATTAACGGTAACAAACAAACTTTACTGCTTTATAAGATTAGTATAGATTTCTAATAAGGTCCATTGGGGCCCCAATAAAAATGAAATTTATTGCGTCTTTAACTTAAAATTTGAAGTTATAGACCCCTTATACTGTGCACGCAAATGTTCATCTAAATTATTATGCTAACTAAATTTGAAATGAAATAAAATAATATTGTTTATTTAATTTATTACTTACAAGCAATACGAAAATTTGGCGGTTCTGCGAGTGTCCTCTGGGTTGCTGTTTTGCTCGTGAAGTCTGCCGCCAAGCAGTAATGTGCAAGCATTACTGAGTTCCGGCTTGATGAGCAAAGCAGCCAGTGAGATTACCAGTAATCATAAGTAAGTCTCATAAGTCCAGACTTATGAGACTTAATACCTAATGCCTCAAGGTAACGAGTGCACTGCAGTGCCGCGCAGGCCTTTGTGTTTCAAAGTTCTAAGTGGCACTGCAATTAAGCCGGCGTTATGCTTACAATCAGGCAAACGACCGCCTCGTCTCGTTACCAAATAGTATAAAAAATAAGTTTGGGTAAAACAGTTTTGATTGCATGAACATCCGCTAGTGTCGTTAAACACTATAAAATATATTTCATAAAGTTTTGATAAGGCTGCAAATTATTTTGTTTTGTTTTTAGAAGTATTCATTTATTCAATCAAAATCGCTCCATTCTTTATTTTCAACCCACACTTATATCATATATCCATTAGAAAGTGTCCGACTATCAGTATGGGTAATTTGGACAATTTACAGACATCACACACTCCTCATATAATATTGATATTCACGTTAGTTATTAGGGTAAGGTCCGCAAAATAGCATAAATATAGAAAAAAACACATTATATTAATAACTGAGACTTATTACGGAGATTGGAGACTTGGCCTAATAGGAAAACGTGGTGATGCAAATGGTTGCATGGTTATTAATAATAACGAACTATACTATAACAATTTTAGGGTTCAAACCTGTAGTAGGCTTAAACTCTATCTTCTTATGGGGGGATGGCAATAGAAATTGCTTCACACCCTCCATAACACCCATTTAAACCCATTTCCATCACTTTCATTTTCAGCAAGGATGGGAATTACGTGTATATCGTTAGCCGTTTTCCCATCCTGCTTCAATCACTTCCTCAACTCAAAAAAAAAAAATATGCTGGACGCATTGGACGGCTGAAAATAATGAACCTGTAGTAGGCAGTGGCGTATTTTAGGATTCAGCGCCCTGGGCCTGCAGGCCACGCCGACCTGCCGTCGCTGCGCCATCGCCAGTCAGTATATACGATACCTCCGCGTCTTAATGTCTATCAAACTGACACCACAAGCCCCCACGAACACTGATTTGGGCTATTACTAATAAACAGTGTTAAACGGTGGTTTAGTTAAACTAGCTTTTGTCTTTGTTGTTCTTTGACTATTTTAAACTGAATCGAAAGAGACAAAACACAGTTTAACTAAGTATTCAACCGTTTAACACTGTTAATTCATAAGAGATAATAGGTAGGCTTTTTTTATATTTCTTTTGTTTGCACCCTTCGGAACCTGCCGCCTCGCGCCATGGCCCTTTTGGCCCTAGGGTAAATACGGCTCTGGTAGTAGGTATAGCTAACTAGTAGGTATGCTGTATAACTTTTTTGTATGCTTCCTAACTGCTATTGCTGACCGTACCCGAAGCTCTGTAGCCTGTCTGTAACACATGATTGCTAGCAATGCAACAAGACATATCAAAATTCATAATTCGCCATGGAACGTTTGTCCGATTGTACACGGCTGGATCATTTGCATAATGTTGGTAAACTCGGACAGTTCGGGTTGGGCAACAAAGATGACCTATCGAATAATAGGTATTGTTCTTACTCTATATGGAAGCAACGGAATTTAGAAAAAACGTGGGCGCAGCCGGGCGTTGGCAAGCCTGCGCCATGCACTAGCTGCTTGGGGTGTTTTGTGTATGGTATAGTTGTTTTTTTTTATATTTTTAGATAACGACACAATTTGGTAATTGCCTTATGGTGAGCACGACGCCAGCCCATAACAATTGCAGTGCCACTCAGAACTTTGGAACACAATGGCCTGCGCGGCAATGCATTGTCGCGTTATCCTGAGACATTAGGTAATAAGTCTCATAAGCCCAGTAATTTCACTGACTACTTTGCTCATCAAACCGGAACACGTAACGATTGCACATTACTGCTTGGCGGCGGTAGACTACACGAGCAAAGCGGTGGTAGGTACTCACCTAGACGGACACATTCGCAGAAGAGTTATCTACCACCTTGCACAAGTGTTGTCGAACCGCAAAAAAAAATCATTTTAAAAATATTTTTAAGAACAATTTTATATTGTTAACAATTTTGTCTTATTATCAATTTTTTTGTCAAAACCAATTTTAAAAGATCAGATGTAGGCAAAACATATTTGCATTGCCGAAGTAAACATGTTTTATCTCGTTATGCCACATACCGATGTTACCAGCTTATCGGTCGATCTAAATCTCGTGTCGCAGATAGCCAAGATCTATGAAGTTCTGATGAAACTTGACTAGCAAAGTAAATTATGTTTTGTATAGAAACATCTTTCGGGCTCAAAGCGACGACTGCTCCGCTTTATGCTACCTACATCGCATTTGCATTGCATTGCGCACCACCACTTATTTGCCGCGGCGTCTGCACTGAGCACGCAGTGGTTGTGAAGCTAGAAGCATAGCTGGAAGCGGGTGCCGTGCTCGGACTAGATTTCCATCAAGCCCCAACCACAGCCACAATAGACGATACGATATACGTCAAGCGGGAATCGTGGTTTTTCCATGGTTTTCTCGAGGTCCGCAATTGCGGATTGACCATAAACATCAATAATTGATGTTTATGGTCCATCAATCATTCATGAATTAGGTGTGAGGGCTGCTTATAGCTGTTCTTGTATATCGCGCTTGTTGCAAAATCATGCGTGTATGGTCGGCCCTACACTAGCAGAATGATTCATGCATGCACGTTGCAAATCTAATCAGAGCCGCGATACAATAAAAACGATCGTCAAAATAGCGGCCAAACTGGATACCTCTCCCATTTAAATGAGCAAGGAATCATCTCTACCCAATTTACATAATCTCATCTATGCCACGACCCTATATTTTCAACTTTAATCCAAAGAGGTAAAGACTAAATTGTGTCACAGCAAGCTGTTTACAGTTTAGCATGATTCATCAGGTCAGTGCCTCAAAGGGGACTTGTTTAGTCCTGCATCCAGTTTGAACGTTGAAAGTAGAATGACACAAGTCTCTGGCAGACATCGGACTTTTTCAAGACAACGCCAATTAGAGATCAGATAAGGTTTTTTTAATAAATGGACTTGCATTTGACCGCCATCTCATTTGAAGTTAAGTGACAAAGCTAACGTATACGGTAGTTCCCGTCTTGATGTTTTTCTTTATCATGTTTATATCGTTAATTTCTATTAATATATGACCTAATCTTATAAGAGTATGGACGAAGAGCGAGTGAAAAAAAAATAGCTAACGTATAATTATGTAGTGAATTTGTTACATCAACGGTCCCTAACTGAACCGTACCTTCTTACCAACAACGCAATTTGCGTATCGAGTTTTCGATTTCGGCGCGTGTGCTCGATTCGATTCTGCGAATCGGTATCGTTTTACAAGGATGCTGGAGCGATTATTTTTAAATACCATTTGACTTCTAGGAATTCTTAGGTCAGCTAAAATGTTTGAGAAGAAATTTTATGCACGATTGTAAAAAGTAAACACCGATAAGCCAAAATTTCGGGAAATCAGCGAAAACTAAACTCTGGAAAGTGTAGACCTAAGTACCTGTTACATTTTATGAATTATGGTTTTATCCGACTCTCGACGGAAAGGAGGGTAAATTTTGCGCTGAACACGCCGTGGGTATAATTATAAACTATTTTTTGAGTAGAGGTCGTAAAAGTCACGTCTGCGATTGATGCATAACCATCAATCCTGAATTATCGTCTAATGTGCCCCTATAATATGGTGTTTATTTTCGGTTCAATCGATCGATCACGAACTTCCCGCCATTTTACATTGTCACTGGCCGAATCGAATTCCCGCGTTTTCCCACAGAACAGACAAACGGTGATTTCTACGCTTGAAACACGAAATTTTTATTTCACTGCTTCGCGTATAACTTAGTACCTTTTTGCAAACTGTATTTATTAAGCAAGCGCGCTACACCTTCGAGCACATCGTCGCTTCCACAAGATTGTGGTCAAACCTTGCTTACTGCTGCAGTGTATGTAATAAATAAATAAATAAATAAAACTGCTTCTAGTAGTATCTGTGGCCTACAGTCTGCACTGTTGATTTGCTCACAATTTCAGGCTGGCTTCTTACTTAGAACATACGGTCTACTTATTGCAGAGCGTAAAGTCGTAAACTTCCTAATTACTTTAAAATTGCGTATGATACATCAAAGTCATTAACAATATCCCAGTTCTCACGAACAATGTCGAATGAACGTTCGACACACATTCACACAATGCGACGAATTGCGACCCAATGGGATCGAGCGCCATTGTTGTCTCTGGAGACAACGCGTCAGCAAAATAAGTTTCAAGTAACGACAGCAGAATCATATTTTCTCGATAGTGTAGTATTTTACAGCTTAGAAAGAAGGTAGAGGTAAATCCTGTAGCAAATGCATCGCAAAACCATTTCAATCCTGATGTTTAGAAGCCATCACCGCGTTATTTCAGGGACATTAAAAAAATATTCTGTCAATCCCCAACATTTTCCCTACCTATTGCAGGTTTAAAATATTTTTGAACTATTCATTTAAAAAACAATGCTAATTTTCGGCAGAGGGGCATGCGCAGAGGTCGGGTACCCGTCCCTCAAACGGGGAATCAGATGCTGTAGATCATTCGCTCAGGGATGCGCCTTAATCTAGAATAAAACTGGGTCTAGTCTGTGCTATCACTAGAACAAACAAAGGTACTATTTATTTTTTTATTTTCAGTATTGACTTCGCACAGTTTGCGCATACAACCAGTGACCTAGAATTAATATTTAAAATAAGTAATTTATGAGTCGATGATGGCATGAGGGCCATTGAAAAGCCGGACCAGATTACTCCTCAGTAAACTATCCCCGCGTAAAACCAAACATACCATACAATTTCTGTTCTACTTCAAAATCATTTCGTGTTGGAGGAAAACGCGCGCTAATGCACTTGTCTTCGTTGTTTACATCTTTCACACACACATCTGTTTCTGCTGACGGTACACCTATCAGAAATAGTTCTGGCGCCATTTGACTACCTAGTGGCAGTCTAGAATCAATGCGCCCACGCAGTTTGATAAGAGATAGGTATTGTGAACTATTTCTAGCAGCTATTATTACACTAATATCTGTTTGCACGAATGTTGTATCTAATAACATAAAATGTTTTTATCTGTGTGCTTCAATGGGGTAATGTCGAGCGGTGCCAAGTTGGTTTTTTTTGAGTCTAATAACTTCCGTTGTATCTCATTACACTGTAATACTTCTTGCTGTGCTTTACCTAAGTACTAAGTTTATAAAAAATGCGAATGTGTATTTTTTAGTTTAGTCCTTTTTTCACGCAGCAACGGAGAAATGGATTAGCGTGAATTTGCGAGATAAGTAAAGGCCGGAGAGTGAAATAAAGGTACTTTTTTTCCGGAAAAATACGGCTATCCACGCGAGTGAAACCGTGGCCCGTGGGCAAAAGATCTAGAGAGCCTTTTTTTGGTTCGAATCTCAGAACTTAAGCTTTGAAGGGAAACATTAAATTTGCTACAGCCTTAGTAAAACTTTAAACGCGAGTAAATATAATACTTACTCTCGTTTTTTTTATATATTACGTGGTAATGAGACGAGCTGGTAGTTTGCCTGATGGTAATCATAACGCCGGCCCATAACAATGGCAGTGCCACTCAGAACTTTAAAACACAAAGGCCTGCGCGGCACTGTAGTGCGCTCGTTACCCTGATACATTAGGTACCAAGTCTCATAAGCCCAGTAATTTCACTGGCTACTCTGCTCATCAAACCGGAACACAGTAATGCTTGCACACTACTGCTTGGCGGCTGACTTCACGAGCAAAGCGGTGGTACCAACCCAGACGGACACTCGCAGAAGAGTAAGTCCTACCACTAACAAACTCTCGTTTATTTATTAAATAGGTATACAGTGACTAATCATTATAAAATGAACCGCAGACAAAACATTTCTATGCGTAGACATAGACACAGCAAAAGTACTTAACTTAGTCTAAGTCAATTGCCCGCACATTAGATTGCAATAGGTATTCACAGTAGCTACGATTACATCATCTTGAGCCGTTGACCCAGTGTTGTGTCCAACGCATCCAGCCGATTTGGTACTTTCTAAACTAACACTACGATTTAGACCTTAACAATCTTGATTTAGAATTAAAATCTGTTAACTCAGTCGTCAGTAAGGTATTGCATCTTGTGTTCTTGAGTAATTATGCGATGACGTCACCGCCACGACACTTAGCTAGACAGTGATTAACGTTAAATCTAAAGCCACAGAATAGATTATAGCTAAAGCTTAAGCTTGAATGGTTTTTAGGAAACAGGCACCATGTCAAGGCTTCGTTTGTAGCTCTATTTTGTTATCTAGTAGACGACTGTGCATGGTAGGGTATTTTCTAATCATAGCATGGTTAGTTCATCATCAGTCGGAAGATCCCTCCTGAACGTCCTCACCTCGTCTTCCTGGACGTCACCTGTTTGTACATAGGCCTCCCCATAGTACGCCACTTGGGCACTTGGATCGGCTACTCGCCTCTTGCATTGCCAACAGTTCAACGCGGTTTTGACTAGGTCGTGGTCCACCTTGTGGGGTGTCGGATGTTTTCCTTCACAGTTTTAGAGCGTTAATACTTACGTCATTGGTGAAGAGCCGAGTCGAGATTCGAATCATCGTCGGATGAAAGTCGCACAAGTTCCCGCTCGGCCACACTCGCTCCTTTAGTAAAGGACACATTCTCATGTGCTACCGGTGCACACAGGTGATTTTCAACTTGAGGGCGATTTATGTGAGCTGTCTAAATGTCCTACCGTCATTCAATAAGAACGCTACCACCAGGTGGTAGAACTAACTCTTCTCTGCGTGACCGTTTGGGTGGGCACCACCGCTTTGCTCGTGTAGTCTGCCACCAAGCGGTAATATGCAAGCATTACTGTGTTCCGGTTTGATAAGAAAAGTAGTCAGTGAAATTTCTGGGCTTAAGAACCTACTAGTCCATGGAGCGAACTCATCGGTGGGCGCGGCTAAAATGCATGCTATTTCATCTAACATTCGTGGGACAAGGTAAGACTCTGCAGCGATGAGTAGTATGAGGCTAATGCTCGCACATACACAATTACACACTCTCGTAAAGTCGCGACGAAAACAGAAAAGTCGAAAACCGGCGCGCAAAAATGTACGAATTGGCTTCTGGTGCTTGGGGTTTTACGACAAAACTACTGAATGTATTTAGTCAGACCAAAGTTATTTGAAATGTCAATAAACTAAAGCTTGTTAGTATGTACCTTATTTTCGAGTTTTCGTAATCCTTTTGTAATTTATTTACGTCCAAACTTGCGTTAAAATACGTGCTAAAATACAGATGTTTGAAGGCTCATTACTTTTAAGCCACTTATTTTTTTTCTGTATAATTAGCAGGCTGACCTAGATAACGAAGAGATAAATCGATATTATTCTTAATTTTGGACTTAAAACGTCAAGTAGTGGAGTAATCACCCAAGTACGGTTGTATGGAGAAATGAACGACTAGTTCGTCCTTAAGTATGAGAACACCTAATATCTCAGGGTAACGAACGCATTGCTGCGCCATGCAGGCATTTGTGTTTCAAAGTTCTGAATAGCACTGCAATTGTTAAGGGCTGGAGGCATTAAACTAGCTCGCCTCATTATCAAAAATAATTTTAAAAAGTCGCTTAATCGAAAAGGCTAGCATCAAACATCATTGTTAAATTGTTTATTTGTTATTTCTTGTTATAGCACTCTCGTAGGCTATAATTATCCAATTGGTCGAGTCGCATCCTGCTCGGCCCAGTTTCACACGTGTTCAACACATTGGTGCATCTTGTGATCTCAGGCTGTCTGGGTATCAAGGGTAGGGTTACCAGCAAATGTTATTTACCTGGATAATGGAACATGAGAAAGCGATGGATTATATTTTAGACATGTCAGATTAATTCAGTTGCTTGTATCTAGCGTAAATTTAATGGCCTTGAATTTATTGACGCATTCAAATTTTGTACAAAACGCACGGAAATAAAGTCCGAATGGTTATAGACTGGGACGTCCGTATACATACAACGTGTGTCCGCGCCCACGCCAGATCCTGAATGGCTTGCGGCTTAGGAAGGGTTTACAGTCTAAGGCTAAGATTCAGAGACGATTCTAAGCGTAGACTTTGGCTTCCATATGTCAAAACTGTATAGAATTTTAACGTATGGAAGCGTGAGTCCACGCTTAGATTCGTCTCTGAATCTCAGCCTTAGGCTAAGATTCAGAGACAAGAACTTGAAACAATCTAAGAGCAGTTTTAGCAAAGCATCTGCTAAGCCGCTCAATCAAATTCGTATTTAGAAACATAGATCGTGTTAGGTCTAAAATATTACACTGATATCTATCGCGGTAATGTTTTCACTAACTATGCGTTTACCGGTTTTATCAATTGAGTATGAATAGTAAACACAAAAAGATAAGAACAATATAATCATGGTTTATATAAAAATCTATTTTAATATTTTACACTTATCTTTTTATACAACTGCACAAAAAGGGAGAGTAATATTTTTAGGGTGTATGTATGAGTTTTTTAATATAGTATAGCCACTCAGAACTTTGAAACACCAAGGCCTGCGCAGCACTGCATTGCACTCATTACCCTGAGTTATTAAGTATTAAGTCCCATAAGCCCAGTAATTTCACTGACTACTTTGCTAATCAAACCGGAACACAGTACTTAATGCTTGCACATTATTGCTTGACAGCAGACTACATGAGCAAAGCGGTGGTTCCCACCTAGACAGTCACTCGCAGAAGAGTTACCGGTAATCGCTAGAGGTCCGATTCCAAAAATTCTTTCGCTAATATGAAATTACATTATACTTGAGTGCTATCAAATGCTTAAAAACTATAATACAACTATCCCTGGAAAAGTGTAATAGATGTGTAACCTACTTACAATAAAGTGGGTGTAATTTTCACATGGCACTTGAATTTGAGTCACTGCATCGAATGTGGATAATTGCGTTTATTAACTGACAACCTTTTTGATAAGCAGAAAACTAGGCCAAATACCGAAGTGACCAGACACCATCTTTCTAAAAAAGCATGCTGCATGACAATGTAAGATCTAGGTAATATGTAAACATGAGAAAGAATTATCCTTAGTTATACATACTTAAGTGCAGCAGCATATTGGGCCTTCAAACTCGGCCACTAACGCTACCACAAACTGCGGACAAGATTTTTCATACATTTTGTATGGCATCGGCGCACACTGAGCAATTGAGCAACCGCAACCGAGCCACGAGCTGCGTTGGTGACCACATTTGTGGCTCACAACAAACGCCAGCATCTCCCTGCCCGCACAAAATAGAGAGCACAGTGGGTGCCTAAGGAAGGCCTAAGCGCTTGAGTGCTCCTTTTGTTCTCTCTATTTTGTGTTTACCACTGATTGCGACTCGAGGCACTCACCCAGCCACTGGTGGCCGCGTCTAGAGGCTGGCCCAGTGTGCAGCTGCACAAAAAGTAAAAAAATAATCACAAGTACTTACTACTTATCTACTATAAATAAAAAAACTGTTACAAGTGGACATCAATACAAATGAATGTAAGAAAACCGTTTTGTGATTCAAATAAGCTGAAAATATGGGTACAATGTTTTATACATAATGGACGAAGGCAGAACGAAAGTAACAAGCCGGATTGCATGTTAAGTTGTTATTGTAATTTGCGCTTACACAATGTCTACGCTTTATAGTAAGGATCAACCTTATAATTATTTTACATACATGTTCGCCATAGTATAGTAAGAATATAATAGGTCCTACGTATTATGTACTTACTATACTATTATTATACAGGTTTGAGTTTTTAAGACAGTGCAGTAAGGTAACCATTGTAGCTGCAGGGAAAATTCTTAACAGAATGTTATTAACTTTTAGGAAAAATTTCACCTGGATTCACATATTAAATGGCTCCTGCCAATGGGCAATAATAATTTACACAAAAATGTTCTATTCTTGTTTGTTATAAGCTTCAAACGACAACCTGACCAACAGAGGTTAAATTTGACGATTTCTGAAATTGCTCATATAACTTGTTTCTTAGACTTTTAATAAGTTATTGGGTTAGGTACTGTACAACACTGTGATTGTATTAAATTAACCCAGTTGTAACAACAGAACTAAAAATGGATTAATTAAACCTTTTTTAACGCCCGATGCAAGAAAAGAGGGATCAATTAATGTTGACTGCGAAATTCTTGATATGATGTATTTCTTTTCGGCTTGGCAAGCCAGAAGACGCAGGTTCGAATCTTGTTGGAAGCGAAATTTTTGTGATGTATATATTTATGTGAACATCCGCTAGTGTCGGTTAACACTATAAAATATATTTCATACAAAAGAGGGATGTTATAAATTGAATGTGTGTGTGGCATTGTAGCTCTGAAGTCAAGTTGATTGAATGTTCTTAGGTGTGACAAAAAAAAATCTGTACAGCCATTTGAAGATAGACAGTTCTGTTAGTCAGGCGTTTGTAGAAAATTTAAACTGTATCTTGCTGTGCATTATTTTCTGAATAGTTTGCATTTAAACACATCTTACCTGTTCATAACCAACATTGGTTTAAGTCGAAAATGGTGGAAAAGAGGAATGAAACTGTTATGTTATTTATGTTTACGTTACATTAATTTTTAGCAGTTTTTACTTGTTTGCACTTTTTTTTACCTAAATGCTTAAGCACATAAAAACTTGATGTCCAGGTGGAATAGACACACAACACAAACACCCGATACTCAAAAACAAACTTTATACCCAACACAAAGACTGCCCTGGCCAGGAATCTAACCCAGCAGGGCTATTCCGTATCTCGGTTGACAACTCAAAGTGATGATCACTTGGCAAAGTGTACAACGATGAACTGTCAAACAGCTAGTTTCGTATTGGCTAACCTCCGTTATCAACTTGGATGACGTCATGAGCACCGAGTTTCGCGGTTAGTCACTTGTTAGTCACCATAACTTATTTTGACAGATGTTTTTGTATCAATAGTTTAAAATTGCGATTATGTAAGCATAGTGGACATCAAATTTGTTAATCACCGAGGTTTGTGAAAGACACTACTCAAAAGCAGTGTTTTATAATTGAGTGATTAACACCATCGATCGACAACAACGATTTTGTTGTGATTGTGATGCTGGAGTGTTTATTATTATATATTTTATGATTAGATGGTAGGGCTAAGTCTTCTGCGAGTGTCCGTCTGGGTTGGTACCACTACTATGCTCGTGAAGTCTGCCATCAAGCAGTAATGTGCGAGCATTACTGTGTTCCCTTTTGATAAACAAAGTAGCCAGTGAAATTCAGTGGCTTATGCTGAGAATTAATACCTAATGTCTCAGGGTAACGAGTGTACTGCAGTGCTGCGCAGGTGTTTCAAAGTGTGAGTGGCACTGTAATTGTTATGGGCCGGCGCACTGTGGTCCCATATTGAAAAAAGGTGGACTTAGGAACGAAAGTCGGAATTTTGATCTGATTTTTTTTTGTAGGACAGATCTTAACTATATAAACAACATTTCTTCTATAAAAAAAAACCGTAAGATGCATACTTTTCGAGAAAAAAAATAATCAATTTTTTTTTGTATGGAGAAAAACACTCTTTATTTTTTTTCTCAAGTTGAGTCAAATAGTGACGGCTTTAACTGATATTTTATGAAAGCCCTAGTCGTATTGTACCCAAAAAAAATTAAAACTATTGCGGTCACTTGCGGCCACGCGAGAAAAGTGATGTCAAAAATTACATATATTTTTCGCCATTTCCGAGAAGAGTTCTCATTTTTGGTGAACTATTTAGGTATTTTCGGCTACTTCCTTATTTTTTGAAGAGAAATATTATTAAAAATTTCAAAAAAATAATAATTTAAAAAAAAATTAAATTTTTTTCTTGAATAAAAAAATTACGTTTATGCTCCCATAGATACTTACATAGCTGATTCTAAATGCAAATCAAACATTACTGTGACAAAATATACAAAATAACTCATTAATGACGGTTAGGTCCCTAAAAAGTAAAGTTTTTTTTGCTGACTTCTTGTTACCGATCATATTGTGTCACTGGCATTACTTGGCTACCATTGGCGGGCATTATTTGTATAAACAAATAAGTCACTTCTGATACTAACTGTGTTTGGTCGCTAGCGCGCTAACATGGTCGCGTTGTTCCTGACAAAAGGATAACTCACTTCACATTCAGGTAACTGCCTCCAAATAAAGCTGAGTAATATAGCTGATGCTATTTGTTAAGGTTTTTGAACCTTATTTAGTTGTTATGTACATATAATTTTCTTCCAGAAACAAAAGATATATGTATATTGTATAGCCTTGAAAAGGACTGTTTTATGTGAAGTCCTTTGAAGGGCAGTTTTAAACGTATTGCTGATCTGGTTTTTTTCAGTTGATTTTTCATTTTCCAAACACATAAGCTCTTCTTTCTCGTCAATATTCTCCATCTCTACTTTGAGCAATTGAACTGCTTCAGAAAGGAACTCATGTATGAGATGGCTTTGAAATATTTGACCTAATCCGGGATATGTAAGGGTCTGAACTTATTAAAAGCCAATGTAGATCGAATGTCCTCATTTGTTTGGATCTTTCATTTCTTCAGTTGTGTGTGTGTCTTTTATGTTTCCGAAGACTTTGTTACGAGTCTCTGATGCATCAAGAAGCTTCTGATAGTTCGGAAGGGCAGCAGAACTATTTTCGTCCTTAAGAAACATTTTCAAGTATAACTAAGTATTGCCGTTTGGGTACCATGCCCAACGGAAGTGTAGCGAGCTTAAGATTTATCTTCTGCTATGCTGACAACTCTCACTTCCTTATAAAGGAGCTTTGTTACATCTGGTACGACATCAGAGGTTTTGCTAAGATGTTCTATAATCTATGCTAAAGCATATTTTCCGTTGTTTTTTAACTTGAAAATAAAACAAAACTGTAGTTCTTCTTCAGAATTATCGTTTACAAAGGAACTAGAACGTCTTTTGTTCTGTTTGTTGCCCAAGTCAGCAAAGGATACCCTAACAAAGGTTACCCTTACTTTTCAGTAGAGGTACTTGCTTCCGCAGTGCAGAAAGATGGAATACCAACCAGGCAACAATTCTGGCTCTTCAAATAAGTCCTTCGGAATTCCTATTTCACTTGCAAGGTCAACAGTATCTCAAATAGGCCAACTAAACCCTCAGCCGAAGCTTTGACATTCGATTTTCGGAGTAAAGCCCTAGGAACAACGCGACCATGTTAGCGCGCTAGCGACCAAACACAGTTATTATCAGAAGTGACTCATTTGTTTATACAAATAATGCCCGCCAATGGTAGCCAAGTAATGCTAGTGACACAATATAATCGGTAACAAGAAGTCAGCAAAAAAAAAACTTTACTTTTTAGGGACCTAACCGCCATTAATGAGTTATTTTGTATATTTCGTCACAGTAATGTTTGATTTGCATTTAGAATCAGCAATGTAAGTATCTATGGGAGCAAAAACGTAATTTTTTTATTCAAGAAAAAATTTAAAATTTTTTAAAATTATTATTTTTTTGAAATTTTTAATAATATTTCGTTTCAAAAAATTAGGAAGTAGCCGAAAATACCTAAATAGTTCACCAAAAATGAGAACTCTTCTCGGAAATGGCGAAAAATATATGTAATTTTTGACATCACTTTTCTCGCGTGGCCGCAAGTGACCGCAATAGTTTTAATTTTTTTTGGGTACAATACGACTAGGGCTTTCATAAAATATCAGTTAAAGCCGTCACTATTTGACTCAACTTGAGAAAAAAAATAAAGAGTGTTTTTCTCCATACAAAAAAAAATTGATTATTTTTTTTCTCGAAAAGTATGCATCTTACGGTTTTTTTTATAGAAGAAATGTTGTTTATATAGTAAAGATCTGTCCTACAAAAAAAAATCAGATTGAAATTCCGACTTTCGTTCCTAAGTCCACCTTTTTTCAATATGGGACCACTGTGCGGCGTTATGCTTACCATCAGTCAAAGAACCCGCTCGTCTCGTTATCCAATAGTATAAAAAATAATTTTACATAATATTAGCTGTGTCCCGCGGCTTCGTTCACGTAGTCTAAGTTACTCATTGTAACATCAGCTATCTGCCATCGAAAGTCAGGTCAAAATCGGTCCAACCATTTCGGAGATTACCCGGAACAAACAGACAGACAGACAAAAATTAAAAAAATGGTTAATTTGTTGTAGGTACCGTATATACTTTCATATGCATTTGGTAAAAAGCTGTTATTTTGATATTACAAACAGACACTTCAATTTTATTTATTTGTATGAGTTTTTAATTTGCCTCCTTTATTAATTCGGTATCATTACCTACTTACTTTATTTACTATCACCAAATTTCTAATATTGAACTAACTTTTAAACAGTAATTAATAGAAAAAAAGAAAGGAAACATTGCTTATTTAAAGTATGATAAACTGATAGTGAAAAAACAGAAAGACAACAACAGAGAGAAGAGGAAAAGAGAAACTTCAGATTCACCTAAGTCATCAACACAGAAGAAAGTTAATACAAACAAAACTCTGAGTAAGCCAACACAACCGCTAACCAGAACTCATACGAAAGACATCATTAGACCTAACATACTGAATTATGTAGAAAGAGCCAGTTCTGACCCACAACTGAACACTCCAAAAAACTAATCAGCACCACGGGACACCGGAATCAAACGATAACTGCATCAACAAATAATTACAAAACCAACCAATCACCAGAACGTCTCCCACCACGGCTGGTCCCCGCGGGAGATTTAGACCATCACCCTCAAACAGGAAGAAATAAAACAATCCAAATTGCAACCTTAAATGCCTTAACCCTTAGAACGGAAGAAAGCCTACACGAATTAGAAAAAGCCCTAGAAGACATAAAATGGGATATCTTGGGCATAAGTGAGATGCGACGATTAAATGAAATAATTGAAGAACGTGCAGACTACATATTATTCCATAAAGGCGAAATAGCGGGTCAAAGAGGAGTAGGATTCCTAATTAAACGGTCAATGAAACATCACATTCAAGAGCTTATTGGAATTTCCGACCGTTTAGCCATACTCAACATCGACATACCGGGATATCGAAAAGTATGGTCAATTATCCAAGCATACGCTCCAACAGAACAAGCAAAAAATAGTGAAACCAAAATGTTCTATGAAGAACTAGCACAAACTTTAACGCAGTACTCACACAACCACATTATACTAATGGGCGACTTCAATGCACAAGTTGGAGTAAAACAAAGTAAGGAAGAACATGTCTTAGGAAACTTTGGACAAGGAAAAAGAAGCCCAAACGGTGAACTGCTGGTCGAATTGCTTTTAGAACATAATTTAACGCTTCTCAACAGTATGTATAAGAAAAACAAAAATAAAAAGTGGACCTGGATCTCCCCTGATGGCAGATATAAAAATGAGATCGACTACATAACAACAAGCTATCCAAAAGCCTTCATGGACACATCAGTACTAACAAAATTTAACTTCAATACAAACCATCGCATGGTGCGAAGCTCCCTGAGAATAGAACCACCAAGAAAAACCAGAAAATATATAGTTCCAAACAAAACAGTAAACCAAGGTAAAGAATATTTAAAAGAGGTTGCCAAGTCCCTGAGAGAAACAACTGAAGAAATAATAACGAAGGACAGAAACATTGATGTCCTTACAAAGTATGGAAAGCTAGAAAAACAACTAACTCTGGCTAAGACAGAGAACATGAAAGAAAATAAATACAGGCTAACGGACACAACACTACAACTTATAGAAAAAAGAAAAGACTTGCTTTTAAATCACCCTAAAAAAGAAAATATTAGATCAGTAGCAAACCTAAGTAAGGAAATCAGGTCAAACATCAGGAAAGATAGGAAGACTAGGAGGTTGCAAACGTTAGAAAGGCATATAAAAAGAACAGGTGGAGTAAAGAAAGCATTAAAGGAACTGAGAGAAATAAAAAAAGAATGGATACCAAAACTCAAAAAAGAGGAGAATACCTCTACAAACCGGAAAGGTATTAACGAAATAGCTACTAAATTCTACCAAAAGCTGTACTCAAACCCAGGTCAAAACATGAAACAAGAGCAAAGGAACAATCTAAACGAAAGGCAGCAAACTGAGGAAACAGAACCAATGATACTTCCTAGCGAAGTAGAAAAGGCTATACTTAGTCAGAAAATGGAAAAATCCCCAGGTCCAGATAGAATTACAAATGAACTTCTTAAAGGCACCCTCGAAGAACTACTACCCATACTTACATCAATATTTAACGAAATCTTGAAGACTAGTTTAATACCTACGCAGTGGAAAACATCGCATATCATTCTTATATTCAAGAAAGGCCAAAAAGAAGAAATAGGAAATTATAGACCCATAAGTCTCTTATCAAATATTTATAAGGTATTCTCCAAAGTTATCCTGGAAAGAATAAGCAAAAAACTCGATGAAAACCAACAACAGGAACAAGCTGGCTTTAGACGAAGATTCTCCACCCTAGACCATATACACACTGTCAAACAAATAATGGAAAAATTCAAGGAATACAACAAGAGCCTATATATGGCATTTATCGATTACTCCAAAGCCTTTGACAGTATATGTCACAAAGCCATATGGGAGAGCCTGGAACAGCAAGGGATACCTTCAAAATACATAGAAATTATCAAGAACATCTATTCAAACTGCGAAGCGAGGATACAACTAGAGACCCTGGGAAAAAAGTTCAAGATAGAGAGGGGTCTGAGGCAAGGGGACCCTCTATCACCGAAATTGTTCACAGCCGTACTGGAAAGTATTTTCCGCAAACTGGACTGGGATGGCTTCGGCCTTAATGTACACGGCGTGAAGTTGAACCATTTAAGATTTGCGGATGATATAATCCTATTTGAAGAAAATCCGACCCACCTCGAAGAAATGATAGAATCATTAAACATGGAAAGTAAGAAAGTAGGCCTAGCTATGAACAAGGATAAAACAAAATTGCTTACAAACTCAAAATTACTGGAAATAAAAATTGACAACCAACCAATCGAATATGTGCAAGAATACATTTACCTAGGACAGATAATTTCTCACGAAGACCAAACCACTAGGGAAATTAATAGAAGAATAGCAAATGGATGGAAGAAGTACTGGTCATTGAAAGAAGTCTTTAAATCCAAGGAGCTGAGCATGTCAATAAAAAGAAAAGCCTTTGACACCTGCATACTTCCAGTCATTACTTACGGCTGCGAAACCTGGTCACTCACCAAAAATCATAGAGAAAAGTTGGAACGCTGTCAGAGAGCCATGGAGAGAAGCATGACAGGAATAAAGAAACAAGATAAGGTGAGAAGTAGCGAAATAAGAGATAAAACTAAGGTGGCTGATATACTTACTCGAATAGATCAACAGAAGTGGAGATGGGCCGGTCACATGATCAGAGATACACAGGATAAGTGGAGCACAATTGTCACAGACTGGTACCCGAGAGATGGCAAACGCAATAGGGGTCGCCAACAAACAAGATGGGAGGATGACTTAAAACTCACGGCTGGACATCATTGGAGAAGGGTAGCGCGAGACAGAACCCAGTGGAAAATGTTAGAGGAGGCCTATGCCAAGAGGCACACTGAATTACGGGACATTTTATAATTAAATAAAACACTTAAAATGTAACTCTAACCTTGTAATTCAGAATAAAGGGCTTTATTATTATTATTATTATTATTAATCGAATGTTGCTCGAATGGAATGAAGATTACCTACGTAATGAATTACTATGAATTTTACCCAAAGAGTTTACATATATTTTACCATACATAGTTATAGTATAGTCTGTGATTTTATTTTACTGCCACTTTATCTTAAATACACCGCCTAAAATTAAATGTCCTCAAAATGTTCCACGCACAACCCTCAAGAAGCATTAAATAACTTAGTCGTGTAATAGTCAATAAAACATAGTGTTGCGCTAGTGACGTCCTGAAAGACACCGTTAGTCACTATAACCAGTTATCCACTCAATGTGATACGCAATACCAAAGTTATGATAAATTAGTTGACATCAAATGTCGGTGTACAACCAGACTCGGTTGATCACTAGAAATGTAAAAGATAGCGAATAGGGGGGCAGGACTCTGCAGGCAGGGTTATTACCAACTTAGCCACAGAGCAGGCTTTCCATCTTTTGTTTTCTTACCTATCTATTTCACAGTTAGCTGCCCAAATAAAATAAATTAAATGCAGTTTATTAGGATGTACATATGATAGTGGAGTAACCCTACACTAGGGTCCTGGCATTTATGGTCTAGTCAGATTTTAAGAACATTAATAATTAATAAGACGACAGAAGCATTTTTTACGTTATTTCTTGAGTTTTGTTTAGTAATTTGTGTCTAGGTTACAGAGTTAACTTTTACAAGCAAACAAACTAAGTAAACATAAGGCAAGTTGATCACTATCATACAAAGTTGCACAGAGATTTGGCAGACAAACGAGGTCGACAAGAAAAAGTTTTGCAATCGCTTTGCAATTAAGGCAAAAACTAGTATCTTGACCACCCATTCAATTTTAAAACTGACCAGAAAAAAGAGAAGTAGGTACATAATAGGTATGTATTTGAATTTCTAAATTAAATTGGTTTAAATTAACTTACCTGTTGATCAACGGCAGAGATACGGAAGTTCTCAGAAAATAACTATTCACCAATAGATAAATCACAAAATAGGACAACCAAAACTTCGAAAGATGACTAATTAGCTGCGAAAATATTTGCAACGCTGAATTATCACACAATATCACAGTATCTCACAACAACAGGTATATATTAACAGTGCAAATTAGTTTTTCTAATGTAAACATAAGACGATAATAAAGTTTTAATGAAACACTAAAATGTAAACAAACACAATACGCACCGAATAGAAACGAACATCAAACTGGCTGATTTGTATAGTGATTTGTATGCGAAGAAAATTGACGTTGCGTTGTTTAGTGTTACCATATAAATTGCTAAATTTTACACAGCAACGTAAAAATGAGACATGTTATTGGGGAGAATTCTCACCATTTATCTTGCTTGGTGGCGTTATTGTAGATGGAGACCTGTCACCTGGTGACGATTTTTAGAACCGCTGAAATCATCTACCCATTGAATGCGACTGCTGTGGTCTGTGAAGGTGACGTTACGGTCAAATTTATATATAAAATTATAATCACGTAATACACGTGGGCTCAAGAGAGCATTCATGGATGTTAAACATCTGTAGAACATAAAATTTTATTTGTTTCACATAAATTATAAACGTTCGAAAACGACAAAAAATACGTTGGCAGCCAGTATCATTTTAAGATACCTATTATTTAAACTTATAAAATTGTATATTACAAAATATAAAAAAACTTACTATTTTATTTAGTCAAATAAAACAAATAAGAATATATTAGATATTTTTTAATTTGAGTTTAGCGTCGCTAGTGCTTTTTTGATTAGATAATTAATAATTATATCTATTATGTAATTTGTGCCTCTGAATATCAATTATTATCGATGTTAAATTTTTATGACACAGCTTATTTTAATCTGTTTTTCAGTCCTTGCCATACTTCATCGAGATGACTTTATTCTAGTAGTGTAATATAATACAATATCATATTATTTCCTAACCAGATAGGTAAAATTGATTATGTAGGTAACCCTAACGTAACAGTCAGGCATGCAACGTAAAGAAAAATAAAACAGACTATAAATTCTCTTACTGTCAGTGTCACACAGTTTTTTTATAAGTTTAGCTTCACGTTATTTGTGTATTTAGCCAATGTCAAGTTACTTCTTTAGATTATGGGTTTTAAATATTCTTAACGTTTTCTGCCAGCGTCAAAGTGAGGCCAGTCGGCATATATTTATATATAAAAAAGTTTGAAATCACAAACTACCTACTAAGAGATAGTACGTATGTTGAAATTAAATTTCAGTTTTAGTGTATGAACGTCAAAGTCGAGTCTAAGTCACATCAAAGTTTAGTAGTTTTAGAAGGAGTAGAGCCCTTCTCCAACCCCACCACAGATGCCCATCGCAACTACGGGTAGTACAGTGCAATGCGGGGCGGGCAGCCTTCGATAGTAGTCCCAATCCCGACCCCAACGCTGCATGCGAGAGGAAAGGAGAGAGGGATCAGTCACCTGAAACCCCCACTTACCATAATGCCCATTCACCACTTAGGGTGGGGGATCCCTGACTGCCACGGTGAGTTGCCTAAGGGCAAGTTGCTAAGGGTTGCTTAGGGCAGGGATCGTGCTTGGACGCCAGCGAATTGCCCGGGTGATTATCGGACAATTCACTTATCCGTTCGCACGTGCGAGAGGCAGGAGGGCCGCCCCTCCAGCCGCAGCCACTGCCGTGCCGTGGGCTCCTTCCTTCGCTCGCACGACAGGCGGGGAGGTGTCGCCCAACCATCTTGGAGCCGGCAACACCCCTGCCCCTTCTCCTGGGGCCACGTCCGGTCTGTATGCCACCCCACTTCACCTCGGCACCACCTGACTCGTCCTATGGTGCTCTTGATAAAATATACATGGCTAAGTGTGTACGAGTGACTAACTGTTTTGCAGGTGTTTGAAGATGACCATACTATAAAAATATCAACTACCTACAGTCTACAACTTATCTATAAAGCTATGAAACGAACTAATATCATGACTGTACAAGCTTTATTTTTGATTAAAAAAATAAGTCGGTGTTCCGGAAATCCGACTTATCCTACTTACTAGTACTCCTACTAATATTATGTAGTATTAAATGCGAAAATGTGTTTGTTGGTTTATCCTTCTTTCACGCAGTAATGGAGCAACAGATCGACGTGATTTCAGGTATAGATATAGTTTATGGATCGGAGAGTAACATAGGCTACTTTTTATCCTGGAAAAATGCACGGTTCCTGTGGGAACGTGGGTGAAAACCACGGGCAGAAGCTAGTAGCTTCATAAACTATATATAATCACGCTAAGCGATTTTTCGGCAGGTACCACGCCCACGCCAGCACAACAATCTTAGATAATTTAATAAAGACAATAGTAATATAGAAATGGTTAGATTTCTGCTGCACCGATGGTACAGCTTGGTGTGGCAAGGTGGAATTTGTCCTAATATTATTTAGTTGGCCAAAGTGGACTTGAAAATTTTAAGCAATACACTCTGTCTCATCAGCTTACCTAATGCGGCAAAGCGCAAGCAAATATTTTTTTTTGTAGTAAACACTAAAATAAATAATTATTCAGTTTTTATGAAATGTTCACTACAAAATACCTTTATCAATTTTTAAGCAGACTGGTGATTCTTTATTTATTCCGAGGCTTCGGGTTTAGTCCACGACTGCGACCACAACAGGCCCAAACGAAGTAGCTCGATTCTAACCTTATTTTATACTTCGATTTTTTTATGATAACGAGACGAGCTGGTCGTTTGCCTGATGGTAATCATAACGTCGGCCCATAACAGTTGCAGTGCCACCCAGAACTTTAAAACATGAAGGCCTGTACGGCACTGCAGTGCGCTCGTTACACTTATACATTAGGTATTAGTCTCATAAGCCCAGTGAGTACTACTTAAAATGGAATCTAAGGATGTACGCTCCCACTGCTGGGATACTGGCCTCTCCGGATGTATTCATGAACCGGGATTATTCTCTCCTAATCTCCGTATTCCGGCAGGGTGATTCCGTGTAGGAATCTGAGATATAAATTATCAAAATCATTTATTTATATCTCTGACACGCATCCCGAAAGAGGAGTATTGCCGGGATTATATCCGTGTATATGCAGCTGAGTTGTCGAATCTAAACGGGAAATTTCTCTGCCGGATGCGATTCCGAAGTATAAACGATCAAGATAGTCGCTTCCGACACGGATATAATTCCGAGTGAATTAAAATAACCCTGCTGATGCCTGCTGCATGGTCTTAGCCAATTGACCATGTGGTTCTGGTATATGGACAGTATACCACTCCATCTCTTTCCATGGGTTCCATAAGGCAGCTAAGGCAATATCAAGGAAAGGGCAGCAGTATTGTCGAAGACACCTGCCAAGCGTGGTCTATTATGGTAACACGCCTTCCGTTGAGGAGGTCTAGGTTCTGCAATGGACTTATTCCGTGTCATGCCGATGATGACCCCAACCGAGGATTGTCCCACCTACCATTCTGTCCACTATATACCTACACTACTAATGGTGTACCCATAGAGTGTCTTTGAGTCGCCAAACACTATTTTAACAGAGAAACAAAACCAGCGTTATTAAACTACCTAGCGAGATAAATAAGGAGTGTCCCCCCTATTGTTGAGAACCATCAGACGTTCGACCTGCTCGTCTCGTAACTTGTAAAAAAACCTAATTGCTCCTCCCAAAAGATTAGATCTCCAGCAAATTATTACATTAAAACATGAAATTACATTATCGATAAATAATAATTGCAATATTAACATACCATTAGCATGTTTGACAAGTGACCTATAAATAGCGATTTTCTTGGGAAAGCCTCATTGTGTTGACAGCTTTCTCTCAGCTATGGCGTTATTCAAGGGATTACTTTTCTTAACTGCGATTGTGCTGTAAGTAATATCATCATGATCATCATCATTATCACCTCCTATTTACGTTAACTCTTGGGTCGTTGCCCGGTCCTTTGATAGGTACCGATTATGACAACATTAAGCCCTTTTTAATAATTAAAGTATTAGATACGTAATTAGTTTTTAGCGATGATTCGCCGTTCGGATTTAAGTGCAAACATAATTTGTGCAAAAAAAGCTTGCTAAATGAAGTGTCTCAGGCGCGCAACACAGATCTATTCGATTCTATAGTAGTGCATCGCAGCGACTTTTTTGTCCGACTCGATCGTATGCATGTGTGCACTGTGCATGTATGTATAAGTATATCTATTTCTTTGGCACATTTTGTAACCATTTTGTAGCTGTTGTTACATCGTTACTTGCTTTTTTTTAAATAATTGACCACTTGTTCTTGTTTTCAAAGTCACGTCGCAGAATGCTACCCACTTGTGTATCAGGGTTGGGCACAGGTAATTATTGGACTAACAAAAAATGTTACCAATTGATTCCATGGTTACCTAATAGTCGACTACAATAGTTTTTTTCCTACACACTCGTATACCTACACTAAGAATTCCATATATGGCATTATCATGCATATGATCCCATTATCTAATGACTTACTCCATTTTTAAAATGATGTATAGGACTATAGGTACATACTTGTAAATAGTGTTAAAAATGCCTGCAGGCCATACTTTTGATTTTTCTGACATTGCACGTTTGCCTTAAAATATGTATTTTTTAAAATTTTCTTTTGTTTTATGCACAATTTCGTACTCGTTTCAGAAATCTCAAAAAGATTTGCTATGGTTATACCTAATTACCTTAAGTATCGTGACATAGGTATTCACTTTTTCCAGAATGGCACGCGATTCCAAAGGCCGAGTTCCTTACGAAGACCTGTATGGGGAATACAACGATGGCAAAGATACACGATCTAGGACCGTGAAAAAAGTCTATTGGGAAGATGCTTACCAACCTCCTAATTATAGGCCGGCACCAACAGTAGATCCATTAGACGACTACGAGAAAAATAAACAAATTACTAGAGAGTTTGATGAGTTTGGCAGCCTAACACCAGGGTAAGAGGAATTTTTATTTTATGAATTGAAATTAATGAATTGAAAATACATTTTTCGGAATGAAAAAGAATATAACAGATCGCAGAGTTCGAACGGAGGGGCGGCGATGAGGAATGGGCCTTAACCAACAGGAGTGAACAACCGGAGCGGCCATGGCCACTAAAATGACTCTTCCAGCAGTGGCGTCGTGTGGCGGGTCGCCCTCTTCCCTCTAAAATGGTTGAGGAGAGCGATGGCTGGCACATGCGTCACACTCGTGAACGGTGCTGCCGGTGAGGTCTCTTCTGCTCCGATTGTGCACTAGCACGCAACCCCTTTTTTATATAGAAATAGGTGACAATCAAGCAATCGTTAAGGCATTGTCAGCGTTGTCTACCCTTTCGATACAGTCTTCTGAGACGAATCCCTAAGCCGACCTCGGTCATTTAATTTTGAATTGTACTTATAAATAAAAATTAATAACTACCTACATCATTAGTCATCTAATACATACATTTTAATTTGCAGATATACCAATACCAAACGTGACACTTCAGCGTCTGACGCAACAAAGACTAGGAAACCAAATGACTACGGCTACAGGATTAGTCAAAGACAAATCCCTCGGAAAGAGGTGAGCAAATGAGATTTTTACCTACTGCTTCCAGGTCATAAATATAATCTATAATCAAAAAACTATCATGATGGTCTCTCTCTTGGTGTAGACGTAGGTACATACTTAGACCTCAATCGTAGGTACTATACCTACTGCTTTGTGTGGTAAACAAATTGGGAGGTTGCATGAAACACTAAATACATAATTTCTGTCGATTTACAGTTTTAAGAAGATCACATTAACACAATAAAAATGAAATTCACAAAAAGATATAATTTCCAAAAAGATACACTGCATCTAAAAGTTTCCCAAATTCAACAATTTTTTTATCGTCTCTTAGTAATTTAAACGGTAGATACCAGAAGATTGTTTTTCATTTTAATGACTAAAAAAATGTATGACAACTATATACTACGCTCTTTTTCACGCCGAAATCAACATAAATGCATGTTTTTAGTACAGCTTTACGGCAAGCGTCGAACAAGTGACGTCAGATGTTCTGTCCTATGGGGCGTTTTAGCACTCAGTAGATACGCTTGTCTTTTACTGTGATTTTTGACGTTTCTAGCGTTCGATTTCTAGTATTTATGATGAAGTGATTATTTTTATAAGGTATTTTTTCTGTTATTGTTACAGGAGCTGCAAATTCCTTCAGAAAGCAATGTCCATAGATATGGGTGTTGTACTTACAACTACTGTAAATTGTTATGGATAACCGGCCGTATCCAATAAACAATCTTTAAATAGGGAATTATGATGAATTGAAAACGTAAAATGTATATATAATATATATAAATGTATATGGCATTACAAGATGGATTCAGTCAAAAGCAATCGACGAATATATGATCTATAAAAATAAATAAAATTGAAGTCTGTTTGTAATATCAAAATAGCAGGTTTTTTTTACTAAATGCATAATCCGCTACCTACCTATAACAAAAACATTTATTTTTTATTTTTGTCTGTCTGTCTGTTTGTCTGTTTGTCCCGGATAATGACCGAAACGGCTGGACCTATTTTGACTGGCAGATAGCTGTTATTATTGGGAGTACCTTAGGCTACGTGAACGAAGCTACTGGCTGAATTGAAAGAAAGATAAGACAGACGATGAATCTATGATATCGATTTACATATTAATTAACTATAGATACCTACTTAATATTACTTATCGTTATTATAATCATGGAAAACAGAAATTATATTATTATGATGATAAAAAATGT
Source organism: Crocallis elinguaria (assembly GCA_907269065.1). Classification (NCBI taxonomy): domain Eukaryota; kingdom Metazoa; phylum Arthropoda; class Insecta; order Lepidoptera; family Geometridae; genus Crocallis; species Crocallis elinguaria. The sequence continues at coordinate 16,127,517 of OU026073.1, forward strand.
TTTTATTTATTAGTGGATTCATGAAAAAAACCTATAAATATAATAAAATAAAGATTTGGAAGCATTTTGGAAGTAACACCACAACTTTTTCAACCAATAGGGCTTGAAAATTATTCACTTAATATATTTTTCATAAGTACTTATTATTATGTAGTGTGTGATATTTCACACACTACATAATAATACTACACAATATGGGACATATATTTTATTATGAGTACATTAGTCTCTATACGAACACGTGGTCCATACTCTTATAAGATTAACGGTGTAAGTACGGATCTTTTTGATCGATAAAACTGACAGTTCTATTCGATAAAGTGGGTTTTATTGATTTTTATATAATTTATCGAGCCATGATACAACCGACAAAAGTTATCGAATAGCTAGGTCGAATCCAAAGAGACTATAAAGCTACTAGAATACTTTACGATCAGAATTCGGTACTCGCAACATTCGATAAATTTATCAGATTGTTCTATTCGACAAATTTATCGTTTGGACTTCCGTATTTGCGCCGTAGGTCCTATATTATTAAAGATATTGGAGTCGATTCTGTCATCTCATACCTAATCCTAATTTTAGTTTCAATCTCTCTTTCTAAATGAGGACATGAGAAAGAGATGAAATATATTTTAGACCTGTCAAATTAATCTATTTGCTTATGTCTAGTCTAAATTAAACGGCAATTAATTTAGTGGCGTCTAATTGATCAAGGATGGAAGATATTTGACAGCTCTTAAACTAAATTTAAATCGGCGAACATTTTCGATCTTTATGAAATATATTTTATAGTGTTAACCGACACTAGCGGATGTTCACATAAATAATACATCACAAAAATTTCGCTTCCAACAGGATTCGAACCTGCGTCTTCTGGCTTGCCGGGCCAGACGCCTTAACCACTAGGCTATGGGAGCTATTTTCGATCTCTTTCTCATCTTATGTTTTGGAAAAAGAGAGAGGAAAATGAATATTAGGATTAGGTGTGAATCGACAGAATCGATACCAATAACGATATCAAGATATTTTAGAATTCATTTTAATATACAAATAAATAAAACTGAAGTGTCTGTTTGTAACATCAAAATAACAGCTTTTTATCAAACGTATATGAAAGTATATACGGTTCATATAACAAAACAGCCATTTTTAAAAATTTCTGTTTGTCCCGGGTAATCTCCGAAACGGCTAGGCTGATTTTGACGGGACTTTCACTGGCAGATAGCTGATGTTATAAGGAGTAACTTAGGCTATTTTTGTTTTAGAAAAAGAATTAGGGTTCCGCGCAAAAAAATAAAAATCCCGAAGTACCAATATCTCCGCGCGTGTGAAACCGCGCGCAGCACCTAAGTAAATTACGTCTATTTGGCACGGGTGGAAATAAAAACAAAATATATAATATTATGTAATATTTATTCGAGCGTTTAATAAATTGAAGATAAAATACAGTAGGATCATGAATAGTGATTTGAACACGTCATATTATAAACCACAAACCATTCTGTGTTATATAAATAACAAAATATTACCTACTGTAAACATTGGCTTATCGGATTTAATACTTTGACGAGAGCGATTATTTGTGAAATTCCCAATACCTAGTGGGTACAATTTTCTAGCTTTATATTCTTATTCTATCTCTTTCTTTCACAGGGAAACGATTTCATTAGTTTAGTGTATCTTCTTATTTTTCTGTGCTCTGAAAAAGAAAATACAAATTCATAACGACATAAGATTTCACAAATACGTGCCGATCTCTAACTTCGACTTCCTCCGTTACCACAAAAACAACTTTGATTCGCCTGCTTAGCTACACAGTGTCTAAAGATAAATGTCTAAAATGTTTAGAAATGTGGTCTTATCACAAAAAAATTAAACAAACCCTAAACATGTGTTCAACTCTCGCTTAAGGTTAAATATGCTTTAGTCGCGTGTTTAAATATGAACAACCACAAACCTTGATCTAACCGTTGTCTAGCTCAATTCTGTTGTGACATTTCTAGTTATTTTAGATGCTATTGTTTTACCTTTAACAAAATCATCATCAGCCGAAAAATGTCCACTGCTGAACATAGGCCTCCTCCATGAAGGGGGATATTGCCGCAATGCACCACGCTTGTGATTAACATCTTGTCATCGTCATCTTTGTGATCGCAGTGGATTATGATAGTGACTGAGGTGAATGCCGCTGCCCATTCCCTGGATACCCTCGTCCAGCTCTTACGGCACCCACGCCCATAACAAAATAGAGATATCAACGAAATAGATATCTAAAAAGTTTTAAAAGATTCACCTGAGTTTGGGAGAAAAACGTCTCCTTCTAACTTCATTGTTCTCAAGAGTTATGGCAGGAACCGATTCCTAGAACAAATGTAGTTAATGTTATAACAATCATCGTCATCATTATCAGCTATTATCAGCTGAATATAATGCTATAGAAAGTCTGTGTTATAATCATTGACTTGAAAATATTTTATCTTACCTGGACATTTGCGGACACCAGGAGTTCGTCCCCCTTGGGGGGCCCATACTCAAGGAAGCCTTTAGGAACTTGAACAGACCTAAAATTAATTTGATTAAAAAATATACGACTATTTACTTTAAGACGGAAAATCTTTTTCTGTTGTCCATCAAGTACATCGATGATACAATGTGAGTGAAAAAGAATGTTAAGATTAAAGAATAGGTGATACATCAAATACAAAGATTGTACTACATATTGTAAATTGAAAAAAATTGACTTATATTATGATATATATTTAAAAACTAAAAACATTGGGTTGTGAATGGTGGCAATGCAAGGAGTCCCTGTTTTTCCCTAAAAATTAAAGAACTTACCCAGAATCCTCTTGATTTACTATAACTTCAGCAATAGCCTCCACACTTTGCACCTAAAGATAAAAATATCATTTAAAAAACGCAAAAAAGAACTTAGCTATAAGAAAATTGTCAACTATTCATATTTCAATATTTAGTACGCGATGGCCATATTTTTAATAATATACCTAATGATTTTCTCTTTACTCAATATCTGTTTATTAAACGCTGATGGCATGTAGAGCAATCCAATGAAATATAACTAACTTCACGTAGGTACTCATAATTTTGATACACGTAATATTTCCAAATAGTTTCACAAGATATCGTGGTTGAGAACTATAAAAAACAAATACCTGCTCAGCTTTGATTTCATTTTCCACATTGACGAGAACTTCAGCAACGTTTTTGACTTCTTGATCAACGGCTTCCACTTCTTCAAGATCAACTTGTTCAAGTTTCTCCTCTATTGTAGCTATAGTGGCTTGTATATCTTCAGATTTGATGGCTTCAGCTTCAGCATACAAAGCGGTGGTGATATCAGGTTGGAGTTCAATGTCTGCGATTCTTTCAATGACTTCCGTGGCTCTTTCTTCAACGAGTTGAGCTTCTGTAGTTGCTTCTATTATTAACTCTGATTTCTCTTCAGCACTCTCTGGAAAATATTTATAATTGGTCAAACTCAAAGAAAATCAATATTATATTCCTATTAACCAGCGTTATTTTGTATTTCAATTTGTGCATTCAACACAAACAGCTCCACCAAATTATGCAACTGCAAAGCATATCTTGACTTTATAAATGTATATAACCGACTTCAAAAAAGGAGAATATCGTCATTTCATCTGTATTTTTTATGGCGATGTTACTGTAGGTATTTCTTCGCCAATTACCAACCGATTTAAATGATTCTCTTTCTTATGAGTGCAGTCGGTTCCTGCTTTTTTAAACGCATTTTTTTACCAACTTCACTTGCGGTCATAACACACAAAAAGGTAAACAAGCTCTAAACACGTGTTAAAAAGCGTCTAACCCCTAAACATCTCGCCTGTTTAAATATCAACAACCACAAATCTTGATTTAAGCAGTATGTAACCGTTGTCAAACTCCAATATGTGTGACATTTTTAATCATTTTAGACGTTTATCTTTAGACACTGTTTAGCTAAACAGGCGTTTAAATTTTTTTTGTGGTATCACGGTTAATTTTCTGTATATGTTCTGAAATGACGGCACTGGTAATACAGAAAATGATTTACTTTGTCTTAAGCACAGTTTTGTACCTATGTCGTTTCTACTACAGAAAGTTTAGGTTTACTAAACAGGAAAATGCGCCTAGAAATTTTAATATTCTACGCATTACTTAATAATTTTGCTATATAAATATCTATAAAGTTTGGCGTATATTATTGAAAAGATTACCTTCAGCCGAGCTTTCTTCCACCAAAGGACTGTCTGTCCCCTTATCTTCAACCACGAAAAAGGCTTGCTCAGTGGCCACATCAGGTAAGCCCTGATTGATCACGTCCTGTGAAACCACTTTGGGAGGTCCATACTCTTGGAGAGAATCTGAGCCCGATGCTTCATTCTCGAAGACTACGATCTCTTCGAGAGGTTTGTCCACTGGTGTCTGTTACAAAATTGATGAAAAGACGGTGCGATTAATAATTCTGATTTTGTTTTTGGTTTAACAAACAACGCTGGTTTTAGCTTTTGATGAATATTTAATTTAATTTTGTTTAAAGTAATTACACGATATAAATTCATACTATAATATGTGCGAAAGTGTGTTCTTTGGACAGTTCGTTTGTCCTCCTTTCATGCAACAACGCAGCGACGGATCGACGTGATATCCGGCATAGATATGGTTTATAAACCGGAGAGGACAATAAGCTACTTTTTATCCCGGAAAAATGCATGGTTCCTGTGAGAACTCGAGTGACACCTCGTGCAAAAACTAATTATAAAAATACCACAACAAAAATTGGCTATTAAAATTATTTAAAAACAATATTTTACATTAATTTAACCCTATATAAAGATTCGAATCTTTTGCCGTGTTCGTGGTAATTGATTCTTATTTCTTTTAGACCGGTGTGGAAGGTTCATCTTACCTGAACCTCTCCTGGCAGGTAGAAGGACGGGCCATCAGGTCTCCATCCACTCGGCAAGTACGGTCCGGAGCCGAGGGCTGCCGCGGATCCGATGACCAGGGCTACAGCTACGATAACCTGCCAAAATCAAAATGATGATGGTGAGGTTTGCTTAACCAATATTCATGGAGTAAAAAACGCAAGACCTAGAATGTAGAACATCTCAAATGCAGTTACAGTAGTAGGCCGATAGGCACTCGATGACAGCTTTACAACTAGAGTGGGACAAGCATTAGAAAAAGCTCAACCATGGTTGGCTCTACCAAAGGTTTGTGTTTGAGAACAAACCGACCAGGTAAGCCTCCCGCAGTGCCATTACGGTGGAGCTCAGGAAACGGAGATCGGTCTTCATGTCCTGGGCGATATCACACACGGGTCGCTGACACTTCTGGATCAGGAGTTTGGTTATCTTCTGCTAGCTATTAAGGCGAGCACTGATCTCACGGAGCGCCATGGTGATAGCACCATTGTGACAACTATGTTGACACAATGTTTTCCTTTACAGAAAGCTCGAGCTCGGGTTCGAATCATCGAACTATAGATCGCCTGTCGATCACACTGCTGAACCATCATAAAACTACAGAACACTGCAACTGCGTGACTCTACACGCCCTTGACCGCTTTTTTACATCGTCATGTCATGTTGACACACACACACATTGACATGAATTTAAGGCGCATCCCTGAGCGAATGACCTTCAACATCGGATTCCCCGTTTGAGAGATGGCTGCCTATTGACGCCTACCTTCTGCGCACGCCCTTCTGCCGAAAATTTGCATCGATTTTTGAATGATTGGTTAAAAATTTTAAACGTTATAAATCAACTTTTTAGCGGTTCTTAACAAATCCATTGGTTTAAACCAAATTTTATAGCAAGTATTAATTCACATGGAAGAAGGAGTCAGTGTTTTTTTTTCAATGTTAGTAAGTAGTTCTTTAAAGCTGATTTTTATGTAATAATTACTATAAGAAATATTTCAAACGTGCAATTTGAAGGGAAAATATTGGAGATTGAAAGAATATTTTTAACGTCCCTGAAATAACGCGAACATCAGGGTTGAAATGGTTTTGCGATGCATTTGCTAGAGGATTCTCCTTAACCCCGAAAATGGACTAAAATGATGCTTACAAGGTGTTAGCGTTTTTTCCGAAACTATAATTTTCCAAATTCGCTTTTTTCCATATTCTTATTTTCCCGAATCCTTATTTTTCCAAGAAAACTTTTTAAAGAAAAACTATTATTTTCTACAAAAAATAATAATAATAATTCAAATATTTATCACAATACCTTCATAATGTTTTGAGATCAAAGGAATAGAAAAGTCGACTGATGCTCCAGCTAAAAACGGCCTAGTTTATATATCACTAGATTCGCTTGTAAAATTAGCTAAACAAACAAATCATCCAGCCTTGATTTGCTAAAATTTAATCCAATATTTGTGCACTCAGCCTATTAGGAATAATGAAAGAACAGCAAAATATATCCGTCAAGTGCGAAATCTCGCTCTACTTGGTTTCTGTATTTTTTGGCATGAGATTATGTTTTTTTTGTCGTCTATGTAGGTATGTATGTTTGTATTCAGAGGCGAATTGTTCATAAGGCAGCCCGTATATCTGATGCATGATTGATGGATAAGCATCAATCACGGACTACGTGAAAACCATGGAAAAACCACGATAACTGCTTGACGCATATCGTACCGGCTATGGAGTTTGGTTGAAATCTAATCCGAGCGCTAACCGTACCACGGTTAGATGTAGTCAAAGATACGGACCGCAGCCAGCTGATTCTACGATCTCTATTCAGAAAATAGTTTACAACCACTGCGTGTTCAGTGCAGAACCACGTTAAGTACGCGGTTGTGCACAAGTGATGCATGTAGCGTAAAGCGGAACAGTTGTCACTTTGAGCCCAGGCAGGGAGTGAAAGAGACAGCACTATCTGACTGTATTGTTCTTGTCTGTTTCGTGGATTTTTGAAGCAGGTTTTACATCAAGCTTGTATTAAAAGCATTGTTATTTTGACAGTAAAAACCATAATTGCATAAGCGTCTATGGCCGGCCTAAGGCCGACATGGCTGCCCCTAATGCCTGGCCACCCTAGGGCCAACACTAGGGCGGCTAGGAATTAGGGGCAGGGCCGAACACGAAATGACAAAATGTCGTTAACAAGAAACGACATTCGGTAAAGTGTGTTCTTTAAAATGCGCTCGCGTGTTACATTAATATAAAGTTTGTCTGTTCGCAACTTCCTTACTACCGATTTTGTTAAAGTTGTTTGTGAAAGATGACATCTTATGAAAGGCTCATCATTCTGATTTAGCATGTAATTCCCGATAGAATACTTTATGCACGGACATAAACTAATTTGGCTGTAGTGTATACTATGTATTATTTTGTCCAGTCGTTTAAAAAGAACATGCTTTGCGTCCCATAGACTACAGTCAACCCAGTAATCACGGGTTAAGAAGAATAGGGCTATGGTATCCCCGATCCCCTGCCTATGTGTAAAAGGGGACCTATTGGGCTTGTGGTTAGAGGTGGGGCTATTACCAAACATTCAAGCAAGCCCTGGAAGGATGGCAGCTCGATGTGGCTCAGGCTGTCCTAGGATGTAGATTGCTAGGGATAGGCCCAGATCTACGTTTTTAAAAGGGGCTGTGCAGAGTGGCAAGTTGCAGCCCTGTAGAGAAAATTTCCCATCCGAGCTGAGTTCAAACGGTCGCTACCGTCGTGCCTTGCCACCCGCCCAGGCGCCGACCCATCTCTCGCTACCGCCGCCCACGGTCCACGCTCCGTTACACAAGACGCATCCCGCAACTCGTCGCCTTTTTTCGCCGGACGATTCGCGTCCTGCGTGGGCTCACATACCTACCTACTATTAATTACTGTGTTGTGCTTGCACATGATGCGATGTACGACAAAGGTTCTAGAAAAATGTCCAAGAAAGAAAAAGTAAAGCAGACTGGCTGGTGGACACCGCCCCTCAGATTTTGCCGCCCGCGGCAAGTGCAACCTCCCGCCTCCGAGATCCGGCCCTGACTAAGAAAGTGCGAACGAAGACTGCACCTGTGTCGTCCTTTAGAGAGCCAGGCCCTCGTATATCTAGCTCCGAGGCCGCCGGGGGAAGTTTTAGTGAGTTATAAAAATGACAAATAATCCGGGTGCTCCTCACGACTAACGGGTATCTCAAGAAGATTTCCCCTTGACAAAAAAAACTCTCCTCGTGCATGAGAGAAGATGGGACAGCGCTCCGCTAGTAACTAATTTAGAATTAGAAAATTCTGTACCTCTTACTTACTAAAAGAGTCGAGTAACACGCGACATATGCCATGATTCAATCTTATAAAAGGTGACTGCACAATTTTTTTAAAAGATGTTGGTGACCTATTCAAGAAGCATAGGCCTAGAGAGTGGAACTCCTGTGTTGAGTCTGTGTTTTTCATTTGATAGGTTAACCTGGGCTACTTCAATGGGTGTCTTATAGGCATGCGTGCATGCTTCGTCGTCAACCGCATTCGTCGCATTGCTCAGGAGATCAAAAGTCGAAGCTTCGGTAGACGGATTGCAGTTGAACATAAGTTCTACACTTTCCTACCATGAAAGTGTAGAAATCAAAATGTCAAGTTACGAGCATTAGATCGAAAACAACCTTGTACTATATACTGTAACACAACACAGAACAAAACACACATCGAAACACTTTCATAGTAGGAAAACTGTGATCCGAGTGACGATGTGGTCGACGATGAAGACATCACGAGTCCTCGTGCAGGGGCCATGACCCCTAGAGACTAGAGAGAGCAAAGTTCGCTATAGTTATAGATGCTAAGTGGTAGAGGCGCCAAATTGCGAATAGAAACGTCCTTTTTTTGTTGCCCCAGGTACGTCGCACCAATAACAACAAGGTAAGTAACGAAAGGAGCAAGTAACTGCCCATAACAACTGCACTCAACTTTGAAACCATAGACTAGTTAGCTTGCATGACCATCGAGTATTGACCCTCATATTATGCTCAGAAAATCTGACTACTGTTCAATCTGTTCATAGCACCGGTATTCAGTACCTATAGTCCAAGATCCCTGGGCCACCCCTTATATTCTGATAAAGGTCAAAATTCTACTACAAAACTAGGTACCGGGCAGCCCTAGATCAACTGATCCACTTGAACTATGTTGATAATTGTTAAATGATAATGTCGATTAGAAGAAGCTTACAAAAAATTCAGAAAAAGCCACGCACTTTCACGTTTGAATATTTTTACTTTTTTTGGAAATTTTGTAAGTATGACATTTTCTCAAGAGAGTTTCTTACAACTTGTCGACCACCATGGTGGACCCCCTTCCGGGATAACATACCACTTCAAACTCACCCTGTATATTTAGGAATTGTGTATTGAATTAATATTCTTAAATGTTCAATAAACAATTCTAATTTATTTTTGTTTTAAAAGCCCTTAAAAGGAAGAATAAACTGGACCTCTACTGGAATAATTAGCCAGAAATAGTGGTGTTTCCCCGTAGCCTAACTAGGTTTCCTAACTGATTTAGGCTACGAGGAATCTTTTTTCGGTAGCATTGTGCCTAATAAACAGATGTTTCAGGTTTTAATTCATCAGCAGGAAGGATATGGAAATAAATATGTAAATATGCTTCACTATTTAATAAATTTAACATAAAGTTCAGTTTATATTTTTATAGTTATTATAACTAGCACATAAAGCTAACGTAGGGCAGTATTTAGCAGCACAGTCATATTACCTACACAAACATTTATATATATTTTTATACAACATAATAATAATTATATTTCATAGCTTCATTCTTCAGATATATCTATATATTTAATAGATATTTATACCAGGTAGTCCTTCTTTCACACAGGTAAATTCGCACATTTACCTGTGTGAAAGAAGGACTACCTGGTATAAATATCTATTAATATATAGATATATCTTCGAATGGAGCTATTCATATAATAATGATCGAACTTCGCTTGTGAAGTTCGTTTGATCATATATAATGCTATCTAGTACTGTAATACAGTGAAGTACTTTAAATTTAAAGTCCATATTTTTGCTCACGTTTGTTGAAAGTCAAATCGAATCAGACTTTAACTTTGATGCAATATTTTAAGGGTATTAAAATTTAAAGTAGGTACGAGTATGTATTTTTCTGTCTTGAGTCCTTCATTGAGATGATTCACGGTCGTTTAGGTTTAGGGCGATTTTATTGACTTAGTGTATCCTCTTGTTCTTCTGTGCTCTGAAAAAGGAAATACAATTTTAAATATTGAGCTCTTTTTAATTATTTAAAACTAACTTCTGCCTGCGGTTTCACCCGCGTGATGATTCCCACATGAACAGTTTATAGCCTATGTATATGTTATTCTCAGACTCTCCGGTCCATGAGCTCTGCAAAAAAACCACGTCGGTCCGTTGAACCGTTACTGCGTGCAACATTTGAATATCATTTGAAATCTAAAAACATTTAATTCGGCGCAGTAATGCAATCATCTAAGATGATTCTATACTAAATATTAATCTAATTAATAATCTAAAAACATGTAATGATCACCTGAATTTGGGAGAAAAACGCCTCCTTCTAGCTTCATTGTTCTCAAGAGTTACGGCATTGGACGGTTCCTACAACAAATATTTAGCACCATTATAATCACCATCAGAGTATGTCATATCTCACCAGAGTTACCAATCTACTGAGTAAGGCAACAAATGATTATTGATCTGATATTTTCTTACCTGGATTACAACAGCAGACCTCAGAAGCTCGTCACCCTTGGGGGGCCCGTATTCCCTGAAACCAGGGGGTCCGTACTCAAGAAATCCTTCGGGAACTTGAGCAGATCTAGAAAAAAATTGTCAACTTTACCATGATTTAATTTATGTTGGAAATTGAAGTAAGTTCGTAAGGCGAGAACAAACAAGTTGGACTAATCAATTAACTGTAGTTAAGTAAAATTAGAAATAATTTAAAGCTTGATCATGTGTTATTTCTAAAAAAACTTGGGATGGTACATATTGTCCCTCAAAAAAAAACCGAAGTAAAAAAGCAATTCTGTTTACTTGGATGACATATTTTTTTTTCAGTTATTTATATTTAAAAACCAAACCACTGAACCAATTATGATAAAATTTCTATGGAACCATTCTGAAAGCATATCCTTTCCAATAAAGAATTTGCAAAATCGGTTTATAAATGACAATGTAATGAGGTAACAAAAATAAAAAGCAATAAAAAATACCAACCGAATTGAGAACCTCCTCCTTTTTTTGTAGTCGGTTAAAAATAGATATAATGTTAATAATTAATTCAACTATTTTTTAACTTTGCTGTCATAGAACTTACCCGGAACCTTCTTGAGTCACCTTTACTTCAGCAACAGCCTCGACACTCTGCACCTAATGAAGAAATAATTATGTACTTAATGTTTAATCAAACCAACCTTTACAATAAGATCATATCATCGGTTAAAAAAAAAGCCCGCCGGCGTAATAATAATTGAAAATATATTAAATTATTATATTCTATGTCACTCCCACAGTTAAAGCTGTTAGAGTCATTTATTTTAACTTTCGTAAGTGCTCCTTTGGAGCCTATTTGAATAAAGCATTTTGAATTTAAATTTGAATTTGAAAGTGAATCTGTGCCATCTAATATGTTAAAATCCGTCAAACCGTTTTGGCTACAGACCCACATACATAAATTACATACATAACCTCGAAAAACATTCCTCTCTTTCCTTCGGAATGCGGGTAAATACAGGCTATTTTGATAATGTGATGATCAATTACCTGTTCAGATTTAATTTCCTTTTCCAAATTGACAAGAGCTTCAGCAATGTTCTTAACTCCAACTTCAACTGCCTCTACTTGTTCAACCACAGCCTCTTCAGTTTTCTCTGCTACTGTAGCAATAGTGGCTTGAATCTCTTCAGACTTAGCTTCAGCTTCAGCAGAATAAGAAACGGTGGTGATATCTACTTGAAGTTCGACGTCTCCAGTTATCTCGATGGCTTCCGTGGCTTTCTCTTCGGCGAGCTGAGCTTCAGTGGTAGCTTCTAGTACTAACTCTGATTTCTGCTCAGCAGTCACTGCAGTATGATGAAATTAGTCAATATTAAAGTCATTTTTTATTCCAATTTGTGCAACAACAACAATATCTACAATGCATTTTTCAACAGCAAAGGGTGGTATTTTGAGATGCTTATGTACATTGTTAAATTCTATAAAATGATACGTTTGTGTATAGTATCTCAAATGAACTTGCAGTCACTTTTAATGCTATGGTTTGTTATGACAAAAAACATTATAGGCACTGAAATAGTAGGTATATACTATCGGCATTTGAAATTTGTGTACAATACTACATCTATATGAGTTTATATACGATAAGTGAATATCTATTTAGTTTTATGGTCATAAATGTGATAATGAGCAACTTGAGCGTCTTCAAGTAAAAAAGTATCTGTTAGCAAACACTGTTGGTCACGTCGTTACACAGTCAATCACATCCATACAATCAGGTAAGGTTATAGTGATCAAATGCAAGATTATTAATTGTGTCATGTGTGTAAAAATAAAGAACGGAACTGATTATCGCCTTACCTTCAGCGGAGCTCTCTTCCACCACTACAGCGGTGATAGCTTCCTTATCCTGATCCAACACGAAGGTTTGTTCAATGGCCACTTCAGGCAAGCCTTGGCTGATCACATTTTGTGAAACCTCCTTGGGGGTTCCATATTCTCTTAGGGCGTCCGAGCCTGAAGCTACGGTTTCGAAAAGTATGATCTCTTTGAGAGGGCTGTCAACTGGTTTCTGTAAGTAAAACATACGAATATTATAGAAATTATTCTGATTACTGTGTGTTTTTTTGTCATAAGTCGGAATACGTCCGCTGCTGAACATAGGCCTCCCCATAGAACACTTAGTAATTTCTTGTATTTAGTATTTTATTACTAACACACGATTGTAGAGGGCTGGATTGCATCTAAATTTAATACTACAACATTAGCGTAAAATATCGTACAGGTCTTATTGCTAAAAAGCGAGCTCTTCCAAACAACTATTGGATGGAGAGTGTTGCAGGTAAGTCAGGAAGGTTCATCTTACCTGAACTTCTCCTGGCAGGTAGAAGGACGGGCCCTCAGGTCTCCATCCACTCGGCAAGTACGGTCCAGACCCAAGGGCTGCCGCGGATCCGATGGCCAGGACTACAGCTACGATAACCTGCGAAGACCGAGGAGTCATAATCAATAAAGCGTACCTACTTGTATGGGGCTAAGCATCACAATGTATAGGGATTTGCATGATTTCTGAAGTAAAACAAAAAACTCTTTATCAAAGTAACTATATAACTAACTTAGATACAAAAACCATTATTGGATAATCTATAGCCTGTAGATTATCCAGTAATCCCTTAGGCTACAAACCTTTCTCGGCCTAGCTATATAGACAGTCCAAATTTTCTAAGTCTAGCCGATCATCACTTATGTTCTACCCTGTATGTTTTTTTTTTTTTTTTTTTTTTTATTTATTTAAACCGCTTCCTCTGATATTTATCTTTCAGAGACCTTGGAAAGAAAAACGTTATATAAAACAAAACAAGTTATAAATAACAAACATTAGAAATAATGAAACCGTCCTAGGTTTCATTACTTTACCTACCTAATGCTATAAAATTATAATAAGTGTTATACTAACACTACAGCACCTCACGACAATAGTTTGTGACGGTGAGTTATCCTGCATTGTGTGTACTTCGTTCACCGCTCCTGCCAGGTAACAGTCTCAAAAGAGCCAGGCAAGACAGGAACGGCGACGGGTGTGTAAATGTGGGTGTGTAAGAGTTTATGTGTTAAGTGTACGAGATGCTGTGTGTTAATCCTGTGCCGGAAAAAATGTGTCCGTGCCGATTATCAATGAAATTAATAAGTAACGATTAGCAAGATATAAGGCAAAACGGATACCGAGCGTCTTTTACGTTTTCTTATTATTATTGAATCGGATACCTGTGACAGAAGCGGAACAGAAAAAGAAGAAACAATAAGGAGAGAAAAGAAACAAAAAGTAGTAGAGACAACAAGGGCGCAATAAGGTACAAAAACCAGAGTCAAGAGATAACACTAATAGTTTTAACCTATTTATATAAATTCCAACTTCAATAATCGATAATTAAAAATTGAAAACAATAAAATTAAATAATAATACAATAAATTCATTATAATCTCGAGGCAATAGCCAATAAAATATGTATTATTGTATAAGACTGATTAAGTAATAGTCCATTAAGTAACTTTGAAAAATAATAACAAGGAAAATTTGATAAAACAACAATTAGTAACAATACATTTGCAATAAAACAAAATAGTAAAATTCCAAATTTAAATACAATAAAATTCCATAATTAAATTCAATAAAATGTCGACTTTACATAATAAAGATGTACATTTCTAAAAAATAAAACAACTATTAACATTAAACCTCCCGAAACAAATTTTAAAATAAGATAAATCAAGATAAAGTGGGAATGATTACGCTATTCAAAATATCACAGAACTTTATGAGAACGGCTCTAATTCTTGTTACCCCGCGCTACAACCCGCATAATGTGCATGACATACTCATTGAAAACACGTGCTGAACCCTTAGAGGCAAGGAGACTGTTCCAGGTTGAGGTCGAAACCACCGAGCCAAGCTCCGTCTCGACCTGCAGTCTTCCTGCTCCAAACATCGGGCATTCATTCAACACGTGTTCTATCGTCTGCACAGTGTCCGGGTCGCACGGACACCAAGGGCTATCTCTGACCTTGAACCGATGGAGGTAGAAAGCGTTTCCGCCGTGGCCCGTCCATGCTTGCGTCGCCCAGTAATTAACACCGACTTCCCCAATGATACGGAAAGCCTGGCAAACGTCCGGAAAAAACATCCGAGTAATCCGGCCCTGCCGAAACTCGGAGTACTCCGATTGCCAGGTGCTAAGGGTTCGTCGGCGTATAGCTGATTTAGCATAGGACAAGGGGAAGCGGTCGTAGTCTGCAGCGGTGCGACTGTGAAGGGCAGCTTGTTTGGCGAGCTCATCAGCCCGCTCGTTCCCGGCGGTGCCGACGTGAGCACGAATCCACCAAAACTTGATCGAGTTGCCCTTTTCCGCTGCTCGCGACAAATCCCTCCTAATGGCCACGACAAGTGGATGGGTGGAGTGCGGGTTCCTGATAGCGTCCAAAGATGAGCGGGAGTCACTAAGGATGTCGACAACACTAGAGCCGCTCCCACTCAACGCCACCCGAACCGCCTGTCTCAATGCAAAAAGTTGTTGTTGTTATGGTAGATCGAACAGTCAAAATGTATGAAGAATACCTAGATCTAGCTAGCCTTTATAAAATAGTTGCAAAATATCTGCTTAAAAATCACATGTAGCTATCGCATTTTTTTGCAGCACTTTTCCTTTTATTGAAGGAAAACCACAAAACTTCACTTTATACGCGGTGCCAATTAAAAACTCAGGCATATTTTTCTATTTGTACGAGTCAACTCGAGGTGGACTCCAATAAATTTGTCAGATCCTGATCCATTCAAAAATTAAGACAACGAAGGAGGGATTCAAAAACTT
This sequence comes from Crocallis elinguaria, assembly GCA_907269065.1. Taxonomy (NCBI): domain Eukaryota; kingdom Metazoa; phylum Arthropoda; class Insecta; order Lepidoptera; family Geometridae; genus Crocallis; species Crocallis elinguaria. The sequence continues at coordinate 16,143,119 of OU026073.1, forward strand.
TTAAAATAAAATTAAAACTATTATTAAAATTGTAGTAAACCACAAACTGTAGTGATATGTTTAAGCTACTACACGAAATTCACTGCACTAAATTTTCCTCACTGGATCAATATGAAACACACGTTATTGATTAAAATCGAATTAAAATATTTTCGTAATACCTTCATTTTGTTTTGAGATCTAAAGGACAGGGAATGATGCTCCAGCTAATACTGGCCCAGTTTATATATCACCAGATTCGCTTGTAAAATTAGCCAAATAAATAAATCCAACCTTGATTTTCTTAAGATAATATTTGCACGGGCTCTAATTAGTTTTGGTTTCGTAATCGTTAGGGAGTAACACAAGGTCAAGAGCACGATGGTTATCTCTCTTAGGCTTAGTATAGTAAATAATCTGTGTTTTAAGGCCATCTGCACTAAAGTTTGACAGCGCCTAAGTTGACACCTATCTTACTTACTTAGAAATGCAAACGCGTTGCACTAATCGTGATTCCTAACTTTATAACACCGATTTTGAAAACTCTTGACACTCTAACGCAAGTCAAACAAAACTATCATATCACTTATTTAAATGTCGCACATGCTCAATTCGATTTTAATTGTCAAAACGAACTAAACCATAGTATAATACATAGAAATATGGTCAGGCCAGCGAGAAGTCCTAACATGAATCCTATCGAGCATGCATGGGACGAGCTTGAACGATTAGCCAGGAAACGAATTCCACCACCCTTGACACTTCCTGCCTTAAAACAGGTCCTTATTGAAGAATGGGAGAATTTACCTCAACACCACTTGAGGCACTTAGTTTTTAGTATGACTGATCGCGTACAAACCTTAGGTATGAGGTAGCCACGTCTTTTCATACGAAACTGACAAGAAGTTAATTATGTTATTTTGACGATGTTTGTCAATTTGCGTAGTTTATTTTATGCGTAATTAAATTGTCCTTCAGATACTTTTTAATCTAAAGAGCCAGCTTTTCTAGTTCTAAAGTTATTTGTAGTTAACTAGGTGACCCTTTATTTTTTTCGGGCGAGTGTAGTTGGATAAAACAAACGCAGCTGTCGGATATATATTTTATAGATTATCGATGTAAATAAAGGCTTGTTCAAGCCTAAGCGTAGTTCCCTTCCTCTGTTGTTAGAGGGAAATACTTAGCCTGTATGAAGTTTCGTGCACAGTCAGTTTTCTCTATCACAGGCGGTGAATAACGCAGTCTGAAAATACCTTAAGACTATTGCATTGATACAATTTTGTACTGGAAATCAAACCCTGCCGTAATATGCCGTCAAGTAGTAAGGCGAATCGATTTCGATTTCCGGAAATCAGTAATTAATTATAGGCAAATTAAATATCTCGCTTTACCTATACATAGTGAGATCAAGGCCGGTGTGCTTATAAAATTAAATATTTGTCAATTTTCCGCAACACGACGTCGTGGGTGTGTGTGTACCTATCTAAATATGCCTATTCACTATTTTTGTTTTGTTAGAATTCCGTACCAAAAGAAAACTAATGGTGAAATAATTATAAATTTAGTTTGATTGATGCGACGCGTAACCAAAATGCTGGTAACTATTTGGCTCAACGGATCAGCATTGCGGTTCAACGAGGCAATGCCGCTAGCATGCTGGGTACGCTTCCTACTGGTAGTGGGCTAGAACATTTGGATTATCTATAGGCCTAGTAGGGCTTGTAGATTATCCAACTGTTTTTGTAGCTAGCTAGGTTAGATGTAGTGTTTATTTATGTATTAGCTAGTTAATAAAGGCGTTTAAAGATAAGATATATGTAGGTTAAAAGGACACTTCCGCCTCCTGGCTCCCTCGTCAGAATCTTGACACCAAGTGCAATCTTTTGGATTGGTCAAAACGAATCACATATAACTCAAAGGGTTTACCTGTAGCTACTGAATAGTTCCACTATCCATCTCCTGGTTCCATTATCAGATCGGCTCCATGATGCCAAATTATTGTATTTTCGTCCAAACTACATATTATTATGCATACAAAGTTTTCATTAGAAGTTTTTCCTTTTACTTAGAAGTAGGTTAAAATTGATTTTGAAGATTCCATTAGATGGTTACCAGTATAGTTAATAATAATTAAAACAAATTGAACCCTTTTTTGGGAACTTTGTTGTCCATCTGTCTGTCTGTCCATTGATATCAAAACGCATGAAGGAAGTTCCTATAACTTAAATGATAGGAACTTCCTTCATGCGTTTTAAAATAAATCCTTAACTACCTTGTCAACCTTCTGGATAACGTAACGAAGTTAACTTTTGTATTATCTTTGCCCACCATTGGGTATTAGGTATAGGCTGAAATTAATATCGTATCTAGGTTAATCTGTTGGTTGACGGTGCGGTCCTTCAATGAGCTTAATATTTCGATGAAAGAAGACATCGTGACGCAACGGGATAGATTGGTGGTAGGGCATTTTCTAGATCAGAAGTACTTATTCTAGTCTCTATACTTTTTTAAATTTCAATGAAAGAAGACGTGAGTCGTTTGCCTGATCGTTAACAAACAAACAAACGCTTACGCACACATATCCCTGCACTAGAATTTCCTGTGTCATAGGCGGCCTGGACACAACACATACCACACCCGAGAACAAACATACGCTGGCACACAAAGTTTGCTCTAGTCGGAGATCGAACCTTTGCCCTTCGGTTTGCAGGCAAGGTTAAAATAAGCAACGGAGCCGTCAACGCCTGCCATAACAATACAGTGCCACCAAAACTTAGAAACATGAAGGTCCTGTGAGGCACTGCAGTGCGCAGGATAAATTAAATGACCCTAAACATCAGGTAATTAGGCAGACATCTCATTATGCCCATAGATTTTCTCGACTAAGCACTCTATTTAGCTCAACAAATAGAGATCTACGAACACATTTTAATTTACATGCAGCAAAACATTACCTAGCAAAATATCTAAATGCTCTACCTGTTTTACCTAAGGTTTTTATAATTTCTAAGGTACGGAACGCTAAAAAATGAAGCTAACAGATCATCTTGGTCGTTTCCCGGAACTGGAAACGAGTGTACAAAAATTGATCTAAACGAAATTAATATTAAAATAAACCGGACCTTTTACTCTAAAATTAAATTTTATTATCCAAAATATAATCTCAAATTTATAGTTCTCTAGTAATAGACGAAAAAATGTAATTCAGCCATAAAATATTAGACTCAGGCCTAAAAGAAACAAAACATTTTTTTCTAGTCAGTTGTAACCATTGGTCTGCGCGTTGTCTTGCCCGCTATCTTGCTCGTTGCCATGGTAACCGTTGTTGGCGCGGAAATTGTTCGCATTGGAATCGTAGCCTGAACGAGCGAGGTCTTCTGAGTCTTCATACGAGATTTGTGGCTTATAGCCTTGCTCGTCTGCTTCGTAGGTTACAGTCTGAAACATGGACAGGTATTAGCATGGTAGAAGGGTATTTTCAACGGCTCACCTGGCTAGCTACCACCATCAAGTTGAAAATCAGTCACCAAACAAATAAAAATAGGATAAGTAATACTTTTTAAACTTTCGCGAATTGAATGCATTGTGTTAAGACAAAAACGGGTCTCTTCGCGCACAAATAAAATCAATGGAGTCTTCTCGTGACCACGATCAATGCAACTTGATCGAAACGTCGAGGTTAGTCAAAATTATATTTTGATTTTATTTGTGCGCGAAGAGACCCGTTTTTGTCTTAACACAAAAAATAGGATAATCTTGATAACAGTTATATATCTGAGACTTTTGGTGTTGGTACACTTGGACTGTGGGGACCTAAGCACATCGACGTTTAAAGACCTATCAAGGCGTCTAGTCGAAACTATACGTGACCAAAGCTAAGCTATATGTGACTGAAAACTACCCCTACCTTTTAGTAGGCTGTGTAGGCAGCACCCTAAATGCAGTTTCAGTCACTATTAGAGCAACACTTTTGAACAGCAGTGTCTACCTTTTTGTTTTGTTCTCTTTCTCTCTGTATTTGCAGCCTAATGTCTTCGTTCTACTCTCAGCAATGTACTGTTTTAGATTATCTTTAGTTATCTTTCAGTTTCATTACCACTTTGGTCATATTGGCAACCAAACGTGGACGTTGGTCGTTGATGGTAAGCATAATTCCGGCTAATAACAATTGCAGTGCTACTCAGAACTTTGAAACACAAAGGCCCGCACGGCACTGCATTGCGACCGTTACCCTGAGACATTAGGTAATTAACTCTCATCAGCCCAGTAATTTCACTGACTACTTTGCACATCAAATCGGAACACAGTGATGCTTGCACATTACTGCTTGGCGGCAAACTAAATGGGCAAAGCGGTAGTACCTACCCAGACTGACGCTTGCAGAATAGTTGGTCCTACCACCTGGTAAACAGGCAGGGCAGAGAGAGAAAAAGGGATGGTTTATTTTCGTGCGTTTATACCATAGACGAGTAAACCTAGACGCCGCATAATTCAAGTTTTGTATCAGAACACAATCGTCAAATCTTGGCGGAGGACGAGTGAAGACGGCGTGTTGTGATTGGTCAGTTTAAAACTCATACATAAGACGAGTGAAGACGGCGCGCGGCGGCGTGTTGTGATTGGTTCGGCTAGTCGGCGTTAAGCAGTGATAATGCTTAATCTTGACGAACAGGGTTGCCCGGCTAGGCGGAGTCTATAGATTTAATGGTCTGTGGTTGATACGTACAATGATCTACCACAATGCCTACCTGTCTTCTTCCATCAGGTAGTACCACATGGTATTCTCCTTGAGCGCGAGCACCCAACCTGGACTCATGATGTCCAAAATTCGTTCCTTCCTGGTAATCGTTCACCGTGTACCCGAAATTGTAACTGGCGGACCCCTGCACAGGAATTAGTAGAAGTACTTTGGGAGAATCAGATGCAAGAATTGGGAATTTCTTATAGTACTTATACTAATTCTGTGTATAAGCTCGAAGCTTGTGTTAGTAGAGCAGTTAAAATTTAATTAAGTTAGAGGTGTTCATGGGTGAAGTTTCACGAGTGGATATATCCTGTTCATATTGACCATGATCTGACTTTATTATGAGTTTATTTCTAACTCATCCATTAAGTAATTCACCAGGATACATAAATAAAAGGCTGGGGTTTGTGTTATAGGGTACGGAGGGTTGGATTTTTTGTGTGAACTAAAATTCCGGCACTAGGAGTGATAACATTTCTGTATGAAGAATAAAACAGACAATTAACTTCACTTACAGCATTGACATCATCGAGCGCATTCCTAGCGAAGGCAGCAGCGTTTTGGTCATAACCGTGCTCCTCATTGCTGACGAACCTAGCCTGAGCTCCTTGACCGTTGATGCCGTGGTCCTGGTTGCTATGATCGTGGATTTGGGAGCTGCTTCTGTGAATAATGTGTTTATTTACCCATAGACATTATCGTTTTTACCACAAACAAATTAACCACACTTTAAATTTCTAATCTGCCGGCATTCCTCACTATAGTTCCAGGTTCCAACACACTCGATAGTGCACCCAATATACAAAACCAAAAACAAAAATAATACCTGGCAAATCCACTGACACTACTGGAAGCAGCCGACCCATGATGATCCAAAGCCCTAGCTGCAATAATTGAGGGGGCGGAGGCTTGTGCCTGGTGATATCCTCGGGAACTTGGTGGAGGTGGCAGGTAGCTGAAAAGAAATTAAAGGAAACATGAAATTAAGTGAGAAGATTGCAGTTGCTTTAGCCTATATAGTTATCATTAGCTGGAAGACTTCTACTGCAGAACCTAGTCTGCTAGTCCCCGCTAATAGGAACAGTTGCCATAATACGGCATCTATAATTGGTGATCCCAGTAGATTTTAATGTTGACCAAGGATAATGCTGAGCCCCATTCCCTGGATGTTCCATAATTTAGGGCATAAATTGTAGTGGTACTAATTCACATTCCGAGAACCACGTTAATATGATATCGAACAAATATGACCTAAGTGAAAGTTATTTCAAACGAATGAAAACATTCTGCAATACGACAAATTGTCGTCTGCATTTCCTTATACAATAATTATTTTTTCACTCCTCTTGCTCAAAAAGTTTGCCATTGTAGTATACCAGAGCAGGGATAAAATAGCATATTTTACTCTAGGGCAAAAAGTTTTTTTATTTTTAATTTTTGTCTTTTACAACGAGACCTACGTGTATCTCCCACTTTTGCCCCACAGAAAACTCAACATTCATCTTCACAGAGGACTGAAATTTAAGTTACCGGGAAAAAAATATCTCGTTAAATATCCAGAATTGTACAAATTGTATATTTGATTTTTAATAAAATAAACTATTTAATATTGTATTGGATTATTTTATTTTCTGCAATCGTAGTGAAAAGTGGAGTGTACCTAACACACGGCGCTAAAAACCCATTACAACTCGGTTTCATATTTATTAAAAACTACCTCGTATTATAATGGGTCATTTTAGCCCCTTGTGTAACAATCTACTATTAAATATTACCTGTTAGATGGTACTTCAGCCGATACAAAGGCTGCGATGAGAGCAACTGCCAGAACGGGCTGAAAAAATAATAAATAGAGGAGTAATACATTTAACAGGTTGTACAACTAACTAAGTATTTTGAGAGTCTGGGTGAGTACCACCGCTTTGCTCACGTGGTCTGCCGCCAAGCAGTAATGTGAAAGCAATAAGTACTGTGTGTGTGTTCTGGTTTGATGAGAAAAGTAGTTAGTAATACCAAATGTCTCAAGGTAAAGAGCGTACTGCAGTGCTGCGCAAACCTTTGTGTTTCAAAATTCTAAACGATACAGCAAATGCCATGGGCTGGCCTTGTGCTTACCATCAGGCAAATGTACCGCTCATCTCATTACCCAATAGCATAAAAAAGGTGGTTAAACTAGGTAAGTATATAGACGAATAGTAACAAGATTAGATACAAGAAATTTCGTTGCTTCGATTTCGTTTTCAATTTATTATAAAAATCCGCTCAACTATTCTAATGACACGGAACAAATACTCAAATATTTGGTCAAATTTTATGGATCATCACTCAAATTGAGGTATTCCTTATGTAAATAAAGCCCAATGATATATAAAACTAGCTGCTGTCAACGGTTCCATTCGCGGTAAGATTTCCAGAGGAACCGTGCATTTTCGGGACAGAGTCAACGTCACTTTCCAGCTCATACCTATACAAAAATCACGTCTATCCATTATTTCATTGCTGCGTGAAGGAAGGGAAAACTAACAAGCACACTTTTGTATTTATAACATTAGTACGTAATCGTAGATCTACAACATCAGGTTGTTTAGTTATTTCTTAAAAAAATAATTATCAGAACGGATGTAGAAGGCAGCACCTACAGTAGTTAGTCCTTGACGTGACATACGTAAGTATTGTGAGGAGGTTTCTCACTCTGTAGCCCTCGCTTGGGCCATGCCACACTTCCGGTGGCACTTTATGTTGAGGTTTTTTTATAGTAGATACATTTTGTGTTTTTTTTATAAGAATATAATACAAGCTTCTGCACACGCTTTCATCCGCGTTCCCATAGGACTCGTACATTTTTCCGGGATAAAAAGTAGCCTACGTTACTCTCAGGTCCATAAGTTTATGATGTAGATAATATAGTTATATCTTTGCTAAAAATCACACCGATCCGTTGCTAAGTAACCGATTAATAAAAAAATAACTAAGATGTGTCTTTTTTTTAAATAAAAATTTGGAAACTCGAATTTGATCACCCTTTATATGGAAAAAATAAAAGGTTATACCATGAAAGGTTGTATAAAATAAATAAATAAAATCCCTTTATTTCAGGTCTTTAGCACCCACGTAACATCCTATAAGGGAATACCCACTCGGTTGAATCCACGAGCAAAAGCTATCTATAAAAAATAATTAAGTATCTAGCGAGCTTTTATAACTGAAAGAGGTACCTTCATCTTAATCCAAAGCACAATTCTGAACACTTGATGTACTTGTACTAACACGATGTGGTAACAACTGGATAGTGATACATTTGTACGACGTACTTTAGTTTTTATACCCCACTGCGGGAAGGGTTGAAAAATTACCCTCATTAGCTACATAATGGATGAGCTTACAAGGTGTCATTGGATTATCGGACAGAGAAAACTGTTGAGAAGCTTGTTTGTTTATTGGATAATATGCACCTCATAATATTTTTGTCGCATTTACCTCTTTTATATGTAGAAATATCAAATTTGAATAGGTAATTATTTGCATAGTGATACTTTAATGTTTTTTTTTAATTTAATCTTACATGTTTGTGTTCCATTTTATCTAGTAGCTACTAGCGGCTGACCAATTCTTTTTTCTTGGGTTTAAGTTTTAACTAGATTTTTATCGATAGAGTTGTTTTGCCCTTCTCAAACGGTTGTATATATTAATAAATAATTTATAATAATAAAGAATACATCATTTTAAATTGCATACACCGATATTTGTTTGGCGATCAATTATTCAACTATCTAGGCGAGCATTAGAAAATGTTCTGCAAATACAACGTTTTTAATTTATATTACAGTAATAATTTAATTTATATTTAATTGTTCTTACAACCTACATATAGCACTGCTAATTACTAACCCTTGCGCCTACATCACAAACATCATTTCAAGAGAAGCAAGTTTTATCTATTCAACGCGTATCCACGCCACCTCTGTCCATTACAACGTCACTCAAGGATGCGACCGCGGCTAGACGTAGATCACGAGCTTCCTACCATTTTGATTTTGACCTTGCTCTGTTTCCAACCTTATAAAGGTGACAAAAGGAACATAAGTTAATTAGTCTGGATTTAGTAGGTACTAATTAAACAATACTAATAATATATAATAACTAATTAAACATACCGGTATGGGAGCATATAAGTAATGAGTAATTGAATAGGTAACATGTGTTTTTGTAGTTAGTAGTTTTACGAAAATCGAAAGTCGAAGCTTCGGCTGACGGATGGCAGTTTTCCTACCATGAAAGACCTAAGACCATGGGACCTTACCGGCTAACAATCTCGTGTTCTGATGCTCGATACTCTGAACGTCTACTCTTCTTCTATAGTGTATACAAGATTTAGAGCGAGTGAGGCCGAGCGGGAACTTGTGCGACTTTCAATCCAACGCACCATAGTTCGAATCTCGATTCGGCCGGCCGGCATACTCAAGAACCACAAAATTCGAGGACATGTGACATCCACCAAGCCGCACTGGGCCCGCGTGGTGGATTATCGACCTCTCTCTTTGAGAGAAGGCCGGTATCGTAGCACTGGGAGTGTAAGAGGCTGATAATGTAAAATACAAGACTTAGTAAACTGAATTGGCGATAGGATCGACAACTGCTGGAGCAAACGCATCTCTGAGGCGTTTCACACGACACATATCGTGCGTCACAATGACGATTATATCAAACCACATACCAGTAAACAAGGGTAGGTAGGTTTTTTTTTATGCTCTTTGGTAACGAGACGGTCTGGCCGTTTGCGTGATGGTAAGCATAACGCCGGCCCATAACAGGTTTAACGGTCTATGTATCTGACAGAGTTCCTCCGTTTTCTCGAGTTTAGTACCTACATCAATTATCGGTAAAAGGCCAAGCGATGATCGCTGTGAAGCTTACTACTTACTGATAATCCTAAATGGGATGTCGACTCCATTTATTTTAATGATTCTCATTGAGGATCAAAAAAACTGCAAATCGAACGCTAGAGCCAAAGTCGAGCGTATACGAATTGGGCTGAACACGTGACGTCATATTTTCTACGCAGCCCGTAATGGTGTATTAAACACATGCATGTTGTTGATTTTACGTAAAACTGCGTTTAAGTACATAGTTATCATAAAATTGTTATTCATTGTAATGTAAAGAATTTCTGATAGTATCATTTAAATTAAGATTAGATAGTAAAAAAGTCTTTGAATTCGGGAATCTTTTAGATGCAGTACCAATCTTTGTGGAAATTATATATTTTTTGGAAATTTTATTTTCATTGTGTTAATGTTATGTTCTTAAACCTGTATAATGACAATGAATATGAATATTTTTGTTTCGTGCAACATTCCTATTAACCTGAATTTTCGGTAAAGGAAGAGGTCGTAATTCGTGACGCAACTATAGCATAGTGAAATGATATTTTACAGTGTTCGACTACCTATCTACAGTTACCAGCGTTGAACATCTGCCATCTTTTAAGCAAGTCTACCAAGGATTACAAAAGCAAGTAAATTTTTAATATTTTATTTATTAATTTTAACTACTTACAGTAAAACACTTACATAAATATGTCTCAATTATCACTAAATATGTCTTCTTTGATTTTCTACATGACAATAACTATAAATTAACTAACAAAAGTAACTATAACATAGATACATTAATTATTTTCCGAGTCGTAAAACAAAAACATCAAAGGAAGAGATCACCTTAAAATGTTTTTTACAAATGATCAAGTCAGTTATAGTTGTAGCAAAATCGTTATGGAAGTTCCATCAGTAAGGTCCTCCAGTAGACCTGGCGAGCTCCGCTGCGTTCTCGTCGTATCCTGCAGCAGGCTCCACTGAGATCCTGGGCCTGTAGCCACGCTCGTCAGCCTCGTACTCCACCGTCTGAGAAAAAAACATACTTTGGTAAATTCGTACAACCCAATATGCGAAAATGTGTTTGTTGGTTTTTGGTTTGTCTTTCTTTCATGTAACAACAGAGAAACGTGATTTTTTTGCGCAGATATGTATTATGTTATGGACCGGGGAGTTAGCCCAGACTTTTAATCTTACGAAAAATGCAGGGTTCCAGTGGAAATGTCCACGTGGCCGTGAGTGAAACTATTGAAATATATTTCTTAAAAAAACCTGCAGAGTCATTTTGAGAAGATAAACCACGAAATTGTATATTGTCATAAGAAAGTGGTTTTTATTACCTGCTTGCTTCCATCAGGCAATACCACGAAATAAGACCCCTGAGCTCTGTTTTCTTCTCTCGTCTCAGTGTGCCCGAAGTCACTGCCAGACTCTTGGTCTTCGATCTGGTACGCGAAGTCGTAGCTGGCAGGTTCCTGAAAAGATCATTGAAAAACTTTAGAAAATGGGCGTAGACCAAAGAAGAGAAGGCATAAAACAGATGACACCCAAGCAAGACATGTCCGCAAGAGTCCTAAGACTCCTAACTGTGACAGCAAGGGTGAATTGCAAATAATCACGGATCCTTTACCTGAATAAAAAACTCCCTAATATAGTAAATCTATCATATCATTCAACTGAATTTAAATCATTTGGCAGTTGCTCTCATTCCATAATATAAACCGGTAAAAATGAAAATAAAAGCAAATAAAATATAATAGGACAGAACTTCATAATAAATTTTGCTTACAAATATTTAGTCCGAAAAGTAAATCTTTGTAACATATGAGCCTATTATTGTATTGAAAAGGACTATTAATTTATTTGTCAAATGTTTTGGGCCGTGTGAAAGCTTACCTGACTCTGAATCTCTTCTAAAGCCCTAGCTCTGGCGTTATCGTAGCCCTGGCTACCAGCATTACGTTGTTCTGGAACTCCGTACTGCTCAGAAGGTCCAACGTTACGGGTGGCGGGCAGGTATGTAGACGATGGAGGGGATCTGGAACTGATATTTCGAAATTAGAATATAAGAAGACTTATAAAGAGCTTGTAAATAGGTAATGTATGTAAAATAGGTAGTAATTGCTTCTTGTGGATTCTTACCTGGCAGAAGTGAAGGAAGATGATACAGCATTAGTCATCAGATTGGTGCGGCTTGAAGGAACTCCATACTCTTGAGACAGACCCCTTGTATTTGGTTTGTAAGTTTCAGAAAGATCTTTTCGACTTGGCGCGACGTATGTTTGCGAAACGGAGTCTAAATTTTGGGAGTTTGCGTTTCTGGTAGATGAGCTATCATGAAATGTAGATTGAGATCTAGAAGAGTAAGTTTGAGATGGAGCGTTACGAGAAGTGGATATCGACGATTTGGCAAAAGGTTTATTTGCGTCATTATTGGACACTACATTGTTGGTTCTTGCAGAAGAGGTGAGGTGATCATGAGACAAAGATTTGGTATGGAACCGAGACCTAGTGGCAGGTGCGGAACGGTTTTGAGAAAAACCCATTAATGATTGATCATTTTGGAAGTTAGATGCAGCTGAATCGGGCTTTTGATTGCTTCGTGCAGTTGCAAAAGACGGGAGGCCATACTCTTGTGATGGAGCAGATCTTGCATTTGGTAAGCTATTTTCAGTAGAAACAGTCCTAGCTGACACATGTGAAGGAATGCTATACTCTTGAGAGGGCAATTTGGCAGCGGGAGGGTTGTTTTCTTGAGAGGTTCCACTTCGGACGTTGACTGATGTGGTCTGGCCTTGAGACAAGCTTCTGGTAGCTGGAGAGCTAAATCTCTGGTTGAAGCTAACTCGCACTGTAGGAGGGATCTGCTTCTGCGATTGTCCTCGAGCGTTGAGAGAACTTCTTGTGTTGAGTGGATTATACTCATATCCGGTAGAGGGAGCATTGCGAGCAGATTGGAAGGTGTCATTCGGTGGGCCATACTCTTGACTCAGAGATCTTTGGTGATCCGCTGTTTCATGACCATGGTGGGGTTCGTCGTGGGAAGATCGTGATGCGGGGTACCCGTCACTAAAACATATATTAAATTTAAGTTTTTTTTACAATTTGTTTTAGATCAATAGTAAAAAATAACATGTAAGGAAATAAAAATCCAAATATTTTTACATAATTGGTTTTTGTCATAACTTACCCGACAGGTGGTTCAGCTAATATAAGTGACGCCAAATACAAAATTGCCATGTACATCTGAAAATATGTAATTATTAAGTGCCAATAAAATTAAAAACAGAGTGAGAAAATATTACATAGTTGTTGCCGTAACTTCAATTTATTTGTTATTCGTGTATATTTATATTAATATCTAAGAATGTATCTGGAAATCCACCCGTCGCCCATCATGTCGTTACATTAGTAAACTAGTAAGTGATTAAACGTACCTTCATATTTCTTTAAATTGTTAAAGAATTTGGATCAACTGGAAAGATTTTTGACCTAAAATTGTTTTATTCGATTTGCTTCTATTAGCCCTTGTCTTCCTTCCAATCAGACTCTTTTTCCTTAGCGGTGTTATCTCGATAAAGATGGGGTATTGAATGATAGCATCCTAACCCATATCACCATTTATAGTCTCGAGTTCAGCTATAACAATACTATCATTGTACCGACCTTCTTTATTACTTCAATCACAAACTGCCAATCGATTTTAAACCTTACCTCATTAACATTAGTTAATGTAATGGCTTGTTTGGAGCGAACAGGTGGGTCTTGAGCTTTATCGCCTTTGTAGTTTTGCTTAGTGTCTTCATTAGTATTAGTTCGTTGTTATCAAGGTACACTACTAATGAGACAATTTAGGTTCTTTTCGAATGTCAAGGTTATGGTGTGCTTTCTTTAAGAATGTAATTTACACATGGTAGCTGCGTGCATGGTTATGAGTAATTTGATAGACCGTATGTGAAGTTTTAATGTAAGATTTTTGTGAAGAGAACATTTTTTTAATACTATTGAATAACGAGAGGAATTGGTCTTCTGCCTCATGGTAAGCATACGCCAGCCTACAACGAAACACAAAGACCTGCTTGGCACTGCAGTGGGTAGCAGAAAAAGGGTGTGAGCCCTGGAGCTTGTAGAGTATACTCGTAGAATAAATAAGAAAAAAAGCATTTGTCTCATGTATAATCTCCCTACCGGCCGTAAGGTCTTGGCTTAGAAGAATACCTGCCAACCCATGTCTGACTTTGGGTGCCTTAAGGGCCGGGGAAATATTTGTGAATGGGATGAGAATTCTCCACGATCAACATCATAATCTCTGGCCACGAAAGAAGAAAAAAAAACATCACAATCTACTGTGATCATCAAGCCAAGCTTGCTGTGTTATGGCAAAATCCACCCTTCACGGGGAAGGCTGATGTTCAACAGAGAAACTTTTTCCGGCTGATGACATGATGATGACGACATCTAAGTGCTGATTATCTTCAAACAGCTGAACAGATTTTCTTGATTCATTACAGTCATTTGTTTAAACTTTGTGCATGAAACTTTAATTTGAAAAAAGAAGAGTTCGTACAATCTATGGCTCGGAAAATTCGGAATTCAGAAAAATAAGAATTTGTAAAATTAAGAATGTTAAATAATCGGATACGGAAAATTAAGAATTCCGAAAAGAACGCTGACACCCTAAGAATACTTTATGCTAAGAGATCTGTGCTTTCCTATAATCCTCTCGATCAAGTCACCTTTCAAACAAAAAATACAATGGACATCAAAATCAGTCCATCCGTTTAGAGGCTATGCCACAGAGAGACACACAAATACACACGGTAGGGTCGCCCCTCTTTTTTGCGTCGGTGGTTAAAAATTGATATTGTTACAGAAATAAACGAACTGTAACGTACCTATAATTATTACTCTATATGCCAATAATGTATGACTTTGTGCGTGTTTGGCTTTATGCGTGTTTGACGTTTTGCGTGTTTCACTTTATGCTTATAATCCGTTGTTTTCTGTATATTAGAGTAACTTTTCCATAAATTAATAAATATTATTGTAAGTTTCAATAACTCCTTGCTAATCTTCCCGAAGTAGGTAATCGTTTAGGTGTTTCTTAGCGAAATGTTATGATAAAGACAGTGCAGCATTAATTTTAGTCTGTGATTCGGGTAGACGAACGTTACAGAGACCAGCTGTTAGAGTCATTTATTTTAACCTTCATAAGTGCTCCCTTGGGGCCTATATGAATACATTTTGAATTTGAATTTGTAGAAAATTGTGCTACTTGTTAATTTTTGTAGGGAAACTGTGCTGGGTTCCTTTTTTACAATATTAAAACTGTTTTCTATCCTGTTTTTGTACCTATCTGTTTTCTCTTTATCTGTCTGCTCTCCCAGGTTTTTATTTGCTCTTTCTTTTTTAACTGATGACCTAGCCTCCCTCCCGGTGCCGCCTAACTAAGTAGGACCCAAGAAGGGGTTCTTACGGCCAGGAGAGAGTGTTACATGTCATTTGGCACCCCAAATAATACTCAATATTTCTGGCCCACTTGCTTTCTTCCAATTGCAAGTCCTTGTACAACGAATGCTTCTAGCATTATTTCCATTATATTACATAATATGGTGTCGGCAGGCTATAGGTACATCTTTTTCCCTCTTACGACTAGTTATAAGGGTAAGTTTGAATTGATATGTTATTCCGGTAGGGGTGATTAGGACTATGGTTGACATCAAGTTGTGAGAGGAAGGCTTCCTGGAACGTGGGAATGGAATACTGTGGATTGGAGCTCTCGTGTATGTGGACACTTACAGAATGGGGTCGTTGGCAATAAAATTCCCACTTCCAGCTGGTGTGTACGTTATAGCGGGGACGTTAGGAATATACTGTTTTTTTTCTGTTAGTTGGGACTTGGGAATATACATAAAAATAACAAGCCAAAAGGCGAATCGGGGAAGAAACGATTCGTCATTTTTTGACTAGTTAGTCAAAAAACGAATAACCTTTCACACAGCTACAATAAGATTCTGCATCATGATTCATCATTGATGGTTTTGCATTTTTTGCACATATTCGTGATTTGTCACGTGAACGTGTGAATAACAGTAGTAGTGGATTTAAAGGTAAATTTTATTAAACAATATTATTCCTAAGGGTGGAAAATCCGCCAATTTTTTTTCTTTTCTATTCAATTTCATAAAAGTATCGCATTATTTTGATCAAAGAATTACAAATTTTCTTTTTTTTTAAATCGGTTAAAAGTAATAGAACGATATTTTGGGTATTTCATTTATTTGCACTTAAAATAATGATCTAAAATCTGAAATAATTATCACATTCCAAAATATTTCTAATTAATAAACTAAATTAAATAAACTATTATAATTACATAGATAAATTAAATTGTTATTTGCTTTTTATTGCCATTACAACTAATTAAAAATAAGAGATCACAAGGAAAACATAACTGAAAACATAACGGTTCAAAACCAACGAAGACTATTTGAGTCATACTAAATCTATTCGAAGGTGATTGAAGCATTTAAAGAGATGTAAAGGCTGTTCCATCAGTAAGGTCCTCCAGTAGATCTGGCGAGCTCCGCTGCGTTCTCGTCGTACCCTGCAGCAGGCTCCACTGAGATCCTGGGCTTGTAGCCACGCTCGTCAGCCTCGTACTCCACCGTCTGAGAAATAAAAAATAAAACATAAGCTAACTTTTTTTATGCTCTTTGATAACGAGACGCGCTGCTCGTTTGCCTGATGGTAAGCATAACGCCGGGTCATAACAATTGCAGTGCCACTCAGAACTTTGAAACACAAATGCCTTCGCGGCACTGCAAGGTGCTCGTTACCCTGAGACATTAACGGTCTTAACGGACGAACGGGGAACGAGCACCTTGCAGTGCCGCGAAGTTAATGATAACATGCGTGTTTAAATATGAGCAACCACAAATCCTGTTTTAAGTAGGGTCTAATCGTTGTCTAACACAATTCTGTTGTGATATTTCTAATTATTTTTGACGTTTCTCTTTAGACACTGTCTAGCTAAACAGGTGCCTAAAAGTGTTTTTATGGTAACACTCTATGTATTAAGTCTCATGAGCCCAGTACTTTCACTAGCAACTATTAAAATGATTTATGAACCGGAGAGTAACTTATAGGCTACTTTTTATCTTGGCAAAATGCACGGCTCCTGTAGGAATGTAATCTGCTGGGCATCAACTAGTTCAAAATAAAATGGACTTTTCCATACCTGTTTGGTTCCATCGGGGAGAACCACGAAGTATGATCCGTGAGCTCGGTTATCTTGTCTAGTCTCTGTATGCCCAAAGTCACTTCTAGACTCTTGATCTTCAATTTGGTACGCGAAATCATAGTTGGCTGGTTCCTGAAATACATAATAGCAATAAAGTGGAATGGCACTACCAGTACTTTTATTATTTAATAGTAATAAAACCGTCCAATCATCGATACAGCAAACACTCTTAAGTTGTATTGAGGTATAAAATCAAAACACAGAAAAAGAAGGTCGTTCTCACCTGGTTCAGCAGCTCATTTATAGCCCTGGCCCTGGCGTTGTCATCGTAACTCTGATGATCCTGTTCCGGCACTCCATATTCCTGAGAAGGCATGACATCACGGGCGGCAGGCAGGTATGTTGACGATGGAGAGGATCTAGAACTGCCATGACAACATTAGGCAAATTTCGAACGTCGTCAAATGAGAAAAAGCTTCACCAACATAGATATAAACCGTTAAAAAGGTTTCATAACATTGAAGTTCTCACCTGGCAGGAGCGTAAGAAGACACTGCAGAATTGATGTTCTGGTTGGTGCGGCTTGAAGGTACTCCGTACTCCTGGGACAGGCTTCTCGAATTCGGGGCTCCATATGTTTCAGAGAGATCTCTCTGGTCAGCGGGAATGGCGTTGTAGTCTTGGGAATGAGAGTCGGAGTTTCTCGCAGAGGGTGTCTCGTAAGAGGTAGAAAATGATCGAGATGAGGGAGTGTTGTATGAAGTAGATGGAGAGGGTGCACCGTATGTCGATGACGGAGCGCTTCGAGAAGCAAAAGCTGAGTTGGTAATACCTTGGCCGACATTATTGGACCGTGCTAAAGGGGCGCTGTAACCATTATTATCGTTAGATTGAGTTTCTGCTTGGAACTGAGACCTAGTTGCATGCGCGGAATCGTCTTGAGAAAATCCGTTTGAATTTTGATCAGTGGGAAAGTGGGACGCGACTGAGTGAAGGCTGTTGCTGTTTCGTGTAGCTATGTTAGGCACACCATATTCTTGTGATGGAGTGGATCTTGCATCAGGCATTCCGTATTCAGTAGAAAGAGTCCTGGCTGATACAACCGAAGGAGCTCCATATTCCTGAGACAGTGATCTTTCCGCGGGAGGACCGTATTCTTGAGAGATTGGATTGCGAGCGTTAGGGACAGTATATTCTTGGGAACGGCTATTGACAGAAGTGGAATATCCCTGAGATAAGCTTCTAGCAGCTGGTGAACCGAATCTTTGGTTGAAGCTGACGCGAGCTGTAGGTGCCGCGTACTTTTGCGACTGTCTTCCGGCACTCTGACCACTTCTTACGTTTGGTACCCCGTACTTATTAGAGATAGCGTTTTGGGAAGTAGCGGAGGTAGGTGGACCGTAGTTTTGAGAAAGAGATCTTGAGATTTGGTGGTTAGAATGTTGATCGTTATTACTAACGTGATGATCATTGTGGTGATGATCATGCGATGATCTCGCTGCCGGATATCCATCACTGTAATACAAATCCCGTTATTAATTTGATCAAAATTATTAAAATGGAACTCTGTTGCTTGGAATTTCTTGAATTTTAAATGTAGGAGATAAGTAAGTTTCATTTTTGAAAGCTTATATTAAAACTTACCCAACTGGTGGTTCAGCTAGCGCCAAAGATACCAGAAAGAGAATTGGAACAAATATCTGAAAAAAAAATAGAATTAACAAACAAATAGGTATAGCAATTTTTTATAAATTTACTACGAAATTGGCTAGCTTCTGAGACTAGCCCTGAGATCTAATAAATAATCTTGAGATTATAAACATGGATAGATTAGTAATAAGGATGAGTGATATTCGCGTAAGATCGACAAATAAACCAATAGCAGGGCAGCATGTTCTAAACGATTGATAGAATATTGATCTCAGCCCCAAAAACCCTTGTAAAGATATATGTAATCAGATTAGTGGGCTGCTATTTAATTTTCATTATCAATATAATACAATAATTTTTTTTTGATAAATAAAAACATATACAACACAATAACACTAATTAAAGATACAAAAAAAGTCAATCTATTTATTTTTTTACATAATTATAATTTTTAATTGAATACGTAAATAAGTTGGTAATAAAAACAACCAATACTTGATTATAAATGCGAAAGTGTCTTCGTTGGTTTGTCCATCTGTTGCGCAACAGCGGATACAAGTATAATATTATACATAGAGGTTTATGGGCTGAACAGATACAGTAACACAGGCTACTTATTTTCCTGTAAAATACACGGTTCCTGGAATAACTATCTAAGTGGTGGAAACCGCATGCAGCAGTTGATTTGTAATATAACAGAAATCAATTGCAAACCGAAGAAACTAGAAAGACTACCAATATTTTTATATGAATTGCTTACATTCATTTTCAAGTTCAGTGCGGTCAGTTTTACAAAACCTTTCCGATTCTAAACACAGATAAATCGAAATGAAGATACGACTCGAATGATGACTTCTCTAAAACGGATCAACTATTTATACTGACTCAAAGTTGTAACAATGCTTTTATCAAACCGACTAGCCTTTACTTTCATTCGTCAATTTGCCAAGCTATATTAAGCTTTGAAGCGATGGAGATAAAGTATTGGTGTCTTTTGTCGCAGGTGTGAGCTTGATTGAGTCTTATTGTATATTTGATAGGACATTGCATGTCGACACATTCGATCTGGATCATTATTTTATATCGCCAAGGAGTCAGCAGACAGGTTGCCTCCAAGGTTCTTAGCTTTCTTTGTGTGGGAACAATTACTTTTAGAGAAGGTACCATCCTGTTCGATTTTGCACGGTGTCTACCAGAGGTAATACTAGTTTCAGATTTAATCGTCCTTTGATGTGATGAAGGCTCAATAGTAGTGACGTCGGCCGCCGATCTGTAGGTCATTGGTTCAATGAGTCTTCGGTGAAGGAAAACATTGTGATTTAACTATAGTTTAGTGGTAGGGCATATTCTAGCTACTATTATCAAATTGATGAATCTGTCATCAAGCATCTGATGATGATGTCATCTTTGACGTATCCATCAACAGCGAACTTTGTTAACTCCGGTTATGAGTGGCCAGCAAAGCTAAATTTCGTGTTAAGGTCCCGTTTCACGGCACACAATGCAACTAATAGTATAACCGAGTTTTGTATTGTTTTTCAATTGTCACATTTATATACAATTGCAGTAGTATTATTTATGTATTAGCTAATTAATAAAGGCATTTAGCCCGATAAAAAATTGCAGTAGTAGCATGCTAAAAGTGACAAAGTCACGATTTTTTGACAATCCATATTGGATTAGTAGAATTGGGACACAGATCCGTTGTGGGTGTAAAAGTGAAGGCTTAGGACGATTCTTTTTACAAAGGCGTTTTAGTCAAGACCTTTAAAATGACTGTTCAAAATTAGCCTCATTTACAAAATTGCTCCAATTTCGTTGCTGTTATGCGGGCACTTCCCACCCACCAGGACAGATGTTACATGATATCACATGGCGTTTTAGAACGTCCCTGTAGCGCAGAAACTGCCTCCCAGATTTGCGCTTGCCCTCCCTCAACTGTGCGTAAATCACAGTTTTAGGCAATCTGGAGTCATTCATGCATGCCACGTGTCCACACCATCTCACCTGTCCTTTCATATGCATAGCTTCTATACCATTGTTTGTGTTTTAACTTCCGCGTTTGTGACCCTATCTTGCCACTTGATGCAAAGGAGACATTTCTTGTGAAAGGTGTCAAGGCGCCGAATGTCACCTCTGTCTCTAAACCATGTTTCAGTGGCATACAGCAGGATGCAAAATGATTGCGTTGTACAAAGCAAACTTAGTTAGAAGTTGTAGGTCACACGAGCCCCGAACTCTGTTACGAAGTTTTCCAAAAGACGCTGCAGCGTTTGCAATACGTGAAGAAATTTCGGTGTCCAGGTGATCTGGTAGCTATCCAGGCGTTACCGTTTACTAGAAAATGTCCAACCACCACGCGCTAATTGTATCAGCATGATTTCCGTCACCGAAAATTCAAGCTCTAATGTTCGATCTCTCTATCGGTTGGCGACTACATAACCGCTACGCATTGATTAGGATCTCGAGGCCGCTACGCCGTCATTACTCAAAAAGGCCCATGAAGGGTAAAACAGCATCATCGGTTACAAGTACATAACTACACAATCACTACTAGTATCCCTTTTGGCACCATACAAATGAATACATGTAGGTATATTTTCTGGTTTTTTTTAATGTTATTTGGTAACGAGACGAGCTGGTCGTTTGCCTTATGGTAAGCATAACGCCAGCCCATAACAATTGCAGTGCCACCCAACTCTTTGAAACACAAAGGCCTGCGCGGCACTGCAGTGTGTTCGTTACCCTGAGACATTAGGTATTAAATTTCATAAACCCAGTAATGGCTCACTGGCTACTCTGCTCATCAAATCGGAACATAGTAATGCTTGCACACTACTGCTTGGCGTTTGACTTCACGAGCACAGCGTTGGTAACAACACAGACGGACACTCGCAGAAGAGTTAGTCCTACCACTAACAAAATGGCCAAAATGGCAAATGGTACAAAATGGTTTTGTTCCATTATGACTTTAATCTTTGTGCGTCAAATAAATTATTTTTCTTCCTGTTTTTCACTACGCCAGAATTGTGGCCAGTACGTGCATTGTTTGTTTAGTTGCTAAAGAAAATTACTCCTTTAAGTTCCTTGGCCGTGTGGTCAGAACAGACCCTTCTCTTCTCGTACATAGGAGTCGTCGGTATACGCAGGGAATGAGCAGCAGCTATCTGCTCGTCTGCATCAACATCTACTAATACTACGAAGATAACTAAGTATAGTGCATTATGGAAATTCCCTTATATATTATGGGGAACGCCTATGTGCTTGTACGTAAAAAGCCTGTTGATGTTGGCTCCTTCAAACCAAGTCTATCAAAGAGACCGGCGCGTCAGATTGCATGAATGAATTATAGTACGCTCATTCTATCAGCAATGAAACCTTGCTAACTAAAGTTTACATTTAACAAACCACATCGTATGTTCTAATTTCAAAGCGTTTAAGTCTGAAATTACTTGGCAATCTGACAATGGGTTTTGATGAGAGTCGGTAAAATAAGTCATTGTTAAGTTTCGTTCTGTATAAATAGTTGAGGTGGTTTTGGATGTCAACATTCGATATCTACATCTTCAGCAGTCGTCTCAAACTTGAGAGTAACTCTTCGAAATACAACTGAAAATAAGTCTTAAAGGTGTTGAAATAGAATTAATATTTCCGTTGTTCTCGAGTTTCGAAGTACCTAATAATGAAGGTATATTTATATTTTATTATTATAAATATAATTTTAATAAAATCACTAGGTGAAATATTATATATAAATACACACAGTAACGTTACAAATACATCGGTCCCTAATAAATATTTTTTTTAAATAATCTCATTGTCTGTTCATATATTTGGAAACGACGTCTTACCACATAAAAAATATTTTAATTAAAAGCTCGGGCGACCGCTTGTAATTTTTTTTTCCAATATTTTAATGTGGCTTACGTTTGACCGCGATCTCACTTGATGAAGCGAAAATATAATAAAAACTATTTTGAAACACCAAACCCTCATTCATATTCTTAAAAAGTTAGGAACATCTCGACGAAATAAATCAATGCATGAAGCAATAAAAATTATTCTTTATTACTAGGAGCCATTTTTAACAGTCACCTCTTGATAAAATTTGAATAATATAATAATTTATACTTTCCAGGTCTTCATTCCACTATTGTGCCTGACGTCACTGATATTAGCTGAGCCTCCTGTAGGGTAAGTTTATTTTAATAATTTCTAAAATAAGTCTCTCTTTCCTTCTTGCCCTTGTCCCTTTTGTCATAGGGTCGGAGCGCTATGTCTTTACAAACATTGTTTTTGAGGTTTGGTAATTTTTTTACGCCTGCCTAACACCAATCCTCCTTATTTCTAAAATAACAGTCATCAGACTCTTAATCATTATTTAACTGTTGTGCCAAAATAATTATGTTAATTCATAATTTCGAGTTTATCTTTACAGCTTGTATACTTATGCTAAGAAATGGTTAAGCTAAGTTCACAGTATAGCTATGCTTGCCATATCAAGACGGTTTCTTAGTTGTTAGCACAAATACGTTTTGTGGGCTCCGTTTTTTGTAAGTAATCAATTTATAACAAACGATTTTGGTTTACAGTGACGGCTATGCAGCAACGCGATCATCTCATGATGACCACCACGGTCATGACCACGATGATCACCAAAGATCTCTGTCACAAGAGTACGGACCACCTTCATTGGCGTCTTCTAGAAATGCTCCCTCTACCGGATACGATTACAACGCTCCGAACGCAAGAAATTCTGCAAATGCCCGTGGAAGGTCCCTATTTGCCCCTGCAACGGTTCGCGTCAGCTTCAACCAAAGATTCGGCTCATCAGCTGCCAGAAAATCAGCTCAAGACCATACTGCTCTTGATTCGAAAAGCCTTTCCCAACAATATGCAGGTGGCAACAAGGAAAATGGAATTTCTCAAGAGTACGGCCTTCCGGCTTCTAGATCTTTGTCTCAAGAGTATGGAGTTCCTTCAATTGCATCAGCCAGGTCTCTGTCTACTGAATACGGCGTACCTAATGCTAGATCGTCTTTATCGCAAGAATATGGTGCCCCGGTCGTTTCTGCACGAAACAACCAAAAGCCGCACTCACCTGCACCTAGCTTTCGCAGTTCTCAACCAACAAAGGATCTTTCTCAAGACCATTCGGCATCTGACGCTAGATCTCAATTCCAAACAGACTCGCAATCTCATGGTTATTCCGCTCCCTTAGTAAGATCCAACGATGAAGCTCAAGGTTATGATGCCCCTCGTTCCAACTCAGCTTTCAATTCTCGAAGTGCTCCTTCTTCAAAGTACGGTACTCCCTCTTCCCGATCTCTATCCACTTCTTATGGCGCTCCATCGGCTAGGAATTCAGACTCACAAGATCATGATTTTATTTCGCAAAGTTATGAAGCACCATCTCAAAGGGATCTTTCTGAAATGTATGGTGCTCCAAGTGTAAGGGGTCTGTCTCAGAAGTATGGAGTACCGCTAAGCCATGACAATGAGAAACCCGATGCTGGAGCTTCCTCTTATGAGTCTGCCAGGTAAGAATTTGTACCGTAGTGCATTCGGGTAGTAAAATATTTCATTTTCTATTTAAATTTTATTACAGCTTTATGTTCCATTATGATAATGCCTGAAATTAATTTCAGATCCGCTCCATCATCAACCTACCTACCTTCAGCCCGCGACGCTATGCCATCTCAGCATTACGGAGTGCCGGAACAAGATGACCAGGGTTATGACAACAGCAACGCTAAATCCAGGGCTTTGGAGGAATTGTTGAACCAGGTAAGGATCAATAATAATCCAATAGAAACGGGAAACGTTACATGTTAGATTGATCGTGAGTTATTCAACATTCCTAGTGCCTTTCGTTTGGGTATAATGGCGACATCTGTCTAACAAAGCGTGCGCAGCAGTGGGAACTCGCCATAATACGAATAATTGTTTTAAAGAAACTTCGATTGTAAGGCCTGTTTATAATAATTGGTATTAAATATTGACGTTTTTGATTAGCGTTATGCTCATTGTTCGATAAAAATACATTGTAAAATACTACAAAATATGTAGATAGAGTGGATAATGATGAGAACTTTGCCAGATTTTGTGAAAGAATTAATCAAAGACCATTTCTTCTTTTCAGGAACCAGCCAACTATGACTTCGCATACCAAATAGAAGACAAAGAATCAGGCAGCGACTTCGGGCACACGGAGACGCGAGAGGAGAACCGAGCTGAAGGGTCGTATTTCGTTGTGCTGCCTGACGGAACCAAACAGGTACATTCAAATTAACGACAGAGGTATTGGTATTTGTAGCCACATACATTTTGGTTTCATGTAGTTGTCATTTGATCAGACCATATTATTTGCATACCACCCGTCACTTATTTTGCTATACCCTAACTAGGGTCATATGTAAACTCACCTACCAATCTAAGACCGTTGTCATTTGATCAGACCATATCATTTGCATACCGCCCGTCACTTATGTTGCTATACCCTAACTAGGGTCATATGTAAACTCACCTACCATTCTAAGACCTCAATGTACCTAATGTACATATGATGCACAATAACAGACAAATGCACAAGACTCAATACTCAATGACTTATATTGAGTACCTATACTGGGTTGCATATTTGGAAACCGGTTAAAACAACAGTCTCATGTGTTAAAAAGGTCTCCTGCTGATGATTATAACGTTTAAATCCTTTTCGCCCTATCGTCTCTGAATGATACACGCCTGTTTAGGTAGATAGTGTCTAAAATATAAACGTCTAAAATGAATAGAAATGACGCAACAGAATTGAGTTAGACAATAGTTAGACACTTCTTAAATCAAGGTTTGTGATTGCTTATTAAACACGCGACTTAGGCATGTTAAGAGCTAGACGCGGATTTCATCTGTTTAAGGTGTAATTAATTGGTTTGCAGTACGACCGAAAAGGTTCATTCAATTTTTGTTGTCTTTTGCCTGGAAGAACACACAGTAGTAATAGTTATTTCAAGTAGTATTCTGAATTGTGCCTATCCTTTTCTCAGACGGTGGAGTACGAAGCTGACGAGAGTGGCTACAAGCCCAAGGTCTCAGTGGAGCCTGCTGCAGGGTACGACGAGAACGCGGTGGAGCTCGCCAGGTCTACTGGAGGACCTTACTGACGATGAAACTAAATCGAAATTAAAAAAAGTGGGATTTTTAAAAACGGATTTTTGGGTTGAATTTGGAACTATTCAAAGTGTAAACGAATATTTAGATAACGAAAATGTAGAAATATTGGAAAGCACTAAAGCGTATAATTGAGTTGATGTATGGGCACCGGGCACCCCATAGTGGTGCGTGCCGGTATAGTGTTGGTATTGTTTTAATATTTTTGACCGCTATTTCATCTCGTTACGATGCTGATTTTGTCATAGATTCTGATGTTATTTGCTTTGTATACGAACAGCTGCCGCCACCGCACAATTTGACATGTAACAGCTAGCTAAGTAGGTCATCGTAGTGCAAGTGGTGTACAAGGCACGAGGGACCCGGCAGAAAATGTGAAACACGTCTGTTATGGGGTATTTATATATTGTTATTTTAGCAAATTAAAAATGTAAAAAAAATACTAGGTAATTAAGTTACTTACGATAAGACATGTGATAATAATTGATTATAATTAAGTATTTACCTACTTATAAAATAGCAAATAAAAACATGTTACAATTTCATTATAAAATATATTTTCTTCTAACCCACAAAATTTCGTATCTATACAAAAAAATAAAATTGAAGTGACTGTTGTTGTTGTTGGTATTGTCAAAATAACACAGCTTTTTACGTATGTATGTACCTATACCTACATATAGCAAAAAACATTTTTTTAAAATTTTGTTTGTCTGTCTGTTTGTTCCGGATTCGAAATTCAGTTTATTGAGCATAAAGTCTGTTCTCGGGTCTTGGAGAGTAATTAGCTAAGTAATACAATGGAGGATTCGTGGTGCATCAGCACCATGGTTCAAATCCAGGCCCAGCACCGCATCAAGTTATGTTCAGACTTTATCACGCTCTGAAAACGGCGAAGGAAAACATCGTGAGGAAAACCAAGAATCATAAAAAAAATCGAGAACATTATGACAACCACCAAGTCACACTATGGGCCATGGCCTCTTAATTATCTATGAGGTTTAGTGTCGGAGAGGCGATCGACTGTATAGAAAATTTCCAAAACCTAAAAGTAGTATGTCTTTAAAGAGATACTGAGCCGACCCTAGGGCAGAAAGGAGAAGGAGATACTTGATGAGATAGCATTTGACCATAACTATCTCGACGGATCTGAAGCGAATGTGGTCGAAGATGATGAATATTGCTAAACCTAGATTAGAACTGGCTCTCAAGTGCAGCTCTTCTCTTTTTGGGACAAATCAACCACTTGAGGGTTATCTATACAACTGTCTACATAACCCTCTATATAATTATCTTGAGGGATATTATGTCTAGGCTCTGTATCACTAGATAAGGCTCTACCACCAAGCTATGGTTGTATCACGATATTTTCCTTTGTTTAAAGTTGACTACAGATCTACCTAAAATGTATCTTACAAATTTAATTTTATACATTTACTTTTTATATTTAGTGCTGAGAAACTATTTATATCATAACTGTAGACGTAATGTTTGATAAACCAGCGCCTGAGGTTGATTTTGAAGCAACTGAGACCAGAAGACTCCGTGGCAGGCGATTGTATTCTGTACCGCACAGCCTGAAAACAATCAGTGTGTATTTCTAGTTATGGTTTATTACAATGAGTTGCAGTTGGCTATGATTAAGGGTCCGGAAAAATGGCGACGAGACACACATCTGTTTTTTGTTGGTAGGTCGGCCTCATTAGCCGGAGTCTAACATATCCACCCCACTGCCCCCGCAGCTGATGGGCATCCATTGGATGCCCACCAGATAGAAGGTTTTTCAAAATGTGAAAAAACGCAGTTGATACGAGCTGGTAAATCGGCGCTGATAGCTTGCTTTCTACGTGAATACAATTAATTACAATCGGGCAAAGGACCTTTTTTCGTTACCTCATGATCATCTTGCTCTTGTCCCATTTTTTAACCCCCGCGAAAGGTGTTATGTGGTTAACATATAGCTGTCTGTTTGTGGCATCATAGCTCACTAACGAATGAACTGCTTCTTTAAATTGTAAGGTAACTTGATAGAGATTGCTCGCAGCAATGATTCGAGAAAATCTATTCAACCGTTTGAGATCGTCAGCTCTTTTTGCTGAGGGTTTTTCTGATTCTAGTTTGCTTGGGCAATATCTTTTTCTTCCACTCTCCTGTATCAGTTCACTTTCAATTTATTAATATGTGCCTTTAACCGGTCCATCTACTTTTCTTTGGTTACCTCTGCTTATTTAGAAATAGAAAAAAAAACAAGTTTCTGGCAAAGATAGTAAGTATAAAACTTTTTTTTATATAAGTACTTGATAGGTTATCATGGGACCACTCTCTCGCCTGAACATCAGCGACGTTATGGTCAAAGATTGCGGATATGATAGACCTAAATTGGGATGTTGCATGAAACACCAAATACATAATCCTATCTTTATACAGTTTTAAGATCATATTAACACAATAAAAATGAAATTCACAAAAAATACTTCACTTCGTCCACTAAGACACTGCATTTAAAAGTTTCCCAAATTCAACAATTTTTTATCATCCATTACTAATTTAAATGATATCATTACATTTTAATGAATAAAAAAATATGTAAGACAACTATGTACTTAAACGCAGTTTTTCACGGCCACATCAGCAAAATACATGTTTTTAGTACAGCTTTAGCCTAGAACAAGTGACGTTAGATGTTCTGTCCAATTTGTGTGGGACGTTTTAGCGCTCAGTACTCAGTATAGGTACATAACATACGATTTCCAGTTTTTTCGATATAGACATTTGATTCTTATGAGAATACGAATTGATTGACATCATAAAAAAAATGGAGTCAACATCTCTATTAGAACTGGCTCTCAAATGCAGCTGTCAGAACACACCGCCAGGTGCTTGGCGACAATTTGAGGGTAGTAGCTAACCAGACGAATAGTAGAACTTCCCCTACCACCAAGACACGTTTGCATCACGATCTTCCCTTTCACCGAAAACTGAACCTCATTGTAGGAGTATCACCATCAACCTGCAGATCGGTGCCCGGCGTCACTGCCACTGCCACCGCTTCAATACTTTCTTTGTGATATAATTTAGATCCTTGAATATCAATGAAAAAGCACCTGCTTCCCATCAAGAGTACCTTGATGGTACTGAACAATGGACTACATCTAATGTCGCATCGTTACTTCATGTATCAGCTATTAACTGGACAATGAAAGCTCAAGTCTCCAAGTTACACTACAAAAAGAACTATATGCCCCTTTATTTTGAGATCTATAAGGAGTGAAATAGCTTAGCAAGACCGTAATCTAAAAGCATTGAACGTTGGTTGAAGCAGAGGCATTGTTGGTTGGTTAGACCAGTATAAATAGTTCAGAAGTTTTTGGATGTTACCATTCGGTACTTGCATCTTCATCGAAGCATCAGCAAGAAGAACAGAAAAAAATACGTATCATAAGGGTTGATTTTTGTTTTCCACCCTGCTTTTGATCTTCAGTCGTGAAGGTATGTTTATATTTTACTAAACAGTACCTAGTAACAAAACTTGTAAGTTTTTTAATCAAAATCCTTAAAAACGCGTTAAGTATTTAACCAATTTTTAATGCACTTATTTACCTTTTTTATTTATACCCGACTAGCGTCTGCCCGCGGCTTCACACGCGTGGAATAAGATAAAAATGTAGCTTATAGCACTCCAGGGATAATGTAGCTTCCTATTGGTGAAATAATTTTTAGAATCGGACCAGCGATTCCAGGGATAAGCGGTAACAAACAAACAAACAAAAAATCAATCTTTACCGCTTTATAATATTATTGATATTATTGTATACATATGTCAGCGTTTCACCAATATCATAATCTTATGTTGATCTTAAGTGCCAATATGGTCAAGATGCTAAATCTAGAACTGAGAATGGCTCTCAAGTGCAGCTAGAGGCAAGCGACCAGCAGGGTTATGTGAATTCACTCGGAGTGATATCCGTGTGGGATGCGACTGTATTGATCGTTTATATTTCGAAATCGCAATCAGTCACAGTAATTTCCCGTTTAGATTCGAAAAATCGGCTGCATAAACGCGGATATAACCCCAACAATATTTCTCAAGAGATATAAATGATCAGAAACAGTCGCAGTTGTAGGAATACAAGGAATAAGTTCCGAGTGAATTAAAATCACCATGCAGGTCCCCAATTCTAGAAAGCAAGAAAAAAAATGTTTATTCGTAAAAGTTACATTTAAATAGCTACTTAAATACTCACCATAAAGATGTACGATATTTTAATTATAGACATAGGTAGCGTGTATCTATAGGTACCTATAATCAGTTGCGAACCGATACCAACGAATACCGGCCATTCCACTGACGACTCGAACCCTCGACCAGAAGATCACCTCACTAAGTTCACTTACTCCTGAGCCATCATTTTTGACAATCAGGTATTTCTATATCTGCCAAGACGATTATGAATTAGGCAAAGCCTGACGAAGTCCAAAGATAAACGTCATGCAGCACTCTGTTTTTAAAGATATAACCAATTATTCCTTAATAAAATAAAAGTCGTGTCGCTTTGTTAATATCTGTTATTCTCATTTACAGATGTTTATACCACTGATGTGCTTGGTGTCTCTGGCATTAGCTGAACCTCCTGTTGGGTGAGTAATGTTGCTGATATACCCATGACTTTGGTCTACAAACTATGACCAACACGATCAGTTGGCTCGATAAGATAGCTCAGCTCATGTCGTTCGCTTACCAGTCCGACCCCTAGGTATCTGATATCATACCAGGCGACAACTATGTAGAAAATGCTCTGATTAATAAAGTATCCGTATATTTTATAACATTTTTATAAATTGTTTGTTTGTTGTTCCAGAGATGGATACCCCGGGGCGCGATCATCCCAAGATGATAACCACCATGACCACCATGCTTCAGACCACCAAAGATCTCTATCTCAAGAATACGGACCACCATCCGACACCTTCGCGTCTGCTCGCAACGGTCCCTCAAGCGGCTATGAATACAACCCTCCGGATACAACCTTGTCCGGAAATAAATGTATTTTCTCTTTTCTTTCTTTCTTCTCCGAATTCTAGGAGTTCCGCAAACGCACGTGGCTCATCACAGTTCCCTCCTGCTACAGTTCGCGTTAGTTTCAACCAAAGATTTGGCTCACCAGCAGGAAGAAGCTCAGGTCAAGATCATAACGCTCTTGATGCGAGAAGCCTTTCCCAGGAACACGCAGGCACCAACGCGCGAAGCGGAATTTCGCAAGAATATGGCCCACCTGCTGCCAGGTCATTGTCTCAGGAGTATGGAGTGCCTTCAGTTGTATCAGCCAGGTCTCTGTCTACTGAGTACGGCGTCCCCAACGCAAGATCTTTTCCTTCAGAAGAGTATGGTGCCCCTGCTGTAGTAGCTGCGCGAAGCAATCAGAAACACCACTCACCTACCTCTAACTTGCGTAGTGCACAACCAGCGAGAGGATTTTCTCAAGATCATTCTACAGCTGCAGCTAGGTCTCAGTTCTCAAACTCCCAATCTCATGGTCACTCTGTCGCTTCAGCAAGGTCCAATGACGGAACTCAAGGCTACGATACACCCAGACCGTTTTCCAAATCAGCTTTTGCATCTCGCAGTGCCCCATCTTCGACGTACGGTGCCCCCTCGTCCCGATCTCTATCCACCTCATACGGTGTTCCATCTGCTAGAGGTTCTGATTCTTATTCTGAAGATTACAACCAGAAGGATCTTTCTGAAACGTATGGGGCTCCAAGTGCGCGAGGTCTGTCCCAAGAGTACGGAGTGCCGTCAAGCCGCAGCAATCAGAACACCAATGCTATAGCCTCTTCTTACGCAGCTCCTAGGTAAGGAACGCGTTTCTAGTAAGTGTATTCTCTATAAACTATTAAATTAGCTCTACAATGGCTATGGTAATAGTTCCAGGTCAGCTCCGTCATCCAACTATCTGCCTGCGAGCCGTAACGCTGCGCCTTCAGAGCAGTACGGAGTTCCAGATCAGAGGGATGGTGCCAGCCAGGGCTACGACAATGCCAGGGGTAGAGCTTTGGATGAACTGCTCAGCCAGGTAAACACATACCTGTCTATTAAAATTAAAATTTCTGTTAATGCAATCTAATAAACGGACTAACAATTTTTTCAGAGGTTATCGATGTAAAAACGTAGGCATTATTGTTATTGCAATATATTTTGTCACGAGTTCCTTTGAGTAGTCGCCATAAAAGATGGTTAAAAGAGCACCTATTTTATAAATCATATCAACTTCCATCACTTTTATATACAATTAACTCTGTAGTCTGTTCTATAACGATTCGCTTCTTTGTAGGAACCGGCCAACTACGATTTTGCGTACCAAATCGAAGACTACGAGTCCGGCAGCGATTTTGGGCACGCGGAGACAAGACAGGCTGATCGAGCTGAAGGGTCCTACTTCGTGGTGTTGCCTGATGGTACCAGACAGGTAACTATAATTTTATATTACTCCTAATTCATTACCAACCAATGTTAAGGAAGCCAGCTGTATACTAGCTATACTGGTTGTTCTTAACGGATTTTCAGATCGGTTTACGTAACAACTAATAAGTAGGGCTATGTACAAATCACCGTTTTTCTTTGACAGTTGACACGGGAAACTGTCGGTCCCATTAGTGATGATGACCTGATAACTGAATTAAGCTTAGAAAAATATATTCAGTTTTTTCGTCTCCTTAGATATTAGAAAAATCAGGGGCTTTAATAAAATTAGCAAATAAGAGTAGCTATGTGAAAGATTACGGAGGCGGATTCCACCACGACGTGGGACTAATATTCAGGGAAGAGAGAGAGAGACAGAGAGTAAATAATTAAGCTGAAATTATTTTTCTTATACTTTTTAGACAGTAGAATACGAAGCTGATGAAGGCGGCTTCAAGCCCAGGATCTCCGTGGAGCCAGCTGATCTGTCAGCTCGTTCAGGAGGATACGACGAAAATGCTGCAGATATCGCCGCTGCCAGGTCCGCTGAAGGCCCTTACTAATTTGAACCAATTAAATCCAATTGAAATATTTCAAAGTGAATTGGAACATTGGTTTGCGACGATTGCATTTGAAATGAAACATTAGACAACGGACTGGAATCGATTGAATGGACTTGATTATAATGTAACGATAGACACATTTGAAAAGTCTTAGAAATTAATTTGAATTTAGTATTTAGAAACGACTTGGAACTGTTTACTGGATAAAACGATTATTTTATACTTAGATAAAAAATAGAAAGTGATAAGTAGGTAAAGAGAGTAAAAAAGTGTAAAAAAGAAAACGGATTGATTGATGACTTTTGACGAAAATTGGCTATGTGAAACGGACAAAGGACTACTGTATCAAAAAATACTCAATTATTTATGTCTTACGCAAATGAAAATGTACAAAAGTGTGTTCATAGTTGTAAGTATGCTATTGTGATATGAAAACGCTAAAAGCAAATAAAAAACATAAATGTAATGCTGTTTTTTATTCCCAAAAGTTTCTTGGTAAATTACCTACACCTGCAAAAGAAATTCAAGTATACTTATGTACATTTCGTAATTTTTAATCAAAAAATATTCGCAACGAAATATACAAGTGATATAAAAAAGCATACAAAAACAACTAAAATTACTTTTCAAAATGAACACGATTGATGAACTTCGATGGAAATTTCACGATATATGAAATTTCATCCCCCATTTTCGGGGTTCCACATTTAGGGGTGGTATTCTTTTATCATATTTGCTTGGAGAGTATACCTAAACAAACATACATAAGTACATACATCAATAAGTACGTAAGTACATAAGTTAAATAAAACATAAGTTAATAAATTACAAGTTAAATAAAAGGTTGTAAAAAAAAGTAAACATAAAAGCTTACACTCTCATACCCCAGTACTAGGATTCCCTGTGTCACAGGTGGCATGGAGACACTGCTCACAAGATACACAACTCAAACATTCAAGACCCGAGAACAAACTTTATGTTCACCGCACATAATCTGCTCCAGCTGGGAATTGAACCCACTAATCTTACCTACTACCAAGGGCCATCAAAAGCTTGTCACTTACATAGAGCTTGTTACAAATCCGATCCAATCTCATTACGCTCTAGGCCACGTATTCTTGTCAACTAAATGACGCACTTCAAGTAATGACACGTATTTATTTCCATTTTGATAGTAAGTAATTGGGCTAGTATAAATTGAGTTGGGACAATTGAGCAATTGGTGATTAGATTTCGGGGTCGCTCGTTTATACTTAATATTGATGGATGCTGCCCGGAAAATACAAACTATTTTTAATTGAATTTAAAAATTAGTTGAACATAATCTTGCACCATTACGTCATTTTATTAACATCAGTTTAATTTTTTTTTCTGACCCTGGGGCTAAATGAGACCCCTGACCACCGGCTTGCTTGCACTGACTAATGGTTGTCCGGAGGTGGAGAATACAAGAGTTCAGGGAGGAAGACCTGACTGGAAGTGATAAAAAGCATAATGTAGCATCTAGCAGCACATCTCTGTACACTCTTTAGCGACCTATATCAACGTTGCCACTTACATCGCCTTACCTGCCTACAAATTTTCACATGAGGCGGTATTGGCAGGGCATCAGGACTCTCATTTCATAGACCGGTTTAACTTTACAGTCATCAAACATTTATTATAATACTAGCTTCTGTCCGCGGTTTCACCTGCGTTCCCACATAAACCGTGCAATTTTCTGTGGTGAAAGTAACTT
This sequence comes from Crocallis elinguaria, assembly GCA_907269065.1. Taxonomy (NCBI): domain Eukaryota; kingdom Metazoa; phylum Arthropoda; class Insecta; order Lepidoptera; family Geometridae; genus Crocallis; species Crocallis elinguaria. Next base: position 16,177,534 of record OU026073.1, read on the forward strand.
ATGTTACTAGGTACTCTCCGAGCCAAAAATCACGTCGATCCGTTGCTACGTTAAAGAAGGACAAACCAACAAATACATTTTCGCATCTATAATCCTACTAATCCTACTTCCTACTAATATTATAAATTGCGAAAGTGTGTTTGTTGATTTGTCCTTCTTTCACGCAGTAATGGAGCAACGGATCGACGTGATTTTTGGCATAGTTAGGTATATAGTTTATGGACCGGAGAGTAACATAGGCTACATCTTAAGTAGCATAAATATAAAATAATAGGATATTAATCTCCAATGTTATCGTTTAATTTACTATACTTATAGGAACTAAACACACTTAATCGTGGTCAAGAGAAAACCACCTTTAGACCACTTAATATACGAAAATAGACAGGTATTTAGTAAATAGCTATAATAGGTACCTACAGTAGTACATATGATATCAACTCTAGCCCTATCATTAGACTCTGTCAACATCAACGGCCTTCTGAATCTTGACCTTTTCACTGATAAAAAGTTCAAGATCAATAAAGCAATCGATACTACATATTTATTTTGTGAGCAATGTAATTTCGAGCAGACGTATATACAGAAACAATGATTAAATATATTATCCCTCTACTTTTTCTAACTGCGTCTGAAAGTAAAATCCAAATAAACATAACCGCATCGAATTGCATAGAGAAAATTATAATTAAACATCAAGACAGTGATATAAAACAAGTGACTGATAAAGAAATCATTCTATTTAATATAACAAATGAAAATCTTAACAGAGGCGTTAGAGTGGAGATGGGAAAAGTTCCAGATGAAATGTTCTTAAAAGACCCAACTGTTTATGGAGAAGTGTTTAAGAAATACAATTGGCCAGATGTGAGAAGAAAATTAATTGTAAAAAATGTTAGAATGGTCGAATTCATCAAAGAAGACGTAGTGTTAAAGAGGCATGCATATATTAACAATACTACCAATACTATTGAAACGAAAGTAAATATGGTTGAACATGTGACAAATACTGCAACAGCTATTTGGAATAACGCTGGATTGCCTGAAGATGCAATATATTACAACGTTTCTATAGATTTTGGTTATGGAAAAGTGCTGCATCAGGCTGCTTGGAGAGACGCTAACACAACATTGTTTGATATGGTGATAAAAAAAGATAGTGTTGTAGCAATTCAACCAGGACAAAATGTTAATGCTAAATTGCTAACAGAGAAAATCATATTGCTTTTAAAAATTGAACTAGATGCACATCTAATTGGGAATATTGTAGTGAACTATGAGCATACGTATGGTAAATATCATTTATGGGCGCCAACGATTGATAACATCATGCGAGCTGCGAATGTAAAAAATGGAATCACAACGAATTTTTTTCTAGAAATAAGATATCACGCAAATGCAAGGATAAAATTGGAGGACAAAGACACAGGCAAGGAAATAATTACTGAAGAGAAAAAGGGAAAACGCAATAGAAACTATCATTTTAGTCAAAGAGAAATCAAAATAGGCCTTAAATAATATTACAATTTTGTAAATCAACTTAATAAACTTTTAGTAAATATTATCTTCGTATATATGAAAAACTTACCTATATATATAAGTATTAAATTGTATTCATATATTAGTTTGACTAGCGTAGCCTTATACCTACATTCACTTTGAATTTAACTGCAAGATAATTAGTAGAGACTTGGTAGTGATGCCAAAGAGAATAAAAATACTACAGAAGAGACGCGCTACCATCTTTCTGTGGATACCTAATAAATTATCCATCTTTAATACTACTGTATGCTAATAATTATATTCTAGAATAAGATACACTCAGCGGCAAGGAATCATAGCCAAGCTCATATTTCGTGAAGAAAACTTTGAAGTGTTTCGGTTATGTTAGCTCAAAAATTGTTTACCTACCTTTAGTTCAAGAAGGTAGGTAATTCAAGCTTGAATATAGTTACCATTTTTGAGATTTAGTCGAAATGAGTCTTTTCAACGCATAAGTACAGGCCATGACTAGTATTAATAGTACCCACGTACCTAATACCTACTATATAAATCGCACCCTTAGTAAAACATCGACCGAACTCAAAATTTGGCCAAAATGAGTTATAGTGAAATAGCGACCTAAAAAAGCAAGTCCGATAACCTAGTCTAATAAAAAACAACCCTAATTTGAAAATAAGGTATTTTATTTTATTATTATAAGGATATTTTGTTGTAACTCTACAGCAATTAAAAAAAAATGCTACATAGTTACACTTCAATTGCCAAAAGTTAGTGATTTTGGATTAGGTCAGTATTTTACTAAGAGTGCGAAATGGTTTAAATCGCTACTCTCTTGACCTCTCTACTACCGAGTCGCTACTTGTACTCCCTTGTTTTGTGAATAGTCTTATTTTGCAGATCAAAAACTAGAATCAGGACTTCGTCTACGTATGAGCGAAAATAATAATGAATTGGGTATATCTCAAGGGTGGTCCTTTCATGTATTGTATATAAAAATACCACCTGTAAGGATAGAAAAATTGGGGATAGTTTCGTCGAAGTTGGTTCCCGCATAAAGTAATTTTTGAACGCACATTCCTAGCGACCAAAGGTTTTATATCTGTGCCGAAACGTACTGTCAAGTGTGTCAAGTGTCAACGTCAGCAAAATGTCCAGAAAACTGAACGTCAAACGAAAAATAAAATCTATATAATAATTACATAGTTCATCTGTGGATTGTGATCCAAATATATATAGTAATCTGTGAATTCAAATGTCATCAAAAGTTCGAAGGTTCTGTCGATCTCACGCGTAATTTAATTATTTTTATTTAGTTTTATCCCGATTTAAGTGTTTAAAGACTTATATTAAACGAGAAAACGGCATGTTAGTTTTATTAGTTTAGCTAGAACCTTATCACACACTAGAGTTACAAAAATAAGTTCGAGTGTTCATTCCGTGCACGTATTACTAATCACAGTAATATTTCCTTACACCAAATCAATAGATCCTTAGTTTTATGCTTGTTTTTATTTTAGTTGTTTCTTGTTTTTGAACTAATAGATATAAAAATGTTCGAGATGATAGGCATTTACATATCTGTGCCGTTATATGCAGTGGGGTAAGTTCTTATTTTTAAAACCTAGCGGCGGAAGTGCCAGGTCTGTAATAAAATTAATATGTTGCATTACGCAGATTTCGATAAATATCACATCTTCACGTGTGTGTCGGTCGCAATGCAGTGCATTTCGTGTTGTCACTTGTCATTGAGGGTGCAAGGGTTCCCTTTTTATAAGAATAAACCCTGTGGGCATATTTTGTCTAAAATCATTGTTTATTTTTATAGCATTTTAAACTTATTTCAGCTGAGTAGCAACAATATTTTTTTTGTCCTCCTTTCTCTTTGACCTTTCACTTTTTCTCTGCCCTAGTTTTTGTCTGCCATGTTGCATACAAAAATAAATTTTCAACAGCAGGTTGTAAACAATAGAACTCATTAACATTGAACATAATTCATTGTTTTTCAATGAAAATATTTTCAACAACAATTATCAGGTGATTTCAAAATTAAAATGAGGTTCTTATTTACCATAGATACCTATTTTATTTTATCTCTTAATACTTATAATTTATGTGCAAGCATTACTGTGTTAACTGATGAGCAGAGTAGCCAGTGAAATTACTGGGCTTATAAGACTTAATACTAATGTCTCAGGGCAGCGGGTGCACTGCAGTGCCGCGCAGGACTTTGTGTTTCAAAGTTCTGAGTGGCACTGCTATTGTTATGGGCCGGCGTTATGGTTACCATCAGGCAAATGACCAGCTTGTCTTGCTATCAAGAAATAATTTATTCACAATATAAACTTCAATACTCTATAAAAATAAACTAAAATTACTCTGTCATAAGACACATACTATATAAACTACATATATAAACATTTAATACACATAACAAAATCCATTGTTCCTATTTTTTTATACTGCACTATTGGTAACAAGATGAGCCGGTCGTTTGCCTGATGGTAAGTAATTTATTTTGTTCCTATTTTTTTATACTGCACTATTGGTAACAAGATGAGCCGGTCGTTTGCCAGTAAACTAAGTAATTTATTTAATCTGTGCTCTAAATTTTCCTATTTGCCCGACAATCTTATGAAGACTATAGTAGTCCCGATCATAAAAAACAAAACTGGAGACTTAGGCAATGCCGCGAACTATCGGCCCATCTCATTAGGAACAGTCATAGGTAAAATATTTGAGAGGCTATTGAGGCCTTCGCTGGTGAACAACTTCAGAATCGACGACGCTCAGTTTGGTTTTCGTGCCGGTCTCTCAACGGATTCCGCGATATTTAGCTTAAAACAAACGGCTCACTATTACACAAGTAAAGACACTTCTGTGTACGCCTGTTTTCTGGATCTGAGTCGGGCGTTTGATCTAGTGAATTATAAAATTCTTTGGAACAAACTGTCCGACTCCGAAGTACCCAAGAACACTGTGAATCTGTTGAGATATTGGTACGACAACCAAACTAATTCAGTAAGATGGGGTGACTCGACTTCCAGCGAATATAGGCTGGATTGCGGTGTACGCCAAGGGGGCTTGACCTCTCCGGACCTTTTCAACATCTATATAAATGGCCTGATAGAGGAGTTGAGAAGCACCAGAATAGGATGTCATGTGGGGGACGTATGCGTCAATAACCTAAGTTACGCTGATGATATGGTGCTTCTTAGCCCCTCTATCAACGGTCTAAGAAAACTGCTAGCCATATGTGAAAGATACGCTGCTGAGCACGGTCTCATATATAATGTTGCTAAAACAGAGATGATGGTTTTCAGGGCTGGTAGGGGACCGGAGAGGATACCGAATGTGTTTCTGAGAGGTTCACCGGTGAAGGTCGTTGGACAGTTCAAATATTTAGGCCACATTTTGACGGAGGATCTGAGTGATGACCTGGACATGGAACGTGAAAGAAGGAGCCTGTCCATCAGGTGTAACATGCTCGCGCGCCGATTCTCCAGCTGCAACACAGAAGTGAAAACAACTTTGTTTAAAGCCTACTGTCTGTGCTTATACACCTGTCAGCTATGGACGAATTATACGCGCAAAACGTATCATACCATAAGGGTGCAATACAATGATGCTTTTCGCATTCTCATGAGGAAACCACGTTATTGCAGTGCGTCGGGCATGTTCGCTGATGCACGGGTTCCGGATTTCTTTGGAGTCATCAGAGCCAGAGTGGCTTCCTACTGGGCTGGGTTGAGGAGGTCGAAGAACGGCATATTGCAATGTATGGGGGACTACCTTGGTAGCCCAATTTTTAAATCGTGGCTGAGAGTGCATCAGACTGCGAATCGAAAATGAAAGTGAAAGTGAACATGACTGTGATATTTTTATCACAACTTATTTTATTTTTATTTTATATTTAATTTACTTAATTAATTTTATTTTATAATGATATCGCCTATTTCTATTTCTAATTTCTAACTTCTAATTGTAAATTGATATGTGTAGGATTTTTAATTTTTTATGGGTTTCATGCCTGAAATAAAGACATTTTATTTTATTTATTTATTTATTTATTATTATAAGCCCAGCCCATAACCATTCCAGTGCCACTCAGAATTTTGAAACTAAAGTCTGCGCCGCACTGCTGTGCACTTGTTACCCTGAGACATTAGATATTAAGTATCTTAAGCTTAGTAATTTAACTGGCTCATCAAACCGGAACACAGTAATGCTTCCATATGCACCAACAAAGCTGTGGTACCAACCCAGACAAACACTTGCAGAAGAGTTAGTTCTATTACTACCTATTTAAATTTATATATTCTAATAATCCACCACCAGCATGCAACATTTCCAAAATACTGACAGCATATTCTAAGTATGTTGAATGGCAGCAATATAATCTGTGTAGTTGAGACCAGCTTTTGATTATGTGTGTCTTCAACCCAACATCAACACCCTGATAGGTCATTAAAATCTCATTTAATCCATCACAGGCATTTTAATTAATTATTTAAAGGTTAATTAGTAAAATATTAATGAACCAAGTTGGTTTCAGGACCTTGCTCCTTGGTGCATCCATCACAGCTGGTCTGTTCATGTTCCATGTGGCTGTGGTGCCACTAGTCTTCAAATACTCCAAGACTTTCAGACGGAGCCTGGTGTTTGCTAACTTTGGTGAGTACTAACAGCCTTACTGATAAACACTGTATAATAGTTAAATAGTTACACAATGTTTTGTCTCTTTCGATTCAGTTTCAAATCATTTTCAACGTTTATCTTTAGACAATGTCTAGCTAAACAGGCACCTAAAAGATGGTTTTTGTGGTAACACAACACATGTTTTTTTATGTATAGCTTCTACTGAAATGGTGTCATCAACAGTAACTTCAATACCTAAATTTTTATTCCTTTTCGAGTTTTATAATTATTATTAATCTTTTAGGAAAACTAACAGCTATATATAACATAGACTGGCCCATACACACAAAACGATCAAACAAACTGTGGTTTGTCCGAGATTTGCGCATGGTGATTGATGCATAACCATCAATCATGTATTACTATCTAATGGCACCTTAAGTACGATCTTCTCGATCTCTCTCATCTTCACCTTGCTTCTATCTTTCCTTCTATGATGTTCTTCATGAACTCGTGTTGTATGAGATAGCCAAAAGTCTTTACTAACGGTTGTTTTTATTAATGAATGGTAAAATCCACACGGATGTAAAATTGGTAAATCAAGATAAGATTTGGGAACAAAGTTTATTACCGAAACTAAGTACATTGTTACTCATTTTCATAATGAGGTCGTAACTATAGATAGAAAAAACGCCTGCCTAAGTCTGCGTCATAGTTGCGTCAAAGTGTGCAGCAATTAAAAAATATCAAACTAACTTGAAGTGTAATTTTAAATAGTGTCGCTGTATGCCGGTCCGTGGTTGTAATTACGATGCCTAAAGATTTACGGTTTCACCACAACAAAATTAAGCCTAAGTCTATGTTACATCAGCCTATGTAGCAGCGTTTAAGTCCTTCCTAAACTTGTCTTAGTCGCGTGTTTAAAAATGAGCAACCACAAATCTTGATTAAAGTAGGTAGTGTCTAACCAGTCTGCGGCGGAAGTACGGAAGTCGGTTCGATAAATTTATCGGATCGATAAACTCGATAAATTTATTGAATTTTGCGAGTACCGAAGTCTGATCGTAAAGTATTGTAGTAATTCTATATTCTCTTTGGATTCGACCTAGCTTTTAGATAACTTTTGTCGATTGCATCGTGGCTCGATAAATTATAGAAAATGTCGATAAAACCCACTTTATCGATGTGAACAGTCAATTTTATCGAAATTTATCGATCGAAAAGATCCGTACTTGCGCCGCTGTTGTGACATTTCTAATAATTTCAGATGTTTATCTTTAGACACTGTCTAGCTAAACATGCGTCTAAAAGTGTTTTTGTGGTGACACGGATATAGTTTTAACTTCACATGCCATATTTAAATAAAAATTCTAACAATGTACGATTGGTAAGCTTAGTTAGCCTAGTGCTCCCTAGCTAGCAACCACACCCCAGGTAAAAATCTGTCGCGCAGCACTTATCGGTGTGTTCGGGCAGATAAACTTGAGTCCCAGTCCTGTATATAGGTCTAATGTGTTGGTGGTCTTCGACCACATCTTCGTTTTTAAGATCAGGCGAGTTAGTGGCCAAACGCTAGCCTATATCAAGTATAAAAAAGGAATGTTTCAGATTTGAGTTTTTTTTTTCATGAAATGGTCTCGCGTTTGACGAGAACTCCCCTGAATCCGCCTGATGTAGCTAAGATGCAGTGTAAGGCCGACCATACGTGTTTAAGAATGTTTCCGTTTCGCTGTCAAAATAACCATGATTTTGCATCAAGCGCGGACTACGAGTTAATACACGCGCAACCGCTGCTTGATGACCAAACCGTCAAAAAACCACGAGACAGACAAGAACAGCAATACAGCCACATAGTGCTGTCTCTTTCACTCCCTGCCTGGGCTCAAAGTGGCGACGATACATACAATCACTTGCGCACCACCGCGTATTTACCGCGGCTTCTGGACTGAACACGCAGTGGTTGTGAAACAATTTTTCTGAGTAGAGTTCGTAGAAGCGGCTGCGGCTCGTCTCTTTCACTATCTCTAGTTGTGGTATAGTTAGCGCTCGGACTAGATTTCTATACCAAGCTCCATAGACGATTTGCGTCAAGCGGTAATCGTGGTTTCTCCATGGTTTTCGCGTGGTCCGTGATTGATGCTTATCCATCAATCGCATTAGATGTACGGGCTGCCAAACGCTGAGCGCGCTTACCCATGAGGCCACTATTCACTCTAGACTTAGAAATATGTATATTATAATTTGCTGGAAACACTGAGCCTAGTAGATGTTATCTATAGAATGTTCCACTCTTTAGCAGTTCAAATGATGAGGTTGAATTAACTGGGCTGCAATGATAATCTAGGTTTTAGTGTAAACCCAATAAATCACTGATTATAAGTATTTACGGATATTCAAATGTTCATAATCTGATAAATATGTGTACTGAATGCACTAAAAGTGCGGTTGCCCTAATCTTATCCCTAACTGTTCTGCAAATGTCCGGCTGTCAAGTAGTACGACGAGTAGTGCATCATTATTATGTTCCGGTTTGATGAGAAAAGTAGTCCGTGAAATTAGTGGGCTAATTAATGAGACTTATTACCTTTTGTCTCAGGGTAACGAGGGCACTGCAAGGCAAGTGAAACAAGAGTGTAAACAAGAAAAATAGAGTAGAAAGATAGAGTAAGGGTACAAATTCGGAAACGCGGCGCTTGCAGCGGAGCGTTATTTTGTGCGTGCACGCTATAGACTGCTCTACTGGTGTTTTTTTAGCAGCGTTTACATCGTGCAGGTTGGCGATCAGTGAAAGAACGGGACGTTGCTGTAAGCGTGCAAGCTGGTACACTTATGGTTACGTATTTGAAATGTACTAAAGCGGCTTTGATAAAGCGATTGAGCGTTTTGGCATTTCGTTTCGGCGTGTGTCTCGGATTATTCACACTCGCTCTAAAACCATGAAGGAAAACATCGTGAGGAAATTCGCATGTTCAAGAACCACAACATTCGAGGACATGTGACATCCACCAAGCCGCACTGGGCCCGCGTGTTAGATTATGGCCCATAACTCTCACTCTTTGAGAGAAGTCCGGTATCCCAGCAGTGGGAGCGTAAGAGTCTGATAATGATGATAATGTGTCTCGTTCCTGTGATGTGACGACATTGACATTGAACGGCGGCCTCCGATTGGTCCATTCACTAGGACGCCCCGCTCTAGCGAACACTAGTAGCGTTCACGCTTAATAACGCGCTAAAACACTCCGCTGCACGCGCCGCCGTTCCGAATTTGCGGCCTAAGAATATCGAGTGATTAACTTTATTCACTTGATTGTGTTGGTTTTCAGTACAGTGGCCGCTTCACGTTGACTTCGACGAGCCTTCGCGTAGCGGTATAGACGGCGCGAGAAACCTCACCGTTGAGTTCCAGTCTAAAGTCGACAATTGCCATATAAAACTAGGTAAGTCACCCCCTTTTTTACAGGACTACGACAGAGCCAAAAGGAAGCGTTTTAATTTTAGCAATCTTATTATATTGGCATGTTTACTAATGTTCCACCTTAGCACCTATTACTCATCCGATTTTGATGAATGAGGTCTCAATATAATGATAACCAGAAGACGCGGGTTCGGATCCCGTTAGCAGCGTAATTTTTGAGGTGTATACAATATGTTGCAGTCAAAACTGTTAACCAGCCAAAAGTACTTTTAACTATAAAAACAGGCAAAAGTAATTTTGACTGAACAGGTTGGTCACAAGTAGTTTTGCCTAAATCATTGGTTAATTACCTATAATGCTTTTAACTGCGAATTGGTTAACTGACGCTCTTATTCGAAACTACTTTGAACCGCTAGAGTTAAAAGTACTTTTGACTGGTTAAGAGTATTGACTGCAACATATATAAACATTTAAGCACCACTTTAAAATTTATTAACTTTACTGCAGGTGTTATTCGCATTCGAATCTATGAACAGTTGTAGGTGCGGTATTTCAAAAATTCGAAATATTATAATTATAATATTTCGAATTTTTACGATTACGATTGCAAACTTACATATGATGCTAGTTTGTAATTAACTCTGACCTGAGAATAATATTGCAATAGTAATGCTAGGTACGTCACAGGCAAGATACGGCAAAATCATTATAATTTTTTTTTTAGTTATTTGGTAACGTGACGAGCTGGTCGTTAGCCTGATGGTAAGCATAACGCCGGCCCATAACAATTACAGTGCCACCCAGAACTTTGAAACACAAAGGCCTGCGCGGCACTGCAGTGCGCTCGTTACCCTGAGACATTAGGTATTAAGTCTCATAAGCCCAGTAATTTCACTGGATACTCTGCTCATCAAACCGGAACACAGTAATGCTTGCACACTACTGCTTGGCGGCAGACTTCACGAGCAAAGCGGTGGTAACAACCCAGACGGACACTCGCAGAAGAGTTAGTCCTCCCACTAATACTGATAATATGGCAATATCCCCCTTAGAAAAAGATAGATAGAAAAATTCTTTATTGCACAATCTTAGTTGAAGGTAAATAGGCGAACTTAATGCTATAAAGCATTATCTTCCAGTTAACCTCGGTTTAATGTGATTTAACAAGGTAGTGCAGATAATTGTTATTAGTAAGGTATTTAAATTTGTATGGAAACCCCTTCATAGTAAGGGAGGTCGAATAGATGTTCACCATGGGTTTTACAGCTGATGTTGATTAAAAACTTGTCATTAACAGGCATATGGCATATCCTGCCAAAGTCAGTATACGAGCGAATGAAAGGAAACTTCGACGGGACGACGGATAAGGAGGAACTCAACCGACTGCTTGACGAAGAACTTGTCAATTCCAAGTCGCCCATCGTGCTGTACTGCCATGGTGACAATGATTCCGATTTAACGTCTCAGCATTGCAATCACTCACACCCTCACACATACAAAGCACTCACACTCAAATTATATTCATGAATTATATACATTATGGTTAAAGTAATTATATACAGCAATTACTAGCTGCTGCCGGTTTCACCCGCGCGGAAATATTGGATTTCATGGGTTTTATTTTTTTGCGCGGAACCCTGATTATTATTTTTCTAAAATAAAAGTAGTCTAAGTTACTCCTTATAATATCAGCTATCTGCCAGTGAAATTCCCGTCAAAATTGGTCTAGCCGTTTCGGAGGTTGCCCATACAAACAGACAGACATACAACATTTTTAAAAATTGTGTTTGTGTTATAGTTTCATATGCATTTAGTAAAAAGCTGTTATTTTGATATTACAAATAGACACTTCAATTTTATTTATTAGATTTGACGCTTAATCAATTCCTGTTTTGTGACCAATTTATGAATTTTCATAGAAAACTGTCAAATAGATTGATAGGGAGGCACAGGCAAATCTAATCACAGATGGCGCCAACATCGCTGGTGCTTGTCATTGATGTTTACTATGAGGGTTAATTAATTAAACTATAAGCAGTAAACATGCTCGCGTCTTAAAAATCATTACATTTGAAATGGTTACTATATAACCTAGAACAGAGATGCACAGACAGCGGCCCGCGGGCCGCATGCGGCCCGCCGGTCGAATACTGGTGGCCCGCCGACAGCAAAAATAATACTCTCGTACATTCGAAAAATATTGAATTCTATTCCAGAACAAAACCAAAAAAAATATGTTCGAAAAGTAATTTGAATCTCGCGCGCACGCTCTTAAGTGCGCTTATCGGTGCGCCGTGCATGCGTCGGTAAATAAATTCTTTTTCATTTTGAATACATAATTATCAATTCTTTATTGTCTTGAATTACCTATACTTCTGGCGACCCGCCATCAGTTCATAATTTGCCCGAGTGGCCCCTAGTCTTAATAAGTCTGTGCATCCCTGACCTAGAAGAATAATTAGTTTTCAATAATTTTTATGCCATGATTTGATCCACAATTTCCGTTTTCTCTCGTCAGAAGGAATGTATATTCTTTTGAGAAATAAATTCTTAAACCACAAATATAATAAAAAGCAGTATTATTACAGGAAATTCCAATTCCCGAGCGACGTCTCACAGGATTCTTCTGTACAAGTTCTTCCAGAAGATGGATTTCCACACCATTGCCTTCGATTACAGAGGTAATGCCTCTGAACTTTTTTCTTCACAATAAACTGCGTGATTTTATGTAAGGTAATTTAGAGTATTTTTAACCGAATTAAAAAAAGAGGTTCTCAAATCTCAATTCCGTTGGTATTTTTTTATGTTTGTTACCTCATTACTCCCTCACTTATAAACCGATTTTGAAAATTCTTTCTCTATTGAAAAGGATATACTTTCAATTGGTCCCATAGAAATTTTATCAAAATCGGTTCAGTAGCTTGGTTTTTAAATCAAAATAACTGAAAAAAATTATGTCATCCAAGTAAACAAAATTAATTTTTTACTTTTTAGTGCAGTTTTTCGATGTCGGTTTTTTTTTTTTGTAATAATATTTCTTTTTTAAATACTTTTTACTTATACATACCTGCATACTTATGCATACATTATATATGCGTATGCATACTTATGCATACCGCATAACGCCAGCCCATAACAATTGCAGTGCCATTAAGAACTTTGAAGCACAAAGGCACTCCAAATTGCGCTCGTTACCCTGAAACATTAGGTACCCAGTAATTTCACTGGATACTCTGCTCATCAACCCGGAACACAGTAATGCTTGCACAGTACTGCTTGGCGGCAGACTTCACGAGCAAAGCGGTGGTAACAACCCAGACGGACACTCGCAGAAGAGTTAGTCCTACCACTAACAAAAACTAATGTGTAGATCATATCACATTTTTTTAAAATTCATTATTATATTGAACGTAGCTAATTACCTAACGATTCCCGTGATGGACGAACTTTTTACACACCTACAAGTTTGTGCGGAACCCTCGGTGCGCGAACCGATTCGCACTTGGCTGATTTTTTTTGTATTTTTTTTTTATTTTCCCTTTTTTTCAGGATACGGTGACTCTACGAATATATGTCCAAGTGAGGCGGGGGTGGTGGAAGATTCCCTGGTTGTTTACGAGTGGTTATTGAATACTGCGCGGCCGCAGTATAGCCAACACGAGCCAACTATCTTTGTATGGGGACACTCTTTGGGTAAGTTAATACCTAATGTCTCAGGTTAACGAGTGCACTGCAGTGCCGCGCCGGCCTTTGTGTTTCAAAGTTCTGAGTGGCACTGCTGCAAGCTGTGCCGTGACGTGTGTGCTGTGACTTAAGTCATAATCATCATCTCATGCTCATCTCGATATAGAAAAGAGAAAAAAAAATTACAAAAAATGTACCTCTACTTTTTCTGCGTATACCATGTTATGACATGCACAATGAACACAGCCCATACTGCGGGACGAGGAACATGGCCGTGCCGTCATACAGTTCTTACTAGTTCGGAGGGTAGTAGTAATTTGTCTTTGACAATCAGTGTACACACACACGCACACACACACACACACACACACACACACGCATATATATCTATCCTCACACACTCACATCAACTCTCTATCTCTCGCCTCCACACGGAAGATAAGCACTATCCAGCTTTTAAACTGCGCACAACACACACTACATACACACCTGTAAATACAACATACACTTAAATAATAATAATATCTTTAATATTATATAGCTTCATCTTTATTTTAACGTTTCTCTATTTAGTTTCATTTAGATACGTAACAAAATTGCTAATTCTAAATAATCGCGCGAACTTCCTGTTTGTCATCCGCTAAGTAAGGGCCTCCAAGATACAGGCCTAGCCTAGTTTGGAGCCCACTGTAAATCTTTCGAAGTGGTATTATCTGTAATAAAATTGTGCAAACATGCTGTTTCTCTCTTTTCATGCATAGCGTAATGATAATGCTTTATGTTTTTTGGTGAATAAATATTTATTTATTATTTATTTTATTAGTGTGACTACTTTCAGGCATATTTGTATTTTCTACCTACGCATATTTCGATGCATATGATTATAGTAAACTATTGATGTTATGTAAGTTGTTACTTTCTAATTGTTATTGTATATTAATTTAGACTGTACTAACACTACTAACATAGCATACATAAATTTATTTACTTTAATTTAAAATACGCCTTGGTCAAGCACAAACTTTTTTGTAATAAACATATCCCAGTAATTTCACTGGCTACTCTGCTTATTCCAGGAACAGGAATATCGTCATCCTTGCTGGGTAATCTGGAGCAGCTGTCCAAATCTCTCTTAGAACGTGTGACGCCGCTTCCTTTACCAAACGGTTTGATACTCGAAGCACCTTTCAGTAACTTGGCGGACGAGGTTGAAAACCATCCACTTTCTAAGGTAATCAATCATTAGATCTGGTCGTTTGGCTGATGGTAAGCGTAACACCAGTACATAACAATGGGGATGAAAGAAAGCTAATCTCAGATGGCGCCACCATCGCTGGTGCTTGTCATTGATGTTTACTTTGAGGGTTAATTAATTATACTATGACCAGTAAATATGCTCGTTTTAAAAATTATTAGACTTGAAATGGTCACTATAATACGAGTATAACCTAGGAGAATAATTTGTTTCCAATCATTTTTGATGAGCAATGTTTTGATCCACAGTTTCCGTTTTTACTCGTCGGAAGGGAAACGTGTGTACCTTAATTTAACACTGAATTGCAGTTTACAGAGGCATAGTTTATTGCGAAGACGATTTTTTAAAACTTTTTAAAAAGGCTGTTTTTAAGGCTTTTACTGAATTGAATTGTCAACATTTTAAATTTTTGGTTCTATAACAACCTAGATATAATGCACAGGATACGTACCATTGTTAAAACACCTAAAGAAAAAAGTTGATACAACACTATAATCACTAGCGTTGG
Source organism: Crocallis elinguaria (assembly GCA_907269065.1). Taxonomy (NCBI): domain Eukaryota; kingdom Metazoa; phylum Arthropoda; class Insecta; order Lepidoptera; family Geometridae; genus Crocallis; species Crocallis elinguaria. The sequence continues at coordinate 16,192,534 of OU026073.1, forward strand.
TTCCTCTTAAGTTGTGCAGTTCGCACACTCTCCGTAATGTATCCTGTAAAATACTGACAAACTGGCAGCTATCGCTTCAATAAATAACCTTCGCTACATACAAACTTTTCCATTCCACAGCTAGTTACCTGGCTGCCATACTACGACTCGACGTTTGTCGATCCTTTCCGCACCAACCCTGAACAGAGATTCCGTTCGGACACCCACCTCGCTGGTACCAAGCAGCTACCAGTGCTGATACTACACGCTAAAGACGATGTGATTGTGCCCTTTATCGTTGGACTGAAGGTAACTATTGTAAAAAAACGCCATATGTTGGTAACATTTTACACCATCAACATCCTGAACCGAGATTCGTGCTCGTAACTTTCATAAAAAGAGCGCCATCTACTGATAAAATTTGACACTACGAATGTCCTGAACAGAGATTTTGTTTTGATACATTCTTGGAACGTTGGAGGTACTTTGTGCTGATTCTGCACGCTACCAATGATGTCACAGTTTGGATTGAACGTAACTATTTTTAAAAAACGCCATCTGTTGGCAAGAGTTGACACTTTCGGACAGTCATTGATGATTACCTTTTATTCCAATTCTAAAGCAGTATTTTTCCACTGTATTCCCGTGAGCATTATGCTTGCAACAGCGTCGAAATCCTACTCATATGATAAATGCGAAAGTGTATTTGTTGATTTGTTGGTTTGTCCTTCTTTCACGCAGTAATGGAGCTACGGATCGACGTGGATTTCGGCATAGATATAGTTTATGGACTGGCTACTTTTAACCCTGGTTAAATCCACGGTTCCTGTGGAATGTGCATGAAAGACGCGGGCAGAAGCTAGTATCGCTATATATCGCTCAATAATAATCACAGGGAATAACCCGTTACAAAGTATGAGTTAGTATTTTTCTCTATTTTCAGCTATACCGCACCATCCTAAAATCGCGGGTGGAGGGCGACGCCACGGTAAAACTACATGTATATGAAAAGAAAGAAAATCTTGGACACAAATATATTTGCTTAGCCAAAGACCTACATGAAGTTGTTGGGTAAGATATTTCACTTTATCTTTTATTCACACCATAAACTATACCAAACAAACAGATGCATAAAAATAACTATTATTTCACATACCAATTTACAATTTTAATCTAATAATCCGCTAGTAGTAGGCAACATTTCCAAAATATTGGCAAAATTGCCACGCTAGACAATTAAGAGACCAGCATTTTGGTCACGTGTGGCTTAGACCAGACGCTCTATGATAATATGATAACATTTCGCCTTATGATTATGTCTTTTCCTTTTCACTATATTGATTTTCATCACGCAAACTCCAAGCTCAAAGCAGAATAGTAATAATTGAGAAAAGTGCCATCTTTTGGCAAGTTTTGTCACTTAATACGAGAATATCAGCTCTATTACTTTTACAATAGCTATTGTCGTTCCGGCTTGCCCGTTGCTATTTTTTTATGTCACATAGTAACAAAATGACCAAGTCGTTTGCCTGGTATAAATTAGTTCACTAATAGGAAGTTAGATTATCTCTCAGTCTTAAATTAGAGGCTACATTTTATTCTGATTCCAGGCCCAAGGGCAGACGCTAGTGTGTAAATAAACAATAAAAAAATAGAAAATGATAATATTAAGTTGTTTTTTTCTGTTATTTTTCAGTGACTTTGTCTCGAACAATATATGAAGAAACTCGAATACTCAAGCTTCGTAGTCAATTAAATGATAATAGACAAATAAATAAATGATAAATAAGTGCCTCACTTATACCGGCTTTTTAGATATTAACTATTTAATATTAGTAATTATTAATGTTATTTTATTTTAAAAAGTAATTAATTACAGAACGAAATAGGAACTATAATTATTTTTGAAATTTGCTCAAAAATGTGATCTGTTGTGTTAATGTTGATTTTTGACTGATGTTTTATGATATGAAAATAAATGTATTAATAATTATTACATTAGATTTTTACGATAGTACATATATTGATTTAATTTATTTATTAAGTTGAAGGGGTTAATAAAGTCTTTTTATTTAAATTATGTTTCATTCCTGACTTCAAATACGAAGGGTATCCTTTTTAACCGACTGCAAAAATAGTTGTGAATACTTTTCAACCTGCTGTTGAGTTACGTTTTTTGATATTTCCAGAAGCAATTCTTATTTGAATGATGTAGGTATATCTATACTATACAGGGTGTCCCAGAAAGAGACAGTCTAAATCACTTAATAATATATTATTAAGATAATATCATTTTTCATTTAAATTAGAGGTCCGATGTTTGTACTACGGTTATGAAAACTGTAGTACGTACATCGGAGGCTATTTTATTTGGTATATAGTACTTATATGGTACTATAATGATACAAAGTTGTGTCACTTGTACGATCAATGGTTTAAATCAGTTGGTTTAAATGAAGCCAACCTAAAATGAAATTGGGCCAAGATTTGATGCGAGTGGCGAGTTACAAAGGATAATGACAAAATCAAGGGAAGCCCAGCAGTGGGTTATTACGAAGACGACTTAATTACCAAACAAACACAGATCGTTGGTAGCACGCATGATATACATAAAAATTTACATTTTTATCATTGACTTAGGTAATGTCATTGTCGACAAAAACAAAAATATTTAATTAAAAAAACAAGTATCTAACTAAGCCCCATAAATTTAGATTTTTATCACGAAAGATATCAATTCGTGAAAACCTACCGCAGGTCCATAACAAGGTCGCTTCTTTTCCAGTTCGGTTATAATGAAATTTACTTTAATTTTATTTGTTGTTGGTTTTAATAATGGACTGGTAAGTAGGTACCTGCCCTATTAAAAATATTAGGATCAAGCTATCACTTTAGGTACCATGGGGCCGATTTTTTAATGTCACGAGTGATTTCGAAATCACCGTGACAAAATTCTCAGCGATGACTTTGCAATCACTAATTTTCATATCGTATATGTGAAAGTCATACCTTTTATACCAACATGCCACTATTTCTCAGCTTTGATCATAGATAAACTTATGATTGTGTTTTATTCAATTTTATTTTTTAAGTTAGAAATTGTTTTACGTGTGGGGTACCCATTTCGTAAACGATATCATGGGTAGGTATGAGTATTTAGTGCCAATTGTGACTTAACATCATGTTATGATAACTTTAGTCACACGCTGAAATTAAAAAATTCGACTGTAAATCGGTGACTATCGGTCATATCGCTGATATTTATTCACTCGGTGACATTCAAAAATTGCACTCTATGTCCCTTTATTAGGATTTCTCTGGTTTTATAATGTAAAGTTAACACATTTTCAAATAGGTAGTTTGGTACCTACTCTCTCACGAGTCGCCACGCGGTTCTCCATGCAAAGCACTTACGTTCATTGTTTTAGACTTTCACGGTTATTAACTAATTCACACATTATGCTTGCAACAGCGTCGAAATATCGGGTGCTCATCGTTCAATAATAATCACGGTAAATATCCCGTTATAATGTGTGAATGACTTACGTTCATGGTGTTTGGGGTGAACCCTTTGAACTTCACAGAGAGCAGTCAGCAAATCGGAGCGTGTACTTACCACAAGATGTCTATAGACCTCCAAAGTGTTCTGCTTTGGGTAAGACCGCTTTGCTTCTGTAGGTACTAAGTGTGCCGCCAAGCAGTAATGTGCAAGCATTACTGTGTTCCAGTTTGATTATCAAAGTAGCCAGTAAAATTACTGGGCTTCGGAGACTAAAACCTAATCACTAATCAAAAATGTCACAGAGTAACGAGAGCATTGCGTAGGTAAAAAAAGTATAAAAAATTGAGTGCCTTCAGAGAGCAATCTATAAAAAAAGAATTAACAAACTAATGGGGAGTTCACCTTTGGGACATAGTTTTATAAACACTTTATTCTAATAAAGTAGGTAGGTAATAAGAGAATTAATATTTATTTATAATTACGCCTTTAAATTAGGTAATATTTAGAAAAACAATGTAAATAAATTAACGCTATAAAAACCGCGGGAAACCACCTCCTGACGTCATTTAGGTTAAACTTGACAACATAATTTTGACTCAAAAGTTCTCAAAACAAACAAAGGAATGGTAAAGACAAGAATAAAAATTTTGTATACTTTCAGCCGTCTACAGCTGTCGTTGGTAGCAACCCTACAACCTCAGGTAATTTGCTATTTCTACATAAGTTAGGGCTTGAACACTATCTCAGGATTGGCTCTTAAGTATCTACCTAAAACTGCTGAAACACTCGAGTACTTTTAGGAACTCCTTGGTGTCAGATTGTCACACTTTTACTAGTTGGGAATTTTCATCCTGTGAAACAACACTGAGTACTGAGTGTATAACTTATTGGGAATCTCCGGAAAAAACTTAAGAGATCTGTGAAAAAACTGTAACAAGAAACAGTGTGACTCGATGGGAAAAAATCTCAACGAGTCACACTGTGATTGGATTGGTGTGGATGGGAATCCAGCGGATTTTCTACTTGAATAATCTGGTAACAGCCAGCTGAGTAGGTACTATAAAGACTGAAGAAGACACTATACGTTGGATTGCATCATTTTAATAAGTGTATAATGTATATATTTATGTAGAGCCCGAGTTTAAATTGGTGTGCTATACCAAAAAGGGGTCAATAAACTCCCAGCATAGATAAATGTATTACACTCAAGGTCAACACCATTTTGTTTTACTTACGAGTTTTTGAAATTCGGAATTTTTCATTCATAAAAATTTTACTACAGAATTACCGGTCAACCGGTCATCAACTGATTTAGTTGAACTATGTTGAACTTTGTTATACGTTGATTTTGATTAGAAGAGAGAAATTTGTGTCAAACACGGCAAACGGCAGAATCCGGCGCGCCGCTATCTCGCTCGCGCATCAACATTCTTGAAGATAAACAATAATTATGAAAAGTTGCATTCGGTAAAATTGCTGACAATAACATTAAAAAGGTTAAACAAAAATTTCATTTTGATGCATTTAAGGTTTCAAACCTAAAAACGCATATAAATATGCAGACTTGATCGGATCGAAATGATACTTTTGCCGTAACTTTGTAATGTTATTGCCAGCAACTTCACCGAATGCGATTTTTCATAATTATATTAAGTGATATCTTCAAAAATGTTAAGATGCGCGAGCGAGATTGCGGCGCGCCGTACTCTGCCCCTTAACTAGTCGCTTAAGAGGCTGCTACATGCCATACTTTCCATACAAAAGCTCGTACGTGATTATAGTGTCCTAATAAATTTTTCTTTCCGAAGTCTCTGGCGTGGTCCCTCATTTTTCGCAGTGCCTCTTTTTCGAACAGTGCGTTGGATGAAACAACAAGCTTTTAGGCCACGCCTACGTTCGAGGCGCGTCATGAAGCTTCACCTTAAAAGAATATGTTGTACTAAACTTTTGTTTTAGATGGAGATGATGGCTGGATTTGCAAATGCGGTGGTATACACACTGATCGTATAACTAAAACAACTAAAGCAGACGATACTACTACGCCTTATAATGGTAAAAGCATTTGTTTCTATACCTTACAGCCTTACTAATAAACTGTATAACGGTAGAATAGTTACCTACTTACGGTCTTACCACAAAAACATTAAACACAATCTAAACCTGTGTTAAACAGCGTTAACTGCTAAACATGCCCCAGTCACGTGTTTAAATATGAGCAACCATAAATCGTGATTTTAAGTGTAAGCATTGTCCAACTCTTTTCGGCTGTGATATTTGTAATCATTTCAGACTTTTATCTTTAGACACTGGCTAAACAGGGTGCTAAAACTGTTTTTTTTGTGGTAGCACGGATAATGTTTCGTCTCTTTCGATTCAGTTTAAATTTGTCAATGAAGAACAAAGAAAAAATTGTGGAACTATACCACAGTTATACACTGTATATTAGTAAGACCCTTAGTAAGTTGTGTTTAATGTAGGTAAGTATAAGGTTACTTAAACTTATTTACCAGGCGTTAGGACGTAAGTTAGCAGTAACTTAGTACGCAAAACGAAAGACCCCGGGCTCGATCCCAACTGACAGTTAGACGATCACTTGGACAAAAAAAGGAAACAAGGAAACCAGAAATAAAAAAAAAGTTTATTAAATACGGAAGCAGTGCGGCGTGAGGCCAGCCTAGTTTACACGCGCACTCATTTTTAATCCAGAATACTGCACTCTCCTGCCTTTGTCCCTGGAAGTAGGTAATCCTGGGACCAGGACTTGGTAGTCAGGGATCAGCTGGCGTATATGACTACCTATCTCTTCTGCGAGTGTCTGTCTGGGTGGGTACCACCGGTTTGATTAGGAAGGTATTCAGTGAAATTGCTAAGTATAACTAGTTATTTTTTTACAGAAATAACAACTCCTGTGGGAGACGAAACGACTGGAAGGTTGGATGTAATAAAAGGTAATTTTTGGGGCATACCTACAATTAAATTTAATTTAATATTTCAAAGAACTGATTTGGTGTGAGTCCAGAATAATAATCCCTACTATATACATCACTTAATATAATTATGAAAAATCGCATTCGGTGAAGTTGCTGGCAATAATATTAATATTACAAAGGTACGGCAAAAGTATCATTTTGATCCGATCAAGTTTAGGTTTAAAAACTTGAATGGATCAAAATGAAATGTTTGTTTAACCTTTGTAATGTTTTTGTCAGTAATTTCCCCGAATGCTATTTTTCATAACCATATTAAGTGATAGCTTATCTTCAAAAATGTTGAGATGCGCGAGCGAGATAGCGGCGCACCGGATTCTGCCCCTTAAGTATTTTGTATTTTGCCACCTCTTTTGGGGCCGTGGCCATCGAGAAATTACTTTTCCTAATAACTAGCTGTGACTGAAAAACAGCACCCACTGAATATTATTTGTCAATCAATGCTGCCTGCTGAGCCAGCGCACTTTCCGGCACTAATTTGTTACTTGTTTTGTATAGTGTGTTATTCTAATGCATGTTTTTCATTGCTATGTTTCGTTGTGTGCTGAATAAATGTTTTTCTTTTCTAATCTAATCTACGTAGAATAATAGTATTAAATTAATTGGTAATGTATATATTTCCAGAAATCGTGAAAGAGAAGGTTGTTAATGTTAAGAGAAAACTAACGTTCGGTAAGCTCTTCATTAAGTACCTACACAACTTAATTCCCCATCACCTTTCTGTTAACCAGTACCAGTTACCAGATATTCGGCGGAGCACTACCCTTTAAGGTGGAAATACCACCAATCAGCACTATTTTAGCTTCCACTTTCCTTATAAGAACTTACGAGAGAATTTACCAAGTAGTAGGACTGGCTCTTCTGCGAGAGTTGGTTTGGTAGCAACGCTTTGCCTGTGTATTCTGTAGCAATATTAATGTTCAAGCATTATTTTTAATTCCTATTTTAACTTTTTCAGGAATTTCCCGGTTGTTCGGATAGACGAAACGGAGGTTATTTAACTAATTAAATTATTTTTCTAAGAAACAAATTCGTAGTTTTTTTTTAATAAGTGAGCCACATATTCCCGATGTTTTGAAAGAAAGAAAACATATTTCTTTGTGACAACATAAACCTAGAAAAAAATAAAGCAAATAAAAAAATTTATCACAAAATAGTCCCAACTCAGCGTAATGCTGGTAGCTACCTTGTTTTTATAGCACCTACCCGCGCGCTTAAATCACAATGTAAAACTGTGCTATCACCAGTGGCGTATTTTAGGATTCAGCGCCCTGGGCCTGCAGGCGCCGCAGCCCTGCCTGTCAGTATATCCCCTCGTCTTGATGTGTATCAAACTTACACCCACGAGTACCTTACGGCCTTATTAATTAATAGTGTTACACGGTGGTTTAGTTACACTATGTTTTGCCTCTGTTGTTCTCTGACATTTTTAAATTGAATCTAAAGAGACAAAACATAGTTGAACTAACTATTAAACCGTTTAACACTGTTTATTGATAAAAGCCTTAGTTAGGTAGGCCGTAGGCTTTTTAAATGTCTTCTGCTTGCGCCGCGCCGCCCTTCGCAGCCTGCCGCCCCGGGCCATGGCCCTATTAGCCCTAGGGTAAATACGCCCCTGGCTATCACGCTGACTATAGACTCATAACATCAAAAGACACATCACACAGGGAGAGAGCAGCTCGTAAATACAATAAGTCAGAAATACTGGGTAGTGGGTGCTGCCCCTATGCCCCACTGTAATGCAGACCGTAGACGATTATGTAAGTATGCGTTTTGCTATCAAAATAACCATGCTTTTGCATCAAGTGGGAATTACGGAATAATACACGCTCAAGCGCGGCTGGATGCAAAACCATAAAAAAATAGACAAGAACGGCAGTTGTAATGTTTATCTTTCGTGGGAGTAACAGGAGCCGAAATAAGAATACCGAGTGCCATGCAAAGACTGATTTTATTAATCATACCCTCACTATCAATATCTACACATCTAAGTAGTATCTACCCACACCTACAATAGTGAGGTCTCGAGGCCGTGCCGGGCTCAAAGCGACGACTGCTCCGCTTTATGCAGACCGTAGACGCTTATGCAAACGTGCGTTTGCTTGTCAGAATAACAACGCTTCTGCATCAAGCGCGGATTTCGAGTATCTAGTAATCGACTATTAATAAGTCAGTAAAATAATGATGTAAAATTAACGTCAAATTTAACAATTACAATTTACAATAGGTACTAGTGAATAGGATATATCAATTTCAATATTACAAATTCAAAGACAAAGAACAACAAAATCTTACGCTGTACCGCAGCGGCGCGGCGCTATCCCGGCAGCATCAGCGGTAGGAATGGTGGATAGTGGCTGCGGTGACACGAAGTGTGAACTCGATGAAAAACACAGTGGTAGTTGACGAATAAATATAATCACATACGGTTTCCTTGTTGTAATATATAATCATTTAAAATTCCTTTGCAGGTACTCACAATATTGTTTTATAAAAAACACTTCTTCTGTAACGTTTAAGTTATGTAAACATTTATAAAATACAATTTTCCATTGTTGATAGGTAACTAGCTCTTTTGTCGATCGATCCACAAATTATATAGGGTATGATCGATCTGAGTCCGAATATGGAATAAGGAGAACTGAGGAGAGGACTGATGGAAGTATGGAATGCGAAAGAAAAGTCAGACGTTTTATAATTTGAATTTAGATTTGTGAATGAGAAAATAAACTAATTAGAGAGGAACGTGAAACCAAAGATTTAAAATTAGATAAATGGGATTGGAATAATTGGTTAAATAATGACGAAAAAGGATGACATCGATACAACACATACTCCCAATAATAATATTTATTTAGGTTATTTAAATTATTTCTTCATTTAGTATAATATTTACAACATTCCATCATGAGATTTGGTTTCAACAGACAGCGTGACAGACACCGCACGGGAATCAATGAAGTTGTTGCAAACCAAATTTTTCGTTTTAGAAACCAAAACTGGCCGCCAAGAAGTTGCAATTTAACTTGTTTGGATTATTTTGTCGGAGGTTTTTTGTAAAATAAGTTCTATGTGAATCACCCTGAGACAATTGACGAACTCAAAGAAGAAATTGCACGCCAAATTCGTGAAATTCAGCAGCCCTTACTGCAAAATATACTGCAAAATTTCGTCAAAGTAAATGTCATTACTATATAGGTACCTCTGTACCTACATCACGTATCAGGAAAAAAAAATAAAAATTTAAAAAAATAGATATATATTTTTAAGACTTTAAAATTCAAGTTCTTGCTCAGACACCCTATACCTATTATATTCCATATTGATTCAGTAATTCTGCTTGCGTATACTGACAGTATATAAGTAAGTAGTTTACTCAAAAATGCTTGAAATGTGGTCGTTATTTTGACCCACTGAGCAAACCTATGTTTATAATGGTATTTAGAAGGTGGATGGCAGGCGTCGTGGTAATCGCAGTTAAAACAACAAAAAAACAAACGCTTACACACTCATACCCCCCGCACTAGGATTCCCTGTGTCGCAGGTGGCATGGACATACACAGATACACATCACAAACATCCAAGACCCGAGAACAAACTTTATGTTTACACAAAATCTGCCCCGGTCGGGAATCGAACCCGGGACCCCTCGCCTTGCAGGCAGGGTTACTACCAACTTAGCTACGGAGCCGTTAGAGTTAGATGTTGATCAAGCAGAATGCTGCTGTCGGTTCTCCTGGATATTCTCTTAGCTGGGTTTTACGGCACCTAAGGGAAACGATGAAGTAGTTTCACACGCCGACACCATCAGCTGTGCAATAGAATATTGAAAATTTAAGTAGGTTTTCTGTTTTCATATAAAAAAAAATTATGCTATTTTGTAACAAGACGAGCTAGTCGTTTGCCGGATGGTAAGCATAACGACGGCCCCTAACAATTTCAGTGCCACTCAGAACTTTGAAACACAAAGGCCTGCGCGGCACTGCAGATTCGTTCGTTACCCTGAGACATCGCATAAGCCCAGTAATTTTACTGGCTACTTTGCTCATCAAACCGGAACACAGTAATGCTTGCATATTACTGCTTGGCAGCGGATTTCGTGAAGCAAAGCGATGGTACCAACCTAGACGGATATACTCGCAAGACTTAGTCCTACCACCTAATTCAGATATTCACGGTGGCAATTAATTCAAATATTCGCATAAAAATTTACATTTGTATTAATGACTTCCTGTCATTACTGATAAAAATAATTACTTAATTAAAAAAAAGTGCCACTTAACTTTTATCATGAATGATATAAATTCGTGAGGAAATGCCACAGGGACATAAAGTGCATACGCGTCTTGTTTCCACATCGATTACAATGAAATTTACTTTAATTTTATTTTTTATTGGGATTCATAATGCTCTGGTACGTATATATTCAATTATTTCTTCAATATAATATCAGCGTTAGACGACGACAACGACCTCGCCGGCGAGGTCGATGTCTATTGCGTCTAATTTGGTATCCGATACCGCAACTGAAAACTGAACGCCTTCCTGCACCAGCATTCGGACTTGTGCTAGGATTGGACTGATCGTCGGGCGAACCCAACGGGGCTGATACCGCGGCCGCGATGGGATCGTCCGGATCACCCAAGATGTGCCGAGGGCGGCGATGACGGGGAAGTACTAGAGGAGCTATTTGAAACAAGTCTTGTTCCATTTTTTATGAGTTTTTGCTAAAGTCCGCTGCAGCGCTAACACCATAATTATGTCGTATAACAAAACAAATAAAACATGTAGCGCTAGATTGCGTCTTAGTTGTAGTTTTCTGGCGATCAAAAGGTCGAAAGCGCCACTAATTTCACGGCGCTTACGCGTTTTGTTCAAGGCGGGACTGGGATATTTGCGGTCCACGGCCCGCAGTGTGGCACAAAATATGCCATTGCGGCGTCGACTCTATACGTAGCTTAGTAATAATAGCTCGATGCGTACCATCTATGAAAATTTCAAGTTCTGAGACCAATCTATATAGTAACATTAGTCAAAAGCCGAGGCAAGAAAAAATAAACATTATTGTTTCCTTTCACAGCCTTCAATTGCCGACAGTAAAACTACAACCCCGAGTAAGTAATTTGTTTTTTCTACATAAGTTAAGAGTTTGATCGGTGTTGATCGAGGAGGCGAGGATGTTCCTCGCAGACCGAAAATCATGGCAACTACATTATAATTTTCATTATACCTACTGTGACATTTATTATACTCATCTCTTACCTATATTAGGTTTTTCTTTGTTTAAACAAATTAGGTTAATTGTTAAGGTTAATTTAAGATCTTGTATTCGTAAAGCGGAGCAGTCGTCACTTTGAGCCCAGGCAGGGAGTGAAAGAGACAGCACTATCTGGGTGTAGGTACTGTTCTACTCTAATTCGTGGATTTTTGATAGTTTCACTTATGGCAGCGCTTGCGCGTATATTGTCTCATAATCCGCGCTTTTTGCAAAAGCATGGTTATTTTGACAGCAAAACGCATACCTACTTGCATAAGCGTCTATGGCCGGCCACACCAAAAGCTAAAGTAGACGTATGTAATTGACGCATGTAATTAACGCATACTCGCATTAAAGCAAACTTTTGTTTTAGGTGGCGATGCTCCTACTGAAACTACTCCTCCTATTGGTAAAAGCATTTGTTTCTAATTTTGTATTCAGTTAGTAATGTATAATGTGGATAGGATTATACAGGATGGTGTCGTAAATAGTGGCAACAATCGAACACAAGGTCGTACTGGGTTCTTAAAAAAAAAAGAGTACAAGAATAATAATAATTTCTAAAAACCGGGAACCGACTTCGAGGAAAATACCGCGATTAAGTATATGAAATTCATTATCAGCCTATTACGCTCCCACTGCTGGAATACCGGCCTTCTCTCAGGGTGAGGTAAAGACCATAATCCACCACGCGGGCCTAGGGCGGCTTGGTGGATGACACATGGAATGTCCTCGAATTTTGTGGTTCTTGAACATGCGGGTTTCATCCGCACATAACTTGATATAAGTCATTGGTGCGGGCCGAGTCAAGATTCGAATTATGGTGCGTCGGATTGAAAGTCGCACAAGTTCCCACTCGGCAACACTCACTCTTCTATGAAATTACGTCCCCCATTTTCCACGAGGTGTCCATAAATTGTGTTTGGGTTACATGTTTGAAAGAAATAAAAAGAAGATTGTATGCCACCTGGCTAGGACACAAGAACACTATAAGATATGAGTGTGTAGCAATACTTATTGCTACAGTCCGGTGACGCTGTAGAGGTCGAAAGACCAACAGCAAGGTCCGTCAAAAAAAAAAAAAAAAAAAAAAAAAAAAAAAAAAAAAAAAAAAAAAAACTTATTGTTATTAAACCTTCTATGCGTGTCGTCGTGTCGATGGGTACTAGGTACAGCTTTGCTCGTGTAGTCTACCGCCGAGCAGTAGTGTGCTATCATTATTGGAACACAAACACACAAATTGAAACAGTTTGATGAGCAAAGTAGTTATTGAAATGGTTGTACTTACACTTGTTATTATTTCCAGTAATAACTACTCCTGTGGAAGAGGAAACCACTGGAAGGTTGGACGCAATAAAAGGTAATTATTAGAAATAATGCAGCCATACATTACACAGTATTATACAGCATGAGTTTGAATTTGTATATCATCCCGAAAGAGAGTCAATCTACTCCTGGAGGTCAATAACATGTGTAATCCGAGTTTTTGAAATTCGGAATTTTTCACTGAAGAAAAGGCATTTAAAGTTTACGTTAAAAAACTTCCGGACAACCCTAGATCAGTTGAGTCACTTGAAATATGTTTAACTTTCTTAAACGATGATGTTGATTAAAAGAGACAACTTAGAAATAATTCCAGAAAATGCTGCGCTCTTTACTTTGGAAGTGAATTTATTTTCTTGTATGAATTTTTTTATGACGTGTTTCCAAATAGGTTCTCACAACTTGTCGACAACCGTGGTCCTAATTAATCCCTTCCGGGTTAACATACTAATTAAAAATCACCCTGTATAGTACCAATACATTAAATGCAACTGATTTAAACCGTCATAAATCACTGGCACTTCGAGTTGTCGTAAGAGATACCAAATGATCAGCGATAGAAATAGTCACGTATACTGGGCCGGTTTTTGTATTTGTTTGGACAGGTTACGAATGAAGTAACTCGTATCATTTGACAGCCAAGCTATGACTGGCGGCCGTTCCTTCGCCACACAATAATTTCACGGGCTGAATATAGTGAAAGACTTTCAGTAACTTGTAATTTAAGCCACGCCCCATAAATACAAAACACCGAGAGTCCATAAATCTCCGTTGTCGATACTACTTTTTTCCCGGAAAATGCACTGTTCCTGTGGGAATCACCATGCGAGTGAAACCGATGACAGCAGCTAGTACAGTACGTCTTATAATATAGTTTTAATTTGACTTGTGCTTTAATATTTACAGCAATCGTGAAAGAAAAGATTGTTAATGCTACGAGAAGACTTAGAGACAAGTTAGGTAAGTCATTCAGAAGTTAGGTACACACCTTTATCATTCTCCCATCGCCTTTCTACAGCTATGTGACCTTCCTTACGCCCCACACAGAAGGATTGAAAAAACGATGTTGAGGGGCGCAGTTTTAGACTGGAAGATCACTACTATCAGAGGTTCAGCGATGCGTCATACTTTTATGGTGGAGATAGGCGTTTGTTGCCCGTGTTACGACCAGTATTACTACCAGTAGTATCACGGGTAAAAAAGACCCCGTAGTCAGGAGATAATAGCCCCGGTGCTCGAATGTGCCCGTTCGTATTGAGCCTTGATCTAGCTAAAGCTAAATAGAATTAGCTAGATCAGGCTCGAACTGTATAGCTAAACAGTATAGCTAAATAGCTTTACCTATCTGAACCACCCTGGCCGCAAAGTTTGTGTGGTGGATCTACTTAAGGTGTTCTCGGGTCTTGAATATGTGTATTGTGTTATATGTGTGTGTCCTTACCACCTGCGATACAATACGAATATAGTGTACGTAGTATGAGCGTTCCATAAAATATTTCACTATTACAAAAACAACGTGACAAAATTTGCTGCAGGCAAATTTTTCCTTACTGGAAAAATTGGTGCTAATTTTTCATAAGCTTTTTGTTTTATTCCAGACATTTCTCAGTGGTTCGATTAAACGAAGGTTTTTAACAAAATAAATTTTATTAGATACAATTTGTAGTTTTTTTTATAACCTCAAGCTGTTCTACGATCTCTACTAAAAGAAAAGTATCGCAACCACTGCGTGTTCAATGCAAAAGCCGCGGTAAATACGCGGTGGTGCGTAAGTGATTTATGTAGCGTAAAGCGGAGCAGTCGTCACTTTTAGCCCAGGAAGGAAGTGAAAGAGAGAACACTATCTGGCTGTATCATAGAGCAACGAGTTGCTCTATGGGCTGTATTGTTCTTGTCCATTTTGTGGATTTTTGATGGTATCATATCAAGCCGCGCTTGCGCGTATATTGTCTAGTAATCGGCGCTTGTTGCAAAAGCATGGTTACTTTGACAGCAAAACGCATACTTCCATAAGCGTCTATGGCCGGCCACACCAAACGCGAAAGTAGACATATATGTAACTGACGCATGTAATTAACACATACTCGTACTGTTTTAGGTGGAGATTCTGCTACTGAAACTACTCCATATATAGGTAAAAGCATTTGTTCCTAATTTTATATTCGGCGAGTAATGTGGATAGGATTATACAGGATGGTAGCGTAAACAGTGGAAACAATTAAAAATAATTCTCCCTTCCCCATTCCATCATCAGACAACCAGACGGCGACTGACTTGCTGACGTCATAGCGTAGCGCCACAGCACCACACTATCTTCTACCTTTATTCTTATACTACTTATGTAATAAATAATCATTTAAATCGGTTTGGCAGAGATAGAGTCCGCGCGACGATTGAAGTCCTGCGGAATAAAAAGCTAAAATCGCATTATCTTCGCATTTATACAAATATCTTGGCATTACTTCTCCAACACTTGTAATACTTTAATGCGGAAGTGCAAATGGGAAATATCTTTGGTCTTATATTTCTAAGCTACTACAGCGCCGCGCCTATTTGACTGGTGGCGCGGGCTCTATCGACTAAAATCGCCACATAAAAATGATTAGAATAACAACTATGTGTTAAAAATAAGCATCAGGTGTTATGACTAACACATCTGCGAGTGTCCATATGGGTGGGTACCACCGCTTTACTCAATTTAGTTTGCCGCCAAGCAGTATTATGCTTAATTTTTATTTTGTTACACTAGTTAATTTTTACAGAAACAACTACTTCTGTGGAAGAGGAAACCACTGGAAGGTTGGACGCAATAAAAGGTAATTATTAGGCATTAATGCAGCCATACATTACACAGTATTATACTGCTTGAGTTTGAATTGGTATGTCATCCCGAAAGGCGCTCAGTCTACTCTTGGAGGTCAATACCATTTGATTTCCGAGTTTTTGAAATTCGGAATTTTTCACTGAAGAAAAAGTCTTTAAAGTTTACGTCAAAATTCTACTACAGAACTTCCGGGCAGCCCTAGACCAGTTGAGTCACTTGAACTATGTTGAACATTCTTAAATGATGACGAAGAAAAATTTGAAAATGTTGATGATTTGTATGTAACAACCTCAATGACAATATTATTAATTTGCATTGTTTTTTTTACATTATATCGTCATATTTCAGTACATTTTAGAACGCATTTCAAATTATGCAATAATTATAATATTAATATGCTTAGAAAAGGGGGCCCAAGACGTGCTTTGCCTAGGGGCCCCGACATGGTTAATCCGGCCCTGGTCATAAATGACCAGTTAATCGAGTTTTCGTAAGAGACACGAAATAATCAATGATTGAAATAGTCACGTATACTGGGCCGGTTTTTGTATTTGTTTGGATATGTTACGAATGAAGTAACTTAACCACTTGACAGCCAAAGTATGACTGGTGGCTGTCCCCTCGCCACACGATAATTTCAAGGGCTGAATATAGTGAAAGACCATCAGCAACTTGTAATTAAAGCCACGCCTCATAAACACAAAACACCAAGAGTCCATAAATCTCCTATAAAGTTGTCGATACTACTTTTTTTCCCGGAAAAATGTACTGTTCCTGTGGGAATCACCATGCGAGCGAAACTGCTGACATAAGCTAGTACAGTACGTCTTATAATATAGTTTTAATTTGATTTGTGCTTTAACATTTACAGCAATCGTGACAGGAAAGGTTGTTAATGGTACGAGAAGACTAAGAGATAAGTTAGGTAAGTCATTCATAAGTTAGGTACCTACACACCTTTATCATTCCCCCATCGCCTTTCTACATCTGTGGAAACCTTCCTTACGCCCCACATAGAAGGATTAAAAAACGATGATGAGGGGTGCAGTTACAGACTGGAAGATCTCTACCATCAGAGGTTCGGCGATGCGCCATCCTTTTATGGTAGAGTTAGGCGTTTGTTGCCCTGGGTATACTACCAGTATACCAGTAGTACCACAGGTAAAAAAGACCTCGTAGTCAGGAGATAATAGCCCCGGTGCTCGAATGTGCCCGTTCGTATTGAGCCTTGATCTAGCTAAAGCTAAATAGTTTCAGCTAGATCAGGCTGAAAATAAATAGCTAAATAGGTTCAGCTATTCACGCTTTCCCGAGGTGGACGCTAGCGGAACTTGTAGTGAGTAGCAAAGAGAATATAATCCCGGGTGAGTAGTAACCATAGTAATTGTCTCGTTCCGAAGCCTACAGCTAGAGTATTTCTTATTAGTTATCAGTTTCCATGGTAAACATTTTAACTTTGTCATTTTTAAGTAACGTCAAAATAGTGCCATGTTAACAGATGGCGTTAGGTGCTGCATCTCGGGGCCCCCCGTGTCATAAAGTGCGCCCCCCTCCCCCCTGGTAAGGTCATTTACGTCAGTCAGTGCTGTTGTCAGCGCCGCGCACGTCACCACACGAATAATAAAAAACTATCCCTGAGTGCTATAGGCGAAAACTGTTTTCGTAATTTTTTCGTTCTTTTTTTCCAGATATTTCTCAGTGGTTCGATTAAACGAAGATTTTTAACAAAATAAATAAGTTTTATTAGATACAATTTGTAGTTTTTTTATAAACTCTATCCGCCCACCGCTCCGTCATAATGATTTTTTAGCACCTGCCCTACATCAATGTAACTCCTTTTTTTTTTTTTTTTTTTTGGTGCCCGGGGGAAAACTCGTTTATGAGCCAGCCCCCCCGTGCCTGGGTACGGTCACGGGGGGAGTGTGGGCTTCCCGCTCGCCCGCTGCGCAGCGGACTACCCACCAAAAACCCCCGGGGCGTTTACGGCTCAGCTTCTGGACGGGGTTGCGGTGCCACTTTCGCACTCCACGCGGAACCCCGTCAGCCGTCGTCCGCCCCCAGGGGCGGACCCGCCTCGCGGTGAGCTCTGCTCCCCCGCTCGGCTCGGACGGCGCGCCCACGCTAGACGCGCCGCCCCCGCCTCGGGAGGGCCCTTACCTATGAAAGGTGAGGGACGCCTGATGTCCCCACATCCGACGCCCCAGGCCCTCCCGGAGGAGGCGGGGAACGATGGGTACCTCGTCCCCGCCTCCGTGCTCTCCTGAGCGGAAGAGAGAGGGGGTCAATCTCCCTCTCCCGCTCATCGGTCTCCCTTTGCTTGACAATAGTCTCACAAAAGGAGACCATGGCGTCCCAGGCCTGCTCGCTGCCGACCATCTTTCGCAAGACGGCCTGCAACGAGAGGTCCGGGCCCACGACCGCGACTAGAGCTCGTCGCGGTCCATCGCCCCCCGGACATGCCTCCAGTGCGTGGCGCGAAGTATCCTCCGCGCAACCACACTGGTGACACACCGGGGTTGCCTCCCTTCTCGCCACGTTACATAGGTACCTCCCGAAACAACCATGTCCCGAGAGGACCTGTGTTAGGCGGAAGGTGAGGCTCCCGTGCCCTCGCAGGGCCCACCGTTCGAGTACGGGACGGATCGCCTCCAAAAACCGGACGGCGCCGTCCCCCCTCCGTGCAGGCCCCGCGAGGAGCCTCCCCCTCCAGGACGCCAGTGCCGCTGTTCTGGCGTCCCGCCTCCACCGCACCACCTCCTGCGGTGCGGGAGGCTGACCCCGCTCTCTCGCCTGCGCTCGCTGCCAAAAGACCGAGGACAGAACCTCGGCCTCTAGGTCCCATGGAAGGGACCCGGACAGCGCGCAGGCGACCTCGTGGGAGAGTGTCCGGTACCCGCGGCACACTCTCACCGCCATGACCCTCTGCGCCCCATGAAGGACGGCGATCTCTAGCCGGTGTAGAGACCCCGCCCAGATCGGGGCCGCGTAGAGGGCCATCGAGCGTACCACCGCCATATACAGGCGGCGGCAGCTCCCGTCTCCCCCCCCGAGGTTGGGGAGAAGCCGGCTCAGCGCGGCAGCTGTTCCCGAGAGCTTAGGAGCCAGCTGCCGCAATCAATGTAACTCCTAGTATATCAAGCTACAAGCTCATTTAACAAGGCTATTATTTAACCACAGTTTGAAAGCAACCATTCAATTAAAGTGTTATTATGATTATGAGGATGAAGGTGAATGGTTGACATGCTGGTTCGAAATACCTTTACGAAAGCAGCGTCACAGAACGGCGAGACTGAAGCAGGGTGATTTTAATTCACTCGGAATGATATCTGTGTCGGAAGCAACTGTCTTGATCGTTTATATTTCGGAATTGCATCCCGTCAGAGTCACATGGTTAATCCGGCCCTGTACTTGCATAAGCGTTTACGGTCTGCAAAAGCACCGAACGGTAGGGGAGAGCAGAAGGTGCTCTGTCACTGCTGTAGGACTACACTATCGAGCTAGAAGATACAAATAATAAATTAACTTATAAATAATAAATATAAGTCAGTGGACTACGAGTATAGGTACTAATTCTGTGGTGTCAATGTTATTTATATAAGTGCAAGGAATTTATAATAAAACTTTCTTTTTTTTTTGTTTTGTTTTTGGCTCCACGTCATTTGTGTATTTAGCCCGTTTCAAGTTATAATAAATCTCTATAAAAGTCTCTATATAAGTCTTCAAAGTCACGTTAAAGTTTAGTCAAGGCGTGGTCGAGTCGAAGTGACGCAGGACGCTTCAGTAAAGCGGTGGATACTTTACTGAACGCTTCTATGAAAGTTTTGGATAGAATACGAAAATATACGTTTTTCGTCTTTGTACTATTTGCCTTTCACTCATGCACGTTTAGGAACACTTAATGGTTAATAATCCACCATTATTACACATTAACATTCGTTAGA
This sequence comes from Crocallis elinguaria, assembly GCA_907269065.1. Lineage (NCBI taxonomy): Eukaryota > Metazoa > Arthropoda > Insecta > Lepidoptera > Geometridae > Crocallis > Crocallis elinguaria. The sequence goes on from OU026073.1 coordinate 16,212,347, forward strand.
ACATAGGTTTTAGTAAATAACACACAATCAACAACACCACGTTTTCGCATTCCCGCCAAAACTCAAAACTTTCTTGTATAATATACTATTACCTAAGTGGTTTTGGTTTGACATGTCTACCTGTCAATATCTGTCTATCAATAGATGTCTGTCAATAGTGAAGAGCCAACATGTATTTCATGTTGTTTAACAACAAAACAATCCAGAAATGAGACAAAATTGGAAAAAAATAGGGTCAAATAGGTAGTAAGAAGAATGGTATTACTGCCATATCACAAAATATTACGACAAACTTATCTCTTGTATGGAAACATTTTACATCATGGTTTTCGGGTAAGTTTATAAAAAACTAGCCTCTACCCGCGGTTTCACCCGCGTTCCCGCAGGAACCGTGCATTTTTCGGGGATAAAAAGTTATGTACCTATACAAATAAATAAAATTGAAGTGTCTGTTTGTAATATCAAAATAACAGCGTTTTACCAAATGCATACGAAAGTATATACGGTAGGTACCTATAACAAAACAACCATTTTGTTAAATTTTTGTCTGTTGTCTTTCTGTCTGTGTTGGTTCTGGGTAATCTCCGAAACGGCTTGACCGATTTTGACGGGACTTTCACTGGCAGATAGCTGATGTTATAAGGAGTAACTTAGGCTACTTTTATTTTCGAAAATGAAATTAGGGTTCCGCGCAAAAAAATAAAACCCATAAAATGCAATATCTCCCTACGGGTGAAACCGTGGGCAGCTGCTAGTTAGTAATATAAAAGCCTATTTGTTACTCTCCAGTCCATGAACTACCTATATCTGTGCCAAAAATCACGTCGATCCGTTGCTCCAATAGGATAGTTTTCATTCAGAAAAATTACACGATTTCTGTAGAAATCACCATGTGTAGGTAACCCTGGACAGCTAGAAGTTTACTATTATACCTACAGGTACCAAGGTAATATCCTATCCCGAAAGCGGGTCAATACATTCCTGGAGGTCAACAACATTTGTTAATTACGAGTTTTTGAAATACGGAATAATTCATTGAAGAAAAGACATTTAGACAACGAAATTCTATTACCAAACTTCCGGGCAGCCCTAGATCAGCTGACTCATTTGAACTATGTTGAAGTTTGTTAAATGATGATGTTAATTAGAAGAGACTTACAAACAATTCCAGAAAATGCCACGCACTTCACGTTTAAAATGTATTTTTTTTTTGTATTGAAATTTTTAGTGACGTATTATGGTCCTGATAACCCTTTTCCACTTTTTATCGCGCAAAACGCACAGTTCCTGTGGCTCTCTCACGTGGGTGGAACCAAGGGCTAGTAAAGCTGCAGTCCCACGGCCTGATTTTATTACAGGCCAGGCTGATCACAGGCCTGATATCACCCGTCCGATCCATCGGGAGTCGGTTAGTTCGGCAGGTCTCGCCAGGCGTTGCCACGTCTGGCGCGGCCTGTTGATTAACGGGCTGTGGGACCGCAGCTTAAGCTAGTAAGGCAGACCGTAGACGCTTATACAAACGTGCGTTTGCTTGTCAGAATAACAACGCTTTTGCATCAAGCGCGGATTTTGAGTATCTCATAATCGACGCTTGATGAAAAAGCGTTGTTATTCTGACAAGCAAACGCACGTTTGCATAAGCGTCTATTTATTTATTTATTTATTTATTTATTTATTTATTTAGTTATTTATACAGTCTGCATAAGATAATATCGCCAGAAGCCAGCCTTATTACGCTCCTACTGCTGGGATGCCGGCCTTCTTTCACGGAGAGTATTGGCCATAATCCAACATGTGAGCTAAGTGCTGATGAGTGATGGTGGATGTCACTTGTCCGAATTTAGTGGTTATTGAACATGCGGGTTTCCTCATGATGTTTTCTTTCACCGTTTTAGAGTGAGTGTGATAACATGATAACAAATAAAAGTAATACATACTATTTCTAATCATTTTAACTCAACCCTAAATCTCTTTCAGGGTTTTACTAGCCACTGGGGCATCTCTAACAGCCAGCTTCCTGGTGGTCCAGATGGCAGTCCTGCCTCTGGTTTTCAAATACAGTAAGACTGTTCAGAGGAAGGTGGTGTTCTCAAACTTCAGTACATATTACTAAACTAATTACTTTGCACGATTCTTTGAAATGAACTACGTAAATATACAGCCTGAATTTGAATTGGTATATTATCCCGAACGGGGGGCAATCTTCACCTGCAGGTCAACAACATTTGTTTTGCGAGTTTTTGAAATTCAGAATTTTTCATTGAAGATATGGCATTTAAAGTTGACGTCAAAATTCTACTACAAAATTTCCGGGCAGCCCTAGATCAGCTGATTCACTTGAACTATGTTGAACTTTGTTAAATGATGATGTTGATCAGAAGAGGCTTAGAAACTATTTCAGAAAATGCTATGCACTTCACGTTCGAAGTTGAATTTATTTTTTGTAGGGAAATTTGGAATGACGTATTTTCAAGGGAGGTCCTCACAACTTTTGGACAACCATGGTCCTTATCACCCCCTTCCGATATAACGTACCAACTCAAACTAATATATAATATAATATACCATATCATATCTACCATGAATTTTGTATTTTCACCATCTGAAATTGGCGAGTGCCCAATCCAAATGGTGTTCTATGGGGAAGGTCTATGGTTCCCAGTATATATATATAGACGTCTTCCACAGGCATGGTGATGATAATGTTGGTTCTTTTAAAAGAACGATTAAACACAAATTCCAACAACAAGAAAAACTATTTTTTGGTCTAATTAGAGCACAAAATAGTTTGAAATGAAAGAAAATGTCATCAAAATATCCTTAATTATTACAAAACAGAGTCACCACGCCTGCCGCAGGCTTGACGCGCAGGCACGCGATGCGCGGGACGTATAGACAGCAGGATCACGTGTCATTGATCGACTATACCGTTAGGGTGTCCATATTCTCACGTAATATTCTCACCTTGCAAAGTTTAATGACATTTTAGTAGATGTTTTTTATTGATATGGTTTTATAATTACTTCTTATATTTTTTAAGAACCCAATACGAAGTTGTATTCGAATATTGAGCCAGTTTACATATAGGTATTATACATACTGGATAATAAATACCTCTAAAATGCAGTTAGAAATAAAAGATAATTCCGAAAGCCTAAGAAAATAATTTGTCTTCCAGTAAACTACCCTCGCAACCTGGACTACAACAGCCCTTCCAGCTCCAACATGATAGGGGGGAGGAACTTCTCCATAGAGTTCCACTCCACGGTGGATGACTGTGATGTTAGACTTGGTAACGTGGCTTTTGACAGCGTCTTAGATATAGGGTCATGAGCGCCTTTGGTAAAATTTGAAGTTTGAGCTAATAATTGTTTTATAGAAAGAGAAACAACACAATAATTTTAATTTCAGTATTAGTTCTTGTAGCTTACTATTATGTAAAGTAGCCAGTGAAATTACTGGGCTTATGAGACTCATTACCTAATGTCTCTGCAGGGACGAACGTATTGCACTGACGCGCAGGCGTTGGTGTTTCAAAGTTCTGAGTGGCACTGCAGTTGTTAAAACTGGTCATTGTAGAATTCGAACCCGCAACTCCACGGCCGACTTGCAAGAACATTCATCATTCAAAATCTATCTCTAATTATTTCAGGTGCATGGCACTTGGTGCCGTGTTGTTCGTTCCGAAAATTGTTCGTCGTAAGAGATAACAGACCAGTCGGCTCCAAGCTATGGCAAGACCTAGAGACCACGGAGAACACCGTGGTTCTATATTGCCATGGTGAGCGCCTGCTTAATACTTCATAGCAAGGTCTTGTTACTTATAATCACTCTGCAGTGTCTTTGCTCTTCGCAAAATGAAAGGCGTTAGATTTTTTTAAAATTTTGGTTTGCTTTTCCACTTTGTTTTCGATTCTGGTAACGCAATCATAACCTCATCTCTTTTTCCAGTAAAAAACATGAGAAAGGGATGGAATATTTTGAAGTTGCTGTATTTTTTGAAATTTAATAAAAAGTTAACTATAATTAATTTAATAATAAGGCAGGTTTAGGTACGCAAAATAAGCATTTAGGTAAAGTTTTGTGCAGTTTCGTGTTTAAAATAATGCTCACATTTGATGGTTTTTTTTTTGTAATATGATCAACGGAACCAAAATTTCGTATTTTTTTTTTAAGTTTATCTCTCTCTCTCTCTCCCTCTCTCTCTCTCTCTGTCACTTAAGTTCTGTTAAGTTCTGTTTCTAACTTAAGTTCTGTTTCTGTGCAGCCAAGGCGAACACCTGCCGGTGCGGGCATTATTTACCGGACAACCTGTTTAATGCAGTTTATCTGTTTCAGGCAATTCTAACCACCGAGCGTCGCCGCACAGGCTGCAAATGTATAAAGTGTTCCAGGAACTCAACTTTCATGTTATCACTTTCGATTATAGAGGTACTAGCTTCTGCCCGTAGTTTCACCAGCTTTTCCACGACTACTGTGCATTTTTCCGGGATAAAAAGTAGCCTATATGTTACTCTCCGGTCTATAAACTATATCTATGCCAAAATTTACGTCAGTTCGTTGGTGCCTTCGCTTCGTGAGAGAAGAACAAACCAACAAACGTACAAACACACTTTCGCATTTATTATCTTATATAATAATAATTGTAATCTCTTATAAATTGTATTCTCTTTGTGGAAATCATGGGCTAGGGTCGGCACAGAGGGTCGGTGACCTTATTTGTGTCGAGTCGAGATCTATTCCTGACGTCACACAACATTATTGCTTTGTTCTTATTCGGTCAAAATCGGTCCAGCCGTTTCGGAGATTACCCGAAACAAACAGATAAGTAGAGTTTTTTTTTTTAAATTATTGTTTTGTTATAGGTGCCGTTTTCTATGCATTTAGTAAAATGCTGTTATTTTGATATTACAAACAGACACTTCAATTTTATTTATTTTTATAGATTGTGTTATTATAAATATATACCTACTCTAAAGTCTAATGTAATGCTGTGTTGTCAGGAATTAAACGTATTTTCTTTCTTTTTCTTCCTGTTTTTTTTTTCTCGCAGGCTATGGCGATTCCAGCTATATACGACCGACGGAGCGAGGAGTGGTGGAGGATCTCCTGCAGGTGTACTCCTGGCTGATAATGTCTTTGAGTCGTGAGAACAGGCCCACGGTGGTGCTGTGGGGGCATTCGCTTGGTGAGGAGTTGTTATGTCTTTAATGCTCGGGCCACACTTACGGCCAATGTCGTTAATTAACAAGTTAACTATTCTAAAATAATAAATTTTATAACAATACGTTAAGTTATTGAAACAAAAATTTATAGAGAACTTTATTATGGTAATTTACGTCACTTTTATAAATTTTATCAACGTAAGTTCATGAAATATTGAGTTATGGATGTTAGAAGCGAATTTCTAAGGGTTATTCGCGAATTTATTTTATCGAGAAAATTTATTGAAATCTTGTTTTTATGTCTACTTGCTCATTAGAAATGTGGTGAAGATTAACATATATTTTTTTCGCTGCCATAACATCTATAAATTTGGCGTAAAGCATATTTGAATGGACCCAATTTGGGTGTTGACACCACCTTAATTGACATTAAACGCAAGTGTAGCCACGGCTTACTTATCGCGTTAATTTGACAATGGCATTCACACGGCGTTTGACGTTAGGCGATAGCCTGGATGGCGGTCTTGTTCTTTGGTGCTAAATTATATCTCTCACGCTACGCTATAAGAGAGACGAGTTGCCAATAATATTACAAAAAAAAATAAAAAAATACAGGTTTGGCCTCAGTTTTTCACGTTGTTTTGTAAAATGTTTTAATACTTTTTACATCGTGATAATGGGACATTGAATGTTAGTGTAACCCAAGCATAATGGAAAAACTTAGGTGTTTTTTTTTAAATAAACAATACAACCATCTTTCTTTAAACCAGGCACAGCGGTTGCGTCGAATATGGTAGCTCATTTGTCGGAGCTGTGCAAGGAGTGCAATCTGCCGAACCTGCCTCTACCTGATGCTTTAGTCTTGGAAGCTCCCTTCAACAATCTGCTCGAAGAAATCGAATCCCATCCGTTTGCTAAGGTCATTATAAAATACTTTATTATCAACCTTTGTTGTAAAATATAATTCCAAACACCACTACCGAAGCCCCAGACGGCCAAACGGTTTGATTCAAACACGTATATTTTGGTTTGACTCAAACAGTTTTTTTTATTTTTTTTTTTTATTTTATTTGGTAACGAGACGAGCTGGTCGTTTGCCTGATGGTAAGCATAACGCCGGCCCATAACAATTGCAGTGCCACCCAGAACTTTGAAACATAAAGGCCTGCGCGGCACTGCAGATCGCTCGTTACCCTGAGACATTAGGTATTAAGTCTCATAAGCCCAGTAATTTCACTGGATACTCTGCTCAGCAAACCGGAACACAGTAATGCTTGCACACTACTGCTTGGCGGCAGACTTCACGAGCAAAGCGGTGGTAACAACCCAGATGGACACTCGCAAAAGAGTTAGTCCTCCCACTAACTTTGATAGGTTTATCAAACATTTATGTCTTTGAAGTCTGTTTTATGAAAAAGAGTTTTTTTTTGTGTTTGACGTGTGTACGTTCGATCGTGTTCACGCTTCAGTTTTGAGAACAGGATTTAGCAGCGTGAGGTTGCGTGCGGTGGTGTAAAATGGTGTCTCAGCGATCACAGATCAATCCTGACTCAGTACCCGTTTGACGAAGCCTTCAGACCGGCATCAAGCGATTTGATAAAAAAACGTAAGGTTTGAGCCAAACCGTTTGATCGATTTGGCCCCTGGGGAGTATTTAGTTAATCGAAATAAAGACAGAGTCATACGTATACACATAAAAAAACTATTATAAGTAATATTTATGAGTATAAAGTTTCATTAAAATCGATTAATTTAATCCGGAGACTTGGACTCCAAAGTTTGACTAAAAAGTTTGACTTATGAAAAGCCGTGAAGTAGGTATAAACGCCCATAAATATATCATAAAAATTTTGTGTCGCGTATATTTCCAAACCATTAAAATTTGTTTAAGTCGATGCATATAATAATCGAGATAAGTTAAATTACTTTATTTGTCTAACTCACTTTTGTATTATTATTTTCAGTGCGTCTCCTGGCTACCTTACTACAAGGAGACCTTCGTGAAGCCATTCACGGTCTCTTCAGAGTACGCTTTCACGACGGATGAGTATCTAATTAGAGTTCCTGATCTGCCCATACTGATGTTACACTGTAGGGGCGACAAGATAGTGCCCTACGACTTAGCTGTTAAGGTTACTTTCTATTTTTAAAGAATACTAGCTTCCACCCGTGGTTTTCATTCACGTTCCCACAGGAACCGTGCATTTTTTCGGGATAAAAAGTAGCCTATATATTACTCTCCGGTCCATAAACTATATACCTATAACCAAAAATCACGTCCATCCGTTGCTCCGTAAAAGAAGCACAAACCAACAAACTAGCAAAAGTACAAACATACCTACTTCGTATTTATAGTACGTACGGATAATAATTATCCGTACTATAAATACGAAGTATGTTTGTACTTTTGCTAGTTTGTTGGTTTGTGCTTCTTTCACGGAGCAACTATTTCTATTATAGGAATAGGTAGTAAAGTAAGGATAGGACACTATATAGATCAGCCAAACGGCAATTTAGTTAATTCAGATATTTCTTGTAACAAGAGCGGTTTGTTGAATTTCAGCTCCACGATGCTGTAGCGGAGTCTCGCAAGGGCGGGGGTGCTCCGCTGGTTTTGCACCCCTTCGATAAGGGACTCGGGTTGGGACACAACAACATCTGCATCGCTTCAGATCTGAGGATTATAATCAAGTAATATCCTAAACCATCATCATGAGAAGATAGATAGAACTATAACTCTTTATTGTATACACCAGCCACCACTGGCAACCTTGAAAATCAAGGTTTTCTACCAGTGTGTGTTGCCAGTGATGACTTATGGCACTGAGACGTGGTAGATATACTGTTGGCTTCATCAGAAAGCTCAAAGTTGCACAACGAGCTATGGAGAGGGCTATGCTCGGGGTTTCCCTGCGTGATAATATCCGAAACGAGATCCGCTGCAGGAGAACGAAAGTCACCGACATAGCTCTCAAAGTTAGCAAGTAGAAATGGCAGTGGGCAGGCCACATCGCTTGCAGAACCGATAACCGATGGGGAAGAAAGGTTCTCGAGTGGCGACCACGAACCGGAAGCCGTAGTGTAGGACGGCCCCCACTAGGTGGACGGATGACCTTGTCATAACCGCGGGGAACCGTTGGATGCAAGAGGCAAGTAGTCGATCTAATTGCATGGCGTTCTCTGGGGGAGGCCTATGTTCAGCAATGGACGTATTCCGGCTGATGATGATGATGATGATGTTCATGGTACATTATATTTTCTAATAGCGGGATAAAAAAGCGGTGTGTCTCCTCATTGAAATTCTAAGCGTCCCCGCTGCGCTAGTACCGTGGTTAGTGGTCACGTACTATAAACCTTTACCTATTTTAGCCAACGAACTTTGTGACACAAAAAAAACACGCAATTTCACTATAATCCGCATTATAAATGAAACAAGTATACACTTTAAGAATTAATCGAAATATTTTTATTTTCGCAGTGATTTTTTGCTTCTTTTAGAGAAGAAAGAAAATAGTAAAGAATTATGAACTTAAAAAAATGGCAAGAAAATGTTTCATTACATAATAAAAAATGTATTATCTGTTAAAAATAAATCTCTGAAGAATGTTTTCAGTTTTTTATTGATTCCTGGTAAAAAATCATTTTATATGAACAATTGGAAACTTTGTCTAAGTTTACATTTTTTCAAAGGAAGAGAAATGAAAAATAGAAGCTTGTAAGTTCCGAATACATACCTATTTGTTTGCTTTATTCTCAATCGCACTTTTTTTATGAGATATCTTATTGCAAACTGATTTTTAGAGGTAACTTTGACATTTTTTTATCGAGTTAATTTGGAAAAACCAACGAGATTATGATCTATACAATACAAATAAATAAAATTGTAGTGTCTGTATAACAGCTTTTTACCAAATGCATATGAAAGTATATTACGGAAACTATAACAAAACAACCATTTTTAAAAATTTTGTCTATCTGTTTGTTTGTTCCGGGTAGTGTCCGAAACGGCTGGGCCGATTTTGACGAGATTTTCACTGGCAGATAGCTGATGTTATAAAAAAAATAAGAGTCAATAATAGGGATCTATTATGTCTTGTTTTATTGATTGTCTTTGCACTATATAAATTAATAAAGTGTCTTATAACTTAATGGCTTGGCAGGGTCTTGTTTTGTAAAACATATTACATTACATATTTAGGTATATTTTATGTAGGTACTTATTTAGAAAAACAGCAATTCCTAAATTAAGTTTTTATTATTTTTCACACTTATAAGCATCGCATAAAATTGACCTCTATAAATCGTTGCCAAAAAGGTTTGCCACCTCACCTAATTTACACGAGTGTGAATCGAATAAGTATACTTTATTTGAATTTATTCGTTTTTCAAATTTTTTACAAAAGAACGGAAACGCTTTGTCGATCGCCAATTTAAAACCAAACATCAGAGACCTACCGAATCCGTTTTAAAGGAACCAAATTGACAGTTAGTGAAAGATCTGTCTATAATGGGCAGGATTTTATCCAGTTTAAGTAAGTATCTCAAGGTGGAGATCCTTTGAACGAATTCATATTAAGCTGAAGATCAAGATATAGTGGTTGTAGTGCAATAGAAGGTGCTACACCGGAAATACGTGAGATTCCCAAGAAGTCATATCGGAAAATGCAAACAAAATATACCTAAATGACAGGAACCCCATAAAATTTTATTATAGTACTACTCTATGGGGGTTCCTGTCATTTATATTTTGTTTGCTTTTATTTAACGACCATCTATTTTATAATATTTTATTTAATAGTCCTTAACGATATCATATAAATAAACTTATTGCATAATATTCCAAATACATTCTCAAGAACCCTTTTCTTAGAAAACTTCAAAGCTCAGACCAGTATATAAATATTGAACGATGGCTGGTCACAACTTGTACCATACAGCGGGATTTCTTAGCTCGATTCCAGCGCTGCAAGGGTAGGTACTGGAATGATGTGAACAGGGACTGGAATGCCCTGGATCCAGACAGCGATCCAACCCAGTGTAACTGGAGTGACGGTCTACTTTTCGACCCTCAATCCAGGGCGCCCATTCCAGCGCTACTAGAATCGTGTAGACGGGAAATCCAGTGCCATTCCAGAGCTGGCAGAAATTTCATACACACGTGTTATTGTCTCTTACCGATAGGTTGTTTGTTTTCTGTTGTCATTCTAATTGCCAATCTATATTCAGAGGGATCTGCTGATTCTGCGCCTAAACGTTCAGCGGCGCGAGTACGGAAGTCGGTTCGATAATAAAATTCGATAAAATTGACAGTTCAAATCGATGAAGTGGATTTTATCGAGCCGTCACGTGGGTGTGAAACAATCGACAAAAGTTACCGAAAGGAGCGAAATATGACGGTTTTTCTCGATAAATTATCTATGATCGAGTCCGAACCGAAAACTTATGAAAACTATATAAGTCGATGCGGACGAATAACGCCATTTATAAGTGCAAAAATGGACTTCGGTTTAATTTTGTTACTGGCAGAAGAGCGGAGGCCCAATAGAGATAGAGATTCGCTGATGATGCACAGGCGCGGCTTACGGGATGCAAATAATCCCTTGGAACTCTCTGAAGAGCGTTTTGTAACTCTCTTCCGAATTTCGAAGGAAATTGCTTTGGTACTTATTCAAGGTGTCGAGGATAACATAAGAAGAACCCGATCTCACGGACTTCGAGACGATCAAACAAAAATAACGAGACGAAGAATGGATGGAGTATGGATAAAATAATCACGCCTGTTAATCTGCCTAGTAAAATCTATAGCCGTAGGGAATTGAGGTGCAAGGTTAGAAAATGACGTCAGTGTCTCGTCTCTCCTCTTTCTTCACCCCCGCCGGTTGCCACCGCCCGCCTCTGCCCGGTGCCGGCGGCCATATTGTGATTTGTGTTTGTGTTGATACAAAGTGTTTGCCACGTGTTTGCGTCGATTAATCTTTTTAATCCACATAATATTCAGTAATAACGTGACTTGACTACCGCATAACAAAATGTATCGTAAGGGTTGTGTTCCTAAGTGTGATAGCCAACGACAGGGCGTTAAATTACATAGATTTCTTGTGAAAACGGAACCAGAAGTTAAAATGTGTTAACTGTGAAAAAAGGACTGAATGGACAGCGTCTAACAAAGTGTTTACTGTTTGTGTGCCATAAACACTATATCTAACATTGTTTAGTGACGTCATTATGTGTATTAAAAAAATACTGAGTCATTTGCTCGTTTCTTTTTTTCTTAACCCATGTCCATCTTTATTTACTCTTCTATAGTGTAGGAAGTAGGAACTAGCACAGAATAGATAATATTACAAATAGAACTAGTAGGAAAATATCAAGGTACGATAAACATACCTATGAAAATGTATACAAATATGTATATATAGCACGGTTTCAACTGTCATCTTCTAACTTTGCAACGATACATCGTCGATGTAGGTAACATGACCGTCTGATACGTAGTATCCCTTAGTAGTTTGTGAAAATAATATTAAAGTCTGACAGTATGAAGTAGTATGAACTATGATTATATTCTCTTTGGTAGTTATGAACAAAATGAACAAAGAGAATAATAAAATAATATGACTATGGTCGAAAACCTTTTTTGTTATTTATTTTTTACCAGTATACAGAGTCACAATGTTAGAATAATATTAAACCAATTCATTTTAAAAATAAAATATGGTGATTGAAGTCAAAGAGAATATAATCACTATGATTGAAGTAATATATCATAAAACATTATTTTTATACACTATCCCCCTAAACTTAAAAATAGATTTAAAAAAAAGTTAGGTCGAATATACTGATCTGTGGGTCGAATCCAAAGAGAATTTTCGACAAAAGCTTACGACGACTTCGGTACTCGCAACTTTCGATAAAATTATCGAGTTTTTCGGTTCGACAATTTTATCGAACCGAGTTCCGTACTCGCGCCGCAGTTGTTGCAAAAGCATCGTAGAACCTCCTTTTTATTTCTTTCACTTATCCAATTTCTCATCCAAATCCGTTTTCCGTTTTGTATTTCCATAGCAACTTACCAATAGCATAAAATAAATAATAGTACAAGCCAGTAGCTTCTTGTAACACTAGTAATTGAGCATGTTTAAAACATTTTCTTAACTGTTTTCTTCTTCAAGTCATTGTCACTGTAGTATTTACACTTCAACGGCTTCTAAATGACTGGAATAATGTATACGACATCGACCCAGTCCAATCCAGCGCTGGCCTGACTCACTGGATCATTGAACTTATACTGTGAACGAGGCATTAGTTAGACCGTACCATAGAGTAATACTATAATAAACCGTTTGGAACTATCGTTTTATGTTCTAAAACCAAAAGATTTCAAATTTGAAATCCCGCTCTCGGTGCCCCAACAAGCCAAGCGTGAGCTCAGTGGGCCCTCGACGTTTGCGAACGCAATCTGACCACATGCGCGTCTCTCCAGTTTCGGAACGCGCGCAAATATTCATTACTGGCAGCCCCGCGGTGAAAATTGGCGCGAAAGGTTTTTTAAGTTTGGATAGTGCTGGAGTAATGTTGGATAAGTTGTCGATAAAAGAAAACCGGATGTTTTTTTCTTGTAATTAGTAATTATTGATTTTCTTTTGTTGGATAGTTCTGTGATAATATTAACCTGCGGGTAAAAGTCAGTTTAACAGATTTTTTAATTTTTTTTATTTCCCTTGAAAACAACAAAATTCAAATATATTAGGCAAGTAGTACTGTGCTATTTTTTAACCAGCAAGAATGAATCCCATCTATTTATCGTTTATTTATTTATGTTTATCGATTCTCGTTATCTAGGTAGGACAATCAACGAAGTAATCGATATTTGTAAAATAATCTATAAATTTCGTTTTTGATTGCTGTAGATTAAAGTGAAAAACGAAATGCAAAGAGATTAATTTACAAAAATATTAATTTTTCTGCTTTTTCTTCTGTATATTCAATATAAACATTTGAGACGGATTTTGATGACACTCTCAGAGTTCGTTACTATCTGTTTCAATAATAACAAAACCAGGCACGCTATGATATCTGAATTTTAATTTGCTCATGATAGTCATGATACGTAAAAATACATAAGCAGAAAAGTAGTGCGTAAAAATTCATAAGCAGAAAAGTAGAGTGCGTAAAAGTTCATAAGCAGAAAATTAGTGCTGAATACTTATTGCATAATTATCGATATCGATAAATTCGAGAGCTTTAAACCTCACAATCATAGGGAGGGTGAAATTTAATATTCATAATAGCTGCGTTGGTTTTGCCATTTCGCAGTTGCGGTCCTCTTGTCTAGAGCGGTATTTTGTCGGCAAATGTTACATGTTTGAGTTAATACTGATTTTTTAAATTTTATTGATTTTGTTAGATAATTATTATAGTACATACTAATGTAATCATAATGCCAAATGTGAGGTTTGAGGTAGGCATAATTAATCTATAATAATCTATCTATATAGTCTCCGATATATTTGTATTTTATGAATTGGCTTATAAATACCTACCAGTACCTACATTTAAGGGGTAGATAATACACGAGTAGACACGGTTCCCCGTTAGATTCTGGATCCGTATTATCCGATTGAAATCAGTTTCGTCATAACAGACATCAAATGCCTTTAAGATGGTAGGTAATATTATAATAATACTTTATTATTAAAGTGCCTGTGATATGATAATGATAGAAAACTGTGCCTGTGTGTATGATAGTGTGTTAAGAGTTTCAAAACACAAAAATATATTTAATATCATTAAATTAAATATAAAGTTTGTGTGCATATGATTAGAAGCAGTAGGTATATAAGTAGCCAAGCCACGAGGCTCCGATCATAAGTCTCAGTTTCCAATTTTGATTCTCGAAATGTAAACTATTTACTTACCTATACTTTATCTACTTATTAGAATTTCTTTTGCACTCTATACCTATATAGTACCTACCTATTATTATATCCAATATTTTTCACGCTATACCTCGGAAAAAACACTTTTGCACGCAGAAATTCGAATGATAAACAAATCTTTCCTCGTTGTAGTGAGGTGATGAAAAATTATGTGTTTTGCTCGGCAGGTTATTTTACGTCTTGTGGGTACCTTTGAAGCCCTCACTACGTTTAGGATTCTGTTCAATCTTAGAATCCTTCGCTTCCTCGGATTTTAATACAAGTAGGTAGTAATACTCGCAATAACAACTACCTATGCAGCTTGCATAACAAAGAACTATTTTTTCTTAAATTCAAGCTATTTTTATTTGGCAAATTACCTACTCCACTAGCGCCGCCGTGCCGCGCTATGAAAAAAGAAATAAATAATTATTCCAGTAATAATATCGCCACCTCGCCATCAAAATCTCTGTAAGTACGTCAGCAACAAAAAACAGAAATATTTCGCTACAATTAAAATACTGGAAATCCTGGTCTTCCATTTAATTAACCAATGTCGAAATATAATTCCAGTAGTACAAGTCTATATTTTTAAACTTTCGATAGGTTATTAGTTTGTATCACACCTGCGATTTTATCTCACGATTTTCTTAATGTATGTATGTATTATGTAACCTACCTAGATCAAACTGGCTTTCAATTACGTCTACTGAAACATGATGGTTGGTGCTTAGACAGATTTTCAATTAAAAAGGTAGCTATAGCTAGAAGCGAAGCGGAGACCAAAAAATTCTCTCTCACCTAAAACGCTTCACATTTCACATAGGGTAAAAGCCGGATAGTTGCCGCACTTTTCATAAAGGCTCTATTATTCAAAAATGTGTACTTACTGCGATTAATACAACATGTATGTCAAAACATAGGTCTTTAATCTTTAATAGGAGCCTATTTTTGTAAACATAATTAATATGGTTTTCGAGTAAATCCTATTTTATTAGACCTCTCAAAAAGGGGATAGTTGCCTACCGTGGCGGATAGTAGCCTAACGGAAAAAATGCTTCGGGGGATACTTGCCTCGTGCAGGGCTATAGACGCCACACTATGATTTTATTAGATAGAAACAAATTTAATATCAATTTAAGTAATCCGTCTTTATTGTTTATCGATCCTTTATTAAGTATCTACTAATAAAATATTAATTAACATTATTAAATAGTAAGTATTTCAGTTTTAATGTTTTAAACTATAAAATAAAAATACAATAAAAAGAACCTCCAAATGCTGGCCTCTACTTAGGTCAAAGATAAAGCATTGCCATTCAACGTGGCAATGCTGCCAGTATTTTGGGAACGTCGTCTACTGAATTTCACCTTAAGAAAAAGTCTTTGCTTTATTAAAGAATTTGTAATTGCGGATAGTTGCCCCAAGGGCGACTATCCGCAAAGGTAAATAGGGCAACTATCCTTTTTGGTACGGATACTTGCCCTTTTTATTTGCAAAATAAATAAAAACTATATAACAATAAAACATAATAAACAGGGTAATTTAAACTGTAATGCATGCAAATAAACAAAATCTTGACTGAAACCACAGTCAGCTAAAAAAATATTCAATGAAAATTACTGACCAATATAATTATGACGCCCGTCAAAGTTTCGGCGCGGAAGTTTTTTGCTCACACGGACAAGACGCGTGCGTCTATTCAGACAATTTACATGGCACCGAGGCCTGTGGTAGAAGGGCTTCTAATTATAGTAAAGTACTAACACCCCCAACATCCCTAACATAGTGTATTAGACACTGCGGCAAGTATCCCACTGAGGCAACTATCCGGGTTTTACCCTACGGTAATGGATTTAGTCAGTACTTGAGATATAACGATTTGAGGTACTTATGACTATTTGTTTGCTTTAGATAGGAAGGCAGACTAGATAGGAGGCAAACAAATGATGTTTGGCTAGTATCTAGCCAATTAATGATTGAACCATCTTATTACACTATCATTTTTTACTTCGTATAGTCACCCTGCCTGCAAAACGAGGGTTCCCGGGCGGCCCATCCCTGGATGAGGTAAACTATCAGTAGTGAGCGTAAATTTGGTACCTACTTGGATGTTTGGTGCATGTGTAATCTGTATGTGTCTATGCCACATACAATACAGGAAATTGTAGTGTAAGGGTTTTTAGTTTATAAGCGTATTGTTATATTTTACGCAAATAAAATATGTTTGTATCTTTTAGTGCGACATGTGATACTGTGTTCGTGAAACTGTAGTGTCCTCGGGCGCGACGTTTCATTTCCATAATGGCCGCCAGATTTGAAATGACCGACGGCGTTCCACTTTTCCATTATTAGTGAATATTACAGACTAATGAAATTTCCTAGAACCGTGACAGTTTTTAAAAGCGAAAACTTGAGATTGCGAAAATTTTTCTTACGCCCCTTAATAAGTATTTCTTTTATAATATAATATTTTCAACGTGCAAAATGCAAATTTTGAAATAAAGTAACGCACTAGTAAATAAGTACATGCATATAGGTAGACTAGATCATATCTAATGATTTATTATTTATCTATAATAATATTATAAAGAGACAAATTTTATTTGTACCTAGATATGTTTCTTTGTTATTGCCAATATATGGAACCAATGGTTCGTTTTTAAAAATTTGGGATATTAGCCCTGAGTGGCACTCAATGAGTGTGAATGGGCTATATTTAATCTTGATTAAAAAGCAAAAGCTAGTCTTAAAGTAATAAGACTAGTGTTTATCTGTTACCTCGTTTTGGATAAAATACTGAACCGATTAAGTGTATAAGGGCAGAGTTGAAACTTAGAGCCCGAGGGCATATTATATCTAGCAATAACCATAATCAAAATCAAAATTTGAGAGCTCCGTATAGCTAAGTTGGTATATACTTAGTAACCCTGCCTGCAAAGCGAGGGGTCCCGGGTTCGATTCCCGGCCGGGGCAGATTTTGTGTAAGCATAAAGTTTGTTCTCGGGTCTTGGATGTTTGTGATGTATATCTGTGTGTGTCGATGCCACCTGCGACACAGGGAATCCTAGTGTGGGGGTAAGCGTGTGTAAAAAAAACATTCCCTATTAATTAACTATTAACATTATAAATATGAAAGTGTATTGGTTTGTCCCTATCACGTAGCAATGGAGAAACGAATCGATGTGAAATAGTTTATGGCTGTAGTGACATACTTAGGCTATATTTTTATCCTAAAACAAACACAGTTGCCACTTAAGGCTCGAAATCTCCACATGAGTAAAACCCCAGATAGTATTTCATAAATCGATAAACCAAATTGAGTCCGATAGCGTATTAATAGTCTAGTGTAAGTAAGAAGTGCCAAATAGATGAAAGGTTTCCGCCCCAGCGCAGCGCCTCGTAGAAACCGTACAACGTGGGAGTCGTGGGACGTTAACGTGACGATGACTTAGAGGCTTCCCGCGTCCTTGACGTAACCGTTCGGATACGTCAATGTCAGACTGCGACACCTTAATTAGTTGAGCTACATCTGAAGTTACTGATAGAATCGCGCTCGTTGCTCGTGGATTATTTGGTTAAAAAAATGATGTCGATGGATTTAACATTCATTTAACACAACACACACCCCTACATTAGGATTCCACATACACAGGTGGCACATAAATAGGTACACAGCACAATCACTTAAGACACAGAACAAACTATGTTCACCACATACTTAGGTAAAGTTTACCCCGGCGCGGCCACGGGAACAGAACCTGGGATCCCTATAATTTTAAATAGGAAGAAAATAAGCAGGCTGAGATTTTATTTTATTTATTTCCATTAGCTGGTTGTTAATACTAAGTGTCCGTTTAATAATAATTTATTTATTTCAATTGACACGGACAACCCAATTACATCAATCAATAAAATAGTAAACATCATTTTAGAACCAAATTAATGTCATCATTAAGAAACTATACAAATGTCAAAAAATTAGGTCAAACCAATAAAAATAATAAAAACAATTAATACACATCAAACACAAATTGCAAATAAATGTCAAATAAAAAAAAAAAAATTTAAAAATCCCAATTACTATTTCATATTTTCAACACAACACGTTCATACGTTCCTCTCACAGTACTCCAAGCATTCTGACAAGATCACCTTCCACTCATCCACAAACACATCACAATCAGAGTTATAGTTCAGGAGGAATAAATTTACAATAGATATGTAATACGGAGGAGGTACTATAATTGCCTACATATATAATGTAGATTCAATTAACTTGCGAGCTCTTTTGAGGTAAAAGTTATAACCAAACACAATAAAATATTTATTTCCTACCTACCTACTTTAACTTGAAAAAGATAACAGTAAAATATGAACGTTACGTAAATTCGTTTACTATGATGACCATAGGGATCATCTTTGACCACATCTTTGAACACATCCTTTGTTAATTAATTTCGTTTGAAAACAATTCAGTGCCTTCTAAAAAAGAACTAAACTCCTGCTAAAATTATTTTACCAAACATACCTAAGTAATTCTTTTTTGATTAGGTAGTCGATCAATTTCGAATTTTCGACACGATCGAAAAATGCCTAAGTACTTTTATATGTAATGTGATAAGGTACCTAAGTTGGCAGTATTTTTGTACAGCCACGTCCTCTACGTACTTAAGTAAGTACTTACCATTTTATCAAACCATCCAAAGGGTGTCTGATAGAGATCACCAATGGTGGTAAGGACATTATAGATCCACTAAAAAAGATGTAAGAGTGGTTGTTGTATCATACTACAGATTGCTATTTTGAAAGCGATACTTAGCTAAGCACGTAATAAAAATGCCCTGTCAACATGCGACTGATTTTGTTCATTTCATATTATATTTCTGTGGTGTCTACAATGAAACTATCTACTTAATTTAGACAAAACACGTACCTATACTCCACGTGTACCCTAAACATAAGTACTTACTGTATAACATCATTACTATTAAACTTGAGATGGAGCACTCCACTATAATCTGGATATCCCTATCCCTTCTTCCTCCGTTCATAAATCATAAATACACCATTATTTATTACCGATCCAATTTCATCCACCTACGTAACGTACCTTCATTGTTTATTTCTACGCACCTACTGTATAACAGAAATATTCGTTGTCATGAATGCCGTAAAAAATACATCTCTTGGGCCCGTTCGCCTTTAAATAAAACAAAAGATACTACAAAGACATGTCGGTAAAACAATTGACTCGACATCGATAAAGAAAGTCCCATCACTAAAAGATAGCTTTTTAAATTTGTATCCTTTCGGATTTCGAATAAGAATGAGTTTGGCATCTTTCCGGAAGGTTGTAAGACGATACCGAACGCGAGAAATGAAAGTGATTACATATTTATAAAATGGAATCGATTTTTAAATGAGCCAATGAACGGGCTCGTTTTGAGAGGCGGGAATTGTAAGCTCCACCCAACGTTGAATGTCAGATGAACGTCTCGCGCGCTTTTTTGCTCATTCGCTCTGAAGCAGTCGGCGTGAGCGGTCGGCTGTTAAAACTCGCCACGATTTGTATGTTTATTTTCATTTTATGGGGTTCATTTTGGAATGGGCATTCACAAATAGCATTCAACTCAATTTACTAGACACTTTTATAGTGTCGACATTCCAAGTTTCGTTCTGGGCGATATTGTAGATTAAAATTAATATGACATCTTTTTTATGACAGAACGCAGACAGTTGACCATTAATCTAACTTTTCATTGGCATTACTTGGCTTTTAATTATTTAAAAGTAATCGAAAGATATTTGATTACTAGATACAATGCTTAATTATTTTTACATGACTGTACAAGCACTCGTTAAAGATTAATAATATGTTTGATATTACAGAAATTTATCGATGCTATTTGTCAATCTTTATTTATAATTATTATTATGAGGTTAACTTTATTTCATAATTTCAGTCACACGCCTGTTTTATTTTGTTTAATTTATGGATATTTTTTTTTTTTTTTTTCTTTAAATATCGTAATATCGATATTTTATGCGATTGCTAAGCATCTTGCGTACTTCACTAGTTTTGTAAACTAGTATTGCCAGAATGCCAGAAGCTAAGAGAGTTTCTCTTTGTAGGATTCATTCTTTGTTTGTATTTTTCCTTTGCTCATCGTACGATTGCAAATTCAATTCTCCATACGTGACAAATAATTTTTCTCATCGAGCTCTATTTCTAAGGCATTTACTATATAGGTACGTACCTATGTAGTATGTATATTAATAACGTAATTGCAATAAGTAAATAAGTACAATTATCAAGGAGTTATAAATAAAACGAAAAATCTTATATTTATCAATACAAAAAGCTGCGTATTTCCTACAAAAATTATTGTGATTTACATAAATAATAAAAACAAGCCAAATCGGTAGTCATCTATAACAATCAATTCATTTGACGCACCGGCACAGACAATAAATTATAAAAATCTGCTATCAGTCGAGCATGCGTCAGATGAGGCTTTTAGAGTTCCGTAATCATTTTAGAAACTCTTAAAATTACAGGTTTTTTAACCGACTTCAAAAAAAGGTGTTCTCAATCCATAGGTATGTTTTTTTTTTATTGTGTGCTCTTAACTACTTATGTTACTCGATTTCTCCGCAGATTGTCAGCCGATTTTAATGATAGGACTAGAAGTAACCTAAGCAGACATGTACATTGTACAATGTAAGCAGTGCTTTGTTCCGATTTGATGAGCAAAGTAGTCAGTGAAATTACTGGGCTTATGATAGGTACTTAATAACTAATGTCTCAGGGTAACGAGCAAAATTAGAACTTTACAACACAAAGGCCTGCGCGGCACTGCAATAATATTAATAATAATAATATTTTTTTATGGTTTGGTGTTATGCTTACCATCAGGCAAACAACTCGCTCGTCTCGTTAACCAATAATTGTATAAAAAACTTTATAGAAACCTTTCGCTAAACTAAAAATAGGGGCAAGAAAAACCTTAAACCATGTCGTCTGCTGGAATGTCTATAGCCGTTTACTTCTTTTTAACTTTTTAAAATATTCAAATCGAATCACCCAAATTAAGTAGCCATAAACGGCATCAGCTTCCAAATTTGAATATTTCATTCGTGCCAGTGCGAGCGCGCGCTTGATTTGTGTGTAGAATGTGTGTATGTGTGTTTGGGGGCTTATATTAGTGTGCATGAGACAGTGATGTGCTTTATCGATAACATCAGCGTATAATTAGACAATTACATACAATTAATTGAAAAAAGTAAGAGTTGGTTGAATTGCTATCAGTGGTGGTTAATTAACGATTGTTTTTGCTGGTGGTTTTTAAGTTTTTGTTTGTTTTCTTGATGTGTTGTGGGACAAAGGAATGATAGAAGCCTAATTAATTTCGTCTTCTCAAGGATCTCACTTACACTTACTTGAAGTATATATATTTCAGCAACAATGCTGAAATTTTAATCCAAGCCGAAATGTTAATCTCCAGTTATCGTATATTATCAGTATAGCTTTGTACCTATTAGAAACAAAAACGTAGGTGCGTTATTGTTTGACCACTGTGAGGTCTCAAAGTCTCAACTCTCAAGTGACTATTGCATTGAGTAAATAAGTGCTACTATCTGACAGTTTTGAATAGGAAGGTAAAGATTATGAAATTACATGCCATATTTTCAATATCTGACACATGAATAAACGCTTAATCACATGAATTATATAGTTACGAGCTATAAATCAGTAATTGCATTGCTTTAGAAATACACAAACGAAAAAATAGGTCAGCTAGTGACACCTACAAAATAAAAGATGTTACGATTCCGTATTTATCGATATCGATAAATCTGACTCAAAAACCTCCCACCACAACACCTTTTGTCGCAGCTCGCCGCGCGTTGATAAGAAAACATTTTAAATTAGTAGAAGAAGAGAAAAAATATTATAAATTTTTATTTTTTATTTGTATTTTATCACGAACACAAAACGGGTAGCCGCTACCAACCGAACCGATATAAATTATATCATTTTTCATTGCGACAACCCTAACGGACGTAAAAAATGACGTTCCATTCAGCTCCAAGTTTGAAAGTTTTGCCGCGTTTTTTATTCGTTTCCGGACGACGGGATTCCTTATTTGAACTTTGATTTTCGATATTTTTTGAACAAGTGGTGCACACTGCCTGCTTTTTGGCTATCGTAGTATTTTCTTTCCTTAACAGCCAGTAACGTACATCTTACTTTTTAATAAGACAGGTAAAGTTTAGAAGAAGGATATGAATATGACCTTTCGGCTTTTTTATGTTATTCGATTGTAGAACGTTACTGACCGTCGCTTTTGTAATAATTTAGGAATTTATAATTGTGACGTTGAAAAAGAACTATAAATATTTTTTTAAGTTCATTGATGATTCCAAATGGGCTTGGGACATCGAAATGTTGGGATTTTTAGGGTGAGATCCGATGTTAGCTTTTCACCTATTTGAAATAGATACATATTTGATATTTATTGTGAGCGATTTAAGACAAACGCTAAAGTAAATACTGAGCATACACCGGAAGCGACGATGGCTGTGGTGTCGCCCACCGATCTTCAGATCGTTAATTTAAAAATTACTAAGGGCACGTTAGACGCAATGCATAGGACTCTAAGAACTACATAACAGTCCACGTACTTGACGCTCAGTACATTATGTAATGTTATTATTGTATAGTATTATGTACAGCCGCGGTAGCCAGCACCTACGCGGCCGTACTTACAGACGGAATTATCCGAGACCACCGACACTCACGGCGCCCGGGAACGGCTCTGTGTTGATGCGGCAAAATAATATGGGAGAATCAAGAAGCCCGTTTGTCGGAAAATGGTCACACCGACTGGACCGAAACATCATGCTGCGTCCCGAAATACCAACGACGCAGCTGTGTCACACCCGGGGCTTTACCTCTTAACAAAAACGTGTTCGTTCCTTCCAGTCCAAGACCAGCGACCGCTGGTTTTAATCGGTTTGGAATCGAAAACGAACACGATTGTTGTTAGCCGGTAAGGCAGCCGTCCCACCTCAACTACACCATTAAGGCTGATATTCAGAGACGAATCTAAGCGTGGACTCACGCTTCCATACGTCAAAATTCTATACAGTTTTGACATATGGAAGCCAAAGTCTACGCTTAGAATCGTCTCTGAATCTAAGCCTAAGACCGATGATGTGGTGGAGTGCATCAGGCTGAAAATCAAGCTCTACTTAAATATGCTTTTTATCACTTTTATCCTGGAGCTTAGGGTCTTAGCTCTAGCGGTCTCCACCCCCGGATAGCCAGTTAAGGCAAGACGGGGATCAGGGCTCTCTTTTAGGCCCAGGGTGTCGAGGTACATGGTGTCGCCACTCACCGTCATGACGGTTCGCCACAAAGCCGTCCCTGTGTATAGTTATTATTTAAATTTGCTCTCGGGTCTTTGTCTGGATCTTTGATATGCGTTAATGACCTGCCAATTTGACCTAACTATAAAAATATTAAGATTTTCCCTACACCACTCATTCATAAGACCACCTTCCAAACTTTCCTAACTTCCTGCCCCATTAAGGGGCATAAAATCCTCGGCGTTCCTCCAGCGGCCGCCATAAGGATAAATAGCCACAAATATCATAAATTTATTCTCGCAGCACGCATTGAAAACTAAAAAAATCCCGTATTTAACATATATCTCGGTTTTGTTACGCGCCGACGATACGTGGACGGTATAGTTGTATGGATATGACTTGTAAGTACAGCTTTTTTTAAAACAATATTCTCTCTCCTACAGATATGTGGTCCGTACACGTCTTGTTACATTAGGTCATAGATTCGGATAAGCTTTTTTGTGGAATAATTTAATTTTCCAGACTAGATTTTATAAAATACGTAACCGGTACTGTTATTGTAATCTTGTGGTCACCTTTCAGCTCCATCATCAGGACCCTGGACATCATCTAGGATCAGATAACTTGTAAAGACAAATCAAACAAGCCCTAACTCAATGGAGTTACGTCGTTTCGTTACAGAGTTCCTGCAGCCACCTTCCGGCTCTATCATCAGACAAGCTCTGTAACATCATTATATTGCATTGCCATTCAATTTATATGCTTATATATGTAAAATTTTGACTCAATCGGACACCGGGAAGTGGGTCAAATTTAGCTTGCAAGATTTGACATAAACACATATTGCAAGTTAAATAAAGGCTTGTAAAAAATAATGGTTAGGAAGAACAACCCGTCAATTATTAAAGAAGAAAAAAACAATAGCCAGCTGCGCGATAAAAACTGAAAAGAAATGGTACTAGTCTATTTCACTCCCACTATTCAAACAATTTACGCCTTATTCAATGAAGACGGAGAAAGAATTTCACTTTGTTCCATAATAAGTAAGCGTTTGACGACTATAGAAACTACTATCTACTAATAAAATAGGTACTAGTGGTAAGGTACACCCCTGAGTGCTATAAGTTACTTTTTATTCCGATTCCATGCATGCGAAGCCGCTGGCAGAAGCTAGTAGAATGATCCGAATTCATATCTTTAACACGGTTTTGTCAAAAAATGCATGTAGCATGTGCATTATGCATGTAGTCAACACCTTAAATTATAATAGCATTACAATAATGCTCTTGAATGTTCTGTGTGATTATTGTGATGTATATTATGTTGGTGTTCTTCTTAATAAATGTATAAATAAAAAATCTGCTGTTTCCCATTTTAAAATTTCAATGCCACAATCACAACAAAAATCCGTTTGATGTCTTATCCACATTACGACTTCGTTCATTAGACGGACAAAACCAATGACATTTACCATCATTGCCTTCCATAACAAAAAGCAATCAACGTCAAAATCGACACACCAATTTAATACTTATGTCATGGTCATAAGCATCAAAATGTACTGCCAAGAATTGTCTTAATAAAGCCTTTCTGCCGGGTGTGAAACTTATGACATTTGGAAATGTTACCGAGTTCGATTTTCAAATTTGAATTTTTGAATATCGAGCTGTCCCCTCGGATCGCGTATTGAATGGACCATTATGGGACGGGAGTTGTTAACCGGGTGTTAGCTTTAACTGGCGGTTACAAAACTAATGTCGGTCAGTTTGAAATTAGAAATTTAGGATACAAGTACATAATCCTAGAAAAATATTTTGATGAAACAATTAACATGCCACCTTTTCTAGTAAATTATTATTTGTTGCCAGTTGCAACCCTGGATAAAAGTTTAATTGTTTTACGACAATTATCACGTTGTTATTTATATAGAATCTTAACGCATTTTTCCTTGACTCTTTGTTTTTAATATGTAGTAGGTTCAGACAATACAATCATAATTAAAAACCAATTATTTACGTTAGTTAAACATTATACAATAGGTACGTTTAATACTGTACATTTTTAATCTGTAACTGTGGCAACTTTATGTAGAAGCAAGATGGCTAAGTGTTAGGCTTGGTTTTTTTGCCAACCCTATTCTAGTTTCAAGACCTTCGACCATAACGTTTTTAAAGATCAAGTGAGATAACATTAAAAATACAATCGGTAATCGTAATTAATATTTGACCGTTATCTCATCTGATCTAAGTGACGATATGAGGGTAGGACTCAGGGTCATTCAACAGAATAAAAACAGATTCACCATCCTCAACCACGATCAGGCGAAATTCTAGCCAATCAAGTATAAAAAGCTCTAGAAATTTCTTAATAACAATTTCTTGGATTAGAGGATTCAATTGGCAGATTAGTAGAAGGTCGGCTCACAGCTCGGATTACGGATTTGGTTCCCGTTACGGGACAAATATTTAAGCAAAGGTAGTGACGCTTACAATTTTTTAGGTATTTAAATATCTGTGAACTAAGATACTCATAGTTCTTTATGAAATTTTAATGTACTTAATTGTATCTTATGTTTAAATTCCTTATTTCGACAAGCTGCGCCTATTTGTTTTACCGTGATTGGTTTACGAAACCTTTTTTGTACTTGAAAGGTTAGCCTTCAAATTCAAACCTTTTTATTCGCATGCATACCAGGAGGGCACTCATGAAAGTTAAATTACTGATAGAGTAAAATAAGGTAGACGTTCCAAGTAGGTATTGACCTACTTTTTTAAAACTTTGGTATTGACCGATCAAGAAGAGGGGCAAGAAACGCGTTTGCATTCCTTTGAAAAAAGTTTTTATGAGATGTCTTGGCGTGTACGGAGTATTGTTCTCATCTATAGTTCAGCCAAATACCAGCTTGAGGTCTTGGAGACCAATGAAAGACCAGCCAAGAGGCTCATTCAAATTCAAAATGTTTTGTTCATATAGGCCTCAAGGGAGCACTCATGAAACTTGAAAGTTATTATGATTATTACGAAAGATAGTCATTGACAACGACACGCTGGTCGATGCCAGGCTCCGAAGTCTCTCGCATCAACGCAAGGTTGCTAGTCTTTCTGTCTTCTACAGGAACATTTTGGAGAGTGTGCACTGGTACTGCATGACTTGATTACCCCTTCCTCATCCTGTTTTGATTTGATTCTCATGAGAAAACGAATTGAATATGATAAAAAAATTGAGTCAACATCCCTATTTGAATGCGGTAGTCCGTAGTAGCCAGAAATCGCCCCGCTACAATGCAAACTATTACAGCACAACATTCCTTTAACCTTAATACCTGTTAGTTTTCTCTCAACATTTTACACCCCAATATTAAACACTTTCATAATAACCAAAATAATCCAATAAAACTGAGCGCTCAGGTTTATAAGTTTATAACCTATGAATATAAATTATTTTTTACTTTTTTTTTTCTCTAATCCCATAACGATATTGTGGCTCCAGAAACCAGTAGCGGGCTTTGATTTTATAGCCACTATATCAATTAGGTTGTTGAAATTATTCCGTGGAACGGAACGGGTTATGTTTTTTTTAATCTTTGGGTAAGGACTTTGTGGTCAGAGTTTTAGTTTGGGCACGAAATAGGTTGCAAGTATGTAATACCTACCGAAACCGTATATGTACGCCTATCTATACGTAATAAACCAAGAAAGTAAAACTTCCTTGACGTAAACACATTATATGTATACACCACAGATAATGTTTCCAACACGCTTTTTAATAATAGCGATACTTTAATACTTTTATATACTATTTGATAACGTCAGTAAATCTGTCGTTTGTTTATTTTCACAATACCGCGTTACCTACAAATTTTGGTCTCGTCTCAGAAATCGAACTCCTTAAGTATACGCACTAGGTACAGAAGGTACTTAAATCTATCGACCTAATCACCTAGACCACGATAGCTATGAATAACTATATTAGGCTATTCCTATTGCCTATGCATTATTAATTACGATTTTGATACGTCACGAAACTATTTCTCGTGTGATCGTGCTGGCATTTCGAATGAAATTTTATGTAGTTCATTCGACTCTCAAGCGGGAGTTCGCACGAAAAACACATGACAGCTCTAAATACTTCTACCTATTAATCAATACTTAAGTCTTTTTATATCTGGTCTTAAATGACAACATAGTGAAACCTCTCGGTGCTTTCAGTCAAATCAAATGAAATTTTTTTTATACCGTATGTGGCAAGCAGACGGCCCGCCTGATCGTAAACAGCTACCGTCGCCTAAGGATATCTGCAACACTCGGGGTATTACTGATACGTTGCCGACCTTTATAGACTCTGTCACCCTTCTTTTGAAAGCCCCATGTAGTAGCTTGTCGGAAAGACCGCAGGTGGGAGCATTTCACAATTTGCATGTCCTCGGCAAAAAAGATCGCGAGAATGTACAGTATGAGATTTCCGCTAATGCACGATTGATTGTTAAGCATCAATCACGGACCACGTGCAAACCATGAAAAATCTACGAAAATCGCCGCTTCTACGACTTCCTTCTCAAAAAAATAGTTTCACAATCACTGCGTGTTCAGTGGAAAGCCGCGGTAAATACGCAATGGTGCGCAAGTGGTGTATGTAGGAAAACAGTCGTCGCGTTGAGCCCAGGCAGGGCTTCGAAGCAGTGAAAGAGATAGAACTATCTGGCCGTATTGCTGTTCTTGTCTGTATCTTGGTTTTACTTCAAACCGTGCATGAGCGTGTATAATTATACCTCGCAATACACGCTTGTTGCAAAACTTGGTGAGACAAGCGTCGAGTTCTTCATTGACAATAAATAATCCTTCCTATCATCTCACTTACTAGAGTGAGCCACAGACAAGTACCTACGATTCCCTAACAACAAATCTGTGCCAACCGGAGCCACCTCTAAAAACTGAATTAAAAAAAACTTTTATTGTCACATTGCCAGTATCTTTGTCTTTTAAAAAGAGGATTAAACTAAGCTATCGATTTTAAGAAATGTCATTAGGAAGTGAAACTTTTTTGTTCTTATTGTGTGAACTTGCAACCATATTGTACGGTAAACAAAGCAAAAAGTGTTAGTTTTTAGAACTCTGTTCTAAAAACTAACTGTTCTGCCGCGCAGGCCTTTGTTTCAATGTTCTGAGCGGCACTGCAATTCTTATGGACCGGCGTTATGCTTGCCATCAGGCAAACGACCAGCTCGTCTCGTTACCAAATAGCATAAAAAAATGCTTATTATTTACGTATCGCTTGCTTGTTTGTTACAAGTCGATGTAACAAAAGTTGCGATGGGCAACATAGCACCTCGCACCCAAACGTAAGCAAACATACCAAGACGAAAATCAGATAGATCTAATATGTTACCTGTATTAAAAGAAGGGACGGCCTGCAACCAAAGCCTTACCTTGTTACCACAAAAAAAAAACAATTTTAGACGCGTGTTTAGCTAGACAGTATCTAAAGATAAATGTCTACAATGATTAGAAAATGTGACACTACTTAAATCAGGATTTGTGGTTGCTCATATTTAAACACGCGACTAAGGCATGTTTAGGAAATAAACACTGTTTAACACAAGTTTAAAGTGTGTTTAATTTTTTTGTGGTGATACCGTTTATTTCCACACAGAAACTGCAAGAAGACGATCACGTTGCGATACTAGGGCACGTATCTAAAAAACCTTTCCGCGCTAGGTCGAAGATCGTTTGATCCTTATCTACACCTACTATAGTAAAGCAAACTTTAATTAAACGGTATACAACATTTGAACATTCATTCATCAACTACGTTAGGTACCTAGCCTACTGACGATTTCTGCTTTTGTCAAACCAAAATCTCCGGTATAGTACTTCGAAAAGAAAACGCGCCTACTCACCTACTCATTACAAATAATGGAGAATGAGTTATCAAAATTAACATTTATTCGTAATGGTCATTTTCTTCTCGTAATAAATTCATAATGGTCTTTAAAACATTTATACCTACTAACATTTTTGGCTATTGTTACAAAATAAGAGTTGCAGCGCCAATACGAACAAAACGATATAAAACAAAAGAGTCAACAATCATCAAACAATGAGAACAGGAGTCGGGACCACCTACCTGCCTTTGTAACACCCATAAACAAGAGACTACTAATTTCGTCACCAAAAATAGATAATAACATTTTTTCTACATTTTTTACCTGAAAAATTGTTTATGGGGTAAGAGTGGGGGGCGAGGGACGCGCGGGGCGACACGGCGCGGCAGTCTCGCTCCAACCTCGCGGCTGCATGTTGCGCGCCGCCTAATCTCACAACAGAACTATATTACCGTGTTTACGGACAGTGTGTACCAACCTTACAATAGGCCTAATCCTACAACGAATTAAAAAAAACAAAATTGACATTCGAAATTGAAACATTCACAAAACTGTGTTCAGAAATCGGAACGCGTTTCTTTTTATTTTTAAATTTTAGGACTTTGAACGCGTAATTAGGAAACAGGGAGTCGGCTATATCGTGTTTTTTAATCGATAAGATAGGGAAGGAACGTTTTAGTCGTATCGTGATCGTGCTCAGTGATTGATCGCAGCGGATTATTAAAGATTTTTTAATCAATAAAGTGCCACGGTCGGGTTTTAAAACCAGTGCTCGGCGTTGGAAAGTTTGGATTTTGACATTTCGAGGTAAGTTTTTTTGAGATAAGCTATTACAGTGAATCTAAGCATTCGATTGCATCCATTTTTTTAAAGAATGTTCCGAATTATTTAAAGTTAATAGAACGGTTTTATAGACAAAGTTATGATTTAAAAACGGGTGTCATGCCTACAATAACTTAGGTCCGAAAATATTTGTTATAGGCGTAAAATCATAGTTTTATTGCAGTTAACTTCTCTTTGGTCTACCCTCTGTAAAATTTACCACTCGCATGTTTAGTTGAGTTACAAAAAAGATACTTTCAAATTCAGAAAGGGAAGAGAAAAACACTAATTTAATTAATAAAAATAACTTCTCACTAAAACCTCGATATATTTTCAGATTTTTGAGAGGTATTAAAAATATATTTATTTATAAAAAAGCTGTACAATACTTTTTTTTTGTTAATTTCTTTAAATTATATAATTAAACAATTTCTTAACATGAACAATGCCAATATAAATTGATAAAGTCTTTTTAATATTTGTTGATCGATTTTTGACAGTTAATTATAAGTTCTTTTTCTTTTTGTAACTGTAGCTAAATTATCACAAGTATATGTTTTCTTCTTGATTTCTATCGCTATCTATTTAGGCCTAGGAATATTTAATTTATAGGTAGGTTGGTTACCTTTTATAGATAAAACGTCTACCTGATAAAAATAGCTACAGTTTATTTAAAACTTATCTCTAAGTAATTGATTATAATAGTTTTCAGGCTAAATTATTTATTTATTTCCGTGTGATAAAATGTTCATAAAATGTTTTATTTTTAACATTTGTTATTAAGAAAAAATAGATTATATTCAAATGTTTTTAAAAGAAATACAATTAATTAATGGCCATAACTTAGTGGCAGGATTTAATTAAAGTTATACATATTTATGTATGTACCGAGTGTTAATATGCTAATTTTGAAGCTATATGTACTTAGGTAAATATATTAATGGTTGATTATTAAACTAGAAAGTACTTTGCTCAAGAATTGTAGTTGTAGATAAATATAATATAAAAAAAATTGTTTCAGATTATGAAAAAAATCACACACCGTTAATATCAGTCAAATTCATAAAACAATTAAAGATAAAAGGATTCAAAATTAAAATTAGAAATTACAACTTTATTGATGTCCTAATTGATAAATTAAGTAATTTTTTTAAATTTAATAAGAAATTTAGATAACTTATTGACACATCAAAATATAAATAAACTTATAAAACTAGGTACTACATAGATAATCTAAAGCTTACAGTTCGAGGACCTAAGTAACTACAACAAAAAAATACCAACTAAGTAACTCTTTGAGAGTTAATTATTATTGATGATGTAATTTTATTATTGTTTATTATTTTCATAACGCCTATCCTTTGCTTTCCTATACTTTGTTTTGCATATCGCTATCCGACCTTCATAGATTTCAAACATTTTTCATACAAATTTACTGAAAAAGCTTGTTAAAATTAAATAAAAAAACCATCACTTTTTTTAGGTACATCCTATCGTCTATTTTATTACAACACCGCGTAAATGCATTTTTTCTTTATTCGCTTTTGAATTTAACTTCAATTTTAAAAATAGATTTAAAAAATGATACATCTATTTTGTCCATAACATTATTACTTATCAGTAGAATACTAATGACTCATTATAAATTAAAACATTTTTTATTGTATAATAGGCTTTTAATACGATTTTGATAATAATAATATTAACAATTATATAACTTTTGTGTTTCATTTAAAGTTGCTAAAATTCATTTTCGTGGTGTTGTGAAATGACGAAATTCCCGGCATAATTTTGTTAGCCCTTTGGTCAAATCCGAGTCCAGTGACAATATTTCGCCAATCCAACCCCTCCATTCAATAATAATTTATACCCACGTGTGCTGAGGGTTGATACACCCAATGGATGAAGCAAGGGTGTAAAATATCCATTATAGAGATGAATTTAATCTTTCACCCCCTGATCGTTCTTTTGTTAATTTGATGATTTGACTGACATGGATTTTTGTTTGATAATGTTTTCGAATAACTATATTGTTAGCTTATTCTATATGAGCTATTTATGTTATGCCTATACTTGCTGCATGTGATTTTACTGAACGTAGAGATTCTCATATGATAGAACACGAGCATTTTCTAAAAAAGGAGCCTAAGTCACATTCCAGCCCATAAAAAACTTCTATGCAAAAACACGTCGATCTATTGGAAATGACTGCAGGAACTAGGTATGCACTTGCCGAGAAAAGTAGCGGTCACACTCCGACTGCGGCCCGTATCTAAACCTAAAGCATGATTGGTGGATAGGCATCAATCAAGGACCACGCGAAAACCATGGAAAATCCACGACCACAGCTTAACGCATATCGTACTGGTCTATGGTGGAGCTTGGTAGAAATCTAGTCCAAGATAACGAACCACGGTTAGAGGTAGTGAAAGAAACGTACCATCTCTGTCATTTCATGATATCTGTCAGTTGTCACTTTGAGCCATGGCATAGGGAGTGAAAGAGGCTGTATTGTTGTCCTTGTCTCTTTCGTGGATTTTTGATGGTTTTACATCAAGCCACGCTTGCGCGTGTATTATCGTGATCCGCTTTTGTTGCAAAACCATGGTTATTTTGACAGCAAAACGCAATATGCATAAGCGTGTATAGCCGGCCATAAACGGCACTATATAAACTCGACTCCCTCCATTTACCAGTTAAGTGTAAAAAAATTACATATTATATTAGATACTTACCTAATTAACTGTCTAAAACTCGATAAGTAAAAAAGCAGACGAATGAGTGTCACGTAATAATGTGGACCGTGTATAATAGTGTATAATCACTAAAATATCAATTTCTAGCAGACACAACTTTTGTAAAGATAATTTGAACACAAAATAACAAAAAATAAAATACGGCGAAATAAATAGGCCTAGACCAGCTTAAAATTGTTATTTTCCAAAAGCGTGTTGCTTGTTACTTAGGTATCATTAGATGTTAATCGTAATAGGTATAAAATTAATTATAGGTATAGAATTAAAGATAAATTCTTTATTTGCACTCAACATAGAAAAAAAGAATAACAAAAAATTGTTATTTGAAATTAATGCAGTATTATAAAATGCGGGTGATTTCTCCCAGACAATTAGATGGAGAGAGAATGGTATAATTAGTGAAGGACGGTATAGTGCAATGTAAAAACTCATTGAAAGTGTATTTATTTTTATTTTCTGTCATTAATTAGGATGTTGTAATGGAAGTTCTTTAATGATTTTGAGCTTCTTGAAATTGATGGATTTTATATAAACAATTATTTACTGCTTGTGATTATTAGAAAGTAAATATCTAATCTTCTCAATAGAGGTTAACAGATATCTGATTTAGCTGCTTTATTTTTATCTAAAAGTAATATAATTTTAAAGGTATTTTGGTTCTGATACATTCATTATGCGTATCACCTATAAGGAGTAGAATTCCTTGCCTGAGTCTGTTTCCTGTTCGCTATAACCTAAGGTTTTTCAAGTCACGAGTGAATAGGTATCCTCTAGGTAAGCGTGCTTCATCCCCAACCGCATCATCACTTACCAACTGAACAGGCGAGATGTAGTCAAACGCACTCCCATATATAGGTCGGTATTGTAAAAAAAATTAAAAAATCAAAGATAGAAATGAAATTAAAATAAATTAAAATTATGAAATATATGTAATGGTCAAAAGAAAGAATTTATATTATCCATAGGTACTATATTACTCTAAATATTTTAGGATAGCCCTGCAATGCGACAGCATAAATATCAAACTAAAAAAAGTTAGTGGCGCATTAAAAAAAGTAATTCAATAAAAAATCCTACTCCATTAATAACTCGACAAAAACCACGAAAAATACGAAATAATTTCTAACAATATACATTTTATACTGTTGCTTCCTGTATACATAAAATATCACAAGGGTATCGCACCCCTGGGGGCGTGGCGGGGCGGGGCACGCCTAGCGAAATTTATGGACTTTCTGCCTTACCCCCTTTTGCGTGTAGGCCGGCGATAGCCTCGAGAGCTGAGGTGAAAAATTGCCCAATGATGTTTATACAGATACTGTAGATAAAGGGAAATAATGCTGCAGATTTTTTTTACATTTTGTATACAAATAAATAAAATTGAAGTGTCTGTTTGTAATGTCAAAATCAGAGCTTCAGCCTTTCACTAAATGCATATGAAAGTATATACTTACGGTTTACTTAGTTATAACAAAAACACAATTTTTGTCTGTCTGTCCGTTCTGGCTAATCTCCGAAACGACTGGACCGATTTTGACGGCACTTTCACTGGCAGATAGCTGATATTATAAGGAGTAACTAAGGTACTTTTATAACGTGGCCGAAGCCGCGGGGCACAGTTAGTAATAATATAAACTGGTACATACCTAGTGCAAAAGTAACGGCCGGAGGAAAAATTGCATAAAACAAATTTGACAATTAACGGGATCACTAAGAGATCCAAGATTGTGATCTGATAACTCCCCTCTCTCCTCTCTATCTATTAATAGATGTAAAGCAATGCAGATGGCCAATTAATTTTATCATCAACATCTGCTACCCTTATTTCGCAGTCTGTATTTTTTTTTTAAATCTTCTTATTAACGAGACGAGCCGGTCGTTTGCCTGATGGTAAGCATAACGCCGGTCCATCAATTGCAGTGCCCATAATAATAATTGCACATTACTGCTTGGTGGCATACTACAAGCAGTGGTACCCACCCAGGCGGACGCACTCGGTAATGTTAGTCCTGCCACATAATATATTGATTGACAAATAAAAAATAAGTTTACATTTTACTAGCTGTGCCCCGTGCCTAAGTTACTCCTTGTAACATCAGCTATTTGCCAGTGAAAGTCCCGTCAAAATCAGTCCAGCCGTTGCGGAGATTATCGGGAACAAACAGACAGCCAGACAAAAATTTGAAAAATTGTTGTTTTGTTATATAGGACATAGGTTCTGTATATACTTTCATATGCATTTAGTAAAAAGCTGTTATTTTGACATTACAAACAGACACTTTAATTTTGTTTAATTGTATACATTGTATTCTCCGATTATAAGAAAAATCCACTTACTCCCTTTTACTGGCGTAACTAAATTGATAATTAACCTACATCCACTCGCCTGGATCATCATCCCTCTCATTACGCCGGATTAGGCCGAAAACACATGCTTATGCAAGTTTGCGTTTTGCTCTCAAAATAACTATGATTTTGCAACAAGCGCGGAATTCGACAGAATTCCGCGCTTGTTGCAAAATCATAGTTAGTCGCGCTTGCGCGAGTATTATGTCTAATACTCGCGCAAGCGCGGATTGATGCATAACCATCAAAAAGCCACGAAATAGACAAGAACAGCAATACAATCAGCTAGAGCTGTCTCTTTCACTCCCTGCTTGGGCTCCGTGACGACGCGACGGCTCCGCTTTACGCTACAGACATCATTTGCGCGCCACCGCGTATTTACCGCGGCTTCTGCACTGAATACGCAGTGGTTGTGAAATTTTTTTGAGTTAATATTGTAGAAGCGGCCTAAATGCACTACTCTGATTAGATTTCTACCAAGATCTATCTTAGACGGTACAATATGCGTTAAGCAGTCATCGTGGTTTTTCCGTGGTTTTCGCATGGTCCGTGATTGATGCTTATCGATCAATCGTGCATTAGGTGTATGGGCTGCCTTAGATGGAAAACGATGCAAATATCCAATTATTTACTTTTCGCTCTTTCTTTATGAAATTATAATAAGAATTATTGAATAATTTTGTGATGTATATATTTGTGTGAAGAAATAATGTACCTTTCCTAAAATAGAATCCAAATCAAATAATTTACAACTTATCCTAATTTTATTTTATTGCAACTATTCATGATCCTTGTTGGTCGAAATAATTAATTATTATTTATTTATTATTATTGAGTTAACCAAACTAATTTATTAATACAGTAACCCCCTTATTCATAAACGTTCAGTAACCTTACTATTACTAGAAACTGTTTTGTCTCGTTTTCTCACTTAACACCTTCCGTCAACGAGAAGTTGACAGAGCTTATATGCGCATATTTATATAAGTACATAAATATTTTTTATACTTTATGAAATATATTTTAAAATGTTTACCGACACTAGCGATTGTTCACACAAATATATATGTACATCACAATAATTTCGCTTCCAATAGGATTCGAACCTGCGTCTTTTGGTTATCTAGACCAGATGCCTTAACCAACTAGGCTATGGGAGCGATCGAAGTTGACTGCGAAATTCTTGAGATGTTTTCTTTCCGCCTTACAAGCTGTAGCTCCATCTAGCAAACCTCGCTTTGTAGCGATTGCCTACTCCATTGTGATACGTTACAGTACCATCAAATGGCGAGAGATTTTACTTTTTTTAAACTTTATGAAATACATTTTAAAGTGTTTACCAACACTAGCGGATTTTGTTAGTGGTAGGACTAACTCTTCTGCGAGTGTCCGTCTGGGTTGTTACCACCGCTTTGTGAGTGAAGTCTGCCGCCAAGCAGTAGTGTGCAAGCATTACTGTGTTCCGGTTTGATGAGCAGAGTAGCCAGTGAAATTACTGGGCTTATGAGACTTAATACCTAATGTCTCAGGGCAACGAGCGTACTGCAGTGCCGCGCAGGCCTTTGTGTTACTAAGTTCTGGGTGGCACTGCAATTGTTATGGGCCGGCGTTATGCTTACCATCAGGCAAATGACCAGCTCGTCTCGTTACCAAATAACATAAAAAAAAAAAAGTTCACACAAATATATAAATTTATATTACTATTTGATAATGAGACGAGCTGGACGTTTGCCTGATGGTAAGCATAACGCTGGCCCATAACAATTGCAGTGCTACTCAGAACTTTGAAACTCAAAGATATGAGGCGGCAGGATATGAGATTTACCTATTCATTTGATGTCGCAGGGATTTGTGGTACAAAGTTTTCAAAGGCAAACTTTTTTTGTTCCTCTCATTACTATGAAGTAGGTATAAAAAAGGTATTTTCTAGAAATAGACAAATTAAATTTCTACCGCATGCAGACGGAACGGCGTAACTGACATTTACCGATTATTGCGCACAATACTTGTACTATGATATATTCTATGACACAGTGATCATTAACCTGCGTGCACCCTTAAATAATCTTGGATTAGATGTAGAGCGATGCAAATGGCCAATTAAATCTGTTTGTCTGTTTGTTTGACGTTTGGAGAATGGAGGGTCGAAGCCCCCTAACGATGTGCCTAATTAGACCGTTTTCGGTGTAGTACTGATCAAAGTTATTTTTTAATAAATAAATTAAAAATATTGACAAAGCGTTGATTTTCTGTGTGATAATAAAATGTTTAAATTAATCATATAATTTAGATTGTTTTTTTTTAATAAACAATGCTAACTTTTAAATATGTTATATACTAGCTACGCCCCGTGGCTTTGCCCACGTACCTATAAGCTACTCCTTATAACATCAGCTATCTGCCTGGTGAAAGTCAGCTTAAAATCGGCACGGAGATTAGCCGGCACAAACAAACAGACAGACATAAAATTTAAAATTGTTTTTTTTGTTATAAGTACCGTATATCATTATCTATATAATGATAGGCTCTTTTTATTCAATAACTAGCTGCTGCCCCACGATTTCACCCGCTTGGGGATTTTGTATTTAATAGTTTTTATTTTTTTGCGCGGAACCCTAATTTTTTTTCTAAAATTAAAGTAGCCTACGTTGCTCCTTGTCACATCAGATATCAGACATACTTAGATAGGGTATAGACCCTATCTAAGTATGTCCTTTTCCCTATCAAACTTCACTCAGATCTTTTAATTTATATTTTTTTCTAATTACCACCGCACCAAGCCCTCTCAAACTCAGATTCACTAATAAACACAAACACCTACACTATACCAGTTTAATTACCCAACAAACAGGCTCAAGCGTTCAAAATTTAATTAATTTCCCGATAACTAGTTTCTAACATAATTTAGTTTTACAATCTGTACGGTGTTGTATACCTATATAGTTCGTTACAACTGGTAGGTATATGGTTTTATTGGGTTTTCACCGCTGAATTTTTATGACAGCTTAATTTGTACTTGTTTAATTTGTAGTAAGACACGTGTTTCATAATACCGTAAAACGGGGCGACTTTCAAATTACGGGGCGTCTTTGATGATTACTACAATTTTTACTTTTTTATTTCGTATTTCACTAGTTTCGACACGCAGATTGTTAAGTTTTTTGGGTTGGCTGCACTGACAGTTCTGCCATCTTTTCCCAAGAGCTGTGCGCGCTGTTGTTGTCAAACAGCCGGTAAAAATTTTTTAAACTTAGTATAAAATTCAGATAAATTTTGTGACCTGCATTTGGGGATACTATAAGAATCAGTCGAGAATACAGGGGCAATCAAAGTGACCCCTTTTTCAATATAAAGTTAATTGGCCACATTCCAGTTTTTTACTCTGAAAGTATAAGTCCTAAATTTTTTTTACTGTTGTATTTAAATCTGATTATCAAGTCGTCATTATGGTATTTATTTCATAATTTTAACTTTGAAAATAAAGTAGTGAGACGCGTTTTAATTTTAAAATTAATCAAACTAACCCCGTTTTACGGTACTTTTAAAAAAAATAGTATTTGTTTGTAACGAACTAGGTTTCGATTCGATATGCGACCCTTAAAGGGGGTCAAACAGAATATTACAGTTTGAATGGAAACAGTTTTTTTATGTGATCCATGCTTTCATATTGTTTGTTGGTTTGTCCTTCATTCACGCAGCAACAGAGCTAGGAATCGACGTGATTTTTGGCATAGATTTAGTTTCTGAATCGGAGAGTAACATAGCCTACTTTTTATCCCGGAAAAATGCTTGGTCCTTGTGGGAACGCGGGTGAAACCGCGGGCAGAAGCTAGTAATCTATAGATATACCGTAGATAATAGGTAAAGTGGCTTCCTGATTACATATCAGTGAATAGATATAGAATTGGTTTTGTTTATTACAAATTTGAAAATTACCTCGTTTTGCTTATCAATTAAAATTAAATGCCGGCTGATATCTAAATTCTTAATATAACACTTACCTATAGTACTCGTAATTGCAACTTAAACTGCATTTTATTGATATAATTAAAAGCTAATTATTACATTTCTCTATAAATTTTCTAAATTAAACAGATTTAAATTTTACATCAAACTTAAAAAAATAAATCAAAGTGCTTTCTTTCATTTTGTTTTTATACTAAAATCCCAAATCTTCTTCCTACCCATGTTCCTTTTTACATGGGGTTGGCGCACAACAGAACCTGCACCTCATCTATTCCCGTGAGTGCTGTAAGAGACGACTGTAAGGGGCACCTTAGACGCTCAAGCAAACGTACGTTGGCGGGTATATTGATGATCACAGTAGATTATAGTCCTGAGCGAGAAGAATGCTGCTGTCTCTATTCACTTAATATTCTAAGGGGCAGCTTAGGCTCTCAAGCAAACGTATACTGTGATCATCAATACACCTGCCAAGCGTGGTGGGTGATCATGGCAATCCCCATATTTGTCATTATAGGGGAGACCTCCGTTCAACAGTGGACATCTTCCGGCAGAGGGTGATAATTATGATGATTATAATTTTATAGCCGATTTATATAATATTTAGACAACACAGATTTTTTATACTATTTGATAACGAGAAGAGGTAGTCGTTTGCCTGATGGTAAGCATAATGCCGGCCTATAACAATTGCAGTGCCACTCAGAACTTTGAAACACAAAAGCCTTTGCGGCACTGCAGTGTGCTCGTTACCCTGAGACATTAGGTATTAAGTCTCATAAGCCCAGTAATTTCACTGGCTACTCGAGCAGTGATCAAACCAGAACACAGTAATGCTTGCACATTACTGCTTGACGGCAAACTTCACGAGCACAGCGTTATTTACTAAAAACACTTCAAAATCACATTCTGCATTGTATTGGCTAATAAAGTTATTCAAAACTTTTTAAACATTTTAACGCTTACGCCATTTTGAGTTGAAGCTATCAAATAACTTCAAGTCTCAGGTTCAATCTTAAAAAAGGGGGCATTTTGTGGCGTCTTGCAGCCATAAAACTAAGGAATAAATACATTTTCTACCCCAAAATTACAGTGAGGCAGAATATTAATGATATAATTACAGCCGTGGTCTAGAGGGGCGATAAGGCTGCACTACACACAAGCGTTTAAGCTCCGTTGCACAGTACGACACGCCACGCCATCAGAGAAAGTATAATATGACGGCTTGTAAGCATGCAAGCATTGCCAGCTAGGGTCGTTCATCATCATCAGCTGGAAGACGTCCGCTGCTGGACATAGGCCTCCCGCATGTTACGGGGGAGGGAGTCTGCCATAATTTTTATTTATTTATTCATTACTAGCTGCTGCACGCGGTTTAACCCGTGGAGATATTGCATTTCATGGGTTTTATTATTTTGCGTGGAACCCTAATTCTTTTTCTAAAATTAAAGTAGCTTCAGTTACTCCTTGTAACAGCTATCTGCCAGTGAAAGTCGCGTCAAAATCGGTCCAGCCGTTTCGGAGATTACCCGGAATAAACAGACAGACAGACAAAATGGTGGATGGTGTCATTTAAATTACTAAAGGAAGATAAAAAAAAATTGGATTCGGGAAACTTTTGATCATTGTGGAAATGATATATTTTTCGTGAATTTAATTTTTATTGTGTTAATGTGATGTTCTTAAACCTGTATAACGATAGTAATTATGTATTTTGCTTTTTATGCAACATCCCAATTTAGTAGCACCTACCTTTTTTTTTTTTTTTTTTTTATTTGGTAACTAGACGAGCTGGACGTTTGCCTGATGGTAAGCATAACGCCGGCCCATAACAATTGCATTGCCACCCAGAACTTTGAAACACAAAGGCCTGCGCGGCACTGCTGTACGCTCGTTACCCTGAGACATTAGGTATTAAGTCTCATAAGCCCGTATAATTTCACTGGATACTCTGCTCATCAAACCGGAACACAGTAATGCTTGCACACTACTGCTTGGCGGCAGACTTCACGAGCAAAGCGGTGGTAACAACCCAGACGGACACTCGCAGAAGAGTTAGTCCTCCCACTAACAACTAACCCTACGTAGATATATATACCTAGGTCAGAGTTCATCATGATATGAACAACGTTAACGTGATCGATAGAAGTCAAACGCTCATCTATCGAGAATAAAAAATAGCTTAAACATAGAAACCTATAAAACCACTAATATTTATTCAAGTACTGTACAACTGTTATTTCCATCTAGAGCAGAAAACAGGAAAATATTTTTATGACTATAATATAACGTCAAAATGTCAAATGAATTAACGTTAACGTATATAAACTTATTTCGTTTTAATTAGATTAACAGTACTTATGATAAAAGTTTAGTTGTGCTTAGAAATTTTATTAGAATATATATATTTTTTACTTATTTTATGAGTGTTTTTACGACATGTCACCTTGTCGCTGTGAATGAAAGTGAGGTTTTTAGAATGTTTCTAGAACGAAGAATAGTTCTACTTTTTTCTGAATATGTAAGTGCGATAGCTCCGTGGTTAAGTAGGTAGTCCTGCCTGCTAAATGAGTCCAGGGTTTGATCCCCGTTAGGGGGAAACTTGGTGAGAATAAAGTTTGTTCTCTGGTCTTGGATGTTTGTATGTATAGGTACCTACGTATCGAAAATATAAAATGTTTTCATAATACAAAATACCTACGTTATTTAGGTCCATACATTTCTCAATCTGAAAGTGTATATGTATTATGGGACTTAATGCTAAGTAGCTGGTAGAATTAGGCTTTTTCTACCAGTTATAAAATAGCCATAGAAGTAAAATTAGTAGAACCACAGACAAGCGGCGTGTGCAAGCAGCGCACTGACGCCATAAACAAAACAAGCGTCCCGCGGCCGCCTCCCTTCCCACCCGTGCAGTGTTGCTATGACCGTCATTATTTATCCGTTTTTGGGGTACACATTAAATAAGATATTAAATTGTTATTCAAAATATTTTTAGATTAAAAGCTCGGCTGGACCACGTAAGTGAATCCGGTTAAATAGACATAAATATTTTCCAAAATATTCTCAAAACTTTTATCTTAACGTAGTTAAAATCACAAGAAAATGTATTTTTTTTTAATTTCCCGCTACTCTCGTACCTTTCTTAAACTATGTTTTGTCTCTTTCGATTCAGTTTAAAATAGTCAAAAAGCAACAAAACAAACGTAGTTTAACTATATTTATTTATAACATAATTTAATTATTTTATAATATTTTTTTAAATAATTATATCCTATTATAGATATCATATTGGAATGAAAAAACAATTTATTACAGAAACAAATTATCATAGAAAGGCAGGTATGATATATATATATATATATATATATATATTATATGATATGACTAGCTGCTGCCCGCGGTTTCACCCGCGCGGAGATATTGGATTTCATGGTTTTTAATTTTTTGCGCAGAACCCTAATTCTTTTCCTGAAATAAAAATAGCCTAAGTAACTCCTTGTACCATCAGCTATCTGCCAGTGAAAGTCCCATCAAAATCGGCCCAGCTGTTTCGCAGATTACCCGGAACAAACAGACAGACCAAAATTTTAAAAATGGGTGTTTAGTTATTTGTATCGTATATACGTTCATATGCATTTGGTAAAAAACTGTTATTTTGATATTACAAACAGACACTTTAATTTTATTTATTTGTATATATATTGTACAATCGACACAGAAAAACATAGGACTGAGTGAAGTTTGGCTAAATACTCTTTGGCCAGTTCTATTCTTATTTTAATCGCATTGTAGATTATATTATGTCTATCGTTTAACTAATTATTTGAATAAATACCATCGCCTTGTATTATCTGTGAAAGGACGGTGCTGGCGTAAATCGCATTGTGTACATTTTTTTGCACGATGTGTCATTCATTCAAACGATTGTCAATAGACGGGAAAGTGGGAAACCTAATTGAATTTAATGGCAACCCAACGCCTCTGTTTGTTGTCTCCGGTTTTGAATATAAATATTTGCATAAAAACACATCAAAGTGAGAAATATGTGATACGTACTTGTGGAAATGTATTATTTTGTCTTTCTCTTTAACCCTCGTGTTATTTCGGCAGAATTTAATCGCACAACTCGTCATATTTTCTCAATATCCGTTTCGTGTAGTGACGTGTGCGGCGCTGTCAGCACTGACTGACGTAAATGGAGTTAGTGTGAGTCCTCACTCCTTTATTGTAGCATCATGGTTTATGCCCGTATTGTCTATCTGCTAAGGTTTATAATCAAAGAAAATAGCAAATAAAAGTTAAAAAACAAAAACGTAGAAATTATAAGTGCTTTAAAAAAGCGATAAACCGACTTCAGTGACAAACTACTGAACCGATTTTGATGAAATTTCTATGAGACCAATCTGAAAGTATATCCTTTCAAATAAAAAAAAACCAAATCTGTTTATAAATGACGGAGATCTGAGGTAACAAACTTAAAAAAATACACATCGAAGTGACAACCCTCTCCATTTTTGGAAGTCGGTTAAAAATATTAATAAACGTAAACAAAATGTAGGTACCTAGGTACTACTAGTAACTACTAACTTCTGAAGTATCTACTACTACGGGAGCCGTGAATAAATATAAACAGACCACGTAACTACCTCATGTAGACATTATCAATAATAAAAACAATTTTGTAATTAGATTAAAAATCATCAATCGAGATACTTATCAGTATCCTGACATGTCGATTTATCGATAAAATCGTAACGAATAAATACCTTTATCAATTAAAATAATTATCAATGTAATTTATCATAGAATTTCTGCAGTAATTTAGATAAATAAAATCAGAGTGATAAGTTTTTTTATTTATTAAAGAATAACAAGCGTAAGTCCGCAATATTGTCAGATTATATGTAATTTTGAGGAATTTAGATTAATAACTAGTATTTGTTTCAGATGTTTCTTTAAGTAGTTGTAATCTTCTGATTATTTGATTATTACACTCTTCTTGTAGTAAAAGAGTGAGAGATAATTTTTTTCAGTTTATGAATGAATTAATTTGTTGCCAATTAAATTTTTGCAAAGTCGTAACCAGTCAAGTGGAAAAGTAGCTATCAACTGTACAGTGTACAGTCAGCTCCAATAATATATGTACACTTTCATATTTTCAAATGTGTAAATGGTTTCGCGAAAATATTTTTATGTTACGGAAT
The DNA here is from genome assembly GCA_907269065.1 of Crocallis elinguaria. Classification (NCBI taxonomy): domain Eukaryota; kingdom Metazoa; phylum Arthropoda; class Insecta; order Lepidoptera; family Geometridae; genus Crocallis; species Crocallis elinguaria. The sequence continues at coordinate 16,256,780 of OU026073.1, forward strand.
ACGTACCTAAGTAATTCTGAAATGTAATTTAGTTAGGTTCACTTATATTTGCAAAATAATTTCGTTGCATACATTTGAAAATCTGAAACAACCGATTTTATTGAAACTTTATAAGCTTAAGCAAGATACATAATTATTTAGTAGAAACAATTGTAAAATTTGTAATAAGTATAAAAAAGATTTATTCAAATATTTAAATTAACTAGCTTAATTTAATTTTATGATCAAGTACTTACTGTTTAATATTAGTGCTAAGTTATGGAAGTTTATTAATAAACAATAAAAATAATTTCATTTCAAATCATTTGAAGTATACGGAAGACTTAAAATTGCACTAATTTTGTTTTAATACTTTTAAAAATGTTTTGTAATATTTAAACCTGTGTATTCTATAGGTACGTATATAGTTTCATTAATTTCGAAGATTTTGGATTCGAAAGTTTGTATGTAAAGCCGTAACACGTAAATGCTCCTCCTTTCCCGTGGACCATCCAACTTGTTGGACTGTGTAGTTGGACCACGAGTCACGACCCCTGAACCACGAACGGGTATTCACTAATCCCACATGCATAACGTACTAACTACCTTTTAAACGTGAACGTAATCAAATATCGATTAATTTAACGTTAAAGTGGGATTGCTTCGGTCACGGACCAATTGAAGTTTCATTCATAGGTGGCGCCACAGTCATGATAAAATAATTAGTCTATGGTCATTGGAGAAAGTTATTGAAAAGGCGGTGAAAAAAGGTGGTTTAGTTGTGAGCTTGCCCGTCAATTTTTAGCGGAAAAGAAGACCAAGTTACCTCAAAAAAATAATGGTAGGTGCCTTTGTGTTACAAAGTTCTGAGTGTCATTGATGATAAAAAAAATTGTTGAATTTGGGAAACTTAAAGATCTTTAAATTTTTTTTCTTCTTCTATGAACTGTTAGTTAAAGGGACGAGCTGGTCATTTGCCTGATGGTAAGCATAACGCCGACGCTTCATTCATTCATCAACAATTCTATCTCTAAATTATATATTTTTGTGAATTTCATTTTTTTGTGTTACTGTGATCTTCTTAAAACTGTATAACGATAGAAATTATGTATTTTGTGTTTCATGCAACTTCCCAATTCCAAGGCTGGTTGGTTTATGGAACAAAGACTATTTTAACATAAATCTAAAAACGATTTTATCATCTTTCGTAACGGTCTTCACACGTTCCTTCGCGAAATTAGTTAATCTGGCAATATAATGAAAATTGAACTTCATTGTGTAGGAAGTGCAATCGATAACAGATTAGTAAAAGTTGTTTTCGCCGTCGCAAAACTGATTTCGGAGATTAGTTATCGTTTTCGGGAAAAAAGCTGTGTTTCGTTTTCGAAAATTCAACAACTACCTACTTCTAATTTTAACTTATCCAACTGTCAATTTTATCGAACACAAATTCACAACAGATCGCAAACTTCCGTGCTCGCACTGCTCCGCTAGTGAGATAGAATTCAAACACTAACTTATCGTCAGTAAAACAAATGGTATAAATAATAAACATACAAACAAACACCTTACCCCTTTATGTATTTATATAAAACTATACGTATCTATGAACGTGACTTTAGTTAGGTCTTCGGAGTAAGAATACTTATGTGAAATTAATTGATATTAAAAAAAAAAAGATGACCCCTTTCTGCTGTCCGAAGGTTACTAACTGATAACAAGAAACCTATAACTAGTAGACCAAGTAATCATTGAAAATAGGAAAAACCCAAATATTACTTCAAAACGACCACTATCTGATATTGTGTATCGTGTAATCGACTCCGATAAGTACCGAATAACTACTGGAACTGGCTTATTGTTGTGTAACCAAGTATTTAGTATCAATATACCTATTAATTACCATAGGGATGTTGACTTAATTTTTTTATGTCATTCAATGCGTTTTCTCAGGAGAATCAAATCTCTAAATCGAAAAAGCTAGAAATCGAGCGAATAAAAAAATGTATAGCAACTACTTTCGCACTAAAACGCAGTTTTTCATGTCCAAATGAACATAATCCATGTTTTAGTACAGCTTTACGGCCCGCGTAGAACCAGTGACGTCAGATGTTCTGTCCAATTTGAACGGGGCGTTTTAGCGCTAAGTAGATACTCCCGACTTTGACTGTCATTTTTGATGTTTCTAGCCTTCGATTTCCAGTTTTTTCGATATATACATTAGATTCTCATGAGAAAACGAATTTATTGACATCATAAAAAAAATGGAGGCAACATTATCCATGGGCCATAATAATCCACCATGCGGGCCCATTCCGGCTTACATTTCTTGTCTTCGTATTTGTGGTTCTTGAACATGCGGGTTTCCCCACTATGTTTTTCTTCACCGTTTTAGAGTGAGTCTGGTAAATCTGCACATAATGAAAATAAGTCATTGTTGTTAGTTTTATAAGTTTAAGAAAACATAGGAATACACCTAATACCTACTGGTTCGGCGGCAAACCTTACCAATTCTCTAAGGTATTTGACCTCACTTTCGTGATACTTCTACGCGTTAATATTCTAAGCCTGTTATGCAATTTTATTCATATTTGCGTCTGGGCAGCGAAAATTAGAGTGACAAAATATTTTCTGCTTCAAATCTGTGGGATCACCTTCTGTGTAGCTACTTATTCTAAGCCCGAATAATTCAATTTTATTTCTATCTTCACATGTACGAGTACAGTCCGCGCAATAATTGAATAACCATTGTAGAAGTTATTACTGTTCAATAATTTGTATATTTAAATGGAACCTAATTATTGGTTACAGATAATAAAAAAACCTCACAATAGTGAGGCTTTAATAAATGAGATAAGAGACGAGATTATAGTTCTATTCTACAGATTTTACAGTAAGACTTTACAGTAACTTACAGTATTTTTTTGGTTATTCTGCAATATGACAGGAAACTGTCGTATCCAATGCTGTATAGGAAAATGTCAGTACCCCTAGTGTGAGTTAACAAGTTATGTAAACTCAGCAGTTTTGGTGTCATCATCATCAGCCGGAAGACGTTCACTGCTGAACATAGGCCTCCCCCATAGAACGCCATTTGGATCGACTACTCGCCTCTTGCATCCAACGGTTCCCCGCGGTTGTGACTACGTCATCGGTCCACCTAGTGGGGGGTGGTCCTACACTACGTCTTCCGGTTCGTGGTCGCCACTCGAGAACCTTTCTTCCCCATCGGTTATCGGTTCTGCGAGTCTGCCTGTCCTGCCCACAGCCAATTCAACCTGCTTACTTTGAGAGCTATGTCAGTGACTTTCGTTCTCCTGCGGATCTCCTCGTTTCGGATTTTATCACGCAGGGAAACCCCAAGCATAGCCCTCTCCATAGCTCGTTGTGCAACTTTGAGCTTGCTGATGGGCCAACAGTTTTGGTGTAGATACTCACTAAACACAGCTCAGCACAGCTCAGACAAACTAGTTACACTTTTTTGTAGCTGACATTACTATTGTATACAAATCTCAGTACGCATTAAACCGTGGTGTAACATCTATAGGTCGTTTGTGTAAGCAGGTAGGTATAATTGGAAGGCGGCGATGACTCAGCGGGTCTCTTTGTTGGCTTGCTACTGGGTTACGTAGGTTCGAAGTTGTGTAAGAACTTGTTTGGCTTCTGGCTTGTTTGGAGATGTCATTATCGTTTGGATTTTGAATAACTTAGTGCAGTGGCACATTGGACCATCGAATGCAACCAACCAACGCGGCTATTAAAGCGACCACAAGCTGCGGATCAGAGTTTTCATACATTTTGTATGGCATTGGCCCAAACTGAGGGCCTAGTGTGAGTTTTGCAACAAGCCCAATGTCCGGCTGCACTTACTGCTTCGGGGCTGTAGATGAAAGTTGTTTGAAGCGTTGCTGGCTTTGTGATAGTGGGGTCGAAGGTTCGAATTCTACAATTCAAGTATCTAATACACCTCGCCTGGCTAGCTACCACCCTGAAGTTGAAATTTTGTCGCCAATATACCTATAGTCGTGTTCCTTGCTCCGGCAGCTGCACTTGAGAGCCAGTCCTAATCTAGATAGCGTATCCATGTACATACTACAATCACAGACCGTCTCTTAAGATCAGGCGAGATAGTTGCCACTCTAACCAAAGGGTAAGAATAAAAAAGTTCTCATGACTAAAATAAAAAAAAAATTGGCACAAAAAAAATAAAAAAGTGATCAAGTTGCCTTTCTGTATCTCTTTATTCTCATTTATTTTTATAACGACTTTTGACTTATTACGATAAGCTGTATACGGTTGTCACTGGCTTTTGGGTTTATATTGATGCATTAGTCATACAAAGTTAAGATTTGCGTAACCTAATTGCTGTTACTGTATCTACAGAATAAAATAAAATAAAAAAAAAAATCCTTTTTAATAAATGTTTATTTTCTCTCAGATAAATACTAGTCTGTTTTCTGTAAATAGGTACTACCTTGAGTTTGGTCCCTACGAATTTTTAAAAAGCATCACAATCGCCCGCCATTTTGATGTGACAGGCATAGACAATTAGCTTTTTTTATTCATCCCAACAGGCAGATGTTTCGCTACACATACAGCCAACTATGTGGCAAGCACAATAAAAATAATAATTAGTTGTACGCCCTTATTTCACCCCCTGTGGCGTACAAGGGCCACCTCTTTGTTGTAAAAAAAAAGTTTTTTCATCACCCGGTCTGTTTGGGGTAATAACGATAATTATGGTAGTTCGACCGGTTTTAGCGAGCTACTGTGTGTAAAAGATGTGTTTTGGCGTTTTTGGAAACAGCCATATTTCTGAGCTTTATATCTTATCAGAAAAATGAATGAACACTAATTTTGTTTTTCTTCAGACACTGTCTAGCTAAACAGGCGTCTAAAAGTAGTTTTTAGTGGTAGCACGGCATGAGTTTGCGATACGAACCAGACGGTTCAAAACCGGAATGGGGTGACATCGCAATAAATACAGACAAGTCGTTATCGACTTGTGATGCAAAGAGAATCGCGTGCGAAGACCCTATACTGAACGCTGTAGGTATAAACATAAACTATATCTATAGCTATATAAGTATAAACTTTAGATTCATCATCATCATCAGCCGGAAGACATTCAGTGCTGAAAATAAGTCTCACCAATATAACACCACATCCCTTGCAGAACCGACAACCGATGGGGAGGACAGGTTCTGGAACGAACCGGAAGACGTAGTGTAGGAGGCGCGGACGGCCCTCCACTAGGTGGACCGATGAACTTGTCAAAACCGCGGGGAACCGTTGGATGCAAGAGGCGAGTAGCCGACCAAGTGGCGTTCTATGAGGGAGGCCCATTTTCACTTTAGATTAAAGAATTATAATTTAGATAAGACAGCACTATAACATGAACAGACAGATGCGTGGGTTTAACAAGAACCAATAATAATCATTATAAAACATCTAGCTTTTGCCCGCGGTTTCACCCGCGTTTCCACAAGATCCGTGCATTTTTCCGGGATAATAAGTAGCCTATGTTACTTTCCGGTCCATAAACTATATATATGCCAAAAATCACGTCGATCCGTTGCTCCGCTACTGCGTGAATGAAGGACAAACCAACCAACACACTTTCGCATTTATAATATTAATTAGATAAGTTGTAAACATGATTTTTAAAAAGAAATGATTACCATATTATTTTGGAAGCAAGCTTTTTATCTAAGTCTCCATTATTAGTACCTACCTATTGTAATTCAATTAGACTTACCTATTTTAATTCTATCATAATATATTATTATGCTAAAAGAAACCACTGTTGTACCAGGTGTCCCGTCTGTCCCGTATTTGTCAGTGTCCCGTCTGGTGGGTACCTACCTACTATACCAACGCTTTGGTTATGTTGCCAAGGAGTATCTAAGTATTAATATGCAAGGAAGTTCCGGTTTGATGAACAAAGTATATAAGTAGTCAGTGAAATTACTACAGGGTAACAATCGCAATGTAGCGCCGTGCAGGCCTTTGTGTATTTCTGAGTGGGACTGCAATTGTTAGAGCCCCCATACACGAGCGCTCCAATCCACAACATTCCGATCCAACGTTCCAAAAACCGATAGACAAGTAGACGTATATACTTAGACCGTACATATTTTTTAAAGTATACTAAAAAGTTCCTAAGTAGCTAGTAATAGGTGCATATTATTATAATTGCAAGCGACCGACTGTACTGATAGATACATTCGTGACTCTTACCATTAGACGAACGACATGCTCATTACACAAATATTGCACTTCGAAGAAGATCAATCACGTACACCATATACAAAAGGTAGTCTAGGTACTAAGGCAAGTATAATCTAGCCCAAACACGTAAAGTCATCATAAACAATGATTAATAATAACGTAAACTCTTAATTATTAATAAATCTTATTTTATTATTAATAAATAATAACCCAACTCCTTCGTAATTATGTCTGCTTGGCTGAACGTGAAACGCACGCTTGCCATAAAAACACCTATTCTCCAGTCAAGTCTACTCTATGCTCGTATAAAGCCCGCCCACAACGCGCAATTTGAATTCAGAACTAGGTTTTTTATCAGCGACACAATGGCGCCACCTATTTGTTATAATCACGTACGCCGCATTCAAGTCGGCGCGAAACTGGCACGATAAATAACTTTTGTGTGTTCCATTTTCAAACCTCACGTAGAGGAAACATTAATTAAATTGTGTTCAGTATGTTGACAGCATTGTTTAATGTTGCTAGGCTATAAATCAATTCTGCAGGATGGAAAAAATTATTACCTACCTACCCCTAAAAGAAATCTACTATTTAGGATAGGTAGGTAGTTTTACCATTTTGTTATTTACCGTCATGTAATGAATGGCATTTTCTAGTGCTCACGTCTTGGCTAGCAACCATCCTCAAATTGAAAATTACTGTCCATTCTAGCCTGGAACGGTTATATAACTATCACAGTCGACTACGACAGACAGCAGTAAAAATAATGCTTATTAAAAACAGCTGTCGATAAATAAGTATACCTATACCACCTGCAAATCACATATCATAAACTCAGAAGTCACTTAACCATAACGTAAATTCTTTGTAAATTGAATATCAAGAACTACGAGGAATAGATATGGTCCCATTACCAAAATACCCACCAGAACGCTATTTTCTTCTATAATAGATTTAGCCATTTTTTACGAAGCAACGAGCTTGGTTCGAAAATATGAAATAAGTCAGTACATTCTGTATTCACAAGTACCTACCTATAATACAAGTTCCATAATTGTGAGAATTCCAAATTTAAAAGGCAGCAAATAAGAATCGGTACGCAGTACCAACCTAACAATCCCACAATTTAAACTACATTCCGTCCTGAAATAGCTGCAATAAGCCAAAAACACTTCAAAGGCATATAAATCACTTGTTTTATTTACAGTCTAGATTTCAGAGCGTAGCTTATAAATGTGTAGTTGTCTCGCTTACACGTTTAAAACTGCATCGAAGCCTTGTTAGGCGGGAGATAGACCACGCCTTGAAACACCCTCGGTTGTTGCCCTCTCGTTCTTTCGTTGTGTTTCGTCTCGCTTGGCTGTCGGGTATCGATTTTCTTCCGAGTTTTGTTTACTCGAATTCCGCTGGTGTTCGTTTCGTATGAAGATTGTAATAATGCATGTTGACTTTACAGCAGGTACCTATGTATGTATATTCGTGGGTGAAATTGAAGGGGACTGAAAAGGCAGTACTTACTTTGATTTGCAGACCTTACTTTAATATTCGTTCGTTTTATAGCCTGTCATTATAGTTTTAGTCACATCGAATCTAATACTATCAGATAAAAATAATGATTAGTTTTATGTTGATAGGTAGTGATAAAAAATAAATAAATAGATACTTATTATTTAATAATGATTATTAATGGGTTTTTTTAAAACTAGAGCATAATAGGTAATCTAATGTTTGCGTTCCAACGCAAACATTTTTGTGTTTTTAGGTGTTTTTAATCCCTTAAACATAAACACTGTTTTAGACTTTCACGGTTATTAACTAATTCACACATTATAACGGGATATTTACCGTGATTATTATTGAACGATGAGCACCCGATATTTCGACGCTGTTGCAAGCATCATGTTCACGGGAATACTGGCGAGACTGCGGGTGGTTTGTTGACAAAAATTACGAGCAGACAAATCTGTCTACCCGCTTTCTCAGTCGTTTATTACGCGCACCACCGGAACTCACTCGAAAGTCACGGCAAAACACACTCACGATATCACTATTACGTTTTTTAGAGTCATTAAAAGGCTGTGATATATTTTTAAGTAAACTAATCACCGGATTCCACGCACTGGACAATTTAAAACCATCTTCCCGATTGAAGGTTTTATGTCGAGATATTTCTATGGCTTCCTTGACCATTCTCGGTATATAATGGCGTTCAGTCGACAGAATACGTGGTTTGTGGAGCTCGATCCAGTGATTAGGACCTGAGTCTAGCAGATGTTCCGCTATAGCAGACTTATTGATATCGTTGTTCTTCACGGCCTTAATGTGCTCCTTAATGCGACATGATACAGTTCGTTTTGTCTGCCCAATATACGAACTTCCGCAACTACAGTCAACTTTATAGACTCCAGGATGTTGAAATGGTATTGTATCTTTCGGAGAACGCAGACTTTGACTGATTTTCCTGTGAGGAGTAAACACGGTTCTGATAGAGTATTTACTCAATAATCGACCTACTTTGTCCGTTACTCCTCTTAGGTATGGCAAGAAAGCTGGCTGACGTTCAACTTTTGGTATTTTCGAGTTGTTTCTCTGTCGTCTTACATGTGGGACACGTATAAGGCGGTCAATTATAACCCTACAGCCAGAGTATCACGTCAAATAACTCAAGCCATTAGGGAATGTCACGATATTATCCCCGAAGACGTGACGAAAAAACTATTAAGACCAAGGGTGCCGCAGCCGCCAAAGATATATGGATTGCCGAAGATTCATAAGAAGGATGTTCCGTTACGTCCGATTGTAAGTCAAATTGATTCCCCTTCTTATGACTTAGCAAAACATGTTGCGACTGTATTGCAACAACTCGTGGGCCACACGTCGTCGTACGTCAGGGACTCTCGCCATTTCGTAAGCCTTCTGCAGCAGATCAAGGTCGAAGTGAATGAGGTTATGGTGAGCTTTGATGTTCAATCCTTATTTACTAAAGTACCGGTGTTGGAATGTATGGAGGTTATTAAAAGGAGACTGCAAGAAAACAACATCCCGTTGGAGTATGCCAAGTTGCTTGAGCACTGTCTTTCATCTAGCTATTTCTTGTATAGAGGACAGTTCTATCTACAAATCGACGGTGTTGCTATGGGTAGCCCGGTGGCACCAGTAGTAGCAAATTTGTGGATGGAACATGTTGAAGATCTAGCTATTTCCACATGTCCGGTCCCAATTATGTACTGGAAGAGGTATGTGGATGACATCTTTTGTATTATCAAGGGAGGTGAAACGGAGGTGATGCAGTGCTTGGATCACTTAAATAACATTCACAACAACATGCAGTTTACTGAAGAAATAGAAAAAGACCGAGTTTTGGCATTCCTAGATGTAAAAGTTAGTGTAAAAAGCGATCGTACACTCAGCCACACAGTTTATAGAAAGCCAACCCACACTGACCGTTATTTAAACGCTAGCTCACACCATCACCCCTGCCATTTAAACTCCGTAGTGTCCTCACTCACCAATCGCGCTTTCGATCTGTGCGATGCTGACCATCTGGATGAGGAATTAGCCCATGTACAAGAGGTTCTATGGAGGAATGGATATAGGGTTGATGTCCCACATGTAAGACGACAGAGAAACAACTCGAAAATACCAAAAGTTGAACGTCAGCCAGCTTTCTTGCCATACCTAAGAGGAGTAACGGACAAAGTAGGTCGATTATTGAGTAAATACTCTATCAGAACCGTGTTTACTCCTCACAGGAAAATCAGTCAAAGTCTGCGTTCTCCGAAAGATACAATACCATTTCAACATCCTGGAGTCTATAAAGTTGACTGTAGTTGCGGAAGTTCGTATATTGGGCAGACAAAACGAACTGTATCATGTCGCATTAAGGAGCACATTAAGGCCGTGAAGAACAACGATATCAATAAGTCTGCTATAGCGGAACATCTGCTAGACTCAGGTCCTAATCACTGGATCGAGCTCCACAAACCACGTATTCTGTCGACTGAACGCCATTATATACCGAGAATGGTCAAGGAAGCCATAGAAATATCTCGACATAAAACCTTCAATCGGGAAGATGGTTTTAAATTGTCCAGTGCGTGGAATCCGGTGATTAGTTTACTTAAAAATATATCACAGCCTTTTAATGACTCTAAAAAACGTAATAGTGATATCGTGAGTGTGTTTTGCCGTGACTTTCGAGTGAGTTCCGGTGGTGCGCGTAATAAACGACTGAGAAAGCGGGTAGACAGATTTGTCTGCTCGTAATTTTTGTCAACAAACCACCCGCAGTCTCGCCAGTATTCCCGTGAACATGATGCTTGCAACAGCGTCGAAATATCGGGTGCTCATCGTTCAATAATAATCACGGTAAATATCCCTTAAACATAATCTTACACCGAAGTTAACAGGAGGATAATCTCCTCTAGTTAAGTTCGCTTACTAACTGTAACTTAATAAAGATAGAAGTCAACTCTACGGTAGCAAAAATTTAAAGAAAATAATTGAACTGCCAAAGTCTTGTCACTGAACTTTTTTGATATTAATTTATGTCGTAAGAAGAAACAGTTTAAAAAAGCAGCACATAAAACCACTTACTTAACCATACTCTATTGACCACCATTCCAAAACCAAACACCCCACCGGAAACGCTAAGAATGTTCCAATTAGAACTATCAATTGGCAACATTAATTTCTCCAACAATGCGGCGGCACGCGCCTGCCCAATGGGCTGACACGAGAAACGTGGGGGGACAAAAATCGAAATAATAAATTGAAAATACGAATCGTATTGATAGGTTCAGTTTGAATGGGAAGCCGTGTGGATTGCAGTGAATTGAGATTATGCCACTGATAAGTAATGATATTGAGATTAATGTTAAATTGCTTTTTGCAGTGTATGAGAGAGGCTACAGGCAGCGAGTGTCTACTACTAGAGAGTTTCTTTTTGAGCTAATTTTTTTTTGTGTATCTTGAAATAATTACATAAGATGAATAAATTGTGAACTGAACTTGAGATGTTATTTAAAACCAAAAACATGAAGAACGCTTTTAATTTTTATAAGTTAATAGATCTCTGTCTCACCTCATCTTAGATGAAGATGGGTGGTGACGCTAAACTTAGGATGGTAGGTACTGGCTCCCAAATTTTGCTTTCGGAACACACTAATAGGTGGAAGCTAGTCAGACAAGCACTATAAAATGCTCTATCACACATTTGAACCTTTGACTATATTCGAGTAACATACAGTCAAAGTGGTCAAAGTCAAAAGTGGTAGTGTCGACCTCATGTATACTGAACTATCATCGCTTCTATTACTACTCTTGTACTTACTACTTGATGCCAAGTGTCATTTAATTTATACAATTATTATTAGTGCTATACAGCTTAGGGATAAGCGTATGGGCCGGATTAACACAAGATGTTGGTTCAAATTCCGTTGGCAGTGAAATTTTTGAGACGTTTATATTTATTTATATGTAGGTCTCTAATTATTTGGAATTATTGGAATAATGAAACTAATATACATACATACATGTATCCTGAAAACATAGGTACACTCCAGTAGAGTGTATAGTAAGAAATTAACTGTAGTAACAGTGGGTGATCTTATATTTCTTGACTGTGGTAGTCAATAGAAGATATAATCCTTCAATGTTCTACTACATTGTGAATATTGTGATGCAACCTTAGCGTAGTAGTGCCTGCTAAGTTAGCGTAACATTTTATAGACCTCGCTCGGCTAACTACCATGATCAAGTCGAAAATCTCTCCAAAGAACCTATCGGCGAGTTCCAACATAACATTACAGCATGTCTCACTCTTTTAGCGTATACGCCTTCGACCACACCGACATACTCAGATCAAGTAAATGATGATTGTGATGAAGATCTAAATGCGAATCTATTGAGAAAATCATCATTATCTTCCTATCCTTATCCCACTTTGGGATCGGCACAGCATGTTTTACTCTTCCTTTGAAGATGAGAGCGGATAGATCATCTTGGAGGAAAATCTATCTAGAACAAATAAAAGAAATCGTTTATAGGTTTCATAACTTCCATGGTTTATTAAATAAAAAATGTAACAGACGGTTTCATCAACTTATCTGCAGCAAAATATAATCCAACCAGTAACTCCAAAAACTAATAACGCCAGACCTCCCACGCCCTCTTGACCGCATCTGTAACACTGTATTTGCCAACATGCGCCATTAGCGAAGCCCCCTGGGACTCCGCCCCTGTGGAGAATGCAAGTGGTAAAGAGCAACGGCGGGGAAAGTGATTTCATTGAAGTTTCGTTGAGTTTTACTTATTTTTTTGTTATAGGTATAAAACGTTTTTGTGAATATTGAATTACATAAACAACTTTTAAAGATTGATATACTTACTAGCGAATATTTACATTATTTTCGAACCCTTTGCATTATTTGTGGTCACAGGGACTGTTTTTATTAAATCATAAAGATCATGTTCTTGTTACAATTTTTATATTTAAAACAGCTGTGCCAGCGGATTTGCCCACGTAGCCCAAGTTACTCCTTGTAACCTCAGCTATCAGCCAGTGAAAGTCCTGTCAAAATTGGTCCAGCCGTTTCGGAGATTACCCGGAACAAACACACAGAAAGACAGACAAAAATTTTTAAAATGGTTGTTTTGTTGTAGGTAACGTATATACTTTCATATGTATATACAGTATATAGTAAAAAGCTGTTATTTTGATATTACAAACAAACACTTCAATTTTATTTATCTGTATAGATTGGTTTAGTGGATATAGGTACCTACTTTCTGTGTAAGTTATTGTGATCCTGAGTCTTGAGTGTTCTTGATTAGAGGTCTTTATTTTTTTCTTTGAATGCGTCGGTTTTCATTTCAGACACGCTATATTAAGACTCTTCAGTTTGTTCCAGTTATATTAGTGCAATGAATATATATATATAGGTAGGTATTAAGTCTCATAAGCCCGAGCAAAGCGGTGCGGTGGTGACAACCCAGACGGACACTAGAAGAAGACTTAGTCCTACCACTAACAAAACTTGTAAATAAAGGATTCTACTGGCAACTTCCTTATTCTAAATACGCTATACGCTATTCCCCTAATCCAAATAATCATTTATACAATCATTGCACTAGTAATGAGGGTATCCGGTTACATCCCCTGTGGGCCAACTGATTTGCTCTCGACATTTTGTCCGTGCCGATTTTACTCCCGACTCCCGGCCCACTGTGCGTCTAATTGTTTGGTGCGTTTTTGGAATCCCCTGGGATTTTGGAGCGCCTCTTTGATTCTTTTGTAGAGAAAAGTGATTGTTTTCCCTTTCTCGAAAGTTGGGTTTTTAAAATGTTTTTTATTTGCGTTTGACCACTATCTCACAAACGTTTATAAAAATGGCTCATCTGTTAAGTAATGTATGCGTTTTTAAGTATAAGCCCACTGAGCTTTTATATGTTTTTAATAAGCTGGCTTTTCTACCGAGGACATGCAGATTATGGAACGAGCTCCCACCTGCGGTTTTTCCGACAAGATACAATATGGGGCTCTTCAAAAGAAGGATGAACAGAGTCTTCAAAGGTCGGCAACGTATCTGTAATACCCCGAGTGTTGCAGATATCCATAGGCGACGGTAGCTGCTTACCATCAGGCGGGCCGTCTGCTTGCTTGCCACCTATGGCATAAAAAAAAAGGTAATTAGGTATATCGACTGATGTGAAGTGATGATGTATATGAAGTTAACAAGCAGGGCTCAAGCGCAGTTACTGAATAAAAAAAAAAACAAAAGCTTACACATCAAAGTAGACATTCAATAGTTACCAGGAGTAGATCTAATAAAAAGCTTAATACAAATTTAACAACGTATATGGGAAAAGAAACGGACAAACTGTGAAGGAAAACATCGTGAGGAAACCGGAAGAATGAAAATGAATTGAATGTTCAAGAACCACAAAATTCGAGGACATGTGACATGCACCAAGCCGCACTGGGCCTGCGTGGTGGATTATGGTACATACCTCTCTCTCTCTGAGAGAAGGCCGGTATCCCAACAGTGGGAGCGTAAGAGGCTGATAATGTAATACTTAAAATCCAATAACCTATTTTATATAGGGGTTTGTTACATATTAGCCCCGCATCCCATATAGATATTATGACAAAAACTTTAATTTCGGGCGTGATAATTGCCCACTGGGGCTGGTTTCGTCCTTTTGTGACAAATTTCTCGCTTCGGGACACACTATTAACTATTTCAATGGATTTTTTATTTTTTCTGAGTAACCATTTGTCGACACAATGTGGATCTGTCGGCTGTCGGCAGTTTTTGTGCGGTTGGAGTTCGTGATTCGTGAATGAAGGTTCGAAAGCTGTTAATGTTTAGTCTAGACGTGTTTATTTCCTACAAGTACTTTAGTATGGTACATTATATTGTAAAATGCAAACCATTATTTATTTATTTACACTATTATATTTATTTAGACTAGCTGATGCCCGCGGTTTCACCCGCGAGTTCACAGTTATTGTAATTCATGGTTTTTATCTTTTTGCGCGGAACCCTAATTATTTTTCTAAAATTAAAGTAGCTTAAGTTACTCCTTGTAACATCATCTATCTGCCAGTGAAAGTCCCGTCAAAATCGGTCCAGTCGTTTCGAGATTACCTGGAACAAACAGACAGACAGACAAACAAAAATCTTAAAAATTGTTGTTTCGTCATAGGTAGTTTTTGATATTACAAACAGACACTTCAATTTTATTTATTTGTATAGAAAAATAATAATTAGGATTCCGCGCAAAAAAATAAAAACCATGAAATCAATATCTCCGCGCGGGTAAAACCGCGAGCACCAGCTAGTCTCAGTATAAAAGCCAAGCGCACAAAATACTCGACACTGTCTTTCATATAAACTGCGCTGCAGGTGACAATATGTTCTTCTTACTTGGCAAAGAATGACTAAATGGGAAATTCAAGAACTTCCTCGGTAGAAGTGATTTGACTCATCGCAAACTGCTCGCTTTTGATGACTCAAGAATCCAAACGATTACCAATTAACTAAAAACATTCCTCGTTCCAGCGTAATTCGTTTACTTTGGCCGTAACTTTTTTTTATCTATCCTTGGTATCTAAAATATTTTCGTACACCATCAAAGTCACAACAATCAGATAACGGTAGCATTCTAATATTTATTTTCATCCCTAATTCACAAAAAAATATAATTTGTTATTGGACACGCATGTTTAGGATCCGAGAGCTTAACATGACCTATTGTCCGCTATGACAGTTTGCTTAACGTCGGCAACTCGGCATTCTATTTCTGAATGAATATTTGAAATTGGAACGTCTCTATTTCGAATTCCGAATCGGTATTTCATTGTTGCCATCAAAAAGATCTAATAATGTCGGGAGATGTTTGAATACTGTCTCTCAAACAAAATAATGTCTTGCAGCTCTAACGTACATTAAATATTTACGTTCTTCAATCGTTTTATGTAGAATAATATGTGCAAGAAAAAAAAGAAAAGTTAATGAAAAGCGTGAAAAAGGCCCTTTTCAATATACACACTTCTCTATAGCTTTAGCATAAAATTGATACTGTGGATTATTTAAATAATTATTCAGATTGACGTTGTCTCCTTATTTTTAGTCTTTGTTTTTCTCTTTCTTTGTTATTTTAATAGATTTCGTTTACAATTTTCATTTTTATCCCAAATCGATGCACTTTGTAACAACGTGCGGGGTCACCGATCTGTCACGGTGACAGCCACTGCTGCCAACTGCGCAAACAGTACGAAACATTACGTCGCGAAGGGCGCGAAATGTTTGTTTTTCTTCCACACAATAGGGTAAACGCTGGTAATGTCGTCAATGTCCCGATACTCGTCAGATTGTAAAAAAAGGCCAGTTACTTATTTCAAACAAGAGCTTAGTAAAAGATTTTTATAGCAATATATTTAAAATAATATACTTCATAATTAAAATGGCACCATTTAGTTATATCTATAATGGTGCCGGAGAAATGAGCTATCAAAGTTAGCAATTTTGAAATTTGCGTTTTTTGGGAAGTTTAGTAACTGAAAGTGTAGTCCTGCGCACCACTTTTTTTTTCAAGTTTCACAGGACCAGGAGGCCGGTTTGATAAGTGTGATATTTTAGTGAAACGCTAAAGTTAATTTTCTAACGATATAACCTATAAAATTGTGCTATTTTTATTATTAGTTTCTTATTTATGCGTATGACAGGTATTCGTACTTAAAATACCCTATCTGACCCAATACCCGTCAGTATTTATATTATTTTGACGGTAACTGGGCCATGATTAACAAAATGCGCGTAATATCGTCATTGAGTATATTTTGAACCTTATTGTGCTGTGATACGGTTTACGGTTTTATTATAAGGGGGCGGTGGCGGTCAGATTTTTATTTGAGAATATTAATTGAGGGTTCGCAAAACTATTAAATATATTACTTTTATTTTGTTTAAAGATAATTACCTCTATAATCAAGTAAGGAATTACGGTTACCGATAAGACCACCTCTATTTTTTTTTATATAAAATTATAGTTATAATAAGTACATACAATAAAAAGTTTTCAGTTTTTCTTTTTTGTATATTTTGTAGGGGCATGCGTTGCAGGTTGATATTTTGCAAACGAGGCAATACGCGCAATTTGGCGTTAGTCGTACCACCACCTTGCAACCGCGTGCCCGTACGGCAGCTCTTATTCGTATGTTTTTGTATGGCGTAGTTAAAGCAATATATGACGTAACTTCGTGCGTATGACTTTCCCTGCCCAGTAGACTGAGTACAAATATAGGACACTTAGATCGACCACTAAAATTTACATGTACTTCCCTGACCCATCATTAGTATTTTATTAAGTAAAGTAATATTTAAAGTATAGTAATGAGTAATATCAAATTATTTTATAAAATATTATATATATCAAATTACTTTATAGCTAATGATGAAAATTACTGTTTTCCATATTTATTTTTAGGTTATTTAAGTAATAAATATAATATTCAATATCATGGACGACTGCGCCGAGAGACTCGGCATAAGCTTCTGCAATGCGGGAGCACGGAAACATGTTGCAATATCGCCAAGCTTAGCCTCTCTGCTAAACGGAAGCACCACCCGAACGAGCATGAAACGTAAAACGTATAACGCGCTACCTGTGACGGAAATAGCAGACCACCAATATCGATTAAGGCACCGCTTCATGACCCGCCTAACGCAAAAATCCTAGAACGCAAAAATGGCCTAAAGGCTTTTTTGTTCAACGAAGAAAAACAGGCATTACGGAAAAAGAAAGACAACGCCAGAGCGTTCAGTTGGAATTCTGAAAATTTGGAAATTAATTTCCAAAGAAAATTTCCGAAGACAATTAGTGCGTGGTACTTTCCTAAAACGTGTTCCAGGAAATACGTGTTTTTGAAAATGCCTTACAAGTTTGTGAAAAAAATGTTTGTTATTTAGAATCTTCATTGCATGTCCAAGGATTATATGGAAGTGTTTTGTTGAAGTTTACATTTATGAGAACACTGTGAACGGCCAAAGTCAAGGAAAAATTTGTCCAAAAAAGCTGGTTTTTGAAGGCTCGTATTGAGTTGGAATCTCAAAATTTTACATTTTTGCTCCCACGGAATCCTAGATATAGAGCACATGATACCTATTTGCTCAAAACATCTAAAGAAAAATCTATTAGGACACTATAATCGCATACGAGCGTTTGTATGGAAAGTACGGCATGTAGCAGCCTCTTAATGCGGTCAAGAAACGACGATCGCACTATTCGAATGGGGTGAGAAGACTCCTTTTGCTCAGGTATCTCTCAAAACTCGCTCTAACTCAAATCTCTCAAAGCTCTCAAAACTCGGAGAGGCCGAACCAGGTACCAACGACGACAACGACGGTCAACACACCCACAAAGTGAGACTACTCTCACTTTCTCACTTTGTGGGTGTGTTGACCGTCTACACGCAATGACAGTCGAGTACGAAAAAGGCGAAGTCGCTGACCACATCGGCCGCATTAAAGCGTCCATAAATCATGAGGTGGACGTGTACGAGAACAGGAGGGAAGGCCTAAGCTTTTGCGCTGAAAACATTTGGCAGAATTGTCTCTTCGTTGACGAGTCCAGAATTAGCACTCATCCGGACAACCGACGTCTTCGTGTCTGGAGAAGACATGGGAACGCTGAAAGATAAAGAGCTGCCACCGGAACCGTTCAACAAGGCGGGAAATCGGTATCCTTTTGGGGCGGTATAATGATTGGTGCTAGAACGACGTTGATCCCGTATCATGGCTGGATGACTTGCAGCTTTGTACCAAACTATTGCTATTGATGGAATTATCAGGGCATTTAGAATAAACCATGGTCCTCGAGTCGTATTGGTTGACGATAATGCACCCAGCACATCGAGCTCAACGAATCAACGCTGCTCTGCGTGAATACGACATTACCAGGTTAGACTGGCCTGCCGGCTCGCCTGAGTTAAACCCGATAGAACACGCGTGGGATGCTGTCAAGCGAGCTGTTTGGAACCGTCAGCCACCTCCCCAGACAGTGCCAGAGATCAGGGAAGCCGTTATTCAAGAATGGGACAGGTTACCGCAAGAAATGCTGAATAACTTAATTCTCAGCATGCCAAGAAGGATTGCCGCATGTGTTCGAGCCAGGGGAGGAGTTATCTTATACTAAATAAAAACAATTTAATAATAAATGTTGATAATATTTAGTTAAATCCTCTTTTTCTTTCAATTATTTAGTAGTCAAAATTGCACTAGGACTTAAATTCAATTTTAGTTACTAAAAAATATTTTTTTTTTATTTCAACAAGTGTATCTTTTTTATAAAAAGATGTTACATAAGCAACATTCTTTTAAAAAAGTAAAATTACAAAAAAACATCTTTTGCTAGTGATCTCAAACTTTATTTGATGTGTGTATGTAAATCGGATTACAATGCAATATAATTATATCACCGAGTTGGACTGATAACACAGCCGGAAGGTAGTAACGTATAGTATTGACAACATCGTTGTTAATTTTAGTGTTAAACAAAAAAGTCTATTAACTGGTGTTAGATCCGACCACATGGGACAGAAAATAGGCTTAGAAAATAAAACTAAATCTATAGACGCTAAGATTGAAATACGAGCCCTTACAGATAATAAATTAGAAATACTAAATGAAAACATAGATTCAAGACTAGCCCTCGCGCATTTTCCACTTGAAGACCCAAATGATATCTATGCAATGTTGTCTTCAATTATTTGTAATGAATTTGGCAAAGTGTGCCCCAAGAAAACAGTAACAGTAAAGAACAGATTTCAATTTAGTGACTGGGCCACTAAGGGTATTAGAAAAAGTAGAGATGTTATGTACGAATTATACTATAAAAAATCACTCACTAATAACAAAAAATTTCACGAATATGTCAGTCAATATTCAAAGATTTTTAAACGCGTATGTATGCAAGCTAAATCCAACTACATTAGGGATAAAGTAACAAAATCTAATAATAAAATCAAAACTGTTTGGAAAATTATTAACACAGAAACTGGTAAAAATAAAAACAGAGATTGTGAATTTAAACTAAAAATTAACGATAAAGTAGTTACTGATCAACTCGATATAGCCAATGAGTTTAATAAGTTTTTTACAAACATACCATTGGAGGCTACTAAATCACTAGACTCTTCTCCAGCAAAAGCAGAAATGCTTTTGCAAAACAGCTTTTCTAAATTAATTCCGGATTTTAGTTTTCGTTACATAACAACCACTAATATCAAAAAAGC
The DNA here is from genome assembly GCA_907269065.1 of Crocallis elinguaria. Classification (NCBI taxonomy): domain Eukaryota; kingdom Metazoa; phylum Arthropoda; class Insecta; order Lepidoptera; family Geometridae; genus Crocallis; species Crocallis elinguaria. Next base: position 16,276,788 of record OU026073.1, read on the forward strand.
GTTTAAATCTATCAATATGAAAAACACCGAAGACTTGTGGGGTATATCGGTAAAAGTAATAGGATCCTTAATTGATACAATTGCGCCCTATCTAGTCATTATTTTTAATCTTTCTATAGATCAGGGTGTCTTTCCTGATCTAATGAAACACAGTAAAGTCACCCCTATTTTTAAATCTGGTTGTAAGGACACCCCCTCTAACTATAGACCAGTTTCTGTACTTCCAGCTCTTAGCAAAATCTTTGAAAAAATTATATTAGAACAGTTACTTTCACATTTCAACGAGTATAGAATATTGCACGGTCACCAGTTTGGTTTCACGAAAGGCAGATCAACAGTCGATGCCGGAGCTAAACTGATGTCCCACATCTTTGAAGCTTGGGAGAGTTCACAGGATGCTATTGGAGTATTCTGTGACCTCTCCAAAGCATTTGATTGTGTGGACCACAGAACGCTTATTAAAAAAATGCATCATTACGGCGTGCGTGGGACAGCTCTTGATCTTGTAAATTCTTACTTGACGGGTAGACAGCAGAAGGTTGGCATCGATAGAGTAACATCTTGTGGTTCTTCAGTGAAGATAGGCGTGCCGCAGGGATCAATACTGGGCCCCTTTCTCTTTCTAGTATATATAAATGACTTACCCTTTATGACAGACCATATAGCATTGGACATAGTTTTGTTTGCTGATGATACTTCACTCATTTTTAAAACTGATAGGAAAGACAGTGAACTAAAGGAATTAAATGATAACCTTGACAAAATCTCAGAATGGTTTGCTGCTAATAATCTACTACTTAACGCTAGTAAAACTAAATGTATTAAATTTTCACTTCCCAACGTACCACACGTGGAATCTAAAGTGGAATTGGAAGGCAGCAAACTTGACCTGGTGAATAACACTGTATTCTTAGGATTAACTATTGACTCCAAAATGCAGTGGGGTCCTCACATCAATGCCCTATCGGGTCGTTTGAGTTCCGCTGCATTTGCAGTACGTAAAATTAGGCAGCTGACTGATGTGGCGACGGCAAGGTTGGTATATTTTGCATATTTTCATAGTTTGATGTCTTATGGCGTCCTACTTTGGGGATCTGCTGCCGATATAGATACCATTTTCATATTACAAAAGAGAGCAGTACGCGCCATCTATGACATGGGTCCACGCGAATCTCTAAGAGACTTTTTTAAAGAAATAGGTATTCTAACCCTGCCTTCGCTATACATTTTGGAAAATATAATGTATGTACGGAAGAATATTACTAAATTTAACTTAAAAAGTGATGTACATGAGTTAAATACTAGAAGTAAACATAAAATTGTTGTACCCGGGTTCAGATTAAGTAAAACTAACAAATCGTTCCTGGCAAATGGTGTCAGATTCTACAACAAAATTCCTAAAGTATTAACTGAATTACCACAAGGAAAGTTTAAACGTATAGTCAAGAGTGTATTAATTAAAAAAGCGTATTATAAAATTAAGGATTATGTAGATGACAAGGATGCATGGAGCCAAACAGCTCAGGAGCCTCCTGGCGACTACTAAACTTTAAATTGTTAGTTGTTAGCATTAGAATCATTGTAAAAAACTACTTTTTTTAAAAAGAATGCCGTGACGAGTTTCTTGCCCTTCTTCTTGCTCGGCCTATACCAATTTGGAACGGGCACGGTGGGTTTCTGGAAGATTCGTTGACTTTGAGCACGGATTGGGTCTGTTGTTGTCTTTGTCATTTATTATGTTCTGATAAAGACAGCATTAGTTTTAGTCTGTGATTCGGGTAGATGAATGTTGCAGAGGCCGGCTGTTAGAGTCATTTTAACTTTCATAAGTGCTCCTTTGGGGCCTATTTGAATAAAGACTTTTGAATTTGAATTTGAATTATAGTAACGTTGTAACGTAATGACATAACCCCATTGAGTATTTACAAGAATCAAACGACCCTTAAGCGATATTTAGGATGCCGATGATGGAGCCGGAAGGTGGCTACGAGACTACAGAACCCATTACGTATTTTACAAAAAGCTTTTCTGGAATAATATATTTGAATATTTATTTATATTTTTTCACAAAAAAACTTGTTAATACAAAAACAGCTTGATTAAATTGGTTTCATTTGGTGCAATAAATAATATTCTTTAATCTTTTTTTGTCCCAGGCATTTGACGCGTTTGCTTATTCTGGGTATATTTTTGCCCTATATTTTTAATTTGAGGGTTATATCGCCAAAAAAACAATTTAATAATGAACCTTAATACCAAGGTTACAGAGTTCAAAATAGTGGTAAAAATTGACGAGTTCTGGGACAATTTGACGAAAATTAGGACAAATGTGACGGATACTGGTACAATTAACTTATTTTTCAGTTTTTCAATTATTTTAATAACTTGTGGTTTTTTTATCGTACTAAAAATATATTTACCGAAAAGAGTTATAAATAAGTAATCACGTCAAAAAATTTGATATTTCTAAGTTAACAAACAGAGACGAGGCAAAGCTGCAAAGACAGCTAAATTCAGAAACTGACGAGTAATGGGACGTTTACCCTATGCGGCATGTTTACTTTGAGATATTATTTATTGCTTGCATTGTGACAAATAGATTTTTGGCGTTATTAATACTGTTAGGGGCGCGAGTGTTAATAGCACACTTTATTGTTACTATTTCGTATATTTTTTGAACATACTATTGAGTAACGAGACAAGCGGGTCATTTGCCTGATGGCAAACATAGTGCCAGCCCATAACAATTGCAGTGCCACGCAGAACGTTGAAACGCGAATTGCGCGCGGCACTGCAGTGCGCTTGTTAGACTTATAAGCCCAGTAATTTCACTGACTACTTTACTCATAACACTAATACAATGCTAAATGATGCATTAAACAAATAATATTTTGTAGGAACCATTCATATATGAATCATTCGCATGCAGAAGCAGTCGGGACTGGCGCGCAATAGCAGGATTTCCACAAGAAAAATTGACAGGACTGTCAAATACACTAGCCAAATGTGGGAAGCTGACTCATGTCCAAACCGTAGGCCGGCGGTGTACAATTATCATCAGCCGGAACGTCCACTGTGGAACATCGGCCTCACCCGTGAAGGGGGTATTTTGCTACAATACGTCACGCTTGGCAAGCGTCTTGTGAACGCAGTATACCTATTATGATGTTGACGGAGGAGACTGCTACTGCCCGTTCACTAGTGGCAGGCTCTTACGGCATCTACGAGAAGAGATGGGGTGAACGCCATCTATGACATGGGTCCACGCGAATCTCTAAGAGACTTTTTTAAAGAAATAGGTATTCTAACCCTGCCTTCGCTATAGTACATTTTGGAAAATATAATGTATGTACGGAAGGATATTACTAAATTTAACTTAAAAAGTGATGTACATGAGTTAAATACTAGAAGTAAACATAAAATTGTTGTACCCGGGTTCAGATTAAGTAAAACTAACAAATCGTTCCTGGCAAATGGTGTCAGATTCTACAACAAAATTCCTAAAGTATTAACTGAATTACCACAAGGAAAGTTTAAACGTATAGTCAAGAGTGTATTAATTAAAAAAGCGTATTATAAAATTAAGGATTATGTAGATGACAAGGATGCATGGAGGCAAACAGCTCAGGAGCCTCCTGGCGACTACTAAACTTTAAATTGTTAGTTGTTAGCATTAGAATCATTGTAAAAAACTACTTTTTTTAAAAAGAATGCGGTGACGAGTTTCTTGCCCTTCTTCTTGCTCGGCCTATACCAATTTGGAACGGGCACGGTGGGTTTCTGGAAGGTTCGTTGACTTTGAGCACGGATTGGGTCTGTTGTGTCTTGGTCATTTATTATGTTCTGATAAAGACAGCATTAGTTTTAGTCTGTGATTCGGGTAGATGAATGTTGCAGAGGCCGGCTGTTAGAGTCATTTTAACTTTCATAAGTGCTCCTTTGGGGCCTATTTGAATAAAGACTTTTGAATTTGAATTTGAATTTGATCCCATCGAGATACTAACCCCGAGAGATGAAATACTGTACTATCTGATCTCAAAACAATGTATTGATTTTGCTATAACTAATATCAGCGCGCAGCGTATCAGAACACGTGGAATCGGCGCGAGGCGGTGGCTTAGCCAATCAGAGTGCATTATGTCGAGTCAAAAATGGTAGAATTTGTTTCGTGCAAACCAAACGTCACTGCATCTCTAGGGGATAGTTCCTCGATGGGTGATCCTATTCTTAGCAGGGACAGCGCGGCCACGGTTAATTACTAGCTAGCCAGATTTTTTATAAAAATAAATAAGAACTTCTTCATTCAGGGATTTTTTAGAAAATCGGTTTGGTTTGCAAATAAAACAAAATTTGGTACACTTATTAATATTTTTATGGTTGTAAACATTGTTTTTTTATTTACCTTTAAGATTTTTTTTACTGCCAAAATACTGCAATGTAACATCCTTAGAGGACCTATTTTTCCTCTAAGGTAAAATCTCATTCTGTAAAATTAATAAGGCAGAATAACGTCCTTATCTTTATTAAAAATCAGCGATGACTGATTAAGGCGTAAAGGTACTTGCACTTTAATAATTAATTATAACAGGAACATAATACTGGCACGTCTTATGAATTACATTTAAAGCTTAAAAATATGCAGCCTAAACTTTTCTACCACGACTGTGTTCATTGTGCATAACAATAACATGAATTCTTCAAATAAAATTATACCAAAAAGCCAGTGACGTGTAAACTCAAAAGCGCCGGCGATTAGCAAAAAATATCCAAAACCGAGTGCTTTTCGTTACACAATCGAACACCTTTCGAGGGGTTTACCGCCAAAAACGCAAAATTTTAATCAGGCGGAAATCCTTCACTCCTTTGCCATTTATTTTCGCCAGCTTGCAAAAATGAGCACTAATGTTACTCGCATAAAGTTAGATTTTTAATGTTGGTAGTGAGTTCTTTTTTCTTTTTAATGGTAGATTTAGGATAATCTTTTGTTGACAATTCCGAGGTGCCCAAAGAAAGTAAAATGGGGTTTCCGAGAACAGATAAGATATTTGCGGTTGCTGAAAGTGACAATGTCTTTTTTTATGGCAAGAAGTGTTGTTGCTGATGTAAAGATTGTAATGATGATGTTAAAAGGAGGCGTTTAGTAGATTTCTGATTGTTGTTGAAACGAAGATAACGACTGTGTAATGTAATAGTCACTCAATTTGTTTTATAATCCTGCATGTGTCGTCTAAATACCTACCTAATGAACTTCGAGTCCCGTTTTCATTTCGGTTACACTTAATAGGTTTGCGTTAATTAATTTTATTATTATTAATTTAATAGTATAGTTTAATTAATTATAATAATATCTTCTAACTTTAAGTATTTTTGAAGAGTAGGTGCATTTAGGACCTTAAGTGATTGCGAACATAAAGTTAAGTTTCATTACAAATTTAAATACTCTCGTGATGAGTAATGAAAGGTAAATATCAATGTTGCTGTTAAATGACAATTTACCAATTAAGTGGGTAAACTTCGAATTTTTATAGCTTAATCAATGCAAAACCTGCAAAGCACTCTATAGCCATCCAGTTAACCCGACTGAAATAAGTACACATAATCATTAAACTTGTTAAAATTATACCTACTTATTGAGGATACTTGTTATCGTTTTTTCACAAGTCTTGTACGTCTCATTGGAGATCAAGTAGGCCACTCATCGTAATAATTAAACTTACACGTGCTGATCTAAATGACTTCAAGTTTTTTTTAATGTTTTTAATAGTGGCGCCCCCCGTCTCCTCTCGTGATTTAACCATGGGTATTGTGCATATTTAAGGGAAACAAATGTACTTTAAGTATAAATTCCAGCCAAAGTTAGACTTAACTTCAAGTAATATATTACTACAACCGGCTTTTGCTCCCGGCTTCACATGTTTTTAGAACAATGTAGCTTATAGCACTCAGCACTCACCTATAAAAGAACATTTAGAATCTGACCAGTGGTAAACAAACAAACGAATAACAAATAATAATACAATTTTTTCTACCTCTTTTTATTATTACTAATAGGTAGATAAGTTGTACTTACGTACCCTATGTTCTTCCTTATGCTCTAAACAAATAAGTCTCTCTTGTCAAATAATATCTTCTAAATTTATATCCAATTGTTTCAGGAGTTCACCCGGAAAGAGATAAAACGTTTACTTTCAGATTTATAATATTAACATGGATGTTTAATGATAATAATAATTGTAGGATTTACACACACCGATTTAATTAAAAATCCACCCTACTTATATACTTAATTTTATCAATGCAATCTTATGATTATCAGCCTATCAGTGCTCCTACGTCACAATATACGCAATTAAACGTATTGTTATTTCTGTTCTCATGACAGTGTGTGTGTGTTTTATACTTCTAAAACATTTTATAGACTAAATACATCACAACGTCTTCTCCCAGGTTTTTTTATTGCATATGTCATCACTTTGATAGAGCTCGTCAAGTTTTATCCACACGAAGGCTGAACGATCATAGCCCCCTCAATTTGGCAAAGGCACCTCAGGTAACAGCCCAAAAAAAAATAAACGTGACAAAATGTCTGTAAACATGTACCTACACCTTTACCAACATGTAAAAAAATCTCTTTGAATTTTGCAATTCGAATCCCCGAAACATCCGTACCGAAGGATCGTTCTTTCATTTCAAATTTCGAAGGCGTTCCACGTGTTTGACTTTTGTTATTTTTTTTCATAAATTGCTGTGTTGCAATAGCGCACAAAATTCACCATTCATCGAGGTAATTGTAAAATAGTTAAGATTGACATAAAAAACTACTATGATCGGCGTAGCTTATAATTCGACTTGATGTACGTTAAATTGTACGATGAGAACTTATTAAATGTTGTATGAGCCGTGGATAATTGGCATATTTAAGACCACTTACGCTTGTGCTGAGGCGGGCATGTAGGTTGTTGACTTTTTGGAATCAGCTTACATAAGTGATTGTGAAACTATTTTAAAATGTTTCTGTTCTGTTGCAAAACTACTGAGTTTTCTAAAATGGGTTACAATTTACAAATGAATACAGAATATTAATGCAAAACTAATTGAAGATCAGAAAGGTCTAATCTAGGTCTAACATGTAATATCTTCAAACATAAATTAGGATAGAAACTTAGTTACAAAAGCTAACATATCGAGTGTAAATATTTTCATCGACATATCAAATACTTATATTAGACTTCGATTTTCTAAAGTTATTACACTTATTATTTATTAAGTAATAAATAATAAAAAATACACTAGACCTCCTTTATTGATGGCGACCACCAATTTGTTCGTTGCGAACTGTTGTTTTTTCTCACCTATAGCTTGTAAGTCTTCGTTTCCTCCCGTAACTTCTTATCCTGGTAACTATTAAAAGGTTTTCATAAGTTAAATGAAAAATTTATTGGAACTTGGGAACCTTTAACTGGTTATATTGGGAATCAATCCAAAAAATATACACAGTCCATATGCTTCGATCGCAAATTGGTCTACCTTACCATCTCCGCCAGTAGAGTACCTAGCTTCCTTTACAATAAATTAAAATTGTCTCCTTTCAGCGCAACCAGCAAAAATGCCCTCAACGCGTCTACAACACAAAATCCGACAGCACTAGCACAACGGCAGCACCATGTCACCCACACGCAAGCGGCTGCATCGGTGACTACCCTCGTCCGCTAAGAGATGGCGCTGTTAACCAACTCAGCGTCCACCGGGCCCACTGCAACCGGTCCTGCCGCGCCCCAGGCCCACCACTCCACCACTCCACTCCATCACTACTTTCATTACCTGAAGCAGCCGTCACCGTTGGCTCAGAACCCGTATGCGCATCACTCGAGTGCCCATCACATGGGCATGGGTCCTGGCCCATTGGGTGGTTTGGGTCCATTCGGTCTAACGCATCACGGGTTAGAAGCTGTGGGGTTTCCGCAAGGTGAGTCAGTTCTTCTTTGTATGGACATAGCCTACCCATTATGAGTGTCTATATCTTATTAGGAACTAAATGTTAATCACAATTATTTTTGCAAGTTAATGTGGGCTCCTCTCAGCTAAGTATATCTCTCAATGTCAAGCCGTTGTAAATCAGTCACGGTTTTGTCAAAAACTTCGGGCGGAGGAGGCACTTTGAAAGCCAATATCTCAGCGGTTTTTAATAATAGAATTTTAATAAAAACTCAGAGCTTTTGATATTTTTTATAGATTTTTTAGATATAAGTAACAAAAATCTATAATATTCAGGTTCATTGAGTATTGTGTTTTAGAATTACTTATTCTATTTAGCACGTGACAATTAAGCTGACATGCAAACGGCTAATAATCTTTTTTATACTTGACTAACTTCTGCCCACGGCTCCACCCGCGTTGTATACATTTTTATAGCCTATGTGTTACACCAGAATCTAAACTATCTACCAACATCCCAAATAGGGATGTTGACTCCATTTTTTATGATGTCAATCAACAGATTTACCTTCAGGATCTATTTAATACCATCATTAGGACAAATTTATTTATAAAAAACGCAATCTATGTTTAGTAAACAAATCTACACGTGTCATTAAAAGGCATTACAAATTAACCATAGACAAGCATCTACCAATATGACGAACCCAACTCGTCAGAACAACAAAGCGAAAAGCATTGCATAATTTACGTACCAAGAAGACATCCTTGGGAATAATCAAAACAGGCCCCTACCACCCGGGTAAGCGGCTTACGACCCCCCTTTACCCCTCCCTGGGGTTCAATGTTGCCATGCTACCCCAAAATGTGGGGGAAGCGGAAGTCGCTCCTTGTTAGTTTGATTTAATTAGTGAGTTCGGTTTTTGATGTTGGTAGCGTGCGGTTGGCTGTTTATTTTTTTAATCAAGTGGTATTAAGGTTTGCTGGTCTATAAACATGCTTGTGTAATGCCAGAATTATTTATAAACCCATTAAATAATTGCTTTATTGCTATTATTAATTATTTTTATTGTTGTGTTCATTATTTGAGGAGAAAACTATAACTAACTTACGAATAACTCTTCTAGCCATTCTAGATTTTTTAAACAGATATAACTTGTTGCTGGATTAATATCATAAGTATAAAAAATATGGAAATTCACTACGTTATTGCTGTAAATAACGAATTAACTTAATGTTATTAACACGTCATAAACATGGTCAATGTCAACTAGGACTCAAAACCGTCTTCTAGGTATAAATGCCTACGAAATAAAGTAAAAAAGGATAGATTCGATTTTTCAAAAAAATAACTCCGCCGAGGCATTCTCAATTCAAAAGGGAGTCGAAGAGGTCGGATTAGCTTCCCCTTGCTTCTAAGAAAGGAGTGCGTTCGAATATTGTGTCCAAATGGGTATTTTGCTTGAGGGGCTATGAAAAGATGCGTTCTGAAGAGTGGATAGGTTTACTTCGAGCTGCCAGTTTTTGCTTATTGCACAGGCGGTAAGGATTTTTTTTATTTTTTTAAAAAGGTTGCTATTATGCTCTTATATTGTATAAGAGTCAAATCATGAAACCCACAGATGAAATCAATCTATTTGTTGCCTAGTTTTGTAACAAGTTTAATTTTGTTAAATATAACTATCTTGCACCAGCGAAGCCCTCACAATCTAGCTGATAACATAGGATAGAGAAACCCTAACCACATCGTCTTTATTCGTAAAAAAAAGTTAAGGATCCATTACTAACGCATCAAATTAAAGAAACATAATAATATTAGGTATTATATTTCCTGTGTCACAGACGCGTAGACGGCGTGAACAGCTACACAACACAAACATCCACGACCCGAGAACTAACTTAAATATTATTTTACCATGTTGTAGTGCTAACTCTTCTGCGAGTGTCCGTGTCCGAGAGCATTTGTGTTTTGGTTTGATGAGTAAAGTAGTCAGTGAAATTACTAGGCTTATGAGACAATACCTATAAATGTCTCAGGGTAACGAGAGCACTGCAGTACCGCGCAGGCTTTAGTGTTTCAAAGTTCTGAGTGGCACTGCAATTGTTATTGGCTGGCGTTATGCTTACCATCAGGCAAACGCTCGACCTAATAGAATAAAAAACAATCTTCAACAGTTTGCTGCTGGGTCGATCCCCGGCCGCCGCGGCCCCGGCCGGGGATCGACCCAGGGTAAAGTTGTAGGTACCTACCTATGATCATATAATTCAAAAAATACCTATGGTTGTAACTATCTACATTTTCTCCTTTGTAAATAAATAAGGTACGATTACACCAGAGTTTGTGAGTTTATAAAAAAATCACGGCCTTTTTTAATCCCGAAAAGGGTTGTTCGGCGAAAAAATTGGCCATATTTTTTACCAAAATTCAGGTATCTACAAGGCAAGCCTATGTGGCAGTGACATTTTTCTCGGTGAGTTCAACTGCAGAATTGTTTTTATGTTCAAAAAAATACCTAAAATAGTTTTTTTTTAAATTTGAATTGCCTACCTTCTACGAGTAGTAATGATGTGTTGCGTTATATTATATTATTATGTCCTTTGGGTGCGTTCAGAATAAACTTGACGCAAGTGTCTGTTTTTTTAGCTGACTAAAGTTCGTTCAAAAGAATATTAATGAAAAGTTTTATATCTTTAAGGAAATAATTTATAAATGTATAAATTATTTACTTAGAGATATAAAACTGTGTACTTTTAGTTTGATTTCACTTACTTTTATAATGTTATTAGGTTTCAATTTTACATTTTGGTGCATAATTGATTCTTTCATATTATTGTTAAAAACATTTAAGATGTAAGTATAGGGGTACGAGAGATACAAAGAAAAAATGCTTTTATTTATGTAGGTATACAAATAAATTATTACGTAGCTACGTATAAATATTTTCTTTACTTTTTGATTTCGCACTATTTTTATTTAGTTTTATGTTTATTTAGCTTCATTTTTCTAGGTTCGTAGTCCACAAACTTATCACTGTAAAATATTAGAAAATAATACGCAGTATCATATTCAAGTAAGTATTGCCTCACTCGAAGCTGAAATCTATGCACCTTCTTGTAAATCAACTTTAATCTAAGTACTTCTAACTGTCGTATCGAAATGAAACTTTGTATATGTACATCCTTTATGAAATATATTTACGACACTAGTGGATGTTTACACAAATACTAAGTGAAATTTTTGTGATGTATATATTTGTATATGTAGGTAGTTTGGATGACAATAATACAATAATTTGGTATCATGGAGCTGATTTAATGTTAGAAGCCAGGAGGTCGATAGTGGTTCTCTTCTGTGGCGACAAGTAAACCCTTCTACGAGTAGTTTCGTGTCAAAGGTCTGATGTTGGAGACAGGAGGTGGAAGCGTGCTTTTTAGTTTTTACAAACTACATACAATTACAATTATTTTTATTGATATTCATATGTTTTGTTCTACGTCAAAAATCACGATCGATGCTGAGCTACTATAAAAAAAACTATAAATCCATAAACAAAATTAACGACTTGCGACCTATTAGATTTAAAGCCCAGTACACGTTTAATACTCGAATAAAATAAAATTAATCCTCTGCCAAGTTCAATTTTTAATCCGTATCCACCTCTCTTTCACTCGCGCACCTTGGAATATATTTGTCTCTTTTTAACAATAGAAGCGCGGTGTAACGATGGCAGCTGGGCGTTCTTTTTTTACATTAATATTTATTTTTTATTGGCATCCCTTACAATAATTGTATACGGCCAGTTGCTTTTTTAATCTTTTGGCGGGAATGTGTAATTAATTTCTTTTTATTAATTTGTATTTGCTCTTTCGATGGACGCGGAATCGGAAGTGGGATATAAATACACTGTACCTAGGTGCTGATACAAATCTTGCGTTCTTTATCTTTCTCATCTATCGTTACACTAAGCTTATCCTTAACTTTTTTCATATGGCTTTTAGGAAGTGATACTATAGTGGTAGTTAGTGGTGGTTTGTTAGTGGTAGTACTAACTCTTCTGCGAGTGTCCATCTGGGTTGTTACCACCGCTTTGCTCGTGAAGTCTGCCGCCAAACAGTATTATGCAAGCATTACTGTGTTCCGGTTTGATGAGCAGAGTAGCCAGTGAAATTACTGGGCTTATGAGACTTAATACCTAAAATCTCAGGGTAACGAGCGCACTGCAGTGCCGCGCAAGCCTTTGTGTTCCAAGGTTCTAAGTGGCACTGCAATTGCTATGCGCCGGCGTTATACTTACCATCAGGCAAACGACCAGCTCGTCTCGTTACCAAATAACATAAAAAAATCTATCATTATTTCATTACCAGCTTCTCCGCCCGCGGTTTCACGATCGTGGCCATTACTAAAAGGACCGTGCATTTTTTCGGGATAAAAAGTAGCTTATGTTACTCTCCGGTCCATAAATTGCTGCGTGAAAGAAACCAATAACCGACAAAGCGATAAACCAATACACTTACAATCACATTTTAAATATTTTATTATCACTGATTATTTTATTATTATGGATAAGAACGGATTGCATGAAAGCAAAGCAATAGTGCAAGTGAGCAATGACTTAAATCAAGTTATGTGCGGATTTAACATACTCGCCCTAAAATGGTGCGCCGACACCATGGAAAATAGGACAAGGTCCAGAAAGAAGCAAATAAATACCTAACTTCCAACTTTAAATTTGGAATATATTTTAAAATCCAAAACGGCGCATTGTCAATCGTTTTCATCATATTTGTTTTAGTTTTTTTTTTTATCTTTCGCCTGGCCACTCCAATGTGTAAAGATAAAACCTGTTCGGGAGTCGACCCAAATATACCCTTGGTATAGGTCGACATTTGCGAGGCTTCAAAAATCGATCACTCGTTTGACACAATGACCCGAATATCGATTTTTACTTAGTGACTGTCAGCGAAATTACAACTGAGTGTACCTAATTTTTTTTCCGGTATCGCCATAAGGCAATTAGTTGTTGTAGATTCGATTCTTGTAGAAGAACAGGCATCTTTCTTGAGTAAATTGTCTTTTATCTCCTTATTATTTATTTATTTATTTATTTATTTATTTATTGCACACATACATTCAACTTATACTAAGCGTAAACATATGCACCCTGTTAGGAGGGCGTTGCAAACTTAAATTAGGTACTTACTTAACAATACAAAATAAGAACTAAAAACTAATAGAGGCTTATTAATAATTTTACTACATAATTATAATACACACTATCATCTTCAAAAGTCATTTATGTCTAAACAGACCACAAACGGTTGTTTTTTAGCCACTAGTATATCTCGCTTGTTCATAAGCGACGATATTACGCGACATGCACAAAAAAGTAGTATGCTCTTTTAGGTTTCATGGATATGTGTATGTAAATTTCTTTATACTACAATACCTTTTAGATACTGTTAGAATCCTTACATCATTGATAAAATTAAAAAGACTTACGTATTATATAATGACTAAAAACTTAGTCGTGGTACATTTTCGATTAGACATCTAATTTGGAAGTAATCGCGCATTTCTCAGATTTTTACTCAACTTTTACGCGCAACGTGCAACTTTAACGTGTGTGCAAAGGGGATAGAATGATGAATGTCATTGACTCTGGGAAGCACCGCAGTCAGTAAAATTACTGAGCTCATGAGACTTGATACGTTATGTTTCTTGGTAACGAGCGCACTGCAGTGGCACGCAGGCCTGTGTGTTACACAATTCAGGATGGCACTGCATTTGTCATGAACTGTCGTTGTGGCTTACCATCAGGCAAGACGTCATCAATAAGTTTAAAAAATACAAGTATATTATTATAACTGGCAACACTTGTACATGAACGTGACGACACTGGCCGGTTAGAATTACGACAAGTATGTTCGCGGGCTTCGAAAATCAATAGGTGTCAGTTTCCTTCCGTAGAATTAAACACAGAGCATTGATTTCACTTTTTAAATTCCTTACTAGGCCGGTGTAGTCCCGGCTGAGAAAAGTACCACTACATCTCTTCCCGTGGCTACCGTAAGAGATGGCTAAGGGGATATCCAGAGAATGTGCATCAGGTTTCTCCTCGGTCAACATCATGGTCTACTGCGATCACCAAGTGCCGAGCGTGGTAACTTTTTTTTTCCCCAATCTCTTTCTGCCTGGCCCGTGAATTAACTGTCGCTAGTTATTTTGCGACATTTTTTGTTCTTTTATTTTGATTAAACATTCTTTTATGCCAGGCGTGGTCTTTTATGACCAAATCCCCCCTGATGTTCAGCAGTGGACCTTTTCAGACTGACAATTGAAATAATGATGATGACATATCTACTTTAAGGCGAAAGTGTGTTTTTGGATTTGTTATTTCACGCAGCAACGGAGCAACGAATCATATATTAAGGCTCTACCCCGAGCCAATGACATTCATCATTCTCTCCTTTTTTGACGCACGGTTGTTTTACATTGATGTAAAAGGAAAGGAAGGAAGACCGCGCGGGCCACTAAGATTGAGTAAATATCCAAAAAAAGCGTAGTTACTTAAAAATTAGATGCCTAACCGAAAATGTACTACAACCAAATTTTTCGTCATTGTATAATACGTAATACTGTTAATTTTATTAATATACATTTATAAATAACTGAGATATTACATTGCAAACTTATTTTAGGAGGTAACTTAGGCATTTTTTTTATGGAGTAAATTTGGAACATTTATAATATTAGTAGGAAGTAGGATGTCATTAATCTAATAACACCTCATTTCAAACCGTTTAGGCAACAAATCGTGCCAAAAAAATAGACATAGTACACAATTATACATATGCTCAAAAAACATTACCCCCCTTTCTCCCGTCAGTCGGGTGAAAAGAACACACAACTCGTCAAAAATTAAATTATTAAGTCCAACTTTATCTGCCGCGAATGCAAACAAAAGAAAGTAAAAAACACAACAATACCCGCTGACCTCGCGATATCTTCTTTACTAAAGCCTGACTCATCTCCTCCATATATCACTTAAAACCTTAAAAAGACTTCCAAGACCAGTTGCATCGGAAATTTATAAAAAAGTGCACCAGTTGAAGGCGCCCGTGAAATCGACCCTCGGACTGTCACGGACGGGAATTAACTGTTGTGTTTATTCGTGCCTTTGGAATTATATAGAGACGTTGTTATGATACCTTATCCAAATAGTTGTTATTAAAAATTATTATTCGAATATATTTGTGTTTTTAATTAAAATAAATAATTACTTAGTATATTCTTAGCTTTTCGCGATTATTATAGTAATTTTTATTGCAAAGTTCATTATATGCGACACAAATCGTTAAAAGTTGTTCAAAATGAATATTATTTTGGGATTTTTATAAGTTTTTATTTAATTTTACCAGTTATTGTATGTTAGAATGTGTGAGTAAGTTCCCTTGTTCCGAATAGGCTAAAATCTTGTCAAGTATTCATGTGTAAACCAGGTGACAATGCAATAAAATGGAGAACAAGCATTTTGTTTAAATGCTTTTTAACTAAACTAAAAACTACAAGTTTAATTGGCTGTACCTACCTACCATCTGTTTTTTTCTGAGAAATAAATGACTATTTTATTATAATTGAAGTCGTGCTTAAGTTATGTATCGTGCTTAAGTTATGTGTTGGAAAATGTAAGTGTAAATACTTTATTGTACTAATTGTAGAATCCGCCTAATATGTATTTTTTTAACAATATAAATAATTTTGTGAAAGCTTTTTACATTCTCCAACTGTAATCGTACTATACGATCCCACTCAAATCACTTCAATAAATTCTTATTAAACATTGTCACACAAAAATTATACCGAAACCGTACACCCAACTCTTATTACTTCCAGATCATAATAAATATGATTAAATTTATCATTTATGAATTCCGACTCGGAAAGCGGCTACCGGCGGCGTCTTTGAGCAGCCATCTTGGCCGCCATGTTGGTTTTGTTTTTTTTAATTAATGCGCTGCTCATGTCAACGTCACGGGCTATCTTGGACTTCACTTCGAAATCGCGTAAAAGGGAATTTCGCTTAAGAAATGATAACGGATGAGTGGTGATAAGGAAGCGTGTAGTAGGATCGTAGATTTTTAAACATAAAAAAAGGAAAAATAAGAGTAATAAAATAAGACGAGAGTGAATAGGTTTCTTGTAGGCATCGTCGCTTAACATCAGGCGAGATCGAGGTCAAACGTAAGCCTATTTCATAAATAAAAAAATGTCTCCTTTTTTGGAAGTTGGTTAAAAAGAATAGAAAATCTAACATATTTTTGACATCACATAACATCATCATCATCATCAGGTGAAAAGCGTCGACTGCTGAACACCTCTCCTCTATGAAGGGAGATTTTGCTATAATACAGCAAGCTTGGCAGGCATCTTGGTGATTGCAGTAGATTACCAGGTTTTGTTGCAGTCCTTTCCTGTCATCACATAACACTTTGCCTTTTGTTTTATATGTTACACCTATTTTTCGTTCTTTGCGAGCGCGTTGAACTCTTTTTCTTGAATTTTAAAGTTACAATATCCGTCACAATAAATTGCAAAATTTTTGACAGTTTCTTTTTTAACTTTTAAGTTTAAACAATTAACTTTGGGTTTTTTTAGGTGTTAATGAAATATAGGTACCTACCTACATTTTAAACTGCAACATTATGCCTTCTATAACAGCTTTAGGGAAATAAATGCTGAGATTTTCTTAAATTAAATTATTATTAAATTGAAATTGAAAACAAAAAAAGTTTAATAACTGTAACCTGACTACGGCAAAAAACTAATTAAAGAAAAAAAATCAGACTTTCCACTTCTTTGGATAAAACATCTTATCATATTGATTTTGTTCCTATAAAAATATGTAACATAGGTATACACCAGCAGGGCTACCATGCGTGCCACGACAAAATTTTGTCTACTGTTTTGTCTCGCTCTTTCTCTCGCGAACATGAGACAAATGCACGACATAAGCATCGACAAAATTTTGTCACGGTGCACATCTTAGCCCTACAGGACCATAATAAGTATAATAACGAATCGACCTTATTCGTCAAAACCGGACGGATTACGCAGAATGTCAAACACGCAAAATGTTAACTCTGAAAACGTCATAATTATAAGAGTTGGTGCCACAGTGGAAGATACGTAAACACAAACATACATACCTGCATAGACTGCTAAAAATATCTAAAGTGTAGCAATGAGGAGTCTTGCGATCCGGCGATCTCTTCCAGACAACTTTAGGATGGACAGGATGACATTTGACATCAATAAACAAACTTCTTATTAGAAAGTCAGTGAAAAAGTGCAGCTTTGTTTTTAAGCTGTGTATTCTAATGGGCCCTGTACACTCCCGGCTACATTAAAACTCTATTGCATAAATAAACACGGCAAGTGTGAAAGTTCGCAAGGGGTGACGCGTGGGGTGTCACGTGACGTTCCGGAGCCAAATTGAAAAATAACTTTTAGAATTCAATTACGAAAAACAAATAACACGTTACTGACCAAGCGGGGAGTGTAAATAATCCTTTATAAAACTTTTTAACAAAATATAAAACCGACTATTTTTTTTTTTTATTTAATATTGTAACTTTGAAAATGACGTATACTCTATCCATAATCAAGAATTATCAAAATCGGACAACCCTGTAAAAAATTATGCGCAATCAATGTGATGAATTGATCATACGTATCTATTAAATTTAAAAATTCTAAAATAAAATATTAAAATAAAATATTACAAAAAAAAATTTAAAATTGCTATTAAAAAAGCAGGAAACTACTTCTACGAAAGTATCGCGATATATGAAATTTCATCCCTCAATTTGACACCCTTAGGGCTGGTTGTATTATTTCATAAAATGTAAAGGACCGTCCTTGAGATACCCTGAAAAATATAAAATCTATTGATCATAATATTAAAAAGAATCATTGAAATCAATTGACCATAAAATTGTAAATAACATCACCACAAAAAAAACGGCCAGTTCCAAAGAGATGCACACCACAGCGAGTCGACAGTGACACGTGCCTTCTCACTTCCCACACTGAGTGTACTTTGAGCACTCAATTGCACTCAAGGGCGCGCTCCAGCTGAAGTGTTACTTCAAGCAATCGATGCTAATTGAAATGTCAGGTAGTGGCTGAGAAAAAAGTAGATTGTAAGTGCTTTTTAGATAGTCTTGCGTTTGACCGCAATATTGCTTCTTGTTATTGGATTGTCTGGAATTGAGGTCGTTATGAACGCTAAAACGGCATATTGTGGCACTTAACCATAATCATGTCAAAATAACCATGGCTTTCCAACAAGCTTAGATTACGAGGTACTACACGCTCACGCGTGGCTTTAAGTACAACCATCAATAATTCATAAAACAGACAAGAACAGCAATACGGTCATATAGTGTTGTCGCTTTGAGCCTAGGCAGGGCTTCGATATAGCACTATGTGTTGCCGTTATTTTTCTTGGTTTTTTAATGAATGTGCATCAAGCCGCGCTTGCGCATGTATTATCTCGTAATCCGCGAACAATGCCAAAATAACCACACTTTTGCAAGAAGATGCAAAAGCATGGTTATTTTAACAGCAAAACGCATACTTGCATAAGCGTCTAAGGTCAGCATATCTTGAATATTTTGCGTGCTTTGCAAAGTACCTACACTATGCTTTACTATTCTGTGTAGTTTAATACTCTGTGCTTCGATACTCTGTCCTAAAACAATGTGACTATCTCCGCCAGAGGGCGCGCACTTCGCAAAAAACACAAACAATCAGTAAAAGAGGCAATGTTTACTTTGCAATTAGGGTGAGGTCTCAAAATAGAGGGTGTGGAGTACTCTAGAGGTGACGGGGCTTGCGAGGTTGTAGCGTAAAGAATAGCAAACTATTTTTAGTTTTTAGCGGGTTGGCGTTTGACTGCTAACTCATCTAAAATTGAGAGTCCGGATTTTGCAACGAGCTAAACATAAACTAACAAATAAAATTGCTCTATACATGTTCTGTTAGAAAAAAATTGTTTTTAAAGACAAGCTTTTATAAAATACGTAATTGGTACTTTAATCTCGAGGCCACCTTCTGGCTCCATCATCAGGAGCTTGAACATCCATCTAAGATCAGAGTACTTGTAAAGACGAATCAAACGAGCCCAAACTCGATGGAGTTACGTCATTTCGTTACAGAGTTCCTATAGCCATCTTCCGGCTTCATCATCATACCAGCTCTGTGACATCATCACATTGACATTGTCATCCGATTTACATATGTATGTAATATTTCGGCTCAATCGAACATCGGAAAGTGGGTCAAATTTAGCTTGCAAGATTTGACCTAAACAAACAAACATACAAAAAAAAAATACATACATACAATCATTTTAGTTAAATCAAAGCTTGTAAAAAGCGACGAACCAATTTCAGTGACAAACGACTAGACGTTAGCTTGGATAGCTTTAAACATCAAAATTAAATTATCCGCCAAACACTTTTCATTCTGGCAGTATTTCAGCCTTTACTTGGAAACCTCACTCCAAGCTAGAAACATCGTCAACAAACTTCACAGACTAAACTTAAAAACCAATCGTCATTGTTTACCTTATACCCCGTAAAAGTATAAAGTCATCAGTTATCGCGCGGCCACCGGAGCGAGCGCACGTGCCGGCCACGCGGCTCTCACTTATCTATTTGCACAGCAATTCACACTTGGTGGGTGGATAATTGTTACTGTCAATATTTGCAATTTTACGCTTTGGAGTGTAGCTGTAGGGTAATTTAAGAGTAAGAAAAGCTTGTGTGTTCGCCTTTTTTAATTGGAGTCAATAATGTAGCTTGGTTAAAATCTATTATTTGACAGTTTACATTCAGCGACTTCTAAGTATTTCCTATGTTTGTTATGCGTTAGCAGTGGAAGTCGTTGCCTGAATCTGTGTTTCCCGGTCGATATAACCTGAGTTTCGTCAAGTCACGAATGAACATATATATCTTCTAAGTAAACATACTTCATCATCAGCCCCATCGCCACTTACCAACAGGTGAGATAGTGATCAAACACCATTATATACAGGTTGTGGCCTAAAGAGTGGATAACCTTTCACCAGCGGGTTTAGGACACCATGATGTTAAGAAAATAAAAATTATGTTCCGTAAAAATCGCATGAATTTCAAGTTGTAGGACATTTATATGAGTTATACCTCAAATTAATAATCATTATCAGCTTCTTACGCTCCCACTGCTGGGATACCAGCCTTCTTTCAGAGAGCGAGGTTTGGGCCATAATCCACCACGCGGGCCCATCCAAGCCAGTGCGGCTTGGTAGATATCACATGTCCTCGAATTTTGTGGTTCTTGAACATGCGGGATTAATCACGATGTTTTCCTTTACCGTTTTAGACCGAGTGTGATAAATCCGCACATAACTTGATATAAGTCATTGGTGCGGCCGAGTCGAGATTTCACACAAATTCCCGCTCGGCCATTCTCGCTCGAATTAAGAGTACAATGTTTTATAAAAGTTAATTCATAAGCGCTATCAAAATTTACAATACTTTGCCTGTATAGATTTAAAAAATTTAAAAGGTGGTATGTTTAAAGACAGACTGAAACTCTGGCTACTATCTAAAGCATTTTATGATTCAAAAGAATACTAAATAAATCATGTACTACCTACTAACAAGTACACAAATGCAATGACAATGATATATAATGAAATATACCTACATAATAGATACCTACCGTACCTATATTATATTCAGCTTATTTAGAGATAAATTCTTAATTACTTATATTAATTACTAGCTTCTGCCCGCAGTTTTCACCCGCGTTCCCACAGGAACCGTGCATTTTTCCAGGATAAAAAGTCGTCTATGTTACTCTCCGGTCCATAAACTATATCTATGCCAAAAATCACATTGATCCGTTGCTACGTTACTGCGTGAAAGAAGGACAAACCAACAAACACTTTCGCATTTATAATATTAGTATGGATTGTATGTTCGAAATGAACAAACTGCTGATCATAAACCTTTAAGACCACTTGTACATGCACAGAGTAAGTAGCTGTAATAAGCCATCTTTAGGTACCTATAATCCTTTTGTTAAGAAATAAGGTTGAAAATGGCGATGTGTTTTCTTTTAGTTGAACGTTATTACGTAATTTTTATTTAATTAAGAAAGGATTTTTAGATACGTCTTTAAATGATTAAATTTCCTTTCTTTTGGTTACAAAAAATAAGGTTGTTGTTGCTCAAAATATTGAGCATTTCGAGACTAAAGAAATTTTTCGGGTTCTTTTTTGCGATTTTTATTTCATTATTAAGTCTTTTCTATAAACACTTGGCTATACTACTTTATTTTTTTTGCTGGGTAATTACTAATCTATGGGGTATAAAAAAAACAACTTGGAAGAAGAATTTTTAAATCGTTTAAAGTTAAGGATGGCATCGTTTAATCTCTTTCCTATGCTCAAGATGTTGAACCCCACTCACGGTATCTGAACACCCCTGCTCACGGTATATACCTACACAACCGATTACTTCATATTATTACTTCCCTAAAATCTGCAACACCCTATACAATCCCAAACAATGACACCCTATATCAGCAGTGTTGCAAATGGGCAATAATTTATTAGATAAATTTCTATTCAGTAGAATTCGGTTAGCACACCCCTAGTACTTAGGGTTGGCAACATTATCATTGCAATAAAATAATTCAAGGCATACTGTCCGTGTATCAACTAGTTACCTTATTGAACCCTGTTGTAGGTCTAAATAGGGTTGCGAATTGCATGTTCGGGGTGTGAAATTCGGTTTTCGGGTAGCGGTAATCTGTCACAACTTGTCGTGTCGCACACCCCTGCTCAGGGCTGCGACAAACGCAATTTATGTGTTAACATGATTTATGGGTGGCAGCCCCCGTTTCAGGGTGGCTGTAACGTATACGAGTGCTAAATTGAGGTAGTTACAAGTTATATATTATTATATACAATATTTATTACTGATAGATATCGTATATAAATTATATTAACTTTCGGCAAAGAGCTCAATGAATATGGTGCCAACTACAAATGCTAATAGTTATAACTTAGGCCTTCTTTCCTAATATTTATATACTGACTAGCATTTTCCCGCTACTTCACTTGTATCGAATCAGGATAAATAGGGATTAAGTAGACTTCATTTTTGTATGTCATTCAATTCGTTTTCTCATGAGGATCAAATGTCTATATCCAAAAAACTGGAAATCGAACGCTATAAATGTCTAAAATGAGAGTCAAAGTCGGGCGTATCTACTGAGCCTTAAAACGCCACATACAAATTGGACAGAAAATCTCACGTCACTTGTTCAACGCTGTAAAGCTGTACTAAAAAAATGCACTTTTTTTTTAAATGTACGTGAAAAACTGCGTTTAAATATTATACAGTTGTCATAAATTTTTTTATTCATTGAAATGCAAAGAATCTTTTGGACTATAGTATCATTTAAATTACTATTGGATGATAAAAATAAATTGTTGAATGCGGGAACTTTTAGATGCAGTGTTTTAGAATGTGGTTCCTTTATCAACAAACAAAACTATACCACATTATTATAAGTGTTGTTAGCTCTTTATTGTACATCAACATACATCTTACACGCAGCGCAAGTACGGATCTTTACGGGTTTTATCGATTTTTTATATAATTTATCAAGCCTTGATACAACCGACAAAAGTTATCGAATAGCTAGGTCGAATCCAAAGAGAATATAAAGCTACTACAATACTTTACGATCAGACTTCGGTACTCGCAACATTCGATACGTTTATCAGTTTTTTCGATTCGACAAATTTATCGTTTTGACTTCCGTACTTGCGGTGCTGGTAGAAGACTATCTGGTGGTAAAACTAACTCGTCTGCAAGTGTCCCTCTGGGTGGGTTATATAGCTTTGCTCGTGTGTTTGTTCGTCAAGAAATAATGTGCAAGGCTGCAAGCATTACTGTGTTCCGGTTTGATGAGCAAAGGTGTCAGCGAAATTATTTGGCTTATGAGATCAATCTGATATTCAAATACCTAATTTAATGTCTCAGTGCAACGAGCACATTGCAGTGCCACGTAGACCTTTGTGTTTCAAATGTGTTATGGTCTGGTGTAATTATACTTACCATCGATATGAACCGAAAAAATGAGATTACATTCAATTGCTCGCTCGTCGATAATAATTTAAAAAACGTTATCACCAAAACTCTATTCTAGTTTTACATTCGAAAAGATAATTTCACAGACCGTAAACCTGATAAAAAAATATAATTGATTACCAGGCTTTCCCCTTTTTATATCTATATTTCGATCGATACATTCGAATAGGTATATACTTTTATCGCTAAAATATTTTTCGTGTCATTTCATATTTAATGTTTTTCGTCTGCCTTTTGTTTTTTTTTATATATAATTTTATGATAAAATAATATTTGAAAAGAGTTTTAATAGAAAAAACCTATATAACTTTGGTACATACTTAATTGTTCTTTAATTATTATTTTTTTAATTTTCGTCATCCCTAAACGCAATATCAAAACCCGTCTAAAAGAAAGTAGCATCCCCTCAAACCGTTCCAAATCTAAAACAACAATTCGGTTTAAAATCCGAATGCGCCCATTAACGGTCCCTCTGGAGCTGTCAAATTGACAGTTGACGCTCCCACCATTTTCGCCATTTCCCGCCAACGTTTTAAAAATAGAACTTACTCGTGAACCATAGAGTCTAATTTTGTTTTTTTTTTGCGTGTGGCCAGATGCAACCCCTAAAATATTTTACACGTCATTAAAAGAGATGGCGGGGGACGCCCCGGGGTCAAATACCGTGAAAAACGGGAAAATAATATATTTGCCCCGGGATAATGTTGTCTGTGGTTTGAAGATACGTTTGACATTTTGTTTTGTGATAAATGTTGGAGAGCTGTAATTTCAAGGCGTTATGTGTAACAAGCCAACTGCATCTCAGGCCTGTGTTAAATATTGTGTTTCAATATTCTGAATGGCACGGCAATTTGTATGAGACTATGAGCAAGTGTTATACTTACCATCAGGTAAAAGATCTGCTCGTCTCAATCTTTTAGTATTAAAACATATTTTAGGGGACAATGTCGGATAACTACTGAAGTGCGTTTAGAACTTTTTCTAAGTAGGTACGAGCTGGTTGACTACTCCGGCTTCAATACTGAGTTGCCAGAGCGCCTCTATAATTTTCTATCTTGTCTGATATTTGTACTTCCCTACCATTCAGTCGATGTTCCCGTACTATGCGAATTTATGTGTTTGTTGGTGTGTTGTTTTGTTTGTCCTTCTTTCAGCAACGGATCTACGGCTCGACGTGATTTTTTCCATAGAGATAGTGTATGGACCGGAGAGTCACATAGGCTACTTTTTCCGGGAAATGCATGGTAACTGCGAGAATTTCCAAGCGATTGAAACTGTGGGCCGCAGGTGGTCTGTACTTCTGTACTTCTATTTTGAAGAGGTACCACTTACCACTAATCTCTGGAAGCACTGGTCTAATTCTAATCATTCTTATGAATGAACTAATAGAAAGCGACTCATCTATTGTCAACTGTCTAACTGCGCTGTATACACTTATAGTTTGACGGCTAATAAGTTTGTAGCGGAACTGGAATGCTAGGTGGTAGGACTAACTCTTCTACGAGTTCCGTCTCGGTTGGTACCACCGGTTTGCTCGTGAACTTTGCCGCTAAGCAGGAATGTGCAAGCATTACTGGGTTCCGGTTTGAGCAGGCCTGCGCGGCATCGCAGTGCGCTCGTTACTCTAAGACAGACCATCCCCCTTAATCAAAAACCTATCTAGTTTGTTAGTTAGTATAGTAGTTTCAGGCTATTTTTTTATCCGGATTCTGAGTGTATGAAGCCGCGAATTATAGCTATATAGTTACTTAGAATGTTTTTATAATGCCATCTTCGTTAATTTATATTTTTACTTTTCTACCTACTTTTTACCTATTCAAGTTATTCACGAGTTTATGATCGAATTGCATGATTATTCAGTGTTAATTAAGTACAATAATTAAGTTGCACTATAAAAATATGTGTTAATTAGTTCATTAGGTATTTCCATGAATAATTTGTAACGTTTTCTAAATTTATTACGTTTTAAAAAATGTTACTGCCACTTTGTGAGATTTATTGAAAGTTTGCCGAAAAAATAACTGTTATTTATTAATTAAAATTGAAATAAAATGATGCCGTGTGGTCCATATCTTCCCGTGGGTGCTATAAGAGCTGGCTAAGAAAATATCTAGGGAATACATCATCAGCCTCTTACACTCTCACTGCTGGGATACTGGCCTTAATTTATCTACTATATTTTGGATATTGTATAGAAAATGGATTCTTTTATTTTTCGTGTATTTTCTTACGAATAAATGATCATTCACTATTTAATATTAACAACGTAATTTTGACTACAATTCCTAATGATGTGTTAAAAGATCCTAATATGCCCGGCATTTCCTACCGGTGCGGTGTAATCAAACAGAAACCGCTTCCAAACACGATCTCAAATTTCGAACACTATCGACCGATCTAACCGCCTTTCAAAATCAACGACAACACGTAACGAGATCCTACACGAATACGCCATTAGCAACCATAGACAAGCCCGACCATAAACAAGATGCAGTAGCCCTATCGGAAATCAAAGATAAAAATCGTTGCCATTAAAAAAAAAGCCCGCTATGTCACGAGGATTAGCCCGCTCCATTGTTGACGATGACAATTGAAATACATCTATCCCTGTCTAACCCACGTCCATCTGCTTAATAAAGAAAGAGACAGATGTCTATTTTCACTTTTCCAAATGTGACAGTTCTGTATGAAATGTTTGTTTGGAATTAGTACAATGGGGCCAGTTTCAAATGGATTTTGTATTATTTTTACTTTTTTAATCCGTTAGAGAGATCGTGTATCGACTGCGTTTGTTATTTTACGTTTGTTACCTCCATATTTGACGATCCGGGGAACAAGTTACCACTAACTTTTTTTACAGTAAGCCTTGTCAGATAAGCCGTTCGTCCAAGGAATTTTGTCATCAAAAAATCCAGTTGAAATATTGATTATTCATGTAGATACCTAAGTTATTGTTCATAGATAAAAATACTGAAATCATAAAAAAATATGCAATTGAAAGTGAAATCTCAGGTTTCACAATTCGACATCTAGACTACTTGTCTATACTAAATCCACAGCTAAAGAAGCATGTAATCTCCAACAAAATGAGTTCAAACACTAAAAAATAAAAAGCTCACTCGTTGTCTATGGTATCGAACAAAAGCCCGCGTTTCACTTGGAGACACGCAGTCTGTCTTTGACCATTCATTAGACAACATGTAGACAAAATACATTCTAACACGCGTCTAAAGCATTAATCATAGAATTTCCTTTCTAAATAGAGATGTAAATCTTTTTTAATGTAATTTAGCTTGAAAAATCGTTGTGTAGTTAATAATTTTTAATTTGTATAGGATTACAAGGATTAGTGTGTAACCTACATACGTGTACGGTGTGCTTGACTGTTTGTAAATGAGTAATGGTGGTGGAATTCTTAGAGCTCGATCCATTCTCAGAGGGATTCATTAGTTGGCTTGTAACTTTTTTTTCGCTATTGACTGTGAGTGGCCATTTTTGGAGATCAAAAAGGTTTCGCTTTATTAAGAGGTTGGTTTTATTAGCATTCATTCTAAACTTTTTGTTACTTATACCAAATTATATTACAAGTTTTTTTTAGTTCGTGGTACTACAGTGCCAGTAATAACAGTAAGCAATAAAAAAACAATTCTTCTTACGAGGACATGCAACTATAGCATGGTGAAATATATAGTAAAGTATGTACTCTATATCTCTATCTGATATTATAACTTTATATCGATTTTCACCACCGACCTCTCACACTCTATTAATTCTCTTTCTATCCAAAGGTTGACTGGAAGAGATCGCTTTTAGCGATAAGTCCGCCCATTGTACTTTAATTTTAGATCTGTTATTGTGGTTAATATTCTAAGACTACAATAAAGAATGTTTATTTGATGGAAGGGCATTTTCTAGCACTCGCCTGGCTACCTACCAGGTACCACCCACCAGGGGACTTTGATTCTAATGTTTTATATCTTTATTATAAAATCAGTGAAATTACTGGGCTTTGAGGAACTTAATGTCTCAGGATAACGAGCGCAATGCAGTGCTGCACAGGCCTTTGTGGTTCAAGTTCTGAATGGCATTCCAATTATTGGTATGTATGGGCTGGTGGCTAAATGATGCTTATCATCAGGCATCAGGAAAACTCGTCTCCTTACCCAGAAAAATCATCACATGGCGAAGAACATACCACAAAAAAAATTTGGTCGCATCAGCGTGTTTCTATTTCTAAATTCTTAAAAACACACATGTTTTATGAATTACAAAATTACATTTGTGAAAAGGTCAAATTATTATTATTGAAATTAATATGATTATAAGTCCGGCGAGGTCAAGTTTTACGACCGCCAATCGTAAATATTGTGTGAATAACAGATTAGTTATTAAATTCTAATATGTACAGTGAACGACAAAAGTTAATAGAGATTTCTTTTTAATTTTTATTAAACGAACCCATTTGAAAGCTCCTTAATTATATACTATACATAGACATCTATGAGGCTATACGAAAGGTACATACATTTTGGTTTTTTTTTCATTGTAATTTGTTTTGGGAAAGCACTGTATCTAAGGCTAAGATTCAGAGACGATTCTAAGCGTAGACTTTGGCTTCCATATGTCAAAACTGTATAGAATTTTGACGTATGGAAGCGTGAGTCCACGCTTAGATTCGTCTCTGAATCTCAGCCTAAGACACAAATACAACGAGATCTCACCATTTTTTTGTTTGTTTAAAACACTTGTCAAAAACTTTGTTACTGTGCAGTAACAAGGGATTTTAAATTTTCATATTAAAAAATTTGAGAACGTCTCTAAGCCGAAGCGTTCAGCCCTGTTTAGTGCATACTCTGGCACGACCTTTAAATATTCAAACTTCGATTTTCGAATTTTGCCGCTTTCAAATCGACATTTAAAAGCACCAAATCATCTGACTACCGGTTGTTACAAAAATTGTCTCCCAGCAGGATTCCCAATTCCGAATCTACAGCATTCTTGTGACAACATGTTTTATAGCCGTAACACAGAGGCACAATAAGAAATTAACATAATGTGATGAATCAAGAAATTAACAACACACCGCCTCGTAATATATGAGGTAGTTCACCGGTCTAGTGATGGGGTTGTTGTCGATGTTATAAAATTGCCGATATAAAATCGCTAATTAGTATTTTTTGGTTAAATACCTTAATTAAAAAACTACTACATAAATAATTCTATGCCTACCTACCACCCAGTTTCTTTCCATTGGTGCCGTAAGAGGAGAGCCGGCTAAAGGAATACCCAGAGAAAGGGCAACGCAGTCAACATAATTATCTAGTACGATCAGCAACACCCCCGGCATGCATGGTGTATTATTTCAAAATACCACTTCATCGGGGAGGCCTCTTTGACCATTATTGTTACACTAAGCAGCTCTCTTGATATGTCCCTCCTCTATAATCCACTATTTCAAAACAATTCCTGAAAATAAATCGACAGTGACGAAATCAGCGATGAAAACAAAAATTAAACTCTTCGATCGAAGCGACTACACAGGATATGTAAAGGGGCTCATTATTCGAACACAATGTCGTATTGGGTTCTTAAAAAATAGAGAAAGTAATTATAAATCCATATAAAATGTCATTAGAATTTGCAAGGTACGTGAGAGTATGGACACCATAACGGGCGGTCAATGACACGCGATCCATCTGTCTATACCTCCTGCGCAGCTCGCGCCCGCGCGAGACGTGGTGATTCTGCTTTGTACTAATTAAGGATATTTTGATGGTATTAGAGATTAAAAAAAAATTCTTTTATTTCGTGTCGTATATCACCTGTATATTCACCTCCTTAAAAATGGATACCGTTTACGTATACACCTTGTATATCTATAAATCAATTATCCATCCATACTAATAACTGTAATTGTATTTGTTCATTGTTGGTGTGTTGGTTTGTCTTTCTTTCATGCAGAAATGGAGCTACGGATCGATGTATTTTTTGTCATAGATATAGTATATGGACCGAAGAATAACATTGACTAGTTTTTAACTATTTACCGTGCTAAATAACCCGGAAAATGCACCGTTCCTATGGGAAACTCCACGCGGGTAGGCTGAAGCTAGTAATATAATAGTAAGTTTTATAAAATGACAACTTTTTACACTTTATCGTGTTCTTTATTTTTAAATGATATTACAATATTAAAATGTTTATTCGTATTGATAGTTTTACTATGGGATAATCCTTCACGCATTACGCATTAAAACATATTGAACTAAAATACATAAATCCCGATAGATTAGTAACGCAAATAAATTTCTAAACTTTAAACCTTTTCACTACACATACTTAGCCAGATGATAAAATTAATTTTAATGCGATTAAATTAGTAAATATCATATATTAATCAAAATAAAATCTGACCATAAACAATTTCATTACCTAACGGGTACGGGCTAGTCATAAAAAAATAAAAAAGTGTATCTCTAAAGCCTACTTGATCTATAATAGGAGTCGTAAAATTTTCTCTTTTATTCCCCAATCTATAATTTTTTAATTTTTATAGCCATTTTTATTTTTATTGCGGTTATAAATAAAAGTCGCGTGTATCGACATTTTTAATTTGATTTTTCAAGATCAATGTCACATCACTAGTGGATCTGCGGCAGACATTTTTTTTATATTTTGTTGAATATTCAACCAGTTTTTTTGATGATTCTATAAATAGTTAATCATCTTCTGTTGAACTGAGTTGTGAGATAGGATATAGTAGTAATAGGTACAACTTAATTACAAAAACTATAAAGTATAATTTTACTCATAGTGCTATCGTAAACAACTTTGTCATCCATAAACATAGGTTAAGAAAACGTGCTTTTAACTCGATCAGAATTTAGTGAGCCGGCTGGGGCAGTGGTGTTTTTTTATAAATATATTTTAATCTGTTTCATAATTTAATGTATAAAGGTTACTTGGTTAGTGCTATTTTTAATAACGTGCATTTTGGTTCAAATAGTAACCACAAAATTGATACGCTGAAATGCGGTTAAACTGGATATTCGATGCCACACAAAATTTACTGTTATAAAATAAAATGAAATTTCAAAAATATATTTTACACTAACTTTTACACGCGGTTCTTGTGGTTTATAGGTAATCCCAGCTGCGCGAAAACCCACAGGAACTGTGGCCGTTTAAAATAATCTGATGTTTAAGCTACATAAACCTTGGTTCATTAAACCTAACTGAACAGTTGACCTTGGTTCAAAATGATGCACTTCGACCTTAAAGTCCCATTTTAAAGTGGCCCTCTTCCTTTTAATTTTACACCAGTTATTCAGTTCAGTCGTAATTTATAAATAAAAAAATAGTGTGTATAAGTCCACTATATTTGCAACGTCCAAGACTTTACGTCAATGAAAAACACAAAATTATAAAACTTCCTTAGTAAAAAAATAACCACGAAGTAACCTCTAATTTCAATATGTTTTTCAGTAAATACTTGTAATGCTGAAAAAAAAATTAGGACAAAAATTAGATACCTAACTTATAATTAGCTAATTACTTGACTGAGGAATTTTGAGTAAATGCCTTTAACTAATCATTTATAACCAAACCAATTTGCCACATACTACTTATAAGTACATTTTAGCCCATGCACTTCAAGCATACCATTGTTTCACGAAGCGTGTGATTGCGTGCTACGTGAAAGGGCACGGTTAAAATCTGATTTTTTTTCTGTCCTTTTAAGGCGGGGTTAAAGCAAAACGTCCGAAAAAGTCCTGTTTTTCGTCGCACAAATCTCCGTTTTTATAGATATAACAAGAAAAAAAAAATACTAGTATAGCCAGGTGTTTATAGAAAAGACATTTTTTAAATATTTTCTAAAAATATCTTGTAAAAAAATCCCAAGAAAAAGACCCCGAAAAAAATTTTTGGGTTCTTTTATATTTTGAGCGACAACTATAATTACCTAACCAAAAAAAAAGGAAAATTAATCATCTAAAGACATTTGTAAAAATGTTTAAACTTTAAACTGTCTCTTATTCTTAACTAAATAAAACTACCATTTTTTATTTTTTTCACCTTCAACCAAAAGGCAAACGCATCGCTATTTTAAATCTTATTTCAATACAAAAGAATTAGACCTAAGGGAGCACCTTAATTCAAAATCCTCTCTTTGTCCTCAGGAGTGAACCCCAGGAAGCAGCGGCGGGAGAGGACCACGTTCACTAGAGCCCAGCTCGACGTGTTAGAAGCTCTGTTCGGGAAGACCAGGTACCCTGACATCTTCATGAGAGAGGAGGTGGCGCTGAAGATCAACCTTCCAGAGTCTAGAGTACAGGTCAGTAAGGTTGACATCATCCGTATAGTTTTGCATTTTCTAGTTCCCGCTGGCTACCTAATGTTAAAAAACGGTCGGTAAGCGTTGATGTATTTCGGTAGCTGGAATCAAAGGCCAACTAAACTATACACTCTATAGTAGGAAGGTACAGGGGCGTATTTACGCTAGGGCCAAAAGGGCCATAGTCCGGGGCGGCAGGCTGCAACGGGCGGTGCAAGCAGAAGAAATTTAGCAGGCCCTGGGGACCGATTTTTGAAAGTCAGGAGTGATTTCAAAATCATCGGTGACAAGATTCTCAGCGATGCCTTTGAAATCACTAATTTGCAAAAGTCGTATTTTTGAAAGTCATACTCTGTATACCAAGATGCAACTATTTCTCAGCTTTGATCATAGATAAACTTATGATTGTGTTCTATTCAGTTTTATTTCTTATGTTGGACATTGTTTTCAAGTCAAAATGGTCACTAAATACTCGTATCTATGATATCGTTTACAAGTAGAGGTTTCCCCATTCGTAAACGATATCATAGGTATGATAATTATAGTCACCCGCTGAGATTCAAAAATACGACTTTGTAAATCGGTGACTATCGGTCATATCGCTGATATTTAGTCACTCGGTGACATTCAAAAATTGCACCCCAGGGCGCTGAATCCTAAAATGTACGTCACTGGGAAGGTCAGTAGGTTTCGTTATTTATACGTTACAACTCCCGTTGCTTGTAGTTGTTTTCTAAAGTGAAAGTAAAATGATCCAATCTCCAAATGGGACATCATATCTCTGCAGCATTAAATCGAATTAGTATCTCTGTGAGATTCATCTTAAGAAGATGCAGATTCTAATTACTGACCTTGGACTCGGCAGGACTTAGTAACAAATCGAAAGTCATCGATATTTTAAGTAGGTATATTAACAAACAGGTCATTTAACTTTACATAACTAAACACGTATGCGATCAATCAAAATTCTAATTCTTTCATTACCTACTAACTCGATATACATTTATATCTAGTTATAACCAGCGAATCAACCAGCCACTTAAATCTGTTAAATTAATTACAAATTATCGACCTCTTAGACCAAATCCGGCGATTACTAACTTTCAATTAACTGTTGATACCGCATCGTCACAATTTAAATTATAATCCGTCTTCGAAAACCACCCAAACGCAAGCCCATTAGAATAAAATTCGATAAAATGCGATAAAAACTTTAAAGAGATCCATCATCGGCGACAGTTGACGCCCGACTGACTCCTGATTCGTTCAAACGTCCAATTTAAACTACAAGGATGGTGCATTAGAGCGCCCAATCGAATTACGCATTCCAATTTTCGAGTTTGAAAATGGAATTATACGATTGTTTTGTGCCAACATTGCGTTTAAAATAGGGGCGGGAAACTTGAAACATTGTGACAATGAAACGCAGTATTGTAGAAACATTGTGATTGGGATATGCATTCATCAACTTCCATGAGCGCTCTTTTGGAGTCCAAAATTGAATAAAGAAATTTGAATTTGAAGATAAATCTTAACGCAGGAAATAAATTAGTCCATGTCATTAAATTTTGACATATAAGTTTCATTTGTTTGCGTAAGCGAAGTGAAGATCCTGATACAATAATTAATGAGACCAACTTGAAGTCAAGAGAAATAACATAATTACTGTGAAGTACTTACTAGGTTATTTTAGACTGGCTCAGGAGGTAGATGCAAAAATATATATCTTCAGATCACCCTCATTCACATATTGTTAAATACTGTATTTCGAAGCACTTTTCACTAGCTCAATACACCACATACCTTCCCCTTCAGTTTGTTTATAGTTTATAAGTCCACATTATGCTATTTACACCTAAGCTATACATTTTAATAAATGTCTTTAAATAAATATTTTTTGACTATTCAATTTGCAACCTATCCCCTTCACACGTTACCACAG
The DNA here is from genome assembly GCA_907269065.1 of Crocallis elinguaria. Lineage (NCBI taxonomy): Eukaryota > Metazoa > Arthropoda > Insecta > Lepidoptera > Geometridae > Crocallis > Crocallis elinguaria. The sequence continues at coordinate 16,310,213 of OU026073.1, forward strand.
CCTCTTGCGGTATTCCAAGCAGGTCACGCATGTCATCACTTGGGCCTGGAGTTTCACCAGAATCTCGGCTGCGTAGCTGATTCACATGTCTGGTGACTATTGGACCATTCTCCATTCTCACCAGGAAACGGACAGGGCCTTTAATTCTGAATATTTCGCCCTTAACCCACTTCTGTCCTCTGGAATAATTCCTTAGCCAAACCTTATCTTTAGTCCTGAATGTTCTAACCGGAACTTCTTTATTACTCTCTATCTGTCTCTCTGCCTTTGGATTGACTGAAAACGGATGAATCATATCAAACCGCGTTCGAAATCGTCTTCTGTTCAACATTTCAGCTGGAGATTTCCCTGTAACTGTACTTGGGGCAACCCGCAACCCAAACAGTAGCCTCGGCAGTTTAACGTTAATGTCCGTTCCAGGTAGACTTCGCAGTTTATTCTTTACAGTTTGTACTGTCCTCTCCGCTTGTCCGTTTGATGACGGACTATATGGTGGTGTCAATATATGCCGAATTCCATTACATTTCATGAAATCTGCGAACTCTCTAGACGTGAAAGCTGTACCATTGTCCGATACTAGAATTTCTGGCAAGCCTTGTTCAGCGAATATCTGTCTCAGAGCTTGAATTGCACACTGACTCGATGTCGACTTGACAACTTTCACTTCTGGCCACTTAGAGTATGGATCGATGACAATCAAGTATATCTTCTGTTGAAATGGGCCTGCAAAGTCCACATGTAATCGTTGCCATGGATTTGATGGGCTAATCCAGGAGTGTGCCGTACTTGTTGGCATACTTCTGTTCCCTTGACAGCTCTCACAACTTGCGACTAAAGCTTCTATCTCGTGATCTAAGCCTGGCCACCAAAAATAGCTTCGTGCTATTGCTTTTGATATCACTACGCCATCATGTGTCTCATGTAATGCTTCTAGCATGTATTCACGAATTGGCGGAGGTATTACAACTCTACTTCCCCAAATAATACATTCATTACTGATCGATAGTTCTTTTCTCTTTAGCCAGTAAATTTTAAGATGAGCTTCATCCACCCTGTCAGGCCATCCATGTAATATCCAATACTTGATCTTGGATAACACTTCATCTTGTCTTGTTTTCTCTGCAATATCTTTCGGAGAGTATTTCATTGCACTCGGTGTCTCTGATAACAATAAAATATCTTCTATATCCTGCGTTATAGGCTGCCATTCCTCTGATTCCAGAGGCCACCTACTAAGTGCATCAGCATTTCCTATACTGGCACCGCTTTTGTATATTAACTCATAATCATGAGAATTTATTTTCAAAGCCCATCGCATCATTCTGGGTGACAATACTTTAGGTATCGCCTTGTTTGGGCTTAATATACCCAGCAAAGGCTTATGATCTGTGTATATTTTTACATGTCTTCCGTATATATATTGGTTGAATTTATCTAACCCAAACATAATAGCTGCTGCCTCTTTATCAATCTGCGCATAGTTCCGTTCTGTTTTTGATAAGGTCCTGGACCCCATAGCTATTGGTTTTTCTGAGCCATCATCCATTACATGAGCCAGTACAGCACCAACTCCATACTCACTTGCATCACAAGTTAAAGTTATTTCCCGAGTATTATCAAAATGTTCTAGAGTTTGCTCACTAGACAACATCTGTTTTGCTTTGATGAAGGCATCTTCTTCAGCATTTTTCCATCTCCATTCCGCATTCTTATCTAGCAGTCTGTGTAAGGGCTCCAACAGTGTGGCCTTATCCTTGATAAAGCGCTCATAGAAATTCAAAAGACCTAAAAATGCTTGAAGTTCTTTAACATTCCTTGGCTTCTTTGCATCTGCTATTAATTCTACTTTCTTTTTACTTGGATGTATACCTTTTTCATCCACTACATAGCCCAAAAACTCTACTTTACTTGTGGCAATCTCACATTTATCTTTGTTTAAGCGCAGCCCTACATCCTTCAGGCAAGACAACACCTTTTCCAGTCTACCATCATGTTCTTCACTATCCCCCCCACTAATCAGAATATCATCTAACAGTACTGTTACACCTTTTATGCCTGCCAGTGTTGTGGACATCACCCTCTGAAATATTCCCGGGCATGCTTTTAAACCATAAGGTAACCGTTTCATTTTATATAATCCCTTCGGTGTATTTATGGTTAGAAGGTCTGCCGTCTCATCAGATACTCTCAATTGTGTATACGCTTCTTTGAGATCTAATTTTGTAAATATGCGACCTCCTGCCACCTCTGACAGTGACTCATTGATTGTCGGCTGAGGATATGTGTCTGTGTCCGTAGCTAAATTTACTGTTAACCGGTAGTCTCCACATAATCTTATACTACCATCTGGCTTTTTTACTGGTACCACTGGTGTAGCCCACTTAGAATATGGTACCGGTTCTAATACACCTGTACTCACCAACCTGTCTATCTCATTACACACCTTGTCTCGTATGGCAAATGGGACAGGACGGCTTCTCATGAACTTTGGCTGTACATCTGGCTTGCAATTTATTACCACTTCTGGTCCTTTATATTCACCTAGTCCTTTTTTAAATACTTCTTCATATCTACTCATCATATCTGTAAGAGATTCTTTAAATTTTTGTTCCACTAAGTTGATTCCTTCCACCGAAATAGCTAAAGGTTTAAACCAGTTTCTTCCCAGAAGATTCCCTTTTCCTTGACCTATCAACAGTGGCAGATATCCTTTAAAGTTTTTATATTCTATAAAGACTTGAATACTACCATGTAATTGTACCTTATTGTGAGTCCAGGTCTGCAAATTTAACTCACTTTTCTCAATTTTAGGTAAGCCATTTGGCCAAGTATTTTTTGCTTGTTCAAAAGACATAATTGAATATGAGCATCCCGAATCAACTTCGAAAACAACAGGTTTCTTATTTAGATGCACCTTAGTATAAACTGGTGGTTCACGGTACACTCCTTCCATACTATACAAACTATTCATACAATTTTCCTCTTCTTGAATCTCTTGAACATTTTCATATGATACTTTTTTAGATTGATTACACATTCTTGCTATGTGGCCGATTCTCTTGCACGCGTTACATTTAGATTTTATAAACTTACATTTGTGATACAAGTGGCTTCCTCCGCATCTGTAGCAATATAATTTCCTCTGCTTATTGTCTCCTATTGTATTAACCTCCATTGGTTCTTCATATCCTTTGCTGGAGCTAGCTTGTTCAGTAATTGTACCACTGGTTGGTATATTTATAATTTTTATGTCTTCTTCTCTTTTCTCTGCTTGTAATGCCATCTCCACTGCTGTCTCATATGTAAGGTTTGCCTTCTTTAACAAGTTCTCCTGTAATTTAGGATTATTCACTCCACATACTAATCTATCCCGTAGTGTCCTTTCCAAATCCGAAAAATTACAATACCTTGTCATTTTCCTCAGTGCTGCAATATAGTCTTGCATAGATTCATCCTTACCTTGACTACGCATATGGAATTTATATGATTCTACTATTTCATTTGGCCGTGGCCTAAAGTGATTTTGTAGCTTTTGGACTACCTCAACTAGCGTAACCTGGCTCAGAGACTGTGGGAAAACCAATGTTTTTACTAATTGATACAAATCATCCCCACACGACGCGAAAAATATAGCTTTTTGTTTGGTTAAGTCACTAACACCATGAGCTTCTAAGAAAAATCCAAATCTTTCAGAGTAAGATTCCCAATCACCATTATTTATATTAAATTTCTCAAATCTAACATCAGCCATCATGTAACACACTTTTTTTCACCTTATTTCACAATATTTCACTAATTATAACAATTTTTCCACATTCGCCACTGTGAAGTACTTACTAGGTTATTTTAGACTGGCTCAGGAGGTAGATGCAAAAATATATATCTTCAGATCACCCTCATTCACATATTGTTAAATACTGTATTTCGAAGCACTTTTCACTAGCTCAATACACCACAATTACCTACTTCGTAACTGTAACTGACACTTATGAGTAAAAGATAACCGGCGCTTATGAGTAAAAGATAACTGGCGCTTATGATGGATATGAATAAAATTGAAGTGTCTGTTTGTAATATCAAAATAACAGCTTTTTACTAAATTTATATGAAAGTATATATATGGTACTTAAACAAAACAAACATTTTAAAAAAATTTGTCTGTTGGTCTGTTTGTTCCGGGTAATCTCCAAACGGCTGGACCGATTTTACCGGAACATTCACTGGCAGATAGCTACAAGGAGTTACTTAGGCTACGTGGGCGAAGCCGCGGGGCATAGCTAGTATTAACTATTTTTGAAGAATGTGTAGGCAATAGGCATGTTTAATTGTAGATGTGTGTTTATATGATACATTCTTTGATATAAGAGATTTTGAAGACTTATCTGACTTCTGAAACTCTAAACGCGTATTTCATACAGCAGTGGTATAAATACCACATTCTACATTTAAATTTAGAATGTGTGCCTATTTTTTAAAAATAAAGTACATATATATTATCGTAAATAGACTTGGATGTTAACCATAATTTGACCTAATCATTTTGAGCCTTTTTTATATGCGCTTTTCACTGTTAGTTATTAAAGTAAGGCTAAGATACTTTTTAGAGTTTACTTGCATTAGTGTAAATAAATAATAATAAAACTTCTTTATTGCAGGCAATAAGTTAAACCTAATGCACAATTACTACTGCAAATAATGCAATGCAAAAACAGTACTTAACTATAAAACATTTTCGTCTATTAAGTCCCATTTTATGCACCAGTTTTAATGACAAACGGACTGACAAAAGTGGTCAAGAAACAAGCCAATTGTTGCCTGTTGGTCTCGCTCATTATAACAATTGAAATGCTACAAGGAATTTTCAGCACTGCAGATTCACCTTGTCTTCTTTGATACATTTTCCATACATACTTAAATTCAAAACAGCGTAAATAACCTTCAATAGCGCATCTGTCGTATACACCCGTTCATTCATTCATTCTTTTTACACAGTTATTAAAGTACGGCACAATGGTGCAGGGGCTCTAATCCACGGTAAGTATGGGCGGGCACGATACCTTGATGTGTTTGATACTTTGAGGAATGATTTTGATACTTTTGTTACGTTAGTTGTGATATTGGCGATGAAAATTAAAGGTGATGGATAGCTGCTGTAGATCATCTATGAGTTGTTGAGTTGTGAATTTCATGTTTACTGTGTTAATGTGATGTTCTGTATAACGACTGTAATTATGTATTTTGTGTTTCATGCAACATCCCTATTGTCTGGAAGCGATCGCTTTGAGCGATGAGACCACCAATTTAAAGACTTATAGCTATTTTAGTTTTACAATGTCTGTATTATAGTACATAATTAAAGAATTTATCTATCTATCGTGGTACCTGTATAATCAAAAAAATCTCAAAGGACACAATTTTAAAGCTCTAATTCGCCCAGGTTTCGATGTCCAACGTCGCGCGTTACGTTTGGTTAAATTCAGTATAGATCGAACTTAGTCCATTAGACATTGCTTATCGCGGAATTCAAACTATATATTACCCACATTTTATCATATCTTATTTTAAATACTTCCGTAAAGTAACGCCCGTTTCCATCAAATATCGTCCCAAGCACTTAGACTGTTGTCATCATCCACTGTTCTTCTCAACCGGTCTTGTGTCAGTTCTTAGCTTTGTTTGACGCGTGACTTGATCTTACGCGGTTGAAGGTGGTGAACACACTGAACCTATAATAGGAGTGGCTCTCAAGTACAGCTGCCAGAATACATCGGCTTGACGATACATTTTCAATTTGCCAAGCGAACGATGGAAAATGCTAACCACCTTGCTATAGCTGCATCACGATGTTTTCCTTCACCCAAATCTAAGGATGTCACTACGACTGAACCATCATCGCTTTCACACATGTCTATCTCTATATTTATCAAGTAAACATTTCACAGAACCTCTGATCTGCCTTTTTTATACTTTGACTTCGCAAACGGCTGCAGGTCATAAAACATCCCTCCTACGAGACTCTCCACACTCGAACAATAAATCACGCATAAGTCGAAGCGCAAACAAGAAGCGAGAACGCGTTGTAATTGAACTGCACACAATGTGTGGATCCATATAATGTGCACTGAAGGGGGTTGCGATTTGTGCGGCAGTTACTGTGGTTGGGGGTATCTGAGAATTTGAAGTAGTAACCTACTCAAGGGTTTCGATTCTCCTATTCACAAACTTGGTATCATTAATTCATTGATATCTCCTCATACAAGAGAAAAAGGTGGAAAATATTTTAAGCCTATCCAATATCTTCCATCGTTTTATCGTCTACGAGAAAGTCGCATCATAAATTCAAAATAAAGTTTATGCGCAATAAAATTGGGGTTAGTACGAGATCAGATTCAGATTAGAAAATAATTCTACTACTGCAACAATGAAAGAAAATCTATTGAAGCTTTTTTTAATTTTACGTATTTCTTCAGTGCAGAATTTTCATGATAAGATCATGAAAACAAATTGAAGTAATTTGACTCTTAAATTATCTATTAATTTGATGTGCAATATTTTTTTAATTGTACTTTATCTTTATCATAGCCATATATTTTTGTCACCAGGTGTGGTTCAAGAACCGAAGAGCGAAATGCCGGCAGCAACTGCAGCAGCAGACTAACAGCCAGATTTCCTCCAAATCCTCCTCCGCCTCAAAAACTAGTGTCTCATCTAGTAGCAATATCAAAAATTCCACCTCATCTTCTACCTCTAAGATCTCCAGCTCCAAGTCCTTAACGAGCTCGTCAAACAGTTTGACGACCCAGAACAGTTCAAGTATAACAACTACTTCCCCTAATCTACCTATAACTCCTACAACTTCTGTGAGTCCACCTATCAATGTGATATGCAAGAAGGAATCAGCTGGATCCAATTATGAAAACTCGCCAATCAACAAAAACCTATCTTCAGTCTCGCATTACAATTCCAACGAAGCGTTACGGCTTACAGGGAAGGAATCTTCTGCAGATGTTTCCAACATCCACGGCTATGGGGTTACTCCAAAGCAAGAGCTGTACAGCAGTCCCAAAAGACTAGACTACTCCTCAAAGCTTGATTACTCCGACAAGTCGTTTGGGAGCAACTTGGTTAAAGATCAGTACAGTTCCAGGTTGACTGGGAATTTGACTCCTTTAGGATCCAACTCCTCTATCATGACCACACCTTCCCCTCCTATAACCCCTCAGAGTCTGAACGGTCCAGGGAACGTGTACCATCCAGACAGTTACAATAGCTTCCACTGGCCGGGCAGTTCGGACTACATAAGGAGTTACTCCACTTCCCATCATCACCAGGGATATGGACAGAGCGCTTATAATTCGCCGTATTATCCGAGTCAGGTGAGTTTTCTTTAATATTATCTAATTTAAATTAAATCCTTTACTATACCTGACGACTAAATGTAATATAACCGTCATAAAAAATCTTTTACTAGCTAGTCTCAACATCATTATCCCAAAAATATGTAAATGTCAACAATATCTTTGGTTCATTTTGTAAGAGAAAATTATTACGTCATTAAAGTAATTAATAAAGGAAATTACTTTTATGGCAATATTATTATGCATTTTCTTTGTGCAAAGTCAGATTAGATGCCATCAATTACCTTAAAAGGATTTCCTTTTACACTGAGAACACACTTTGCGTGTACACTGAGAATCTATTTATATTCTCAGTGTACACGTTTAGGAATTTCCTTGTTTTTTTCGTGATTTTGTGCCACAAATCACAATACAGTTCAATACAATTATTCTATCAAAAAATTTAAAACACAAAGACCTGCGCGGTACTACGGTGCTCTCGTTCCGCTAAGACAGTAAAGTCTTTTAGACTCTTTCTCAGAATGTTTGCCTGAATTATGATTTGACTTACTTCATGCTCAGAATTCTCAATCTTCAAAAACCAAGGGATATCAATTTCATTTTTCTTATTCCATTCCTCTAGGAAAACAAGAGGACGCACTGATTTAACAAAAAAACACTCCAAATTTATAGCAAATATTATGCCGTTAAATGATATTTAACTGACTAAACTGTTAATTAAAATAACTGTATCTTGTCATCATTACTTCGTGAATGACTCAATATATCAAAATACGGTATATCTCACATCTCATTAATATGTTTTATTATTCATTAACAATAAAAATCATCTATTTAGCACCCGGATGCACGTCTGCTAAAATCACTATCGTCAATATAATCATAAATTTCACAATTTATATATTTATGATTAATCTGCAACATCTCTATGATACTAATAAGAATAAATTTAATCACTTATTAATGGTATTATTAATGTGAAATGTTATGATTATTGTTTATAGTCATGCTGTTAATATGACTGGACAGGTCTATGGTTCCATGTAAATAAAAATAAATAACGCTCAATGATCACATCCGATCCACCTTGATATCTAAGGGTATCAGGCAATATCAGGGTTTACGATTTAAAATTACCTTAGGGTATCAGGGCCTTTGTACAGGTAGACATAAGATTTGCTAATCTAACTAGGGTGTCAAAAATTACAAGGACTAATGTTGAGAAATGGGAATGGTCCCAAACACAGAAAAAACACTTGCATTTTTTCATTCACTCTCATTTTTGCGTTACCAGAATCGAACCCACAACCTTAATTCGTTGCAGATCACCTACCTAATACCACACAATCTCTGTTAAAGGTTATTTTCAGGACATATTTTTAATTGTAATTTAGCGAATTGGCTATGTTATCTTGATTTTATGACCAAAAAGGTTGTTGAAGTCTTGTGTACTTTAAGGTCAACTGCTAAGGTACAACTTGATGATTTTTGCTAGGATTAAATACCTGAATCAGGTAAACTATTGCTGTATCAGGTAACCTGATACAGCAATAGTTTGTCCACACAGTGACTATCTTCACTCGAAGTGCTTACTCTACCAATAGATTAAACAGTAAATTCTGTTACAGATGGAATACTTTAACGGCTCATCCGTCAACCAGTCTCACGGTAGCCACGGGCACAACCTAACAGCCAATGGCAACCAGCTCTACAACCAGGTTTCCTTCGGGAACCCCTCACCACCAGCAGCTTGGCCTTCTCACCACAACATCCTATCGTCAGGCCCCGAGTCACCAGAGAACCAGTCCCAGAATTCCCCCCATTTGTCTATGCTTCAAGCATCACAGATTACGAACTTTTCTAACTCGGGTAATAGCTACTTTGCACCCGAAAAGTATGGGATTAATATGGTTTAGTGTTTAGTTTGTTTCTAGTCGTTTTGTAGTGTAAATATTGTTGATTAGTGCTAGGTGCCAGGGAGTTTGTCGGTTTTGAACAATTTTTAAATATGGTAATACTGCTGTTTGTTTGTTTTTTAATTTGAAATTGGCACAATAGGTAAAATGTCACTGTCGAAATAAAGAATATATATGGCGCGAAACAGTGGTCCATGTAAAATATATTTTTTGAACTCACTCTAAATGTTTCTGAAGCACTCTCAGAATTGAAACATTGTTAATAAAATAATAATTTTCTTTAATTCTTAATGGAAATACATATATTTTGATCGCAAAAGTTTAACAATAAATGAGCTTTTATTAAGAATTCAGAAATGACTCGTATTTTCCATCACTTTTATAAGCTTCAACAGTTTTCGCTCACATTTACTTACAAATTGTTTCTCCCCACAAAACTGTTGGTAACTTTTTGAAAGTGTTACAAAATACGATATAAGTACATATCAAAGGTGATACAAAAACGACAAATTCTCTTCTTATCTAGCTAAAATACTTGATTTGAATGTAATTCTAAATTTGGTTTCGAGCTAAACTTAATTTCGTATTTTGATACATTTCTATGTGACTCCAACATTTCTATTTTACCTACGTAAACAAAAGAAAAACTAGAATACCTTATAATGTGTAAAGTTTGTAAAATTTTCAAAGATAATACGGAATAAAAGATGTTTTTTATTTTACGTAGATGAAATGTTTGATTCTATTTCACCATTATTCAAATATGAATTCAAGCTTCGCCCGAAACTAAATATATACATTCTAAACTCAATTTTACGTTTAAATCGAACTAAACTTCGAACGAAGGGTTGTCAACGAAAAAAGATCAAAGGCCTAAGTGAATCGAAATGCTAAATGATTGCCATAATATAAATTTTAAAAACCCCAAGTATTTAAAAAATCTTTAATTAAGAATTTGTATAGAGATTTCTTTCGTATTTGCTTTCTAACGCCCATGTAAAAATACCTGAATCATATCAATTAAAAAAATCTAGGCTATGTTAGTGAATTTGCTAAATTATCAAGTAAATATAGTTTTGGTGTAAATAACTATTTTTAAGGATTTCATTTTGTATATGTGTGCTGCGGATGTAAAATGTGACTTATTATTGTGTAGATTAAGGAATGATGTATTTTTTCTTATTTTTAATTATACTTTTCACTAGACCAGTGACATAGACTTGCCATAAAGAGACATAGTTTTATATTTTTCTTATTTCGGAAATAGAATTTTCTATTTCATTCTTCGAGTTTCTATTTAATTTTAATATACGAAATAATGAATTTCGTCTAGAAATTTATTGTTTCGATAATGCAATATTTATCTAATGCAATAATTGTGTAGTCAGGCTTTAACCATTGTTTATTCTTTTGAAAATTATTTAACTTAATTTTCATAAGGAAAAGTATCCGGAACCTTTTAATAAATTTTTCACTTTTTATGTATCAAAAATCGCTTAGACATTCCTTTGAAAAGAAAAAATACAGAGTTGCTAGTTATATTAAAATGTGTTGCTATGTAAAAATGGAAAAATTGGTTTTTGCTTACACGAGTTGCGAGAAACGGAACGCAACGAGCGACCAATGACAACTGTCATTTTGACAAGAGCTTCTATTGGTTCCTATAACATCGCATAACAATTTAAACAAATCGTAAAGAGATTATTAGTTAATTTATATTTTTATTCAAATTGTAGTATTTAATGTAATGAAATCTGTAATTTATAGTAAATTTTAAGCTTGGACATAGCTAAGTTAAAGTTAGAAATAAGTACAGTTCTGTATGGCGTTCGATAAAGAGTCAGTGTATTTTTTTTTAATTTAAGTTGTATTAACTGATAGCTATTGAAATATTGAATCCGAATATATGCATATAAAATACATGTCTTGTGTTTCATTTAAGAACAATACTCAATAGCCCTTATTCATAAACGTTCCATAACTTAGTTAGTAGAAAGGGTTTTGTCTCGTTTTCACGCGTAACAGCTTCCGTCAATGAGAAGTTGACAGAGCAGTTTAAAGCATACATTATCTTATTGAACTTTTATGAATAAGGGCGTAATGTTAATAACTTAAACACTTATACACTCACAACCCTGTTATAAGATTCCTAGTGCCACAGGCGGTATGGACACAGACACACAACATATCCAAGGCCCGAGACCAAAATGTATGCTCCCCAAGTCCCCATGCAGTTTACCCGACTAGAGATCGAACCCATGGCTTGCAGGCATGGTTTGCCATATACTTTCTTCTAAGTACCCACTTCTAATTAAAAGTTAGAAATTAATAAAGACTACAAGAATAATAAATTTTCATTATATGAATTCCATTCGTAACTTGATTGATTTTTGGCTACCTTCCGGCTCCATCATCAGCACCCTGGACATCATCTAGTATCACAGTAGGTACTTGTAAAGACAAATCAAACGAGCCCAAACTCGATGAAGCTACGTGGTTTCGTTACAGAGTTCCTGTTGCTTCGGCTCCATCATCAGACCACAGCTTTGTGAGATCATAATATTTCATTGTGACCTGACTTACACAAGTATGCCAATAATGCAATTTCAACTCAACTGGATACCAACAAGTGGTTGAAAAATAGGCCGCAAACTTACATAAGTACTAAATAAGAAGTTAAAAAAAGCTTGTAAAAACAGAGAGAGCAGAAGGAACTCTTATAAGCCAATCTTTAGGTGTGTAATCCTTTTGTATTGAAATAAGGTTGAAATTGGCTATGCGTTTGCTTTTAGTTGAGTTTTAGTTGAGTTGTTGTCGTAGTTTAGACATTATTAGACCTAAGTTTAAATATTTTTACATGAAAATTGAAAAAAAATCGCAAGAAAGACCGCGAACGAAATGTTTTGCTTCAAACTGCTTCGTGGTCTTTTTTGCGATTTTTTCATGATTCTAATGCCATTTTTGTGAAACATTTTTGAATAAGCCTTTTCAATTCTTCAAACACGACTGTAATCTGTATTTTTTTTGCTGGTAATACATATGAAGCGGATATGTGTGCTGTGAAATACAGGACGTTTTTCTTTAGATAGCAGCCTACGTCTTACCCGCATGAAGAAAATATCCGACGATTTCAAAGGCAGTCTTCTGAAACCATCTAAAATTTGACGCGGGTGACGTAGGGTCACGTGATCGTCAAGTAAACGTGCAACTTCTGCTTTCTCTCTGTATTTATGTATATATACAATTATACATAATAGTACAAGTCTTACTTATTACTTAATAAGAAATAGGTAAGAATAGAAGTTCTGTACGGTCTTAGGCTACTTATGCCCGTTTTCACTAACGAAGAATAATGCGACGCCTAAATAACTCGTAATGTAAACAAAGTCCTATGAGCATACTTCTCGTGAGAATACTACTAAAGGTTGGTGAAACGATTTCTTGCCTTAGGTAACTCCTATATTTTAGGCTTTAGATTTAGGCGTCTCCTAGCGTTGGAGAAAAGGGGCGTTAGTCTTTCGCATAATTTATTGAATTCCTATAGTTGTTCTCACAGGACCCGTGCATTTTCCAAGATAAAAAGTAGCCTATGTTACTATCCGGTCCATAAACTATATCTATGTAAAAAATCACATCGATCCGATGCTATGTTGCTGCGTGAAAGACTGATGAAACTTCACATCTATACAAATAAACAAAATTGAGGTGCCAGTTTGTAATATCAAAATAATATCTTTTTACTAAATGCGTATTTTTGTTAGTTCTGGCTAATCTCCGAAATACCTGGACCGATTTTGACGGGACTTTCACTGGAAGTTAGCTGATGTTATAAGGAGTAACTTATCCCTCAACCCGAATGGCACTGGCTAGGGCAGTCGTGTTTTGTAGTGACTTTTGTTATTACGGTATATTTTTTTCTAGTAAGTATTATGATCATTGTAGGATACGGACCCTAGTCCTGCAGACCAGAGAGCCTCCACAACTTACAATTTTCTTCACAGCAACGTACAGTCAGTACAGGCATTATTTCACTGTTCTATCCCGATCGGGTGTCAAACCCGGGTCGCGACTCGTGTAGACTTTGTAGGACGTCCGGCGCGCGAGGGCTTCAGTCGACGACCTATCCGGTTTCCTACGGCTTGCTGGAAAATTTGTACTCTACGTGGATTGTTACACTATTCACTATTTTGTTTGTGGTAGGACTAACTTTTCGCGAGTGTCCGTCTGGGTTGGTACCACCGCTTTGCTTGTGAAGTCTGCCACCAAGCAGTGATGTGCAAGCATTACTGTATTCCGGTTGGATGAGCAGAATAGCGAGTGAAATTACTGGGTTTATGAGACTTAATACCTAATGTCTCAGGGTAACGAGCGCACTGAAGTGCCGCGCAGGCCTTTGTGTTTTAAAGTTCTAAGTGGCATTGCAAATGATTATGGGTCAGCGTTATGCTAACCATTAGGCAAACGACCAGCTCATCTCATTGTCAATTAAAATAAAATAAACATTGCAGTGCCACTCAAAACTTTCAAACACAAAGGCCAGCGCGGCACTGCAGTGCAGCGATCGTTACCCCGAGACATAAGAGTGCTCATGAAGTCGCCAAGCTGCCAACGCTGTAACCTAATAGGTTAAAATAAAATAGGTTGGCACTTGGCAGGCGTGGGTTCAGATCCTTATACAAATATGAGCTTAGGTTTAAGCTTTTGCTAAATTAAGCATCGTGCTGCTATCATAGAACATTAGTAAGGCATTCCTAGTGTTTTAACTTACTAGCTAACACTTTCAAATTGAAAATAACACCGAGTTGGTTCCTATCAGTGTGTACCTATATCAGCAACCGCACTGAGTGCCTCTCCCAATTCTATGTAGGTATGACCGCCTCTGGCAGGATTTGAATTTTGCTTCCCCCAATATCTACTTACTTATCTATTTTTTAGGACGGGAAACAACAAAAAATTTAATTAATTGAAGCATAAAAAGCTCTTACTTTACCTATTCTGTGCTATTACGTAAGACGGGAAGAGATAAAACAAGAGTTTGTTCAGTAATTAAACATAAACATAAACGCTTACACACTCATGCCCCCGCACTAGGATTCCCTGTGTCGCAGGTGGCATGGACATACATACACAGATACACATCACAAACATCCAAGACCCGAGAACAAACTTTATGCTTACACAAAATTTGCCCCGGCCGGGAATCGAACCCGGGACCCCTCGCCTTGCAGGCAGGGTCACTACCAACTTAGCTACGGAGCCGTCGTCGAATTAAAAATCATTTTTGGTTGTACACGCAATGAAACGCAAAGCAACGCTATGAAATAAGTCATAGGTACTGACTGCACCCCTAACTCAGAGAGCACAGATTAAACAGCAAATGAAAAAACTAAAAAAAATATTGCGTATCAAAACTAACGTTCTTCAAAACTGTTTAGACGTCCCCCACGCCACATCTATAACCAACAAACTTTGCTTCTCGTATATTCTCTGGAAAAGATATTTTTATTTCACTCTGGAAGCACTGAGTCATTACAGTCGCAAACCAATTTGAACTTTAACAATACAAAAATAAACCTCAGAATCTTATACCATTGCTCCACACTTCTGACGTTATTTTAAACAACGCCCAGTGGTTACAAACCTCGCAGATGTATATAGGGATGTGTTGGCCTCTCGCTCGGTCTGGTGTGAGTTGTGGATAGCGCTGTCCCGCTTTAGTGCGGAGTTAAGCCGCTTATCTCCTTCCCGCACGCCGCGCCCCGCCACCCGTCGGCTGCTGCGCGTAATTTGGTCCATTCTGTACATTCTTGAATTAAAATAATAATTATTATATTTTGAAAGGTTCCACTAAAAATATTGAAAATAAAGATAGGCACCAATATTTCAGTGGCATTGTGTAGTTAACGTGGTCAGCTATAGGCAAACTATTCGTTTTATTAAATTAAATCTCCATAATATTTTCATTATAATATCTATATTCCTCCAAACCTCTTTTTCATTACTGACTCTACATTTTTGCATACTCTTTTAATTTTAGTTGAGCACTGGTATTTTTCCCGTGGCGGGACTCGCACCCGCAACCCTAATCTGTAGCTTTCAACATATAATAAATCTTAATAATGTTTTTAATTCAAAACTGATGTGCTTACCTCAGTCATTAGCAAGGGCAGTTTCAATCCCCTAAAGAGGTTTTGCATTCGACGAATTTATAAATTACGAAACTATAAATAGCTACTTACATTTTAAGGAGTATAGCAGCTAAGCTCTATAGATAGGCACTAAACTATACATTACACGTGAAATCTCCATATAAAACAGTAGCTTTATAACTTAACTAGCTGTGCTCCGCGGCTTCGCCCACGTCCCCTGGCCCTAAGTTACTCCTTGTAACATCAGCTATCTGCCAGTGAAAGTCCCGTCAAAATCGGTTCAGCCGTTTCGGAGATTACCCGGAACCAACAAACAGACACTCGGACAAAAATGGTTGATTTGTTATAGTTACCGCATATATACCTACTTCCATGTGCATTTAGTAAAAAATTGTTTTTTTTTATATTAAAAACAGACACTTCAATTTTATTTATTTGTACAAGTGTATAGATAATCAATCATGAATTGTACATGTACATATCACACAGAATTTCTAATTTGGAAAAATATTCAACTAATTTCAACACAAAAGACCAAGCGGCCAGGTAACAAGTAAAGGTGCGTACTTGAGCTTAGAGGTGGTTAAGATATTTTACTACAGTGCAGAAAAGATAGCTTGATCTCTGCGACAGCTGGCAGTAAAATCACGCCTATGAAGTCCTGAATTTCTCAACAGTACAGACAGTACCTGTCAATGTCATACTTTATGGGCATGCTGACCTAATTAGTGATGTGCGATGAATCATCGTAACTACAAACTATAAACTAGCGATATTTTAAATAAATCTTATTTTAAAATAATTTATCATTTAATTTTATTGTATATTTTAATATCATAACATTATTTACATGTGTACATAATTGATCTAAAATAATAGTAGGTAAATAAAATCCAATTTCTCACCTACTCGTGTAACATTTGGCTCAAAGGCCTTGTTACCAGGCCATAAACTCAAAAAATAAGATACGCCGCCATCTTGTTTGGTATGAACCTCCATTCTCCTCAGTACGAGTACCGACGCCTTGTATACGTTATATATTATAATATACGTGGTTGACAATGTATCTGCAGAAAACTGGAAGGAGGTGGTAACCAAATGCAGAAAAATAATGGAAGAAGATTGGGAGCGGGATGTCAGATTTGATAATATTTGCGAACAAGAGTTCATAATAAATTTACAAGATTGTTCTAGCGATTCAGAAACTGATTCAATATTGTGGATTTGGGGTGTACTCCTTTAAGAGAATAAATGTATTTTATATTAAAATATTCGTTTAATTTAGTAACGTTTGTAATTAAATGAAACCCAATTATATGTTACATTAGCATCGATAATAGGAAAAACGCCGATAAATACTATCGACATTTTTTATATCCTGACAACCCTAGCAATGTCAGTTTGACATATGTCGCAGAGATCAAGCTATCTTTTATGCACTATAATTTCGGTACATAATTATTACCGCTGCAGCGGACTTTAACTTGAACTTATAACAAATGGAACAAGACTTTTGTTGCACATAGCTGCTCTAGTACATACTGCCTCGATGATATTAGGCTGGTCGCAAAACTCGCAAAAGAGAAACAAAAAAATATCGCCAAAATGAAACGCAGAATGCCCCACCAGTCACCACCGATATATATTACAAGAAGCGGCCACTCTCACTGTCTCCCTTTATACCTATACTTCAACATACATACACAACGCAGCCTACCCGAGCCGTAGTCCGTAGGTATAGCATATTTACAGTTGAGTCTCGCTCTGAAACCAAATGACTTGAAATAAAATGACACGGTAACCCTGGAAACTGTCTTTTGATAGCTAGCACGGACGGATTGGAAGCAAATAATCTATAGGGCTGATCGCCTTCTGCGCTCTCCTAGCATTTGGTGACGCTGTAAAAATATAAACAAGTAGGTAATTAAAAAATTTGGAACACGACTGTCCTAGCCAGTGTCGCTCGGGATGATCAATTATTTCCTCTGTGGGGATGATGTGCGATACACCTAGGGTTGCCAACCGTACTCTAAAATAGAGTATTGTACTCTATATCATGTAGGCGTACTCTATAATCTATAACACTAATAGAGTATGATGAAATACTCTTTTTTACATAATGTTTACTATCATATCATAACCAAAAAAATCGACTATTTGCTATTAATATGTTGGTATCCCCAATTCCCCAAGCCACAATCGGACGTCTGAGAGAGTCTTTTCGGTCATGAATGTGAAGTGGCGGGAAGAGAGAAACAGAGCTTCATTGTAATTGATTAAAAATGAGCTCTTGATCTATATCAATTTAGAGTTAGAATGTTTGGAGTCATACAATTCTTTTAAAAACCATGAAAAATTGTTATGTGCTGCAAAAAGTTCGAAAAAATACCTTTTTAATAATATATAATACCTAAATGATACTCTTCTTTAGAAGTCCGTACTCTTTATTTACCTCCTTTAAATCAGATATACTCTATTTCTTCTAATAAAAGTTGGCAACCCTAGATACACCATACATCCAAATCCGTTCAGGCATTCAAAACTTATGGTGGAATAAAGATACTCACATGCAATACATGAACCTTAAAAACATTGCAGTGCTTTTTTGGGCAGTCGTGTACAAAATATTATATTTGACAGGGCAGGTCTAGGGGTCTTTTTAAAAACGATGACGTCACCATCTTCAAATGGTTGAGGTAAATCGAACTACTTGGAGTTTTCTTTCTATGAGGGCGCAGGGGGTCCCGGGTTCGATTCCCGGCCGGGGCAGATTTTGTGTAAGGATAAAGTTTGTTCTCGGGTCTTCAATGTTTGTGATGTGTATCTGTGTGTGTCCATGCCACAAGCGACAAAGGGAATCCTAGTGCGGGGGTATGAGTGTAAGCGTTTTTATTATTATATTATTTATTAAGTGTCATCTGTCATCAAGTTTTATCTATTTCTTGGTTTTTGATGGTCTTGCATCAAGCCGCGCTTGCGCGTGTATTATCTCGTGATCCGTGCTTGATACAAAAGCATGGTTATATTTACAGCAAAACGCATACTTGCATAATCGTCTACGGTCTGCATTACCGTTTTAGAGCTAGTGTGGTAAATCCGCCAAGTCGTACGGTTGTACGACACGTACGGCCGTCCTGTCGTAAGGTGGCGTAGCAGTATAACGCCTATCGAGAACAAAATAAACCACCCTTTACACCTTAGATACTTATATTAAAAACGTCAAACGCCACTGCAAAAGTCAAAGAGCGTGCAGAAGGGCCACTAACTCGGCGTATTTAATAAACCAGGCGGCATGTGGCCACTACGGACCACTGCAGTCGGGTGCAGTTCAAACAAATGTCTGTTTATTAAAATACTAGCTTTTTGATAGTGTATTGTGTGCTATGCTAGGTACATCTCCGCCAAATTACTATTGTTTTTTTTTTATATTATTGCGTAACGAAACGAGCGGGTCGTATCGTATCATAATCGCGTAAAAACAATGACTACGTTGCTCATCAGAGTAGTCAGTGAAATGACTGGGCTTATACCTAATGTCTCAGGGTAACGAGCGCACTGCGGTGCCGCGCAGGCCTTTGTGTTGCAAAGTTCTGATTGGCACTGCAGTTGTTATGGGCCGGAGTTATGCTTACCATCAGGCAAACGACCAGCTCATCTCGTTATCAGATAAAAAACATTTTCTATGTAAAATTTCGGCTTAATCGAACACCGGAAAGTGGGTCAAATTTAGTTTTAAATCAAAAAACTCCATCTGAGATCAAGGTGCTAGAACTGTCAAAAATCACTAAAAAAATACATCCTGTACCTATAGATATCAACCTCAAATCGATCATTTGACCAGAATCTCAGCTGCCGATAACAAGAATGCAGTCGACATCAGCACTTGCATACAAGATACACTCACGCCTTCACGTTTCAATCCATCCACAAACAAATTTCCTGCTAATAACCAACAAATTACAACTATCAAATTACAACCCCCAGATGTACCGAGAAATGAATAATAAATCCGTACCACAGACAATAGAGGCATTAGGCGCATAGACAAGCTCGCGAGGGGCGAACACGCCAACTCTATTATTTATGGATTCTTAAACACGTAAGAGCTATCGTATGGAAGGAGGGGAGGAACGACTGTCGCAGACTTGAACTGACGTCAATAAGAGTCGATTGCGCATTTGCTCTACGCATTGTATAATGGCCATGTGGTCGCAGGTAAGAATAGTATACCATCCCATCTATTCCCATGGATACCGTAAGAGACAGCTAAGGGATATCCAGGGAAAGGCCAGCAGCATTCTTCTCGTTCAACATCATAATCTCCGGCGATCACAAAGGCGCTTCCTCCTTCAAGGAGTGCTAATGTTCAGTAGACGTTTCCCGTCTAATGATGAGGAGTATATAATCAGTAGTAGGTACACCACGTGTACGTTGGAATTACTCCATTTAATTCCCCCTTTCCATTATCAGACGACCAGATAAACGGCGAGGCGACATCGATACACAGTTGATCATCGTTTACGCACGAAGCGTTATGCTTCTACGTTTATTTGCCGTACCGCTAAGGAGTGGAACTCTTTGCCCGAGTCTGTATTTCCTGATCGTTATATCCTGAGTTTCTTCAAGCCACGAGTGAACAGGTATCTTCTAGGTAAGCGTGCTACATCGCCGACCGCATCGTCACTTACCACCACGTGAGATAGTGGTCAAACGCAAGCCTATTCATGTCTCAGAACACGTGGGTACAGAATAAGTATATATAATTGAAATAAAATAGTTTATGCAACACTACAGTATCAGACGAACCGGATGACATATTATTATTATTTATTAAAATCCGGCCATCCGTTTTACCATAGCCGTTTTGCCATAGGTTAGATACGGCCCGCAACCATTGATTAGGAGTACCCAGTAGGTATACCTATCTCGATGCCTGCGGGCCACGGCACACGCCGATAAGCGCTTGGAGACTTATTGAAAACTTTAGGATGGTATACAGGCCCCAAATCTACTAAACTAAAATTGCTTTTAAAAAAGTAGGAACCGACTGCACTGAAAATATCACGATATATGAAATTTCAGCCCCTATTTTTCGACTTTTAGGGGTGGTATTCTTTCATAAAATGTTTCTGGGAAAACCTCGAGAGCACGAAAAGAATTTCTAATATCCGTCCACAATAGACGGAGAAATCGGCATACCTACATACATAAATTAGTCCATATCTAGAAAACTACTGAACCGTTTTTGATGAAACTTGCTTTGTTCCCTAAGTTGAAGTAAATATAAGACAATTTAAAAATAAAGGTCCGATTAAGTCAGTTGAAAATGACCAACGTTTCGTCTCAAAAAGATCACTTTAGATACTCGGTATTACCTATAGGCCAGTGATTAGGAAAAGATAGCACAATCGACATCTATGGTCGCCTATGCCATTGGCGGGCATCATATTATGCTCTTCATCAAAGTGTTCTGGGTGGCACTGTATATGATAAGAGCCGGCGCGTTATGCTTAAACCATGACGACGACGTATCGTTATCCTTTAACTAAATCGTTAAATAAATACTTGGGACATTTTGCACAGCACCATCTAGTCCTAAACTAAGCAGATCTTGTAGGTACTAATAGGTACAATACAATGGATAAACAGATAAACAGATAAAAGATGTTCACAGTAAAAAAACCTCTTTGATAAAGTGTTCGCCATGCAGCGCAAATACGGATCTTTTTGATCGATAAAATTGACAGTTTAAATCGATAAAGTGGGTTTTATCGATTTTTTTGTATAATTTATCGAGCCTTGATACCACTGCACCGGCAAAAGTTATCGAATAGCTAGTACGAATCCAAAGATAATATAAAGCTCCTACAGTACTTTACGATCAGACTTCGGTACTCGAACATTCGATAAATTTGTCAGTTTTTTCGGTTCGACAAATTTATCGTTTCGACTTCCGTAAGTACCTACTTGCGCCGCCGGTCTCTCAGTTTTCACGCCCAGTTACTGCCACGTTGCTTCTACTTTGCGTCACACTGATCAAATATATCGGACATTTGGCGAAAGGAAGTGTTTCTTACACCCCGTTGCGTCCTGAGGGGGTTTTATGAGGTTTTTTTACTTAGGGGTTGTCCATTCATACAAACCACTATGATATGAAGGACTGCTTGTACACACTATAGGCAGACTTATCGTGCTATGAGTTGACTGGAATAGATCGATTTTTAGCGACAAGGCTGCCAATAGTTTTTTCTTTTTGATTCTGAGACCAGCGTGTCCATTGCCTATAACGCCAGACCATAACAATTGCAGTGCCACTCAGAACTTTGAGACACTAAGGCATTGCAGTGTGCTCGTTACCCTGAGACATTAGGTAATAGTCTCATAAGCCTAGTAATTTCGCTACTGACTATTTTACTAAGCCTAGAGGTCGAATGCCAAAATTGTATTTATTCTATGTAGGTAAGTACGTGGGTATTACAAAGTACCTATATGTGTAACTACTTAAAGGATATTTTAGGTGGAGCAATATTTAATCCTACCAATGTTGGAATTCGTTTAACTCTTTAATCACAAGGGTTCCAGGAGAGCACTCGGAAAAGTTAAATTACTCTCCATCCCCGAATTGTACAAAATATAGGTCAAAGATACAACATCTAATTCTAAGATTAAGTACCTACATTTTCTTTTTGTAAGTAGGTAGGTACTTACTTTACTTTTAGCTTGTAACATCAGCTATCTGCCAGTGAAAGTCCCGTCGCAATCGGTCCAGCCGTTTCAGAGATTACCCGGAACAAACAGACAGACAGACAGACAAAATTTTATATTTTGTTATAGGTATGCATTTAGTAAAAAGCTGTTATTTTGATATTACAAACAGACACTTCCACTTTATTTATTTGTATAGATGATCCGCAAAATGACCATGAAACATAAAAAAAAATTAAACGGACCAAATGTTCCCAAATAACAAACTGTCAGACAGTCCATTCGCAACCTCATCAACCCTAGCTTTTATTTAACAAACCGCGTAATAAATTCTAAAAAAGGTTAATACAAAAACGAAAAAATTGATGACATAAGAACCAATTGCGCACCGTTAGAAGAAAGGGAATAGATCAAAGAGGGGAACAACTTGGTTCGAGAGACTGTAACGTAATATTGTGTATATCTGTTACAGTGAGTGGGGAGTGTTTTGTGTCTGTCCGTTAGGGGCAGCGTAGACGCTTATGCAAACGTACGTTTGGTTGTCCGAATAACAACGCTTTTGCGTCAAGCTTTCGAGTATCACGAAATCCGCGCTTGACGCAAAAGCGTTGTTATTCTGACAAGCAAACGTACGTTTGCATAAGCGTCTACGCTAAGGATTTATTACTAGCTTCTGCCCGTGGTTTCACCTGCGTGGCGAGACCTACAGGAACAGTGCATTTTCTCGGGATAAAAAATAGCCCATACCTAAACCCAATTTTAGTTTAGCTCTCTCTCTTTCCAGTACATAACATGAGAAAGAGAATCGACGTGTTTTTTTCATAGAGATGGTCCATGGACCGGAGAGTAACATAGGCTACTTTTTATCGCGGAATAATGCACGGTTCCTGGGGCTATCTTTACGCAGGTGAAACAGCAGGCAGAAGCTAGTTACATTATAATTCAAAGGCCGGGCTGGCGTAACAGGCGCTAAATCGAATCTTGTCGGATTGCACGCAACGAGGCTCCTTTTGATTTGGGAAATTGAATTTCTTTCCGGACCGCGTGAATCATAGGCCCTTGAGAAGGGAAGCTGGGAAGATGTTGTCCAACAGTTTAAATGGCACTGCAGCCTTACAACCTTACGGTGGGTTTCTGGAAAGGTCTATTCAAATTCAAATTCAAAATGCTTAATTCATATAGGCCCCAACAGAGCAGTTATGAAGGTTAAAATAAATGTCTCAAGTCAGTCATTCAGTTTCATTCGTTCATTCAGTTTCATTCATTCATTCAGTTTCATTCATTCATTCAGTCATTTCATTTCAGTCTCAGTCATCACTATTTAATATTTTGGTTCATTGAAACTCTCACCGTATTACCACAAAAAACAACTTTTAGACGATTGTTTAGCTAGACATGTTTGAAACTAAAAGACTAAAATAATTAGAAATGTTTAAATAGAATGGAGTTAGACAACGGTTAAGTATAATCGTTATAGATACTACTTAAATCAAGATTTGTGATTTGGTGATTTTTAATAATTAAACACGTGACTAAGGCATGCTTAGCGCTCTTTAAGGTGTTTAAATTTACACAAGTTTAAGGTGTTTACATTTTTTGTGGTATGACTGTCAAGGTTTTAGGTAAAACCAAAATATTTGATGGAATCAGGCGTTACTTTGCAGAAGTCCATTTTAAATAAGTTATTGTTAATGTGGTTAATTTATACTTTTAATTCCGCGATCAAGAATTTCTAATGTTCCTAAGTTGGATCTATACTGAATTTACTCCTTACGTTTGGTTAAATTCAGTATAGATCGAATTTAAGCCATTTGACATTCTTTATCGCGGAAAAAAACTATAAATTATCCACATTATAGATTTTATTTAAGACCAATATGCTTGGCGCTCTTTTGCGTACTTTTAGGTCTCTATTTCTATTTAGGATATGTAGAAAAAGACGATTTTATAATTATGGTAAGTATTCTGTTACTGTCATATACACCACTTTGATCACTGCCCTCATTCATCATCATCATGTTCGACTCCAACAATGAATTTTAGTAGAAAAATATGGCCACGACTTTTGATATCTTCGAAGCTAAATATGTATATAATTTGAATTATCAAACAAAGGGTGCGAGCCCTGGAGCTTGCAGAGGAAAATAGATAAAAAATAAAATAGATGAAAATAAAAAAAAAATAAAAATCTAAATATGTACTATATCATGTAGTAAATTATTTCTTTCCGCTGGTAAAAACTCATACCATATCCTATAAAAAAAGAAAACAACCAAATGACATTTCCGTGTTAGGGGTGTGCAAATTCCGCTTGTTAGTTTTAACGAATTAAATCGTAAAAGTGACTTTGGTGCGCGGCTATCGAGTGAATCCGAATATTCGATTATTCGACTAGGTACCTCGATTACTCGATTATTTGGAACTCGAATTTTCAATTTGCGCTCCCTTGTTACTTCGAATTGATCGGTGTAAGCATAAAACAATTTCACTTCGATTTGATTTATATCTCTGAATTTGCTATCGTGTTTAATATCGGAATTGAAATGGACGGTCCCAATTTCGTAGATAGATAAAAGTTGAAATGCTTGCATAGAGGTTTTGTAAAAAGATATTTTGTTGGAGGTTCAATGGTAGCACCTAAATAAAATCGGAAAATTAGGTATGTAAGTATTAATAGGATACTTACATCTTAAATGTTCTGATATTTGTCATGATAACGACTATGTAATAATATATTTCATTCTTATTTTTGACCGTCTCTTGACAGTCTTATTTTTGTAAAGAATATAAAAATTCTTATTAAGCTAGCTACCACCACTAAAATTAAAATCCAGAGAGATCCAGAAAACAGACATATATCGGCGTCTTCCTCTCCGTGTAGTACTTGACAGTTCGCTTAAGAAATATGATGGCTCTTTCTGTCGACAGCCCAAGCTTTGAACCCGAAGTGGGGGTCGTGAAGTCTAATAAGTAATGAGTGCACATTCCAGCTTGGCGGCAGATTACCAAATCAGAGGTAGGTACCCACCCAGACAGACACTGGAAATAGAGTCGTACCACCTGATGCCATCTTACTTACCTTAATAAACTAGCTTATTCTCGCGGCTTCTCACGCTTGGAATCAGCATAAAAAGTATCTAATAGCACTCAGGGATGAGATGATGTATTTTCCTACCAATGAGAGTTTTTAGAATCGGACCAGAGGTTCCAGAGATTAATGATAGCAAAACAAACTTTCGCTTTGTAGATGAAGCTAGATTACCCTGTACCAACTTAATAGCCATCTTGCAAGTAAACTTATCCTTATTTTCAGGATAACATACCAATTCAGACTCAGGCTGTATAATAAGTACATAAACATACATTGTAAAAAAACTCCTTCAGGTTCACCGACCATTTTGATACGAAGCTTAGGTATAACTCATGAACCGAGGTTCATGTATATCTATAGCTTCAAATTCGGATCATTTTAAGGAGCATTTTGACATCATAACGTCTGAATTAGGAATTGAACTAACGATCACGTGAAGTCGTTCATTTCCCATCGAACACCGAGCTTAGTTTTCATTTTTTACTCAATCTAGCCACACAAAATGGAGTAGAACCACAATCAGCCGCAATGTTTCCGCCACGGCTCGGGAGTTTTCGCCGGATCTGACGATTAGCCGCCAATCCTCTTGATTTATTCGATTTTCGAACGACGCCATTTTGGGTCACGTGCTTGGTGCAAATAAGGCGGGAAAAGATGCTGCTGGTGGTTGAATACAGGCTGTTTTATATTTTTAGTTTTGTTAGAGCTGCTGAAGTGTGATATTACTTACCACCCACAAAGTGATGTGTTGCCTATTAATAATAATAATATTATTAGTAATAATATTAAGAAAGAAAGAAACATCAATTTGTGTGGGTATTATAAGGTTGATTAGGTGTGCAAATGTGCATCTAATAAACACTTATCTCACGGCCAGAACAAAAATACAGTCAATCGACGTAGGTATGGGTGGCTATACCTACACCTATCCATGCGAACTAGGCATCTAAGATTATTTGAGGTTTGTATTTGAGAATAAACCTGGAAACATCTACTCATCCTCGGAGTTGCTACATATATATGTTATATTCTCAAACTATAAGTATATATATATACTTATAGTTTGACAATATAACCACACCAAAAGTAATTATGCTAACATATACGTAAATCAAAACCAAAGAAGACGGTCCAAATGTATGGACCAAATACCAACATCGATACGGACAAACTGTCCGTCAAAATAACCCCAATGATTTTGCATGCCTAATATGTCAGCTTATAGCTCCGATACCCCATGGAGTTGAGGTCTGCGACTTAGGTAGAGTTATTTCATTCATTTTAAGCAATCTATTGGCATGCAGTTTGTTTGTGTCTATTTCTGGAACAATTTTGGACCATCTCCTTTACTGCATATTTTATAACTGCGTTTGAGGGTAAGTAAGTAAACTAGGAGCATGCTGTATCTTACACTATAAAACCCGATACCGTAATTGGAGCACTCAATTTGCGCGCCACTTCCCGCCGCCGCGTGCCGGCTCGTGCTTGACGCGCGCCTCCTTCAATTGTCTATGGTTATCTCTAATCGAGTGTTTTGTCTATGGTACCCTTTATAAAGAAAACAAAAGCGCGGGAAGCTGCTTTTAGCGGCCAGTGCAGCTGCTGATTAAAAATTCATTTATGGAATTGAATTGTTTTTCACGTAGGGATTCGTAGTAACAAATCGGGTAGCAATTGATCAGTAAAATTAATCAGTTATCAGAAGTTATTTTAAGCTGATATTGGCTAGTTCTTACTAAAAAGAAATGCTATGATTTTGGGTGGAATAGAAATTGCTTTGTTACAATACCTAGACTTTTTAACTTTGGCTTTGTATTGTGTGTCGTAGGTAAGCAATAAAAGCTGGAAAGATAGAGCCATTGTGTCAGATCAAAAGCAATCAGTTAATCTTCCAATATCTCAAATGCTGAACAACCGTTATTTTCACTTTGATCTTGCTAAAACCCACAAAAGTCACATTAAAAAAGAAATAAAAACAGTATTTTCTTCAGTCAAATTCAACGGAAACAAAAACTATCGGATCGCAAGAAAATATTTTAAAATCCCTAAACCTTTGATTATGCCCTAAACTAGTGAAATTACCTAGGTACTCTGCGTGCGTGCAAAATACACAGATTATAATAACTATGGTTATTACGCATCCTATATAATATATCTATGGTTATTCGTTATTACAGCCTGACTGAACCAAAGTACGGGTAGCAATCGTGGAATTAGTATCATTTATTTCCAAATATTACACAAATGGGTGCCAAAAATCGGCAAAGGTCCGTTGACGTAAATCCCTTTGCCGAATAAAAAAGGAAGAATTAAAAAAACCTTCATTCCCGAAAAAAACGGTATCGATGGATTAAAGAGCACGCTCGATTGCCGATTATAACTTTCGCTGGTGAAGAATTGGTATATTATATTCAGACTTTTTTAACTTGACGGATATGATTTAAAAAATAAAGATACAACGAAATTTAGTCTCTAATACCTTGTCAATAAGTTATACACTGTACAAACTATAACATACACCGAACGGAACATGGACTAACATAATATCCTTTTTTGTAAACTTTTTTCGTAAACTTTTTTAGCTATTGCCAATGTTGCCAGGTGTGGGCTGAATGCTGTTTAATTGGGACGTCTTAGATGAAACCTTTAAGAAATTGTTACAAAATTCAGTACAATAAGAGGCTTTATCAGTGGGGGGGCTTCAAATCGGGTATGATACGTACAGCTTCATATTACAGGGAAATAAAAAACTACATGTATAATAAAAAATAAAAGTAAGTAAATACATGTACGACGGTTTTTCTAGATAGGTTTAATAACGTCTTAGTTATTTTGTAGTATAAAAAATAGTTAATAGGTACTATACTTTGATATTATAGGTTAAAATAATAATAATCAGCTAAAACAGAAAACCATGTAAAGAATGATTGCTTGTAGCTTGGAGGTCACACAACACGCTCTATGTTACAGTTTCTATCAGTAATAAACTAAAATTTATGTAAATTCCAATGTCACACGTAACATACAGGCATTTCCTGCTCGATCCAAAATTGATTTAGAGGAAACGCATCCGTCCCTTTGTAACAGACACACATTAAAACACGTTCCATGCGATTAATTCGTAAAAGAACCTGTATCTAATTCAATAAAAAAAAGCAAAAAGCCGATCCGAAATCCAGATCTATAAAAATACAAAGGTCACCCAACGGCCAGGAAACGTCTACGAAAAAAGAATAAGGTATAGAAAAAAACTTAACCTCATAATTCACAATTAAATTCGGCTACTGGTCATGACCGAAAGTATACATAATAAATTTCTTCGTAAAAAGCCCCGACTGAAAAGGGCAGGATACAGGCACAAAAGGCGGAACAGGCTCGGGTACAGCGAGAAAAAAATAAAAATTGTTTATGGTCATTTTGCCGCCAACGCTCCGAGAGTTTAATTTTAGAATTTTAACTTTTTAAAGCGAGGTAGCCGCGGTCCTGTGAAGGGTCAGGATGCGTCCAGAAACCTGTATGAAATTATAATATCGAAGAGCTTTAGTCGAGCGCAGTGCTATGCCGTGACTCGTGAGCTGTGACTTATAGGGACTTCATAATTCAAAGTCCTTGATGAGTCTGTAGAGGTTTGACATGTCATTCAGGCCGAAAAAAATAAATACCCAACTAATTAAACTAATCACGGAATAAATTTTTATTTATGTGCAAAAGCACCAAATTCTCGTACTATATGCACTTAGAGTCAAAAACCCGTTTGCTTTCTCAAAGTGCTTTCTTGACAATACAGACCGTTCTATAAGTCACCAATTTAAACTTTTAAAGGCAAACAACATTTACGTTTAAGGGTTTGATTAAATAAGCTACACGTAAATCTAAATAAAAACAGCATTACCTACAACGCAAACTGAATGATTGATTGGGAACACAAACAAATACACCTGTGCATACAGAAAAAAAAGTTATTCATTCAAAAACGGAACTGAATTTCTACAGGACAAAGGATGTGCCAGAGCATAGATAAAATTCCCACGTCTTCTTTTTTTTCTTAACTACCTATTGATGACCACAGTAGCAAAATTTATGACAGCTAGGTGCGAAATTATGGTGATTCGGTGAAGGAATGTTATACGGCTTAAACGGTCTAATTCCTACCTTTCTTATCGATATGTGACAATTTTATTACCTATTCAATTTTATTGCTTGCACTTATTAGCAAAATAATTATTAAAATTAACTAGTGTTTAATATGAGGTAGTTATACCTAGGTACTCATTTCAATTTACGTAAAGGTACCTAATAAATTAGTTGTAATCTGTATTATTATAAGTTCAAAAATGTGTTTGAAGGTGTGTAAGTTTGTTTGTATTTCTTTCACGCAGCAATGGAGCAACGGGTCGACGAGTTTTTTTTGTGTTTATAGGCCGGAGAGTAACGTCGGCTAATTATTATCCAGGAAAAATGCAAGGAATCATCTCTACGTGGGTGAAACGTGGTAGTAGACAGAATATTATTTGATAATTATTCGGTAACTTAATTCTTATAAACAAGATGTAGCGCTGTCATTTCCAGAGTTTTCAGAGTAACGCTTAAATTGAAAATCTCTCGCTCAACTCCTGGTTTTGCTTTCACAACACACTTACATAGTACCTAAATATTTTTATATCAAATTCCCCAGAACATTAACAAGGCTTCTTACAAACGTCAGAAAACAAACACAACACAATACCATCCCCAGAGACAACGGCCACACACGGCCGACTGATGTTGGATAGATTACTTTGACGTCTGGCTTTGATCTCATCTGATTATTTAGCCGTAAGTACTGTACCTAAGTATAAACAGTTTGGGTTCATCTTACTGGAGATTAAAAGTTAGGAGTGAACACTTAGTTTAAAGTTTCAAAAGTTCTAAAGTCAAGTAAGTAACTTTAGGTAGAATAGTCGTGTAGTAAAGATATTTGACTGCATGTTGCTACTCGTCTACCGCACGCGATCGTAGTTGTTGTGTAGTTTGACTGCTTGCGGTCAAGTACTCGTTTACAAGTTACCCTACGTCACAGAATAAGAAAACGCGTCATTTGGAGGGCTCTAAGGCTCTTTTAGGCTATCTTTGCCAAATGTAATCACAATAAGTTCCGTAAAGAAGTAAGAGTTATACATTGGTGACAATCCTGGCATTTAAACCTAATTGTATCTAGGAAGTAGGATTAGTAGGATGTACATCCCTACCACAGATTTGCTATTGTATGTCTGTGATCCCTACTAATATTATAAATGCGAAACTGTGTTTGTTGATTTGTTGGTTTGTTGGTTTGTCCTTCTTTCACGCAGTAACCCAGCAACGGATCGACGTGATTTTTGACATAGATATAGTTATGGACCAGAGAGTAACATAGGCTACTTTATATCCCGGAAAAATGCACGGTTCCTGTGGGAACGCGGGTGAAAATCGCGGGCAGAAGCTAGTCTTTAATATACGTCATCTGTACTTAGTAACTACCCGCTTATTTCTCAAGAATGTTAAAACTCCACAATTACCGGTCTCGCGTAAGAACTACAATGACAAAACTCCAACCTACCTGTATCAACAATTTCTGATAGAAAATTAATAAACCGTATAAAATACTTCTCTTGCCATATCCCACGGGAAGGACAATGTTTAAAAAAATAATTGATAGAAAAAATTATAATCCAAGTCCCTCGAGGATTACACGACAAATGCATTTTAGATGTGGCCACACCGAACGCGCTTCCAAATTCAAATTTCAAAAAGAGAACGTCACGTCAATCGGGTACACCTACAAAATATTTTCAATAATCGATGCCTATATTTTGGGGTACCTTAGAATTATATAAACCTTTAGAAACATACAAAGATAAACAACATCAAAAATTAGAATTTAATTTTTGTTATGACAGTAGATAATTAAATAGACGTTGTGTTGCTGAGAAAACTGTAGTATTTCCTTTTATAGAGCTGTCCACAGACACGACATAAAAATCAAACGTTTTTCGAATAGAAAAAAAAGATGTTTCGAACGAATAGGAAAGTTTTAATGTTCTAAGCTTCACAACTCCTAAGTGGTTGACCAGCTTTAATTAAGCCCGTTTCGTTTCAGTAATTAATCAGTTACTTCAATGACAGTATTCACGTTCGAATCAAATATGTATGATGGAGTTTTTTCTTGTTACGAAGTTTTTTTAATAATAGTAAATAATAACATAATAACCTTTTGCTATGATAGTATGGAAGTTTGATCGAGGCAAGATTAAAAAGAAAAGAAAATATAGTTTATCAAACTGAAGTTTCGCATTTTAAGTTTACATCAAAATTTGTGAATAAGTACCTATCTAACTAAATAAACGAGTACCTAAATAAATGTAAAATAAGTGTCATTGTACCTTATGTAAATTATTGTTTTCTATGCAAAAATCAATCATGAATTTTGTACCATTCTTTTTACATATTTGTTTACTTATGTGGAAAACTAATTTAAAACACAATATGCGGAACTCTCCTCCTACTCAAACCTACCCATTGCCAAAAGTTTATTTTTTTATTAAAAAAATTTAACAATAAGGTGTGACACCATCAAATCTTCCGAATCAAATGTCAATATCACACTGACGAAGCGACAAGTGGCACCTGCGTCTCCATACATAATAGATATACTTAAATGTTACATTGAACCCCAATAATATTTTGAATATGAAAGTGTGAAATATGTCGGTTTGCTCCGGTCGGTTTTGGTGCAAGCAGAAATGCATCGTGATCAGAAAAAAAAAATTGATTTTATTTTCCAAAAACAAATGTGGAGATTTCCCTACACTGAGATTGTTTAAGTACCTGGTTTTACGTCGTTTTTTATTTCAAATTTTATTATATTATTATATATATATTATTTTAAATTTATTTCATATTCAAATTCAAAGGTTTTTATTTCAGACTTTGGCATGACAGTAGAATGAAATATTAATGTTAATAATGTTGTTAGTAAATTACATAAATGCATTTTTTTTAATAGAGTCTACCTATATTCATTGAAACATGCATTTATTTACAAGCTATTTTTATTCTTCACAAAATGCATGGCTTCTGCGAAAAACGTACAGGTATTTATATTTTTTTAAATTGCGGGCAGAGTCGTGGTGTGCATCTAGTGTATTAAAATATCAAACGTACGTTTTTGTACAGACAAAAACCTTTTATCGTCGATCGATGATTTGGCAATATTTTACAATGAATTTCGGGGAGCTGGGAGTTGTACGTTTAAGTGTGGCCATTATTTTTGACTGTTTTCCCACGGTGTAATTTGATAACTATCTTCTGTGCGTTGTGGTTGGACATTTTCTACTGCTTGGCTGGCTAGCTACCATCTTCAATTTGACAGTTTGTCGGCAAGCCTACCGGTTTGTTCTATAAACTGCACTTGCGAGCTAGTCACGAAATGATTTTCAGTCCCGCCTATTTTAGAATTACGTGCTCACCATATTGTATTAGGTACTTATAAAATATTATCAAAATAGCTAAAATCAAGTGAGACGGTGGCAAAAGGTAAAAAAAAACGATACGTTGAAATAGCCACATTGATGGAAAGCAGTAACTGTTATGTTTTACCCCTATAATATTAGAGGCACTGACGAGGGACGGTGCAACCCTTTTCACACTTTCTAGAAGGATTTAAGTTTGCTGGGCGGCAAACCAACTTGGAGGTAGTATCTAGCCAGCAGTAGAAAATGTAGTATCAGGTTGCATGGCGATGTTTTTCTTTGAAAGCTTAAGCTAATATACATTGTAAAACAATTCCTCCCACCCATTAAGGATTCCAATTACATTTTTTACATAAACCTTCACGTAAGCATAGAAATACGATGCAGGTTGTATAATCGCAGCCCACGTTTAAAAGGATTACTGGCCGCCATGACACTCGAGAGCATCGAAAAAAGAAGAAAATAATTATTTTTCTTTTTTCGATGTCCCGGATTAGCTGCCAGTGTCAAAGTGTTAAATATCGAACACAGTCTAATTTGACAACTGAGGCTGGCCGAAAATCTTCCAGTGACATCAGAAAAAGAACAATTTGACAATTGTGTCACATTTCTGTTGTTGTTTGACGTTTTAGGTATGTCGGTTTGACAGCTCGGGATGGCTTAATGTTGATATTTTCAACAAAAATTATGATCAAATTCGATTATTAATTGTGTTCTGGGTTTAAACCTCTTTGGAAGATTAACATCAGCGTGTCTAGGTATGTGTAAAAATTGTAATCGAGTGCAATTCGTGAGAAAATTTTACTAGGTGGTACCTCTTCTGCGCAAGCGCCGCGCTGACTAGATTGATACCACCACTTTGCTCGTGAAGTCTACTGCCAAGCAGTAATGTGCAAGCATTACTGTGTTCTGGTTTGTTGAGCAAAGTAGTGAAATTACTGGGCTTATGAGATAATTAGGGTAAAGTGTGCATCGCAGACCTTTGTATTTCAAAGTTCTTTGCAATTGTTATGATGGGCTGGAGTTATGCTTACCATCAGGCAAACAACCAGCTCGTGCATAAAAAAGACTTATATGCATCTCAAACTCTACATTCTAAATAGCACATCATCGCTCAATATCAGGTGAAGACATTTATAGTCGGTACACTTATAGTCACAACACAGCACTTAGCAACACAGTTATAGTCGGTAGTCGTTGTAGTGTAGTCGGTACACCAGTTTACCCATTTTTTGACAGCTCGTACAAATTTGACGACGTGTCTTTGTACCAGCGTCTAGCTTGTCCCATAGATACAAATTAATACGTTCGTTTAAGAATTACCTCTTTACAAGACTACGGCATCATCATCTACTTCATTGGACGACCAGACTTTCAGCCAAGCGCCATTGATACATGGGCCCTGTTTAATAAAGCTGACAATTCGACATATATGTCAAAAAATTACATAATTGTAGAATTGTCGCGCTTAGGCTGTTTAATAAAAGTGACAAATATGTCAAAAACCGACCGGTGAAATCTTGACATATTTGTCATCTAAAAACGCGTTTAATAAAACTCGACATATGTCAAAAAACCACAGTCTTTAATCTGACAATAAGAAAATTGTCGTGACAAATTTGTCAATTTTCCACCAAGACAATTTTGTCGCCTGTAAGTTTTATTAAACAGAAAAATTGTCGAATTGTC
The DNA here is from genome assembly GCA_907269065.1 of Crocallis elinguaria. Lineage (NCBI taxonomy): Eukaryota > Metazoa > Arthropoda > Insecta > Lepidoptera > Geometridae > Crocallis > Crocallis elinguaria. Next base: position 16,344,611 of record OU026073.1, read on the forward strand.
AGTTATTGACATATGTCGGACTTGTCGGATTGTCAGCTTTATTAAATAGGGCCATGGTGGTCATATCGCACGAAGTGTAATGTCTCAGCATTTAGGTATTATATACCTATGCGTATAGGTACCGCTAAGGAGAGAACGCCTGGGTCTGTGTTTCCCGACAACTATAGGGCTGCTTCAAGGCGCGAGTGAATGAAAATGAGCGCTTCAAGGTACCTCTCGGCAAGCGTGCTTCATTGTCGACCGCATCGTCAGTCGTCACTAACCAGCAGGTAAGATGGCGTTCAAACGTAAGCCTAGAATATGTATTATAATAATACAGAAATAAAATAAAAATATATATAATAGTGGAATAGATATGCCTAGACCAGTGAATAACCATAAAATGGCAACTAGAATAATTCAATTTGTGAGTAACTGATGAGCACATGTCTGCGAAAATTTTTCTAAAAGGAAATCTGGCAATTCAAGGGACTAAGTCATAGGCGCGGCGTAGTTGCTGCTAGACTATGTCCATGTTACTAAAAAAAACACTTTTAGACGCCTGTTAAACCTCAGAACAAAATGGACTTAGAATAACGGTTAGACACTACTTACCTACCTAAATTAAGATTTGTGGTGGCTCATATTTAAACACGCCACTAAGGCATGTTTAGGAGTTAAACGCGGTTTAGCACAGGTTTAGGGTTGTTTAATTTTTTTGTGGTACCTAAGACCGTATACTTTTTCTATAAAAATTTCCCGTTGTTTCCAATTCCCATGGAGTAAGTAGAAATTACTCGTTAAATATTTATCTTTATGTCTGACTTAAATACAGTATTCTACACTCTAAAAACGCTACCTGCAATGATAGGTCATTCACAAAATTCCCACTTATCTTTATCTCCATCATAGCCCACTGAGAACGATACGCACTAAAACGCACGGTCATGCACAAAAACAGACATGATGTAAAGCATCAAGCGTGCTCCAAATATAATAAATATTATTGATAAATATCAAGCATCTTGTCCACTAACAATGCCATTATTTTAGTCAGAAAAAAGAAAAATAAACAGTTCAAAGCTATTCGATGTTCGATATTTGAAAAATTTAAAAATAAAATCATCGTTCATAGACAAGCCGGCGCGGCGTGCGGTGCGACGCGTTTATTGAATTGAAATTGGAGCATGTGAAATAGGGTTGGCAATTTAAACTTGGGGTAGACACTATTCTAGCCCATTGCCTGTTTAGGAATTCTTACTGTACGTGCTTACAAATCCATTATCCGGCACGCGGAAGGAAGACGGAAGGGTTTTCCCTAGTAAAGGTTTTTGTAGCCATAAATTCCATATCTACTTATATGCCCATTAGACAAGCGTTATGATACCAATATGTGTTTAACAACATCGCCCCATTCCACCAGGTTGGTTAAATACTAGGTTAAGTACAAAATAAGGGTAGGGTTTGCTAGATTCAAACGTTTGGTTTAAATAACTAAAATAAATAAAATACAAAAAAATAACAGATACCTAATCCAAAGTTATGTATTTTATGGAACTTTTTCTAGGTGTGCTGGTGTGCCTGTGTTGTATAATAGTTTGTTAAAAAATGACATAATTCATAAGTCAACTGGTCAACTAAACCACGCAGCGCATAAATAAACGTTGTGCGTTGAATTCCCGCAAAGTGTTAAATATTTGTGAATTACAAACACACTAGGTAATATATGTATATTATGGTAGGTTCAGTGACTGGGTGTGTGGGACCATGGTTCTCGTAAGTATTTTCTTGTATAGAGTCTATAGAGGGAAATCTAATTAGGATTCTGGGTCTATGTGACTTTGGGCGTCAATAATTATTTACCTATTTAAAAATCTACCTTCGACAACCCTAACCGTAGAATATGTCACAAAAAGCACGCCGAAAATATTTTGACGTTTGACAACTGTCATGGCGGTACGATCGTTATCTTTTCAATCTTTTCATCTATTTATTTAAATGTCATGCATTGCAGCTATCATTGTGGATAATGATTATTCTGCCTTGCCTATATGCACAAACTATATATAGATACTAGGTACATAACTAATATCTATATGTAGGTATACTTCTACTATATTATTACCTATATTACTTATATTTCGATTTAGGCTACCCTCATTGGCCACTCGCGAGAGTCGCGACTTAACCTCCACTGGAATATAGTAATAGAAAAACATGCACCTATAGATATTCAGCACACACAATGAAAGGCACGCAATGATAAGCTAAAATTTTAATAAGTTAATAAAGTATGCGTGCATACATTTCTATGGTATAATCTTAGCGAAATAGAATATTTGCTGTATAATCTACCTAAAAAGTATTTATCACAAAATATTTTTTATAATGAAGACCTACTTCTAATCAGCATTTAAAATAGCCTATAGCATTCGATGACAATGCAGCTTCCTATTATAAATCATTTTTAGAATCGGACAGTGGTTCCGGAGATTAGCAAACAGCAAATAACAAACGAAAATAAATTACCTAGCTCTGGTAATATTACTATAGATTCAATTTCTAAACCATTTGTTACCTCATAGCTAAGTGCTAAACTGCTAACAACGAAGTGCTCCCACGGGCCGCATGCTAATCGATAGTAGACGAAGCCCGGGCGAAGGCCGAAGCCCTAGCAGTGTGACATCCACACCGATGACCGACGGACTCACGTTTGGAACTACTGTGAGGAAAACAAAAGATAGTGTCGATTCTGTCATTTCGTACCTAAAACTAATTTAAGTTTCGCTCTCTCTCTTTCCGAAATATAACACGAGACAGAGATGGAAGATGTTTTACGGAGTTAAATTTGGTTTTATAGCTGTCAAATATCTCCCATCCTTGATAAATAATATGCCACTTTTATTGCCGTTAAATTTAAACTAGACACAAGCAAGTGGAATATTTTGACAGGTCTAAAATATATCCCATCCACAGATTTGTAATATAGTAATCCCATCTAGTTCTCAAGTTCTCGTTAGTCATTTAGAAAGAGAGATATAAAATAAAATTAGAGTTAGATATGACATGGCAGTATAGTCCTGCAGGCTGCAAGTTTGTTGTCGTGGCTAACTTCTGTGTTGCTATTTTTGTAATTTAACACAAAATTTGGGAAAATGCTAGTTGTGTTGCTATTTTTGTATTTTAACACAAAATTTGAGAAAATGCTAGCCGTTTCTTAGGTAGGCTATTTCTTACTTGCCAGCTATTTCTTACCTATTAATATCTATCACAAAACGACACAATTTGTAAAATATTATTAATAAATATTTAATCATTCAAATAAAATACAACGGGGTTTCGTCGAGACCCTAGAGTTTCGCGCGATTCATGAAGTATCTGCTCTATCGAGACATCGTAACTCAATATCGATCTCTTTGCAATATTCATCCTCCAGTCGCTCAACGTGATCACAGTGTACCTTCCATGTCTCGGCAGATATAATTTCAGTTATGTGCAAATTATCTGCTTTTCATCTACCTACCAACATTATGTTCTGCCACCTTCCGGCCGGTTTAGTTCCTCAAATCGTCACCGCCAAGTTATGATTGTGGCACTACCGCCACTACAATAAAACTAACAATTTGCTTTTTTAACCGACTTCCAAAAAGAAGAAAGTCCTCAATTCGGTGTGTGTTTTTATGATTGTTAAATCCGATTTGGAAAATTATTTTTTTACTTGGAAAGATATTACTTTCAGATTGGTCCCATAGAAATATCATCAAAATCGAAGAATCTTAGAAGAGAAAAAGGTCCGGCTGTACATTCGAGCACACAAGTCAATTCGTCAATTGTCGATCGTTCAATCAATACGATACAAATAATTTTATATATAATACCTATTTACCTACATATACCTAAGTATTTACGTTCCGCTCCCTAGGAATTTATTTTACTAAAACAAACAATTACCGCCATCTAGTCACCATCACCGTGTATTAATACTGAACATAAAAGCCAGTGACTACTGTAACTTAGGCTTCTTGGTTTACTATAATGTCGCTAGATGGTACATAAAAATTGCACATATGAAATGATTACCTCATTCGATGTGTTTGTCTAATGTATTGTTCGTATTTAATAAAATAATTAATAAAAAAGTTCTTTTACTATTTTTTTACAGGCAGACAACATAAGAGTCCGAGCCACCACACCCAAAGAGTATAATAACTAATAAAGGAAACCACACCACTGACGTCCGATAGGCTGCGCTGTAGTAGCTCAGAAATATGAGGCCAACGATATTTATGTATTATTTTCCATTCCACGTAAGTATAAAATATCCCAAGTGTTATAAAAGTAATATCAAGATATATTAATAAATGCGAAGATAGGTTCTCCTATATACTAATGTACTCTGTGGATATATTCCGCAGGACCTAAGACGTGGCGCAGACTTGGCTCCCTCGGGCCCACAGAGTACATAATGTTCTGTGCTGCTGCTGGCAACATTATTTCTAACTACATAATATTACTGAATATTACTGATCTGTGCATTATTTCTAAATTAAACATGGCGCGCGTATACAAGATTCCGCAATTTTTACAATTTTTCCTTTTTTTCTCAATAGTTTTATGTTGTTTTTCTAATTTAGTAGAAAGTGCAAACCGCGATCTAAATGAGGATAACTGGAAAGATATTCTCGAAGGGGAATGGATGGTGGAATTGTAAGTAAATTCATCAGCCGGTTCTGGACCATTTTCACGAACGTGTAGAATTTTTTCTCTAATTATTTTCTTGTAAAATACGAGACTAATACTTTGATTGAACCTTGAAGCGTCTTTAGAACACCTTAATTGTAATTTGATGTTGAGAAAAAGCTATAAGGTTTTTTACGTCTACTGCCTACACGGCACAGAGAGTTCAATAACCACGACAAGGTCGCTAAGGTCTTTCTCAGCCTGAGTCAGTTTTGAAAACCGTGACGCATCACCTATTGTACTATTTTCCCGGAAACAAGTGAATGTTAGATATTACCGAGATATCGGGCCTTGTACTGGAGGGCAATCGCGTTAAAAATGATCAACCAAACCGCTACTAAACCATGACCGCATCACAGCTTTTTGACCGTTTCGTATCGCGCTAATAGTTTTACCAAAAGTTGAGACGTTTCTCGACAACAACTGACAGTTAACGCTGTCAAATGAATGGCAATATCGAATTCCACACGCCTGAACCGAAATTAAACAACAGTTGGTATCAAACCACAACCAAACCATAACTGTACGCTGTCATTTCAAATTAGCGCGATCGGGGCCCAGGTGTTACTTGTTAGGAAAGGATAGAACCTTTAAGTTTAGAGGGATTCCCAACCCTGCTGAAAATTTGTGTTTTGGTTCACAAATTGGATTAATAGTATTTAGTTATTGCTAAATTATCACATTGTTGAGTCTTGATCCCTCCCTATATTTTTATGATATGAATCTGAAACAATAACTATGTAATTATTTTATTTAATAATCACAACATCTAAATGTTATTCTACATCAAACAAATCATGTACTCATCCAATAAAGACACAGTCTGTAAGAGTTGGGATTATTGAGTATCAATAAGTCCCTAGGTCACTTCCATAAGATCATATCAAAATACAGTTAGTTCTCCCGAAATGCCTTAGAATAAAATATATACATAGCATTTTACACACTTCCCTAAGATACTAAATTATTACATCATATAAAAAAACAGTTCTCAATAAATGCCTTAGTGTGGTATTCCACTCGTAAAAGATATTTATCAAAGTTGAATTTGATCAAAGAATTGGGATGACTTCATCAAAGTTTGTGTAAAAATTACTAAGAAAACTTGGACAAAGATCTAGGATGAGTAGAAAGGGCTTCTGTCAAAGAACTTTGATCAAATATGGGACACAGAATGTGGATAAAGATCTTTGGGGAGTGGAGTACCACACTTAGAATAAATATGAATAGATACTTATCTGCTAAAACTGAGGCTGAAAATATCTTCCCAAGGTAGGTAGGAAATTTACTGCAGTCATATAGTTAGTTAATTAGGTATGTTGCAGTCCAAAATAATTCCATAACTTAACAATGCTATTACTCAGCATATTTGAAAGATTGATGGAAGTGATCACCGAAAATCATACTTAAGATCTTAAGACACACAAACTAAAAAAACCTTAATTTACATGTGTTTCCATCCTTCTATGCATATTCACTATAAACTAAATACATATGATTCATTCATGTTAATCAGGTACAGTCATGCAACCTATTTGGTGCAAGTGTCACACTCCTTACTTGTATTTTGATATGAGGTTGTGTTATAAAAGATAGCTTTGCCCTCATAGAATTAAGATAAAAATTAGCACTCATAACAGATTCTTATTGGCAACAGAGTTGGCATAACAGTGCAAACACAAAGTGCAAATTTCTAGTGCATCTGGAATTGCAGTACTTGTTGTTAATTTGCCTCAAACAACATCATTTAAACCTGCACAAGGTGCAACTGCCATCTATAGATTTTGTCCTAAGAGCAAGCATGGGCCCACAGAATATATTTATTTGTTTTAAATCAGTCGCTGGCTGTGCTTACAGTGCTGCCAATTTTACACAGCAAGCTACAATCTAATAAATGTTAACTTAAAAAACTATTAATACAAATGTGTGCAATTTCAAAAGATGTTAATCTCTGGTTCCTGAGAGGTCAGCAGGGAGTAATACATATCATATATGCATATTATATTATATTTACAGCATCACCGAATGGTGACAACGGGTAATTAAGCAAATGCCTGACAAGTCTTTTCAACACAATTAAAAACTCATTTTGATAATCTACAATGCTACAGTGATGTCATTCTTTAGTGATCTCACTTTCTTACATACCTTTAACGTAATGAAGACTAATTTTAGTATCATCATTGGTTGGAAGACGTCCACTGCTGAACATGGACCTCCCCCATAGAATGCAACTTGGGTTGGCTACTTGCCTCTTTCATCCAACAGTTCCCTGTGGTTTTGACAATTGAAATAAATCATAACCAGAGTTCACAAGCAATTAAATAATAATAGATTATAATCTATTATATATAATAATAATAGAATCATTATCAATTATCTAATGTTAATCCATACCAGCGTCTATTCCACTGGAGCAGCTATTCCAGTGACTCAAGGCTGTATGGTACAAGAGTTGAACTAACTTATACCATTCTGCTTTTTTTTAACAAACTTTTTCTCGTTTGTACACCTGCACAGGGTTTCCCTTGTAGTGCATGGACAGTGGACACTTACAGATACACAACAAAAACGGATATCCAAGATCCGAGAAGAAACATGCTAATCATGCAAAGTGGAACAAACCCAAGGCTCCTTGCTTTGCAGACAGTGTTGCTACCAACTTAGCCAAGGACCCATCAATACTTATAAATTGTTTAATTAGTGATATCATATTAAGATTGCTGATGGTACTAAGGACTTGTTTGTTCATCTACTCTGTTTGCATATTTGAGATAACACCTCACTGCTGTACAAACAATATGCAAACTGATTAATTATTTCTTTTGCATATGTCTGTATGTGTTTATGTCTTGAGCACTCTATTTATATGTAAGGTCTTTTGTTAGTGCACAGTTTAATAATAATAATAATAATTTCAATCACTGTCACATTCAATCTTATTGTTATTTGTGTTTGCACAGCTACGCCCCCTGGTGCCCCGCCTGCAACAACCTCGCGCCGGCATGGAAGGAGCTTTCAGCGCGCGCGGCGCGGCTCGACATGAGCACGGGTGCGGTGGATGTCACCAAGTCGCCCGGGCTCAGTGGACGGTTCGTTGTCACCGCGCTGCCTACTATATTCCAGTAAGTATATAATAGTAACTAACATAATTAAACATATAACTAAAATCATGGCTTGTAAAATTTTAAATTCTTTATCAATATGGGCCCCAGGGGGCACTCATGAAAATTAAAATAATTGACAAGTGGGCATTCCAAGTAGGTACTAACCAAACAATAATAATAACAAAATACTTGTCTTTTCAAAAAAGCTTATTGTTTGACATTTCTAGTATCCTAACCTCAGCTATTCCCATAGAGTATTTTGATCCTAATAAGAAACAGACGTACTTATACAACATTTTTTTTATTTATTCTACCCATTTCCTGGCTAACTGTACATATTTTCCAAAATCTGTGAATGCAAATTGCATTGCAAAACGTCTTTAATAATTCGAGTTGATCTTCTAAGAATGTTATTATGCAGCTCCAATGATTAGGGTATCTACTCTTATTGCCCCGTGTAAAAAATACACCTTGTATAGTTTGAAAATTTTAAACATCATCAATATATCAATGCTTTTAACATAATACTATTTTAACATACTAATAGGCTTATCATCAACTTATTACACTCCCACTGTTGGAAACAGGCTTTCTTTCAGAAAGAGAGAGTGAGTATGGGTCATAAAACATAATCTATCATCCGGGCAGAAAAGTGGGTTGTATTTCTCCAGTAAATCATGGTTTTTCTTCCAGTGTAAAAGAAGGTGAGTTCCGGCAGTACAAGGGCCCACGTGATGCAGACTCCATGCTGAGCTTCGTGGAGCAGAAGCGGTGGAAGCAGACCGACCCCATACCATCCTGGAAGGCTCCCAACTCGCTGCAAATGACATTGGTGGCTGAGTTCTTCAAGCTCAGTCAGGCGCTGAGGGTGAGTGCCTTATAATAGTATCAGCCGGAAAATGTCCACTTCTGAACATTGGCCTCGACCATGCAGAGAGGATTTTACATAATACACTGCGCTTGGCAGGTGTCTTGGTGATTGCAGTAGATTATGATGTAGACTGAGGAGGCTGCTGCCCATTCCTTGGACAGTTCCTTAGCTGGATGTAAGATAACACCAATGGGTTGAGATGAAGTTAATTCTTAGTCTGGACCACACAGCCAATAATCCATAATATATTCCCTAATCCTCGTTCAAGAGTGAGTGTGGCCAAGTTTGAACTTATGCTAGTTTGAGTCTGACGCACCTGATTTTAAATACTATTGGCCCCACACCAATGGCTTACCACACTAGCTCTGAAACCTCGAAGGAAAAAATCGCCAGGAAACCCAAGACCTAGAAATACACCCTTTTTCAAGCGGTGTAAAAAGGTACAGGTTGTTTGTAAATATAACACCTGCCAATAACGATTGCAATGCCTCCCAGAACTCTCAGGCTGATATTCAGAGACGATTCTAAGCGTAGACTTTGGCTTCCATATGTCAAAACTGTATAGAATTTTGACGTATGGAAGCGTGAGTCCACGCTTCGATTCGTCTCTGAATCTCAGCCTTAAACTCAAATCAAACTGCTACACAGTAACACATCACACTTCTACTTGGCGGTAGACTACTTGAGCAAAGTGGAGGTACCCATTCAACAGACACTCCCAGAAGATTTAGTCTTACCTTCTGGAAAACTGTACTGATGATGTGATCATAATAATTGAAAAATTTGCTAAATCTAGAGTGGGAACTGCCTCTCAAGAGGTGCTGCAGGAACTAGGCTAGAGATGCACAGACCGCGGCCCGCGGGCTGCTAGCGGCCCGCCGGTCGAATACTGGTGGCCCGCCGACAGCAAAAATAATACTCTCGTACATTCGAAAAATATTGAATTCTATTCCAGATTAAAACCAAAAAAAATATGTTCGAAAAGTAATTTGAATCTCGCGCGCGTGCGCTTATCGGTGCGCCGTGCATGCGTCGGTAAATAAATTCGTTTTCAATTTTAATACATAATTATCAATTCTTTATTGTCTTTAATTACCTATACTTCTGGCGGCCCGCCATCAGTTCATAATTTGCCCGAGTGGCACCTAGTCTTAATAAGTCTGTGCATCCTTGAACTAGGCACTAAGCGACAGAATTTCATATTTGGGTGGTAGCTAGCCAGTTCAGCGCTAGAAAATGCCACACCATGGAAATGCTTTAAATAATTACTTATTCATTTTGAGGTGTGGTAACCTAAAAAGCAAATATTAGATAATATTTATGTTTTGTTGCAGAGTGTTCACAACATGTTGATGGAAACCTATGGCTTGCCCACTTGGGGATCGTATCTCATCTTCGCTATTGCCACTATCTTCATTGGAGCGCTTCTTGGATTAGTAAGTTTAAATGTAAATTTAGTCCATTTTTAAGTGTCTAATAATGTAAAAAATATGGTGAGTCCATAGACTGGCAATTCATAGATTACACAATATAATACAAGCGGGGAGTGCAGGCCTTACCATATTGAACCAAAGGTCAATGTTTTTTAAACTGTTTAATAACGTAAACAAATGACACCAACCAATGACATAAATAGTGATCAGATCGCCAACCAATGATATACAAAGTAATCGGATCGCCAACCAATGACATAAATAGTGATCTAATCGCCACGCAATGAAATACATAGTTATCGGATTGCCGACCAATGACATAAATAGTGATCGCATCCATTATCAATGACATAAATGATGATGGGAATTGGTGAATTGGTAATAACTAAGGTTCAGATTCCCATTATGATTAGTAGATACTTGCTTGCAACTACTCTTTATTGTTCCAGTTGCTGGTGTGCGTGATCGATCTCCTGTACCCGCCGCGTCGAGGGGACAAGGCGTTCGTGCCGCGGGCTGAAGGGGACAGCCGCGCCAGGGGGGATCACGACCTCAAGGAAAAGTCGGATGATGACCAGGTAATACTGTGAAATAAATTAATTAATACAAGCTGCTGCCCGCGGTTTCACCCGCGCGGAAATATTGTATTTCAAGCGATTTATTAAATTAGCCTAAGTTACTCCTTGTAACATCAGCTATCTGCGAGTGAAAGTTCCGTCAAAATCGGTCCATTCGCTTCGGAGATTACCCGGAACAAACAGACAGACATACAAAAATCATATGTATTTGATGAAAAGCTGTTATTTTGACATTAGAAAGAAACACTTCAATTTTATACAAACCATAATTCGAATCTCAACTCAGCCGCACCAATGACCTATATCAATTTGTTAGTGGTAGGATTAACTCTCGCGAGTGTACGTACGTCTGGGTTGTTACCACCGCTTTGTTCGTGAAGTCTGCTGCCAAAGTAGCCAGTGAAATTACTGGGCTTATGAGACTTAATACCTAATGTCTCAAGGTAACGAGCGCACTGCAGTGCCGCGCAGGGCTTTTTGTTTAATAGTTCTGAGTGGCTGGCACTGCACTTGTTATAGGCCGGCGTTATGCTTACCATCGTTACCAAAGAGCATAAAAAAAATCTACTTGTCAACATTATAAAAACTTCATTGACAGCTGTCAATTTTATGTCACATTTAACACTCACAATATTTGGTCTTTCCGTTTCACGCAATTATCAATTTTTTTTTTTTTTATGTTATTAGGTAACGAGACGAGCTTGTCGTTTGCCTGATGGTAAGCATAACGCCGGCCCATAACGATTGCAGTGCCACCCAGAACTTTGAAACACAAAGGCCTGCGCGGCACTGCAGTGCGCTCGTTACCCTGAGACATTAGGTATTAAGTCTCATAAGCCCAGTAATTTCACTGGATACTCTGCTCATCAAACCGGAACACAGTAATGCTTGCACACTACTGTTTGGCGGCAGACTTCACGAGCAAAGCGGTGGTAACAACCCAGACGGACACTCGCAGAAGAGTTAGTCCTCCCACTAACAAAATCAATGTTTTAGATGAAAATAATTTTGAGAACAAAATAAAGAATCTTCAAACCGGTATTATTCAAAGTTACAAGGAAATTCAAAGATACCCAATATGACTGTACTTATAATAATAAATTATTTGTTGCTAATACATAAATATATCTCAATTTATATTGTATTTGCGTTGTTTCAGGAGCTACTGAACGAGGATATAGTTGACGATGCCGAGAACGAAAACGACAGCGACGCTGAAAGGAATTCCGCCAGCGACGTGAGTAATTTATTTATTTAATTATTCTTTAGCACACAGATTAAATATTTACAACGAAGGACTTAATGCGAGATAGCATTTTCTACCAGTCATCCTGGACGTGCAAGAAAAATGGCGGCGGTGCAGTGAGGAGAAAGATACATACATATAAAAGATGAAAGAAAACCCGGAAATTAAAAATGCGGGTAGGCGTAAGAAAGTTTGAATAACAAATGCATTTGTGATAAAAAAAATCATACGATTGGAATATGTAATAGAAGGTACTATAATAAAAGAAACAAGTTATGAGTTTGATATTGATGGTTTGGATACAAGAATGTTACAGAGACCCGCTGTTCAGTCATTATTTACCATTCATGAGTGCTCCCTTAGGGCCTATATGAATAAAGCATTTTGAATGTGCTGTCAATATAATGATTTAAAAAAAAACACCACAATTAATTTGATATATTCGAATTTAAACTGCCGCAATTATAGAGGAGTTTTCTGGCTATTGTTTCAAAACCCTAAATGCTATTTTTTTGCGTCCATGACAGCTGTTATTAGTCATAAATAAGTAATTAGATAATACTATCATCTGTACAAATAAATAAAATTGAAGTGTCCGTTTGTAATATCAAAAATAACAGCTTTTTACTAAATGCATATGAAAGTATATACGGTACCTACAACGAAAACACAATTTTTAAAATGTTTGTCTGTCTCTGTTTGTTCCGGGTAATCTCCGAAACGGCTGAACCGATTTTGACGGGCTTTTCACTGGCAGATAGCTGATGTTATAAGGAGTAACTTAGGCTACTTTTATTTTAGAAAAAGAATTAGGGTAACGCGCCAAAATAAAACCATGAAATCCAATATCTACGCGGGTAGAGCTGCGTATATATTATATAATATTCTTATTTAGTTACCGTTTAAATCGTATTTCAGACATCGGACGAGGAGAAGCCTCAGCCTGCCGCCAGCGGGGACTCCAAGCCGGCAGCGGAGCCCGAGGGAAAGCCCACCGAGGTCCGCAAGCGAAGGCCGAGGAAGGCAGACTAGCGGGAGGGACCCCCTGTCTGGACCCAGAGCCTTCACAACTAGGGCATGCAACCGGTTTTAGCCAATTCCAAAATAACCGGGAAAAACCGATTCTTTTTTGTCCTGTGAGAACCGATTCTTAAATCAGTAGGAATCGATTTCCGATTCCTTTCGATTGCCATTTAAAAATATCCCAATTCTAAGCAATAGTTGGCGCTGCAATCTCAACAGCCATATGTCTCATACATTATGACAAGCATATGTGTGAGACATATGCTTGTCATATTATTTTTGTTCAATTGACCTTAGTGAAATGCACCTCTAAAAGTTGATATAATTTTGAAATATCAAACTAACACTAAGGGGCCTGCTACAGTCATGATGGTTTTGCCAGTCACGGTACAAAGAATTACACACTCGTGAATGGATCATGGAAAAACATATGATGGAATTTTAGTAACATTACACGCTCACTCCATGCTTGATGGGATTTACATCAGTCATGAATAACTGGTGCTTGTCGAGACAAGAAAAGAAATAGGGCTAGATATTGTTGTCTCTTTCACTCCCTCGAATATCGAGCGCCAGACAATCGTCCAGATTTCCATGTAACCTTCATTCGTGGTGAATTAGACGGTAGGTTATGCGTCAATCGGTGATCGTGGTATTTCCATGGTAAGCACGTGGTCGGCTGGTGATTTCCGTCATGCATGAATGAACGTGTAATACTTATCTTACAAAAGCAAACAAGCAACAGCAAGAGTATAAAATTGTGAAAATCGGGTCCAGACACTGCTGCAGTTGATGTGAAATTATTATCCAAACATAAAATATCTGTAGGTTTTAGTGTAGATTTAAAATTAGACCTTATGCCGAAATGTAATAAACCTCGGAAGGTAAATTCGGTTTTGTCAAGCCCTGAAAATGTGAAAGATTATTAATAAATGAGGAAGTGTCTAATGAAAATATTTACATGCTTAAATTGTTTTACAGAAAAAGCAATAAACTTGTTATTGGAAGCATTGACTTTTGAGCCGAATTAGATTTATGATTGGGTTATTTGGGTAGAAATATTGACTTGAATGCTACTCAATGAAATATTTGATTTGGTATTGGACTAGACACTCCTCAACTGATAATGTCTGATAATGCTACAGACTTACGTTCGTATCGTTAAAAGTAAATTTGTAACATAACTCAGTGTTAATTGAGCCTTTTTTAAACTTTCCAACGTACGCTGGTCTAAACCGCTAATTTTGCAAGTTTTGATTGGTCTGAGATTAAAAAAATAAGCAGAGCAGGCTTAAAAGTTAATAAGACTCGGATAACATTGAGTCGTGTTGAATTTTACATATGGAATTTATATACTAATATATTTAAACGAAACAATAATAAATCGGGCTTGAAATTTTAAGAAAAGCCATCATTGTGTTTATATCCCTGAATTTACCTTCCTGTGAAATTTAACCATAGAATAAATAATAACGCCCATGATTTCGCACTAACCTAAAATTATAGTTCGAAAATAACTACCTAAGAAACACATAGAATCTTCATCAGAAAGACTGGCTTCATAGAGCTTAAACAAGCTTTTTTGTCTCGCTCATGTATAGCTTAGTTTGGTGTTTTGCGTCCTTGTCTAATTAATTGTTTTTAATGCATTTATCACCACACATTTGAGTGAGTTGTTTTTAAGTTAGAACCAATTTAATATATTAAGACCTCTTTCAGCACAGCTAAAGTGTCCTTCGGTAGTTTTTTTTTTACAATAGGCTCTCGGACTACTTTATTTAAAATGCTCCATCATAGAAATGTTTTGTTATTTACAAAATTGAGCGTGACGAAGAAAGACAGTATGTGTAAAAGAAAGATTTCATATGATGTTATTTGTTTCATATGACGTTACTTGTTTCATATGACGTTACTTGTTTCATATGACGTTATTAGTTACATATTACGTTACTTGCTTCATATGACGTTATTTATTTCATATTACGTTTGTGCAAAATGTGATTGATGTTACTGGTTTTAGACAGGAAGACCTCTTTGTTCTTCTTTCTTCTTTGACTTCTCATCTATTATCTATTATAGTAGTCACAAATATATACATCACAAAAATTTCGCTTCCAACAGGATTCGCACCTGTGATCGATCCTGTTGGAAGCGAAATTTTTGTGATGTGTATATTTGTGTGAACATCCGCTAGTGTCGGTTAACACTATAAAATATATTTCATAATATAGTAGTCCTTTCGCCTATTCTATTTTTTAGTTATTATTAGCTGTAGAAGTTTAATAACTTGAATAGGGATGTTGCATGAAACACTAAATACATATTCATTTTCTTTATACAGGTTTAAGAACATCACAATAAACCTTAAATTTACAAAAATTATATAATTTACACAAAGATAATTTTTAATATAAAGTATCACGAATTCAACGATATTTTTTAAACATCCAATTTTAATTGAAACGATGCCTTCAGTTTCTTTATATTTCAATGAATAAGAAAATGTACGTCAACTATGTACTACGCAGTTTTTCACGGCAAAATCGACAAAATGCATGTTTTTAGTACAGCTTTACGCCGCGTTGAACAAATGACGTCAAATGTTCTGTTCAATTTGTATGCAGCGTTTTAACGCTCAGTAGACTTTGGTGCTAATTTTTGACGTTGGTTCTATTTCCAGTTATATAGATATTTATTCTCATAAGAAAAAGAATTTATCGACATCATAAAAAAAATAATGTCAACATCCCTATTACAGCAGTGTGCCTGCACTTTTAGACACTGAAAATTTGTGCTGTCTCCACAAAATGTGTGAAAGTGGTCTATAATGTTAACTTGCAATGTTGGTATGTTTATTTCTTAAAGTATTATTTCTCATTATACAAATTTGTAGGTCTTAGATACACGAGCAAAAAATACGGCACAATTTCTATTTTTTGCCTCCTGTTTTTTAAACAACGAAGTCATTTATGCATGGCATTTATTTTGCAGAGCAAAGAAAACGAAAATCTGAAGATTTTAACAGTAACGATGTGAATCATGTTTTTTTATTTTACTATATTTTTTTATAATAATACCACATTCCTGCAAAAGCTCAATAAACGCTACGTACTTACGAGATTATTTATTTATTTATATTATTTTATTATTATATGTATAATGCAATACTCATACGTTCGCTTATTTTCAATATTTATGTATGCTCTAAAATGTGAATTGTTTTATGTAGAAGAAATCAAATTATAGTTATTTAAACGATTGTAAACCAATGGTCAAAGGTTTCATACGTAGTTGAAAGATGGTAGGGAAGGACATGCGAAAATTGATAAATTCTAGTTTATTTTACTTTCGAGCCCATATCGTGAATACAAAAGTAGGCATCTAAACTTAATATTATGACTGCGAAAGTCTTGTCTGTCTGTTACGTTTTCGCGCCTAAACTGCTGAACCTATTTTGGTCTAGAAATAGATTGGATTGGCTACTTTTTGTCGCGAAAATAATACTTAGAATATAAAGAATTTTTTAAATAACAATATTTCAAATTTAGGTGTGAAGAACGCAAGGTGGATGACTTGAATGAGTATTCTTCTACACAGCCCTTTACTTTTGATCTAAGCGTGGTTTGATCACAGATATGTGAAACAGTAGATTTATTAATTTTTGCACGTCTGATGTAGTTATGATATTGTTAACAAGAAAATTGCCTTGTACAAAGACTTAAGATTGTTTTAAGTGTTGCGTTTATATTAACTATTGACCTAGTGACTTGCTGAATAAATTGTATTTGTAATTAAAACTCACTTTTTATTTCATTTCCTTTTTTAAAAAAATAATCCATCGAGATACTAACCATTAGAAAGGCAGTGACGTTTGGTTTGCCCGAAATAAATTCCACCATTTTTGCCTAAACATAATGCGCTCTGATTGGGCTAAGCCAACGCCTCGCGCCCATTCCCCGTGCGCTGCTATTAGTTATAGCAAAATCAATACATTGTTGTGAGATCGGATAGTACAGTATTTCATCTCTCGGGGTTAGTATCTCGATGTCATTCTCAGCTTGGCCCACTGCTGGGTAAATCCTTACTTCAACGCGGTACCATTAACCAGTTTATCCTTTAGGGGAAGCAGGGGTAACGCCGCTCACTGGGTAATGCCGCTCACACCTATAACTCAGAAAACACAATGCGTAGAAAAACGGGACGCAGTGCGAAGCGTGAGGGGTGTGACGCGCGAGCAAACAGTGACAGAAAGTAAATCACTCATGTTTGTTTTCGATCGCACTCATATAATTTTTGGCCCAATCTTTTCATCGGTAAGTCCAATATTTCGATACTTTTCTGTTATTACTATTATTCATTTAGGTAGTTATCTATTGTGTTTAGCAACAGTGTAAAGATTAGTGATAAATTTTAACCCATTGACGTAAAATTTTAATCCAAAAGCATAACGGTCGTTTGAGGTTATACCGCTCACAGTGAACGCCATTACCCTAACGTGATTTTTTTTCACATATACCCAAAAATTGGTCCAGAACCACCGCAAAAGCGGCTTGGAGTGAATAAAGCCTGCTCAATGCAAAAACTGCAGTTGAAAAGGGGATTACAAAAAGAGAAATAGCTAAAACACACAACATCCCGCTTGCCAAATTGAGAGATAGGCTGAAAAATGAAAATATGAGCAGTCCACAACTAGGACGTAAACCAATTATTAATCAACAGCAAGAACGAGATGTAGCTGGACAATTTAAGCTTCTGGAATCGCTATACAATGGCTGACCATAGCAGGTTTACGCAAGGTTGTTTTACAATACGCTGAGCTTAATAATATAAAAACTAACTTTGATACAAGCATCAAAACAGCTGATTGTGGCAAAAATTGATGGGGTGCAAGGCTTGAGAATACAAAGACAAAGCCAGAATTGAAGTTATTCGTTTTATATTTAAATATCTTTATAGTGAAATTTATACCTATCTTGAAAAAAAGGATATATTATGCAGAGAACAACACGGGTTCCGAAAAAATAAAACAATGAATTTGGCCATTTTTAATTTTATAAAGACTATATATTCACACATGAACATAACTTCTCCGATATGTGCGGTGTTCTGTGATATGACCCAAGCATTTGACTATGTGGATCACACAATTTTAACGTCAAAGCTTGAAGCTTATGGGATTCGGGGAAATGTTTTGGGCTTAATTCAATCATACCTCACCGACAGAATACAATTGACTGAAATTACTAGATTAAATTATAAAACAAAACAAGAAGAAACATTTAAATCTAAAGAGCGTAATGTGCTATATGGGGTCCCACAGGGTAGCGTTCTTGGTCCACTTTTATTTATTATCTACATAAATGATTTGCCAAATGTAACTGTTCAACCCATGTCGCTGTTTGCAGATGATAGTACAATTACTATAGCCTGTAAACAAGTTGACACCTATGAATCTGACATTAATAATTCCTTGACATCTGTTATTTCATGGCTCGATAATAATAATTTGAAAATTAATTTAGATAAAACAAATATAGTACATTTCAACCAAAGATCACCAAACTTATCTGACATAAATTTAATATATAATAATAATACAATTAATCAAGTTGACATGACTAAATTTCTTGGACTCATAATTGATAAGAAGTTAAACTGGAAGAAACATATAGAAGGATTATGTAAAAAAATCAGTAGTTTAACATATGCACTACACAAGCTTGCTACTACCATAAACACCGACGCCCTTCTATCTGCCTATTACGGCTTGATTGAGTCTGCTCTCAGATACGGTGTCATCTTTTGGGGTAATTCTACCGATAAACAAATAGTTTTTAAAATGCAAAAACGCTGTATTAGGGCCATGTTTGGCCTTCAGATGACTGATTCTTGTGTACCGTATTTTACAAAACAGTATTCTTACACTTCCGTCCCTATATATCATGGAAATTTCTTTATTTGTCAAAAACTATCCTCAACTTTTTCCAAAATTATCTGACATTGTTACAAGAAACCGACGTGATGGTAATAGACTTTGTTTACATCAGTCTAAAACTGCACTTATGCGCTATAGTGTAGTGTGTATGGCACCAATTATATATAACAAAATTCCCAATAGCTACAAAGAGTTAGGTACCAATTTATTTAAAAAAAGATTTAGAAAGCTTTTAATTGACAAATGTTATTATAGTATTAATGACTTCCTCAAGGATAAATTTTAATAATGACTTTAGTTATTATTGTATGCAGTATTTTGTATTACTAATTTGGCGTCTTTGTTTTGACATTAAAACTTCTTTTTTGACATTTTTATACTTGTAAAAAAAAAAAGTTAAATCATTAATTTAATTAAAAAGAATGTTTTTTTTTATTATTGTATTTGAAATTATTGAAGTTTGTTTCATTTATATATAGAATATGTAACTTAAAAATGACAGTCCGCCTCTCAATTTGTACGCCTACATATGAGGCAAAACATGATGAACCTGTAATGACTATAACATCGATGTACCCACTTATATAATTTAAAGTTGGTATAATACTCATGTTTTATACAAATAAAATTTATCTTATCTTATCTTATTCATACACACAGGATTGAGCGTCATAACCCCATTACCTGAGCGCTATTACCCATAGCCAGGGGTAATGGCGCTCAAACCTGTTTTTTTATAAATGCTTAATTACTAATTATTACTGAAAGTTTCATAAGTTTTGTGTCAAAGTGCTGATTACTGAATAAATGAACCTTACTTATCGCGCCCTAATTTTAAAATATAGCAAATATAAAGATTCTTCCTTAAGTGAACGGCATTCCCCCTGCTTCCCCTACGTTAAATTATGTCCTCGTTTTAGATAGGCTTTGAAATGAAACAAAAACATGTATGTAATTCGTTTATTACATGACTCTTACTAGATTACAACCTAGACCTAGATTGAAATAATGAACAAAAGTAATTAGTTGGAATGCCTATATTCCAAAAAAAACAACCTAAATATAATCCTAGATGATAATTATATTTATCCTATTATAGTATACTAACATGGTTGAAGCGCTAGCGAACATGAGCTGCGCAGTACACGATTTACTATGCATTTTTGCTACTGCGCAGGCCATATAGTGCATTGCTAGTGCTTTACTTCCATGCTGGTTGTAAAATTCTTTACAAATGTAGCACTTGATCACTTACCAATTACTTTAAAAAAATATATCTACGTATAGCAGTTGAATAGAGGAACATAATATTACAGTAGATAAGGGAAATATAAAGAAACTAAATCTGTCTTAAGCAGTGGCTCACTGCAAGCGGTTTCTTTACAGAGTCGTCTAACAGTAAAGTTAACCATGGTTTGAAATACAAATAAAACTTGACTGTTAAAACATACTGATAACACAACATTCAATCAGCATGATCGTAGGACCACCTTATATAACAAAGTTTTATAATTCACAGAGTACTTAGCTACTTCACTGCTATACAAAGTTTATCAATAAGGCTTGTAAAATATTTACACTTCTGCATGGATACCCGCAAACCTGAAACAAGTCGAAATGAGAAATGTATATTTACTGCGATTAAAAACAGCTAAAGGTATTGTAACTTATCGAACTGTCAATTTATCGTTCGCTATGGATCGCAAAGATAGATAGATAGACAACACTTTATTGCACGATAAGGAAAAAAAAATTACAAAAACTTACAAATTAGTACAATCGGCGGCCTTATCACTAAGCAGCGATCTCTTCCAGGCAACCGTAGGATGTTTAGAGACGTGTGATTTTAAAAAGGTAGTGTGCAGAAACAAATTACATAATTATAAAATAAGGACTTAGATCAGAATATATTATTAATTAAAATAAATAGAAAAAGTTCCAAATAGAAAAAGTTCAAAATTCCGTACTTGCGCCACAGGTTAGATGTGAACTTACGATAATCGTGTGGCTACCACTAGTCGCGTCGTTTCTTGGAGGAATGCGTGTGTCGCGTGTCGTGGTCGCGTTTCCTTGAAGATTTGTCGGCGCGCTTCGCTTCTGACAAGAACTGGTCCAGACCGAACGGATCGTCAGCCTCCGGGGGGTTGCTGCGAGACTGTGGACCAACAAACACGATTGCAATAGGGATGTTGCATGAAACTATCGAGAACCTCATACTTTCTACACAACCGCTCGTACGTGATTATAGTGTTGCATCAATTTTTTTCTTTGGGTGTTTTGAACAAATAGGTATCTTGTGCATTATATCTAGGATTTTATGGAACCAAAAATTTAAAATTATGACAATCCAATTCAGTAAAAGCCTTAAAAAACAGGCTTTTTAAACAAATTTTACCTTGATTTTGGCCGTTCACGATATTCTCATAAATATAAAAACAAACAAAACACTTCCATAGAATCCTTGGACATGTAGTGTAGGTTCTAAATAAAAAACATTTATTTCACAAACTTGTAAGGCATTTACAAAAACAAGTATTTCCTGGAATAAGTTTTAGGAAATTACCACGCACTAATTGTCTTCGGAAATTTATTTTAAAATTTTCAGAATGCCAACCGAAGGCTCTGGCGTTGTCTCTCTTTTTCCGTAGTGTCTTTTTTTGTTCGATGAACCAACAAGCCTTTAGGCCATTTTTGCGTTCTACTTAGGTTAACCGTTAGTTAACCCTCATAGTAAACATCAATGACAAGCACCAGTGATGGTGGCGCCATCTGTGATTAGCTTTGCCTGTGCCTCTCCATTGATGTATGTATGTATGCAAGGTAAAGTGCGCACTCACCGGCTCGTCCCGCGCGCGCTTTTCCGAACGCTCAAACTGCACTGGTCCGGCGCGCGGCGCGGCACTGCTGCCCGCGAACTCCTTGTCCGCCACGAATCTGGAAATGGACGAGATTAGCGACAGAAACTATACATTTATTTATGAGTAAGTATAATTTTGTTAAATTCATGATATGTTAAGTTAGGAATTATTATGTATAAGATAATTTATTTAACAAACCAAAGGCATCGCCATATTCAACTTTATTTCAATACAAAAGAATGATGCCTAAAGTAGCGCCTTTTTAAGGGGAGGATCTCGCTCGCGCTTCTCACCATTTTTGAAGATAAATAATCACTTAATATAATTATAAAAGATCGCATTCGGTGTAGTTGCTGGCAATAACATTACAAAGGTACGGCAAAAGTATCATTCTCATCCATTAAAGTTTTCAAACCTAAAAATGGGATTTTATGCTTTGCACATTTTCATGTATGAAAACCTGATCGGATCAAAATGATACTTTTGCCGTACCTTTGTAATGTTATTGCGAGCATCTTTTTTTTTAATTTCATTTGGTTACGAGACGAGCTGGTCGTTTGCCTGATGTTAAGCATAACGCCGGCCCATAACAACTGCAGTGCCACCCAGAACTTTGAAACACAAAGCCCTGCGCGACACTGCAGTGCGCTCGTTACCCTGAGACATTAGGTATCAAGTTTCATAAGCCCAGTAACTTTATTGGCTACTCTGCTCATCAAACCGGAACACAGTAATGCTTCCACATTACTGCTTGGCTTGACATCACTCGCAAAGCGGTGGTACCAACCCAGACGGACACTCTCAGAAGAGTTAGCCCAACCACCAACAAAAAAAAAAAATTGTAGTAGAGTAGAGGCCCCAGTGCTATGTGTAGAGATGTGGGGCCCCCGGCCCACCTGCGCGTGTTGGCTTGCGCGTCCAGGTCCCCGTAGTTGTCGTGGTCGTGCGCACGCGACGGTCGGTATATATGCGCGCCCACGGCGTCCTGGTTGCGCCACGGCTTGTCGTAAACTGTATACGCCTCGTCGTCACCGTAGCCTGGAACCACAACCACAAAATAATTTATTATTACACTAGTTGTGTCCCGCGAATTCGCACACGTAGCCTAAGTTACTCGTTGCAACTCGTCTGCCAGTGAAAATCCCGTTGAAATCGGTCCAACCGTTTCGGAAATTAGCCGGAACAAACAGACACATAAAAATTATAAAAATTGTTTTTTATTATTAGTATTGTATATAACGTGTGAATTGAAAAAATGCCATTCGAAATTACAAAAAATAACGTGGAATTTGGGTTATTGAATATAGAAGTTTTAAAGTACAAAAAATAGAAAAAAAATTTTTTTTGTTACTTCGTCTGTTATTGTGATAGAGAAAAAAGAAGATTATGTTTATGTTTGAGGTGCCAGAATTATGAACTGACCGCTGTCCATTCCCTTGGTAGTGTTGAAGAGCCGCTGGTCAAACATGGCCTCCCCACCCTGCGCCGCTCGCGCCGGCATGCCCAGAGCAATCTGTTCCGATATGTCACGCTCGCGGTTCACTAACTTCGACCTGCAAAAGGGATACTGCATGAAACACACAAATACATACTAGGGATGTTTACTACATTTTTTTTATGATGTCAATCAATTCGTTTTCCCATGAGAATCAAGAACAAGTCGATGTAACAAAAGTGACATAAAAAATAAATCAACTTCGAAAAATCAGCTATGAAAAAATGCACTTAAAAGTAAAAAAGCAATTTTGTTTCCTTGGATGACATAATTTTTTTCAGTTATTTTGATTTAAAAACCAAACTACAGAACCGATTTCGATTAAATTTCTATGGGATCCATCTGAAAGTATATCCATTCCAATAAAGAAAGAATTTTCAAAATCTGTTTATAAATGACGGAGTAATGAGGTAACAAACATAAAAAATAATACCAACCGAATTGAGAACCTCCTCCTTTTTATTTGAAGTTGGTTTTAAAACTGGAAATCGAACCCTACAAACGTCAAAAATGAGAGTCAAGTCGGGCGTATCTAATGAGCGCTAAAACACCCCACAAATTGGACAGAACATCTGACGTCACTTGGTCTACGCGGGCCGTAACTCTGTACTGAAACGCTGACGCCTTGTCTCTCCGCTTGCAGCTTGTGTGTCTCGGCGGCGGTAAGGCCGCTCTCGTCTCTCCACGTAGTCAGTAACATTACCTCTTGTCGGGCGCCGCTCGTGCTATGTTCCTGTCCCGCTGACGCTCCTTGTGTCTCTCCGCTCTCAGCTTGTCTCTCTCGGCGGCGGTAAGACCGCTCTCGTCGATCTCGGGCATTGGCGCTTCTTCGTCCGGCAGCCGGATGCCTGAGAAAGAAAAGGTGCTATTAGATGGTTGTAATACATGTTATTTGCTATTAATTTTTAAGAATTATCAAATGTAAAAACTAAAATTTAAGTCCCAGATCACTGACAGCCGTGACAGATGAAACAGCCGCATATTTAAGATTTTGCTTCCATTATGCAACTCAACTAGTGAACTAACTACAATTTACCTCTTTTTTCTCGGTCTTTCACACCAAAATGTTAAAACACTATTCCTGTGTCTTGTCACTCTTTATTTTTTTTATTAGGCTTCTTGCTGCAACCATGATTGAGACACAATCAAGACAGTATAGTCAGGAAATGTGCCTGTTATTAACAAGGTTACTGACAACAGAATTCTATTTCCGAAAACAAAACTTACCAGCTCTATGGTCCCTGGCTCTCTGCGCCAACACTCTTAAATGCTCTTCCTTCTTCTCCTTTTCCCTCTGCGCCAACCTTCTCTCGAGTTGAGCTCTGGCCTCCACCGCTTCTCTTGCTTTCCTGTCAGCGATGTAGAGGGCTTCAGCTAGCTTGGAGAAGTTCTCGTTGATGTGGACTTGCTGCAAGCCTCGCCCATCGGCCGCTAGCCGTTTGTCGAGGGGGATTGTGTAACCTGTAAAGAAATTATGTAGAAATATGTAGTACAAACATTCAAATCTTTCGTATTTTTTTAATATTGGGGTTTGATATAAATTAATAACAACATCATGTTTCTACAGCTCCAATGTTCCAAAGTAAGTTATTAAAATATTAATCTTCAAATTTGACCTAATAAGAGTGTCGTCTTCAATTTATTCTATAGTAAAATGATGAATATTTTTTTTATAATTAGTAATTACAGATATGTGATAAATAATATATAATTAATATATACAGGATGGAATTTTGAAAAAAACCAACCTTTATATATATTATATGAGTTGATAAATATCAAACGTCAATATGTCCTTGATAAGTGAAAAGAAGATAGACCAATATAATTGTTTGCAGATGCAAACGACATTGTTTCGGCGATTTTAACGTTTAATTTAGCTTATTTTGACAATGTTTATCCCCGACTACGTAGAAATATAACGAATTACGTTCAAACATCCTCAAAAGCCTTAAAACTGGTTGGACATATTGGATTTTGAACTAAATCAATGGACATATTTGTTTTTGAAAAAAAGTCATGACCGGACATAACAGAATTTGATTAAAAACACTGTGACGAAATAATGGCGCCACGGCTAAGGGTTGCCACCGAAGACATACTGGGGATTTAAACTACTACAGTTAGGTATTAAATAATAAAATAAAAACTATTTTGTCATAGGTTTAATTATTTAAATGGCTAAAATCTCAAAGATAAATTCAAATTAAAAATGCTTTATTACAAAAGCCCCAAGTGAGCACTTATGAAGGTTCAAATAAATTACTCTAACAGCGGGCCTCTCTAACGCTCGTCTACCAGACAAGCTTTTATAAAATATGTAATGGTACTGTAATCTTGTGGCCAACTTCCGGGTCCAATATCAGGACCCTGGATATCATCTAGGATCAGAGTACTTAAACTCGATGGGGTTATGTCTTTTTCATTACATAGTTCCTATGACTGCCTTCCGGCTCTATCATCAAACCAGCTCTGTGCCATAATTATATTGCATTGTTATCCGATTCATAAATATATGTAAAATTTCAGCTCAATCAAACACCGAGAAGTGGGTCAAATTTAGCTTGCAAGATTTGTCCTAAACAAACATATAAATGTTTACATACATACGTATGTAACATACAAATTAAATCAAAGCTTGTAAATAATACAATAAAGATAGTTATGTATTCAAAATTTATAGTAGTTTACTTAGTGAGGATATCAAAATGCCATTGTGGTGGGCTGGTGGCAGCCCTGCGACTAGTTTAACTTTAGCTAAAGTAATAACAATTTGACTTGTAATTTTCGCTTTTCCTCTGCTTTCTTTTGCTGCGTCTTTATATTACTTCTTTTCCTGGCTTTATCAGGGTCAACACTTTTAACATTTGAGTCCATTTTCACTAATATAAACTAATTAAAATTAATTTAAATCACAGAGCTACGCCGAGTTAGCCATTAATGCAAACACTAATTCCCGCCATCATAGCCAAACGGATTGATTTGATTGGATGGTTGGGACATATTGGTTTCTGTTACGAATGCCTTTATGGACTTAATGTATTTTGAAACAAACCGAGGTTTTCACTCGCGGTTTTCACAGCAAATAAGTGGACATATGTGTAATTTTAAAATTCCAGAATGATTAGTTTTTATTTTACTATATTATTATGTTAGTATAATAAACCAGTTTTTTGTCCATAGTGGACATATTGACGTTTGATATTTATTAACTCATATATTTTACAGGGTGGATTTTTGAAAAAATCCACATTGTACCTATATTAATTATTACCTTTAGCGTTCTTCCAGTGACTAACACAAGGAGGCACCTTCCAGTCCCTCTGCTGTTTGACGGAGACGCGGCGCGGCGGGGAGTGCAGCACGGGCGCGGGGGGCGAGGGCGCGGCTCGAGGTATCTTCTTGTTTATTTGGAAGCGAGGGGGCTCCATCGGATCCACTTGGGCTTCTACCATCCTGAGATCAGAAAAATGTTACTAACATGTCACTGTTTTAAGAATGATTATAAAGTGAAGCTACTTTCAGCTGTTTTATGGTCAAAATTTTTTTTTATAGTCTGTGCAATTACTCTGTTTACCTTTACAGCATCACCAAGCGGCGGGAGAGCACTGGTGCTCAGCCTACTGCTTAGCAAAAGGCTTTGGGCTGAGAACCTTCTGTACCTACTGGTATTCAGTAGGATAGCCGAGTATTCGGCATTCGGCCAGTGAGCGAATATAGTATTTGTCACAACACTAGTGAACATGCAAGCTTGTTGTTGATTATACAAAATATACTATACTAATATCTAATAATAATAACTAATGGCTATAAAATCTACTATTATATTCAGGGTAGATAAAAAAATTGTACTAACCTGATTACCCTCTGCTTAGCCCCCGAGTTAAAGGCATTCCCTTGCTGCGCCGGTGTATACCTGATGTATTGCGCGGGGGCCTGCGAAAACAGTGCACTATCAGAGAGATTGGTAACATATTCTGGGCTAGGTTCAAGAGAAGCCTGCTTAATGTCATATGAATTAAAGATGAAATTAGTATATAATACTTCGATTTTGCTAAGGCTTAGCTTATATTTTAATGTTGTCTCCGTTGTTAAGCAATATTTAAAAACCTACATTATATTGCATTGTGCACACAAACTTAACTAATTTTGGTAAAACTTTCAAACATGACAAAAGGATGGAATATAGTTTAGACCTGTCAAATAAATCTGCTTGTTGTAACCAATATAAATGAACGGCAGCTACTTGACAGGTCTAAAATTTACCTATTACCATAAAAGATATTAGCACATTAAAAAAATGACCATAACTATTTTAATATTTCTATTTGGAAAGAGATATTATTTACCTAGTGTTACTTACATGGGTGAAGTTTAAACAACAGAACTAGTCATATTGAAATATTATTGTTTCAATAAGTTGTTCAACATTGATCAACTATGATATTCCAATGTTGAGATATTAATCTATAGATTTCACTCTAATATTCAGATTCATAGGGTCTTAGCACAAACAAATTAAACACACGTTAAACCAGTGTTTAACACTGTTTAATCACTGTTTAACGCCTAAACATGCCTTAGTCGCACTATTAAATATGAGCAACCACAAATCCTGATTTAAGTAGTGTCTAACCATTGTCTAATACAATTCTGTTGTGACATTTCTAATCATTTTTGACAGTGTCTAGCTAAACAGGCGACTATAAATGTTTTTTTATGGTAACACTAATATTCCTTCTTCACATTCTGTTTAGTATTCATAATACATATATGTTATTATACTAAATATTCTCTCTTACTCTCTCTTCCGTTGAAGTCTCTAAGCAATCCAAATTGTGCTCTCACTCTCACACAGAATAAAATAGTTTTAAAGCTTGTGGTGTTTTTAGGGACCCACAAGCTGCCAATTTCGTACACATTCCATAGAATACAGTTTGAGAGCATATAATGACCAGCATCCAGTTTTATGCTGCAGCAGGCATTATGCTTACTATCAGGCAATCGATAGGCTTGTCTTGTTTTCAAATAGAATAAAAAAACATGAACATGTCAACTCACAGCTTTTGGTGCCGCTTTCACAGGCATTGCAGCTGATATCTTTGCATTTGTCAACTTCTCCAAGGCAAGCTTGGTCTTCTCAGTGATGTCTTGAATATCTTCATCATCAGGCTTCTGCAGTGTCGGATCCTCTTCAGCAAGGACTTCTGATGGCAGTAGGTCTGTCAATTTCGTGTAGATAATCTGCAGACAAAAGATCTTAGTTAGACCAAAGAAACTAAATCATATCAACAAATGATCGTACAATTACCTTATCAGCACTATGTCCTTGTCTTGCTATAGCAGAGTACTTGACACGTCCAGACTCATCTAACTGTACAGCAAGGGCATTAGATGTGCTCTCCTTGCCACGAGCACCCATGCCGAGTGGATACTGTGCAACATGGATCTCGGGGAATGCACCACCATCTGAAAATTTTTAGCGCCATAAAGCTGAGTCAAGACATTTTTATATATTATCTAATAGGACTGAAGCTAACAATCAATCTAGATAGTTTAGCAGAACAATGAACCAATACAATTTGAGATACCTCCATAGTCATCCTCCACTCGAGGTACCCATCCTTTCCTCTGCCCATATGGCGGTACGCTGCTTTGGGACACCACCAGCGCACTGCCCACTCTCTTAGCTTTGAGTTCGTCATCTCGGTCCCATAATTGTTGCGTCGGTGCTGGTAGCAAACTGAAATTTAAGACATGGTGTAACTTGGTACTTCGATGACTTGTACTTTAGGTTATTTCACTATTTACTTGCAACTTAAGACTTAGGATTGAAGTACCGTACGCAAAGAGTGAATTGGATGGGTTTTATTAATTTTGTGTTAAATTAATGGGAAATAAACACGAAAATATTGATCACAAATTGTCAGGTCCTTACAAAAGTGGTAAATGTTTATTTAGTATCAAAATGGTTTTTTAGTATTAAACCATTGTAAAGATTTAAAACGACAGTAAATATATCATATTTTTAGAAATTGCATTAAAATTTACACAGAAAAATACAGAACGAACCTCGATAACGTCGCCATTTTGTTTATATATTTTTTTTAATTTTGTGATTGGATTCGATTGTCGTTATTCGTAAGTGTCACAGTTGATCGTTTTTTTTTTTTGGCTCCACGTGATTTGCGTATTTAGCCAGTGTCAAGTTATATAAAATATATTAATATGTAATAAATCTCTAGTTTTGGTGTGTAAAAGTCGTCAAAGTCACGTTAATGTTTAGTCTAGGCGCAGTCGAGTCGAAGTGACGCGTCAGTAAAGCGGTGGATACTTTACTGAAGCTTCTATGGAGTTTTGGATAGAATACGAAAATACACGTTTTTCGTCTTTGTACTATTTGCCTTCCAGTTATGCACGTTTACGAACACTTAATGGTTAATAATCCACCATTATTACACATTAACACTCGATAAAACACAGGTTTTAGTAAATAACACAAACACAACAACAGTACATTTTCGCATTCCCGCCAAAACTCCAGTTGATCGTTCATAACACAGACTACAAAGATACTCTATTAAGGATTTTTATACCAAGTAACTGGAAGGATCACTGATACGAAAAACCCGATCCGAAAGAGACTAACTATTAAGGAGGTGTGTCTCTTTTTAGAAGGGAGAGCTTACTTTATGAACTAAATGGGACCGATTTTAGGGGATTTTTTTGTAGTAATAATGATTCTATTACATTTGAATTATTTAGTACAGTCAACAATATACTTAAACACTAACTACTGATAAAAATAATCACTGTTCGAAAGAAATATCAATACCAGTGAATCAGAGATAATATTGCTATGGTCAGAAAGAACTTTCTCTTGGTTGCTTCTTTAGGTTGCATATATATATATGGTAGCGAGTAAAATAATTACCCACTTTTTACCAAACACAATTTTAATTAAAAAAATTCGTTGCTTTCTTAAAATGTCTCAATCAATCACATCACACCAATTCTGTCCTATCCTACTAATACTATAAACGCAAAAGTTTGTGACGATGGATGGATGTGTGTTACTCTTTCACATAAAAACTTGTGAACGGATTTGTAATGAAACTTTACAGAAACAGAGCTTATACAGAATACCTCATAGACTACAATTTATACAGTACATACAATGTGACCGAAGCCGCAGGTGGAAACTAATACCATAAAATACGAAAGTTTGTTGTGTGTGTTTGTTACTCCTTTACTACTATCAATAACTTTTATTAGAATGTAGACACATTTTGTATTTAGAACTAATGAAAGCTAATTCATTTAGTTGCATATAAAAAACGATCCTTGTGACTTTTTACTGATATTAGGTACGTAATTCCCAATTTTCCTGTTGTCTCTACCTTGCCGACTTTAATTATTATATTATGCTAGCAGCTGTGTGAAAGGGACAAGGCGACAAAAAGTGAGTCTCTCTCGAGACCGTTTTTCCTTATAAAGAAAAAAAAACGTCTTAAAAGAACGTTATTCAGTTGTGATAAAGTTCAAAATAGTTTGTATATTATTGTCGAGTAAACGTTCCAGTTACGTACATACTGTGGTGTCTTGTTATTGCTCGAAGGTGGTGTCGAGTTTTTTTGGCGGGAATGCGAAAATGTGCTGTTGTTGATTTTGTGTTATTTACTAAAACCTGTGTTTTATCGAGTGTTAATGTGTAATAATGGTGGATTATTAACCATTAAGTGTTCGTAAACGTGCATGAGTGAAAGGCAAATAGTACAAAGACGAAAAACGTGTATTTTCGTATTCTATCCAAAACTCCAAGAAGCTTCAGTAAAGTATCCACCGCTTTACTGAAGCATTACTTCGACTTGACCGCGCCTAGACTAAACTTTAACGTGACTTTGACGACTTTCATGCACCAAAACTAGAGATTTATTATATATTATTATTAATATAACTCGACACTGGCTAAATACGCTAATCGCGTGGAGCCAAAAACAAAAAAAAAAAAAAAAAAGGTGGTGTCAATGCTGTTATAATCAGTTGACGTTGACGGCTCGACTCTTTTTTTTTAAATAAATTTAAATCATTGAGTCAAACGAGTTTAAATAATATAGCTAATTTTACCGATAATTTAAGATAAAGTAATTAATTTAAATTTAATAAATAAAAGCTTGTAATAGTTTTCCGCTCAAAAGAGCACGCAGAGAGTTTATCATTATACAAGATCCATACAAATCTCTTAAAATTCCACTTCAATGACATAAGGATAGTCAGATTCGTATATATATGAAGTAGGCTGCGGACGTCTCTCTTTTATAACCTCAAAAATGCGCGAGAAGTGATACACTTCGATGGCGAAGTGAGCTAATTTTATCATTTAATTGGTGTTAACGTGAACGGATTGCTACAATGCCTTCGAAAAAGAGAAAATACAATGCCAGGTTTCCAGCTGTAAGTTGAAAAGTGCAATAAATCGCTCCCGAACAT
The DNA here is from genome assembly GCA_907269065.1 of Crocallis elinguaria. NCBI lineage: Eukaryota > Metazoa > Arthropoda > Insecta > Lepidoptera > Geometridae > Crocallis > Crocallis elinguaria. The sequence goes on from OU026073.1 coordinate 16,376,366, forward strand.
AAATAATCGTGCGTTGTTTTCATCAATAATTTTTAGATTGGTAATCCTATGACATTGTTTGTTTCTAGGGGCGAATCAAGAAGATAATGCAGACTGATGAGGAAGTGGGGAAAGTGGCACAGGCTGTTCCCATTATAATCTATATCCTTTTTAACAGAGATCTTATTTTATGCATAATAATCTCATAAATAAACAAACCATTAATGTTATTAATTGTTCATGGTACATAGGTGTTTGTCAGTGATCACATACTGGCTAATAAGACTTTATTACTATTATCGTATTAACATTCGATCATGTGTGACGCCAAGTCCTCAAACAGAGGACTAAAAAAATATATCATTATGATTTTGTACTAAATACCATGATTAAAATTGTTTAAAAACCGTTGATGTGGGTTTATGTAACCATGAAACTTGATTTTAATCACTTGAACGTTTTATGGCCAATTTGTGGGTAAAAAATAGAACTATAAACTGCAGTTTAGTTGCTTACAGTGGTAAGTGTGACCCAAACTGATTTTGGTCCTTGTGGTACCATTTTATAGGTTTGCAAATTAGACCTCAAAGTTTTCTTAAAATAACTAGTTATTAAAGTCTCTAGTGATCTTAACAATTTAGAATTAAAATGCAAAATAGACTCCAGAGTATTTCAATATGTAATCTGCATCGGACTTCCATACTACTGGTGTTTTAGTGAAGTTCACAGCTGGTGACCTCTTCGGTATAGAGAAAGTTTAATATTCCTAGGAGTGTAGTAAAGGTAGAGGTTACTTCTAAGTCCTAATTCATTGCAAGAAATGTATAATTCTAGGTGTTGCACTTGGATGAAAACTTCTTGAAAGACTAGATTCTTCTGTAAAATAATAACCGGTTTCAAACAGGTAACAAATCTTTACAGATAATGTCAAATGTATGTGGCATGTACAAATGTTATTCACATTGTTTATTAATTACACAGAAATGAGGTGTTAGTGTGGGTAATGGTGATGCCTTCGGAAAATCTTGTTTAGTTGTTGGTTAGTTAGCAAAAACTTTAGAAATCATTATATCCAAGTTAAGTTCAGAGTATTTGCCCACATTATTATTTGACAATTGATTGACCTAAATGTTTTCTTCAAGAATTTTTTCAATATGAAAAAGTCTATATTGGTCTTGACTGTTATTCATGTACACATACCCTATATAATTTGTGATGTACACTACACGATACAAGTGCTTTGCTCTAATCTGTGGAGTGTTCAATGATTTTCATTTGTTTCGGTCCTTTTTCTTTGTTTCTGTCCTTTTTCTTTGTTACTGTCATTACTTTGTATGAAATGATTCATTTAATCTTGTTTTTTAAAAAAAATAAAAAAAATATCTTTGGTTATTTTCTTCTCATTTTCGCCTTGCATCCATCTTTTTATGATGGCATGCATATTAAATGTGTCTAAAGTACAACCCACAACCTATATTACAACCAATATTATGTTGTTACAGCACAACAAACAAACAGATAACCGACTTTCTAAATTAGAGATTGTTATAATGTCCGTACAAATAATTTGTTCGTAGTAATGTCCTCTAAAACAACCTTGATTGCCATTTCTTAATCCTGTATTATTAGACAAATGCACTGTCAGGTGTCTGATAGTTGTGATTTAGTATTATTACAGCCTTTGTGTTACATTTTATTGTATTATTTTGTCTTGTTAGTCATTTTTCCCAGTCTGGCCTTTGAGTCTGGCATTTTTGGCCTGGCTTGATAGCTAATCCTCTGACAGAATCAAATAGCGTTTATGATTATTTTTAAAAATCATTCAAAATGCACATTTGGACACATTCTCAAATAGGAATTTATCCAGGAATTCAAGTTCTATTCAAATTACTCAAGCTAGATTGTAATGAAAATGTATAATATACCCTGTAGTATAAAATGAATCAGAAGCAAAAACCTCATTTGTGGTGGATTTTCATACATTTCTTTACTAGGATCTGTGTATGGATTCATAAAACCTATTAGTATTACACTCCTGCTGGACCTATAAGTAAGCTACACAGCAGAACTGGCACCAATATTCATCCAGCAATCCAAAAAAATGAGTAAATATAAGTATGTACCTAAAATGTTTTTTTTTTTATAAATTATGAGTACATACGTACCAATAACCGGATCAGCGGCGCAAGTACGGATCTATTCGGGTCGATAAAATTCAATAAAATTGACAGTTAAAATCGATAAAACCCACTTTATCGATTTTAACTGTCAATTTTATCGACCGAAAAGATCCGTACTTGCGCCGCTGATATTATTATTAATCACAAACTCTATAACATCCTTAACCAGTCATATTATGCTGAACACCTCGCACTCTAGAGCTGTTCGTGGAGTCTCTGCTTGGTAAAGCGATGCAAGTGACGCTGATGCGGAACGCCAAGACGCTGTCTCCCTCGCACGTGAAGCAATGCATCCTGGGCGAGGCACGGTTCGACTTCCTCCGTGACCTGGTGAGTGCTCTTATAGTACCTCTATTTTTATATACATAGTATCCCTTAGTAGTTTGTGATTTTTATATTATTATCCTTGCAAGGTGTATAAGTACCTACCTAGCCAGCGCCATCTAGTTCAGATCGTCAACTACTTTTGGTCTATCGACAATGCAGCCTATTCTAGGTCTAGCAGCCTATTTCAATCTATCAGGTAGCTACTCCTACTGCACTATTTTCGTCTCATATTGTTATCCCTACAAATTTTTTTACAATTATTATTCATTAGGTGACAACTAACAGTGTCATTTACAAATAATTTCGTTGCACAGTTTAATTAGACTATAAAGTCCATTCATTATTACATGATTCAGCCTCACGTGGAATTGAAAATGTTTTAACCAACGTCTTATCACAGTTTTAGGTATTTTACAGACTAATTAAAAATGCTGAAATAAAATTGTGAACAGTTTTTCAATGTGTTGAAGTTTTAAGGTGAAACACATTGGTATTCACTGTAGGATGGAACAATAGAAGCCCGAATAGTGTGGTATTTCAGCCATTAAAGATCTTTGCCCAAGTTGTTTTAATTTGATCAAAGAATTGGGATGACTTGGTCAAAGTTGTAAAACCTAAATGTAGTTTTAGAGCTGTCAAAATATCTTCTATCCTGTAACTTGAGTTCTTTACTAGACATTGTTTCGTTTTGATTTCAGGTGAAGAATATACCAGATGTATCGGCGGCGGAAGAAAAAGAACTGATGAGCGCTGAGAGTTCACCAAACTCATCAAGGTAACTACTATTGTAACTTTTAGTTAATACATTTCTATTTTATTTGGTAACGAAAAAACTTCAATTCACTCTTCGGTAGGTACCCGGAATCCATTTTGAAGCCATTTCGTCGCATAGATTAAGATAAGGCGTAGTCTACTATCGCTTGAGCGCAGCACTCGAATTGTTACTCGTTTGAGACTATCTGAGATTTCCTTGACGCGGATGACGTAACATCACGTGACCGTATAGCGTGCCAATTAGTATTCATCCCTTCTGCTTTCTCTATTCTGTGACTGTAGCTTGGTGGTAGAGCATTTTCTAGTGTTTGCCTGGCTAGGTACCTCCTTCAAGTTGTACATCTGTCGTCAACCATCGGTGTGGTTCGGTAGCCACTCTTTAGACGCCGTTCTCGTTTTATATTGTATATACCTATACTACATTCGACCACATCGTCACATATCAAGTGAGATATAGTGGTGAAAAACTAGCTAATCTCGAAACTCGACTCTAGAATTCTAGAATAAAACAAGTATGATTAAAAGAGTTTAAAAACACGAGTGCCCTAGTCAGTGTCTCACGGGATGATGCAGGTGTCTTAATATACCCGATACATCCAACTCTTTTCAGGCTTTTAAAAGTTATAGTGCAATAAAGGAACTCACTTATATACAGATTAGCATTTAATGGGCAGTCGTACAAGTAGTTTCTGTGAGAAAACAAGTCAATTAGTGTGGGTACTTGTAGTTAAATTAATGATGTAAGTTTTAATGAGTTGTTTAAAGTACTTATCTTAAATTTTGATCTTAAATATCTGCATTTATAATTAGTTTTAGGCGGCAGTTCTTTAAATACGTATGTAATAATAATTTTGCAATTAAAAATTTTTATAAAAATTTTAGCAAATTTGAAATAAAACGTCAATATTATATATATATTTTTTTAATGTTATATGGTAACTAGACGAGCTGGTCGTTTGCCTGATGGTAAGCATAACGCCGGCCCATAACATTTGCAGTGCCACCCAGAACTTTGAAACACAAAGGCCTGCGCGGCACTGCAGTGCGCTCGTTACCCTGAGACATTAGGTATTAAGTCTCATAAGCCCAGTAATTTCACTGGCTACTCTGTTCATCAAACCGGAACACAGTAATGCTTGCACATTACTGCTTGGCGGCAGACTTCACGAGCAAAGCGGTGGTAACAACCCAGACGGACACTCGCAGAAGAGTTAGTCCTACAACTAACAAACTCGTTAACTGTTATAGAATAAAAAAATATAAAATTAAATTTTCAGGTGTCCCGATTCCTCGGTGCCACCTCGTAAGGTAACTAGAGAAGACTCGAACAGTTCCAGCAGCTGTGACGTCATCAGGGTGCCGCAAGTACCTCCACTCATTGGCTCCTCAAGAGAGCATCTCAAACGCGCTCTGTCTTTAGATGATATCCCCAAACCGAGAGTCGAACCTGTTGCGCCTTCAACCTCCATACAAATCGACCCTGCCGCTTTATTGAACATCCCTACGATTGTAGCACCACAAGCTCCCTTACCCCAAGATCCTCTGACACCGAATATAACCGAACCTTCTGAAACGGCTATAGACCTGTCAAAAAAAGAATCGAGACCACCGCCTAATTTCTACCAGGAAACGTTAATAGAGAACGCGCCACATAGCAGCGTGATTAAAATCAACCCGGTCTACTCGCCTTCGCTGCCATCGACTAGCTACACGAGTTTGAGTAATGTGGAGCCTGTGCGTAAGGTCGATATTCCGCCGCTGCATCCGTTTGACAGGCACAACTCTATACCGCTCGCCCCCGAGGTTCCCGTCTCTCCGATTATAAACATCGATTTTTCAAAGAATATAAAAAAGCCAGAAATAATGGTCCTAGATGCGGCTGCTAGAGCGGCTCATCTCGAAAGTCTACCTAAAACCGAAACAAAAACTAAAGTAAGTAGAAGGAATTCTAAGTCCAAAATGGAGGCAAAGAAAGAAGCAAAACCTCCGAAACCGATTCCAGTTAACATAGATCGCTTGAACAAAGGGAACTTACAAATTGACGAAGATTATGATACCTGAAGTACGTGTTTAAGTTTGTTTTTATTATTTTTGTTTATCGCGATATTTGTTACCTAAGCGTAGCATCCTTTGACATGTAAAGAATCGAGATTTTGTTTTGTTTGTTTCGTTTTATTTATATTTTAGATTTAGTGTAACATTTATCGCGTATGAGTCAAATTGTTTACCAATTTAGGTATAATGCTAAGTAGGTTTTATTATAACTGATTATTATTTTGTTTCCTTTTTATTTTGTACGCTGAAATTGTTTAGATATTCATAAATGTTGCAAAACAATAATTTTAAGTCAATTGTGTAGTGAAATAGTGTGACTAGTGTAGGCACTTGAATGTTCTAAGATTCTGATTGAAATAGCTATATTTTTTGTAATTAAAGCTATGCTTCTATAGTTTGTTTAGCTTAAACACCAGTGTCAAATTTTATATAATAGAATAACAGTGTTTGGAGTTTAAATAGCTTTGAACTGAGAATTAGGATAAGCGTTTAGCATCTATATTACCTGTGTCGGAAGCATACGGTGCATCATATTGACACTAGTTGGTATCAAAAATAATTGAAGACTTCCGGCGATCCGAACAAATGGCATAATTGTAAGATAACGCAAATTACAAAACAACCACAAAACACAACTACAAAATTACACTGCAGCGACCGTACTGAGTGGACAAGTTCCATAAGCGGGGTATTATTGTGTCGTGTCATGGTGTGTTGTGTTGCGCGCGCTACAATAGTGGAGAACCCACGCGTTTTATTTTACATTGCAGTGCAAAGGTTTTTGCTATGTGATGACGATTGGACGTGCCATAACACGCCACGAAACGCCACGAAAAATAATGTAACTTTTGCCTTTAACTATACATACTATTATCTCTACAGTTAAATCTCCAACGTCCAGTAGGGCTAACATGCGCACCGTGACAAAATTTTGTCGATGCTTATGTCGTGCATTTGTCTCATGTTCGCGAGAGAAAGAGCGAGACAAAACAGTAGACGAAATTTTGTCGTGGCGCGCATGTTAGCCCTGCTGGATTACCTCGTGTTACAGTTTAAAAAAGTATGATATTTTTTTTGTATATGTTTATGAATATCAACCTATTCTTAAGTTAGTTTGTGAGCGTTTTTTTGTGGAGATAATTTCGCTTCCAGTTTCATATAGGTACACAGTTCAAAATAGACTCTATATCTTACATGTGAGGGCGGTCTTTAACGTATCGAAGATATTCAGTTTTTACATGTAGGTTAGGACTTCACTGATAAGTATAAGCGTGTTTTACGAATACAATCTTGATGTCTGAAGGAGACAGCAGTGGTTTAGTACTACGCAGGTTTTAGTGAAGTCTTAAATAGTACTGCAGTTGTATTATAACAACTTATTTCACTATAAAAATTAAAAAGATGTCAAATTAAACATCGATTCATTGTTTAAAGTTCTAATTTCTCGTTGTCCTAAGTGAGAGTGCTTTGTAGCGGATAGCGTATGAATGCTGGGTGACACGCACTAGTGTCTTGCGAACTATTCTGAAACAATCTGCAGTAACGGGTCAAAAAGGCTTCTGTGCTACGTTTGTAGGGCGTGGCCTTACACCGGCTTGCCTCGTTTACTAAACATAAAACAGGCGTAATGTGTACACTATGCAACATAACATGTACACTATTATATGTTTCATGGCGTCAATTGATTGACAGTGGCAAATAAAGTACGGCAAAAGTAGACATTTTGATAACACTAATTGTGCAATCTGGTGGCAAGTTATGGACAAGATCGAGATTTTTTAACGCTAACAATTTCAACGCGTAATTATAGCGTTGTTATTTGCTAGTCATTTTTGTCAAGTTGATATTTGGTGTTTTATAATTCACAGTGCACAGTGTGTGTTCATAAACCTGAAAAAAATGACATTGTGTTTGCTTGACTAGAGCGTAACTGTTATTAAACTTGGAAGTGTGATTATTTATTATTAAAATTGATTAATATTTTAAAAGTATTTATGCAATAATAATTATGTTCCGCAAAATATTCAGTAAATTAAAAAAAACTTATTTTGAGTGTGATTTGGACGTATATTTTGTATTTATCTTTAAAAATAATGTCAGTATGTTCGCATAGGTAATGACATATTTGTAGATTGGAATAAGTAGCACAAGCCCTATTACGTTTTTGATAGGACGAGTGTATGGATTGATTGCTTTCTCCTCTTTGTTCAATTTTTTGAGGGTATTTTGTGTTCGCCGCGCCGATTAATTAAGACTAATTAATATTAATGCCATTGAGGCACGAGCCAAATTTTAAGTTATGAAAAATCTAAGTTTTCGAAACATATATGGCGACACCGGAATGTGAGTTCATACGAGTAGTATACCTAAGTTAGTCTTCATTGCCTCAAAAGACGTCACGATACGAAACACGCCGTGCCACGACACATTCCTTTGTTTCCACTGTCTTTCAAATTACACGTCAACTATCAACATAGCTCATGATAAAAGTTGATGATCGTTGATAAGTTCCAATGAACTTATCAACGTTCATCAACTTTTATCCTACACAGACAATTAATGCTTAATTTTATTAAGATTCCATTACTTACAATAGCTTGACCAAAATGGCGTAAGTAATAATTTTGAGATACAATTTTGACTAGTAGTAAAACGTATTTATCTACGCGGTACAAAATGTTTTGTAATTTCGGATAATCATTCATTGTAATATAAAAATTAAATGATAAGTACATACAGAGATTTCTGCTATTAGAAACATAGGTAATTGACCAGCCCGAGCGTAGGTTAACATAGAGTAACTAAATTTGACATCGAAATTTGATCTCTCGTAATAAGGCGCATTTTAGCTCCTTGAAGCCTAAAGACTTTAAAAAAAATTAGGTTTGAAACGATACCCAATATATTCAGGGATTTAAAAGTTATGATGGAATAAAGAAACTCACATGCATACATGAACCCTGAAAACATTACACTCCTTTTTGAGTTGTAAACATGTGCATGAAAACGAATGGCAGAAATATAGATTTCGTGTAATTCTATTGGTCCAATATTCCAAGCTCTCCGTACCTACCTACATATTCACAGGATAGATAACCGGCAGTGGCGAAGTGTGGGAACAAACCTTTCCCATCGGCTTCGCTTTTGTGGTATCCATGATAAACATTATACGTACCTAGTTTCAATAAATCTAAATAATAACGCCTTTCAATTAAAAATAGCAAACGCCTACATTTTTGCAATAGCAAATAAAGTTTGTCCACTTATACCTAAATCGATTCTCAACACCACAGCTTGGAGTACCTACCTATAGTCACTGAGATTTCAATATGGACCACGTGTCGACGGGCCGTCAGTTTGGTGACATTTTTTAGATCGGCTTCCCTATACAGAAATTATTCACCCTTCGCCACTGATAACCGGGAATATATTGGAATTCTCGATAAAAAAAGAAAAAATTAAAAATAAACGACTAAAGGAGCTGATAGTCTTCAAACGGCTGAACAGATATTCATGAATCATATGTTAAAAACAATAATTCAAGTCACCTTCCAAATAAAAAAAAACTAAACTAAGGGCTGATCTTTCAACTGATTGCTGATCAATAAATTGTCGTGTTTTTCGGGCCCTTAATTTCGAAATTAATGGATCGTTAGCTGAGGGTTATTTCTTTAGCAATGGCATAAATTTACGTATGTCTTCACCACAGACTTGGATGATTCAGAGAATTATCTAACAGGATCTTATCTGACTATTGAAAGGTTGGCCCTTAGAAAATCTTTTTTTTTATATTATTGGGTAACGAGCACATCAAACTGGAACACAGTATTGCTTGCACATTATTACTTGGCGGCAGACTACACGAGCAAAGCTGTGGTATACCCACACAGACATACTCTCGTAGAAGAGTTAACCACCTGGTTAAAATACAGTAGGTGTTGCCCAATATCTTGAACCTTTTTTCTTTAATAGGGACCATAGCAAGTTACACGCAAATGGAATAATTTGGTACGTAGACTTCATATGCGATCCTTTTCTCATGTTTTTGATTGGAAAAATACAGTGTTACTAAAATCAGTTATCACGCTGCGATTTGCGAGCGTGTTTCGAGCTTGTCTAGTCCATCGCATAGGTAACGCGCTTGCCGCGTGAGCGTAGCGAGTTCTCGAGTGCGCAAGCGTGATGCACACGCTCGCTGCGAATACGTAGCGCCTCACTCGAACACGCTCGCAAATCTTTCTAGAAAGCTTTCACATTGCACTTTCAATATAATTTCAAATTTTTTGGACAGAAAATAATTTATTATACAGGATGTATATGGAAACACTCAATATTCGAACACAATGTCGTATAAAAATATAGGAAATAATTATAAATCCATATCAATAAAAACATCTACTAAAATGTCATTAGACTTTGGTAATTAAATTTTTTAATTACCAAATTAAATAAAATTAAAAATTAAATAAAACTTTAATTCGCCTGCATGCTCAAAGGCAAACATTTATCTTAGTTAATAAGTAAATTCTCTTATAAGTGAACTATGTATGTTCTTTAGAGAAATAAAGAATCTTAAACCAGAATTACGAGAGAATATGGACAGATGGACGGTAGGTCAATGACACGCGATCTTATCTATGCCTCCCGCGCCGCTCCAAGCCTGCGGCAGACGTGGTGACTCTGCTTTGTAATTATTAAGGATATTTTGAGAATTCACACATCCATAGTCCCTCCTGAGACCTATTATATTATTTATGTAAACCCACTAAAGCTTGTGTGACAATATGAAACTGTCTTGGAAATTTGTAAAATTTAAAAGTGTTAGTATGTATAGGATAATAATATTATATGTAACATCATAAGAGCAATAAAGAAGCGATTTGTGTGTATGCTAAGGATACCTGTATGTTATTATGTTGTGAATTATGATAATAGGTATATATTGGTGATACGTATTTTTAGTTTTTTTTTTCTTCTTACCCATGAACTTTCAAATCTTAATAGGTTAAAATTTGGTCAACAGATATGCTAGACGACTATAGACACAAACCCGAGAGCAGAAGGGAGTAGGGACTATTAATATATCAGAGGGTTGATTTTGATCGAAAGCAGTAACGCGCTACAACTAATGCGGATCGACTTATACTAGTGGCATGGCAAAAGATTTTCAATGTTAGCGTTGTAGCTAGCCGAACGAGTACAAGGAAATAGGTTACCACTAACGTTTTCATTCAACAGAAGTTCCAGCTTATTGTAGAATTCTAATTCTAAACCAGAAGTACTTGTCTCTTGTACTATTATCTATTCTGAGCCAGAAGCCTGCGAGCGACATCACTCAATACTGGTACTGCCTGATGTCATAACAAACATAAGCGCTTACACTCATAGTTTATGAACTATGAGTGGTACGCGCTTGCAACACAGGGAATCCTAGTGCAGGGGTATATCGCAGGATTCCCTGTGTTGCGGGTGGCATGGACACATAGATACACGACACAAACATCCAAGAATAAACTTGCACAACATGCTACCAACAGTCAAATAATCAGACATGGCATGGGCACAAAACAGAGATCTCTGTTTTGTGGAATGCTGCATGGGGCATGGATAAATAGAGGTAAAATAATGGAAGGCGATATCCGCCAATCTTTTACAAAGCAGTTAGTACTATACATAAACACCTATTTAATATTTTGCTAGTTTAGCTAAGAAGGTACAAATAAAAGAGATTTTTATCATCATGTACAAAAATATTTCGTTTTAATATCGTTATTTAAATAAAATTATGTAACCTAATAACAAGAACTTAACTAAACTTATGTATTTTACATAATTTTAAAATTTCCCGTCATAAAGTTGCCCAAATATGGCAAGTTTCTTTACATAAATAAAAAGTCATCACTCATCGGTGTTGAAAATGGCAAGCATAGAGGGTACAGTTTTAAGTTTTCCCTTTTTGGCCGATGTGAAAATAGGACAGAGTCCTGCACAATAGGCATCGATGTAGATATCTACATCGGGGGTGTAAATGAATAATAACTGAGTGGTGGAGCCGAGTGGAGCGTGCGCATGTAACTCAGAACGATCATATAATTTGAGCCGCGTAATTCACTGAAAACTAACAATTATAGAATTGTAAACATAAATTGACATTCGTATATCATAAAAAACGTATAGGCCGTAAACGTATTCAAGGCCAGAGCACATCGGTTCCGTACACGTAGACGTGCAGTTAGCACTGCGTTGTATGAAAAATGGCGTCTATTCCCAGTTGCCACCACTACTGATGGCAATCGGGAATTTAAATCCCAGTCGCCACCAGTGGTGGCAACTGGAACTAAAAATATTCCCAGTTGCCGCCACTGCTGGCGACTGGGATTTTAAGTCCCGATTGACGACGAGTTGGTCGTTTGCTTGATGTTAAACATAACGCCCGCCCATAACAATTGCAGTACCACTTAGAAATTTGAAACACAAGGCCTGCACAGCAATGCAAGCGCTCGTTACCATGAGATATTATAATCCCAGCAATTTCACTGACTGCTTTGCTCATCAAACCGGAACACATAACTTTTAACTTAGATTATTAAAGTAACTTCCATACCGATGGCAACTTTAAATCCAAATAAATCTTTAGCCAAATAATGAAAATAACAAAACTATTACATAATATTATATAGTTCATTTCTAACAAACTTATGGCAAGACTGGGTATTATTTAGATGTTTGAAATATTTTTATAATGAGAAGGCATTTAAAATAAACGAATAGAGGACCTTGTGTTCTAAGATAAATAACTGACAAAAATTTGTCAATTTTTCAAGTTTCATTCAAACATCGGCAAAAAATTATTTTCACGTGTGGCGTTAACTGGTGTCGTGTGGTGTTAACTGGTGAATAGGCTTCCCTCATAAAGGAGGCCTATTCACCGGTGGACGTCTTCCGGCTGCTGATGATGTTATTTAAAAATAAAAACTATTTTAATATATTGCTTTTATAGTATGACTATGGTATTTGAGGAAAGTTTTTTTTAATATAACCAGCGTACTCCATGCACACTTGCAGAATTTTAAACAACTTTAAATATTTTTAAAATTGAACAAGTTTTTAAGAAATATTTGCACCTGCCTTTGATTAAGAACTTTATTTCTTTGGCACCTGCGTATCTTTTTTGTATTTTATTTTTAACCCCCGATGCATAAAAGGAGGGTGTCATAAGTTTAACGTGTTTATCTGTCTGTAAGCTATGATCCAAGAAAATCTGTACTGCTTTTTGAAGATCGTCAACTCTTTTCGTTGGGTTTTAAAAAAATTATGTTATATTGCATTATGATCCTATTGGTTGAATGTGGGTTGAATATGGTTCTGCAATTTTTCCTCTACCGCCTATAATAATAGTTGTAGGTACGTATATTCCCAATGGTTTAATTAATTTGAATAGAGTAAGCTGTTAAGAAATCTTTTGATAGAAACATGGAATATAAAAATAGGTCTCAACTTTTCCTTTATTTCACCTTTTCAATTTTTTTATTATGAGATTCAATTACACATAGACGTCCAATGACGATAATAGTGATACTTATATATAAAACACCTTACACTAATTGGAAGTAACAAAATGGACATCTTATATTTACCTACATAACAGTCTGTTGTCGTTCTATAACTTAAAGCTAGTATGTATTTAATAATAAATCGTAAAGATCCCGTAATGATTGTGATGATTGTAGCTTGGTAAACTTATAAATTGTTGTTTTGTAAACATGTAAGAAAAAACATTGAAATGTATCAAACATTGTAGTCTTGAATAATAAACATTCTGAAAACATTTTAAAAATGCACAACTTTTTCAGTACAGTTTTCTCTAATTTTGTACAATTTGGAAACATAGGTTTAGAAATCATGATTACAATAAGATGACAAATTCATTTATACAAGTACATCAAATTTACTTGGGATATTAACATTGGCCTACAAACTGAGTTATATTGTATGTTTTTTTATAAGAAACATGTGTTCATCATTAATATATGAAGTTTAGAATGTTGGTGCTCCATACAAAATTAATACTGCATGGTATAAAGATAAATATAAGTTTACCAAGGAACCTTTATATGTTATTACATTTATATCGATATAAATTAGGATATTGTATTAATACTGATTATATTTACTAACAAAATGGTAAATGATGGCATTTTTATGTACAATATTGTGGCATGAAATATAATTTAGTAAAAAAAAGTTAAAAAAATATTAGACCCGCATTATTATAAGCTTTATAATTATTTATAATACAAACAAGATATGCAGCTAAACCTAAAATAAGTTAATTCTAAACTCTAATAAACCTAAGTTACTATGAAAAAAAAAACCTAATAAAAATTACAAATATTATTTTATTTACCAATAATTATGTACTTATACACAATTTGTGCAATAAATACATATTAATAATATTGATTTGTGAGCACCTCAGTTTTATTATATGGTAAGGCACATTTAATGGTATTATCGATTCTTTTAGAAATATTTTGCTAAAACATTAGATAATCAAAATTAAAAAACGCATTTCTACATTGTTTAAAAAAGTTCATAAATATTTTCACAAACAGATTTGCGTTTTTAAATGGACGCTGGCATAGTCACTGTCCGCTATATTGTTTTTTTTTTTTCCAAAATAGCGTCGCACGATGAACCTTATTTATATATCTGGATTAGGGACACATAAACGAACAAAAAATGTTGGATAACATAATGTCCTAAAGTGTCACGTTATGGAAATAATTAGATATAAAGATTGCAAAACGACTCATAATATTATTAATATTTAGTTTATGATGATACAAAAATGTAAGATATAAGCACCAAAGAGTGACGCGATTTTGAAAAAAAGAACAAATGTCGGATCGGGACTATGCCAAAAGTTTTCAAACCCCTTTCATTGGGTCAGCAATAAAATAACAGTTTCTTGTACTCAAAATGAATTATGTGGAACGTTATGGAAGACAGTAAAACATTAAGTACATAATATAAGCCCTACTAAAATAAATATAAATTAAGGTAGCAGTACAATCATAATCTACATTCTAAGCAAAGAAAGTTTGGAATGTTTAATACACAGTCTTTGCTGTTAAAAAGATATTGCTAATGTTACAATATAGCAATCACTGTGCTAGACTAAGCCCGTAATTCACCAAATTCTTCCTAAATAACAAGATGGCATTATTAGACATAGCAATTTATAGCCAAGATGGCTCCTTTAGTGTTGCTGAATAAACAAGACAAACCTATTTACATCTCATGACTATTGTTACAAATTTTAGATACCAAGGCAAAGATATCATCATACCATTGGCCTCTGATCAAAATTAAATATTTAGTTGGTGAACTAAAAGCTAAGAACATTATTGCTAAATAAAAAATATACAATTCTGAACTCCCTAGACAATCAGATCAACCGTATCATACAATAGCCTCTCAAAAGAAGACCTTTTAAAGCCTAGCACAGGTATTTACAAATTACTATCTCACTAATATTAACAGTGTCTACAGATTCCATTAACTTTGTATCCTAGATTATTTAATATCAGAGGTATTAGTTTCAAATGCTTTATGCGGAGTTGAAGTTTGTTAAATTGCATTGTGGTATTTATATTCAGCTAAACTCGTTCCCTTCGTACAAACTCTCGCAAACTTCCAGCAATCTCAAAACTGGACTGATATTGTATGGAAACAGTGACTTTGACACCAACCTACTGATCTGTAGTCTCAACCGTATTAGCACTCGCATTGTGTCATCGAGACCTCTGTTACTGCCCGAATCTGTCTGCTGGCATGTCTCAAGAAACTTCGGCCAATGACGTCTCACATACTTTAAAAACCTGAGTAAGTACAGTAGAAAACATGTTTCGTTGCTCACTAAATAGTCCAGCAAGACTTCGCTGTCATGTGACACAACCTTCAAAAACTCAATAAATGAAGATATAGGGTTCAACATAGGTATTAAATCAGGATACATGGAGTTTCTGTACACAATACCTACAGTTATATCTAGCGTACAGACCATAGATTCTATCAAGTAGTCATCTTGTTCACTGAATAAATGTATCAGCATTTTCGTGAATGGAGTCTCTGGATGAAATTCTAAGCTGTTTCGTATGAAAACATCAAGTTTTTTGAGGACATCTCTTATTGATCTTTCCACTATTTGCATGTCTTGGATGGCATTGTAATCTGATGAGTCAATAGAGCTATCAGAAGAATCACATCTCATTTCTTTAACAGTGACTGCTACCGATTTCAGAACTAGTAATGACATTCTCTGTAACATGGTTTTGTCTACTTCGCTTCCAGATTGAGACGATTCATCATTTTCATCCTCTCCGTAACTCTGATCAACTAATTGTATTGAGGATGATATAGGTGCTACTTCTGGCCCTAAAGAGTAGTCTCTAATAACCTGGCAATCATGACCCAGGAATCCAAACCCACTTCTACTGTTTTGAACTCTTACATCACTAAGTAGCCTGAAATCTTTGACAAACCTTACTATTGAATGTGCTAGACAACATATCTCTTCAGGCAAAATATCTTGTAAAGCTAAAGTTGATCCATAACACAGAACTTCATTGAATAAAGTCAGTAATTGAGTGTATATTAGACTTGGCAGCATAGTGTTCCTCAATAAATCAACAAAGCTTTGCAAGTCAGCATAAAAAGGTTTCGTGTCTATTACTGAGAGATTCGCTTTGACACTTATGATATTTTCCCATAGTGAGAAGAATGTGAGTATACAGTTTTCAGCATTTGCTAAATTCAGGTACCGAAGTAGAAGCAACTTCATGTTTTTCACTAGAAGTGGCCAGTGGTGCTCTAGTGTTTTAATTGTGAGACATTTTATATGTGATGTATCAAAAGATTCCGAATCTGTTAGCATGACTGTTGCACAGCCATTCTCATTTATCCTTTCTATTCTTGATTGTGAAGGTTCAGTTGATTCAGACTGCTCCATATCTCTTTGCTCTTCATTTGATAATTTTAATACTGGCTCATGAAGTTTGAATTGTTGTAGTCTATCTTGCTCTGAAGAGGTAGAGGGATGTGTTTGCAAGTTTGAAAATGCATTGTTTAGCGAACCACTATTTGAGCTTGACGGTGCATCTGTGCTGGCTCCATAGCCTACACTACTTCTAAATGGATTATCCCCTTGTACTGGAACAGTTCCTGACGTAACGTTATTGCTATCTTCCAAAGGGTGTTGTTCAACATCTTTCCATTCAACTATCCTTTTTATAACATCCAGACTAAAATTAATTTTTTGCACCGTTATTCTGTTTATCCTATCAAATAGATAAATGTTCTCCACTATCTGCTGCAACCAGTTTTCATCCACAGTATCCTTTGAAACTATTAGAAAGGTAGCTAAAACTCTGCTCGCAACAAATGTAATAAATTTACTTTTATGGTCAGCTAATTCTACAACTTCTGTTATCCAATCGTGCCTGTTACGTACAAATATGTCACATGCTTGCATTAACCTTGAGCATATTGTTCCGGAGTTGTTTTGTTTGAGGTATACTTCAAACATCAGCTGCATTATGGATAAATATGTCAATGAACATGTTAGAGGCCATGATGCAATATTCAATTGTCTATCAAAAAGTCCGTTCACAACACTTTCATCAAACCTACATAAGCACTGACCAACAAGCGCATCTTGGAGTATTCGTAGTTCTGCAAGCAATTTGTCATCTTGCGAGTTCCAATGTGGTGCACTATTTGAACAGGATGGTATAATCTCTATACCAGAATCAATAGGCAATCGTAATATACTGGAGCAGTCCACAGCATCTTCACTGACAGTGCCACTATCAGGCGACTCGCCGTTACGTGGTGGAAACTCTTCAGAGGTTTCAGGCTGAGCTGTTTCTGAGTCAAATATGTCAGTTAGTACTTCTTCGGTTGATCTATCGCTGCTGTCGTCAATGTCCGGCGCATCGATTCGCTGTTTCTTCTTGACAGGCTGATCAGAGGCCATACCTTCATCTGACAGTGGTTCGCACAGTAGCCCTCGCAAAACCATTCGCGTATTTGACCGCTCCAAATATGTATCCTACGGCGCTATCACGCCCCAAACACTGTTATTTCGTTACGAGCATGGTTCTGGAAACAAAAAGGCGAACATGAATGCATGACCTTTCCGATTAGCTACTCAATTACGCGGTCGACAAAGCCTTTGGGTTTTTTAAGCCTTACTACATCCTGCGTAAGAGTAAACATTCATTCCAGTTAGTTTATGACGTAATGTAAGGGATTTAACCAACACTTAGCTCAGAACATCAAATTATAGATAAAATTCAATGAACTTTCCAAAATATTTTGATGTCACACATACCATCAATGAAACGAGGTTGTTTGAACGTCTGTCTACAACGTTTGGATCCATATGTTACATAAAATCATTCACTGCAATCCAATAGAACACAATAACACCTTGTTTTATGTGATATTTCCTTCGAAAATCTGCGAAATAATTCAATTACAACTTGTTGAATAGAACTTCGCCTCCATTACGTAGGATTTACGAATGACGCTCTATCAATGACAATACTAATAACGTTGGAATTTTTGAGACAAAGACTTTAAAACTACACAAACGTAGGTTAATTTATAAATAAATTTCGTTATTTGATAGATTTTTCATTATCATTTACAAAAGAGATAAGGATAAATAGTGTACATTTAAAAAAGACAGTTAATAATTAAAATATTTTAAGTGATGCATCCGGTACAGTCAGCCCGTTTGACGACTCCTGAATTTAGCAAACGGTAGCATTTGAGATTATTTTTATCACACAATAGCTTTCAAGTTGATAAAACTAATAATGCTGTCCTGAAAAGCTCATCATGAACACATTACACAAGTTAAAGTTCTAGAAAAGCAAGAATATTTTAAATACACTAAAAGCCTCGATAAAATTATTTAAAGGTAAACCGAAAAAAGTCGATAAATATCGGTAAAGATTTTTTAAAAAAATCGAGTGTTGTTTTTAAACGGAAATAACCGGTTTCTTGACTTTTGTGCACTAGCTTGATATATTTTCTACTGACAACACTGTCAGTGTCTCCAGTAAAATGTCTGCTATGTCGATTGAGTTGAAAAAATAATTTATCAAAATGATACAGTAAACGGATAAATCAAGCTAACGTTGTGCAAATAACAGGTGATCAAAGTGTGCATATAATTGCAACTTATTTAAAGTAACAATGATGACTCATCTTAATGTTTTCGCATAACAATCGATAGAAAAAATATAGGTTAAGATCTCAGTGGTATTGTATTCAGTGAGCGATATAAAAATATGATGGAAATAAAAAGTAACAAACAACTGGATCGTATATTCGATGCGCGCAAGTATATGTTATTGTTTATTTATAGTATGGATGCGGAAATCGGTGATATGTCATGGTGGTCCTCGTAGTCTTTTTGCCGTAGTAAAAATCTAGCTAAATGATTGACTAGAGAGATTGCGAAAGTGGTCCGGTGTTGAGTGACACCAGCAACCTTGTAATGAGCGAATAGAAAGCATTTGTCTTTCGATTATCGGTAGACAATAGTGAAATTTGGGCTTAGCTTCCTGTGTGACCAAATAAAACTATACAAAATGTTCACTCAATATCCTGTAAACAGATCAATAATTGCATAAGCTATGGTGTTGAATCTCCTATTAGACTGAGATAATAAGCCTATCCATGTCTTTATCACCTGTCAATCACAACTGAATGTCCTTATAGGGTAACACAGGCTAGATTATGCATATCTTAACTTATTTCTTAGACAGCTATGTAGTAATATCATGAAGACTGCAAGAAACAAAGCTGGTCAAATAAGCTATGATAAATTAATCTGATGTGAGATTCTTGTGTTATCTTACGTTAAAGTTTAGCTAAACATAAGGAACACTATGTTAAGATACAAACTGCATTCTTTAATTAAAATATTCAATATGTCAGTCAGTAACTCTGAATAGCTGAAGTAGGGAAAACATGGGGATACCATATGTTTAAGAATAAAAAAATTAAGGGTTTGTAGCTATTCAAACTGGTTTTGTAGGGAGGCCTGGGTCTCAGCAGTAAAAACATAAATCACAAGTGCTTATGCTAGCAATTAAAAACCTTTAGTTTAAACATTAAGCATAGTTTTATCTGGCGTTGACTTCCTGTGCTTCACATAATTTGGGCTGCTTCGCTATCTATCAGGAAGTACTGCATTGGTCAGCGGGCCACTAATTTGACACTTTCATTGGTCAATTTATAGCAAATAGTGGAGAACTCTAAACCTTCAGACTAAGAGCTGCTGTCCTAGGGACTAATTGTAATGCCAAGCTGAATTTTCATTTAGTTTAATCTAGTTCTAATATTTTTTTATCTGCATCTGAAACTACAACTTTTTTTATGTCTTGTATGACATTTATTATTCATGGAAATTTTGTATATTGCAACTATAGTATAGTTAGTGATTAGGGGCTATGCATGTCATTGTTATTTATATTAGTGCTTATTAATAAAAAGTGTTAAACGGCTGAATAATTAAACAATTTTTAGTCTCTTTCAATTCAGTCTAAAATTGTCATAAAACAACAAAGTCAAAACATTGTTTAACCAAACCGTCATTTAACATAGTTTATTAATAAGATCCATTATGTTGGAATGTGTTTGTTTTAATTTCTATACTAGTCAGTCTCAAATGGTTCAAACAGTAAATTGTAGGCAGGATTTTGTATTATTACTGGAAACAGTCATCGCTTGGTGCACTCCAACCCCTTGTGTTACTTGGCTGGTCAAAGGCTCCATTCGATTAATATTGAAGATATTAAGTACTATTCAACAGCTTATAATTATTGCACTATGATTCTGGAGCAGCGTTGTCAGTACTCCAAGACATTCCATTCAATGCATTCCGCTACATAAAGGAGTTAGGCTGGCTTGAATAAATTCTGGCAGGGGGAAATGCATAATACACAATGACGTCAGTGCAGGCCTTATATTTCCCATCTAGAATAATAATAAGCATAGAATTATTTGGCGCTTCATGCAAACATCAGTCCATTTATTACCTTTTATTATCTGTTTATTATCTTTTACAGTAATCTTTTCTTAGCGAGATACTTTTGACTCCAAGATCCTAGACACATGTTCATATGTACATCATATTTGGCCTGGCTCAGCTAAAATTTTTCTTCTTTTGCAGATGCATCGTAATGGAAAACAAATATCAACAACATCACAATACCTCTGCCTTACCTGTAGCTTCTGTATGAATCTCGTAGTGTAGTGAGAATGAAGTGAAATTGACTGTAGTGTACATACGGTATTGAAGATGTCGGACGAAGAAGATCCGGGGACAGATGTGGCTGTACCAAACAATATTGTGCCGGGTGAGTTTTTCTGTATTTTACTAATATTTTTCAGTTTTCCTAATGAGTTTTGTTGTCGGCCATGTTTAAAAACTATTGCCAAAACCTAAAAAGCAATATATTTGTAAAAAAGAGACAGGGACAGAATAGAGAAGAGAACAGTCAGTCATAACTGTTATTCTGGATGATGACTTTTTTAAGCTATGTTCTACAAATTTAAATACAAGATGGAAGGAAGGACATGAACATTCTTACTCATCTTCCTTGTTGACCCTTAGAATCATAGAACAATAACAATCATTGAAAATAATTAGAAACAAACTTATCTTTACAGTTTTTATCTAGTTTAAAAAATCTAATCAATAATTGTAAACCTTGATGGGTGTTCACATAAAAATGTCATTTATTACAAATAAGATAAACATTTACTTAATGTGCTAGACTAGAGGTATTGTAGATCTATTTGTTTCCTGTGTATATAGTGATTTTGTGATGGATAGCCGAGCTATGAAGCATTGTGTCCAATATTGTTTAGCACATTTACTAGTATTATTCATCCAATTATTATTATAATACAAACTTGTTTCCCTATAACAGATCTATTTTGTTTTAAAACTGCATCATAAGTATAAAATATTTCCTGTTCTTTGTTAATACTTACATCATAAATGGTTGTAGAATTAAATGAGCCGATTAGGCGAGTTTGCGTGTGTACACAGGGTGTAATAGCCACCATACACGGGCGTTCCAAATCCTACGCTCCGAGCGTCGTGGACTGAGTGGAACGATGGTCCAATTTCGAGCCCACAGACGGGCGCTCCATTCCGAGCTCCGAGCTCCATTCCGCAATTTTTTTTTCGGTACTAAACCACTAGGTCTTTCATAAAATATCAGCGTCACTATTTGACTCAACTTGAGAAAATAAATAAAGTGTTTTACTCCATATAAACAAAATTGTTTTTTTTTTTCTCGAAAATTATGCATCTTACGTATTTTTTTAATAGAAGAAATCCATACTAGTATTATTAATGCGGAAGTGTGTTTGTTGATTTGTTGGTTTGTCTTCTTTCACGCAGTAACGAAGCAGCGGATCGACGTGATTTTTGGCATATAGGTTATGGACCGCAGAGTAACGATAAGCTACTTTTTGTCCTGGAAAAAGGCACGGTTCCAGTGGGAACGCGGGTGAAAACCGCGGGCAGACGCTATACAAAACAAATAGCTCTAGGCTTAGCGCGCTACCACGTCGCTTTACTTCAAGTGAAACGAAAATTTCTTAGAACATAAAAAAATGTGACTATAATAAAGAAAGTGAATCAAATTCACGGATTAATTCAAAAATATGTTAATTTATATAATAAGGCAGTACTTAGTTTGACGTATTTTACTTTCATTACTCTATTTTGAAGGATCCGTAGCTAAGTTGGTATGTAAACCCTGCTTGCAAAGCGAGGAGGGCCGTGGATTCGATTCTCGGGTGAGGCAGATATTGTGTTGTGCACATACAGTTTTTTTTTTCAGGATGTTTGTGTTGTGTATATATCAAGTGTCAATGCGCCACCTACGACACAGGGAATCCTTATGCAGGAGTATGAGTGTGTTACCACAAAAAACAACACTTAGAAACCTGTTTAACTAAACAGTGTCTAAAGATAAACGTCTAAAATGATTATAAATGTCTTTGTTTTTTTTTATGTTATTTGGTAACGAGACGAGCTGGTCGTTTGCCTGATGGTAAGCATAACGCCAGCCCATAACAATTGCAGTGCCACCCAGAACTTTGAAATACAAAGGGCTGCGCGGCACTGCAGTGCGCTCGTTACCCTGAGACATTAGGTATTAAGTCTTATAAGCCTAGTAACTTCACTGGCTACTCTGCTCATCAAACCGGAACACAGTAATGCTTGCACACTCCTTCTTGGCGGCAGACTTCACGAGCAAAGCGGTGGTAACAACCCAGACGGACACTCGCAGAATAGTTAGTCCTCCCACTAACACTGTCATAACAGAATTGAGTTAGACAACGGTTAGACACTTCTTAAATCAGGATTTGTGGTTGCTTGTATTTAAACACGGGACTAAGGCATGTTTAGGAATTAAACAGTGTTTAACACAGGTTTAAAGTGTGTTTATTTTTTTGTGGTAAGACCGTAAGTGTTTATATTTGCGTTTCTCGATGCCTAAATTCTTTGACCTTTTTAAAGATTAATAACCTTATGAAGCGTAGCGCTAAATATATCTTATGTGAGTCACTCCATCATGCAAATGTATCCACGAAATTATGTAAATAAACAGTAACCACGCTTGAATACATTATGTAACTGTTTACTATGATAATCTGCTAAATAAAATATTACAATGATATGGTAACCCAGTTATATAACGACTATATAATCTTACCCAATGAAATTTATTGTTTATTTATGTAATAGTTCTGCATAAAGTGTATACATAGAATGACTGAATTCTATTCTTGTTTTAACGGGTAGAATCCTTTTATAAACTAGGTACTAGACTAATACTACAGTTACATCTTGCTAATCTACAAAAATAGTTTTGGACCACCCTGACAATCACATCAAAGTAAGGTTTCTATTTTTCTCAAATCATACCCAAATACTGTGCAAAATACAATAATAAGAAATCTTGGACGATATTGGGGCAGTAGAATGGGCATCTGTCAAAGAAATTTCATCAAATAGGGGATGTAGAATATGGTCAAAGATCTTTGATGGGTGGAATACCACGCTAACGTCCCTTCTGCTCTCACTGTTTTATGTCCATAACTCATAATATTCACACATAGACCTACATTATTCGTAGCGTGTGTTACCGGAAGTTGCTCGGAATTAATTAACACCAATTAATATTATAGCTCGGTTTACCTTAGCACATATTGTTCTAGTATATCTATTGTTTACACTGAATTCCTAGATACAATACCAATTATACAGCGTGTCCCACGGTCATGGCACGTGAAGGATAAGTTCACTAAAACTGTAGAAGTTTTTTTAAATAGTTGCTTGCCTGGACGCCGCGACTCGAACCCGCTAAACGAGAAAAAAACTTCTGTATTTTTAATCGACTTCCAAAAAATGATGAGGTTCTCAATTCGTCTGTTTGTTTCTTTGTGGTGTTGTTTCTTGTTTTCTCCGTCTATTCTCAACCGATTTATTATTCTATAAATAAATATTACCTATCTATAAATAACGATAAATAAATTATATTTATAAGATTCTCTTTTTAATGAGTAGGGTATAATATCTCAAGGGTGATTTTATAAATTTTATGATTTCCTGATTTTTCAGGTAAACCTTTGAGGGTATGGTTGAGGTGTACGAAATTTCGTTTGAATATAATTATGATTAAATACAGTGGAACAATAAATAAAATATAAATACAATATATAATTTTTTTTAATGTTCGTGGTCACTAACACAAGAATTAACTTTAGTAACGGGATATTTACCATGTATTTTATTTGTTTTGAGCACTCGATATTTCGGCACTGTTGCAAGCGCCATGTTCACGAGTAAACTCGTTACTAAAGTTAAATACAATATAGTTCGGTCAGTTCTTCTATTCTGTGATTACATAATATTGACATGGATATGAAGACTAGGGTCTGTTACTGTAGTTGTTCTTCTTTTAACAGCTATCCACCCACTGCTGAGTGTAGGTCTCCTCTTTTGCAAGACATTCTTTTCGGTCCTGTGCTTCCCCGCCGCCTTCACGATGTCATCTATCCAAAGGACTGGTGGAAGTCTGCTGATATCTCGTGACTACCACTCCGTGACTGTCATGATCCTTCTTACGTAGTTCTATTAAAAAAACCTTAGCAATGATATAGATAGATAGATAAACTATTGAAACACCACTATCGCCAAGTGTATATTCTACGGACTAGATGCATATAGGTATATTTAAAATTAGCGACAAGAATTCACACTACGTTCAAGGTTGACCAGGAAATAAGGCATTTCTAAACAAATTCTCAATATAGGAATGTATACTTCAATTCTTTCCACGTTCCTTCAGGTCGGGACCGAAATCCAACAGTTTTTGGGCCGAAGCCCACAGGACCTCCCAACACCCCATACAGTCCTGCCCAAGCCACCGCAAGCCCGGCACTTCCAGCTTACTTCAAACTACAACATTCGTGCCATATTATTCACAAACTACCTACTATTCATCGTGCCGTATATCCTGCAACTGTTCGTTCTATCGCAGCTCCTCTCCGTCCGACCGCAAGCACCATGCAATTTTTTTTTTTTTTTTTTTTTTTGTGTTATTGGCAACTGGTCTCTCTTATAGCGTGAGAGATATTACTGCCAGTGTCGAGTTACATTATTCATGTGCATAAGGAAATGAAATTTAAAAAAAAAAAAAAAATTATTAAATAAGTTATACGAGTAGATCTTGTTGCTGATACCTGAAAGAAAGATTGCTTGTATTATTTATAATGTTAGTTAAAGCATGAAAGGGTATTTAGGGTAGAAGTCAAACATTTAAGGAAAAGTGAAGGATAAACGGGTTGAAAGAAGCATAGATAATTCATAAGATAGTTATATACTTAGAAGTACTTTTAGATATGTCATAAAATGTATAAGATATATTTAAATAGTAAAATATTATAGTTTTATATTATATATGGTAAGAAATTTATTTAATGCACAAGTTGCTTTCTTATTTTTCAAAGAAAGAATTGAAGAGAGGTTGGATGGAAGAGGGGCTTTATAATTATACAGAAGTTCATAGAGAGAAGGCGAAGAATAACGAGGACAAGAAAATAGTATGTGAATAAGGGTTCCTTCATCAAGACCACATTCACAAAGTGAAGAATCTCGAACTCTTAGTTTTTTTAAATGTACTGGTGAAGCACAGTGACCTAATCTCAATCTACTGATAGTGGATGATAATTGTTTGGGGAAACGGATTTTGGAAAACCAAGGTGTTAATGTTATGTTTGGTTGTATGTTGTACAAGCTCAGAGCAAAAATAGGTAGAGCGCGTGTTACCAAGTGGGAACAGTATGCACGGGTGAGAACATCGTACTGTTCCTACCGCAAGCGTTAAGGGGCTAGGTTACCCAAAAACGACTACTTTCTGCTCCTAAAACTCCCACACGGCTTGGTTTAACGACTTGAAAAAAATACTACCTGAATCATCAATTCAAGGGCATTAATTTGTATGATTGATTTTTTTGTATTACCATTACTTATGGCTTGAAAAAATATTTAACAGCATGCTATTTTAAAACTATTTTCCCTAAAACTTCTAAATGACTTAGACGTTTGGGATTAATTTTACACCAAAAAATAAGGAAGAAAATTTTCTATACATCGTATTGATTAAATTTGTGCATAGAGCAATATTTCGCAAAGAAATTATCAAAAAACTGAATTCCAAATGTACAAGTCTCAGAGGTGCTCTGCGCGGGCGCGCGCGGCAGTCATGCACTGGCATTCAGACGGGGAGGTTGTGTCGCTCGTTGCTCTGCTCACGCTGTCCGCCGACGTTACATATTTGTGTGCGTGAATGATATACAATACAAGTATTTGTTTTCGTGTGGGTTTGAAGCTTGCTCAAAGAGTAGCGTCTAGAGCGGTGAAATCTGATTCATTCCGTGATTTGCGCGTGGACACTCCTCGCATACATATTGAGTGGGTTACATTTCTGATTACAATTTCTTGTTTACGTACATCATTTTTACGAGTGGCAAATATATGTATTGGTTAACAAAGGAATATCGGGAGGTTGAGAACCGTTTTAGAAAATACTGGAAATGAAATTGAAAAGTAAAATTACTGGCCTTATTAGACTTAATACCTAATGTCTCAGGTTAACGAGCACAATGCAGTGCTGCATATTTTTGTTTTAAATTATTGATTGGCACTGCAATTGTTATGGGCCGGCGTTATCCGAAAACTGTAAATATGTTGTAATTGCAGTGCCATTCACAACTTTGAAACACAAAGGCCTTCAGGGCACCGCAGTGTGCTCATCATAATGCTGGCCCATAACAATTGCAATGCTTCACAGAACTTTGAAACACAAAGGCCTGCGCGGCATTGCTCTGTACTCGTAACTAAGTCTCATAAGCTCAGTAATTTCGCTGGCTACTTTGCTCATCAAACCGGAACATAGTAATGCTTGCACATCTGCCGGCAAGCATATAATGCTGTTCCGGGAGAAATCAAGGACCTACCTTGGACACGGTTTTGGCAAAAATTGAAATGTTGGTTGCATGAAAAATATTACTATACTATAGCTGAAGTTTTAAAGTAATTTATTTGACCACTGAATTTCTAGAATTCTATTTAAATTATTGGTTTTATTTTTTGACACTTTAGTATAATTAATAAGAAAAATAATAACATTTGATAATATAAATAAGTACCTATAGGAAATGAAATATGAATTGTATTACGATTATTGTGTCATTAGTTTTTTGTAATATTTTAAATTCAATGATAGTTAATTATTCTAATATTTGCATGCCACAATGTGGTAAAATGTTTATGATACTTTATATTTTCTATACCTGTGGGCTGTGACCCGACACTATTGTTGTCACCAACATTTTTAGCAAATAAATTATTATGATTAGGCTTCATGAACAAAGTGGAAACCCAGACGGACACTCGCAGATGACTCGATACCTCGTAAATGACACCAAAATAAAAAACACGACTACAAAAGTAAAAATAAAAACAACCCGAAAATCATTTATTTACGTACACGTTAATTTTTGGGTCAAAATGTGTAACAAATTTCAACTTTACGGAGCAAATTGGCTGTGTGTACTTTTATTTTAGTCCAGAGCGATATTTTGAGATCAATCTCAACGTTGGATAATCTCATGTGCGTCCGTACCGTTTATTTACGAATAATGATGATCACTTCAACACTTCATTTCAATGAAGAACTTTCCACTAAATGAATTCAAAGAATTATAGGCAAAGATGCCGTGCGCGCGTGCGGGTACCGCTTCGTAGCGGTTCATCCGCGTGTTCTATGACGTTAGGTTTTGCGATGTTCTTGAAAGACGTAGTGTGGACCGCGCGGGTGAAGTGCGCTTGACTCCACCCATTCGAGCAAGGTCCTTGGCCCGTATAACGTCCTTAATAGTCATACGCTCACTAGCGGTGTGAGCGCACGTTGCGAGTTCCTGG
Organism: Crocallis elinguaria; assembly: GCA_907269065.1. Classification (NCBI taxonomy): domain Eukaryota; kingdom Metazoa; phylum Arthropoda; class Insecta; order Lepidoptera; family Geometridae; genus Crocallis; species Crocallis elinguaria. The sequence goes on from OU026073.1 coordinate 16,404,275, forward strand.
CGGGCATTTGATTATTTAACTGCTAAAAATGGTAAAATGTGCAATAAAAACCTGTAAAAACGATACTCGGAAACACACTAAACAGAAATCTAGCATCACATTTCGCCGGTAAACCATTTTTTAATACTTTTAAGTAAATTAGAAGTCACGCTTCGCGGGGTGGAAGGAGACGCGGGACGCAAGGCTACATGCACCGCCCGCACCGCCCCGCAACCCCTCTTGGATTGCCAACTGGGACAGTGATGTGACGCGTTCGGCGCTTGAGTCGATACGGCGAGAAATAGTTTATAATACACCGGCGCGCTATGTGCGCTTGCGACAATTACTTTTCTTTAATACTTTAATTACTTTGTAAATGATTAGAGGCGGTGAGTGTGAAAGCGTTATAGCGTTTATAATATAAGTAAATAATTCAAAAATAAATAAGATATAAGTAACATATAATCCTGTTTTTATTTCTTTGTTTCTTTTAGTTTTTATCCTTTACATAAAGAGCGGGGAAATATAAAAATAAAAACGCATTTTGACTCAATTACAATAACGTAAATAACATAAATACGATATAAAAACATGTCATTTGAAAATAATTGTATTGTAAATTAAAACTACAATATATAAAATTATAACAATATCAATTCATAGGTCATTAGGATTATATGCGAGACCTATAAATTCGTACCTTAAAATAAATAAGCAGATAATAATGTTTACTTATCAAAAACTCACCCATACATACTTCACATTATACATTAATTATACAACATAATATAACAATAGGTCCCGTGCCGTTCAGCTGCTTTTATCGACAACTACGCTTGCAGCGCTCAATTGCCCATCCCTATCAGTCACTTACCTATCAATATAACTAGCTATAGTTCACTTGCCTACGCTGCGCATTAGGCGACCGGAGCGATGTTCGTACTCTACCTATTTTTGCTCTGAGTGTACAAGTGATTGCCCTTAAGGCGACTAGTATTTTTAGCACCATGCTAAACTAGGCATCTCCAATTCTCTACCCTCCGTTCTGACAGTATTATAAACTGTCATAAACAAGGATAGTGTTACCAGCACACAAAATATTCAATTGTCATTCTGTCTTTACTTACAGCTTTCCGGTTTTCGCTATACTTCGCGACAACCACAGTACAAGGAAAAATTAATACTAAAAACTTAAGAAACTAACTATAATATCTAACTTCCCAAATTCCCTCTTTCGCAGTCCTCGGCATCAAGCGGCTTAAGCAACTGGAGTCGATGTTCGCGTGCGGGCGCGGGAGCCCCGCGCGGAGCCCCGGCCTCAGTGTGGAGACGCTGGTGGATGCACTGTTGGTGCTGTACGATGAATGCTGCAACAGCAGTCTTCGGAGGGAGAAGCCTGTCGCGGATTTTATAAAATATGGTATGTTGAAGTCTGAAAGTAGCACCGGACGGAAAAGTTGAAATTCCCTTTCAACTTTTCTACCACTTTCTGTTGGTGGTATATTCAAATTCAAATTATTTATTGACACAGTTTAGACAACTATTATACGAAACCAAGTGCTCTCATCATTGTCGAAACGCTATTGAAAATAATAATAAAACAGACGACGCTGCTGAGGTCGGCACAGAAAGAGGTGGCGAGATTACTTGGTGAATCAACAAGAAAAATGGCTGCATGTGGCGCAAGAGAGATGTTTGGAAGGAATTGGGAGAGGCATCGAGATACTAACCCTGAGAGATGAAATATTGTACTATCCGATCTCACAACACTGTATTGTATTTGCTATATAATTAATATCAGCGCTCTGCATATCACCGCACGGGAAATCGGCGCGAGGCGGTGGCTTAGCCAATCAGAGCGCATTATGTCTAGGCAAAAATGGTGGAATTTATTTCGTGCAAACCAAACGTCACTGCACCTCTTGGGGCTAGTATCTCGATAAGGAGAGGACTTTTCCCAGCAATGGGACAGCGGACGGTATAGGCTAAAGAGAAAGAATTTCAATATTCCGATAGCCAACAGATTTGTGTATTTGTTTGTTTCCAGTAAAAGCAGTGGTTACATCGCTGAAGCGCCTGCGCCTGTCGCGAGAAGACTTTGAGCTGGTGAAAGTGATAGGGCGCGGCGCCTTTGGAGAGGTGTGCGTCGTCAGGGCTTCTTTTATGCAGGTACGGTGCAAAAAAGATAAAGTAAGAAGAAGAAAGTGGTAGATACATACTACATAATTTGATACCTTAGCCACGGGCGATTTATCATTTTATTTGATCTAAATACGGGTGTCAACTTTTATGTTTTTTTAGAGTATACTTTGCACTTTTTAAATTTAATTTACTAAGGTTTTTTTAAATACCTGATGATGCGAAAGTTGCTGTACCCCTTTTTTACAAAGGCTACGTGAGCGAAACCGTGGGACACAGCTAGTAGTTAATAATAAAAAATTGGGAAGTGTCAGGAACGCATTTTCTCGTCGGCCGCACTTTATGTATAATTTATTTGTGCCTTAGAGCTCTGACAACGGTGGGAATAACGCTGCAGCCGTTGGGACCACCACCACCGGCGAGCGAGTATACGCTATGAAGATACTCAACAAGTGGGAAATGCTCAAGGTAAATACTAATTTTTTTTTTATAACTTTGCTCATCAAACCGGAACACTGCGATGAGGAATTTCCTCGTAACTTTGAATAAAACGGGTTTGATGATGTTTCATCAAAAACATTGATAATTGCGTGAAACGGAAAGACGAAAGAAAAAGACGAAGAACGGAAGAAGAAGAATATTCTGAGTGTTAAATGTGACATAAGATTGACAGCTGTCAATGAAGTTTTATAATGTTAACAAGTTGATTTAATTTGACAGATCTACGAGTTTTTATTCAAAATATGAGTTCAATCTTACCCCAGTCAGTTAAGTTGCCGATAAAAAGAGTTTTCGCTGTCCAAAATATCTAAGTTCAAAGATACCCAATAGTGATGGTAACTTTGAACGGCCAATAAAATTTAATTTTATTCAACTTTATTTTTTGACAATTTGTTTATGAAAGAACACTCATTAATCAATAAGATATAGTTACTGGTACATTTTTATTTTGATAGCTGTAAAAGTCAGATAAAAGTATTCAAAGTTACCCAACTTGACTGTAGTAATAATGAATAGATTTAATGGCCAAGGCATTTATTTTTTACAGAGGGCGGAAACGGCCTGTTTTCAAGAAGAAAGAGACGTGCTCGTTTTCGGGGACAGAAGATGGATCACAAATTTACACTACGCATTTCAAGATGAACTCAACTTGGTGAGAATTGGTTGTGGCTATTGCATTGTATCTAGATTTATTTTTGGTATAGTTTTTCCGTTCCTTTATTTTATATTTGACGTATACGCCTGTCCAATTCAGAATTTTTGTCAATGGAAGTATGCGCAACAAATGTCACTGCTACTATACTTTATAACAAACAGTGAACATTAGGTTATTATTTCGAATATTGGTAACTACCTATATTGAAATTAAATACGTCAGCATGCAAGAAACAATGCTTTAAAAAAGCGACGAACCGATTTCAGTGACAAACTATTGAACCGATTTTGATGAAATATCTATGGGACCAATATGAAAGTACGAGTACCTATATGCTTTCAAATAAAAAAAAAAATTCAATATCTGTTTATAAATGACGAAGATCTGAGGAAACAATCAGGAAAAATACAATAATATGTAATATATTTTTCACTTCACAAGCTCGGAAAAGTTTTGTCTGCACTGTTTTGTTTCGTCCACGATGGCGTGGAAAACTACTTTTTCCACGCTAGCGCATAAAAAGCACTTTTCCGATCTTGTGAGGTGAAACATTGTGTTTAGCTTGACAGCAAACTTATTTTGCGTCTCGTACCTTTGAAACCCTCGCTACGGTCAGGATTCTATTTTTTACATCTTAGTATCCTCGGGTTTCACTTTCAATATAAATACTCGTTCCTTGCTTTAACTTTGCAGCCTTGTATAACAGATAACTATTGTTTAACAGTATTTAGTAATGGATTACTACTGCGGCGGGGACCTTCTAACACTACTGTCCAAGTTCGAGGACCGACTTCCTGAGGACATGGCCAAATTCTACATAGCAGAGATGGTTCTAGCCATACAGAGCGTGCACGAACTCAGATATGTTCACAGGTGAGTTTTAATTTAAAGAAACTGATAGACACTTTCACCTCGTGGCTCCATCATCAGAACCTCAACACCAAGTGCTATCTATTGGACCAAAAATCACGTCGATCCGTTGCTCCGTTAAAGAAGGACAAACCAAAAACCACACTTTCGCATTTATAATATTAGTAGGATTGTACGGATTTTTTTGCATGAAAATTGCAACTTTACTAAATTTTTTGCTTCTTACATTGAAATTTATTTTTCATGTATTCGTATTCTTATGTACAGATAATGTGTTTGCAGAGATATAAAGCCAGACAACGTACTATTGGACGCCAGCGGACATATCAGATTAGCGGATTTCGGTTCTTGCTTGCGACTAGGAGACGATGGCAAGGTAATATTTATCATTCATCATTTAAACTGGTTTTTTATTGCAAGGCAGTGTTTTTTATTTAGCCTATTTAGAAAAATCTTAAAGCAAAACTGTTGTACCTCCTAAACCAATAGTTGTGGGGTGGGTCCAAAATAATGGGGGTTTTAAAAATTACGCTAACGAAAACTGCTCGTAATTAATTAATTCTAATTTTATTTTTGTATTGTATGTTTTTCGGATTTAATTTATCTGAAACTAGCTTCTGCTCGCTGTTTTCAACCACGTTCCCACAGGAACCGTGCATTTTTTCGGAATAATAAGTCGCCTATGTTACTCTCCGGTCCATAAACTATATCTATGACAAAAATCACATCGATCCGTTGCTCCGTTACTGCATGAAAAAAGAACAAACCAACAAACACACTTTCGCATTTATAATATTAGTAGGATAAATGGTTTTTACACATTTTGTTTCAGGTACAAAGTAACGTAGCGGTAGGCACGCCGGATTACATTTCGCCTGAAATTTTAAGGGTAAGTCACTTCAATTAACTAATATTTTCCTAAAAAAATATGTGAATAGTAAAACTAACATTTTTCTATCTGTATACTCTTGAGAACAGCTTTTAGGTCTTGTACACACTGTAATATCATTGATTGTAATGTCATGATCATAAAATTTAAGTCTACGTATAAGAGTAGTAGGCAGGTTCTTGATCTGTTTGCCTCTGATCATTTTTGTCAAGTACATAATCCTTTTTTATTGGATGTATAATTTGAATATTATACCGATTTGGAACGGGCATGGTGGGTTTCTGGAAGGTTCGTTGACTTTGAGCACGGATTGGGTCTGTTGATGTCATTTATTATGTTCTGATAAAGACATCATTAGTTTTAATCAGTGATTCGGGTTACAGAGACCCTCTGTTAGAGTCATGGATTTTAACCTGCATAAGTTTTTTTTTTTTTTTTTTTATGTTATTTGGTAACGAGACGAGCTGGTCGTTTGCCTGATCGTAAACATAACGCCGGCCCATAACAATTGCAGTGCCACCCAGAACTTTGAAACACAAAGGCCTGCGCGGCACTGCAGTGCGCTCGTTACCCTGAGACATTAGGTATTAAGTCTCATAAGCCTAGTAATTTCACTGGATACTCTGCTCATCATACCGGAACACAGTAATGCTTGCACACTACTGCTTGGCGGCAGACTTCACGAGCAAAGCGGTGGTAACAACCCAGACGGACACTCGCAGAAGAGTTAGTCCTCCCACTAACATAAGTGCTCCCACTAACATAAGTGCTCCCTTGGGGCCTATATGAATAAAGCATTTTGAATTTTAATTTGTTAACTTTTCAGGCGATGGAAGACGGCCAAGGTCGCTACGGCCCTGAGTGCGATTGGTGGTCCTTAGGTGAGTTTTGGCAACTTTTTTGGACATTTTTTGACCCGTCTTTCTGACTGGAACACATCAGTAACGCTTGTACATTACTGCTTGGCAGACTTCACAGGCATAGCGGTGGTACCCACCCAGATGGACGCCTGCAGGGTTACTTTAATTCACTCGGAATGATATCCGAGTCGGTAGCGACTGTCTTGATCGCTTATAGTTCGAAATCGCAACCCGTCAGAAAAAAATTCCGTTTATATTCGACAACTCAGCTGCATAAACACGGATACGAGTATAATCCCGACAATATTTCTCGTGTCGGGATGTGATTCCGAGATATAAACGATCAGAAACAGTCGCTTCCTACACGGGATCATTCCGAGTGAATGGGGAGCCACGCGGCTTAGTTATCCCGCTAGGTGGCGCATTATCGCTCGTGTTGTTTCACTATGAAACTTCACTATAATTTTTTAATAAATAAACAAAAAAATTGTCTTTGCAATAAAGACGGCTCCGTAGCTAGGTTGGTAGTAACCCTGCCTGCAAAGCGAAAGGTCCCGGGTTCGATTCCCGGCCGGGGCAGATTTTGTGTAAGCATAAAGTTTGTTCTCGGGTCTTGGATTTTTGTGATGTGTATCTGTGTGTCCATGCCACCTGCGACACAGGGAGTCCTAGTGCGGGGGTATGAGTGTAAGCGTTTATTTATTTATGTTTATTTAATGTATACCTCTGTAAACTGCAATTCACTGTAAAAATAAAATACTGTAAAAAAACAATCACCTGCTGGTGGTTCTAATAAATTAATTAATGGTAGGATTGATGTAGCGACACATTGATGTGTGTGTATATGTGTGCGCAGGTGTGTGTATGTACGAGATGCTGTTTGGTGAAACGCCGTTCTACGCGGAATCTCTTGTGGAAACGTATGGGAAGATAATGAACCACGCACGCTCCTTCCACTGCCCGCCGCCCGACGAGCAAGCTGCGCAGGTAACACGACGAGCCAGCGATGTACAGCTTTCAACTCGATATAATCAACAAACTTTTTTTTTACTAACTGTGCCCCGCGTAGCCTAAGTTCCTCCTTGCAACATAACATCAGCTATCTACCAGTGAAAGTCCCGTCAGAATCGGTCTAGCCGTTTCGGAGCTTAACCGGAACAAACAGACAGAGAGACAAAAATTCAAAAAATTGTTGTTTTGTTATAGGTACCGTATATACTTTCATATGCATTTAGTAAAAAGCTGTTATTTTGATATTACAAAGAGACACTTCAATTTTATTTATTTGTCTAGATAAAACAACGTTTCTTTCAAACGGACTTATACTTGACATACGATTCCAATCGTAAATTGGGATTAGCATCGAATTCGTGCAGTTCGATACTCTTGAACACGATGCTAGCGCACTTGTGAAACTTGTGCCACTGAGAACTTTGAAACACAGGGTTGCGCGGCACTGCAGTGCGCTTGTTACACTAAGACATTAGGTATTAAGTCTCATAAGCCCAGTAATTTCACTAGCTACTCCGCCTGGTCTGGCTATTATATTCTAATGTATTGTTATGTTCTCTGGATTTAAATGTAATTTCCTTACTTTCAAACTTACACCAGACTTTACCTCGTTACAATATTAGTTAAAAGTTAAAACACAAGCCTGGGCACAACGAGAAATTGCTTACAAGAACAAGATGTATAAAATCTCGTGTTGTGCGCCACGCCGGCGTGGGTTCACTGACACTTCCTACTTTTGCTGCAGGTATCAGAAGAAGCCAAAGATTTAATAAGGAAACTGATTTGCGCATCAGAATCTCGACTGGGGAAGAATGGATTGCAGGATTTCAAGGTAAATGGAATTCAATGTTGAGTTTATTCGTCGTATACAACCTGAGTTTGAATTCGTATGTTACGTAGGGTCAGTATAGCCCTAGCATCCACAACATTCGTTTTACGAGTCTTTTAAATTCGGAATTTTTCATTGAATAAAAAGCATTTAAAGTTTACGTCAAAATTCTACTACAGAAATGCCTGGCAGCCCTAGATCAGCTGTTGAACTTTGTTAAACGATGTTGTTGATTAGAAGAGACTTTGAATTCTAGAAAATGCCACGCACTTCACGTTGGAAGATATATTTTTTTTCCAATGGTGTTTTTCACTACTTGTCGACAACCATGGTCCTAATAACCCCCTTGCAGGATAACATACATATTCAAACTCACTCTGTATATAATTTGGATAGAAAAATATACATTATATTTTTAATTTGTTGACATGTAATTCTTTTCATGAATAAATATGTGTAGACAATGGGGAGCCACAATGTTTACTTATCCCGCTAGGTAGCGCATTATCGCTTGTGTTGTTTCACTATGAAACTTCATTATACAATTTTAGTAAATAAACAAAAAATCGTCTATGCAATAAAGTATGCCTCTGTAAAGTGCAATTCAGTGTAAAAATAAAGGTACAGACGTTTCCCTTCTGACGAGATAAAACGGAAATTGTGGATCAAAGCATTGCTCAAAGTAAACATCAATGTCAAGCACCAGCGATGGTGGCGCCATCTGAGATTAGCTTTGCCTGTGCCTCCCCATTGACTTAAGATTTCTCTATCTTTACCAACATTGGTGGTTTTTGTGGAACAATACATTTCTCACTTTTAAAGTCTAATTTCAGAATCATCCCTGGTTCGCCGGTCTAGACTGGGACAACCTTCGAGAGATGCAGGCGCCCTTTGTTCCCGACGTTTCAAGTCCCACCGATACATCCAACTTTGACGTCGACGATACTGACATTAGGTAAGTATTTTTTTATATATACTTCTCTATCCTGCCATTGTCCAATTTTACACGGGGTCGGCGTAGTACGTCTTAATAAACATATTCGCATATATATGAACAGTATCCTGTTGGCAGTGTAATTTTTCGAGATGTATATATTTATGTGAACATCCACTAGTGTCGGTAAACACTTTAAAATATCTATTACAAATAAATAAAATTGAAATGTCTGTTTGTATTATCAAAGGCTTTTTACTAAATGCATATGAAAGTATATACGGTACCTATATCAAAACTACGATTTAAAAAAAAATGTCTGTCTGTCTGTTTGTTCCGGGTAATCTCCGAAACGGCTAGACCGAATTTGACGGGACTTTCACTGGCAGATAGCTGATGATACAAGAAATAAATTTAATTTTACAAAAATAATTAGGGTTCCGCGAAAAAAATTAAAAACCATAATTTCCAATAACTCCGCGCGGGTGAAACTGCTGGTAGCAGCTAGTAGATAAATAAAGCTAACCTTATAAAGAGAATAAGCTATTTGTAATGTAAATTGTACGGTCAGGTTATCGGAAGCGGTCCCACCGCCGTCTGCGTCGGCTGCTTTCTGCGGGGCACACCTACCATTCGTGGGGTTTACATTCACGGCAGGTTCCCGCCTGTCAGACCTGGGCCGCGCCGCACCACTGAGCCCAGCAAAAAACGCCATCAATCAGGTAAGAAATATTTTTTTTTTAATGTTATTTGGTAACGAGACAAGCTGGTCGTTTGCCTGATGGTAAGCATAATGCTGGCCCATAACAATTGAAGTGCCACTCAGAACTTTGAAACTAACGCCTGCGCGGCACTGCAGTGCGTCCGCTACCCTGAGACATTAGGTATTAACTCTCAGAAGTCTCATAAGTAATTTCACTGAGTACTCTGCTCATCAAACCGGAATACAGTAATGCGTGCACATTACTGCTTGGCGGCTGACTTCACGAGCAAAGCGGTGGTAAATATATATACTTAAGTATAAATAATGAATTTATTATATATTACAAAAGTTTACCTATATGAATAAAAATTAAAACAGTATAAATAATGATTGAAATCAACCATTTCTCCCACAGGCGCCGTCAAATGCCGGCGACCGAGCCGCGTTGAAAGCGTTGGAAAGAGAAAACGCTCTTCTCGCTCAAACCATCGCCGAGCTGAGGGCGGGCGGAGCGGCGCTGGAGCCCGGCACTGGTCAGTACTCATATAACACGGGGTTTTTAGAGACATAACATGATGCGCCGCTATCTCGCTCGCACATCTTGATTTTTTTTTAGATAAACAATCACAATTTGTCAAAATTTGTTAGTGGTAGGACTAACACTTTAGCGGGTGTCCGTCTGGGATGTGACCACCGCTTTGCTCGTGAAGTCTGCCGCAAAGCAGTTGTGTGCATAAATAGACGTGCACAAACAAATATACACTTCAATTTTATTTATTTGTATAATTGCCTTTTTTTGTATCTAAACTACATTTTATCCAAATTTGAACTCAACCAGTTTTAAGTGTGGAATGATAAAAAGACGACCATAGTAATATTATCTGTTTTTGCTTGTTTGCAGAAGAACTAATCAACATGAAAGAAGAGTTAGCGACGTTATCGAAGAGGAACGCAGAACTAGAAGCCCAAGTTAGGTGTTACGAACAACTTAGCAGTGGGGTGACGCAAGCGGTGAGACATAAACAAAAAAAAAACACTTAGACACCTGTTTAACTAGACAGTGGTGTCGATTCTAATTCGAATCGATTCAAAAAAGATCTTTTACGTTTAATAAAGATGGAGATCTCAATCTGTGTGATTGTGTTGCGTGTGGGAGGAGTGCAGAATAACCTTTTATTTAACTTCATCTGTTAGTAATAATAACAATAGAAAGTCATCAAACACTCATTATAATATTCCAGGCTTTTTACTCATATCTTACAATAGTCCATCTCTTCACAAACCTACCTCCCACGCATAGTTTATTTGTACTTTTAATTAAAAATAGCCTCTTAATGTTGGTTGCGGCTCTCTTAACGCCTATCAAACATCCAGGCAAAGACCTGAGAGTTATAATACATAATAGTAATATTTATTTATTCAGACAACATATTTGGTTACTATGTATTGGTTAAATCTTGCAACTGCATTTTAAAACAGTTTGAGCTACCTATTGAGGTGAAATTTTGCATACACGTTAATTGTTTTTGGTGACAATCCATGTTTTGCTAAGGGACGTTATTATAGGACCAATATGCTAATATGGCGACAAGACGGGGGTTTTATTTCTTGACACGAGTATCAAATTGATGAGTCAAATCAAAATGTAAGTCAAATGTATAAAAAATTCTATAAAGGATTTATAGAATTTTGGTTTGTATAAAAAAGGTTGTATATGTATTTTTAAGGATTTTTTTGAATAAGTATTTAAGCCTATATATTTCCGATACATTTTCAACAAACCTATTTCAGGAGGTACCCGACACGCCTCAAGAGATGGCCGCGCGAATTCACGAAATGGAAGTCATCATACAAGCGCTGAATATGGAGAAGGAAGAGTTTCTCAAAGACAGAACGGAGTCTACGGAGAAACTGAGGCTACAGGTGAGGATGGGCACGTTAGGCCGTCGGACAAGGTTGTTGCCGTAGCAACAGTCATTAACCAATTCAAAAGCCTGGGGCGGCTTATAAATTCTGATAATTAATTATCATTTCTGGTGACAGTCCTATACGAGAAGGAAGGGCAAGATATCCTCCTAATATAAAAATGCGAAAATTAGTGTGTGTGTGTGTTTGTTACCAGGTATCTCCGTAACTATTAAACCTATTTTGATGAAATTAGGATTTATTAGACGGATAGCGCTAGGTTTTGAGGTTTCGAAAATATTAAAATCTTTGGTTTTTTGCATATAGGTTCTAGACCATTAGCACAACCTAATTCCTTAATTTGTGTCATTTTGGGTACTTGGGTAGGTAGATATTTAGGTATTTGTCTTTTCGAACAATATCGGACGAAAAGAATATCAGAGTAGAAAATTTCACTTTCGTGATACTAACGAAGTAGTAGCCGATGTACATATGCATTTTGTGTCATTTCCGTCCACGGGAACACTGTTTTTTAACCAATACCTAACACGTGGCCTAAATAGCTCTAAAATAATATACGCCTGTGTTAAATAGGTGTTATGCGTTTTAGATCACTGGTATCTGTTGTTCAAAAGAATTTGTGTCAAATTCATCCACATCTTTTGTAGCAATTTTAATTTTTTCGTAAAACATCCTGTAAAAGCCACAAAAATGTATTAGAGTTTACGTCTTTATCATGACTATAATGTAACGAAACACTATCCAAAATTTGTGTCATTTTTATCAATGGAATCTTATTGAAAAAGAAAACAAACGTTTTGGCGCGCAACTCTTGTGTGTGTGAGTGCGGGGTCAGCGGGCGGTGCCGCGGGGCACACAGGCGCGCGGCCCGTGCTAATGTCGGAGGGTCCCAAAGGGGCCGGTGCGGGGGAAACAGGTAGCCTTAGCAATTTTAATAGCAATTCTATTAGTTCAAGCTATTTTGAACCTTATCACCACTGAATAAGGTCTAACTGTTTTTTTTACCTACGTGGTTCCGGCCGATAAGGTTCAATATAGTTAGCATTTTTATTCGATCATAATGGTTAATCTATTTTGAACCTTATCACAACTGAATAAGGTCTAACTGGTTTTTTTTTGCCGCCGGACCTACGTGGTTCCGGCCGACATTTGAAAGATGAACTGCAGGCCTACCAGCGTCTCTAAATGCAGCTCTGTTTAAGACTTGAAATGAAACGTGTTATAAATTCGTACTATGGTCTCTCCGTTTTATGACATAACGTTTTATATTCCGTTGTGTCAAAAGCAGAGCTGCTTGTAGTCTGCTAAGGAATTCGTTCATTCATTTTGTGATCATTTTCGTACTATCGTTTTTTAATTGACAGCTTCTCAACTTCTAGTTCGACAGTTAGCAGTCAAAGTTTGCGGTTCATAAAAAGTTACTCGCAGACATACTTTTTGTGAACCGTTTAGAGCAAAGAGTATATAATCACTACGTTTAGTTTAGAGTTTATTGCACAAACTACTAAGGGATACTACGTTTATTGTGTTTTGGAGAGTCCTAATCGAAAGTTAAAGTATTTTGGAGTTTTTCGCATGCATAGGTTTGCGCGCGCAATTGTATTCGATTGTAAATTGTATATCTCCACGCGGATAAAACCGTGGGCAGCAGCTAGTCAGGGTAATTCACACAACCTCCTAAGATTTTTCACAAGCCTTCTTTTACATGCATAATCGACGCTACATTCCAAAGAGAATGTAATTTATTTATTTATTTATTTATTTATTTACTTTAATTATAACGGTTACAACCAATTACAATAATTAAAGACATATAACAAAATAATATCATTAGATTAAAATGGATAAAAGTTGATAAAACAAAAAAAAAACAAACAAAATACAATAAAAGAGTAAATATGCAAATAAATAACCTAACGAAACAATCATAAATTCTCGCAGAACCTCAAACACTCACACAATATTACCGGCCACCCATCCGCAAACAAATCACATTCGCTATTGGCGGCAAGGAGAGAGTTGAGCGCAGAGAGTGTTCGCGGTATCGGGGAGTTGGCACGCGCTAAGGTGCGACACGATGGCACGGCAAACAAACTATGTCTCCTAGTGCGGAGATAATTGTCAGGGGTGAACAATCGACACAGCTCATTGTGCAGATTTGGAGCATCAATTTTCCCCCTAAGGATTTTACACATAGTTATCAACTGGTGCCTCTCCCGTCTGACTTCCAGTGAATTATATCCCAGACAGCCCAGTAAAAATTTCGAGGGGTACCTATACGGATAGTATCCGTTCACCCGCTTGTAGAGATAACGTAGGAAGGCTTTCTGCACTTTTTCCAGTAGAAGAGCGTATGTGCTTTCGTATGGGTTCCATACACACATTGCGCTCTCCAGTTTGGAGCGAACTAGGGCTCCGAAAATGAGACGCATAACACCCGGACTCTTAAGGTCATTAGAGTTTCTCAGGATGAAACCCAGCCGTCTAAAACATTCCTTGGCTAACGCGACTATGTGGTCATGGAATGTTAACTTTCGGTCGAAACCGGTAATACCGGTATACATTCTTATTGTGAAATCGATTCTATTCTATGCGTTCTAAAACCTTTTTAAATGTTTCAACTTTGCATTGCAAACTTTTTACCAGCAGTTTATATAATTATAATGTTACTGTTTTGTCATAATTAGACAACGATCGTTGTTTCGATAGTGAAAATATCAATCAAGCGTAATATTTTCATAATATATTTGAGAGTAAATTAGTTTCAATAAAACCATCGAAAACGCTAATTTATAGGTCCAATAGCAGCGTAATTAAGTTTTTGAACGAAGAAATCAAACACACCGTGCGAGCGAGTTAGCATTACGCACGCGATACATTTATCCCTTTCGCTCAGACGTATACAAGTCGTCGTGAGGATGTTTTAGTTCATTCATTCGGCTGAGAGTTAGTTTAAAGTCAGCGCTGCTTTAAACAGACAATAGTACGAAAAAAATGTGGTTCATTTTAAGAGCTGCTTTTGAACTGCTCTGCTTATGAATCGTTTGTTGTTTGACGCTGGTAGGTCTCCTGCTTAGTTTAAGTACTACACGAACACTAGTTACGTAAGGTACGAGCATCTTCATAATTAGGTATCTACCTAAATAGTATCTACCTACTATGAGGTTCGCAGTGGGTTCACATAGGAATAGGACTGGTAGGTATTTGACTTCATTGGAAGTAGGGAGGTTAGTTTGCAAAAACAAACAATATTATTTTTACAATGACGTTTTATTGCTACTTATACCCAGATTTACACCTATATCATCGCAATAAAATATTATATTTTAAATGTTTAACCATACCTACTTAATTACGCATGCGCACATTAGGCTTATGAAAAATATGAAATACCTATTGCTTTTGTACCAACCTTGCAGCAATTTATGCTATTTTTAACCGACTTCAAAAAAAAGAGGTTTGTTAGTTTGTTAGTGGGAGGACTAACTGTTCTGAGAGTGTCCGTCTGGGTTGTTACCACCGCTTTGCTCGTGTAGTCTGCCGCCAAGCAGTAGTGTGCAAGCATTACTGTGTTCCGGTTTGATGAGCAGAGTAGCCAGTGAAATTACTGGGCTTTTGAGACTTAATACCTAATGTCTCAGGGTAACGAGCGCACTGCAGTGCCGCGCAGGCCTTTGTTTTTCAAAGTTCTGGGTGGCACTGCAATTGTTATGGGCCGGCGTTGTGCTTACCATCAGGAAAACGACCAGCTCGTCTCGTTACCAAATAACATTAAAAACAAAGTAGAAGATTATCAATTCGGTGCGTATTTTTTTTTATGTTTGTTACCTCAGATGTCCGTCATTTATAAACCGATTTGGAAAATTCTTCTTTTATTTGAAAGGATGTCGTTTCAGATTGGTCCCATAGAAATTTCATCAAAATCGGTTCAGTAGTTTGTCACTGAAGTCGGTTCGTCACTTTTTTAAAGCCATTTTTAATTAAAATTAATTAAAAATGGCAGTATCACTGGAAACATTTGGATGATAAATAATCTATATACAAATAAATAAAATTGAAGTGTCTGTTTGTAATATCAAAATAACAGCTTTTTACCAAATGCATATGAAAGTAATATATACGGTACCTATAGCAAAACAAACATTTTTACAATTTTTGTCTGTCTGTCTGTCTGTTTGTTCCGGGTAATCTCCGAAACGGCTAGCGGCTGGACCGATTTTGCGGGGACTTTAACTGGCAGATAGCTGATGATACAAGGAGTAACTTAGGCTACTTTAATTTTAGAAAAATAATTATGAATCCGCGCAAAAAAATAAAAACCGTGAAATCCAATACCTCCGCGCGAGTGAAACCGCGGGTGAGCAGCTAGTGTAAAATATATGCGGCAATTAAAATATTTACCTAGGTACAGTAAAAGCGAAAGAAACAATAAAACACGCAAAGCGGCTTTTACCATAGTACGGAACAGCAACATTTAAAAATATACTTTATTCATTGAGTAATAAGGTTGCTTTCATTCTGTTTGTTTACATTCTCAAAAACACCGATCGCGACGAAGGCGGCTTATGTCAAAGTCCTCGGCGATATCATTCAACAACATACTTTATGCTATGTTGTAATAAGATCTATTTTACTTTTTTTAATGAAACCTAAAGGACGTAGGTACCTAAAATAAAGTTTATGAGTTTGGTAACTCCATAGAGTAATTCGGTTTAGAAGCTCTGATACACCAGGTTGTCGGGTCGATTCTCGAACTTGTTAACCCACTAAATAAGAAAATTAGGTAAGTAATTCATATTGAGATTACTAGATTCTAAATAGGTACCTACGTCATTATTTTTATCTCTATACCAACCCATTTGTTCATTACGTAAAAGAGTCAATATTCCATACTACGCTATATAAGTACCTACATCGGCGCGGACGATACGAAAGGAGTCGAGCGGAGCGGCGCGGGCGAGCTGTGTACGTAGGTATTTATACCCCCCGCGCGTCGCTGCCGCCTGTAGCTCTCGTTCGGAGAAACCACAAACGTTTGTGTTTTTTCATGTAAATCGTGGATGAAAATGACACAAATTTACACTGTCGATCTGTCATGCATTTATGATATTGAATATGTAAACTCTAATAATGGCAATACTTTTTTGAAGCTACAAAAGCTTGGAAAAGCTAAATAATTAATTATCGTCAAAACCTGTGGCTTAATTAGGCACAAATTTATTTAATGGGCATATTTAGGTGATCTGAATTATGTCGTGTCTAAATTTTCAAATCTGATTTTATTTTGGCAAAGTTTTTGCATACTGACCGTATGTCAGTTTGTAATTAATGAAACTGACACAAATTAGGTTTGCATACTACTCAGGCTATCTTAGATAGAATACCATTATATTTTTAAACTCAAAAAGTATTTTGACAGTTTTATGTTGATTTAAACAAAACAGTCACAAACCATTGAATTCCTGAAAATGCAAGTGCACGATGTGACACAAAACTCAATAATAAGCTTTTTATGTACAACTGTATCCTCAGGCAAAAAATTAGCTACTCTAGAATTATGGTAAGTTATGACCCCAAAAAGTGCTAGCGCTACCGGACTATTATGTACTAGAATGGCACATAAGCTATAAAGATATATGCCAAGCGGGCGAAACCGCTGGCGAAAGCTGTGTAGATAAGTATATGCTTGACGATAAATTTTTCAACTTGGTAGTGGAAGCTAGTCATGCAATTAAAAATGCCGTACTATATATATCGTTGATGAATTACAATGTTGTATTGGTGTGAATGTTGGTATCCCAACATGACTGATCACTTTTTTACGCTTATAAGGTTCTAGTTTGACACTTGTCACTTGATCATAAAGTGACGACTACGAAAGAAGCAGAATAGGAACGTGATGGGAATCGAACTCTCGACTTACAGTCAGTGGTAGGTCGACCACTGAGCCATAACAGTCTTTTCTGTTTATAAGCCGTAGCTCCATCTAGCAGACATCACTTTGCAACGATTGCCTATTTCATTACTGATACTTTCAGTACCAATCAATTGACGACAGATGGCGCTTTAATGAACTTTGATTGTTTACAATGGTGCAGTTTTGCTTGGGAGGATTCTAGCATACTATTTTTTTAGGACAAGGAACTCAAAGACGCTTTATCACAACGAAAACTTGCCATGACCGAGTACAACGAAGTAACGGAACGATTGTCGGAGCTAAGGCAGCAGAAACAGAAGCTATCCCGTCAGGTGAGTTGCCTCAAATATTATAGAAGATGCATTAACACACTTTTTTTCCTTATAAACAAAATCAATACAAATATAATTAAATCAATTAAAAAAACAAGACTGTCCTAGCCAGTACCAGTACTCGGTATGACGTAATGATTCTAACGATACCCCAAAGATACATCCAAATCTGATCAGGCATTAATTAAAAGTAGTGGTATAAATAATAAATAAACTCACATACACTCCTTTTTTGGGCAGTAGTGTAAAAAGATTTTATAAAGATTAATTAATTAAGCAACTTATAAAGCTTTTTACCGTGAATGTCTTTCGTTGCTTTGTTTCTAAACCTGGAGTGTTTCGTGGTCAGAAGTTATTTTTTTATACAGGATGTATTTTTTTGACGGCTCAGTAAGGGTAGATCTGCATTTAGTAAAAAACTGGTATTTTGATATTACAAACAGACACTTGAAGTTTTTTTATTTGTATAGATTTTATATATAATAAATTAATAAACTGTATAATAGGTGCGCGACAAAGAGGAAGAATTAGAGGTAGCGATGCAGAAGATAGACGCACTGCGGCAGGACATCCGGCGCTCAGACAAGGGACGCCGCGAGCTCGAAGCCCGGCTCGACACCGCCGTCGCGGAGGCCAGCAAGGTACGCCGCACACTGCCCTGTGTCTCATAATAGGGAACCATTCAAAATATTACTACTTTCGTCAATTGACGGCCGAGTAATATCGGAAGGACGAGGCGAAGTCCCGAAATGATTAAAAAACCTTTTCCTAACAAGACGTTTGTCTGATCCATAACGCCAGCACATAACAATTACAGTGCCACTCAGAACCGTGAAACAGAAAGGCTTGCGCGGCACTGCAGTGCGCTCGTTACCCTGAGACATTAGGTATTAAGTCTCATAGGCCCAGTAATTTCACTGGCTACTCTGCTCATCAAACCGGAACACAGGAATGCTTGCACATTACTGCTTGGCGGCTGAATTCACGAGCAAAGCGGTGGTAACAATCCAGACGGACACTCGCAGAAGAGTTAGTCCTACCACACTTCCACCCTGGAGCTTAGGCTCTTGCGGTCTCCACTGTTATTTATATTGTTATTTGGTTGCCGCAGGAACGTAAACTGCGCGAGGAGACTCTTCGGTCGCAGCGGGACGAGGGCCCCACGCAGGCGGGGGGCGGGGCCCCGCCGGTCGGCGCCGCCGCAGAGGTGGCACGCCTGCAGGCAGAGGTGGACACTCTCGAGGTGATTGTGAAATATAAGTTTTTATGGAAAAAAAATATTCCAGACATTTTTTGTTGATATTTTTTTTGAATTTTTTTGCCTACTTTCCCACTCCATCAACTGAACACTGGACATCATCTATGATCAGATTACTTGTTAAGACGAATCAAACGAGCCCAAAATCGATGGGGTTAAGTTTCGGGGGCACTTGTTCGCGATTATCGTTATTTTTCTGAATATTGCATTGTATACTGCATAAAAACAAAAGTTTAACAGGATTGCATTCATTATTTTGATGTATAATTGCATTTGTTTTTACTAAATAAATAATCATTTAAAAAATATCTTCTTAAAGGTCATAAGTAAAAAAAATACAGCCGTTTTAAATTAGGCCAATTTTTTATGCACGCTAGTGTATAAACTTACGAGTGTCTCCGTTTTCCTCGTTTCCTTGTTCCCTTGCTATACGTAGAGGTACTATTACTTCGCAGTTGCAGTACAAAGAGTCTCTGCAGCAGCAACAGGCTCGGTTCGGCGCGGAGTTATGCGCCCTCAACTCACAGATACAAGAGGCTGACGTGCTGCGGGGGGCGCTGCAGCGGGAGGTAAGAAAGAAAGAAACAATAACAAAAGTTACATAAAAAACCGACTGAAAAATCAGGTATAAAAATTGCACTAAAAAGTAAACAAGCAATTTTGTTTACTTGGATAACATAATTTTTTTTCAGTTATTTTGATTTAAAAACCAAACTAATGAACCTATTTTGATAAAATTTATATGGGACCAATCTGAAAGTACATCCTTTCCAATAAAGAAATAATTTTCGAAATCTGTTTATAAATGACGGAGTAATGAGGTAACAAATATAAAAAAAATTACCTACCGAATTGAGAACCTCCTCCTTTTTTTGAAGTCGGTTAAAAAATATTTTACACTAGCTTCCGCTCGCGGCTTTCTTATATGCAGTTTTGGCGTCTAAGTTACATCACTCTCAAATTTAAACTGAATTGGTTTAGTGGCTTGGCTATGAAAGCAGTAACGGACAGACATTGTTGCCGTCTTCCGCCTGCGTGCCCTAAGTGTCCAGAACCTGAACTATCTACATTACAAATTTCATCAAAATCGGTTTAGTAGTTACGGAGATTTGTGGTAACAAACATTTACACGCACAACTTTCCTAAACTAAAAAATGAGACCACAGTTAGTGATACGATACCGTAGGGATTATTGTAGACTAGCTTCTGAATCGCTGTTGCAACCGCATGGATATTACCACAGGAACCGTGCATTTTTCCAGATTAAAAAGTAGCATATGTTACTCTCCTGTTCATAAACTATATCAATGCAACAAATCACGTCGATCCGTTGCTCCGTTGCTGCGTGAAAAAACTAACAAACACACTCACATTTATAATAGTAATACAGACTCCATTATTCCTTCAGCTGCAATCGTCAAAGGAGAAGCTGGAGAACCGTCGCCTGGAGCAACTCAACGACAGCGAGGACAAACAGATACTCATCAACGAGAACAGGAAACTAGCCAAAGATCTGGATGCTGTGAGTACTATTGAAATATCATCCTTTTTATACAACAGCAAAATAAACGCTAGTAAATTCATGGCTGTTTCATTTACATTAGTTATTTATAGCGGACTAATTTGATCGGGCTAAAATATCAATTAGACAACTGCAATGACTTGTTCTTATTGTAGATGGCTGAAAACGGCAGAAGATGGCAAGCAGAACGGAGGCAGTTGGAGCTAGAACTGGAAGACCTACGCGCTAAGAAAGACACCATGCAACATTGGGAAATGCAGGTAAACTATCTCGCTTTTTTTTCACAGTACTCGTTAAACTTAAATACGCCACTGATCTCCATTTAAGGGCAGGATACTCCGTGCCGCTTTCTCGCTCGCGCATCTCAACGTTTTAGATGATAATCAATATTTTAATGTAATTATAAAAAATCGCATTCGGTGAATTTGCTGGCAATAACATTACAAAGGTACGGCAAAAGTATCATTTTGATCCGATCCTGTTTTCATATATGAAAATGGGCAAAACATAAAAACCCATTTTTAGGTTTGGAAACTTAAGTGGATCAAAATGAAATTTTTGTTATACTTTTGTAACGTTATTGTCAACAATTTCACCGAATGCGATTTTTCATAATTCTATTAAGTGATTGTTTATCTTCAAAAATGTTGAGATGCGCGAGCGAGAAAGCGGTGCGGAGAATCCTGCCCTTAATAACATAGACCAAAACCATATCAAAATACTTTCTACATCCTGTTCACGGTAAAATTGTACGGCCGACACATTACACGACGTACTCAGACGCGTTTAAGTTTAGCTTGCACTGATTTGTCGTCATTTTGTTTCGTATTTGCCAACAGTTTTTGCTTTGAAAAAGCATAATCGGTGTGGCAATCACAAAAGAGGATCGAGAAATAGAAGCCATCCTAATGGATATAGATGGAAAATGAAAATAGTATATCATCTGACATCTCGTTCTTATTTAACCGTTTTGTTTTACTTTGCCTAAAATTGTATTATCATTCGTCATTGAAACATTGTACACTTTCCATTGTCCGTCCGCATGCATGTTAACTAATATTTTCAGCAGTTTTTATAACTCTCACATGTGTGTATCCGTGTGGTGACAGATCGCTGACATTATTCGATGGGTGGCCGACGAGAAAGAGGCACGGGGGTACCTACAGGCCCTCGCCACCAAGATGACTGAGGAACTAGATTATCTGAAGCATGGTGAGTGATAGGTCTATAGCTTGTGGTCGTAGTGGGTTTTGATGCTTTTAAAAGATTTCTCTATTTTGGCTTGGTTGTGTTTTAGTATATAATAATATGTTTAATCTATAGTGATGTATTTTAAGGGGAATCTCAGATGACTCCACTATCGCTGGTGCATGTCATTGATGTTTACTTTGAGGAATAATGAAATAAACTATACCCAGTAAACATGCCCGCGTCTTAAAAATCACTAAATTTGAAATGGGCCCTACATAACCTAGAATAATAATCGGTTTCCAATATTTTTTGATGAGCAATGCTTTGATCCACTGTTTCCGTTTTTTCTCGTCAGAAGGGAAACCAGTGTGTACCTTTATTTTTACACTGAATTGCACTTTACAGAGGCATACTTTATTGCAAAGACGATTTTTTGTTTACTTACTAAAATTTTATAATGAAGTTTCATAATGAAACAACACAAGCGATAATGCGCCACCTAGCGGGATAAGTAAGCAGTGCGGCTCCCCATCGCGCATTTTTTTTTTTCGTTAGCACCCATATCTCGACTGATCGTAAGCAACGGTGTGGTCAAGGATGGTGAATTTTTACAAGATAATGGTTTGACTTCCAGCGAGCGCCTCCCGAACTTCCCTCGTCGCGGCTTCGTCGCCTCCTTCCGGCGGCGGCGGCACTGGCGGCTGGCGCAACAGACGATCACAGAAGCTGGACAAGATGGAGATACTCACCCTGCAGTCTTCGCTCCACTCCGAAATACAGGCCAAGCAAGCCGTGGGAGAGGAGCTTAGCAGAACTAGAGCTGAGCTATTGGCTAGCCAGAGGTTTGTCCAAACTTTAAAGAACGGGTCTTTCATTGTCATTAGCACAGGGGGTTAGGTTAGGTTAGCAGGAACATTGGCAGAAACGGATATCCTCATGTTTTAGTCTCCTCTATTCAGTCTATATATATCTATACACACTATTCAGTCGTGTCACTCTCCGACCCATGAACTATCCCTATGCAAAACTGCAATAACACGACGATCCCTTGCTCCGTTTCCGCGTAAAAGAAAACTATATCAACAAATACACTTTTGATTACTAGGTGGGTGGGTAGGAGGACTAACTCCGAGGTCTGCCACCAATGATAACAAAAATAGTGAAATTACTGGGCTTTTGAGACTTCATACCTAATGTCATAGACTGTCTTAGAGTAACGAGCGCACTGCAGTGCCGTGCAGGCATTTGTGGTGTGGCAGTGGTCAATGAAGTTTTATAATGTTGACAAGTTGATTTAATTTGACAGATCTATGTTTTTTACATTCAAAATATGAGTTCATTCTTACCTCAGTCAGTCGACATTTTAATTAAATTATTCTAAATTTGGTTATGAAAGAACACCCATTAATCAATAATACATAGACTGATACATTTTTATTTTGATATCTGTAAAAATCTGGGAAAAGTATTCAAAGTTACCCAACTTGACTGTACATGCCTAAATACCGTAAAACGAAACGTATCTCCCCCCAGAGAGCTTCTAGAGACCCGGCAGCGGCTTGACTCGATAGCACACGACATGAAAAGGAAGGAGCAACATATCCGGGACATGCAGGCGCGCCTAGACGCGCCGCCGCATCACCAGGGCAACTCGTGTGAGTATACTGCACTGGGCTCTGGAGGGGGGTCAGGGGAGCTGAGGGGGGGGGGGGGGGTTAAGGGGCTGAGTGGGATATCGGTAGCTGGTAGGTAGGCTGAGCTGAGTGTGTTAATGGAGAGTCGGGTACATATGTCAAGATTTACTTCGCACACTTCAATGAAAAGTACTTTTTTTTACTTAGATAAAATTGTTTGTAACCGATTTCTAAAGAATGAATTAAAGCTCTTTTAAAATTTGGCGATGCTCTCCGAAGATTAAGGCAATTTGAAATGGGTTTTGCCTTCTTAAGTGTAATTTTAACTGAACTTAATAGTATAAAGGGCGATCTGATTGTCCAATTTAGAAGCAGAATGTGATTGTTTATTTTCGATATAAAAAAAGTAAAAAATAATTTATTTTCATAACTGCCTGCACGGGTTTTTTAGGGAATCCGTAGACTACCAAGCTAGTGAAAACTGTATTTCAGCAGCCATTTTATATTGTAATTTATTTTAGCCAGTTACTGTGCTAACATATCTTAACTCTTACATGATTTGATTGCAACAAAGAAACACAGTTATACAGTGAATTCATAATAAAAATGGTATGAAAAGCACACAAAATTAAGGTCTAGAAACATATAAGTGCTAATAAACTAAAATAACTCAAATATAAAAACTGTATTACCCATTATTTAATATTATTGATTTCTTGTAGGTTTTTATAGTTTGTGATTTTAAAAAATTTAAGTAATTATTCGAAGAACCCTCTCAGCTCTTATTAAGTTTAATTTGTAATCTATGTACAATTTTTCCGCACACCATTATACAATATTTATTTTATTTATTAAATAATACGTTTATTTAGTGCACCATTTTCTTTTTGTTTTCGTTACATGTTACCGCACAATCCCACCCAATACGCACACGTATAATCAACCTGTGACGTCACTATACGCACCTAAATGTCAAATGGATATCTGGAAACTACCCACCTCAAAGTCCAACGTCGACCGCGACGGAAAAAACGAAAATAACGGAACGTATTGTCTATACACCGCATATTATGTTATTACCTGTGGACACTAATGCTGTGCTAAAAATTTTAATTTGGAACTCAAAAAAATAATCGAACTCGATACGTTTCTGTACTCTATGCATGTGAAAATTTAAAAATTGGAACTGTGATTTAAAATTCCACGATTGGTCCATTTCTAAAATGGAATTCGTAACGGTCGCACACGATTCGTGATCTAAATGGTGTAATAATCATGTATTATCTATGGCATTTACTAATATATTTTGCGTAAGACGCTGTTTTTTATTGTTATACCTGCATTGTGTTTGTCATTTTTTTATATTTTTTTTGTGAATGTTAGTTCGGGCATGGTTGAGGCCGTACATACCTTTGTTTATAGGCGTGACGTCATGCATATGGGGCGTTGCCATGTTAGTGTACCATCATTTATACGAATGATTTTGGTTATGATTTCTATAGTCGTGACATTCAAGTGCTTGAATTGCATCAATGAGCATACTTGTCTATTAGATTACGGTTAGAACTTAAAAAAAGGACTAACAGAGAGGCGATTTGCTCGCACCTATCGTGCCAGCCATCGCAGCTAATCAGCGTTGAGGTGAATTTTGCGAGAGAAACTAAATAAATAACAATAAAACATTGTGCCGTCTACTGGTTTTTGGTCGTGTACTCGTTTTCTCTCTAGCTTCTTTCTGCACGATCTTTGTACCATATTCCTATAACAAGAGATGCAGACACATAATGCGTTCGAATAAATCTTCTTTATTTGAGGTGTAAATATCGTAACTGGGTTTTTATATTTCTTCGTTTTTATTAATTCTGTTGTAATGTTCGTGGCTATAGAACTTAATAAAAATATCGTATATTTGATCGAATGTACACTTAGGCTGAGATTCAGAGACGAATCTAAGCGTGGACTCACGCTTCTATACGTCAAAATTCTATACAGTTTTGACATATGGAAGCCAAAGTCTAAGCTTAGAATCGTCTCTGAATCTTAGGCTTAATATTGTAGTTGTGAAGAACGTTCGATGTTGTGTTTTGTAGAGAAAATAGTGCTCAATACTTAGTCGCATTTGTTCGTGAGTTGATTGATGAAATCTGTTGGCATGGAATGAAGAAGTTTGAATCCTTAGAGGTATTTTTAAGCGTGTGTAATTCCTCTCTTCAGAGAAATATTTTGTATTATTAAATAGCTTTTCTTTTGCTAGGACACTCAAAGGTTCACAGATATATAATTATTGAATTTTTATGCTTAAATTGGGTTTGTATTTTGCTAAATGAATTTATTAAAAATTCAAATTTTTGAAAAAACAAATATTACTTTGTATCTATATGTTTTAATTAATTTATATTTTTATGTCTCTAAGGAACAGTGAACATAGTTTTTTCTATATATACAAAAATCATACAAATAAATACAAGCGAGTTTTCAATATTTTCTAATGACACTTCATATATAGGAGACGCATAAAGTTAATATGAGATTTCTTATTCAGATTAAAAACAACGTAAAGAATTCATACGTTTATAACGCTGTGGATTTTTAATTTTTTTTTTATATATCTTAATTTTTACTAAGTTGGTACGACAGTTGTTCCTTTGGCTATTCCTCCCCGTGAAAGAATCTATTTACCAATTTCTGGCATGCAATAATTCTTCTAAATAAGCGTTCGTCAGTGGCAATACTTTTTTCGAAATAAAAAGTACAATTTTGCTGAAATTGCACATAAAAAAATTATTGTTTTTTACAATTACTTTCGTACGCAAACTTCTTCATTCACAGCTTGTTATGAACCGAATTTATTAACGGTTTTCACTATCGATATCACCAAAGTGTTAATGTTTTCTAGTCCATTGGAATCTTAGTCTAGTCTAAAAAAAACTACAATTTTACCAAAGATTTTTGAAGTGTCGTCCTCGACCAAACGAACTAGTCATTTTGATGTCACATTGGCATTTTTGTATACATTTTAAAAAAGAACACGTAAATTATTATATTTGAACACGTTTATTATATTTTACAATGCTTTATGCTATTTTTGAAATGTGTAAATAGTATGTTTTTGTATTTACAACATTTCCTTTTTTCATATATAAATCGAAATGAATTTTTTTATTATATATAAAGCACAATGCAGGTTTTTGTGTTTATTTATTGTTTAGTAATTAAGTTTTCTTTTAGATCAAAGTGTAGAATCTCACTAAACATTTTTTTGTCATGTTTTAATTAAAGAAGTTTTGTGATTCGTTCCTTTTCAACTGTAAATTTTATTTCTATTCTGTGTTTTAAAAAGCTTTGAAATTGAGATATAAAAGGTGTGTCGAGGTTTGGTCATGATTGTAGGCCTACATACTAAAGATACTTATTCATTTGCTCATGTTTTTGTTTTATATAACTGACCGATATGTGACTGGACGCTAGAACTTAATAATTTGACATGATAAACCTTAAATACACTGCCTCGCTCTAGCCACCCTAATCAGACTAAGGGACATACATAGCCCTATTTCAAACTTACTATAGAAACTGTACTGTACTGTACATATATACAAAATTTAAATGTATGTGTGTAAAGTTTGACAATGATCATTATGAACGTGGCCAAATGATTGAACGAAGGTCTTTGTCATTGCAACGTCACTATTTTCCGAGTTCTATTGGTAAAACACTTCTCTGTACTACAGTAACGCCCTCAGACAAATCTCATCCACGTTAAAAATATCAATGTCGGACTGTAAGGTCACTAACCAATGATAGAAATCCCGACTCGAATCGTGTCATTGGTTAACATTCGCCATATTTGTTTATGTTATTCGACAAGTATAAAAACACGGACCTTAGTTGAAGTAGTTTTTTCAGTCCGGTGACGCTGTAGAGGGCGCAAGACCTAAAGCACGGTCCTTAAAAAAAAAAATGAAGTAGTTCTCAGACGGAGAATCGATCTAGAATCGATTAGTACCAGGATTAACTTCATCAGTCTCATACTATTAGTACTTTCACTGATAACTCAAGTTTTTTAAAGAGAATAAACAATGAAAATAATTTGTCTCTTCTCCACGTTTCTTATCTATCCCTTTTGAATACAATACAAGTATGAACATTTTACAATTAAAACTCTAAATTTTCGGCCAGGTACAGTCATGATCAAAACTTGATGATTTTTATGTTTTAATTTTCTTACGTAATATTTTCATTTTTGGTTGTTTTAGTTATGTATATTTGCATTGAATGTTTCTTTTTATAATTTTAGATTCATATCAGCACATTTACTCTGCATTTAACATTTTTGTTTAGGCTATGTTAAAAGTTGCTTGGTTACGAACGATTGTGTTATTATGAACTTTATAAATACAGTATTTATGTAAATAAGTTATTAAAGTTCTTTTTAAAATTGTTATTCTGTATTTATTTTTTGTTTAGCTTGTTAGACATGTTTTTTAATAAAGAAAAAGTAGTGATTATACAATATACTTATCTAAAATTGCAGTACTAATATTTTCATGTGTAAGTTAGTAAATCTTAAACATTTAGGTAAGTTTACTTAAAGAAGGTTGAAGTTTTGAAGCCTTTACCATCAATTAATTCTTATCGTAAATTCAAGAAAACCCATCGAATCCTAATCAAATTATAGGTTCTCGTAGCTCATCAAGTGTAGACTCATAATGGTTAAAAAAGTCTTATCTTATGATGCTGTGATATATGAAAAAACTAAAAGAAATGTATTAAAAAAATTGACCACATTTGCGTGTATTTGAGTTAAAAATTACACGAAATTTAATCCGTAAGTTGTACGCATGCAGCGAGGCAGGGATCAGCGAAATCGTCAACGTACTGGAGCGGCAAAGAAGAAAATGGTTCGTTGGTTTAATTAAATAAAAAAACATACATTTAGCAGTAGTTTTATCGTATGTGATTGTGTGTCCATTTTGTCTTTGGTAACAAAATCTGTTGTTTCTTATGGTTTTATTGTTACTAATAATGTGTAATGCGTGTAGCGAACTATCAAACCGTTCGAATTTTTTTTACAATTAGTAAACAAATATGAGATACTTACATCACATTATCAGCCTCTTACGCTCCCACTGCTGGAATACCGGCCTTCTTTCAGAGAGAGAGGTATGGGTCATAATCCACCACGGGGGCCTAGTGCGGCGTGGTGGATACTGACATTAATCGTCAAGTAATAATTTTAAACTTTTGAATGAAGACCAATAAGAGCAGTCTCAGTTTTTCCACTTTTTTGTTTATTACATTTTAATAGCAACATGTTTTTGTTACCAAAAAAACTCTAAAGGTGTAAGTTTTGATTTCTGTCCTTGTGCTGCGTACGTAGTTTGTATTAACGTATTTATTATCATTTTTTACCGATCATTCCATTGTAAATACGATCAAGTGTCAAGGGAAAAATTCATTTGTTTTCGAACATGGCGTCGTATCACTGTTTTGTGGGTCACAAACTTACCAGATAAATTTTACCAGGTGGTAGGTACAAACTCTTTTTCGCTTATCTGACTGGTATCACCGCTGTGCTCGTGTAGTATGCCGTCAGGCAGTACTGTACAAGCATAACTAAGCAAAGTAGTCCGTGAAATTACTGGGCTTATACCTAATGTCTCAGGGTAACGAGTGCACTGCAGTGCAGCGTGCAACGAGTACAGCGTTGGCCTTTGTGTTTCAAAGTTCTGAGTGATAACAGTTTTGGCATGCCGTATTGCCTACCATCAGGCAAACGATCTGATAGCCCTGTTACCAAATAGTACAAAAAAAATACGTTAAATTGAATTCCTAAACTCTATATATCGAGTCTAACTTAATGACGAACAATGTCTAAACAACAGAGAACGCTGTGTTATTTTAGGTTTATATTAATAGAAGACTTCTGGATCAATCTATACAAATAAATAAAATTGAAGTGTCTGTAATGTCAAATAACAGCTTTTTTAGCATATGAAAGTAGGTATGTACTTGTACAACAAAAACACAATTTTTGTCTGCTGTTTGTTCGGGCTAATATCCGAAACGGCTAGACCGATTTGGATGGGACTTTCACTTGCAAATAGCTGATGTTACTTTTATTAAGTGGATGAATACGGCTAGTTGTTCAAATTTTCAATTAAATATTATGTTGAATGCATAATAACATGTATGTATATATTCGTTTCCAATAGCTTTCATGCATTTTATATATATTTTTTACTCTACAAACCCTATCCAAAGTTTCTGTACATAAAGACTTACTGGTTAAACACAAAGGACTCCAAAACAGTGATAGTTGCCTCACCATTCGGCAATTTCTAGAAACCGGAGATGATTATATTTTTTTATAGCTTCGCTTTTGCTTTAGCTTGTACGGTGGCATGAGTGTGACAAAAGGAGGTTAAAACGTGTAGTTGGTCCATTCAAAGCCACATAACGCACTAAGCGACATGGTTTTTCCTTTAACACTTGTTTGTATAATATAAGCACTTTGACTAATCTGTTTTACCTTTTTTTTTTGTAAAATACTTGACTCCTAAGTTTGTAATGTCCTTAGATTTTCTGTTCCTGAGGCAACGTACCATCGAAACTAGTAGATTTTCATCTAGATTAACAGAATCAAGCAAATATGATAATTCAAAGTATTATGTTTCTAAATCATTTAAACTGTATGATGTTAAATTAATGTACTGTTTATTTCAAATAGCTTGAGTGCTGGAACGGGTCCGTAAAACAAACTTGTTACGTCCTATGGACCTGTTTCAGGTGCCAAATTATTTTTTAAGTGAACTAGATCACCAACATTGAACTTTTTAGTAACATCGACTGTAATAAGTACATTATTAAAAGTTTTGTGCGTATGTTGTCTCGCCTAACGGAGGGTTTAGTTTGTACTTCGTCTTTTGTACATGTCCAGTGCATGTTGATCCCGGTTTTGACTAAATGTGTTCAAATAGTCGAATATAAAAGGCACTACTTATTTTCTGATTCAAATAATCCTTTTGATATAAAAAATAACAAAGCATAACACTATTTAAATTAAAGTTTGTTACTATGCTGTAAAATTCTAAACACTTTTGTGTTCGACTATACTATTTTTAAAAAGTCTAATTTGTATTGTCTTATATCTAAATTAGTTTTGTGGACGTGGTTACGGTTGGGATTGGTATCTGTGTTAAAATTAAACCTGAATTATTCCTACTTATGTATTTATATATATTTACATACTTATAGATCACTTATCATCTAAATTTATGTTAGGATAAAATTAGTGTTCTGTATGTTATATAATATAGAGTGTCCGCCTGGGTTGTTACCACCGCTTTGCTCGTGAAGTCTGCCGCCAAGCAGTAGTGTGCAAGCATTACTGTGTTCCGGTTTGATGATTAGAGTAGCCAGTGAAATTACTGGGCTTATGAGACTTAGTACCTAATGTCTCAGGGGAACGAGCGCAATGCAGTGCCGCGCAGGCTTTTGTTTTTCAAAGTTCTGAATGGCACTGCAATTGTTATGGGCCGGCGTTATGCTTACCATCAGGCAAACAACCAGCTAGTCTCGTTACCTAATAGCATTAAAAAAAGTTTACTTGCCTCCCAAATTATTGATTAATATAGTTGAATATGAATATACAGGACACTAGCTATTTAGTTGTACACTGTCAGTTCTGCCAATATAGTTATACTAAAATATTGGATGCTGCCTTATATCTAGTTTTGGCCTCTAAGTTACATCACTCTCAAATATAAACTGAATTGGTTTAGTGGCTTGGCTATGAAAGCAGTAACAGACAGATATTGTTGCCGTCTTATGCCCGTGGCTTTGCCCTCGTGGTATATATTTATAGCCTAGTTATTCCAGAACCTATCTACATTCCAAATCATCAAAATCGGTTTAGATGTTACGGAGATAAGTGGTAACAAACATTCACAATAGTTTCACAATAGTGACTGAACTGACAGTGTTTTTAGCAACTTGCACATGCACATTTTCCAAAATCGTTATTTCCTTCCAGTTCTCGACAGGCCGCCTTCACAAATGAGCTACCTTGATCAGTTTCTGAAAGAAGCGCCGACGGAGCGACACTACGACAATGTGCCTTCTATGAACGAGCAGAAGGTACTTTTTCCAATAAGTTGTGGTATACATACGTGTTTGTAGGATGTTTTGCTTTACAAATTTTCATTTGTTGTGAATGCAAACCAAGAGTGGAGGTTGAAATTAAATTTATTAGATATCGTATAGATAGATTTCATTGATTTGCTGTAGTTTGAAGGCGTAATTTTTATATAAAAAGCTTTTATTGATTGCTGAATCAGTCGAATCATTATTATTTTTAGCCGTGGCAGTGCCGCTCCAGGGCAGTCTATTATATTTACTCTTCACGGTATTTTGTATTGAAGCGCCAGTTTAAATCTAGCCTTCTTGACCTCCCGGTGTTCGGTACACACTCATTAGTAAAGTAGTATAAACATGAGAGCCTGTAATAGTGGAACAGGAAAACTAATCTCAGATGGCGCCACTATTGCTGGTGCTTGTCATTGATGTTTACTTTGGGGGTTAATGAACTAAACTAACCAGTAAACTTGCTCGCGTCATAAAAATCCATTAGCTTTGAAATGGTCACTACATAACCTAGAAGAGTTTGGTTTCCAATAATTATTGATGTGCAACGCTTGATCCACAGCTTCCATTTTTTCTCGTCAGAAGGGAAACGTGTGTACCTTTATTTTTACACTGAAATGCGCAGAGGCATACTTTATTGCAGAGACGATTTTTTTTGTTTACTTACTAAAATTCTATAATGAAGTTTGATAGTGAAACAATATCAGTGACAAAGCGCCGCCTAGCGGGATAAATACGCAGTGTGTTGCCCCATTCTGTCATAACACACTTTTAGGTGGTTCGGTAACGGATTTTCATTTTGAAAGCGGTAATTAGCCTGGCGAGTACTAGAAAATGATTTACCACCATGCCAAAACAGTAGTACGAAGTTTTAATAGTGTTTAACGTAGCTCTTGGTAAGCATTTCACATTAAAGCCATCATTTTGTGACTAACAAGGTGATAGTCCCCGTTTTGTTACGCCATGTTCTGTAAACTGTAGAATTTTGAGGGAAAACTTACACTCTAGGAACTATTTTTGTATGTTTTTCTTTTTTAAATTATGTAAATAGATTTGTATGTATTTTTTTCATATTTCAATTTATTGGAAATTATAATTCATAATTATACTTATACTTATTCGATGTTAGTTTACGAAATATGGCGTAGAAATTCATGCTTTTTTTAACTTTCATTTGCATTTTTTTGTTCTTTATTAATTTTTCGCACAGATGTCGCCACTGTACCACCGATACAGAAATACTCAACATTGTTGCAATGCAAAGGTAATTTTTGTTTTGATTTATATTTTAATTAGCATGTGCTTTTGATTATTTATAGACTAGCTGTGCCCCGCGGATTCACCCACGTAGCCTAAGTTACTCCTTGTAGCATCAGCTATCTGCCAGTGAAAGTCCAGTTAAAATCGGTCCAGCCGTTTCGAAGATTATTCGGAACAAACAGACAGACAGACAAAAATTTTAAAAATGGTTATTTTGTTGTAGTTCCCGTCTAATCGTATATACTTTCATATTCATTTATTAAAAAGCTGTTGATTTTGATATTAAAAACAGACACTTCTATTTCATTTATTTGTATAGATGAAATCTATCGATAGAACCTTGGCTTGCACATTATTATTAGTGTTTACTTATCATCGGGAATAGTACAACAGCGCATAACTTGATCTGTAAAATACCGCGTAACTACCATGAACCAAACTTTACATAATATGAAAATTCTTAGTATCTTCTAACAAAAGAATTCGCTGTATTGTTTTAGCTCGAACTTACAGCTTCCTGTTGGTTGATTTTTTAATCTGGCGCAATTGGGATGTTGCATGAACAATCACTGTCGTTATACAGTTTTAAGGAGATCACATTAAAATAATAAAAATGAAATCCACAAAGATACTGCATCGAAAAGTTTTTCAATTTCAACATTTATTTTTTATCATCTATTAGTAATTAAAATGGTACCATGAGATTCTTTACATTTTAAAAGATAAAAAAATGTACAACTGTGTTCTTAAACGCAGGTTTTTACGGCCAAATCAACAAATTGCATGTTTTTAGTACAGCTTTACGCGTAGAACAAGTGACGTCAGATGTTCTGTCCAATTTGTATGAGGCGTTTTAGCGCTCAGTAATACGCTAGACTTTGACTCTCATTTTTGTACATCGTTTTCATATATATTTTTTTATTAATTATAATGTAAATAATCTGATGGTGTCATTTAAATAACTAATGGATGATAAAAAAAATGGTTGAATTTGGGAAATTATATACTTTTTATGAATTTCATTTTTATTCCGTTAATGATCTAGTAATTTTCTTAAAACGAATATAACAACAGAAATTATGTATCTTGTGTTTCATGGAACATCCCAATTATCTATGATGAATCCCCTATTTCCACAGCAGCTCATGTACGGCTCGCAACAATCGACCGCGTTGAGCGGCTCAGTGGAATCTCAGGACGAAATGGAGGGACCGAGGGCCGAGGCCTCCTCCCCCTCTTCTAGCAAAAGTTCGCCGAGCGAGATGTCGACCGTAAGTGTTGTAAGTGAAATCTTCTGTACTAAATTACTTTTGTTTAGCTATAATTATACTTAAGGGGTATGGTATTTCGCATATATTTTATTCAAAGCAAAGAACTCTAAGAAGAAGCTCGAAACCAGGCCCTGTAGACAAAAGCTACACGCTTCTTTTTCCATTCACGCTTTCCAATACCATAGAGTAAATCGCCAAAAGGACCATCTACCAATATAAAAAGAGTCACGTGACATCTCACAAGCTAATGTCATTTCCATTAGTATTTTCTTTTCCGCAGACGTGAACGCTTACGGAAAGTGGTTTTTGCCAAACATATGAATAAGTAACATCATATTTATTGCAATCTTAAATCTCTACCTCCTACTCAAAGGTTTATGTCTGCTGTAGTTTGTTGTTACAGCGTGTGTTGTTCGCAGGACCCGTCGCTGGGCCCGGCGCTGCCCGGCAAGCAGAAACTCCACCAGTTCCTCGTCAGAACGTTCAGCAGTCCCACCAAGTGCAATCACTGCACATCACTCATGGTGAGATAGCGGCGATTGTCCTTGATTCCTAACTGAAAAAGTCTTGGAAAAATCAGAAATTTGTTACATTTATTACTGCATTCTACAGATTTATTGGTCAAAAGTCTAAAAAAATAGAAAAATTGTTTTTATTTTCATTCAAAATCTACGTATTTTCGGTCATAGTAAAATGCGTCGACTTATAGACAGTTGATATAATTATAGCGAGCGAATAAAAAGCGAATAAAATAACATATACAGGATGTTAATGTAAACGGGCTCAATATTCCGTTTTGGGTTCATAAAAAATAAGGGAAGTGATTATAAATCCATATCAATAAAAAACATCAACTAAAATGTCATTAAACTTTGCAAGTTAACTACGAGAGAACATAGACAACCTAACGGTAGTCGGCCAATGACACGCGATCCAGCTGTCTATGCCTCCCGCGCAGCTCGCGTCCGCGTCATGTCTGTGGCTGACGTGGTGATTCTGCTTTGTAATAATTAAGGTTATTTTGATGATATCAGACGTAAAAAAATATCTATTGATTCGCATCGTATATCACTTTGTATATTCACCTCCTTAAAAATTGATACCGTTTACGTATACACCTTGTATTTGGTCTCGAACACGCCCTGCACGCTTGTTATATCATGTTCGACAAAAACGAACACTAGGCTTACGGTTCCAGATCGGTTTGACGCGGCAGGGAGTAGTGTGCGAGACGTGCGGCCTGGCGGTGCACACGCGGTGTTGCGCGCGCGTGGCGCCGCGCTGTCCGCTGCCGGCCGAGCGGGAGCGGCGCCCGCTCGGGATAGACCCCGCGCGCGGGCAGGGGACCGCCTACGAGGGATACGTCAAGGTACAGTACATGCAGCCTGGCGGTACACCCGCGGTGTACCGCGTGCGGGCAATTGACCGCCTACGAGGGATGCGTCAAGGTACAGTACATGCAGCCTGGCGGTACACCCGCGGTGTACCGCGTGCGGGCAATTGACCGCCTACGAGGGATACGTCAAGGTACAGTACATGCAGCCTGGCGGTATACCCGCGGTGTACCGCGTGCGGGCAATTGACCGCCTACGAGGGATACGTCAAGGTACAGTACTACACGTGCGGCCTGGCGGTACACACGCGGTGTACCGCATGTGGGCAATTAACCGCCTACGAGGGATACGTCAAGGTACAGTACGAGACGTGCGGCCTGGCGGTGCACACGCGGTGTGCGCGCGTAGGCAATTAAGCGCCTACGAGGGATACGCCCACAGAGTACTTTTTACATACAGGAATAGAGATTTATCTCGTCGGCGAATAGCGTTTAACAGCCCAGTGACGCGCCTGCGTTGCTCATATAACCTACATACCTATTTATACGTCGTTACGGCACACTCAACTCAGCCTAGTGAAACAACATTGTGGCTCTATGGCTAATTTGATTGCAATGCGATGAGCTACGTGTTCGATCCACTTTTTGCGGTGACCATAAAGTTGATGCTCTGATCTTGGATGTTTGGATTGTGTAAGTGCTTCAAGTTAGGTTACAATTATACGATTGTGTCTCTTGAAATGCGTAGAATATTCACAGCGCCAGTGTTTAACATTAAAATGTACCGTCATTGATCAAAAACCACGTCTATTGTCTATCCACAGGTCCCCAAGCCGGGCGGCGTGAAGAAAGGCTGGATGCGTCAGTTCGTAGTAGTGTGCGACTTCAAACTGTTCCTGTACGATATCTCGGCGGATCGGCACGCGCTTCCCGCGCTGTGTGTCAGCCAGGTGCTCGACATGCGGGACCCGCTGTTCAGTGTTGCCTCAGTAAAGGAGAGTGACGTCATACACGCCAGTAAGAGAGACATACCTTGTATATTTAGGGTGAGTATGTATATAAATAAAAATGATGCAAAAAGACACACATTGTGTTTTTCCTTATAAGTAAATTGAATAAAAAAAGAACTTTATCCACTTGTGATAAGGTTCAAAATAGTTTTTATATTAATGTTATGTATATGAACAAATGTTCCAGTTACGTAGTATATAAATTCCTTGGTAACGTGACATTGAACTGCAATCAGAGCTCGTGACGTCAAAGTTTACAACAAAACAACTTGAGTTCGTATACTCTATACTTAGCACCTCAACTGCACAGATGATGGTTTGTGCAAACTATGACGTCATCAGAGATGCCATGATAGTTTTGCGCGTTTTAGTCAGGAAATGCCAAAATGTTTATAAAATTGTTGATGATAATGTTAGTTTTTTTTATTGAAATATTAATATTTTGGCTAAAAGCCCATAAGTCACAATATAAACCAGAATTTAAAAAATTGTCAACTAACCTATTCAAAGTTTAAGGGTCTGTAATGCATATAAAACTGTAACGAATTAACCATTTTTAACATTTTTGTCTGTCTTTTAACATAATTAATTATATATGAATAACGTGTCCGTGGCTAAATTAGCAGTAACCATGCCTGCAAACGATGGGTTTGAGCCCCATCCGGGGCAAACTGCTTGTTGAGCATATAGTTGGTTCTCTATATTATTAGCTAAAGTCTGATTTACATTTCGTATTTAGATATCGACGTCACAAATCGAAGGCGGCCGGCGCTCTCATACTCTTATGCTGGCAGAGTCGGAGTCAGAAAAAACCAAGTGGGTGGTGGCGCTCAGCGAACTGCATAGAATACTCAAGAAGAACAATCTGCCCGACAAATGTGTAAGTAATTCACAAGGGAAAGTGTTCTAGAAGTTAGGACTAACCCTGATGTTGTGTACATTGTTTCCTGTATGATTTGGAAGTTATACCTATCCAAGGTTCCTATGGCAGTGTTTTGTTTACTTTTACATGTATGAGAATATTGTGAACGACCAAATTCAAGGTAAAACTTGTTGAAAAAGGCTGTTTTTTTAAGGCTACTGAATTGGATTGTAAAAATTTTAAATGTTTGGTCCCATAAAAACCTAGATATCTATTTGTCCAAAACACCTGTAGTGTATTGACTATATCCGGTGGTCGAGTCGATCTCGTAACGAGTCGTGTCAAATGAGTCAGTCTTATTCCTACCGCCGAGCGGAGCGGTCGTGTGCGCGTGTTGTAGTGTTTGTAGTGTTAGTGGCCAGAAAGTGAGGATTCTACATGTGGCGACGAGGAAAAAAAAAGTGAGTGTAGCTAATAACATTATTAGTAGTAGTTTGGAAGTACATACTACAAGCAAAAAAAAAAAAAAAGAGAGAGTAAGGTAGATTACGGTAGTGAGTTTAAATTGTTTGCAGTATTATCATACGCAGATTTTAGCTGATCTACTTGTACCCGCTTATACCTCTTTAAAGTAAAGATTTATTTACGGCCTTGCCTATAAACGCTTAAGAGCTGGTGCTTGGGTTTTTACGACAAAACTACTGAAGGTATTTAGTCAAACCAAAGTTATTTGAAATGTCAACAAACTAAAGCTTGTTAATATGTTCATTATTTTGGAGTTTTCGTAATCCTTTTGTAATTTATTTACATCCAAACTTGCGTTAAAATACGTGCTAAAATGCAGATGTTTGAAGGCTTCAACTGTTTGAAATTTCAAGCCAGTTATATTTTTCTGTATAATTTGCATAATAACCTAGATATCGAAGAGATAAATTGATATTATTCTTAATTTTGTACCTAAAACGTCAAGTAGTGGAGTAAACACCCAAGTACGTTTGTATGGAGAAATGAAGGGCTTGTTCATTCTTAAAAAAAAAAAAAAAAAGCTTAATTAATCATTGCCAAGCAAATGAATGGCAAAAGAAAAGCAAAAGAAAATTCATACTTATGAAAAACGTATTGAGCCGCTGGGTAATGCTTAGATGAAGCCTGTAAAAGTTAAACACCGCCATTCCGAAAAAGAAGAGAAAAGACGATTGTCACAGGAACTATTTGCAACCTGGTTGGAAATAAATAACCTCAAAACCATGGTTGTGATAATGTACTCTTTCAATTTCGTTAATTTTGTAGAATTATTTTGCAAATTAAATCTGTGCCAAGACTGCCAACTAATCTAAGAATAGATAACATGAATACGACATTTAATAATGTCCAAAAAAAAAAAGAAAGAGCAACAACCAGTAAAGAATAGATCGATTGAAGATCATTGATTCGCTATTCGAGAATTACTAAGTTCAGAGGTGTGACTTAGCATTGCTTGGCGAGGCTTTGTGCGTTTTTGTGGCTTTGGTCATTACAGTTACGTTTTCATAAGTACAATTTTTGATATTTATTGTGAAAAGAAACTAGAAAACTGATTACTGAGGTTTAATGGCTCATTTAAAGTAAAATGAAATAAGCCGAAATACAGGGAACCCATCTATTGACTTTATTATTGTAGGGTCCAAGTTAGAACCCTGGATGTAGTAAAGTCCGTCGCGGCGTGTCAAAGTGCACTCGTCTGTGTGAATAATGAAATATGCGGAGTTGCAAAATCGTAATGTACTCCGTACAATTATTTTAATTTTGGTCACAATCACAAATGTGAAATGAATTGGAAAAAAGGGATTGTTGACTGATCGGTCGGACTTTACGACATTTTCATAGCAGATTCAAAGATATCCGAATCATTAAATTGATACGCAGATTCAAGAAATCTAAATCATTAAATTGATAAACAAACAGATTTAAGTAATCTGGATCATTAAATTGATAAACAAACAGATTCAAAGGAATCTGGATCATTGAATTGATAAACAAACAGCTGGATCATTAAATTGATAAACAAACAGATTCAAAGGAATCTGGATCATTGAATTGATAAACAAACAGCTGGATCATTAAATTGATAAACAAACAGCTGGATCATTAAATTGATAAACAAACAGATTTAAAGTAATCTGGATCATTAAATTGATAAACAAACAGCTGGGATCATTAAATTGATAAACAAACAGCTGAATCATTAAATTGAGAAGCAGCTGGGATCATTAAATTGAGAAACAAACAGCTGAATCATTAAATTGATAAGCAGCTGGGAACATTAAATTGGTAAACAAACAGCTGAATCATTAAATTGATAATCAGCTGGGATCATTAAATTGATAAACAGGTTCAAGAAATCTGAATCATTTAATTGATAAATAAGCCGATTCAAAGGGATCCGAATAATTAAATTTATAAACTAGCAGATCACAGAAGTGATAATCAAGCAATAAGGACAGAAAGAAATGAGGAAGAGACAGTGACAGAAAGAAACAAGAATGAGGTGCATTCTGAAGTAGATTTCAATAAATCTTAATCATTCATCAGCGACAGAAAAAACAAGAAATGAGGTGCATTCTGAAGTAGATTTCAATAAATCCTAATCATTCATCAGCAACTGGAAGACGTCCACTGAACGGATCATCATTGAACGGATTTAAATAAAATGAAATGACGCGTGAAAGGTGTTACAGCAAGATATTTCCATCAAAATTTTGGCTGCTGAGGAGTACAATTCAAATTATTTTGACGAATTATTACCATTTTATATGAATTAAAACAATCAAGTGTCAGTATGTTGAACACAAGACAAGAAGAAGAATACAAGAATAAGATCTAGGAGAGAGGGAGCTGAGTTTGCAAAATGATGTGTGGTGTCGAGTGGCTAGATAGTCATGTTGCTGGCGTTAACAAGAGGTCAAAAGAGAACGATCGAGAATCTCGCTTCAACAAACAAGTGTTGAAATCAACCTTGATTACATTCTAATCGTAAGAAGGAATATGACATTGAAGAAGTTTGTCGAAAGAAAAAAAAAAGCTAATGCCAAGAGAAGGACAGTAATAAATACCTAACAGCACCTTCGTACGACAAAGATCAATTTCAATAAGAAGGTGCTCACCAGCATCGATTGGTTGCGCTGACATACTTAGAATTATAGTGTAGGAGATATTTGCGCGAAGATATTTAGCAACACCAGCCCCTACACAATTGAGTATAAAGACTGATAAGGAATAAGAAGTGGAAAGATGGCACGATTTTAGCCAGGATTCCGATATAAGGATAGCATGTATGATTTTATGATCTAACGATACCAGCATATCTGGGTAAAGAGCCGGAATACTCTGCGCATTAATGTGGAGAACATCTAAGTTTTTAAGGAAGTCATCAATATAAGACTTAATAGTTTCAGAATTCGACTAATGTATTTTACCCTCAGAGCAAAAATAGGTAGAGCGCGTGTTACCAAGTGGGAACAGTATGCACGGGTGAGAACATCGCACTGTTCCTACCGCAAGCGTTAATAGTCATACGCTCACTAGCGGTGTGAGCGCACGTTGCGAGATCCTGGCGAGCATTTGATTATTTAACTGCTAAAAATGGTAAAATGTGCAATAAAAACCTGTAAAACCGATACTCGGAAACACACTAAACAGAAATCTAGCATCACATTTCGCCGGTAAACCATTTTTTAATACTTTTAAGTAAATTAGAAGTCACGCTTCGCGGGGTGGAAGGAGACGCGGGACGCAAGGCTACATGCACCGCCCGCACCGCCCCGCAACCCCTCTTGGATTGCCAACTGGGACAGTGATGTGACGCGTTCGGCGCTTGAGTCGATACGGCGAGAAATAGTTTATAATACACCGGCGCGCTATGTGCGCTTGCGACAATTACTTTTCTTTAATACTTTAATTACTTTGTAAATGATTAGAGGCGGTGAGTGTGAAAGCGTTAAGTATAGCGTTTATAATATAAGTAAATAATTCAAAAATAAATAAGATATAAGTAACATATAATCCTGTTTTTATTTCTTTGTTTCTTTTAGTTTTTATCCTTTACATAAAGAGCGGGGAAATATAAAAATAAAAACGCAATTTGACTCAATTACAATAACGTAAATAACATAAATACGATATAAAAAACCATGTCATTTGAAAATAATTGTATTGTAAATTAAAACTACAATATATAAAATTATAACAATATCAATTCATAGGTCATTAGGATTATATGCGAGACCTATAAATTCGTACCTTAAAATAAATAAGCAGATAATAATGTTTACTTATCAAAAACTCACCCATACATACTTCACATTATACATTAATTATACAACATAATATAACAATAGGTCCCGTGCCGTTCAGCTGCTTTTATCGACAACTACGCTTGCAGCGCTCAATTGCCCATCCCTATCAGTCACTTACCTATCAATATAACTAGCTATAGTTCACTTGCCTACGCTGCGCATTAGGCGACCGGAGCGATGTTCGTACTCTACCTATTTTTGCTCTGAGATTTTACCCATCACGACCTATATATGGATGTCAAACATGGAGCCTAACGAAACAAAATATGTGCAATCTTGAGACCTGTCAACAACACAATATCGAACGAAATATGCTCAACGATAAGTTAAAAGACAAAATAAAACTAAGATGTAACATACCGCATAAGAAAACAAAAATGGAGGTGAGCAGGTCATATGATGAGACGTAATCAAGAAAATAGTCTAAGGATGTAACCGAATGGTGTCCAAGGAAAACTAAAAGAAAGAGAGGCAGCTTTGTAGAAGGGAAGAAGAAAAAAACATTGCCGATGTTACATGGAAGAGGATGAACCGTAATAGGAAAGTATGGCAAGCTCTAGGGGAGGCCTTTGCGGGAACGCAACACAATCTCAAAACTGGTGTCAAATAATTAATATATTAAATTCAAATTCATGTTTTGTAAGATTGTCAATTAAAGGTTATTATTATAGTATCAAAAAGAGTCGATATGCTAATGAAGCACACGAAAGTACTAAAGTGCACAAAATATAATAATTATCGTTACTATTATCGATTAACGTGATTAAAGACTATATGAATATTTTACTGTCAAAGGTTAGCAATCCTTAGAGCTTAACTTGTGTTTGGCATACGCGAATTGTTACGATGAGCTAGTTGAATTCGACCTTCCCATTTCTCCGAAAAAAAAAGCATCTTTGTGGTTAACAATAAGTATTTATTGAAGTTACGAACATATTTGTATTTTCGCGTTGCCGACACTGATCTTGGTTATACAATACACCAGATGAATCAAAAGAAAGGTAAAACAACAATAATAAGATTATAAGCAGTAAATAACCAAACAAACGCTTTGTTGTGCGCATCGAAGGAGATGCGCGGGACAAACACGATATTATTATTATTACAATAATTAATATGACTAATTATTTATTAAAGGAATATTTGGCTAGCGTTTGTTCGTGAAACCGTAATGAACTAAATTTGACGAGTTTGTATACTCGTGAGCAATAGGAATATATATTCGGTTTCAATTTTCAAATGTATCTCACGACTAGTTAATAATAATTGCACTAAGCTGCGTTGTGAAATTATGTATATATCGGATTATGTCATCAAATATTATACAATATATTCAAACACAATTTACAGAATCTAGTAGACACCACAGACATGGTGGTATGGATAGGCATGGTTGGCATAATTATATTATATACAACGCCAATATGTTATGTATTACAATAGTATATATTTTATACAAGGCACGTTGTAAAATAAAATTAAAAATGAAAAAAGAAACTTGAATGGACAAAATGTTAACAACTTTGAAATACAAAAGTACAATAGTTGATATTCCACCTGGAACACTGATAAGCCCCCATGGCAATGTCACGAATAAGACTTACTGTATCCGATGCAGTGGCATTTAAATAAGCTAAAAACGATTGTCCTAATGGTGTGGGATTTAAAGTAAAATTCCTAAAACTACGACTCCAAGTTCGACTTCAAATATATGTTTCCCAATCCTATTACATTTGGGTTTATGGAATACGTGTTTATCACAGATAACTTCTATACTATAGGGTGTTCGTATTGAATTAAAAGTGGACTAAAAACATGTTTAATCCACTTTCATAATTATTACGAACCGGTTTAAATTTTATGTTTGCATACAAATAATTAACAAATCTGAAAGAAAATTGTTCATTATGACTATATAGCCTTAATATGTACATTATATTAGAAATCTGCAAAAAACAGATCCAAAGCTATTTAGAGTTAGGGATATTCAGCATTTGTATATTCATATCGGAATCTTGTGTAAGACGGGTTATTTGTTTACAATCATGTAAGCAAAATGTGATTTTTAAAGCAAATGCAAGATCAATACCGTGGACTTGTTTATCTTTGTGGTCCAGCGTGTATGTACCAAATTGGTTCCTACGGAAAAAAATAAACATTTTTCATCTTGCAATATTCTAGGGCTCGGACAGTACTGGATAGAGATTATGAGAAAAAAATCAGTGCTTTGGAAATAATGAAGAAAGTATTTGGTAAGATACTTAGTAAGTGGACATAAAATTGGACGATTCAAACTATAAGTTTTGAAGTAACTGTAGTGCAGCGAGCAATTGATATAAATAAATAAGCCAAACAATGTTCCTGATTGTCGACCACCACAAAAGTATTGGTAATTGATTTGGAAATTTACTTGTACAGAAGTAGTGGTTCACTTAAATTAAATATTAATCTTCTCCTATGATATCGTATAAGAATAAGCTAAACAAACTACTGAGTAGGAAAAACAAGGATTGAAAGAAAACTTGATAAAATATTCATGTGTATACCTACAACATAATTATAGTAGAAACCAGTAGAATTCATATTCTTAAATAAGTCAATTTGTATAAACTTAGGTCAACCATATCTCAATGGTCATCCAAAGATATTAGAAAAAAAAAGAGAAAAGAAAAAAGAGGAGAGAACACGTAGATAAGAAGAGAAGAGCTATTCAAGTTTTGTTACGATTATTAGTTACTCAAACTATCTCAAATAATAACCAGCTCTGTTGTCTCGTTTGATACAAGCATTTCAGTCAAATGAATAGACTCGTACTAAATCTCATTGGTAAAACAGATTATGAAAATGGTGCACAATATAAAACATATTTAACTATAATTACACTGTGCACATCTTATTAACCAGATTACGTTTAAACAAACTAAATTACCATAAACATAAAACAAAATAGAGATGTAGTGTATTGACTATATCCGGTGGTCGAGTCGATCTCGTAACGAGTCGTGTCAAATGAGTCAGTCTTATTCCTACCGCCGAGCGGAGCGGTCGTGTGCGCGTGTTGTAGTGTTTGTAGTGTTAGTGGCCAGAAAGTGAGGATTCTAC
Source organism: Crocallis elinguaria (assembly GCA_907269065.1). Taxonomy (NCBI): domain Eukaryota; kingdom Metazoa; phylum Arthropoda; class Insecta; order Lepidoptera; family Geometridae; genus Crocallis; species Crocallis elinguaria. The sequence continues at coordinate 16,448,742 of OU026073.1, forward strand.
AACACCCAAAGAAAAAAATTGATACAACACTATAATCACATACGAGCGTTGGTATGGAAAGTATGCTGGGCAGGGTCCTCTTAAGCGGTATGGTATTTCGCGTATATTTTATTCAAAGCAAAGAACTCGAAGAAGAAGCTCAAACCAGGCCCTGTAGACAAAAGCTACACGCCTCTTTTCCTCGTAAACGTGGAATGATAATGATGATCGTTCGCAGGTGTACAGCGCATGCGTGGTCCTAGACTCCACGGCGGCCGCAGCTTTGCGCGGCGCCATGTGTGCGTGCGTGCTGGAACGTACGCGTGTGTGCGTGGGGGGCGAGGCGGGGCTGGCGCTAGTGGACCTGGAGCGGGGGGAGATCACCCCGCGGCGGGCGCACGCGCCTATCGCCAACATCGTGTATGTCGCCAAGGAACAGCTGTTAGGTGGGTTTCTGGTCGCACGTGCGCGTGTGTGCGTGTCCGCTTCACGCAAATATCGATGTTTTTGCTGAAAAGTATTTTGAAAACCCGTTTTATTCAAAGTTACAAGGAAATTCAAAGATATCCAACATGACTGTACCTCAGATCTAATATTCAACGTGGCAATGCCGCCAGCATGCTGGGTACGCTTCCAACTGGTAGTGGGCTAGAACATTTGGATTATCTATTATAGGCCTACTTGGGTTTGTAGATTATCCAACTGTTTTTGTAGCTAGCTAGGTTAGATGTAGTGTTTATTTATGTATTAGCTAGGTTAGATGTAGTGTTTATTTATGTATTAGCTAGTTACTAAAGGCGTTTAGCCCGTTGAAAAAATATTCAACGTCTAAATGTTGTTGGTTTCGTCCGTAGTGGTGATAGCCGGCAGAGGGCGCTACGTCCGCCTCGTCCCGATCCGTGCTCTCGAATGTTCTGAAGTGGAGTGTGTGAAACTGAACGAAAGCAAAGGCGCAATAGCTATATGCGGCGGTCCTCTTCATGGGAACTCGCACGGATTCGCCGTGTTGTGCAAGAAGCAGGTATTTTATTATTTCTGTTGATAAATTATGTTGTGATTATTATCAAGGGTCTGAATCCATACAAATAAATAAAATTTAAGTGTCTGTTTGTAATATCAAAATAACAGCATTTTATTAAATGCATATAAAAGTATCAACTCCTTATAACATCAGCTATCTGCCAGTGAAAATCCCAATCAAAATTGGTCCAGCCGTTTCGGAGATTACTCGGAACAAACAGAAAGACAAAAATTTTAAAAATGGTTGTTATGTTATAGGTACTGTATATGCTTTTATATGCATTTAATAAAAAGCCGTTATTTTGATATTATAAACAGACACTTCAATTTTATTTATTTGTATAGATGTAGCGAACGATAAAAAAATATCTATTTCATTGAATATATTATTCCAGAACCAATACATAGTCAACGTGTACGAGATCACTCGCACCGCTTTGAGGCGAGTTCGAATCGCGGAACTGCGTGCGCCCAGTGCTGTCCACTCCATCCAGCTGCTGCAGGGCCGGCTGCTGCTGGGGTACCGCGGGGGCTTCGCCGCGCACTGCCTGCCCGACCCGAGGAGGCCCAACCACGACCAGCCCGCCGTCTGTGAGTACAACCCTGCACAGGCACACTTGCGATAAAAGCTAGATTAACTAATCTACCGCCAAGCAGTAATGTGCAAGCTTTACTGTGATCCGGTTTGATGAGCAGAGTCACCAGTGAAATTACTGGGCTTATGATACTTGTTACCTAACGTCTCAGGGTAACGAGCGCACTGCAGTGCCGCGCAGGCCTTTGTGTTTCAAAGTTTTGAGTGGTGCTGCAATTGTTTTGGGCCGGCGTTACCGCGTTATGCTTACCATCAGGCAAACGACAAGCTCGTCTCATTACCAAATAGAATTAAAAAAAAACAAACGTCACTGCACCTCTTTAAGTTAGTATCTCGATGGCTAACCTGCGGCGCGAGTACGGAAGTCGGTTCGATAAATTTGTCGAACCGAAAAACTCGACAAATTTATCGAATTTTGCGAGTACCGAAGTCTGATCGTAAAGTATTGTAGTAGCTCTATATTCTCTTTGGATTCGACCTAGCGTTTCGATAACTTTTGTCGATTGTTTCGAGGCTCGATAAATCCCACGTTATCGATTTGAACTGTCATTTTTATCGAATTTTGTCGAATATTATCGACCCGTATAGATCCTTACTTGCGCCGCTGTTATAAAACCTCGGCTGGTCATCGCTCACCTTATTTACAGCGCTCGTCCACCCGGAGAACCAAGTGAACGTGTTTCTGTCTCACTCTGGCGCGCGGCCGCTGTGCGCCGCCGCCGTGCCCGCGGCTCATGACACGCTTCTAGTCTTCAACACGTTGGCGCTGTACGTGGATCGGAACGGACATCGAGCGAGGGATGTCGAACTGATGTATACTGCGCAGCCGGCGCATCACGGTCAGTGCAGTGGGGAGAAGGGACCTGGGGGATAACAATAGACCGGGGAGAGTTTAATGAAAGCTATGAAAGCTTGCACCCTGAGCAGGGCCGGATTGTCCATAAGGCAAAGTAGGCAACTGCCTAGGGGCCCGCAACCGGGGAAAAAAAATTGTAAATGTTTCTTCGGGTTAAAATTAATATTGAAGATTTGTGTGTAACAAACCCTCAATGACAATATTATTAATATTGCGTTGTTTTTTATATTATATCGTCATATTTCAGAACACATTCCAAATTATTATGGCGTAATATTATTTGGGTTAGAAAAGGGGGCCCGGGACGTGCATTGCCTAGGGGCCCCGACATGGTTAATCCGGCCCTGACAGTTATGTCATTCAAATTCAAAATGCATCATTTAAATCTCAAGTCAACTTTTAAAGAATGTTAGCGTGAAAAAGCGTGAGGTTATTTGTGTGCTCCCATTTATCTCTAAAATGATTTCACCGATTTATATACGGTTTTCTGTATAGGGTTTGTGATTCAGCGGTGATGGTTCCTAGATAGGTGTTATGGTGTTAATTCGCCAGAGGGCGCTACTTCAAAAAAGAGTTTATTCTTTTTCGATTTGATCGTTTTCGATTCGTTGTGAATTTTCCAAAAGCTTTAACCTTATTTTTATGTTTCAGCGATCAACGAAACCCACCTTCTAATATTTACGACGACGCACATAGATATATACGATATCGAGACCGGTGAATGGGTGCAAACCATTAATATACGTGAGTAATTGAGTATGCATTTTTTATATTCGATAGCTTAGCATTTAACCAATAAGATTATCTAATGTGGGTAATTTATAGTTTTAATTCCGCGATAAAGATTTATAATTTATAAATTAAATTAATTTAATTTATAGATAATCTTATTTAAAATGGACTTCCGCAAAGTAACGCCTGATTCCATGAAATACATTTAACCAATATTTAATTTACCAATTTGACCAATAAAATAGCTGAAATGTAAAATAAGTGTAAGTATGTATAGAAATAAATAATTAAAAGCTGTTATTTTGATAACAGCTTTTTACTAAATTCATAATGTCAAAGTATATATACTACTTAAACCATAACAGTTTTAAAAATTACTATCTGTTTGTTCCGGCTAATCTCCAAAACGGCTGGACCGATTTTGACGGGACTTTCACTGGCAGATAGCTGACAGATGTTGTAAGGAGTAATTTAGGCCACTTTTATTACGTGGGCGAAGCTAGTCTAAAATAAATCCTCTTTGGGAATTGTCCATTACTCAAGTTTATTAGGCACTTTTTTTACACCCTCCCCTCCCCTTTCTACCCTGATGATACGTGGTGAGGTTCTAAGCTACCCCACACCTACGATCAATCACGATAACGTGTAGGTATGTTCAATGAACAAAGTGTTCCATGTGTTTCAGCAAACGCCCGGCCGTTGGACGAAAGTGGCTGGATTTGCTGCTATGGCGGCGGAAATAACGGCTTCCCTTTCTCCAGTGACGCTGCGCCATTCATAATATACCTGCGGCCGCTGTTAATGCGTACGTACACTCACCATCGTTGCTGCAGCCTGCCCTTAGTTATTTTTTAACTATTGGATAAGGATACAAGCAAAGATTTTCCTGACTGAACAAACGCTACATAACTCCGAAAAAAAATAGTCTAGACAAAGTGTCTATTGAAGAATATCGTCCCCTTTTTTCTCACTATTGGATAAGAAGACAAGCAAAGATTTTCCTGAATGAAGCGCTACATACCTCTCTGAAAGAAAATAGTCTAGACAAAGTGTCTGTTGAAGAATATCGCCCCTTTTTTTTATACTATCGGATAAGGAGACAAGCAAAGATTTTCCTGACTGAAGGGCTACATACCTTTGATACAAAATAGTACAGACAAAGTGTCTGTCGAAGAATATCATCCCCATTTTTCTATTTTATTGGATAACGAGACGAGCAGGTCGTTTCCTTGATGGTAAGTCTAACGCAAGCCCATAACAACCGCAGTGAACTCCGCCCAGAACTTTAAAACATCAACCAACGACACAGAAATCAGAATTTGAATCGCGTATCATTTGTTGGCTATGGATTACTATCGATGTCATTGTTTACATTATTGGATGCGTATAAAAACGCAGCCTTACTAATCGTCGAAATTCAACGATTTTATACATTACCTTGTCTATTCGCAGAGGGTCCGTTAAGCGTTGAACACGCGATGCAATGGGGTACGAACAAGCGAAGATTCTCAGTTCGGGAGCAGTCGCATCAAGCGATAGAGGCGCACAATAGATTGTAAGTTTGTTTAATTTATGTTTAGAAATATGTTCATACAAACGAAACATATTCGGTACAAACAGTACGAATGACACTTTTGCCGTACTTTTGTAATGTTATTGCCAGCAACTTCACCGAATGCGATTTTTCATAATTATATTAAAATGTTGATTATCTTCAAAAATGTTGAGATGCGCGAGCGAGAAAGCGGCGCGCCGTATCCTGCCCTTAATGAGTTCTCCATTGTAATCCGTTTTGCCCCAAACAGACGAACCGATTTTGTGTTTTTTTTCGTTTGAAAGTTTACATGATCGAGAGTGCTCATAGCTATTGTTCAAGAAAATCTGTTCAGCTGAGATCATCAGCTCTTTTTGTCGGGCGTTGATTAAACTTTATCTTGCCTGAATTAATAAGAATCGGTGTGAGTTTTTTGCTTTGGTTATTTTTATTGTATGCATCGTTGTCGCAGATCGGAGGGGCGGTCGCGGCTTATCTCCGCCCCGTCCCACTTTACGCACCTGTCACACATGGGCCCCGGTGACGGCATCAAGTCCCAGCGGCTGTTGGACCTGCCCACCACCGTGGAGACAGCTGACGAGCCGCCGCAGGTAAAGGGGGGGGGGGGCGACGGTGACGGCACCAAAACTTAGTGCTTATCTATTCTGTTTCCGCACACAGATACAATGTATATAGTTGTGTCAATTCTGGCGTCACAAATATAAATCTAATTTCACTTTCATTCTCTTTTTCCAATAAAAAAAAACATGAAACGAGATGGAAGAAATTTGACTTTGTTTCTAGAGCTCTCGTCTCTCATTTCAAATATCTTCCATCTTTGACAAATTAGACGCCACTAAATTAGATTTATAGATGCATTTATAGACATGCAAGTGGATTAAGTTGACAGGTCTAAAAATATATTCCACCCCTTTATCATGTTCTTATTGAAAGAGAGAGACAGAGAGTTGAAATGTCTGAATCGATACCAATGTCTCATTTCTTGATTTTACTTTATATATTTAGTTATGAAAACAAGTTGTAGAATAGTTTTTCTCATGTTCTGTGAATACTATCATAATAGTAAACACACAGCATCAATAGATTTGTTACAATCATTATCTCTACATTTCCAGATACAATGTCATTGTTCCCGGAACTACTAGTATTAAAAGAATATCCGATTTATATTTTATTTGGTTTTCTACAGATGTACAGCAGTAGAGACAGCAGTAAACGCACCTCGCCCTTGACGATATCGCACGGTACCGGATCATACAACGGTGAGCGCTCTCATACAAACATCATACACGTTGCTGTGCCTGTCACTGAAAAGTTTTTATACTATTAGGTAACGACTCTCTCGTCTCGCATAACGCCAGCCCAGATCTCATGATCTGGCCGCTGCAGTGCCTTCGTTAACCTGTTAAGACGTAACATATTAAGTACTAAGCCCGGTAATTTCACTGACTACTCTGCTCATCAAACCGGAACACAGTAATGCTTGCATATTACTGCTTGAAGGCAGACTACACAAGCAAAGCGTTCAACCCAGACGGATCACTCGCAGAAGAGTTACTACTTAGTTTGTTAGTTTGCAAGGTATTTATTTATTATTAGCTGTGCCCCGCGTCTTCGCCCTCGTAGCCTAAGTTGCTCCTTGTAACATCAGCAATCCGCCAGTGAAAGTCCCGTCAAAATCGGTCCAGCCGTTTCGGAGATTACCCGGGACAAACAGATAGACAGACAAAAGTTAAAAAAAATGGTTGTTTTGTTATAGGTGCCGTATATACTTTCATATGCATTTAGCAAGAAGCTGTTATTTTGACATTACAAACACAATTCCATATTATTTATTTGTATAGATTTGGGACCGTGATCTTCGATGTATTTTGCTCTAAATAAATAAAGGAATAATAAGTAAAAGTAAAACCTTTTATGTGTCAGGATCGTGGCGAAGCCAAAGGCCGAGGGAGGGCCCCCCTCCCGCACCGGAGGCCCCGCCCTCACCGCAGCTCTCGCATCACAGAACAATGGAAAGGTATTCAGTATTCTTTTTTAATACTATTTGATAACGGGACGAGCCGCTCGATTGCCTGATGGTAAGCATAACGCCGGTCCGTAACAATTGTGGTGCCACTCAGAACTCTGTAATACAAAGGCTTGCGCGGCACTGCATTGCACTCGTTATCCTGAACCATCAGTTATTAAGTCTCACAAGCCCAGTAATTTTACAGACTACTTTGCTCATGAAACCGAAACAGTAATGCTTGCGCATTACTGCTTGGCGGCAGACTTCACGGGAAAACCATCACAGTGCGCTCGATACCCTGAGATATTATGTATTAAGTCTCATAAGCCAGACTCAATATTTAATTATTGTTATATCATTTTCAGATCAATAGGAGGTGGCTCCCAAGGCAGCGGGTCTCTATTACTCGAGCGATCGATAACGCCTTTAAGTTTAGGAAGTATGAGCTCACTACAGGACGTGCTTAAGGTAATTGTTATTAGGGACAATATTCATCTTGAAACAAATTAATTAAGATCGCTTTCTTGGTTGGAATGCGAATATAACCAAGAAGTTTTATTATGTATACATAATAAAATAATATCCAAGGTCACGCAATACTTTTCGAGCCTTCTGAACTCAGCGCCAGTGGGTGTGCAGTAAGCGCGATGTCAATGGGAGATAGAAAGGACGCGGTTGCGTACTCGGACCTACGTTCAGAGCGTTTAAAAAAGATTTGCGCGACCTATACTGTTATAGCTTTCACAGTTCAGACTGAACGGAAGAATCATTGCGCACTTTTTTGTACAACTTTACCGTATGAACCCATTTTCATTTGGTAATATATAAAAAAATTAATAGTTAAATAGTTCACAAGCTACCCTACGGTGCGATTTTTTTATACCTACTTGTTCAATAATGTAAACAAATATGGCGGATGCCAACCAATGACATGTCTAATTCGGATTTCTATGTATGTCATTGGTTGGTGATGCGCCATATTTGTTTTATTATTAGACAAGTATAAAAATACGTACTGTGTAAAGAATTGGTAAAAAATGAAAGGGTTCTAGTCAAAAGCTAGTTCATAAGTTGATAATAATTTTAAAATTCATACAATGAACTTTTGTGTTGCCTCCTATAGAAGAAACACTTAGTAGAGGTAAGCCAGTACTTAAAGAATTTCACTATAATAAGCTGTTTTGTAATCAGTTCTTGTTTATACCCAAGATTAATTTTTCTTTTGTAAAATTTATTTATTATTGGCATGCGGTTTTTAGTAGACGTATATGTAATCTTAATGTCAAGACAGTGGCTCCCATTTTGTTGTTGACAAAGTTAACTAATTTTAATACTAAGGCTGATATTCAGAGACGAGTTTAAGCGTGGACTTTGTCTTCCTTATGTCAAAAAGTAGTGCTTACGCTCTAATTTGTATTCAGAGACATTTGGAACACTACTTAAACTAAGCGCATGCTAAGGAAAGCCTGAGTAGGCAATATCGACTACTTTAGCCGCTCTCAAAACTGAAGTGGCGCCACCAAATGATAACGGTAGTAACCATAGTAACCAAACATTGAAATGTCAAACTTCAAAACTAAAATGTTTCATTTTTTATAATATCAAAATAGATTTATACCATTAATATTGTTGTTTCACTCACTCCAGTGATATTTTGTATATTGCTATCTCTGTTGTATTGGTATTCATACATAAGTAATAAAACCGATAAACCGTTCCGGTGAAAAAATTAAAAACTTAACAGCCATAGATAACAGAGTGTAATCTTAGCTTAGACCGTACATGAACTTACATTTCTGAATACGAATTTGATTGAGTGGCTTAGCCAATGCTTTGTTAAATTTACATAGGTACAAGTGGATTAATTTGACATATCTAAAATATATTCCATCCCTTTCTCATGTTCTTATTTAAAAAGAGAGAGTGAAACAGGACTCAGTCACCTAAGTACTATTTATAAAATATGTCAAATTATCCAAAATGCTAAAATACCTCCCTCTTTAGTTTCTGTCTTGTATTTCCATTATAACTATAAAATGTGACTAACGTTGAGTAGTTCTCGGCATTCGAGCAGGTTGGGACGGAGCACGAGGTTCTGCACTCTGAAGACAGCAGTTGTGGCGCCTCACCCCCTCACCCTTTGGATCCCTGATGGTGAGAGATCTTCTTTAAACAGTTATCCATCCACTGCGAAGTATACTCGAGTACGAGTACTCTATCAATACGTATGTTTTATCATTTGCTCGTGAAGTCTGCCGCCAAGCAGTAGTGTGCAAGCATTACTGTGTTCCGGTTTGATGAGCAAAGTATCCAGTGAAATTACTGGGCTTATGAGACTTAATACCTAATGTCTCACGGTAACGAGCGCACTGCAGTGCCGCGCAGGCCTTTGTGTTTCAAAGTTCTGGGTGGCACTGCAATTGTTATGGGCCGGCATTATGCTTACCATCAGGCAAACGACCAGCTCGTCTCGTTACCAAAAACAATAAAAAAAAAATTTAAGCTGCAAGGCATAAGGGGAGAAAAATTTAACTTTGATAAATTCAATTTTTTTTATTTTTTTTTCAGAAGTCAAGTGCAGAACGCGTCGTGGCCGATTGACATGTCGAGATTCTACGCGTGCTTCTGTTGAATTAGCTTTAAAGCCTGCGCCGTGCGTACTGTGTCTATCTATATAGCTTTTGTTGTTATTGTCAGACGAGGGGCGATGGATTGGTTGCGTAAACACAAAATGTGGTTGGATATTGTACAACATTTATGCTTTTTGAACATGGCCATCAAAATTATGAAGTAGAAGACTTCTTGCGGTTGGAACAACGCCGAATTATCGGGAACTCAAATCAAATATGTTTCTAGTGATAATTTTCGTAACATCTATGCTACTGGAGCAGCTTTGCCAGCAACCCAAGGCCGCTCTCCTCTCCGATACAAAAAGGAATTTTTCTGGCTTGGGTAGTAGATAGCAGAGGGAAATACACAATACATACCCTAAATGCAGGCCTTACTTACATCTCGAATAACATAAGGGATTAGAGGTTATGCATAAAAATGTATGAATTTAAAAAGAATCGACCCATTCTCCCAATTATGGTAAAGGCGAATTAATTCGTTAGATTAATTTCTATTTAATGAATGAATATAATTTGTTGACGTTCACAGAATTATTATATTCATACCAAACAATATGATATTATTAATAGGATTTGACATTTCTCATGGTTTTTTTTTTACCTAATTTTTAATTATCTTAAATTCTCGCTAGATGGCGACACTGGGATTCTAAAGAAATTCATTCTAAACTTTTCTTAGTTGTTTAGTGTTTGGTTAGTACTTTTGTTTGCTGAACAATGTTGTATTTATACATACAAATTTGTCAGGCAGACGACTGACATGTTCATAAGGCCACCCGTTTCGTGCTTACATAAACAGTGCCCGCCCCTTTACTAAACAATTCAGGCTTTACTTTATTATAACTAAATGTGAAACGAAATATTTTAGCTTAATTATTATCCTGGATGCGAATAGAGCGCTAAATAAATATAAAATAGAGTTTATAATCGCGCAGCGAGCTTTGTAAGCTTTTTGCTGTTATTATGTATTACAAAAGCGTTATGAATATTTCTGGGTGATGATGATGATGAACATGTATATATAGGGTTATGTTTTCTTATACAAGGTAACTAAACAAGTCGTATGCCAGATGATAAGCTTATCAATAGTTGCAGTGCCACCGAGAACTTTGTAATTTCTACAAAGCACAGCAGTGTTCTCGTTACCCTGACACATCTGATATGCCTTAAAGACCATCCAATAGCCATATAAAGCAGATTAGGATCGAAGTAAGAAGAGACCAAAACGACACTTATACATATTGTAGTGTATTGACTATATCCGGTGGTCGACTCGATCTCAGAGTCTGGTCAAATGTGTCAGTCTTGTTCCGACTGCCAAGCGGAGCGGTTGTGTACGCGTGTTGTAGTATTGGTGTGCTAAAAGTCGGGATTCTACACATATGAAAAACGAAGACGAGTAAGCGAAGACCGAAAGTTACACAGATGACGGCAGAGCGTCGTATTATTTATTCTTTGGCACAAAAAATATTTACAAGAACTTAATACTTAGTAGCATTGTGTAAAGATTCGTTTGAGTGTTTTCTGTCTGTGCGGGCGTTTTAGTTCTTTTTCTTTTGGTTGTTTGTTTTCTGTGACGGTAGTCTGAAATTATATGAATATCTTTAACAGCTTTCCGCTTTTGTGATACATAATAATAGTGCTCGGTTTCAATAAACAACTTTTTGAAGCTTGTTAGCTTTTGATTGGGAATATACATAACCATGGAATTGATGGTATTGAGTACGAAGGGTATCCAAAATCACAATAGCAAAAAAATAACTAGTATAATAACGAGTGATTTTATCTTATACTAGCTTCTGCCCGCGGTTTTTACCCTTGTTCCCACAGGAACCGTGCATTTTTACGGGATAAATAGTAGCATATTATGTTACTGTCAGGTCCATAAACTATATGTGGGCCAAAAATTACATCGATCCGTTTCTCCGTTACTGCGTGAAAGAATGATAAATCAACAAACTCGCTTTCGCATTTATAATATTAGTAGGATGGTAAATCCGTACCATAATAAATGGGGATGGTTTTTGTGATATCCAATTCGCGTTCCCCACTGCACAGATTCCATGCCGGGATTGCCGGGTATTATATTACGGTCCGCGGAGCTAGTCAAGAACAGTCTTGCTTTATATGTCTTATCTATTGCTACATGCTACCCAAAGATTGTTTATTGAAACAGGGCACATGGAAAATACATTATTGATTAATGATCGATATTTGGTTCCTAAGAGATATATTATTATAACAAATTAATTTGCAATAATTATATTAATTGTAATTAATTAAAAGCGAACAACTCTGCATACCTACTGTGACATAATATATACGGTACCTTCCATTCTAAGATAATAAGTATTTATTGTAAAAATTAATAGTTTTTGAAATGCGTCTTTGTAAATGAAATTTATGCATTTTTTGTGCCGGCCCCTGTGGCGTAGTTGACTAGTCGAAGGTGGGTTTGATTCCCGCAACCGGAAAAATGTTTGTGCAAAAGGGAAGTATTTATTCATTTTTGTGTCTAGTTCTTCTGGGACCTTGGTCCTGTTCCTGATTATCTAAACACAGTCCTACTTTAGGGGTCTGCACATTATGGCCGCCTTATTTCATTTACCAACAATTTCTCAAGAGTAATTTGTCTACTTTAAGAGCTGTATTGCTTACATAGACGCATTTAAAGGACAGATCCAAACTGGATCTTAGGTCAATTAGAACTCCGCAAGTTATAATAATATTTAATAAGATAGCTGTAGTAATTATTAACCAAAATTATATCGCTTTTAAGAATACCCCCGTTTGGGCGCCATTTTCACATAATATCAAAAAACGTTATACTATTAGTAAATATCTGTGTTGTAAAACTGACTTATCAGTTCTACACACATCTCTACACTGGTTAAAATATTTGACAAATACAAAACAAGAATTAGTTATTATTATTTGTAAAACAAAATGATATGAATCCGAAAATGGCGCTCCAAATAAATTATAATTAATTAATTTATCGAACAAAATTGACTTAGAATTGAATGGATAGGAATTTAATTCTAATTAGCTTTTTTAAAATATAAAACAATAAACGTAGAACGGTCTTAAATTCCTTCTATGGCAGGGGTTTTTTAAAAAACTGGTAGCCAAAACGAAATTGTCAGCAAACTATGTAGTTTTGACTAAGATTGTAAAAAAAAATACAAAATCTATGCAGCACTGGTAAACAGCTTGGCTAGCACTATAGTGCTAGCCAGGCTGTTGTAGTATTGCTAGCTTAATTAGAAACTACCCGAATTACTTATTTAAAATAGCCCTGCTATAGGCATTATTTGTGTTAAATAATGTTTTAAGACTACCTCCGTTGACAACACTGCCAAGGTAAAATTAGTTTCTAAAATGCTAGCAACCGTAAGAATAATGAGCAGCACTAACAATTGCGGTGCCACCTAGCGATTTAAATGGCAAAGCCTTGCGCGGCACTACACTGTTCATGACACAGAATGAGGCTCTCTTTAATTCATTCGAAAAATCATTTTATAATGCTAGATCATTTCCATAAACTTAATTAACTCTCTAATTAAAACGAGACGTTTCTGTCCAGTTTGTCTGCTTTATTTTAGACTTGAAATGATAAATAATTGTTTATCATTTGTGCTGGCCTTGATACTTTAGACATGCACTGACTTAGGCCAATTGTGTTCAATGTCTTATAATAATTATAACCAAAATTATATTAATTCAAAATCTGATATATTTTTGATCGAAAAACTAATAAGGGCCAATATTAAGTTCTTTATCATTGTGAAAAAACGTGCTCACTGCATTTGGATATTTGAACAATATTTATATATAATAAATAATTTTTGTATTTGTATTAATAAACAAGATAGTACTAGTCTACTAAAGGTATGTTGAATCGGTGGTTCAGCACCTAGTTACACAATTCTATTGTAATAGGTAATTTATAATATAGAAAGGAACAATAGTTACAAATATCACTGTTTGTCAATTTCGAAACGGAGATGGCGCTGTTCCAAGTAAAACAGACTACTGATTCAGGCGCTGTAAAGCCGATCCTGCTTTGTTAGATTTGATTTTATTATTAAAAGGTTTCGTGGTACCAGTCAGATGCCTTAACTGTGTGTGTGTAATATTGAGTAAGAGCTAAATGAAAGTTTATCCGAGTCGCTTCCGTCGACTTATTTTTGGCTAAAAGGCTCTCTTTTTAAATAAGCTGATTATGTCTTTGTCAATTTATACGACGTGAATAAATCTCATTTTTAATTTATGATTATAAATACTAACACTAAGCAATATTTTTATGTAATTAATTAATTATTTTTTAACAATCTAGTCTTTTTTTTTGTTTTGTACGACCGTCGATGTATTAGTACGACTATTGGACGTATAATTTTATTTTTAAGCTAAAACTAACTGTCTTATGAATAGTTAATGAGATTTTTACTAGTAATTTATGCCTACCCGCGTTTTTGTACGTCTTTTTTCACTATTATCTTCAACCTTGAGATTATATTAAACTGTCCAAAGATCTGCTTGTAAAAAATTATCGGTTTATCTGCTGAAAATTTAATTAAAAATGGCAAATTTGTCCATATTAGTGAATATATTTTTGAATTAGTGAAACTAGTTTATTTAATTATTCAATATTAATGTATTATTGTAGCTTTTACTACAACATTATTAAAATGTATCGGTACTTTTATCGATTTATTGTTTACATTAAATTATAATCGATTACTTCATCACGGATACTATTCTTCATAATTATTATTATATATTGGTTTGTATAAAGTAATTTTGAATAATAAATTGACTGAATTATCTTTCTAGTAAGTGTTTGTTCGTTTCTCACTGAAAAATACGAATTGGAATCGTTCTTTCTTCTAATAATATTACATTCCGCCATCTGATATTCAACTGCTATTTAAAAAATATTAAATTAACAAAAATAATGTGATTGTAATTTCGTTAAATTCTTGTTCCAATGGGGAGCCACAGGCAAAGCTAATCTCAGATGGCGCCACCTCCGCTTTGTCATTGATGGTTACTTTGAGAGTTAAAGAATTAAACTATAACCAGTAAACATTCTAGCGTCTTGGAAATCATTAGATTTGAAATGGTCACTACATAACCTAGACGAATAATTGGTTTTCACTCATTTTTGTTGAGCAATGCTTTGATCCACAATTTCCGTTTTTCTCGTCAGAAGAGAAACGTGTGTACCTTAATTTTACACTGAATTGCACTCTACAGAGGCATACTTTGTTGCAAAGACGATTTTTGTTTATTTGCTAAAATTTTAATATGAAGTTTCATAGTAAAACAGCACCAGCGATAATGCGCCACCTAGCGGGATAAGTAAGCAGTGTGGCTCCCCATTCTAGCCTAATAATAACAGTTGCAAAAAATCCAATATGGCCGCTCACGGGCGCCATCTTTGTTGAGGGCTTTCGATTTCAATTTAACAAGTTGCACATCACTTGTTATCGACATTATTTAAAGCCTTTAATTACCTAACATGTTAATTAATATAAATGTTACTGTTTCCATCTCGGGTAAAATAGGCCTAAAAAGAACGTAATTCACTGTCAATTTATCTCATTATAATACGTAAGTAAACCCATTGGTGAATATTGAAATCCTAATAAAGGAACAATTGTTGATAATATATTATCCCTAGCATAAATTGTATTGTTAAAATTGCAATGACAAAATTTGTATCGAATAGTGTAGATTTTGCATGGATATTTATGGAAAAAAATGCGTTTTGAATATTGGAATATACTGTATACTTAAGGTTAACGCTCATTTACATAAAATTTGAAATATTTCTACAATTATCTTGGTAGTCAGGAAAGTTGTAAAAGTATTTTTTCTTTCTCGTGTAAATGGCACACATGTTTCACTTTGACAATATTGTAAGGTATCTTCTTCCTCTTAGTCTATATTATAATCTTAATCACACGAGTTTGCACTTCTTCAGCTTTAATTGTGTTAATATTTTAGTCTCTGATCAAATAATCTAGGTTTTTGTAACCAGCCAAAAATTCGTTCGAATTTTGTACGCGCTTTATTGAATAAAGTTGATTCGTTTGTGCTGCAACGGCGCTGAAATATCAAATGGTAGAATATTTTTTTATTTTTATTAGGATCGCAAAATAAAGATACATAGGTACACACACGTAGTTCAAAATACTTGAAGTATCGTCCCTTCGTAAAAAAAATTGTTATTGGTATCGATTCTGTCGTTTCATACCTATACTTAATTTTAGTTTCGCTCTCTATCTTTCCAAAATATAACATGAGAAAGAGATGGAAGATGTTTGACCGAACTAAATTTAGTTTTAGAGCTGTCAAATGTCTTCCATCCTTGATAAATTAGACGCCAGTAAATTCACAGCCGTTTAATTTACACTAGACACAAGCAAGTGGATTAATTTGACAGCTCTAAAATATATTCCATCTCATTCTCATTTAGAAAGAGAGATTAAAACTAAAATTAGTTTTAGGTATGGGGTGACAGAATCGACACAGGAACTCTAAATGTATTTTAAAGATTATCTGGTTAGAGCCTACATGAATTATCGAAAAAGCATAGACGAAATAATATATAAGCCACGTTGAGACTTCATAGCTTGACACTCACAAATTATTTATTTACGAAATGTATTTTGTTATAATATTAGCGTTTGATTATATAATAATTTAAGCATAAAGTATTATATTAGCCTACAAGCTTTACGTGTCTTGTACTGTGTACTTTCTGTATGTTTTAATTTCCATTGTAAGTCTAAATTATCCGAATACTTCATTTTATGTAAATATTTAAATAAAGAAAAATTTGAATGATAGTTTGGTTTTAATTGCTCCTCAATATCTCCCAAGTAATAGTAGCAGAGACGATTGAAAGGTGACTACTGACTAACCAGAAAATAGTTGCACGTCTTGTAGCTACTTTCTTCGGTGCGACAATTTCGTCTCAGTTCACTTGGATCCGCTGGGAGATTCAATTGGATTTTTGCTCCATATAGATCACCGAGGGGTCGACTTGACTAGAATAAGATTAGGCGCCATGTACTCTAGTTAACTTGGCCTATTTTGCAACCCGAGTCGTAAACGATATCATAGGTATGATAACTTCAGTCACCCGCTGAGACATTCAAAAATTGCATCCGTTTGCGTACAACTAGTCATTGTTGCAATTTAACGACGCAATGCCGTCAGCATTTTGGATGTGGTGCAGAAACTGGTATTGGGCTACCTTTGTCGATTATTTATCATCCACGAGACAAGTTATTATTTTGTTAATAAAATAAAAATAAAAACTTATAAAAAAAACAACAAAAGTTTTTTAAATATTTTATTGAAGTAACAATACTTTGTAACATACATATATAATGCAAAATACACAGCAAATTATCTTTCGAGAGTTTGTACGCTTACCCCCTATGCTGACATTGAAGCACATGCAACATCGTGAAGTATTGGGGCAATACAAAAATATTTATAATCTACCTAAAATTAACAAAAAAAAATAGTGTGATTCACTTGTATAACAAAAACATTATGCTCTTTGCTCTTATAAATTCGCCCCCAACAGGAAAATATTGATAACGAATGTGGACAATATCTGTGACTTTATTTATACCTTTCAATGTCACAACGATGAATAAATGCAGTTATCACAATTTTCTGGTGTTTTCGTAGTTTGCATATATATTAAAAGTTGGCTGCTTCATAATTCGGACGTGTCAGAGTAAACATCTGCGCAGCAGAAATTTGATATCCATATTTAGCCCATTCTTTCATTACGAGATATAATTTCTACTTTGAAAGATTTATTGTTTATTGTCTTTCATGTTTGTCTTAATTCTTTCATAGTCCATTACTCCTTGATCGTCATAGATAATTTTACTTGTGTCTTCGTTTTGATTAATTACATTTAGCTCTTAGATATTTTAGAGTACCTAAATAACAATTTTAGTATACTTTCGGATCTTTTACATCATTTTAACTTAGTGAGAGCATCAAATACAGGGTAATCGTTTCAAACTCGTCTGTTAGGGGCAAATGCGTGGCGGCGGCTCGCGTACAAACCGACGGTTTACTTGAGTTTCAGAATAGTGTTCTTGAGTTTATCGACATTGGCGCCGGAGAACTCTTCAATCTTCTTCGAGTTCTTGACGAATACGAAGGTGGGCATTGAGTTAACGTTGTATTCGGTCGCAATGTCCTCGCACTCGTCCACGTCAACCTGGAAAGGCGGAGAGAAGTAGATTAGCATTTTTAAAGTTGTCTTTGTCTAATCAACGATCCTGTGGCGCAAGTACGGAACTTTTCGATAAATAAAATTCTCGATAAAAAAAACTCGATAGAGATGGCGTCATCCAGTGCTAATAAATCGTGTACGCTACGATGTATATGCTTATAGTATATAGATATAGCTTTATGTTGTGTCATTTCATGTAACACTAGCCTCGAACTAAACTTAGACTTAGGTACGAGTAGGCTTATTTTAATTCACTCTGAATGATACTCGTATCGGAAACCATTGTCTTGATCGTTTATATTTGGGAATCGCAGTCCGTTGTGATTCGACAATTCATTCGATTCGGATGCGTTTCCGAGATATAAACGAACAGCGGTGCGAGTACGGATCTTTTCGATAAATAAAATTCGATAAAATTGACAGTTAAAATCGATAAAACCCACTTTATCGATTTTAAATGTCAATTTTATCGAATAAAACCCACTTTATCGATTTTAACTGACAATTTTATCGAATTTTATTTATCGAAAAGATCCGTACTAGCGCCTCAGAAATAGTCGATCCCGGAATAATTTCGAGTGAATTAAAATCACCCTTCTAGTCGTAGCCCGTAGGACTCCCCCACCCGCTTGTCCACAACTGGTACAAGCGGGTGGGAGACAACGAGAATGATCGGGACTCTTCTGCGAGTGTCCATCTATAGCCAAGCAGTTATGTGCATGCATTACTGTGATCTGGTTTTAATAAGCAAAGTAGTCAGTGATATTACTGGGCTTATACCTATTACCGCGCAATGCAGTGCCGCGCAGACCTTTGTGTTTCAAAGTTCTGAACACTGCCACTGTTACGAGCTGCCTGGTTAACATCAGGCAAACTATCAGTCCGTCTCGTCATCCAATAGTATAAAAAATACACAATTATATTTTCTAATTACATCATCTTGTATTACCTCATTCATGACTCGACCTAATAAATCTATCCCTACATTATTGTTACCTATCGTTCCTTCGTACTCTCAATATAGTTACAGACTTAGTACAGTTACAGTTATAATATTGGCTTACTATACTCGTATCAGAGGTAGGTATTGCTCAATGATTTGTAACAAACTTCTAACCGTGCCAAACGGGTTTAGACTTTAAAGTCTTAGCGGTAAAGCCGATAGTGTAATGAAATAATAATTAAAAACCTTTTTAACCTCGTCTTTAAGTATTTTGTTTATGTTTAGTTTTGTTTTATTATGATTAACACTTTTATGGAGTGTTAATGAAATTGATCTTCGTTTTATATTCAGTGTCTATAGAACTGTGCCCCGCGACTTCCCCTACGTAGTTTTCTAAAACATAAGTAGTATCAAATTGTTATTTAAGTAGCATAACATCAGCTGCCCGTGTAAGTACCGTCAAAATCGTCAGGCCGTTTCTGAGATTAGACGGAACAGACATTTTTTTTTGTTGTTTCTGGTAGTGGTTTATGTGTTTTAAATATTGTTGGTCCCTGCTTGTATTGGCAAGTGGCCAGGCCTCGGGGTTGGAATTTTTATTGCCTTTCACTAGACTGCGGCCAGTCTACGATAACAACCGGGATCGGCGTCTACGGCGCCAGTAAATGATCAATAAGACTGTTGGAGTCTATGAGCAGTGAGAAGTTGGGACCAATATAATTTTTCTTTGGTATAACAACAAATTTACGATTTTCAGATTTTCCTCTTACTAGACTAGTGCTATAATATATTGCTTGTTTCTAAATTTCATGATTCTAGGTCAACGCAAAGTAATCTATAGGTATTGATTCGCGGTCTTGACAGACAGGACAACGAAGCGGGTAATAAGGGGCCATTTTTTCCTTTTGAGGTAAGTCCTTTTTTGTTAGTGGTAGGACTAACTCTTCTGCGAGTGTCCGTCTGGGTTGTTACCACCGCTTTGCTCGTGAAATCAGCCGCCAAGCAGTAATGTGTAAGCATTACTGTGTTCCGGTTTGATGAGCAGAGTAGCCAGTGAAATTACTGGGCTTATGAGACTTAAAACCAGGGTAATGAGCGCACTGCAGTGCCGCGCAGGCCTTTGTGTTTTCAAAGTTCTGGGTGGCACTGCAATTGTTATCGGCCGGAGTTACGCTTACCATCAGGCAAACGACCAGCTCGTCTCGTTACCAAACATAAAAAAGGTACCACGGAAGTCCGCAAGTTCCTAAAAAAGGTAGAAAGTATAATTACCTTAAGTACGACAATGGAGTCTCCCATCTCGCCAGCCAACTCGTCCAGTTTGGGCCCGATCATCTTGCAGGGCCCGCACCACGTGGCCATGAAGTCAATGACCACCAGCTTGTCGCCGGCTTCGCCCAGCCTGGTCTTCAAGTCGTCGAAGTCTTTGATGTGGATCGACATTTTGTCTTCTGCGGGCAAGTAGAATGGATAGTTAGCACGACGTTTACAATTTGGGTGTTTTTAAGTCAGGGTAAGGTTTCTTCTGGGTGAGCGTGTTCCACCTTCGACTCCATTCTCGCTTTCCACCTGGTAAGATGTGGCCAAACGCTAGCCAATCTCATATTAAAAAAAATGAGAGTTTAAGAAACGGGCAGTGGCCACTGATGTTATAAGATTCAGTGACTCACAGTTCCATAAATGTTCAAATTCTATAGAATTCTGACGTATGGAAGGAAGAATGCATGCTTAAACGCCTCTCTAAATGTTAGCCCTATACTCATTTAACTTTCATGAGCGCTCTCCTGGGGCCCATGTAAAAATTTTAGAAGTTGAAGACCGGATCTTTAGGCGATATAAGTTTGGGACCAATGTGGACGTAGACTTTATTCAAATAAAAAGTTCAGTCTGGCACTGCAATTGTTATAAGCTGGCGGAATCAGACTTAGTATTATTATAATAATATTATGTTCTGTGCCATCAGGCAAACGAACCGCTCCTCTCATTATCAGATAGTATAAAATAATACACTTTTTAGTCAGTGACATGTCCTAAAACACTTAGTACACTTTTTATTCCCCAATAGCCTTAATGGAGCAAAAACTAGGCGAGGCCGACCGCAACCGTCCACCCATATCGATTTCTTCGAGACCTTGCCGTTTATTACCCACTACATTATTAATATTTATACCATATTGTTTGCCTCCTGTGTCCTCATGGTGCTAATATACTTAATGGTTTTGCACAGCTATGAGTCATGAGAAATTAATTGTGACTTAGCATATCCACCACCTCCGGTCATATCGTTGCTCTCGCTATTGAATAATGCAGACCGTATACGCTTATGCAAGTATGCGTTTTGCTGTCTAAATAATGCTTTTGTATCAAGCGCGGATTACGAGATAATACACGCGCAAACGCGGCTTGATGTAACACCATCAAAAAACCACGAAATAGACAAGAACGGCTATACGGCCAGATAGAGTTCAATGCCCTGCCTGGGCACAAAGCGGCGACTGCTACGCTTTACGCTACATACGTCACTTGCACACCACCGTTTATATGTTCAGCGGCATCTGCAAGCACGCAATGGTTGTGAAACAATTTTTTAGAATAGAGGTCGTGGAGCGGGTGTCTTGGTCGGACTAGATTTCCATCAAGCCCTAACCACAACCACAATAGACGATACGATATGCGTCAAGGGGGGATCGTGGTTTTTCCATGGTATTCTCGTGGTCCGCGATTGATGCTTATCCATCAATCATGAATTAGGTGTGCGGGCTGCCTAACGAGAAGTAAAGGTCGTTCTGATGGTAAGGCCGGCGATCCGGCTAACGCCGGATCGCCGGCCCATAACAATCGCAATGTCACTCAATCAGAACTTTGAAATACAAAGACCTGCGTGGCAATACATTGCGCTCATTACCCTGAGATATTAGGTGCACTAAATCGTTTTATTATTTTTAAAGAACTTTCAGGGCGTCTGGTCGAAGCCACACGTGACCAAAATGCTGGCCTCTACTTAGGTCAAAGATTAAGCATTGCCATTCAACGTGGCAATGCTGCCAGCATTTTGGGAACGTTGCCTACTGGTAGCGGATTATTAGATTAAGATTGTAAATAAATTAGTGTGTATTTTATTTAGTTATTTTAGTTTATGTTGTTTACTTTTTATTATTATTTGAGATGGTTTTCAAAATAACAAGCTTCTTTAAAACCAACACTTATATGCAAATTTAAATCTTTTTTGCAAATGTAAAGTTTAACAATTTCACTGCATAGCACTTAGAGTTCTGAATGCTCTAAGGCATAGCATAATACCTTTCGTATCTAGAATAATCTAGATATTGCGATATTTATGATTATTAGCGCTTTGATAAGATTATTACACTTGAAGATGGGTTACAGAGTTACCTATATGTATACATATTTAGATATGTTGAATAAAACAAAGCTAAGATAATTTTTTGTACTGTTCTAAATTTGCAACACTGTAGTTCAACTATCATTATGATATTTGTTTATGAAAGAATCTTGATATGGACCTAATGCTGTAACTGTTGAGTAATAGTGAGACAAATGGGTTAAGCGATAAGACCTCCCTTTTTCACACAACTACTTATTAGAGCCCAGGGTAATGAACACACTTCTGAGTGAGATTTCAATTGTTATTTGGTGGCCTTATGATTACCATCAGGCAAACGACCCGCTCGTCTTGACCCCAGAGTAAAAAGGTATGTTGGTTTACAGTCTTTTTAGCAACTACAAGCAGTTAACTTTTATTTTTTGTAATGTTTTGGCACTTGTAAAGTTACAATTATTAAAACCCCCAATGATCGTGTAAATAGTTCTTGCCCCTAACTAGGATTCCTTGTCTAAACAATCAAAAATTACGAGTACCATGGTCCCACAACACGAGACCTGGAATAAATACCTACATGAGTATTTTTTCTGTGCACAAAAATTTCTCCCGTTACAGAAATAGAAACCTTACGCTCAGCAGCAAAGTCCACTGACCTAACCACTACACAACAGGAGTTGTTTTGTGAAGCACTTCAGGAAAACATTGAGGAAGTAAGAGAATTTTTCCAAGAGTTTTTGTTAAGGAAAGCAAGTGGGTTTTTTAATGACGCCGTACAGCAATTAAACGAACAACTTGTACTATCCAAAAGTAGAATGATCAGAGGTAGTATTACCAGAAAGACAAGTTACTCCAACGTTTCGTGGACGCATTTGCAATTTGCAGTGCTCTGAAAATACAATGGAGCACTGCAACACAGCAGTGTGCTCGTACATAACCTAACATCCCATACTATTATCCATTTGCTCGTTTATTTCTAGAATAGACTTATCACTTATGCCCATTGCTCCAACATATGTGATTATAGAACAGTCTACACTCGTTCTATCAATATTGGGCCTCAGGCTATGGTCCATAGCCCTCCATGTTGGCCCACATCGGTATCGGAGATTTGCCTTCATAACACGACAGAAATTTATGGTTGACATTCCTCCTACCCACACCAAGCAATTTGCTTCCACATTCATTATGCGAACAGCGAAGGAATGGAATTCTTTGCCGGCATCAGTATTTCCTGAATACAATAATTTGGGAGTCTTCAAGAGTGGACAGGTACCTTCTAGGCAAGCGTGCTACATCGTCGCATGACCTCAGGTGAAATTGCGGTCAAACGCAAGACTATTCATTCATATACTTAAAAAAACGAATCTAAGAAAAGTCAGGTGATATTGCGGTCAAACGCAAGTCTAATCATATACTTAAAAAAACGAATCTGCGAAAAGTTTATTCAACGAAAACTTACCTGTTTATTAAATTAAAAATACACTAGAACTTAAGAATAATATCACAGTGATAATTGATAGCACAAGCCACAAACACTAAAATATCTCCAATATCAACACGCGTCTGCTATAGTCGAATATCAGCTTTGTACTGGCCTGTTCGAATGGAAACACTATATTATATCATTCCATCGACTGGTAAATACGTATGACTCATAATTGTGTTTGCCATCTCTTTCAAGCGCCTCGATTGCTCTATAGGCGAGAATAGATGCACACGACTTAGCGAGTGGATCAAGTCACTTCCCTGAATACTCGTTTAGTGCGTGACGTCATTTGATAACCTTGGTGGTACGCCTTGTCATTCTTACCTAATGGCGAATTTTGCACGAAATGAGTAGACGACTAATAATTCTGAGTCGAAGTTTTATATTTAACTAAAAGTTCCCCGCGGCTTCCGAACAGTACCCACATTGATACTTTTTAGAAGAAAAAAAGAAAAAAAAAAATATCATTTAAAATATTATCTATTGTAACTGCGGCGCAAGTGCGATCTTTTCGATCGATAAAATTGACAGGTAAAGTGGGTTAAATCGATAAAGTGGGTTTTATCGACATTTAATATAATTTATCGAGCCTCGATACAATCGACAAAAGTTATCGAAAAGCTAGGTCGAATCGAAAGAGAATATAGAGCTACTACAAATACTTTACGATTAGACTTCGGTACTGGCCACATTCGATAAATTTATCGAGTTTTTTCGATTCAACAAATTTATCGAACCGACTTCCGTACTTGCGCCGCTGTAGAGCTTAGTTATGACTTTTTAATTTGTATATTGTTCAGTAATTATGGTTAACGAATTTATTTCTCATTTACAATGAGTTTCAAAATAGGTTATAACGAATTATTAAATTAATATCTAATAGTAGTGTACATTTAGTGCGTGTTCTTCCATACATACAGATAAATAAAATTGAAGTGTCTGTTTGTAATATCAAAATAGCAGCTTTTTACTAAATGCATATGAAAGTATATGTATAAGGTACCTATAACAAAACAACCATTTTTAAAATTTTTGTCTGTCTGTCTGTTTGTTCCGGGTAATCTCCGAAACGGCTGGTCCGATTTTGACGGGACTTTCACTGGCAGATAGCTGATGTTACAAGGAGTAACATAGGCTACTTTAATTTTAGAAAAATAATTAGGGTTCCGCGCAAAAAAATAAAAACCATGTAATGCAAAATCTCCACGCGGGTGAAACCGCGGGGCAGCACTAGTTTGAGAATATAAATTAAATTTATTACCAGACATCAATATATTGCATTATCATCAGATTTACATTCTACTTAATATTATAAATGCGAAAGTGTGTTTGTTGATTTGTCCTTCTTTCACGCAGTAACGGAGCAACGGATCGACGTGATTTTTGGCATAGATATAGTTTATGGCCCAGAGAGTAACTTGGCTACTTTTTATCCCCGAAAAAGGAACGGTTCCTGTGGGAACGCGGGTGAAAACCGCGGGCAGTAGCTTCATATAGATTTTTAAAATCATCAGGCTGGTATAGAGCTTACCATCAGGCAAACGAACGTCCCGTCACGCAATAGCATAAAAAAAATATGCTTAAGATTTTCAGTACACGGTCGGATAACAGTCACGGTAGTGGTCTGACCACTTTTTCCTTTTACGACAGTCATTTCATTTTGCAATTGAGTGCCAGTCATGAGATATATTATCATCGCTGAGGATGTCATGCTATGACTCCTGTATGACATCGCTATAATCAGTGAATAGAAGTCAGTGAATAATTACGGAGAATATATTCTAGTTTACCTTACGTAGAATACGTAGTAGTGAGTATCGAGAGGCGAGACGGTAGAACTATAACGTTTGAGAACAATAAATATAGTACATGGATACCTACAGTTATGTAATAAGCGGAAATACATACATGTGTATTGTTGATAAATACTTTGTGGCATACTTTTAAGATAAGCATGAATTTTAGTTTAATTTTAATGATCAAATGTTTCAAATCCTGTTTTTTGAAATCATTCCAAGTGATACAATTAAATAAAATTGAAGTGTCTGTTTGTAATATAAAATAACAGGTTTTCACTAAATGCATATGAAAGTATATACGGTACATATAACAAAAATACAATTTTTAAAATTTTTGTCTGTCTGTCTGTTTGTTGCGGGTAATCTCCAAACGGCTGCACCGATTTTGACGGGACTTTCGCTGGCAGATAGCTGATGTTATAAGGAGTAACTTAGGCTACTTTTATTTTAGACAAAATAAATAGGAGTCCACGCAAAAAAAACCAATAAAATCCAATAATTCCGCGCGGGTGAAACCGCGGGTAGCAGCTAGTTTAAAATAACTGTGCCCTTCCCATTATAGGGGAGTCCCATGTTCAGCAGTGGACTTTCACCAGTAATTTACAATGCCCTTTATTGAACGATTTAAAAACCTCTTCCTGATAGTAGTTTGTACCTATAATATACAGAATACAATGAATGTCCAATTAGAAATTACTTAGCTGAATTGTTTCGTGTGAACTCGGTTAAGTAAAACTGAATTGCTTAGGCGCTCATGGGAATGTGTATAACTTAATTAGAAGCTTAGAAAAGACATGCATGGAAGGATATTTAGAAAGGATTATTACACTGCCACTTGCATTTAATTTTGTGAAATCATTTTATATATTTTATATAGTTACAGACAGCTAAAAACTCTTTATAAAATCAAATAAAGTGTGACATTATAGCATAGTAATTATTATAGATGACAAATAAACATGGAAAACGATCTCTAAATAAATAAATGGCGGCTTCAATCTATACAAATAAATAAAATTGAAGTGTCTGTAATATCAAAATAACAGCTTTTTACCAAATGCATGCGAATGTATATACGGTACCTATAATAAAACAGTCATTTTTTTAAATTTTGTCTGTCTGTTTGTTCCTGGTAATCTCTGAAACGTCTGGGCAGATTTTGACGGGACCTTCACTGGCAAATAGCTGATGTTACAAAGAGTTACTTAGGTTACTTTTATTTTAGAAAAAGAATTAGGGTTAAAAAATAGAAACCATGAAATCAAATATCTCCGCTCGGGTGAAACCGCAGGCAGCAGCTAGTTATTATATAAAATAGTTTACTATTGAAATATTACTTTGACCCTATATAGCGCAAATTATAATTTAAACCTACATAATATACGTACCGATAATTACTAAATATGTACTATGTGATTCTCACACAGAAGTGTGACTTTTGTATAACAAGTATTTATCAATTTTAAATAGTTCCAAATTGAAATTCTATGTCATGTTGTTTTGCTTTGTCATTGGATGGTTTTGAACTACAAAATAAGACTGTAACTGTGTGGCACCATTACGCCACATATTTACAGTTGCTAAACATTACCAATTTGGTAAATTAGTTTTGGGAGTGTGTGTTAAGTATCTATGCATATTCATTCTAACATTAAAAGTAACTTTCCTAAATTAAGGTCAGTGTTAAGTTGTTAACATAAAAGAAAATCAACACTGTTTAAGTACTGTTTTTTATTCTACAAAATAGATTACAGAAATAGTGGTTAGGTTATTCCATTGCTCATAACACTCTCTTTCTTTACTGCCATGACTAGAAGGTTCTGTACAATGCCAAGTGTTTTAATTAAAATATATAAAACACCAGATAAATTATTTTTACGTAGGTACGAACAACTCATGCCCATTTTTGCGAAGACCATTTTGATGTAAGTTTAACTCGTGAACTTTAGAAAGATTGTACTGGCCTTTCTCGAAGCCATCTTCCACTGTCCCTCTAAGTTAATATTTATCAGTGGGCCCAAACTAGGTGGTAGAATTAACTCTTCACTGAGTGCTCATCTGGGTTGGTTCCACCACTTTGCTCGTGAAGTCTGCCGCCAAGCAGTAATGTGCAAGCTTTACTGTGTTCCGGTTTGATGAGCAGAGTAGCCAGTGTAAATACTGGGCTTATAGAGACTGAATACCTAATAAGTCAGGGCCCAGGGTACCGAGCGCACCGCAGTGCTATGCGGGCCTTTGTATTTCAGTTCTGAGTGGTACTGCAATTGTTATGGGCCAGCGATATGTTTACATGAGGCAAACAACCAGCTTGTCTCGTCATCAAATAGTATAAAATAAACACTTAAGTGCTTTTATATTTTGTAAATAAAATATTATCAGAGAACCCTTCAAAATATCGAAATGTTTTATTTTTTTGTTATAGTTATTGTCTGTACTTTCTTATATGCATTTAGTACAAAGCTGTTATTTTGATATTACAAACAGACACTTCAATTTTATTTATTTGTATAGATACAGTACATAATACTTTCAAAGCATTTAGTAACCCGCACCCCACCACATTAAGTACAAGTGTTTAGCAATTTTGATATATAGTCATCAGATTGGAGATATTAAACAGCAAACCCTTTGTTAATAAATGAAGTGCTGAAGAAACTCAAAGAGATGAGAATGTACAAAACCACAAACTATGATCTCATTTTACCTATCTACACCATACAATTAGATTAAGTAGGTATTAGATTTCAGATGCAAAGTCCATAATTACTATTCTCTCATTGCTATTGGATTTTGTTCTCTGTCCCTATGGTGTTAAGGATTATTTTATCAATGTTTTATATGGAATGAGATCTGTATACAATTTTTATTCTTATGTCTTTGGTTTAATGGTTGCTATTCCAAAATGGGTCTAGAGCTGTAGAATAATTAATTAAAATTACTGCACTACAGATGAATCATGCAACAATCACAGAAATGCCAGGAATTTATAACATTAATTAACAAATTAGGTCATGTAACATTAATTTTTTATGTCTATAGTAACCCAATTTGTATTTTGTTGCTTAGATACTTTCCATGTCCGCAAAAAACTCTTTTAGACGCTTATTTAGCCAGATAAATGTCTAAAATTATTAGAAATGTCACAACAAAACAAAGTTAGACAACAACGGTCCGATCTACTTATATGAAGACTTGTGGTTATTCATATTTAAACATGCCATTAGGGTATAGATAGATAGATAGCTTAGGGATTAGACACTGTTTAAAATGTATTAAGAGTATATTTAATTATTTTTTTGTGGTGAGAGTAACACTAAACATAAAGCAGCGTTTAAAAGCCACAACCTGAAGAAGAGTAACACTGTTAAATTTCATCTAAAAGTAAGTAAGCCCTAAAACCAGTATTGGTTTTTTGGTGCTTACCTAATGCTTATTGCTTCTACTTGTTGCCTAAGTTTCAATTAATTTGATTGATGTTAAACTTGATTTTATGTACCTACTAGGTACCCAAACAGTGGTAAGTCATTATTGCTAGATATACAAAATGTTATGTACCTACTTTAACTAATTAACTTAGTATTTAAATTCAAAACACGTAAAGACTCCAGTGACTTGTTCGTGTAACAAGTCACTGGAGTCTTCAAATGAAGATGGTAAAATTTGACCTTTATATTGACTACCTACAAATCTACAATCAAAACTAAGCAGTCGACTAAGCATTACAAAACACAGCGAAACTTGTCAGGCAATTTTTAAATCCGACAAGGCATTTGCGACATAAACAGCATCAACAATAATAAAACCGATTGAAAGAGAAGGAACAAAAAATCAATCGAAGGACCTAGGTGGTGAACAAGGTCACCAAATTTGGTGCTGTTTTGGGCCACAAACTGTAACCTAACATGTTCATTGTGATGAAAGAAATTATAATAATTCATTTAAAAACTAAATACTTACAGAATACACTTTTGTTGAAGATAATAGATAAATATTCCGATTTCTGAACCGGCGGGACACGCGGTGACAGTCAACGCAAGGCACGTAAAGTGAATAGGGATGTGACGAAGCGAATACTCTTTGGGTCAGCTTAAACGATTCGATTTATAACTTAAAAAAAAAGGATTTAAATAAAAGCGAGAACCGACTTCGACGAAAATATCGCGAAGTATTTTTCATTTCCCATTTTTCCACACCTATGGATGGTATTATTTCACAAAAATTATGAAAGAAATATGAATACCTACTCGTGAAGAAACATATTTCAAATCGGTTGACACATGGTTGACAATAATAATTACTGGCGGAAGTACCTACGTAATATCGCAGCAAAAAGAGGAATTCACAGGACGAATTGAATACATGCTTCTTTTATTGAATTCGAAAAATGCTTGTTGATCGTACTATACTACTAATCCTACTTCCTACTAATATTATAAATGCGAAAATGACCTGCTATCAATCTATCATGTATAAATAGTTATACGTCTCACGTACTTACTCAATTAAACGCAGACCCTGAGTTCTTATTGTTTTCTCGTTGTGATGTTTTCAGATGCTGATCATGAAAAGGCGTGATAATTATGAAGAAAGTTTTTAACCGTGCATTTTTCCGGGATAAAACGTAGCCTATGTTACTCTCCGGTCCATAAACTATATCTATACCAAAAATCACGTTGATCCGTTGCTCCGTTACTGCGTTAAAGAAGGACAAACCAACAAACACACTTTCGCATTTATAATATTAGTAGGATGCATATATAGCACGGACTGAATGCTGGCAAAATTGCGCAAGCCATAAAGTTCCATACAATTAAAACTATCAACTGTCATCATCTAAATTTGCAACGATACAGCGTCGATGTAGGTAACATGACCGTCTGATATATCATATACGTAATATGAAGTATCTCTTAGTACTTTGCACAGAGTACTTTTTAACCGACTTCCAAAAAAGGAGAAGGTTATCAATTCGGTGGATATTTTTTTTATGTTTGTTACCTCAGATCTCCGTCATTTATAAACTGGTTTGGGAAATTCTTTTTTATTTGAAAGGATATACTTTCAGATTGGCCCCATAGAAATTTCATCAAAATCGGTTCAGTAGTTTGTCACTGAAGTCGGTTCGTAGGTTTTTAAAGCAATTTTTGTGTATAACTATAGTGGAAATTAAAATAAGCTCATAGTTATTACCGACTATTAGCATGCCTGTTAATCTGCCTAGTAAAAGCTATAGCCGTAGGGAATTGAGGTGCAAAATTAGAAGATGACGTCAGTGCCTCGTCTCTCCTCTTTCTTCACCATACCTATGAAAATTATATATAAATATGTATGTTTAGCACGGACTGAATGCTGGCAAAATTGCGCAAGCCATAAAGTTCCTAACAATTAAAACTATCAACTGTCATCTTCTAACTTTGCAACGATACAGTGTCGATGTAGGTAACATGACCGTCTGATACGTAGTTTGCGACTATTAGTTTGATAGTGAAGTAGAGTTCTTTTTGATGTGAAGTTAAAAGTCAATTTTTAGTGAAAAATTTAATATTGTTTAAAAATTAAATAAACCCGAAAATGTCTACTGATATTACTCAAATAGGTGTGCAAAAAGTGAAAAGCGTCTCAAATGGAGAGGTAAGTAACGGTGAAAGTTTTTAGATTATAATAATTTCCCGAGATTTTCCGGCAAAAAAGTTTCGACTTTCGTTTACTAAAATTCGTTTTCGAAAATTTATCCGATAGGGATTAATTTTGTCCTAATTTACGTCCTATTTTTTTATTTATTAAACTTAATTAGCTCATTTTTATTAAGGTCTTTATTATAAAATAGCGTTTTATGCTCCATAAAACTTAATCGGTCTTACCACAAAAACATTAAACACTCATTAAACCTGTGTTAAACTCCTAAACAAAATCTTGATTTCAGTAGTTTCTAAACATTGTCTAACTCAATTCTGTTGTGACATTAATTTCTAGTAATTTTAAACGTTTATGTTTAAACACTGTCTAGCTAAACAGGCGTGTAAAAGTGTTGTTTTCTGGTAACAAGGGTAGTGTTGTGTGAGATTGCAAAAATATTTCGCATTTTTAAATTCTACTTCCAATGTTGTCTTTCATGTAGCCTACTGTTGTATTATAAAGCCAGCCATACACACTATGGTCAGGATGCAGGTGCAGGGTCCCCAAAGTAGGACGCCAAAAGACATCAAACTATGAAAAGTATGCCAACCTTGCCGTCGCCACATCAGTTACTTGTGTAATTTTACGCACTGCAAATGCAGCAGAATTCAAATGACCCGATAGGGTATTGCTGTGAGGACCCCACTGCATTTTGGAGTCAATAGTTAAGCCTTAGAAAAGAGTATTATTCACCATGTTAAGTGTGCTGCCTTCCAATAACACATGTGTCACTTTTGGAAGGGAAAATTTAATACACTTAGTTTTACTAGCGTTGAGTGATAGATTATTAGCAGCAAACCATTCTG
This sequence comes from Crocallis elinguaria, assembly GCA_907269065.1. Lineage (NCBI taxonomy): Eukaryota > Metazoa > Arthropoda > Insecta > Lepidoptera > Geometridae > Crocallis > Crocallis elinguaria. The sequence continues at coordinate 16,480,448 of OU026073.1, forward strand.
AGATTTTGTCAAGGTTATCATAAAATTCCTTTAGTTCACTGTGAAATGAGTTCCAGTGCTGTATTTATCTGTCATTAATGGTAAATCGTTTATATACAAAAAAGAGAAAGAGGCCCTATATTGATCCCTGTGGTACACATATATTCACAGAGGAACCACAAGATGTTAACTCTATTGATGACCTTCTGCTGTCTGTCTACCTGTCAAGTAACAATTTACAATTTCAAGAGCTGTTCCGTGCACATCGTAATGTTGCATTTTTTTAATTAGCATTCTGTGGTCCATACAATCAAATGCTTTGGAAAGGTACACACACACAACACAAAGTACTCCAATAGCATCCTGTGAACCCTACCAAGCTCCAAAGAAGTGAGACACCAATTTAGCTCCAGCACTAACCGTTGATCTACACTTCGTGAAACCAAACTGGTGACCATGCAATATTCTATACTCATTGAAATGTGAAAGTAACTAATCTAATATTATTTTTTCAAAAATTTTGCTAAGAGCTGGAAGTACATAAACTTGTCTATAATTAGAGGGGGTGTCCTTACAACCAGATTTAAAAGTAGGGGTGACTTTACTGTGTTTCATTAGAAATAAGATATTATAAGACCAATTTATTATAATACATATAACTTGTACATAACATCGCTACTTTTCCTAATACCCTTAGTGGCCCAATCATTAAATTTAAATCTGTTGTTAAGTTTTTATTGAAGACATCATTTGGGTTGTCGAGTGGAAAATTCGCGAGGGTTAATCTTGAATTGATGTTTTCATTTAGTGTTTGTAATTTATTTCCTGTAAGGCATCGGATTTCAATCTTGGATCTTTGGATAGTTACTATAATTTTCTAAGACTACTTTCTGCCCCAAATAGTCGGACCTGACACCATCTAATAGACACTACATGGCACACTTCAGGTGAAAGTGGAAATTTACTCAGTTTTGCGGAGAACAGACACGCCTGCGTCTTTGCAGCAGGTTGGCATCGCCCCAATCGGAGACTGCCTTTAAGGATAGGTTCAAGTGCCCTACCATGGCCTCCCTAAGAGACAGGATCTCCGCACCACCAGCTGGTCCATCAGAGATGTAACTCTCTACAACTACTATCATCTGCATACCCAAATGTACCGGGCATCAGCAGGTCGTTAATCTGGAGGAAGTGTAGCGTTGCGGAAAGTACTGACGCCTGAGGGACCCCGGCTTTTTGTTGTTCTTTGACAATTTTAAATTCAATACAAAACATAGTTCAACTATTCAACCGTTTAACACTGTTTATTAATAAGAGCCTTCGTGTTGGTCTGTCCGCTAACATTCCATTCTATGTGGTGGCCTGCACTGATGTTCCGCTTGGGGCGTTTTGTGCATAAGACTCCATTAATACCTGCGTATATCCGAACGTAAAAAAAAAACCAAATGTGATAAACAGGTAGCTTATCAATTTGTAACAGCAGTTTTTTTGTGATTCTAGGTGGTAGAGCTGAAGAGTTTGTGGGAGAACCAGAATGTGGCTATCATCTTTTTCCGTCGCTGGGGTTGCATGCTGTGCCGACTGTGGGCCAAAGAGGTATAATAATCATACTTACCTAGTTAATTACTTTTGTTTGGTTCGATTCCCGGCCGGCTAACTTTTTGTGGAGATAAAAAGTCTGTTCTCGGTTCTTGGTTCTATGTGTGACCACCATGGACACACACAGATACACATAACACAACACACAACAACACACAAATACTCTTAGTCTCATAAGCCCACTATAATTTCACTGACTACTTTGCTCATCAAACCGGAACACAGTAAGATAGCATACAACTGCTTGGCGGCAAACTACATGAGCAAAGCGATGGTACCCAACTGTGTAGTTGGGTACCATCGCTTTGCTCCGTCTAATGGGTGTGTACCCATTAGACGGAGACTCGCAGAGGAGTTAGGCCAACCACTTGGTGAACTGCAACTAATGTCTATTTTGGTTCATTGATGATATGTGAAGTGGCGTTTGTGGATAATTAGTAAAGGAAAGGCGGTCAAAAAAAAGACCAAAAAACACTGCAAAATATTCAAAAGTAACAATACAATTTATCGTCAAATAATATAAGATTTAGGAAGTACCTTTTGTATGTAAACGATTGACAAACAAGCAAATGGCGCACCTGATGGTAAGCGGCCATCGTCACCTATGGAAATTTGCAACACTGCGTTGCCGACCCTTTAGAACACGTTTGACACCCATCTTGATGCATTTTGTAGCACTACGGAAAAACCTGTGGAGGGAGCTCGTTCCACATTTTTCAAGTATCCTATACACAAACAAAATAAACACGACAAGGATCGCAGCCATAATAAAACTTACTTCATAAAACTAGCTTATCATGGACCCTGAAAGAGAAAAGAATTAACTGGATATTTACCTTATATAATATTATTTGTATTGAGTTCCCGATATTTCGTCGCTGTTACAAGCGCCATGATCACGGGAGAACTGAAGAACTGCGGTGGATGTTAATAAGTACGGGCAGACGTAGCGATCTACCCTCTTCCTCAAATAGTATACATGGTAAATATCCCATTAATTCTGACCTTGTTCGTAGTATTGATGACCATGACAGTTTAAAAACTTATATCCGGAAAGGGAAGCCGATGGGAATCGGCTTGTTCTCACACTTCGCCACTGTTTATTTATGTACCCGTTCCATCGTTCCAGCTAGCAGAAATAGCTCCAGTTCTACAGAAGAACAACATCAAGCTGATAGGCGTTGGCGTGGAGGAAGTTGGCTCTGAGGAGTTTGTCAAGAAGAAGTTCTTTGATGGAGGTGAATATTCTTTTTGACGACTCGTCTCTGGGATGCTAGAAGTCTTATGATTTATCACAGAAACAAGTTTTCAGAGTTCCAGTACCGACCGTAAGATCAAGTTATGCTTCTCGTCACCCAAGCATTCTTCTCCCTCGCATCTATAATAAAATATGCAAAGTCTGCGACATTAAGTACGAACGCACGACTAAAGCCAAACTACTGGTACAGCAATTCTTACTGACCCAGTCATATATCGAGACTGAAAACATAATTTACTAGTGAGCTGACGCCAACATATACTCAATTACTCACATCCACTTATACATTCGTATACAGTACATTTTCACTCATATTTCCAGTTTCACACCTATTCTCCCCATCATACAACTCACACATAGCTAATACTCACATGAATATTAACAACATTCAAATTCAAACACATCAAATTCTGACTATATATTGATTATTTATCTTAATTTTAAGTTTCTAAATTACAAGGATACTTCTAATTTATTGTATTATGTCTAATGTAGTATCTATGGAAATCTTTAAATTTTGGTTTCCACGACACGGGCCTTGAGCCTAGTGTGGGGCCGCTATATCTGATTATTGGAAAATTTTAACTACTTTTTCTCGTTGACTTTACTCTTTAGTTTCCTTTGTAATGTATTTTTGGTTAATAAACATATATTATATTATTATTATATTTGTTCAGGCTCCGTGGCTAAGTTTGGCTCATATGAGTTTGTCTAGATTGTTATTTTGTTTGTTCTTTGATGGAAGTAACAATTATTTTATATAAAACTGTCTCTGGGATGCTATCTTAAGATTTGGTCCGGTTTGTTTGGCTAAGTTGGTGAACACTCTGAAGTTAAACTAGGACTAGCTATTAAGTTCACGAGGAGTGTGTGTACGGGCCCGTGACCTCGTCCGTAGCTGAGCCGAAAGGAAAAAATCCCCGGTGGTTTTAGTGGGTAGGACGCTGTGCAGTGGGCAGGCGGCGAGTCCCACACTATCTCCGCACTCCCCCGGGTGCGGAGTTGTGCGTAAAGGTATTTCCCCGGGTTACGAAAAAAAAAAAGGACTAGCTATTAAGTGTAGCGGCTGGAACACACCGAGAAGGGCTTGGTGACAGATTTACAGCCATAGGGTGATAGCTAGCTGGTGGTGCCTAGGAAGTCGAGCAGTTGAAAATGCCCAAGCACCGTGCTATGGTTGCATCCCAATGTTTTCCTTTACTGTACAATCAGTAATACAATGAGTAATTATTATAAAAAATACACGAAATAACATTAGAATGTTAAAACACACGCAATAATAAAATTTAACATACAAAAAATTTGTGCTAATTAAATTTCCAAATAACGATAGGTATAATAAAACGAATAAGATAATTATGAATCAAAATATGACACGGTAAACTTGTCTATATACTGTAGTCTCAATACCAGGGTGACCGGTTTTTATTAAATACAATTACATAGGTAAATTTAACAAGCAAAACCTTATCTAAATACAATATTTCATCCAATCGTTAGAGCCGTTTCCCAGATAGCTGAAATAAATATAATTATTTGTATAAAAAAATTGCTCGTTTAAAGTTATAAGATAAATGCGAAAATGTGTCTGTTGGTATGTCCTTCTTTCACGATGCAACGCAACAACGGACCGACGTGATTTTTGCATACATACACATCGGCCAAAGAGTGTCATACATATCTCCCGGAAAAATACACGGTCTCTGTAAGAATCACCACGCGGGTAAAACCGCGGACATCAACTAGTTTCTTGTATAATTTTGCTAAGCGAAGTCCAGCTAAGCACCTAACACTAATAATGTTATCGTCGATTGAACCATGTTCGGCCAGAATCACTGATTACACCTACCTACCTAAGTGATAAACACTGATACGTCGCAGTGAAGTGGCCTTGAAACCTCTAAATAGTAGAAAACGAACGAGAAACCATCTACTTAGCGGCGTGATAACTGGTATTTTTTTTTAATTGGTTAAATGGCCTTGCTCTTACGGTTGGTTTTAGGCTTTAGTATGGCTGCTAACAAGCAGCGCTCTTAGAACACTAGCTTACTTATTAATTGAAATCTCCAACGCTTTTAAAACACTAGTTAATTTAATAATTTAAATCAAATCAAAATCAAATCAAATCAAATCAAATCATTTATTTAGACACAAAAATTTTACACATAGATATGTTGAATCCATAGCCTCCCGAACTAGTATTCACTGTGTTTCAGGAGTCAGTGGCTTCTCTTATTAACCTGCTAGTCTTATGTCATACATAAATAAATGAAAGAATTACAATTTTATATATATAATTGCATGTTATATAGGTGTGCATATGTGTGTTATGTTATTGTGAGTTGTGTATGTGAGTGTCGTGTATGTGAGTGGCATGTATGTGTGTGTGGTGAATGTATGTGTTATGTATGTGTTATGTATGTGTGTAATGTGTGTTTGTCGTGTTCAAATAATGTATCTTTGTCAAAAATATAAATTTGCCAACATATTTTCGATTCCCTCATAGTCGTAAGTTTTAAGCCATGTAATAATATTCTTTTTAAATTCATTGTTATTCAATTTTTTAATATTATGATCTAATTTAAGTGTTTTTGTTAATTTGTTATAAATCTGTGGAACCATTACATCGAACTGTTTCTGAGCAAATCTTGTTTTCACCCCTTTGATGGGAATTCGATCTACTCTTTTTGCTGATTCTGGTAGAAACGGGACTTCCGTCTTGTGAAAACGTCGGAGACCTTCAAATATGAATAGCTTTCGTACAGTTAAAACGTTAGCTTTTTCATATACTGCCGTAGTTGAATGTCTGAAAGGTAGGTAGAGTAAAACTTTTAGGACAGCGCGCTGAGCACGTTCTATTCTGATAATGTGAGTTTTTGCAGCACTACCCCATGCGCATATGCAATACCTGATGAGGCACTCACAAAGAGCTTTATAGGTTTGGATCAGTAATTCAAAATCCGCTACAGCCCGAAGTGATTTGAAAACATAGATGAGTTTTCTTACTCTAGATGCTAATGAAATAATATGGTTGTTCCAATTTAGTTTATCATCTATGGATACTCCTAGGTACTTTATGGTATCAACGCGTGAGAGAACAGTGCAGGTACACTGTGTGGGGCGGGGAGTATTACGATTACACGGAAAAGAATGTATTTTTAGACTGGGAAGTTTAGGACTGCCAGCTTGTGTTATACTGTAACACATATATTTCGTTTTGGCCGTATTCAGTGATAAGAGACTGTCTTCCAACCACCTCGTTACTTTACAGAGACACGTCTCCGCTAGCTCTGTAACCTTTTGCCAGGTTTGGTCATGAAGGAGTAAAACCGTATCATCGGCAAACATTAATAAGTCCAGACCGGGTAGGGTAGTACGACATAGGTCATTTATGTAAATGAGAAAAAGCGTCGGTCCTAGTGTACTACCCTGCGGAACTCCATAGGTACACAAAGCACTATCACTTACATAGTCCTCAACCCTAACACTCTGTGTTCTTCCGGAGAGATAATCTGTGAACCAATTCAGTGCTAATCCTCTGATACCAACATTTTCCATCCGTGTCAGTAAAATGGGAACGGAAACGGTATCGAAGGCTTTCTGGAGGTCCAGAAAGACTCCGACACACTTGTTTCCCTTGTCCATGTAGGAGGTTATTAATGATGTTAGCATCAAGACTGCATCTTCTGTAGACTTGTTCTCTCGAAATCCGTACTGATTTTTGCTTAAAAGGTCATTTTTTTCTAAATACCGCATAACTCTTCTCTTAACCAATTTTTCCAGAACTTTAGATAATGTAGAAAGAAGAGAAATGGGTCTGTAATTAGCAGGACTAGCTTTATCACCGGCCTTGAAAATCGGACATACAATAGCCTTTTTAAATACAGAAGGAAAAACCCCGGTTTCAAAGCTTAAATTACAAATAAATGAAATTGGCTCTATCAAAAAAGGAAACGCTGATTTTAGAAAAGCTGTAGTAATTTTATCCCAACCGGGTGCGCTACGTGATTTAAGTTTGAAAATAATATTTTTAACTTCGAAGGGATCTGTAGGTATGAGAGACATAGATTGGCTCGGTGAGTTTGATGTTTTTGCAAGCGTAGCTAACTGTTTTTCAGTGGTGTTCATCATATTTAAAGTTTCATTAGCTAGGGTTCCACCAATAGAAGTAAAATACGTGTTCACTTTGTTAAGGGAATCAGTCGGGTTATTAGTGATGTTTAATAAATCGCGTGATGGCACCTTTGCCTGATTGAAATTGCAGACTTCCTTTACTATCTTCCATGTTTCTTTTATATTTCCTTGATTTTTTATTAATTTGCTTTTGTAATATTCTTTTTTTAGATTTCTAATTATATTGTTACATAAATTTCTATATTTTATATATTTTTCTTTTATTTCCTCATTGTTTGGTGTCTTCTTTACTTTTAAGTGCAATCTATCTCTTTTCCTTATCGATCTTACTATACCTCTAGTTATCCAGGGCTTAATGGGTTGATTCCTTTTCGTCACTATTCTAATTTGCGTGTTACTATTGATTAGGCTAAGGATTCTACTAGTGAATAGCTCTGTGGCCAAATTCACGTTATTTAGTTCAAACAAATCCTGCCAAGATTCTTTTAATAGTGAGTCGTTAATTTCTTGAAAATTTAGAGTTACTTTTTTGTACGTAATATAGTTCTTGGTTAATTTGGCATTGTCAATATAAAGTATTATAGGTGAGTGATCTGTTAAAGGTTGTTCAAATACAATGGTTCGGCAGGAACCCAGAGTTTTAACCATGATATGATCTATGCACGTGTTGACTCTTGTGGGAAGGTGTACTCCTTGTCTGAGCCCATGCATGGCCATTATATTCAAATAATCCTGAGATGACGCGGAGAGATTGCCTGGCAATATGTCAAGGTTGATGTCGCCAGCGAAAATTATATTCTTGCTAGAAATACCACCCAAAATATTATCTACTGACTCTAAATACTTACTAGCATTGCGAAAACTGGGTGGGCGGTAAGAACATACAATTGTATAATCGGGTAAAATATTAAGTACAAGACAATTACCATCGAAAAACGAAGGTTCGTATGGAGAAACATCTAGTTCATATCTAACATAAGCCACAACACCGTCGTTCTGGTTTAGGCAGTTCCTTGTCCAGAATTTATTGTAATTATCTAAATTTGGCGGTGGGTTCATACTACTTGTCCAACATTCCGTCAAAACAAAAACGTCTATTTTCATATCAATACTAGATATTAATGCAATAAACAAGTCAAAATTACAATTTATACTGCGTATATTCACAGTGAAAACAGATAACGAGTTTTTATTTTTAATATTATAATGTAGCAATTTACAACATTCAGCACAAGTGCTGAGTGATGAACATTCTATGGCAGCCGTTTTATCAACTTCTGTAACTATAAAAGAGTTGTCATCCATTATTTGCAAAAATAGTACTAGGGTTTGATAGAGTTAGGTGCATTAATTTAATTTTATAAATGAAGATAATATGAGCATACCTATTGTAATAATCACCCCTATTGTACCGCCTTGAAGGATGAATTTTCGCTGAAACAATCTTTGTTTCTTACTAAAGGCATAAATATGTATTTGCAATTCCTTAACTTGAGAAATGATGGGACATTCATACATACATTCATCCCCTATTTTACCCCATTCATGTTTTATTTAATTAACGACAACGCCCTTCAACGTTCAATCTATCTTTATACTATCAAAATTCATCAAAGTTGATTCAGCGGTTTTGACGTGAAAATGTAACAAACAAACAGAATTACTTTTGCATTTATATTCGTATTAGTTTGAATTGTAACATAACAGAAGGGCAATCGCGTTAAAAATTATCAATCAAACCGCTACTAAACCACGACCGCATCACAGTTGGTATCAAACCACAACCAAACCATAACTGTACGCTGTCATTTCAAATTAGGGCGATCGGGGCCCAGGTATTGTAACACAGTGCAATCTAGAGTACACTACAGTAAAAACAAAAAAATAGATAAAGAAAGTATGTAAATGGAGGAAGAATGAAAGGATTCGTAATTTCATCAGCAGGGCTATTTTAATTCACTCGGAATAATATTCGTGTCGGAAGCAACTGTCCTGATCGTTAATATTTCGGAACACAGCCTATCGGAGAAATTTCCCGTTTAGATTCGACAACTCAGCTGCATAAACACGGATGTAATACCGACAATATTTCTCTGTCGGGATGCGTTCCCGAGATATAAACGATCAGAAACAGTCGCTTCCTACACGGAATCATTCCGAATGAATTAAAATCACCTTGCATGTGGTAGGACTCTTTAGCGAGTGTGCGTCTTTGTGGTTACCACCGCTTTACTTTACTTTCCAAGTATTATTGTGTTTCGGTTTGATGGGCAAAGTCTGCAGAGAAACGTATTTTTATTGCGTTAAAATCGCGTCATAAGTTTGTAGTTATTGATAACTTTTGATTTATATTTTTCTTGACCTTTTACTTCGTAGGGCAAATCAGTTAAAGGTAATCTATATGTCTAGACACAAACAATGCTTGCTATTAAAAGTAATTTTCCATTGAAGATAATTGCACAGAAAATGATTTAAAATTGCGTGTAATTGTTCATGATTTATATTGAACTTTGTACGCGTACATTGCGTATTGTGAAATTTAGTTTGTGTGTTTGTCTTTGTTAGTGCTAGGACTAACTCTTCTGCGAGTGTCCGTCTGGGTTGTTACCACCGCTTTGCTCATGAAGTCTGCCGTCAAGCAGTAATGTGCAAGCATTACTGTGTTCCGTTTTGATGAGCAGAGTAGCTAGTGAAGTTACTGGGCTTATGAGACTTAATACCCAATGTCTCAGGGTAACGAGCGCAGTGCAGTACCGCGCAGGCCTTTATGTTTCAAAGTTCTGAGTGGCACTGCAATTGTTATGGGCCGGCGTTATGCTTACCATCAGGCAAACGACCAGCTCGTCTCGTTACCAAATAGCATAAAACAAATTTAAACTGGATACATAATTATCTTTAATATGTCGTGCTCTAACATCTTGTTAACTTGGTACTAACTGAAATAATTATTTATTTAATAGGTACTTTTTAATACTCGCCTTTTAATATTTCTATACAGTCTTCGTCTATAATTATGTTGTCATTAACCATGTATATTTTAGGATTTAGTTTAAATGAATTGTAATAATGTACATTGTGTTAACGTTCAATAAATAAATTACATTATCTTGGTTATTTTACTGTTTATTAAATTTTTTTTCTTAATTTTTATTTCATGTCAATTTCAGATCTTTACTTCGTGGAGAACATTTCCACCTACCACCAGCTCGGCTTCAAGCGGTTCAACGTGGTCACCATTATCACGTCGCTATTCTGGAAGCAGTCAAGAGACGCTTTGTTCAAGGGTCGTGGAATGGGTGCGTGCCACATCACTAATATCGAGATTATTTCTTTTCTTCGTTCTATACTCACTTGGAACGGGCACTTGGAAAAGCTTCTTAAATGCTTTTGCACCATGTTAATTTGAAATTCAAATCCAGAATTCTACTTATGAGCCCCAGTACTCATGAAAGTTAAAACAAGTCGATGTAACAAAAATTAAAAAAAAAACGCGACATGAAACTCATAATAAATAATTTGTAAGTGCCCGTTCCAAATTGCTATAGACCGATCAAGAAGGCGAGAAACTCGTTGGTATTTTTAAAAATAGTTTTCACTGATTCTACTGCTAACAATCATGTTTCAAATTGAAGTCTAAGTATTACAGTAGAACTTTTCCAGGCTTCAAACTAATATTAACAGTGATAGGCCAGTGAATGTTGAAAGGAATCTTGATATACCACAGGCATAGAAATGGACTCGATTGGCGACGGGCTACAAAATGGTGGCATGATCATCGTCAAAAACGGAAAACCGACGCTGCATTTCGTACAAATGGGACCGGCTGATCACTTATCCAATACTGAGATTCTAAAGGTTAATTATAGAATTTGAGGCTAGTTCTTGATTAGTGTATTTAGTAAGTGGTTAGTTTTAGGCTGAGAATAGTAAATAGATGCTAGAAATTGATAAAAATGAAGCGCAAACCGTAGACAAAATTTTGTTTCATTATCATATTATATACCACAAGGGAATATCTAAGGTTCATTTTTAGGGTTTAGTAATATAAAATGTCTAATAATGTAAACAAATATAGCGGTGGCTAGCCAACCAATGACAAATAGGAATCCCATCACGATTTATGTGATTGGTTGGTGATCCGATCACTATTTATGTCATTGGTTGGCGCATCCGATCAATATGTATGTCATTGGTTGGCGATCCGATCACTATTTATGTCATTGGTTGGCGATCCGATCACTATGTCGTTGGTTGGCGATCCGATCACTATTTATGTCATTGGTTGGTAATCCGATCACTATTTAAGTCATTGCTTAGGGACCTGATCACTATGTTTTTATACTTACAATTTTTTTAACGAGACGAGCTAGTCGTTTTTCTGACTACTTTATTAGACACTTTATAACGTCTTATTCTGGTTCGACGAGGCGTGCACGCTAGCCCAATTTTTTTTATGTCACGGATTTCTGTATTGGGTTGCTGGCAGTTACTTCAGTGGTTAATAAATCATTTATTTATGTATTATTATATTATAGACAATTGTAGAAAATACAACTAAAGTATAAATGTAGATAAAGTGGCAATTCTTATTAGTTTTTATAGATGTAATTGAAAACAATATCAAATCCACAATGACAGCATTTAGTCGTCAGCCGGTTCCATTTGTAAAAGGAAAAAACGTTTTGATTAGTGACATAAACAGCTTTTTGATTAGTGACATAAGCAGCTTTTGACAGAAATGTCGACATAATTATACACATTCAAGTTCTGTGCACCTGTCCAAAAGAGATAGGTGCATCTAAGATCCATTTTTTTCGAATACTGTACTTAAATGTAGCTTTTTTTGTAACGTAGATCTAGGCGGGGATCTGAAGGGAGACTGGGTACAAACCGGGGGCGCCATTTTGGTGCAGAAAGGAGGCAACTTGCTCCGCCATTTTGTGCAAAGTGGACCGGGTGATCATCTGCCTAATATGGATATATTAAAGGTAAGTTTATTAGACGTGTACAGCTGGTGTAATGAAATTGAAATGGCCGTTAAATTTTCACTAGATTAGTGGGTTAATTTGACAGGTGATAAGCTACTTTTTATCCCGGAAAAATGCACTGTTCCTGTGGGAACGCGGGTAAAACCCGCGGGTAGAAGCTAGTATTATAAATGTGAAAGTGGGTTTGTTGGTTTGTCCTTTTTTAACGCAGTAACGGAGCAACGGATCGCCGTAATTTTTGGCATAGATATATTTTATGAGCCGGAGAGTAACATAAGCTGCTTTTTATCCTGGAAATGCACGGGAACGCGGGTGTAAACCGCGGGCAGAAGCTAGTTACTTATAAAGATATAGATACTCACTCCCTTTTACTACTGCTCTCAGACAAGGCTAAGACTGGGGCTTGAAAGCAGGTAGTCAGCTCATCAAGACCGTCCAACGCGGGCACGAACTTCAGAAATGAGGAAAATGATAAAGAAGAAAAAGATGTACTTATATCTAACATGGCTTGTTGTATTTCCAGCACTTCGGCCTGGAACAAGAGTACAACCCAGAAACGATGGCCAACAAGAACCGTGAGGACGCCCAGTGCGCTGTACGTAAACTTACATTAATCGTTTTCTCGTTGTACAGTCAACTTGGTTAACTTTAAATACTTTTCACAGATTATTACGGATATCAAAATAAAAATGTATCAGTCTATGCCTTATTGATAAATGAGTGTTCTTTCATAACCAAATTTAGAATAATTTAAAATGTCGAATTTAAAAATAAAGTTTGAAAAAATTATGTTTAATGGGCCGTTCTAAGGTACCATCACTATTTGGTATCTTTGAACATCGATATTTAGGACAGCGAAAACACTTTTTATCGGCAATTTAACTGACTGGGGTAGATTGAACTCATATTTTGAATGAAAAAACATAGATCTGTCAAATTAAATCAACTTCTCAACATTTGACAACTGTCAATTTTATGTCACATTTAAAACTTAGAATATTTGGTCTTTCCGTTTCACGCAATTATCAATGTTGTTGATGAAAAGTATTTTGAGAAAAAAAAATTAATTTTCAAACCCGTTTTATTCCAAGTTACAAGGAAATTCAAAGATACCCAACATGACTGTAATGATTCTTTCAAAGGGGTTTTTTTACTCGATAGGTGAACGTTCGCAAAGTAGTTCAGGCTAAAAATTGTACCATCCCATCTCCTCCCATGGGTGCCGTAAGAAGCGGCTAGGAGAATAACCAGGGAATAGGGGCAGCATTCCCCGGTCAACGTCATAATCTAATGTGATCACCGCGACGCCTGCCAAGCTTGGTGTATTATGGCAAAATCCTCCTTCATGGGGGAAGTTCAGCAGTGGACGTTTAAGGCTGCTGATGATGAGGTTAGCGTCTGACCAGTATTTCACCAGTGTGACAGATTTTCACTTGTAGCTACCACCAGGAAGCTATCCAGCCGAGCACTAGAAGGTCCCTACCACCATGATGTGATTGGATTTTGTACTGTACTTAGAGACAAAGAAACAGACTGCGTAAAATAGTGATTGAGTTATATTATGATAATTATTTTTCGCGACACTCGTAGGATTAAGACCAATCGATTTACGTAAGAGTTATCAAAATCAGCCTACGCGTTTGGTCTCTAGAGAGCTCAAAGAAATAAACGTAAATACACAGGCTGATAGACACATTGCATTAAAAAGAAAGATATTTTTTAACAGTAGCTAGAACCTAATCAACTATCTAATCTCCATCATTTCCCCCTTTTCAGCCAGAGTCCAAGCCTTAAGTGGAAGGAGGTCGTCAAACAAGAAGCGATGGCGCCCATACACGCTATATGGATGGATAGACGATGTAAGCGCACTTGGGTGTAGGATTAGTACTCAATTCATTGATATATATAAAGTCCATTTATTAATGTGCCTAATTATATAAACAATACGGAGGATCGCCCACCAATGGCATATGTGGATGCCCATCCCGATTTATGTCATTGGTTTGCGATGCGATCACTTCGTATGTATTTGGCCAATCACTATATGTATGTCATTGATTGGCGATCCGACCACTTTGTATATCTTTGGTTAGCGATTTGATCACTTTGTATGTCAATGGTTGGCGATCCGATTACTATGTACGTCATTGGTCGGCGACCCGATCACTTGGTATGTCATTGGTTGACGATCCAATCACTATGTATGTCACTGGTTGACGATCCGATAACTTTGCATTGGTTGACGAACCGCCATATTTGTTTATATAATTAGAATTTTTTAAAATAATTCACGTTAGATAGGTAAATAAAGATACAGAATTTTATTCACCAAAAATAAGATACATGATAGAGCATCACCTGAGAACGGCTCGACTGATTCGGCTGTTTTTTTTATCGCGATCGTAATTGTCAGGACAAGGTTTGTATGAAAGATTTTTTTAGGAAAACTACGTGGACAAGTTGAAAAAAAAATTGGAAACGAGAAAAACAAAACTAAATTTCATTGATGGGGCATTTCTGCAGTCAAACAAAAACCAGTAAAAAATGGCTGTCAATGAGTTGAGTACTACGTACTACACTTTTTATATAATTAATTGCACGATTTAATATTAATAAGTGAATATGTTCTAAATACTTTATTGTACTAACATAAGACTGGAAACGACTAAAGAGTAAATAACAACATTGTTGCAGTTCTAAGAATAGGATATAATTAATAAATTTTAGAAACTAAAGATTGCTAACATATTGGTATTGTATAAAAAAAACAACATGATAAAAACCTTTGGTTATTCACGAATTCTTATAATATATGTCTTATAATATGTAATATATGGGTGTCTGTAAGACATTAAACAATTGAGGCTACCATAGTAACTTGTAAAGTGCAAATTTAATTTTTATATAACCATTGTTTCAAGAGGCTACAATGCCAAATTATTAACATTAAACACCAAATATTGTAATAATTATGTTGAATACGCTTTTTATATTGAATTTGATGATGAGGTTTTTATATATTGTTTATATTTAATGGACTTTTATAGAAAAATGCAATTATTCTGACATTCCCAACGACAAAGACTTAATAAAAAAAAAAACTTGACTGTTTTGTATAAATTAACGTTGTCTGAGATGTACTTGACATTTTTTGACTAATATTTAAGACTTTTGGTGGTTGTTATTGTTTATTGGTTATATTTTGTTATAACAGCATAAAATCAAATTAATTAAGTAATTAGTTTATAGTGAACAGACTTATAACTTATTCACTTTTGTTGTTAATTAAATTGTGACCAAATAAGAATAGTATGTATATGAATAACGAAATTTTGATTTTGAATAATTATGTTTATACCTACTTATACTTGAATATACTTTAACTTGAATAAATAAGTTTATATATTATTTATTCAAATTCAAAATTCTTTACTCACATGGATGCTCATGAAAGTTAAATGACTCTAGTTAGATGGCCCTTTCCAACAAGTATATTATGTACTTACGTAAACGTTATAAAATTACATAATTATGTATGTAAAGTTAAATAAATGCTGTTACTAAAGTGACCATTGTATTGAATTTTATCTATGCGTGTTCATAATGTTATGTCATCTTAAAAATATGTAATGTATAAAATGGGCTACATTATAATGTCGTTTGTTACAAAAGTCACTTACGTATAAAAAGTGGTTGTATTTTATGTCGTTTGTTACGAAAATGAATAAGTAAAATATGTAAATTGGAAACTACCTAGTTATTTGTTTGTTGTAAATAATGTGTGTGTTTTCCGAATGTTAGGGATGACGTTATGTACAATATTTTTTTTTGTTTATTGCACACTGCAGTTTTATTTAAGTATATTTTTCATTAAAAAGTTTCTATATTCTAAATATTGTTTTAATTTTCCTTTGGCGAACATCGTTATATAGGATGAGTTTGAATTGGTATGTAATCCATGGTTGACAACAAGTTGTGAGAACCTCCTTGGAAATAAGTCATTCCAAATTTCCATACAAAAAAATTTACTCAATTACAAACGTGAAGTGTGAATTTATTAAATCTGTTCTAATTAACATCATCATCTAACAAAGTTGAACATAGTTCACGTGAATCAACTGATCTTAGGGTTGCCCGTGTAGTTCTGTAGTAGAATATCGACGTAAATTTGAAATGTACCTACTTCAATGAAAAATCGCGAATTTAAAAAACTCGAAGAAATGTTGTTGTCCTGCTTTCGGGATAACACCGATTTAAACTCAGGCTGTATAACAAAAACAGGAAGAGGTTCTTAGGAGAATTGGCTTAACTTTCATAGATTTTTTTTGCTGCATCCACATATATGGAAAAAATGTACACCAAGAAAATTTGACCATTTTATTTTTGATGCATATCGATCCTGCAGAGCAAGTACGGATCTTTTACATCGATAAAATTGACAGTTCAAATCGATAAAGTAGGTTTTATCGATTTTTTATATAATTTATCGAGCCTCGATACAATCGACAAAAGTTATCGAATAGCTAGGTCGAGAATATGGACCTATATTTTATCGATTCGACAAATTTATCGAACTGACTTCCGTACTTGCGCCGGTACTATAGGGTTAAGACTGGGTGTGTTAACTTTTAACCTTATACCCACTTGGCCAGGTATCTATTTGTGTATCAAAAGATTATTAACATGGATAAGTAATTAGTTTCAAACCACCATCGCTATACACCGCTGACTTTGTTCCAACTTCCGAAATGACGCAAATAAAGCAATAAGCAAATATTCCGAAACAAACATGGATGTTAAATAAATAAATTAAACAATAACGTTGAGCACTGCGAGTAAAAATCGATAAATTCAACATTATGTACCTATAATCGATTGTCATAATATTTATTTATTTATGAATTGATTTGTAGCATCTACACTACAAGGTGTGACGTTAAAGGTTAATAACCGTTTACCAGCTTGTAGGGGACATCATGACTGTGTGTTTGTTAATTTGTCGTTAATTCATACAGCAACAGAGCAACGGATCGACATGTTTTTTGCATAGATATAGTTAGTGGGCCGAAACATAGACTAGTTTTATTTCCGAGAAATGCACGCTTCCTATGGAATATCAATGCAGCGGGTGAAACCGCGGGCAACAGCTATTTATTATCTAATATCTCAGGGTAACGACCGAAATGCAGTGCCGCGCAGGCCTTTTGTTTCAAAATTCTGAGTGGCACTGCAATAGGCAAAAGACCAGCTCGTCTCGTTATCCAATAAAAAAGTTTTATAGGTAGGTAAATAAAACGATAGAGCTAGTACATTATTGCTATCGAATTGAATTACGAATATAAACAACGTACCTCCCTAAGTAAATTAGTAAATATTTGTGGATTGTTGCAGCTTTTCCGACAATTAGACAATTTTTTAATTAAAAAAAAAACAGTGTTATTCATGTTTTATTTATTACTTTGGATATGTAATAATTATATATTATATTATTTATTAATTTGGATGGGCTGAGTGACGTAAGGACTACGCGAAGAAAGGCACAATAATCGATTTTCCGTTTTGTTAAGCAATTCGATTGTAATTTGTAATCGAATAAACAGTATTTACATTCCCTTTTGCACATCACCATCATCTCATTAACCTTTGCCATGGCACCACAGGCTATCGATTTATCTAGTTACTTATTATAATAAACAGACGGTTGAATAGTTATACTATTTTTTGTTTCTTTCAATTCAGTTTAAAACTGTCTAAGAACAACAAAGATAAAACAGTTTATACAACCGTTCACTGTTTATTAAGAGCCTAAGCAGTTTCTGATTGTACGCTTGTGAGAAGACATGGTTAATTTTGCAAAAGAAAATAAAATACTCTAGATATTTCGATTTGCGGTTAGTCACTAACAAGTTCCGATTAAAAAATAATTTGAAGAAAAAGGTTTCACAACAGCAGCTCGTAAGTAATCTTGGTTTTGTTTTCATTTTAGTTAAATAATAATTAAATACATACCTAGGTTATACCTACCTACCAATTTAGATAACACTTAGGTACCTACCAATCTATACCTATATGTGAAATCATGGACCTCGGCTCTCGTAGTTCCTTATTAAAAATGTTCCATCCGTACCATAATACCTTAATTCCACAATAAATGCGAAAGTGTGTAGGTTTATTGGTTTGTCCTTCTTTCACGCATCAACGGCCGGCGCAACGAATCGATGGGATTTTTTGCATAGCGGAAAAATGCACTGTTCCTGTGGGAAACTACCGCGGGCAACAGCTATGAGCTAATGTTATTATAAATTGAGGATGGAACAACATCATAGGGATGGAAATACTTTTGTAAAAAGTTTTATCAATTTTATTCGTTTATCTTGCAGAATGGCAACGCAACATTTTATACTACTGACTGCTATTTTGGGTTTTGTATCATCTTCGAACGATTGTCATGCGTGTCTCGAAGGCTTCTGTTACTCAAAAACCCCTATCTTGGATGGATATCGCTTCTCCGGCCAACTAGCTGTTGATAGAACTGAAAACATCGTCTACTTTCACTATGAAGACGAACAATCTATAGATTACACGGCAGCATTCGATTTGGACGACATCCGATTTAAAATTATACCAAATATTGATTTCTCGTTCGCCAGAGCTGTCGACCAAACGAGTCGAGATGTCTTCTTCGGAGGAGCCCGGGGAATCTATAAATACAACCCAAATTCAAACAATACGATTGAGTACGGCCTCTTTGATAGTACAATCTGGCATATGCAGTATAAAAACAAAATCTACTACACCATTTTACAAACAAAAGGACTATTCACATTCCAAAATAAACAATCAAGAAATATTCCTTCATTATCGAATTTCACAATCGATGATTTCATAATCGACAATCGAGAAGATATCTACTTTTTGAGTCAATCGAAAGTGTATCGATTAAAAAATGGCGCGAAACAAGTGACTGTCATAGCGGATGACATTTACTCACTATCCATAGACAAATTCGAAAGTGCTCATTTCGTTCACAGCGGCAAAAGAGGTTTGTACAAGTTGGATTCGAAAACTGGCGAATTAATAGAAGTGGGCGTTTTCGGCAGTGGTCTGCCTTTAAAATCAGTGTTCGATAATAATAATAATATTGTGTACCACGAAAATAATAGCAGGAAATTGTATTATTTAATGCCTAATTATGGCCGGTGTATGGTTTCGAGGCGGACCCATGGGAGATCTAAACCCCAGAAGAAATTAATGGGAAGCGATGAAAGTGAAATTGAATCAGAATTATTTATTCTTCGTATCAAAAGTTAATTAATTATATTAAAAGATTTTATTTAAATTGTGACTTATTTTGTAAAATAGATAAAACTGATTATAAAATATAGTAACAAACTAATGTACCTATATAATAACAGACAGATTATTTTGAACGCAGCAGAAAATGCAAGGACCTTGACGACATATTTAGAGGGGCCAACCCTAAACAAAATGCACTAGACAATATTTTACAACCATGTTTTACTTCACTGAAAGCTCAACACAGAGTACTTTTATATATAAGCTCAAGCCCAATGTAGGATTTGAGCCCTTTACTTAACAACCGGTAGCCGATTCCACCATGTCACCATCGGTTTCAATGATATTCTAGATTGAGTATAAATATTTGGCGGGGTGGCTTGTAGAAACGACGAGTGACTGAATGCTGGCTTTTATCTCGCTCAAAGGATCAGCCTTGCCATCCAGCGGGGCAAGGCGGCTAGCATTTTAGGAACTCTGCCTTGATATTAACGATATCAGACAACAAAATGGTCTAGAGATGTTCAAACGATTTTTAATTATTTTCTTAGTTTTTATTGATATACAGTAAAAGCTCCTTATTCGCGCTTCCTTCATTCGCGTTTTCACTATTCGCAGATTAAAAAATTGCAACCCAATTCCTATATTCGCGACTAAAAATTTGTTTATTCGCGGATCTAATAAGTAAATACATAATAATAAAAGGATTCCAATAGGTATCCAACCCAATATCCTTTGTAAATGCCATCAATAGGACTAATAAAAAAAGCAAAATAAATCTTATTACAAGTTTGCCTAAAGTATGTTGTTAAATGATATCGCCGAGGACTTTGTCATAAGCCGCCTTCGCCGCGATCGGTGTTTTTGAGAATGAAAACAAACAGAATGAAAACAACCTTTATTACTCAATGAATAAAGTATATTTTTAAATGTTGCTGTTCCATTCTATGGTAAAAGCTAAAAGCCACTTTGCGTGTTTTATTGTTTTGTCTTTCACATTCGTTACAAAATTGTGATCGAGTAACACGTCTCTACCGCTCTTTTTCTAATTTATAATTGTTAACTAAAAAAATGAGAAACGAGTTTCGACACGAAAAAAACTGCCAAGCAAGAGAAAATTACAAAATTCTTCAAACCATTGCCTAAGTCTTACGATAATTAATCAAAATATTCAAAAACTTCAATTAAATTAATTTTTTTATATATTTGTTATTTTTATTTTTTTTATTTTGTCACCTAGGAACGTATCCCCTATAATCCCATATAAATTACCATTCCGTATTCACGGTTTCTCTATTCGCGGCATATTTATGGAACGTATACCCCGCGAATAAAGAACTTTTACTGTACCTATAGAAGTTATAGTTCTGTCTTAGTATTTTTTTAAATTATATTATTAGACAAGTCGTATAAAAACACGGACCATAAGTGTCACGCTCATAAGTAGTGTCATAGATAGGTATATCGAATTATCGATATATACGGTCTACCTATTTGATAGCGTCTGATGAGGATTCTTTCTACGAGTACCTACGTAATCTGGCACCACACACCAGTCTGGCATACAACATCAAAGAGAATATAACTCTAAACAACACACTATAATCTATAATAGGGACTTATGGCTTCACTAACAGGTATACCCATTTATCGTTCATCTATAGTTCTTCCTATTTACCTTTCCTTTCCGTGTTCGCCTGGGTTGTACCACCGCTATGCTTGTGAAGTCTGCCACCAAGCAGTAATGTGCAAGTATTACCGGTTTGATGAGCAAAGTAGTCAGTGAAATTTTACCTAATTGTCTCGAGGTAATGAGCGCACTGCAGTACCGCGCAGGCCTTTGTTTCAAAGTTTCGAGTGATGGGCCGGTGTTATGCTTACCATCATCCATCAGGCATATTAAAACAAATAGTATATTTTTTTAGCACCAAATTTATTTTACAGCCTCGTATTCCTTCGTAACTAAAAAATAACAGTATTCTTAACATACCAAACACGACGCGTTCTTGACCGCGGGTTCTCGCGAGAATTACAAATGAAGCGCGTATGACCCCGTATAGTGACCTCGGTGAGGACCTATAAATTAAGAAGCTAGGTCTTCGTACCTAGTTTTAGTTGTAGTTCGTACCTAGATTTGGCTCGAAGCCCTGAATGTTTTGTAATGATTCATCTAAACAATGACTGTGTTACCACAAAAAAACATTTTTAGACGTCATAGGTATTTAGATCAGTGTCTAAAGATAAACGTCTAAAATGTCAAAACAGAATAGAGTTAGACTACGGTTAAACATTACTTAAATCAAGATTTGTGGTTGCTCATGTATAAACACACAGCTAAGGCATGTTTAGCAGTTAAATGCTGTGTAATACAGGTTAACGTGTGTTTAATTTTTTTGTGGTAATTTTTTCTAATGGTCTAACAGCCTTTATTAACTAGCTAATATATAAATAAACACTACATCTAACCTAGCTACAAAAACAGTTGGGTAATCTACAAGCCAATGTAGGCCTATAGATAATCGAAATGTTGGAACCAGTTGGAAGCGTACCAAGCATGCTGGCGGCATTGCCTCGTTTCTACAATATCACTCTACAGCGTTCGTGAATGGTGAACTTTACATGCAAGTGGTTTAATTTGACATTTGACAGGTCTAAAATATATTCCACCCCTTTCCTCTCTCTTTACAACTAAGAACTTACTCTTTACTCTCTCTTTCCAAATAAGAACATTTGGAAAGAGAGAGTAAAAACAAAATTAGTTTTAGGTTTTTGACGCCAGAATAAATACGTCCAAAAGAATAGATTCTTACCCGACTAATTTACGCTAACGGGTTTATTCAAATTAAATAAGATGATAGATCAATTTGCAAGGCTTACAAAGCAAGATTAACCAATTTAGCCAACACCTACTCGCAGGACTTTTATACCTTTTAACCCTTTTAGCGGCCCAACCCCTGTATTCAGTCGAGTTGTTTACGCTAAAAGGCGGAAAGAATTCCTTTATTCTCAACCCTGGATCCATTTACATGCAAAGCTGGCGTCTTTAATCTACGCAGGAATTCATGACACCTTGCTTTTGTGCTGCGTTTTGGTAGTCGCTTTTACACTAGGTTTTTTTTTTTTAAGTTCGCGTTGGAGTACTGCTATAGCGAGTGTGGTCGAGCGGGAACTTATGCGACTTTCAATCCGACGCACGATGGTAATATTGGAAGACGTATTTCGAAGAGAGATTCTCACAACTTGTGACAACCATAGTTCTAACACCCCCTTCCAGGATAACGTACTTCAAACTCACTTGGTAGTAAAATCAAGCAGATGCGTGTTTTACATTAGGTACCTACTTATTCATGAGTTAGTCATCGAACATAACCCATCTATACTCTATACAAATAAATGAAGTGTCTGTTTGTAATATCAAAATAACAGCTTTATAATAAATGCATATGAAAGTATATACGGTAGGTACCTATAACAAAAACATAATTTTTATGATTTTTGTCTGTCTGTTTGTTCCGGGTAGGTAATCTCCGAAACAGCTGGACCGATTTTGACGGGACATTCACTGGCAGATAGCTGATGTTACAAGGAGTAACTCAGGCTGCTTTAATTTTAGAAAAAGAATTGGAGTTCCGCGCAAAAAAATAAAACCTATTAAATCTAATATCTCCACGCGGGTGAAACCGTGGGCAGCAGCTAATCGACAATAAAATATGAAGAGCATGCATCAGAAATCAATCTCAGTAAGAATTCCATATCTTTATGCCACACCAAGCGATTTGTGCTGAAAGTGTTGTCGATGCCAAGTTTCGTTGCAAACGGCTCACTCCGCAGCGAGATACTGGCACGGGATTCTAATCTGTTCATCAAGTGTAATGGAGACGAGCGACTACATGCTTAGATAAGTCGTGAGATATCGTTTCAGCTGCTGAAAACATCACTTTGTTTTATGTACGGCGTCGAACCGTTAGCCGGTGTGTTTTGATTCCGTTTTTCACAAGTAGTAGAAGGAATGGTCGGTTCATTTTCATATACACCACAAAACAGAGAGTAGAGCCCTCGCCACGAATGAAGTCCCGTAGACGGGGTGCTGTAGTAGCTCAGAAATATGAGGCCAACGATATTTCCTTCCACGTATTTACATATTTAAAAACAGAAAGTTTTTGTATATTTGGCTAGTATCAAGTGTTAAAGAAGTAATCACAAGATATATGAATAAACGCGAAAAGGGCGATTGTTCCTCTTTATTCCGCGGGAGTTCACTCGTGGCGCGGACTCTAACACACGTTCAAAGACAAAATAAATTTTAGAACGAAAAGTTGTAGAAAAAAAAACAAGAGCGTTGGGCGTTATCTACGGTTATGTAACCGTATAACGTATAATATATTATATTATTATAGTCTTGCCAAATAAAACCTACCTTTAATTACATTGTACGTAAATTTGCACTAAAATAGGCAGAATAAACTTTTTTATTAGTAGCATTTACGGTATTTACGAGACTTGGCTGCCTTCCGAGTTTTGCCCAAAAGATATCTTGTTATTTGCGACTGAAAATGTGTCAGTAATTTGTCTTGTGAAATGATATAGATTTGATATAGACTGACACCATAGTAAAAGGACACTAAAAACCTCACAGTGAAATTACTGGGGTTACCTACCTAATGTCTCAGGGCAATGGGCGCACCGCAGTGCCGCGCTAGCTTCTGTGTTTCAAAGTTCTGAGTGGCACTATAATTACCATCAGGCTAACGATGAGCTCGTCTCGTTATCAAATAGCACCTATAAAAATTTTGATGGTTGAGGTTGGATGCATCGAGCGTAATCCGCGTTTGTTGCAAAAAATGGTTATAATGACCGCAAAACGCATACTTGCATAAGCGTCTAAGTACGTTCGGCATATGGCTAATGTAACTAATTTTAGCAGTAAATGTATACGAACTAGTACATCAACAGGTGCTTCATGTGTGAAGCTGCAGTGCAAATGGACCTGCAGGGCTAACATGCGCGCCACGACAAAGTTTTGTCTACTGTTTTGTTTCGCTCTTTCTCTCGCGAACATGAGACAAATGCACGACATAAGCATCGACAAAATTTTGTCACGGTGCGCATATTAGCCCTACAGGACGCAACGAAGCGCCGCCGTCCCGTCTCAATAAAATACCTAGTGTTCTATTTCTTAAAATATTTCTTCCTTTCGTTGCGGTTAATAAATATTAGTACGTACTACTAAATAGTAGTACCTACTAATATTAGTACCTACTAATAAATATTAGTACCTACTACTAAATAGCAACTAGTACTACTAAATAGTAGTACTTAGGTACCGTCTGAAAAGAAAACATGGGATGCTCCTTGACTTAGAGAGAGTATGGGCTATAATCCATTAGAGGCTCAGTGCGGGGTGGTGGATGTCACATGTCTGCTTTTGTGGTTCTTGAACATGCGTTTCCTCACAATGTTTCTCTTCACTGTTTTAGAGCAAGAGTAAGATTGACAAGAAATACGAGCTGGTAGCTTCTATGCAAAATACTAGAATTAATTCAGTTTGTGTTAGTGGGAGGACTAACTCTTCTGCGAGTATCCATCTGGGTTGTTACCACCGCTTTGCTCGTGAAGTCTGCCGCCAAGCAGTAGTGGGCAAGCATTACTGTGTTCCGGTTTGATGAGCAGAGTATCCAGTGAAATTACTGGGCTTATGAGACTTAATACCTAATGTCTCAGGGTAACGAGCGCACTGCAGTGCCGCGCAGGCCTTTGTGTTTCAAAGTTCTGGGTGGCACTGCAATTGTTATGGGCCGGCGTTATGCTTACCATCAGGCAAACGACCAGCTCGTCTCGTTACCAAATAACATAAAAAAAAAAGTTTGGGATAAAAATTTGCAGCGTAAAAATGTCGTTTCTCTGTGTTAGTATAGGTACTTATTATTAATAATTATTTAGTTATTTCATTAAAAGTATCTGGAACTTTGAAAAAACGCTGTCTGGCTCGTGAGTGAGTTCAAAACAGCTACTAGGACACTGTATTACAAAAGATATATAAATGATAAAACAATCTAAGTGCAGTGTCTTCTCTATGGAGCAACCGCATTTTATGATGCAGGACGGGCGCCAAACACAACAATGGGTGACTTGGATCCCAGCCATTGCATATTTGTATGATTGCTGTTGAGAACTTTGACGAAACTGCATTGAAATTGGAAGAAGTTGAAACTAGACTGTCAGATTTGTTTGCGATAGATACCTACTCCTGGGCGACTACATTTGTTCTAAGTATCCGAAATTACGGCACTGAACCTAGATCAGACTAAACATAGCTTCAGAGCCTATTGGTGGCTCGTGCACCTAATGCATGACTTATGGATAAGCATCAATCACGGACCACGCGAAAACCATGGAAAAACCACGATCGCTTGACGTATATCGTACCGTCTACCGACTTGGTAGAAATCCTATTCGAGCGCTAACCTTACCGCGGTTAGAGGTAGTGAAAGAGAGATACCGCAGCCGCTATCTTTACTCAAAACAAAAAAATAGTTTCACAACCACTGCGTGTTCACTGTTTAGTGCAGAAGCCGCGATAAAAACGCGGTGGTGCGCAAGTGATGTATGTAGTAGCGTAACACGGAGTAGTTGTCACTTTGAGCCCAGGCAGGGAGTGAAAGTGTCTGGCTGTGTTGCTTGACAAACCTAACATAGGTTTTAAGACAATAAGAACCAAATTTGTATATTTCTTTGTATTAATAATAAATAAATTAAAAAAAAAAAAAAAAAATGTTCTGGTCTGTTTCGTGGGTTTTTGATTTGATTTTGCAGCGTGTATTACCTCATAATCCGGGCTTGTTATGGTTGTTAGCTCGTCTCGCTATCAAATAGTATAAAATGAATAAAAATCATCCATAAATTGTCGATATTGTTCCATCCATTCGTACGAAATGATACTGCAATGCAAAGGCTCAAAATGAATGAGGGCCGTGGAACACGTGCCCTGGTACTTCTAAACTTTATTGTCGATTCTCCACTAAACTTACCCACAGCGCCGTAACTTACGATATTATCTACCAGGAAGCGCTCAGTTTTTCCGGGATAAAATATAGCAGGTTATCCCGAAAACCTTTATCTTCCCGCATCCTAAACACACCGATATCTAAACACATTAGATAAATAGATATTACGTGGTTTTTTTTAGCTCCACGCGATTAGCCAGTGCGCTATAGTGTCAAGTTTGTAACAAACTTATAGCTCCTGTCCGCGGCTTCATCCGGGTAGACATTTGCACAAATCCTACAAGAACCAAGCATTTTTCTGGAATAAAAAATAGCCTATGTTGCTCTCCTGTCGTTAAACTACCTATATCAATGCAAAAAATCACATCGATCCGTTGCTCCGTCGCTGTGTGAAAGAAAGACAAACCTACAAATGAACACACCAACAAACACACTTTGCCATTTATTTAATAATACGATGATATTACGTATTTCTATTAATGTATAACGTAAAAAGCTAAGATATTATTTATCAATTGTCATCAATAATTTATAATCATCCATCAATTTATCACGTAACCTCTCACACAAGCTGATTATTAGTAGGTATGACACACGCTGTAATTGCTTTTATCATTTATTTATGTGGCTTTTGTCTAGACGCCTTGTAGACCCACTGTATAATTAGAGTCACATCAGAATCCGTTACTAAAATAATCCAGGAAACTATGAACTATACAGCAATTTGCTCACAATTTGACATTTTCCAAAAGGTCCTTTCCCACACAAATTCAAGATATTAGCCCAGTTGCCATTGGGATGCCAAAATGGCGGACTAGGCGACAAAATGGCAGACTATGACGGGAGAATGGTAGACTATGGCGGAGATACGCTGGAATGGCGCTAAATTGGCACAATCGGTGTTTTCAAACGCTGCGGAGATTTCAAATGTCGAGCGAGAGTGGAGATAGTACTAATTTTATCAAAATTGAATCTCACCGAACTGTCTCGGGAAGTGTTGGGGTAAATGTCATGGAAATTTGTCGATGTTTTTACGAAATTACATTACATTTAGTTTATCATTTTTAAATACGTATATTTAATATTGCCTAAATTTAATTCATCATTCATTAATACTTCTATGGTTTATGAAGGGTTTTTCTGATAACCAGCATATTATTTAATTATGAAGGGGGCGTAGGTCCAGGAATCGTTTTAAAGACAAGGACGCATGTAACACTAGTTTATACTTAACAAGAAATTCTATGTAGTGACAAACGGTCGTCATTTTTGATGTTTTTTTATATTGAGTTTGATTTCATTTAAGTAGATTGCGACTTGCAATTAATTGTAATTAGAATTTAAATCGGTTTATAAAATACATTATAGCAATACAATTATCACTCACTCACTATTTAATATATCGATGGATAAAGTTCCATCACTAGTCTCGCTAAACTTTGGTTCCAAGTCGCGTCGGTTTCGACATGTTTTCGGTGCGAGATATATGTCTGATAATATGTGGAACTGTCTCCGAGATGAGACGACGGAAGACTAATGTCGTAGAAAATGTTAGGAAATGCACATAAATAAAATCAGCAACCCACTTTTAACTATCTACTATTTGCAATTAATTTTGCATACCGCCTTAATAGAATATCGGGTTGCTTAATTATTACATATATTCTACTAATCGCTCGCTCAATAGGCCGACCATACACGCTTATGTACCTAGTTTGCGTTTTGCTGTCAAAATAACCATGATTTTGCAATAAGCGCGAATTACGAGATAATACACGTGCAAGCGCGGCTTGATGTGTAAGACCATCAAAAATCTACGAAATAGACAAGAACAGCAATTCAGCCAGATAGTGCTGTCTCGTTCACTCCTTGCATGGGCTCAAAGTGACGACGGCTCCGCTTTATGCTACTTGGCGTTATGCATGGGACATATTCGTGATGATTACCTATGATAATGATGATGTTGTCTGATGATGAAGTCCGTATTTAATTCTTGAAAAAGTAACTACGAAACAAAAAAAAATTAGAGCCTCTTTCTTAACAATCAAACACTCCTTCCTACCCAAAAATCAATCCGTTTGAGGTAAATAACACATTATTTGACCGTGTCAAGTGATGTATCGAATCACGTCACCGCAAAACCTTACTCCGAAAATTTGTCCCTAAGTATCGACAAAAATACATTTACAAATCTACAAACAACGATAAACTCTATCTCAAAAGCATAAGGTTCCATTTAAAACGATGCTTGTTAATGTAACTGCAGAAAGATTTAATAGGGTTGTCCCATTTTTGACACTTCATTACACTTCTTTTAGATTTGATATTATATGGGATATTAGTTATCAGTCGAACACACTCGGTCCGTTTTCGTAAGGACGTCGTTATTGGTCCATACAAAGCTTATTTATTTTCTGAAATACATAGCAGGTGGTCTTATTTTTACAAGCTTTGATTTAACTTGGAATATAATATGGTTGATTGGTAAGGTTAAATCCTGCAAGCTCAAGTAGTCTGGACTGATGATAAAGCCGGAAGGCAGCCACATGTGCTCTGTAACGAAACGTAGTATAACCTCATCGAGTTTGGCCTCGTTTGATTTGTCTTTATAACTAGTCGATAAGTAGGTGTACCTATCGGCGGCGCGAGTACGGAAGTCGGTTCGATAAATTTGTCGAACAGAAAAACTCGACAAATTTATCGAATGTGGCGAGTACCGAAGTCTGATCGTAAAGTATTGTAGTAGCTCTATATTCTCTTTGGTTTCGACCTAGCTTTTCGATAACTTTTGTCGATTGTTTCGAGGCTCGATAAATCCCACTTTATCGATTTGAACTGTCATTTTTATCGAATTTTGTCGAATATTATCGACCCGAATAGATCCGTACTTGCGCCGCTGATCCTAGATGATGTCCAGATAAGGAAGTATTTTTCACAATATTTTAAATGCATTTTAAAAAAAAGAAAAAAGTTCTGAAATGTTTGTTTCTGAAAAGTTTAATCATCGTGTAAAAACCTTTTTTTTTTTAAAGAATGCCGAAGAGTATCTTGCCCTTCTTGATCGGTCTATAGGTACTCTTCTACGTAGTATTATTTCCTCTGTGGGTACTCTATAACAAATAATTATGAGCACTTGGTACAGTTTTGAAAAATTAAAGTGTCTGTTTGTAATATCAAAATAACAGATTTTCACTAAATGCACATGAAAGTAGGTATATACGGTACCTATAACAAAAACACAATATATATAATATGTTTGTCTGGTATTTAATAGGTTCGGCTGGACCGATTTTGACGGAACTTTCACTGGCAGATAGCTGATGTTATAAGGAGTCACTTAGGCTCAACTTAGGCTACTTTTATTTTAGAAAAATAATCAGGGTCCCGCGCAAAAAAATAAAACCCATGAAATCCAATATGTCCGCGCGGGTAAAACCGCGGCAGCAGCTATCAAGCATATATTTAGTATATCATACCGTCAGTAATTTCACTGACTACTTTGCTCATGAAACCAGAACACACTGATGCTTCGTGGCAGACTACACGAGCAAAATGATACCTAACTGAAACAGACACTCGTCGAAGAGTTAGTTCTACCACTAAATGCTGCTTGGTGGTAGACTGCTTGGCATTTTCTAGAGCTTGTCTGGTTTGCTGCCACCATTATGTTGAAAAACTGTCAAGCAAGTGATGCAGCAGATGCACAATTCACATCCATCTTCGACCACATCGTAGCTTAAGATCAGGGGGCCTACCACCAGCTCTTAGAGTAGTATTACTTTAATCTTACATTGAAAATTGTTTTAGTGATCGAGATTAGTGGTGGATTAATCTACCGAGTATAAAAAATTACTAATCGATAACCCTAATTTAGGGTTATGCCGACGACTGTAATTTATAATGCGATGGGAACAGATAAGCGTTTATTAATTGATGAATACAAAAACTGTACATTGTTCGTCAATCATTCTAATTGGAAAAAAGGTGTTGAACGTAACGTGTGTGTTTTGCCTTTTATGCAAATTCTGAACTGCGTAAAAAACTAAACGAATGTTTAGTATATTTAGCCTTTGTGTTAGCATCAGAAACATTGTAAATACTATTTTTTAATAGAATGCCGTCGAGTTTCTTGCCCTTCTTCTTGATCGGCCTATACCAATTTGGAACGGGCGCTTAGAGTCATTCATTTTAACTTTCATGAGTGCTCCCTTGGTTCCCATGTGAATAAAGACTTTTGAATTTGAATTTTGAATTTAAACTATAAAAAGTTTTCTTTACTCAATGTAAAAACTGTTGTATGTAAAAACAGTTTACTTGTACACAGATTTTATGACAGTAATTCAAAGTGTTCTAATGGGTAATTCGCCTAATTATTTAAACCCCATTCAATATCTAGACTAACGTTGCAGCGAACGCAGTCCTTTATACGCCACCTGTGCGTGCGGAAATTACTATTTTATGTACTTTTACATGTAAAAACAATTTAGTAAACAAATCAGCATTTTCATACAAATGCAAAGATGGACTCTAAAGGGTTGCGTTTAGTACAACCCTAGTCTAGATATTGAATAGGTTTAAATAATTAGGTAAATTAACCATTAGAACACCTTGAATTATTGTCAAAAAATCTGTGTCACAAGGAAAAAAAACCGCTCGATATAATTATTCAGTTAGCGACACCCCTATCGGACCCTAAGGTCGGGTAGGCGCGCGTCTCGCATGATAATGTTCAATCGCTATTGTCTATAAAAGCATTGCTCGCCAGCAACACATAAGCGAAAGTCAACGAAAATGAAGGTGATTACACGTTTTTTATAAACTGTGCTAAAAAAAGTTTAAAAACAACCTGTATATAGGTTTCATCTGTTTTTTAACTGTGATTTTCATAGTGATTTAATTTTTTTATTGTGTTATTTGTGAAGTGTAATTATGTAGTGTTAATTAATTTTATTTATTTATTGATCTACCTAATCGTATACAGTGAAATTACTGGGCATATATTATGTACTAGCTGCTGCCCGCGGTATCACCCGCGCAGATATTGGATTTCATGGTTTTTATTTTTTTGCGCGGAACCCTAGTCCTTTTTCTTAAATAAAAGTAGCCTAATTTACTCTTTATAACATCAGCTATCTGCCAGTGAAAGTCCCGTCACAATCAGTTCAGCTGTTTCGGATATTGCCCGGAACAAACAAACAGACAGACAGACGGACAGACGGACAGACTGACAGACAGACAGACAGACAGACAGACAGATAAACATTTAAAAAATGGTTGTTTTGTTATAGGTACCGTATATATTTTAATATGCATTTAGTAAAAAGCTGTTATTTTGATCTTACAAACAGACACTTCAATTTTATTTATTTGTATAGAATATAATATATGAAATGGGATAGATTGGCATCAAAAAAAGTTTTTGTGTAAATAGCTCGCTTTCTTGCTAAGTGTATCTTTTTTTCAAAATCTGTCATTGCAGATTGAAATGTCTTCAAAAATACGAAGATGGTTTTGTGCGAACATTTTTCTGTGTCTACTATGGTTAAGTTACCTAAACTTACTGCCCACCTAAAAAATTCCACCTGTATAGGTCTCGTTACCGTTAGTAGTATAAAAAAGATTGTTTTTGTAGTATTGGTTAACGAGACAAGCTGGTCGTTCGCCTGATACAATGAACAATGCAAGTTCAATAAAAACTTGCAAAAAAAACGCACTTCATAATTTCAGAATTAATTAACTCCGTTCTTCCATTTCACTTGCAAAGTTGGTACTATCACAGACGGTTTGAGAACTCATTATAATAAGTAGATCCCTACTTTACACGTCTGATCAGTTCTTTTCAAGATCGTGATAATTATGATCCCGATTTTTCTCTCATCGTGAAGTTGAAGTTGAAGTTGGAATTTTAGTTAGGAAAAGTTTTAT
Source organism: Crocallis elinguaria (assembly GCA_907269065.1). Lineage (NCBI taxonomy): Eukaryota > Metazoa > Arthropoda > Insecta > Lepidoptera > Geometridae > Crocallis > Crocallis elinguaria. The sequence continues at coordinate 16,512,628 of OU026073.1, forward strand.
TTTCGTACTATTAGCTATGGATTGTTGAAAATCCTTTAGGCAAATTATTTTTCTTTGTCGTCCGAGTTTTTAGCACACTTCTATTAGCTTCTCTTGTAAACTAACAAACAACGTAAAAAATCTTAGAAGTCAATTTTAACCCGCTTCTAATTGACGTATCGAAATGAAAATATGTATGTAGATATATGTAGTTCAGATGACAAAACTATAATTTGGTATCATGGAGCCGATCTGATGATGGAGTCAGGCGGTAGATAGTGGAACTCTTCAGTAGCTACAAGTAAACCCTTCAGTAGCTACGAGTAAGAGCTCATATATGATTCGTTTTGACGAGTGCAATAGATTGCACTTGGTGTCGAGGTTCTGATGATGGAGCCAGGAGGTGGAAGTGTATTTTTAGTTTCTATAAACTACATAATTATAATAGATACAAAAAATTAAATGTGCCTTAAACGCGCCTTAGTCATGTGTTTAAATATTAACAACCTCAAAACTTGATTTAAGAAGTGTCTAATCTAACGCAATTCTGTTGTGACATATTAATGATTATGTTTCGCGGCACCTATTACATATTATATTTATCTGATTTCCCAGGAGCTGTTAGCTGTTATATCGCTGTTAGTGAGTGGGGCAGTGGCGGAGCCCCCAGCGCCCTATCCGCCTAGTGGGTGGAGGCCTAGTGGACCATCATTCGACCTTCCACGAGAACAGCAGGAGGTATGTTCATAAAGTTATCCCCTTTTTATTCTCGATCAGTTAGTATTTGACCACTATCTACCAGGTGGTAGGACTAACTCTTTTGCGAGTATCCGTCTGGGTTGGTCCATCACTTAGCTCGTGAACCCTGCCGCCAGTAATTTGCAAGCATTACGGTATTCCAGTTTGATGAGCAGAGTTGCCAGTGAAATTACTGGGATTATGAGACTTAATACCTAATGTCTCAGGGTAATGAGTGCTGTACAGGCCTTAGCGTTTCAAAGTTCTGAGATGCAAAACATTTGTTTTGCACCATGACTTTATACTTACCATCAGGCAAACAACCTGCTTGTCTCGTTATCTAGTAGTTAAAAAAAGTTACTGCTAAGTTGGTAAATAAGCAGCTACTTACTGAACCCTAATTTCTAATATGATAGGGCCTATATACACTTATAATATAGGTCTTAGAATTTTCCACTACTATCTGCTTTGTAAATCCTATTACTTTTTCACACAGATACTTATTAATTTTATTTGTCTGCAGTCACCACAAAAACAACAGTATCTACCACCCGTCGACCCTCGTAACCCGCTTCCTCCCGGCACCAACTACGGAACACCAGAAGAAGATGTCTCCGTCCAGGGTCTGCCACCACCACAGGAGCAGCGACCTCTGTTCCAGTCCTCACCGATCAGTGGCCAGCAATATTCTGGACCTGCTTTTAACACGGACTTGAGGAATCTGGATCAGAGATTCCAGCAGGAACAGGTTTGTTGATTATGTTTTTACCTCCTATCTGATGTTAAGTAATCGAAGCCTGTAATATGCTAAACCTATAGGGACTCAAGGGGGTGACATACTTTCTTTACATTCGAAGGTTCTAATCATGTATTTTCGACGATTTCAGTACAAACAACAACAAGATAGGTACCGTGAGTACCAGAGACAAAGGCAACTCGAAGCAGCCCAAAATGCCCCAAACGGCAACCGGCTCCCAATTCCCCAAGACCCACGACAGTTTGCTAGAACAACCACCACCACTACAACCACTGAAGCTCCCACTACTCCGGTTGCTTCCACCACTGAGTTCGACTTAAATCAAGAGGAAATTTTGGAAGACGATAAAGAATCAGCGAAACTTAAAAGTGGAAAAACCTCAGTAGAAGTAACGAAACAGAACGTTCAGGAGTATCCTGGTGAATTGTTCCTTAACTCTCTTGCTCAGATTCAGCTCCAGCCTCAATTTGTGCCTTTGCAGCCTTTATCGGGAGCTTATTCACAGCCACAAGGCTCGTCTCAAAAGCAAGTAGCAGGTTTTGACGCTGCTACACATTTCTCAGCTTTGCCGTCAGTCTTGGCTCAACAGCGAGGACAAATTCTTCAGCCACAATTCCAGAATCCAGCTTTATTGGTCCAGAGTGACCAACAGGCTGTGTTAGTTCAGCAGTCATACCAGCCAAGTTACCAACCTCAAGTACAGACACAGTTGCAACCAGAATCTGTTGTTTTACAAGCGCCTTCCCAATTCCAGCCTAATTTCTATGCGCAGCCTAACCCTGACGCAGTGGCTGTTCAGCAACCAATACCTCAATATCAGCCCGTTAATTCGTACCAGCCTGCGTTGCAACCGAATCCTGATGCAGTGTCGATTCAGCCTCAATACCAGCCTCAGCCACAGGGATTCACACAGTTCCAAGCACAACCAGTCGTCTATCAACCTCAGCTGAACCAGTTCGCTCAACCAGGTCCATATGCTCAACCCGGTCAATATGCTCAACCAGGTCAATATGCTCAACCAGGTCAATATGCTCAACCAGGTCAACTTCCATCTCAGTTTCCATCACCAGGAAAAGAAACAGAGGATATTGACGGTGAAAACCGAGAGCAAGATAGAGAAGAACAAGAAGACCAAAATAACCAGCAGCAAATATACCAGCAGCCTATCGTAGTTCAATCACAAGCTCAATACCAACCTCAGCAATTTCCTGCACAGTTGATACAAAACCAAGACCAAGCTCAATTCTATCAACCTCAAACTCAATATGTGCAACCTCAAACTCAATACCTTCAACCCCAAGGTCAATTCGTTCAGCCTCAGGGTCAATTTGTTCAACAACAAGGTCAGTTCATGCAACCACAGGGTCAGTTCGTTCAAGGCCAATTCGTCCAACCCGAAGCACAGTTCGCGCAACCTCAATCTCAGTACCAGCCACAACCTCAATTTATCCAGGCCCAAACCCAATTCCTCCAACCACAAAACCAATATATACAGCCTCAAGGTCAATTCGCTCCAGAACAATACCCACAAGGGCAATACGCTCAGCAGCAATTCCAAGAACAAAATGCTCTTCAAAGTGGCCTGGATATCAACCAGGAAGGCAATGATATTGACCAGAAGGAAGATAAAGAGTCTGAACCGGAGGGAGCGACTGCAGTAGCCACGGCTTTCGGAACAAGGTCAGTTAAAATACGCTATGAATTTTAATTTAAAAGTTACGAAATAATATTGGTGATTAGAATATTGATCTGAAGTTGCCAGCATTTTCCTTATCACGAGTTGATTTTGGTAATGAGAAAATGACATGATTATCAACTCCTGTTTGTTATGGTATGGGCGAAGCGTGGCTGGAAGGGTTATTGAAAAATGCTAACAACTTCAAGGCCACTTCTGTACATCACAAAACAACTTTTGTTTTTAGTAGTGTCAACTGGGGTATACTGTACAGTGTACACGGACAGATTTATTATTCACTAGCTTCTGCCCGTGGTTTTTACCCACGTTCCCACAGGAACCGTGCATTTTTCCGGGATAAAAAGTAGCGTATGTTACTCTCCGGTCCATAAACAATATCTATGCCAAAAATCACGTCGATCCGTTGCTCCGTTGCTACATGAAAGAAGGATAAACCAACAAATCAACAAACACACTTTCGCATTTATAATATTAGTAGGAAGTAGGATTATTATTCGATTTATTAGTCTTAATTTGTCATCAGGATGATGTGATCAGTCTATACGATATTAATAATACATTAAGACAAATAATGATATACGATTATTATTAAATCTGACTGACTAGCCCTTTTTAGGTTAAGGTCGGCTTCCATAGCACATCAATCATACATGTAGGAAATGTCGTTCGATAGGATGCTACGACTTCAATATAGGAGCCAGCCGTTCCGAGCTTACAACCAATCGAGAAAAAGGGCAAGAAAAGCGTAGGTATATTTTTTTTAAAATGTTTTTATACAATAATTATTATTATGATTAAAATTTAAGTGTTAGACTCCAGTAGCTAAAGTCGTCGTAACGCTCGACATGTTGTTATCGGTGCGAAGCATTACTCACGCCTCGAAGTAGTCATACCTTATTTGCAACGCGGTGCAGTATATGCAAATATCAAACGTAACAAGTACTAACAATGGAAACATTGCCCTGTTTTGGACGTTGAATTTTGATGTGTTATTTTGATGTATTCTGTATGAGTGCTGAGTAGGGTTGTGAAACGAGTGATAGGGCGTGTAAACTTCGAATAATTGAGTGATTTGTAAACCGCTCAAAAATTAGGTCCGTAATTCGACCTCATTTCCTAGTTTTAATTATTTGCAGTAACTTAGATTCGAATTGGCTCTTAAGGCTCTGGACAAAGTTCCAAAAATCCCCTTATCCTATTATTGAAATTATGTTTTTAAAATCTAAAGACGCGGCGAGTTGTGCCGTGCGTCGCGCGTTTTGGAGATTTTGAGAAAAGTCGTCTATGCTTGCCCTTTGCGCGCTAGAAAGTGATAATCGCAGGGGATTTTTAGACTAAGCCTAAGACATGCCCTAAAATATTTCTGGACGCTTTTTATGCTTCTTCCACAGAACCCAGCCTCGCGTCCAACCTCAATACGGAGTACCCTTCCCAGTACCCAGAGTGCAGGCCAGCCCACGATCTACTACCGAATCGGCGGTTGAAGTGAGTCTTGCCTATTTTTTTAACTGACTTCAAAAAAGGTTAATTTCTTAATTCGTCTGTATTTTTATGCACAACAGTACCGAAAAGTACATATAAGAGGACAAACTGGTGTCTGGTAGGGGTTTTAAAAAGTGTATCTTGTAGGAATAAAAGCGTAGTTTTACTAAAAGTGTCTCTACAGGGAAAGTGTATCTCTGGAGAATAAAACATTTTTTTGTGTGTCTATTAAGTACTCGATTTCTCTTTTTATTATCAACCGTTTTTAATGATTCAGTAGGATCACAGACTAGTATAGTACCTATGGTAAGTAGGGTACCATATCTCAAAGGTCCTTTGATAAATTGTATGAAAGAGTAATAGAAAATAGGGGATGAAATTTCATACATCACGATGATTTCGCTGAAGATAGTTCACCTTTTTTATCTTGATAGTTTAACGTCTGACCGCTATCTCACCTGATCTTAACGACGTGGTGGAAGGTGGTTAACACTAGCTGCTGTAAAACATCCCAATAAATGCTTGACCACAGATTATCATTTTCAGCTATCCAGGTGAGCAGTAGAAAATTACTTACCACCACTAATTAGTTTAAGCCTAAAACTACAATAATATAATTAATAAGTATGCAAAAATTTGTTAGTATCACAAAACTTGGTGACTTACTAATGGACTGAATTGATGGACATGGTCTAGTACCATGTCCGTCAATTCAGTCCATCAGTAAGTGGTCTAGTACCATGTCTGTCAATTCAGTACTACTTGATTCAGTAATACTTTTGTACAGAAATATTGTCGAGAACTGACTTCATGGTAGAGGCAGATGGAATTAGTTTTTCCAGTTGTCCTTGCTGGTAGGACCAAGCGGAATAGCTCATTTTTCTATCTTATACCTATTTTTTCAATTTTTGTGGTGAGCTATAAAGTTTAGGTAAAAATCCAGTACTTGTAGGCTTTTAGAACTTTAGGGCTACTAACTTGTTACCTAGTCTACCTTTCCGAACGCTAACAAGATCTAAATGTTCAGAAAACTTTCTAAAGTTTTCGAAAGTCCTACAAGTTCTACGCAGAACTAAAACGGACCAATCAATTCGATATTTTATTCTACAGCGAAACACAAGTTAGACGCCTCACGAGAAACAAACGTATTATTTTCTGGATAGATTGCACACTTAAATTTAAGAAATAATTTAATATTAATTCGAAATACAAATAATTTATTCAGCACACAATGAATATACAAATATACTTAACAGTAATTTATAAATATCATACAAACAAGAAAGTTTAAAAGGTAAAATACAATACTAGGTAATAGGTATCTAATTGCGGCTCAGTTAGTAGGTACGAGTAATTCTATGATTTATGTGATTATTTATTATTGTGATTATATTATTGACTAGCTGCTCCCCCGCGGTTTCACCCGTGCGGAGGTATTCGATTTCATGGAATTCATTTCATTTCATTGCGCGGAACCCTAATTCTTTTTCTAAAATAAAAGTAAAAGTTACTCTAGTAGAGTTCATTTCTAAACTCAGTATTTTTTTAAGGAAGTAACCGAGGATGGCCCTGCCGTAGCGCAAGCAACTGCCGTCGCCAGTGGAGATGGGAGGAAGAGCGCTAGACTGAGGTAAAACATTTTTATATTTTATTAAATGCGTACTCTATTTTGCCTTACGAAAAGCACCATTGTGGTTAAAACTGTTTCAATCGATCTCACCACGCTGTGGCTATCAAATGACAGATATACAGTTTACCTACATGTTTTGCATCGTGGCTGTAACGCGTTGGTATCGATGATATATCGCGTTTGCATTGATGCTGCATCGTGACTGCATTGCCATTATATTGATGCTTAAAGTAGCGCGAGTGTGTAGTAGACAATATCGTTGCTGTATCGCTACAAACGCGCTGCAAAAAGTCGCAGTGTGTAACCAGCTTAACACGTATCTGAGTGATGGCCCACATTCGAGAGCCATTTCCATCAATTCGACTAAGATTAACTGATCAATAGATGAACTATTCATTCTCTAACGCCGTTCTCAGAATGGTGCCCTATTTTACTAAAGTCTATTGTCAAATGCCAAACGTCCATGCCAAATGTCTCGCATAATCTATGCTTGGCAGTTAGATCCAGGTTAACTCAGATCAATCACTTCTCTAGGCGGCCCGCCCTAAATGTGATATAGGGCGGGCTGGAGTGGCGTATGTAGGACTTTTGTATATCATCTTTGTCCAAAACAATGCCAAAAGTATGGGAACAAAGTTGTGGCTCAGAATTGACTCTCGACCTGGCTCGAGAATAATCATTATGGATATTAGAGCTTGTAGAAAGCGATTATAGTTAGTCGACAGCTGATTTATTGAAGGTTTCTGAGTGGCGACCACGAATCGGAAGACGTAACCACTGTGCGACGATCGGCGACGATCGCCTCACAACCACGGGAGAGCATTTGGATGCAAGAACCGAGTAGGTGTTCAAAGTGGATTTCTATGCAGGAGGCCTATGTTCAGCAGTGGACGTCTTCCATTGACCACTTCATGACCACATTGTCACTTAAGACCAAGTGAGATGCTCGCCTTGCATAAGAATATATAAATAGGGATGTTCACTCCATTTTTTATGTCAATAAATACGTTTCCTCATGGTAATAAAATGTATATATCGAAAAAAAAATGGAAATTGATAGACAGTAGACACGTCAAAAATGAGAGACAAACTCGGGTTAATCTTCTGAGCGCTAAAATGCTTCATACTAATTGGACAGCACAAGTGACGTCACATGTTCTGCGCGGGCCGTAAAACTATACTAAACATTCATTTTGTTGATTTTGGCAGTGATAAACTGCGTTTAACATAGTTTCTACATAGCTGTCATACATCGATTTATTTATTAAAATGTAAAAAGTCTGATGGTATCATTTACTATTGGATGTTAAAAAAAAATCGTTAAATTCGGGAAGATTTTAGATGCAGAATCTTTGTTGAATATTTATTGTGAACTTCATTTTTATTGTGGTAATGTAACGATAGTAATTATGTATTTCGTGTTTCATTCAACATCCCTATTACTTGTGTGTTTTCAGGGGTCGTCGCATCCGTCCAGTGTATGCTGTCGACAGATCTGGACGTCTCATCCTCGCTGAAGCATAATGTTAGGAACCAAACTACACCGCCATATATTATTATTATGTACTACTGTTACCTTTAAATTATTTGGAACTACGTGTTCCGGATTTATCGAATCAATTCAAACAATATATCAGTTACATCACACTAGTTAAATACCATATAAAAAAATGCGTGTTGATAATTTATAAATGCACGTAAATAAACGTAAATTTTTTCATACAAAATCTTAGTAAACGCGGTCACTGTAGAACGCGTTAACTTGTTGCAAAACTCACACTAGGCCCCTCAGATAATTATCAGCATTTTGGTTGCAGACCGTAGACGCTTATGTAAGTAAGTATGCGTTTTGCTGGTTAAGAGATAATACACACGCAAGCGCGGCTTGATGCAAAACCACGAAATAGACAAGAACGGCAATACGGCCAGATAGTGCTTTGAGCCTTACCTGGGCTCAAAGCGACGACAGCTCCGCTTTACGCTACATACATCACTAGCGCACCACCGCTTATTTACCGCGGTGTCTGCACTGAGCACGCGATGGTTGTGAATTTTTTTTTGTAATATCGGTCGTAGTATCGTATTTAGAAGCGGTTGTCGTGCTCGGACTAAATTTCCACCAAGCACCAACCACAACCACAATAGACAATACGATAAGCGTCAAGCGGGGATCGTGGTTTTTCCATGGTTTTCTCATGGTCCGCGATTGATGCTTATCCATCAATCATGAATATTAGGTGTGAGGGCTTTCTTACGCGCAGCATCAACCGCGCACTCCGGCAAATTACTAAAATACTTTTATAGCATTATTAATTACATTATATTACAATACCTATATATTTACTATTTATAAATATTTTTTTATTGTATCTGCATTCTGATGCAGAAATGTGTTATTTATTACGTTTATTGGCAATGCCATTACCAGCCACAAACATTGCCAATAAACGACACTACCAAGCCTATGTTATCCTATTAATTTTTGTTCCTGTCACGATGAAAAATTGTTATGAAAATAACTGCAGAAAATGTTATAAAATATTTACTATTCGGAAGAACTGAAAAGCTCTGGCGAGTTTTATTTATGTGATATTAAAATATAAATATTTACTTTACGTACCGTTTGTTTGATTACCTTTTTTATGTTTTCCTAATTTGTTTTTCTCAATATAATTTTTTAAATGTACATAGGTACAATCCGATTAAGATAAGACTGAGACTGAGACGGCTAACTTTATCAGTGCAATATTCAACAAAATTGTACAGTACCTAAACACAGAAAAACATTCAAACTACAGAATCAGGATCGGCTAACTTCGTAAACCCAAATTCCATACGAAGTAATTACTAATCGCATTGTAGAGTGGTAACACAGTGCGTGTATGGCATATTGGTAACTTGGGAAGGCATTGCGGTCGGTTGTAGGAAACGAACCTCTATTATAGTTTTTATGCTCTTTTTCGAAAATGTTTGTCTACAACTATTTTTTATACATTTGATAACGAGATGAGCCGGTCGTTTGCCTGATGGTAAGCATAACGTTTGGCCTTTGTCTCACATTTTTAACGTTTCTAGCATTCAATTTCTAGTTTCTTTCGATAAAGACATTTGATTCTCATGAGAAAACAAATTGATTGACAGCAGAAAAAAAAGTAGTCAACATCCCCATTACATTTTTGGATTAATTATCATTTAGGTCGGAGTTGACGTGATCAGCAGTACTAGAGCTTTGACAGCAGATGTCAAAATTCTTTTTCAAATAAATCGTTTCACACGCCCCAGCTACATATACACCGATGTTCCCAGATTTCACATAAATAAAAAGTTAAAGTTGCCGTGCCAAATTAACTTTGGCAGAACGTACGAACCAATTTGAGTTTTTAATCCGCTGCAAGCCTGGGAAATTAGTCTTGTTGGGAGTTTCGGCATAAAACTCTGTAGTAGGTTGAATCTCAGCTCAGCGGTTATGAAGCAGTCTCTCCGAAGTGAACGAACCGATTTCAATGAAATTTTATATGCGTAAGTAGGTAGGACTTAGTTCTTCTGCAAGTGTCCGTCTGAGTTGGTACCACCGCTTTGCTCGTGTAGTCTGCAGCCAAGCAGTAATGTGCTAGCATTACTGTGTTCCGGTTTGATAAGCAGAGTAGCCAGTGAAATGACTGGGCTTTATGAGACTTAATACCTAATGTGTAAGGGTAACGAGCATACTGCGGTGCCACGCAGGCCTTTGTGTTTCAAAGGTCTGCACTCAGACCCACCACTGCACAGCATTTGTTATGGGCTGGCGTTAACTAATATAAGTCAGTACATATAGTATATCCATGCTATCTTTTGATTAGTATCAAACAATAATATAATAGACTGCGCGCACACTCACAATTAGTATCAAAGCGAATTTTATCAACAACTTTATAAACTGCACGCAATTTAGTGGAAATACTAGTTGTAGCATAATTACAGACTTAGTTCTCCCTTTCCCATTCCATCACAAGACGACCAGACGTGCGGCAATTCGTCATTGTTTGAGCACGGATTGGGTCTGTTGATGTCTTTGTCTTCGGGTAGACAAACATTACAGAGACCCGCTGTTAGAGTCATTTAATTTATCCTTCACGAGTGCTCCCTTGTGGCCTATATGAATAAAGCAATTTGAATTTGAATCTGCTTATGGTTGACATTCCTGCTATCCGTACTAAGCATTTTGCTTCGACCTTCACTATGCGGATAGCTAAAGAGTGGAACTCATTGTCGGTATCCATTTTCCTGAACACTACAATCTGGGAGTCTTCAAGAGACGAATGAACAGGTAAAGCGTCTCATATTCTGGGCAAGTCTACTACATCGCCGACTGCATCATCGTAAAACATTAGGTGAGATAGCGGTCATACGCAACTCTATTACTATCTAAAAAAGAAGCTTGTTCCTGCTCCACTGCAATGTATATTAAACAAAAATGTCTCAAAAATTACCATGGTTTCATTAACAAAATCAGCATACCGTAAATTAACAATAAAACGACAAAAAACGCCGGCACACTAGTAATAACAAACACATTTTCCCTGATGAAATTAAATGGCCTAAAGACAGACGTTCTTAAGCGATGGCTCGTGGCAAAATCTTCGTTTAGAGTCGAAACAGTCATTGTCTCTCCTTTATCGATCATAACGCTGCGAGTTGCGACTGTAGGTGGTTTTAGTTCTTTGAAATAATCCCTTATTATTTTAGGCTTCAATTCCAGCAAAGATTTGACCGATCTATTTGGTTCTACAATCTTAGGCCCTTGAGTGTTAAGCCTAAGCATTATTTGATCAATAACGTTGCTGTTAACTAAGTCGCATTGAAGGCATTCATCAGATTTTTCCTCAAACTCTTGTGTTAATATTACTTTAGTCGAAGATGATTGTTCAACTGTGTCTCCTTTCTCTAAGTCCACATCATGTTCTGGTATGGGTATTGTGGGGTGCTGCAGTAAAGCAATAGATTTTTTCAACTCTTTCACAATTTTCTCTGTAACCGATTCTTCAAGTTTAATAAACGATGCATCAAGAACTACAATGAGCTCCTCCCACATCTCTGGAATATTATTGGGGTAATGCCTGGATTCTTCCGCACATTTTCTATGTGGAATATTATTATTAATAATCATAGCTTCAATATGTGCTTGTTTTGGCAAACTTACATTCCTATTAGTAGCTGTAACATCTAGATCATTGAATTGTTTTTTCAAAATGTTTGTATTGACTTTTTGTTGATTGAGATTATCTCCTATTATTCCCTTGTTTTTAGCATGGACCGAATAATTTTGCTTTACATTTTCTGTGACAACGACTCGATTTTCGATACCTAAAAAACTAGTAGTTGGAGTGACTCTTGGATAATACCCTAAATCAATAACAGTTTGCTGAAGAGATTGCCTTTTCTTATTTGGAACTTCCGTAATTTTCAATGATTCATCATTTTCGACGTTTATAGCCTTGTGTAAGTTAGGTTTTAAAGTAAGAGTCGAGGTAGGACTTACCTCATTGGAATCAGAACTTGTCCGAGCCAAGTCGTATGTATCATCACTGTATACATCCAAACATGATTTCATATTCACTAAAGTGTCTACACTTATTTCATTTGAATGAACTGGCACGATTATATCAGTATCAGTGCTGGTCAGGGCTCCTAAATTCATAAACTTTTCTTTGCTCGGTATTATTTCATCCTTAATACTGAGTTTAGATTTATTATAAGTAGCAGCTATAGAAACATTAAAAACATCTGTTTTGCGCGTAGTTACTTCGGAAGATATTTCGATGGCAGACTTTACAGTACCAACACTGAATAAATCTTCATTTTTTGATAAAGTTGTGCTAGATTTTTGTGTTAAAGTATTTCCACTGGAACTGCTAATAAAAGATTTGTTCTTTGCAGTAGATGAATGAGAATAGATTGAACCATCATCGTTTTTACTAACGCTGGTATCATCTGAATTTGATATTATATCTTCTAATAAATTTTCTTTTGCTAATACTTTTTTTAGAACTCTTATTCTAGAAATAACTGTTGATATGTTAGAAAACCCATGATGGATATGTCCAGAGTTAACAGAGTTTCTTTTAGCTTTGTCATAATACTTTTCCAAACCGTTACTTACAGTATTTTTTGGAATCTTGCATTTAAAATTATTACATTTAGTTTTTACATTTTTATAGGTCTTAGATTTTCTTTTAAGAAACTTGTTTCCTTTGTATCGTTTGCAATAGTTTATGGCGTTGAATATTATTTCTGGTTGATTAAAATCTTCAACAATTTCTGGTTTTTCCTTAAATGTAGTTTCTGCCAATATTTCTTCCATATCATTATAGTTATTGAATACTTTTTGGTTTGAGTCTTTTATTTTTATTTCTGAACCTTTGAATTCAGGTATATTTGAGTCACTGTTTTCAATAATTTCATTTTTTTCTTTTGTCTTAACTTCTAATTCATCTGTTTGTTCTATTTTTACAGCTTGCTGACTTATAAACATTTTTAATGAATTTGTAGGCGTTATAGAGTTTATACTGTCTTGAGGGCTTCGTTTATTACAAATCATTTGCTGAGCAGTTGCAAGATCATCGTAAGTTTCTTTTAAGGCGAAGGCAACGACGAAAGTTGGTTGATTTTTTGGGAAGCATGCAGATTTCGGTTTCCTTGCTTTGATTTTCGATACAGTTTCGATATCTGTGTCAGAAAACATATCCGTTTCCTTTTTAATTAACCTGGAACAAGGATAAAACCAGAGTTTGTAACGTGTTGTTTTTTTATTGCACATGTTACTACGTATAAGTGCGTGACATTTGCACGTTGAAAGCAACGACTTAACTTGTGCTTTAAGGTATAAGAAGACATAATATGTGATTTGCCAATTAGAGATCTAGTAAAGTTAAAATGAACAATAACATATTTTCACACAAAATATTTATTAAATAATAAATTAAAGAAATATCAAAATCCTAAATCAGAGAGCTTGACTTTATACATTGATCTATTATTACCACGCGCAACGTAATTTTCACTTTTATTAACTGCTGGATAATTCAGATGAATCTTATCATTTATAATATAGTGGGTGAATAATAAGAACAGTATTGTCACAGGAATCCATAATAATAAGCAATAAACAACACCTTTACCGAAACCTATTGCCTTACGAGATTTTCTGGGACCAGAATGACGTTTATCTTCGACGTCATCGTTATCATGTACAACACAGCAGCCATATGTATAATCTTGTGATGCACCTTTTGCAAAATATGGACATTTTTTTTTAAAAGGTTTGGTTTCTTTTACCGAGCCTATATATAGCGGAGGTATATATTTTGTTTGTTCCGTAAATTTTTTGATATTTTTACTTCCATTCTTACATTTACGAGGACTTGAAGCAGGCTTTCTTTTGCCAGGCACTTTGCTTGATTGAGGTGGAGGAAATGTCGATTTTTCTGGATGAGCATCGTAAAGTAAATTATCGTCGCAAAAATATGTTAAAAACTTTTTCTTGTTTTCGTTAGTCAATTCAATCAGTGATTTTGATAACTTTGACGAGTGACCAGGTTGTTGGATACTATTAGCAGCAGAAGTCATGTCTGTTACTTTTATAATTGATTCACTTTCTATGATATTATATGAAGTGCTTTTCCGCATAAGCCGATTATAGAAATCATAAGTGTTGTTTCTTGGACTTTTTGATAGTTTAATACCAGAAATTAACGGAGGTTTGCTTTTTTCGTTACTAAACTGAACTCCCCTTGATAGATTTTTTAGAGTGCCGGTTGTATTATTTGTTCCCTGACATAGTGTAAGCTCATTCTTAATGTGTTCTTTTACGTAAGATTTTGCCACATCTTTTAAATCTTTTATAATGGTTTTGAGATCATTAATATCTTTGATAATTTCATTGTCAGTGATAACTCCATGATCTGCTGTAGTCATATTTACAACATCAGATTTTTCTTTAGAGCTGTTACTCTGAAACATATATTTAGCTTGACTTGCAGCACCATCCAGTAGAGGTATAATAACTTGGTTGTTTTCCGTTGAGCTAGAGGTTACTTTTAAACATTCTTCTACAGAAGATACATTACACATATCCATAATAGGTTCTATATTGCATACAATTGTGCTTTTTCTGTTTGTATCAAAAACATGGACATCCTGGCTGCTTGTTAGAGTAAATTTGTCTTCGTTCTTAATGTCATACTTTGGTACAACTTTTATTTCTATATCAAGCTTTACATCTGTATGAGCCTCGTAATTGGCAAAATATTTAAATAAATCTTGACAATGCTTAATAAACGTATGGCCATTTAAATTACTTTTATGTTTTGATGATGGGTACAGAAACGAAAAACGCTTGTTACCAAACCTTCCACGATTTTGCGATTTTCCAATTCTAGTACGTGGTTTGCGCTTATTTGTTTTGTTATTATTTAGGCTCTTCTTATTGATATCTTCAATTGGTATAGTTATAGCACAACTTTGAGAAGACACAGATTCGTTGTTGACAATATCACGACTTTCAGCCATAAAGTCTATTGTTATCATAGGATTGCTTATGTCTGCCTCATTCAGTGTTATATTTTTTTGAGAACTCTGTTGCAATCCTATTATTTGATTTGTTTTCTCTTCTGTGCATTTAATTTTGCCAACTTCTAAGGAAGGATATTGTTCCCACGGAATATTTAAATCAGTCAAAGTACACTTGTTCTTCATACAAAAATTTATATTATTATCTGTACTAGTGATATTTGCTGGATCATCAGCAAATAAGCTTTTCACTAAACTGGGTAATTTATCCAAATTATTTTTAGTGTTTGTATTTATAACTGTATTGTTCCAGCCTTTCTCAAAATTTAAGGAAGAATTACTAGCAATTTTGAAAGAAGGTTTAGGTAGAAACACTATTTGTCGATTTTTCTTATGTTTGTTTTTTCTATGTCCTAAATCAAACATTGCACATCGCTTTGTGAAGGACTTCGTAGATATTGTAAGTAAATCAAAACTTGAAATATTTATGAGTTTACTTGATTTATTTATGGACAATACTATATTTTTACGTTTCGTGCTCTTTGTTTTTTTCAATTTATTTTTATTTTCATATCCTGATTTTTTGTGCAGATTCCTTGGGATACTTAAGGTTGATATGATTCTATTAATTTTGAGTGATCCTGGCGTAGAGTGAGACGAATGATCTTTGTTATACACTTTATTCGAGGATTGGTTTTGTTTTCTTGGCTTATTTTTGCAATATTGACAAAACATTGGTGTTGTTAAGACTTTCTTATTCTTTACTTCTTTACTTAAACATTCTCGGTTTAAAATATAGGTAGATCTAGATGAAGATATATTCGTGTTATCATTTTGAGCCTTATAAACCATCGAACGGAGGGCGGTTTCTATTTCGGTTTTAGTATTTTGATCCTCTAGTAAATGTTTTTGAATCCAGTCGTTTAACAAGTCCTTCAAATTGTCCATCATCATTTTCGTAGTATCTAGTTGTATATTGTTGGTGGTATCAGTTTTTTCACTATCACCACAAGCACTGGTATCGGGTG
Source organism: Crocallis elinguaria (assembly GCA_907269065.1). Lineage (NCBI taxonomy): Eukaryota > Metazoa > Arthropoda > Insecta > Lepidoptera > Geometridae > Crocallis > Crocallis elinguaria. The sequence goes on from OU026073.1 coordinate 16,528,485, forward strand.
GGAATTCTTCTATAGTTTCTATTTCTGTATCAACAATTGTAGAATATCTTGATTTACCCGAGCTTGGCACTGAAAGTCTTTTATTTTTTTTCTTGTAATATCTTCTGAGTACACATATATCTGTTTCAATACTAAGATCTCTGTTAACTGTTTTTCCTGTCACCATACAATTTTGTGTTTGTGACAATTTCTTCGTAATATGTAAGATTCCACTTCTTTTGCAGAGGTCTGATGTTTCTGAGCACGTTCTTGACTGTTGGAGAGATTTGTTAGATTTTTTGTAAAGGATTCTTGTATCTCTTTCTTTTGCTTTAGTTGAACCGCGTCTTCCCATGTTGTTATTCGCGAGATTGCCATTCAGTTGTCTTCTGTAAGCAAGAATATTAGTATTCTTTTCATCTCTGTCAGGTAGTTCATCAGAGGTTGGCGTGTTGTTTATATAATTGAATAATCATGCAACTATCACATCTAGGACACCATGCAATAAAAAATCACAGGTATCGACCAATTCTAAAAGTATTGTTTGAAATAATATAATTGCAATACGTTTAGCTTAAGTGACTAATTGTTTATATAAGCGAGGAAAATAATAGCGTAGCCGGCAAGAGATTGATGAATATGAAGAAAAAAAATTATACAAAAGCAAACCGTCAAACGGCAGCGCCCGCTTTTACCGTGAATACAATATGAAAGTAAAATATATGGAATTGTATGAAAATTCTTTTAGTTTTCTTTCGACTAAAACGTCATGCCGTGCACGTCGTATAGATTTTATTCTATTGACGGTAACATCGTGGATGATAAATAATAAAAGTGTTCATTAGGAAAAACTCGTTTAGATCTCAAAGATCGTTTAGATCTCAGATGTCAAAACCCACATAATTCAAGGGCATATAATAATATGTAACTGTCCAAACTCCAATCAGAGAGTTAAACTCGCGACATACTTGTATTCTCATCCAATAGTATAAAAAAGAAGCAAAGAAGTCTGCGAAATTAATTACTATTAAGGTATGTAGTATTATGTAGTATTTTATAAAAGTATTTATGTTTAAATTTCATTTTGTCTTCTACTCTTAATGGTGAATGCTGTAAACGCCTGTTAAAGGTATGCATATCAGAAGTATATTAGAAATAAGTAAATGTAAAACTAGAAATTATTTAATATGTGTACTGTTGGTGTTTCAAATAAATAAATAAATTAGATGTCTCAGGGTAACGAGTGCACGACATGCCACGCAAGCCTTTGTATCAGAGAATTTGTTATCTCTGGGTGCCACTGAAGTCTCCAGATTAAGTTTTCAAAATTTCCCCGTTTCAGAAATAAAAACCGCATATTGATAGTATTTTTATTACTTTTCCCCAAATGTGTTGTACTAGCTTTTGCCCGCGGTTGTCACCCGCGTTCCCACAGGAACCGTGCATTTTTCCGGGATAAAAAGTGGCCTAGGTTACTCTCAGGTCCATAAACTATACCTATGCCAAAAATCACGTTAATCCGTTGCTCCGTTACTGCGTGAAAGAAGGACAAACCAACAAACCAACAAACACACTATTCGCATTTACGAGTATAATATTATATAAGTATGGAAGTATGGATATGGATGGATTAGTATGGATATAGTAGCATTATGTGACTAATTATTAAGATTAACATACTAATGAAACTTTAAAAATTCAAATTCAAATTCATAATGCTTTATTTATATAGGCCCCAAGGGAGCACTCATGAAGGTAAATAAATTACTCTAGCAGTCACAAGTGTCGGTAACGTTCGTCTACCCGAATCACAGACTAAAACTGTTGTATTTTTAGAACATAATAAATGACAAAGACTTCAACAATAATCAACATACCCAATCCGTGCTCAAAGTCAACGAACCTTCCAGAAACCCACCGTGCCCGTTGCAAATTGGTACAGGCCGAGCATGGAGTGCAAGAAACTCGTCTCGGCATTACATTGCAAGTAATAGGATAACAAGTTTAAATACATTTAATCAGAAAAAAATATTGTGAAAGCTTCCAATACTTTATTTACTGATTTGAATTTTTAAGCATTTTAGTTTGGTCCGAATTTAAGGCAGCCTCCAGTTTTGAGGTTGTACCGCACTCTCATGATATGCTCAGTTGTGCTTCCGTCTATTCTATTCCTAAGTTTATTTTTCAATGATAGAAAACGCCCTCTCGACACTAGAGTTAGAAAAAGGCAATAAGGATTTTCAATGGCAATATTGAACATTTCTACAACGTTTTGGTTTCCCCAAAAGTTTTTTCCCAAAATGGAGAAAAACCCCAATCTGGAGACTGTGCAGTCGTTACAGGTTTTTTTTATGCTTATGAGGCCTCGACCTCGTTTCGTTACAATCCCTACTTTCTTACTTCTTGGCCCTTAAGTGGCGTTATTATGCCAGTACTTGCAGGTATGACGTCACACTTGTGTGCAAGTTACTTGAATCTATACAAATAAATAAAATTGAAGTGTGTGTTTGTAATATCAAAATAACAGCTTTTTACCAAATGCATATGCAAGTATATACGGTACCTATAACAAAAAAATCATTTTTAAATTTTTTGTCTGTCTGTCTGTTTGTCCCGGGTAATCTCCGAAACGGCTGGGCCGATTTTGACGGGATTTCACTGGCAGATAGTTAATGTTAAGGGAGTAACTTAGGGTACTTTTTATGTTAGAAAAAGAATTAGGGTTCCGCGCAAAAAAATAAAAACCATGTAATCCAATATCACAGCGCGGGTAAAACCACGGGCAGCAGCTAGTAAAGCAATAGTTTGTGAGTTTTTTTCTTTGTTTGGAACCGCTGGTTGGTTCTAAAAATTGCAGCACTGATAAGAAGCTACGTTATCCCTGAGTGCTACAGGCTAAAGTTTAATAGGATTTCACGCCGAAGCCACGGGCAGACGCTAGTACAATATAAAAACCTACCTCAACGCTCTCGTAACGCGAGTTGGTAATTATTACATGCCCGTGAATTTTGTGTTTTCTGAATATGCTAGTTACCACGAACTTACCGTTAGAATTCCAAGGTTCATGTTAATATCACTAAGATTTTAAATCACTACAAAGCTGAGTATTAAAATAAAATTTTAAATATTGCTGCAAATTTTTTCATTGCAACTTTGACATTATTTTGACATTATTTTTGATTAGTAGCGTTTTTGTAAGGTTTTATTTGATTGAAAAGTCTTTGATTTTTTTATATTCTTTGATAACGAGACGAGCTTGTCGTTTGCCTGATGATAAGCGTAACGACAGCCTACAACAATTGCAGTGCCTCTCAGAACTTTGAAACACAAAGGCCTGCGCGGCACTGTATTGCACTCGTTACCCTAAGACATTAATTATTAAGTCTCATAAGCCCAGTAAATTCACTAATTTGCAGTTTGCACGTCAAACAGGAACACAACGCAAACTGACAGTGTGTGTAAAGACGACAGGATGATGAATGTCATTGACTCGGGATACCGCCTGAATATGAATCCTAAAGAAAAATCTATCTATTACAATACGAAAGACGTCGAAATCTAAAATTGCCGGTATTTGAAAAATTTAGCCGGAAGCGCCTCGCCCGTTTTCTTTGAGAGTCATTTCCGGTACACCGGAACCGGAAATGCCGCATGTATTTGTCACTTTTTGTATGATGTTGGTATTTGCACTGTGTTGCCAATCTTATTTCATTTCAAAGTGTAGGTGGTTTACGAAATACATATTCAGGTTTCGTTTTTAAGTATAGACGAAGATTCCTCTGAAGGTGTCGGAGCATTTTCATAATATAATCGCTTTTACAGTTTGTCTCCATCATCATCATCATCATCATCATCACCTGGAAAATGTCCACTACTGAACATCAGCTTCCCGGGATTAAATTTCAATGAATAAGACAACTATTTGCTCAAACGCAATTTTTCACGACTGAAATCGACAAAAACACGTTTTTAGTACAACTTTACGGGCCGCGTTGAATATGTGACGTCACGCATTAAACCCAATTTGTATGAGGCGTTTTAGGTCTCGTAGATACCGGCGTATCTACTTAGGCTCTCTTTTTTAACTTCTCTAGCTTTCGATTTCCAGTTTTTTCGATTTAGACATTTGATTCTCATGAGAAAACGAATTGCTTAACATCATGAAAGAAATGGAGTCAACATCACTATTGTAATGTACTTGTTAATGTACAGTTTTACGCTAATAATTCTTCCTTATACTTGCGCGGCATTAGACCAGTTTTAGAGAGAGGGAACTTCTATCTACCATAAGTAAAAAGTAGAAAAGAAAAGGCAACGTTGAGTACTAAGTGCGATAAAATCTTGCGCTGTTATCGGTCGATCGATTTCGCGAGAAAATCGCGGCCGGATAGATTATTTACACGCTACAGACCGACAAACGAAAACTGCCGATCGCGATTATTAGTTGTGTGAAATTGTAATAAGTAATGTTATGTATGTTAGAAAATAAAATGATTTTTGTTTCTCTCAAAAATACTCTAACTTTAACTTTATTCACAAAAGATCCAAGCTTTTGTTAGTTGTCCTTCTTTCCAAGAAAAACACGCGTAAGTGCCAACATCTCCTGTCATTGCTTTTTATTTTCACCACAAAGACCTGGAGAAACAACCCTTCCTAGAAAACAGCATTATCTGTTTTACGTGTCAGTGGATCCCAACTTCCGGTTGGTGTCGTCACGTTGGCGACCACTTCCGGTTTGGAGAATTTCGGTTCTAAGAATAATTCAGTTTGGTGGAAAGAGCTTACAACGATATAAATAAGGGATGGAGATTGGAGATGCCTTTACTTTTGTCTTGTTGCACGAGCTAAATCTTTTTGATTTGATTGTGCGATGTCCTGAAATAAATGTATTTTCTTTCTTTCTTCTTTCTTTAGTAATTAGTCTCGATTCTGGCATGTTAAATCTAAACCTAATTTTAGTTTCACCCTCTTTTTCTGAACCAGAACATGAGAAAGAGATTGAATATAGGTTAGACTTATCAAACTATCACTTGCTTGTGTGTTGTGTATATTTAACAGTCATGAATTTAATACTGCCTAATTTGATAAAGTTGGAACTTGGAACATATTTGTATTGTCTCAATTTAGATTGCACGGTACATTTTTATGGTGATTGCACAAATATCTACCATCCCTTTCTCATCTTTTTACTGGAAAGAGACAGCGAAACTAAAATTTGATTTAAGTTTGTGCGGCCGCAATGGACCCACTTATCGGACACGCCCTAGCGTGCCATTAGATGCTTATTCATCAATCGCGGACCACGAGAAAACCACGGAAAACCCACGATCCCCGCTTGACGCATATCGTATCGTCTGTTGTGGTTGTGGTTGGGGCTCGATGGAAATCTAGTCCGAGTACGGCACCCGCTTCTAATATGCTTATACGACCTCTATTCAAAAAATTGTTTCACAACCACTGAGTGCTCAGTGCAGACGCCGCGGTAAGTAACCGGTGCTGCTAGTGATGTATGTAGCGTAAAGCGGAGTGGTCGTTGCTTTTAGCCCAGGCAGGGTTACGAGACAGCACTATCTGTACTCTAATTAAGTAAATTTTCAGTAAGCCGGTTTCCACATTAGTCCTTTATAGGTACTACGAGTATATAACTACATATATACAGAGTGCATGTAGGTGTGTAACGGGCGGTGATATGATTGTCTCCGTCGAGTTGATATTTCATTATGAGTGCGTTCCGATGAAATTGGATTTCACCGTTTCATATTTGTTTGATTTGGGAAATAATTTTTTGTTTGTTTTGCTTTGCATACGTGGCGTTTTGCACAACAAAGGAGTGAAATGTTTTTAGGGTCCATGTATGTATATTTGTATGTGAGTTTATTTATTCCACCATAACTTTTAAATGCCTAAACAGATTTGCTAGCCCTGGAGGTCAACAACATTTGGTTTATGAAATTCAGAATTTTTCATTGAAAAAAAGGCATTTAAATTTTACTTCTAAATACTACTACAGAACTTCCGGGCAACCTTAGATCACCTGTTTCGCTTGAACTATGTTGAATTTTGTTAAGTGGTAAAGTTGATTAGAAGAGACTTAGAAACAATTCCAGAAAATGCCGCGCACTTCACCTTTGAAGTGAATTTATTTTTGTATGGAAATTTTGAATGACGTATTTCCAAGGGAGGTTCTCACAACTGGTCGACAACCATGATCCTAACCACCCCTCCAGCGATAACATACCAATTCAAACTCACACTGTATACGTCAACAATTGAGAGAAACACGCAAGGAGGCTGTGTTGGTTTTTTACCCACGACGGAACGGAGAGGGTATATGCGTTTAGGGTGAGAGGTTGTTTGTTAGTTTGTTTGTTTGTTGGTTAGTGCGTGCACACATGAATGTTCCCATTTATCTCCAGAACGGTTTGACCGATTTTAGTTTTAAAAACTTTAAGAAATTCAATTTTCGTGCGACTCGGCTCATATCCTTGACAGTGATTAATGTTATGCAGATGTATGAAACTTGATGGAGAATGTCTTCATTTTTTTAGTGTAATGGCTCAGTGGTTGCCTGGTGGTCTAAACTATGGTCTATAGACGAATATTCTATAGGTCTATAGACCAATCTAATGGTCAAATCCTTTAATTAGCTTCAGTTTCGGGGAAAGAAAATATCGTGAAGTAAGCAGTTAGGGCATTTTCTAATGCTCCCCTGGCTAGCTACCCCCCTGAAGAAGAAACTCTGTCCAGTACCTATCAGCGTGTTCTGCGACAACTGCTCTTGGGAGCCAGTTTTAATCTGAGTTATGCAAATTCTGTTAAGAAAATTCACCATCTTCGACCTCCTCAGATCAGAGCTTAAGATTATCAAGATTGGGTCAAACGCTAAGCTCTCGAGTAGAAAAAAATGATAGAGGTCAAACGCTAACCTTAAAAGAATTACAAATAGGTAATGGTAAAGAGCTAAATTTACCTTCCTTGATTCTACATATTCTGACGCATCCGGAATTTCGTACGATCCCGTATCGAGTCCCGTCACTCGACCTGAGATATGGGTTCAGTTGACACCGCCTATGATTTATCTAGCTCTGGAATGTGGAAGGAAGGAAGCACAACACGTGCGGTCGGATACAGTCGGATGTATTGTAGGGTGATAGCTCCTGATAGGAAATGTGTTAGTGTTACTCTTACTACGGCGCTATGCAGTGTCTACGTGTGCACATGGGTTTCTTTAAGGCAGCATTTCTCAAAGGCTCCACGAACCCCTTTTGAAGTTCCCAGATGACAGCGGACCCCTTAACTAACTAATTAAATTCCCCCCCCCCCAAGAAAATAACAAAATTGACTGTTGAATAAAATAAGGTTTTTATTTCAAAGATAACAAATACAGTGCCAAAAGAAATATCATTTTAATTGGTTGTAAAATCAACTCTTCTAAGTGTGTCCGTCAAGCAAAGCGGTGGTGTTCATAACCCACCCAGGATCAACTATACACGACCAAAGCGATAGGTACTCAGCGGTAGCAACCCAAACGGACACTCGCAGAAGCGTTAGCCCTACCACCAAACCTTCTGGTGCATACTTGTCTATATACCGGTGAGCACAGATACAAACCGTTCGATACCTACTGTTCTATGAAAGTAACATTTTTCTAGGTGGTAGGACTAACTCTTCTGCAGTGGTGTAGTGTCTAACTGGGTTGGCACCATAAGCAGTAATGTGCAAGCATTATTGCGTTCCGGTTTGATGATCAAAGTAGTCAGTGAAATTACTCTAATGTCTCAAGGTAACTGCAGTGCCGTGCAGGCCTATGTGTTTCAAAGTTCTGAGTGGCAATGCAATTGTTATGGGCCAGCGTTATGTTTACCATCAGGCAAACCACCAGCTCGTTTTCTTACAAAATTTAATTTAAATAAAAACTTACTTTTCGATTTCTATTATGCATTAAGGTAGTGTCTACACCAGCTTTGCTTAATGACACGTCTGGACATTGAAAATAACATTTTCGCCAACTGTAGACTACAATATCCACCAGCGACGGCACTAAACTATCAACTTCACACGTTAGCCGTGCCTCGCACTAATAACTAGTGTTGGGAAAGTCTGGCAGTCTTGGAAGAACTCTTGAAGAGTAAACACGTCCTTCTAGGTCTTGAAGAGTAAGCTTGTCACTCCGTTGATTACATCGTGTCTTACCAACAGGTGAGAAACAACAACAGGTCAAACATGAGCCTATTGCCTTTGAGCTTTCCAAATGGGTTGCGTTTCACTATCCTCTTACAGACAATTTCACTACAAAGTAAAACGTGTATTCAGTATTGTGTAAAATCGCTACCCATAGACAAGTCTTTCTTAACCGACTTCCAAAACAGGAGAAGGTTCTAATTCGGTTGTATTTTTTTTGTTTGTTACCTCATATCTATGTCATTTATAAGCCAACTAGCTTCTGCCTACGGTTTCACCCAAGTGCCTACAGGACCCGCGCATAAAAAATCCGGGATATAAAGTAGCCTATATTAATCTCCGCTCCATAAACTATGTCTATGCCAAAAATCACGTCATACCGTTAGTCCGTTGCTGCGTGAAAGAAGGACAACCCAACGTACAAACACATTTTTGCATTTATTATATAAAAATGAGCGTGGACGTATGGACGTACTTGAAAAATTCTTTTTTATTAGAAAGAATATATCTACCTCCAGATTGGTCCCACGGGAATTTCACTAAAATCGGATTAGTACTTTGTCACTGAAATCGATTTGTAGCTTTTTAAAAGCTAGTTTTTTTGTTTGTGTGTGTTATTACTCGATTTCTCCTCCAATTGTCAACCGATTTTAATTATTCTTTATTCGTGAGTAGGGTATTAAATATCAAGGGTGGTCCTTTATTATCGCGATATGTTGGACGAAGTCGGGTTTCACTTTTTTAACGGCAATTTTTTCAGTCTTGTTTTTCCCTCCACAATCACATCACTACACGCTGTTCTCCACATATTAGAACGCATATTATCGAAAGTTAAAACAATTAGGGCACATTTTAACTACACGGGCGTGTATAATGACAGCTTATGTAGTTTTGTAGTTCGCTTAGAGAAAGTTTGTGCCGGCAATTGCCGTTCTATACGAATCTTGCAAGTTTGCAGAATGAGTATTTTTACGGTAACACATGACATCTATTCGATGGCAAAAACTTCGAATAGGTTCAAGATTTAATATTTCATACAATTGTTTAAGAATGCGGATTGTGGTGAAGCAATTATGGCTCAGTGAGGCAGGTTGCCTACAGTCTGTGACACTACCTAATTAATATTTAATTATGCTACAGCCAATTACGCAAATAATTCTAAGTGAATGAATAACATTGTTATGCAACTAAAGTATTGTGATAGAGCATTTCTAGTGGTAGGTTAGGTTAGGTAGGTATAGCCTACCACGTGAAACAGATCTCTTCATAATTATCACTTTAATTTTTATCACACCTCAAGGCCGACGTACTGTAAGAGATCAAATGTTGTTATACCTATAAAATCTTGGGAAATATCGTGGACTCTCTATATCTAGTAAGTCAAATTGGTTTCAGATGTCCTCGTCTAAATGCCCATTACACAAACAAACTATTTAATAATAATCCTTTTAAAACCAATTATGCATCTAACTCATTCGTACCGAGAGCATGTAAGTCTTACAATGCGCAATTTTCCGATTGTGATATATTTGCGTTGTCTGCAGCAATATTTGCAAAGCCAGTATCTCTGTTATAAATAAGTACTCACCTTGATCATCTTAGGCCAAGATTCAGAGACGAATCTTAGCGTGGACTTTGGCTTCCATATGTCAAAACTGTATAGAATTTTGACGTATGGAAGCGTGAGTCCACGCTTAGATTCGTCTCTGAATCTCAGCCTTAGTGTTATCGTTATACTGTGTTCCCGTAGCTTAGTCAATTCTTTTATATAATATTTTTTATACTGTATAGGCTTGCGTTTGACCACTATCTCAGCAGCTGGTAAGTCAATTTAGAAGAATGCCGAAAATTTCTTGCTCTTCTTCTTAATCGGTCTATACATACAATGCCCATTGGCATTCTGAGACATTTATTTGTGAATTTAGATTTTCAATTGGAATACCACCAAGAAACTTCAACACACAGAAGGTAAAAAAAGCCCAAGTATTCTCATATCTCCAATTATTTTATCATTCCCTCCTTTTCTCATTACGTAACAGGTTCGTAAGAGTACGGCAGTAAAAACTGCCTCCTACCGTAATATACGGTCGTGTCACATGTCGGCTGAATGAAAGCCCATCGTAAAATATATACGGCAAATATGTAGTTTGGTGCCTGAAGGGAAACTCGCGTAAGGTTTATTTTGAGAAAATATGAGGCTTGTTGATGTAGGTTTTGTTGCTTTTTAATTAGTTATTTTTGGGAACCATGACTGGAGGGAATGTGGGAACGAGGAGAAAATGTTACGTGAAATTTACGAAGTTCTATTCTGTATTTTTTTTATACTTTCTTTGTGTTCAGATGAAAGCTCTGTCATTTATGAATCTACAATGTCGCATAAATTATTTCATTGTAAATTTAATACATTTAAAGTTAAGAAAAACATCGATCGGTTCCAAAGCTTCTACTATAATACTAGCTTCTGCCCACGGTTACACCCGCGTGGCAATTCTCACAGGAACATTTTTCCGGGAAAGAGTAGCATATTATAATGTTCCGGTCCATAAACTATATATATATATCCATGAAAAAAAATCACATCGAACCGTTGCGCTGTTGCAACGTGAAACCAAGTTTCATCAAGATTAGTAGAAAAATATGAACTGTAGTTCGCGAGTACCAACACCTTTATAGGTGGTAGGACTAACTCTTCTGCGAGTGTCCTTCTGGGTTGGTACTACCACCTTGTTTTTGAAGTCTGCCGCCAAGCAGTAATGGGCAAGCATTACTGTGTTCCGGTGTGATGAGCAGAGTAGCAAGTGAAATTACTGGGCTTATGAGACTTAATACACAGTTTAGCGGGCGCACTGCAGTGCGGCACAGGACTTTGTGTTACAAAGTTCTGTTGACACTGCAATTGCTATGGGCCGGCGTTATGCTTACCACCAGGCTAACGACCAGTTGGTCCCGCTATCAAATAACATTAAAAAAATACCTGGACAGATGAAAGAGAAACTGGCCTTGTTGCAGACTTCGTTCGTTTCGCTCACTCGGTCAATATATTAGCAATGGAGCATCGGATCGGATAATATGGCCAGTAGTTGACACAGGATACTTTTCCCACATGGGTGAAACCGGGGGCAGCCAGTAAGTGCATAACGTAATAAATCATAGGTTCGTATTATGAATGAAAGAGAATTATTTTTTGTAATTTTCTCAGAGATACTTTTTTATCAGTGCTGCAATGACGCGGATTACGATGTCCATTCTAATCTTTTACAGCTCTCTGTGACACAGCTAACACGAACGTAAAATATGTTTTTATGTTTTATAATGTATTCAACACAATCTGTCCCACATTTGCTGTGTACACCCAACCGTTTGTCAATTAGGACGGTGCGTAAAAAGTCATAGCCTATTAAAGACCATACATTTATGAGCAGTAGGGACCATTTGCGACAAGAAGCTTGTGAAGGAAAAGCTAAAATAATGACATTGTGACCGTTTTTACTTGAACGTAACTGGCGTCTTATTTGTGACCATATAATAAATACTGCAAAGCGTGTTTTACGTCAGGAATTTACGTTAGTGGGAGGACTAACTCTTTTGCGAGTGTCCGTCTGGGTTGTTACCACCGCTTTGCTCGTGAAGTCTGCCGCCAAGCAGTAGTGTGCAAGCATTACTGTGTTCCGGTTTGATGAGCAGAGTATCCAGTGAAATTACTGGGCTTATGAGACTTAATACCTAATGTCTCAAGGTAACGAGCGATCTGCAGTGCCGCGCAGGCCTTTGTGTTTCAAAGTTCTGGGTGGCACTGCAATTGTTATGGGCCGGCGTTATGCTTACCATCAGGCAAACGACCAGCTCGTCTCGTTACCAAATAACATAAAAAAAAAAAAAAAATCAAAGCAATGTGAAAATTAAATATAAGAAAAAAAACCGTAGAAGCCTAAAATTCAATGTGTACAAATTTGCAAAAATATGAGGTGACACCCGCTATTTCGACACTGTTGCAAGCAGCATGTTCACGGGAATAATTTAAACGGGTGCTCATCGCTCAAAAATAATCACGGTAAATATCCCGTTATAATGTATGAATTAGTAAATAACCGTGAAACTTTAAAACAGTGTGTATAATGTAATGTTGAAGAGTCAATGATAGGGTGACTTTTTAATATTAAACATAGTTAAGTACTGAAATTCATCCAATCCGTCCCTTTACCCATACTGTTTCTCATCTTAATAACTTCATAAAAAGTCCTTCTAATCCACGCGTAAATTTTTAATTTGTGACGTACTCGTTTTGTGCCCCGACCGTCGACCGGTCGTCGATACTCTGTCGACGGGATATTTACGGCAGGTGTAGTGAGCCACGACGTTTTTGTAACGTTAGTTTAACACTTTTCGTACGGCACTGGACTAGCGTTATTGAAAATTTATGGCCTAGCCGAGAAGTATGAGTAGGTACCAATTATGTTTCCTTAGATCTACTCGTACTAATACTCGGGTTGTTTGAAAGAAACCGCTCACATTGACTGTGGAATTAGCGGCGCAAGTACGCATCTATCGTGTCGATAAAATTCGATAATATTCGATAAAATTGACAGTTCAAATCGATAATGTGGGTTTTATCAATTTGAACTGTCAATTTTATCGCGATCGCTTTTCGAATTTTATTGAGATCGCTCTCACCTGATGTTAAGAGTCAATACAACGTCAGGTCGATTCGGAGTTTTGCACCCGTCTCCTCGCCTTTCTACGCCCTGTCTATCCCCAGGCCGGCCGGGGGATGGGCGGCAGAGAAGATCTCATTGAAAATGGTTCTAACGCGTGATCACGACATCACTTTTTAAGTTAAATTTACTAATATTTTTTCGTACATTGTATATATTATATTTTCAAAACGCAACGAAAGGCACATCGAAAGCTCAAACTTAGGATTTGAGCTCTCAAAATTGTATCATGTGACGTTGTCGCTTACGGAATCAAAGCAAACAAAATTTAACTAAGTAAGTATCTTTTTGCTCAGTTATAATAATGGTGAATATCCCGCCACATATGCATGTAATAGAAAATAACGTTAACGTTTAAAACAGTATGTATAGCAATACCAGATAAAACATCACCAGAATACAAAATTAAATACGGTAAGAGAATCTCTTCAGCTCCAATCCCACGAGATTCCTCTGCGTTGCTGGTGCATTAACCTAATTAGCAGTGGCGTATTTTAGGATTCAGCGCCCTGGGCCTGCAAGCCCCGCCGCCCTGCCGCACACTCACGACCACCTTACTAAATTTAGGCTGTTATTAATAAACAGTGTTAAACGGAGGTTTAGTTAAACTATGTTTTGTCTTTATTGGTATTTGACAATTTTAAACTGAATCAAAAGAGACCAAACACATTTTAACTAAGTATTCAACCGTTTAACACTGTTTATTGATAAGAGCCTACTGTTTATTAATAAGAGCCTTAAGAGTTAGGTAGGTAGGGTTTTATAAATTCTTCTGCTTGCGCCGCCCCTCATAGCCTGCCGCCCCGGGCCAAGCACCTTTTGGCCCTAGGGTAAATACGCCCCTGCTAATTAGATACTCTTACCACATACCCCCTATTACCATCCAGCTTCACACGTTACAATTGCGGCTGTTGCTCTTCACCTAGCCCCTTGGGGAGCTGTAAATTTCAAAGTAAACGTGCTCCGTTGCTGCGTGAAAGAAAGACAAAAAACACACCAACAAACACACTTCCGTATTTATAAAAGACGGAATGAGTAGGTACTTAGTATGATTCCTTCCTTTCTCAAACAAAAGATAAAGTATACGGTACCTAAACAAGGCATAGATTTTTTCTGGAATTGTCTCTAAGCACTAAATCCTTGTCACAAGCAGAGTATGGCGTTATTTATCGCTTTCAATACCGCAAACGCTGTCGCAAAAGTAAACCGACTTTACCCCAAAGTCACACACTCTAAAAAGGTCTGAAAAATATGAGTATTTTTTTAGGTTTTCGCGATTACGTCAACTATAAACGGTTTATAATGGTCTCGGATTCCAAAACTCAAACTTTTGTTTTTTGTCTCTTTCCCAATAAAAACATGAGAAAGGAATGGAATATACCGATTTTAGGCTAGATTCAACTAAAAAGCGTTTTATGTTAGAATAATTAATCCTCGAATTACTCGCCTTTTTAATCAATGTATAATCCTGTAGTAATTAATTAATTAATTAACAGGCAAGCTAATCTAAGATTAAACTATACTTGGGTTTAGTAATCTCTTTGAATGAACGGGACGAATGCTTGAAACTTGCGACCAAAGGAACGTATGCTTGACGATTGTATGATGATAAACAAGTAATTACAGCAAAATCATCCATGTAATGGACCCCTTACATTTGTCTACCTTCCACGTCCTGCCACTGATATACCTTTGTTTTTGTTAGTGGTAGGACTAACTCTTCTGCGAGTGTCCATCTGGGTTGTTACCACCGCTTTGCTCGTGAAGTCTGCCGCCAAGCAGTAATGTGCAAGTATTACTGTGTTCCGGTTTGATGAGCAGAGTAGCCAGTGAAATTATTGGGCTTATGAGACCTTATACCTAATGTCTCAGGGTAACGAGCGCACTGTACTTATATAGTGCCGCGCAGGCCTTTGTGTTTTCAAGTTCTGGGTGGTACTGCAATTGTTATGGGCCAGCGTTATGCTTACCATCTGGCTAACGACCAGCTCGTCTCATTACCAAATAACATAAAAAAACAACCTCTGGCGGTGATTAGCACTTGCAGTCTGTATCACTGTGTACCACTGAGCTGTCACCACTTCAAAACACTGTTGTAATCTGACTGCGTCGTTTCACGTTTGCGACAGTTGTAGAACGATATCTCTTTACACCGTGCCGTTACTCTCTTTTATTGATTGTTAACATTGAATTTAGGATTCTCTTTTTGTTTCTGAAATTAATTGACGTTTCTATACAAACGACTTTTTTACACGTTGTAGGTTAGTATTTGATCAATACCTCGCCTGATCTTGAAGGTTAGGTTAGGTAGGTTAAGTAGGCCCAGCCGTTTCGGTGATTACCCGTAACAAACAGAAAGACAGACAGACAAAACTTTTAAAAATGGTTGTTTTGTTATAGGTACCGTGTATATACCTACTTTCATATGCATTTGGTAAAAAGCTGTTATTTTGATATTACAAACAGACACTTCAATTTTATTTATTTGTATGTATATATAGATGAAGTTACAGGTACTCTGTAGGTGTAAAATATAGGTACGTACATACACATGTTTGATTGTTCGTCCTTCTTCTTTTCCTTCGGCAGTCGGGTAAAATAAGGGAGTCGGTGATTTTTTTCCGTAAGTAATCGGCAGTTTTAGAGGTAAAATTACTTAAACTTTTTCTTGTCAATATTTTTATGAGTCGTCAAAGATTTTGACGCCTAAAGTCAGTCATCTAATATCCTTGATAATACCTATATGGTACAACAAAGATAGATTGCATGTAATCACGTGGTCACCCGCCGCTACCGTGCGGAAACCGTGCATCAGTCAACGAGGCTGGGTGCTGTTGGACGCTTCGATTACACGAGTTTTTTTAGCTTCTAGGTTCAGAGTGACATAATAATATGACAGGGCGAAAATATTTATACAAAATTGCAATTAATTTTATAAAGTTCGTTATTTAAACAATTTGCGTTTGATCACTATCCCAACGAATCTTATCTGAAATTTCATGTTATATCATTCAGTAAAGATACATTTTATACGTGTTTTACGCTACTATATATATATACTACATACATTTACTACACGCCTATATTTTTCAATACATTCGTAATACATTTAAAAAATCGTATAGGTGCAAAATGTGTCATTTAGTTCCATGAAAAATTGGCTTACGGTGTGCTTTCACATGAATGTCCCAGTACTAAATATTTATTCCAAATTTTAGCGCGTAATTAGTTATACAAGTGCCTCCCCACCTACGATGATCTATACGCGTTTGTGCACTATAACTCGTGCGATCTAATCTCCCTGTTGTTTTCACATTAATTTGTCTGAATTGTGGAAGTGTAATGATTATAAATGATGCGGAAATATTATTCAAGAATACAGTTGTAAAGTCAACTCGGCGAGTATATTTTTCTATTAAATTCTACTTTCTATTAATAACATATACTTCTATTGTATTTATTATGAAAAATTAAAATTAAATTTTACTATTAAAATTGTCCCACATTATAAATTGTTAAATAACCGGCTATAACTCACGTCATTTGTCAATATTTTCGATCTAGGGAGTGCACGCGGCGAGTCAGGGAGTGTTCTTGTCGCGTGCACTCCCTGAGGAAGAGCGTCGGACACGCACGAAACCTAAGTCGAAAATATCAACAAATGACGTGCGTTATAGCCAGTTATTTAACAATTTATAATGTGGGATCCTCACAAAAACTTTTATAGTAATATTCATTTTTCTTTTCTCAAAAACTCTTTCCCCGACGACCATCCTTCGAGTAATTCCCGGCATTGTGTCCAAACGCAAATATTTCCGGAATTGTTTCAATTACAAGTTGGCAGTCTCACTTGGCGTTGCAGTGGAGATACACCAATCTCACGAGAAGAAAACCATTCGTCTAACGTTTTTGTCTAGTGGGCGACAGTATTTAATCTTCATACAGAGCGACGACCACGCGGTAGACACCACTAGGTTGTAGGACTAACTCTTCTGCGAGTGCCCGTCTGGGTTGGTACCAGCGCTTCACTCGTGAAATCTGCCGCCAAGCAATAATGTACAAGCATGACTGTGTTCCGATTTGATAGCAAAGTAGCCAGTGAAATCACTGGGTTTATGAGACTTAATATCTAATGTCTTCAGGTTAACGAGCGCACTGCAGTGCCGTGCAGGCATTTATGTTTCAAAGTTCTGAGTGGCACTGCAATTGTTATGGGCATGCAGCGTTAGACAGCTCGTCTCGTTATTAAAAAAAGATAGAGAGTTGCGGTCACTCTAGGAGCCAAGTGGAGCTGGATTGTGAGTGAAAATAAATAGAAAGAAATAAAACATTTATTTACTACAACTTAGTCTAAAAACAGACATGATCAACATCATACAAAAAAACCATACAAATGAACACAATGAAAAAAAACAACACACAACGTATCAACACAGCGTAAAGCTAATAAACTAAATTTAGATTTGAAAAAAGAAACGTAATAAAGAAATAAATTAAATAGAAATCATGATTTAATTTTTTGCCAACACCTTATAAATCTAGTTATTCTAGGTGTTCCCTCGTGGCCTAACTGATTATTACGATGAATAATTTTTCTTCAAGGCTATACATTCTTATCAGCTTGTCAATTCTTATAGATTGCTGGCCACCTCAACCGTGGAAGCTTCGGTACTGTTTTCACAATTACACTGTAGTTATGGCCAGCCTCGTCTGAGATGGGGTCAATCCATAATTTAGAACCCCAAGATAATCAACTTTTGGAATTAGAAATATTTTGCTACAAATATTCCTTCCTTTGTTGTGTAAAATTCAGGGTAGATAAATTATACCAAGTTCGTTAGGCTGTCCCTAAAGTGATGTATTTCAGGAGAAATGTCCTAAGAAGCTAACTTAATGGCTTTGTCCTTGTTTGTAATTTTCATTTCCTTTTTAGCCTGAATTTACGCACTGGTACTTTTTTATGTTGTGTATATAATGAGACTGGCCTTGTATAGAACCACCTGGGGCCAAGCACTGTAAACCACAATGGTCAAAATGGTAATGGTTTGCGATCATTGTGACGACAACAGACACTTTTGGTAATGCGCTAGCCACAATGGTGTCCGTTTACCACCATTATGCTAATTTGGCAGTTTGGTAAATCATTATGATATCAATTTCCCTATGGCAATAACAACATAGTTATTTTTTAATTTAATATTACAAATGTATATTTTTATAAACTAGCTAATACATAAATAAACAACATAGTTGATATGATATTCCCGACTTTTGGCTCTATTGCCAGTTGTGATGGATAATGGCACCACTGCAGAGGCTTTATAGCGCCGGTCTCGGTACTGGGGCGGTTGGGAAAAATTATCGCAATGAAATTAATAAAAGTAACTTGAAATATAACCCTTGAGATATAATCATTCATTTAAATTGGTTGAGAATTGACGAAGAAATCAAGTACCTAACTGCAACACGAAGCGACTGAAGAACTGATATCCAGGTCAAGAAATAAATGAATAAAAACAGATGAATTTAGAACCTCTTTCTTTTTTCGAAGTCGGTTAAAAATAAGACAAAGCATTGCTAAAATAAGCAATAAATAACGTGAGAGTTCCATCAATGTTCTGAAACATCTTGTGACTTTGTTTTATGTGATCCAAGATTTATTGGGCTCAATTTTCTGCCCATAAAATGCGTCTAGACTATCCCTTGAGCTAGTTTTTAACCATTACTATTTCATTTGTTTAGCGTTGGGGCACATTTCACAATACTTGTGACTCGCCACAAGCTCACAACTAAAAAATCTACAAGTGGTAATTTGAAAGACAAACCGGCTGTAACCACTAGCCTTTGTACACGACTGCACAAAAAAGGAGTGGTTTGTTTTTATTAGGATTCATGTATGTATGTGAGTTTCTTTAATTCACCATTACTTTTAAATGCTTGAACAGACTTTTTTTTAATCTATTTGGTAACGAGACAATCTGGTCGTTTTCCTGATGGTAAGCATAACGCCGGTCCATAACAATTGCAGTGCCACTCAGAACTTTGAAACACAAAGGCCTGCGCGGCACTGCAGTGCGCTCGTTACCCTGAGACTTTAGGTATTAAGTCTCATAAGTCCAGTAATTGGCTTTCACTGGCTTTCACTGGCTACTCTGCTCATCAAACCGGAACACAGTAACGCTTGCACATTACTGCTTAGCGGCAGACTTCACGACCAAAGCACTGGTAACAACCCAGACGGACACTCGCAGAAGAGTTAGTCCTACTACTAACAAATATAATATTTTGTCTATTTTCACTTGTAAACTTGCGGCAAAATCAGGCCCTTAGCAGTCACAGGCATTTTGTCAACGTCAAAGGCAACGTGTCGGCACACGCGTATTATTCCTACAACGTTACTGATATTAATGGCGCTACGAAGATCTTTGTTCACATTAGATTTACACTCACACTCAAAACACTCATTTATTGTCTATTGAACTGTTTTACACACGCACTCTGAGGTTTAGTGAAGTGTGAGGTTGAAAGCTTCTGCTGGTTTTGAAAACCATCGTTTATTTATTAGAGTGAATTATTTAACCGCACTAATTAAAATAATGATGTGGTATTCAAGGAATACATTTCAATTACCTGGAATAGAATTTGATTTTGGACCTAACTCATTATAAATTCATTATTTCCAACCCGCCATACTTTCTGTACGTAATTATAGTGTTGTATCAATTTTTTTTTGGCTGTTTTGAACAAATAAGTATCTAATAATAAATAAAATATAAATAAATTGGTAAATTTTGACAATCCAATTCAGTAAAAGCCTTAATAAACAGCCTTTTTAAACAAATTTTACCTTGACTTTGGCCGTTCGCAATATTCTCATAAATGTAAAAGTAAACAAAACACTTCTATAGGATCCTTGGACATGTAATGGAGATTCTAAATAATAAACATTTTTTTCACAAATTTGTAAGGCATTTTCAAAAATAAAATACGTATTTCCTGGAACAAGTTTTAGGAAATTACCACGCACTAATTGTCTTCGGAAATTTTCTTTGGAAATTTATTTCAAAATTTTCAGAATGCCTACTGAAGGCTCCGGCGTTGTCTTTCTTTTTCCTTAGTGCCTGTTTTTCTTCGATGAACCAACAAGCCTTGGCCTAACCATTTTTGAGCGTCTCCCTTAGTCAACGACTTTCAGCATTCTGTCCTATTTGAGCGGTGTGCGTTGATGTAAAAGAGAAGGAAGACCACGCGCGACACTGAGATTGAGTAAAAATCCAGAAAAAACGTAGACCCATGCATGTATACAGGATACAGGATAAGCATGTAAAGATACAACAAGAGAGTTTAATTAAAAAATATTGTAGGACTTTCCAAGTCAACGACCTCCTAAGTCTTTGACTCCCAAGCAAGACGGAAGAAAAAATGACCCCATTCCTCGAGATTTCTTATTTCCACCACGACCCCATAAGTCGTGTAATGTATAAAATATGTAGCAACAATGCTCGTGGTTTGTAAGTATCCATTTACGAGGAAATCTCACGAATGAGTGTCATTTGTTACGTTCAGAATATGCCGGAAGAATTGTAGGACAGGAGCTAATAGATTAACAATCCAACATAAGCATAACATAATGCTATCTATTAAGCTAGCCAAGAAATTATCACACCACAGTAGTAAGTGAAATTATTGAGTTTATGAGACATAACACCTAATGTCTCACGGTAGGTAACGAGCGCACTGCAATACGGCGCATGTATTTGTGTTTCAAAATTCGGTGTGGCACTGCAATTGTTATTGGGTGACGTTATGCTTTCCATCAGATAAATGGACCAAATCGTCTAGATACCAAATAGTATAAAAAAGTGTGCTCTGGATGTATTAAGATGTTGATCCTTTAACAAAAGTTTAACGTCATCGTATATAGTATATCAATCCAAGACTTGTTTTATGGTAAAATGCGTTGCCAAGCCTATGGTACCCTCTATCAACTGACAAAGTATTATGGTAGACTAACTGATATTCAAATTCAAAATTATGTACTTACTCAAATCCCAGAAGAGCGCTCATGAAAGAGAAGGACCAGAAACACGTACAATTGTAAACTCCGCTTGCAAAGCTACACACGAACTAGTCCATCAAACTACTGCTACAACTCCTAGTCTAAAAAAGTTCTCGCCACCCAACAACAAGGGGAAATGGCGTGTCAGAAATTAATGAAAGCATCGATATAACGAGTGTTGCGATTTTTCTCCACCACCATCCATTTGTCAACAGGATTGTGTTAAAGAAACAATAATGGAGTCGATGAACTTGGCTGGAAATTGATTTCATGTTTCTGGTGTACGTAGGAAAACTCCTCGTGTACAGCGTAAATAATCCATTTATTGCACATTGCCAAGAATAAAACAAGCTGCAATTATTTGATCAACTCTAGCCACAGTGATTCAACTCTCCTCATTGAAGCTTACGATCAGGCAAACGACCAGCGAGTGCGAGCGAAGCGAGTGTGGTCGATCGGGAACTTGTGCGACTTTCAATCCCACGCACCATAGTTCGAATCTCGACTCGGCCCGCACCAATGACTTATACCAAGTTATGTGCGGATTATTCACACTCGCTCTAAAACAGTGAAAGAAAACATCGTGAGGAAAACCGCATGTTTAAGAACCACAAAATTCGAGGACATGTGACATCCACCAAGCTGCACTGGGCCCGCGTGGTGGTTTTCAAAGTCCTGGATGGCAAAGCAATTGTAATGGGCCGGCGTTATGCTTACCATCAGGCAAACGGCCGGCTCGTCTCGTTATCTAATAATACAAAAAAAATGTCCCGAACTTTTGCTCATGAGCGAATTTTCGCATTTCTTGTTCTATAACTAAAATCAAGTCTAGTCTAATTCCAGGGTGACAAAGGTGGTTCAGAATCCCAAGTTGCCCAGCTCTCATACCGAAGTATTTTCACGTCGCCGGGATCTCTATATTTTCATCAATTTTTAAACTTGGTTTTTATGTTATAAGCTTACAGCGTCACCTAGATAATTCATTTCGGGTATATGTAAAAACGCAATCTTACAAAAAAAACGATTTTTTAAAAAACACCGAGCGTGTACTTAACATACTCGCTCGTCACCCAGATATTGATAATCTATTAGGGCTTCCAAACAAACAAATATACAAAATTTTATACTTAGGTGTATGTGTGTATGTAATGTTATTGCCAGCTAAATCACCGAATGCGATTTTTGATAATTATATTAAGTGATTATTTATCTTCAAAAGTGTTAAGATACGCGAGCAAGATAGCGCCGCGCCGTATTCTGCCCCTTAATAAACAATGTTAAACGGTTCATGGTTCAATTAAGCTATGTTTTGTCTTTGTTGTTCTTTGGCAATTTTAAACTGAATCCAGGGAGACAAACATTGTTTAACCATTTAACCGTTTTTTACTGTTTATTAATACTAGCCTTTAACGACTGCAGAATAAGAATCGCTTCGAAGCGTATATCATTCCGGCCCTCTGGTGGATAAACATTAGAACTATAGACCCTCTCCCGCTCGTCTCTCGTCCCACACCCATGCCAAAGGCCGCGCAATATAAGTTACGGAAGCCAATACCGAAGTTGCCCTTTTTGTTCCACTCCAAGCATATTGTTTTGAACGCCTAGCGGATTTCCGAAGACGATCTAGATTCCCCCTCCCTGTACAATGGAAATGTGGTTTTGTACGTTTTGGAATATTTATGTCAACATCTGCTGCATGTTACATTTTTGTGTTTTTGTGATCGTGTCAGGGTTTTTAGGTGTCTTGGGATGAGGAGTTGGAAATTCAAATACAAATTTTAAATTCTTTAATCACATGGGGTCCATGGACTCATGAAAGGTAAAACAAATTACTCTCTCCAGACCACCTAGTAAAAGCTAGCGCCTAGATAACTATAATTAGAAACAAATAGGTATCATACGCGAAATAGAATAATAAAATTTTTATAAGTTGTATTTTGTTATTAATAGCTTTTAAAACTGAAGCGATAGAGTTGTTAATCGCGAAACAATATAAGAAAAAAATAATGAACCTCTTCAAATTAAATTTCAAGTCAATTTAAAGTTTGAAATCGGCATCGAAGCAAATCATATTTTTGCTTGGAATCATTAGAAAGTTGGTTTTGACTTTGAAAGGAAAATAAGTTTTTGATTATTTACTAGCAAATTTGCTACAAGAAAGGTTTTTAATTTGACTTGGTTTTTGCAGTGATTAAAAAATGATATCTACTTTATTTTCTTCGTAGACAGGCGTATTACATTTTATTTCGCAATCGAAAGAGTTAGGGGTTATACTTTCGATTGCGAAAAAAAATGTGATAAAAATGTGAGTGTGATGTGTGAGATAGTAAACTCTTTCGATTGCGAAAAAAAATGTGATACGCCCTGTCTACGAAGAAAATAAAGTAGATAGATATCATTTTTGAATCACAGCAAAAAGCAGGTTGAAGATAAAACCTTTAATGTAGGTAAGTGTGTAGTAACACAATTACATTTTGGCGCGATTGTAAAAAAAAAATTGCTTTAAAAAGCTACGAGCCGACTTCAGTGACAAACTACTGAACCGATTCTGATGAAATTTCTATGGGACCAATCTGAAAGTATATCCTTTCAAATAAAAAAAGAATTTTCCAAATCAGTTTATAAATGACAGAGATTTGAGGTAACAAACATAAAAAAAAAATACCCGACGAATTGATAACCTCCTCCTTTTTTGGAAGTCGGTTAAAAAGTGTTTTGCATTAACCCCTACACCAATTTTTGTTTTATAAGATATCTAGATCTTAACTTTGTTGGTGTTTTGGTTTCCTTTTTTCACTACAAGATCAATAAAACACTGTGTGTTGACAATGTTCCATCTGGTGATAAAAGAAGAAAGAAAGAAAGAAAATACATTTATTTGTAGCCATTGCCCAAAATATCTCTCTCTCTTCAGTCGGTCCCTCATTACTGAGGATCGTGGTCACTGGATCCCTTTAAACGAACAATCTGTCTCCATCGATTCCGGTCCAGAGTTGCCCTCACCACTTGGTAAAATCGGCTAGAGGAGGTGGCTTCCTTCACTTGGTCAGACCATCGTGTTGGCGACCGGCCTCGCGCTCTTTTCCCATCGGTATTCCCAACAATGACCAATTTCTCGAGGTTGTCGTCTCCCCTACGCATTATGTGGCCGAAATAAGTCAGTAAGCGTTGAAGGCATACAGTAGACAATCGAGTCTTTATTCCAAGTTGGGAAAGAATAGATACATTTGTGCGTTTGGCTGTCCATGGTATTCGGAGCATTCGCCTCCAGCACCACATTTCGAATGCATCTATTCTCTGTCTCTCTCTTGCTCGGATTGTCCATGTCTCCACTCCATAGAGGAAAATCGGAAATACAAGAGCTCTGACCAGGTGCCCAAAATATAGGTAGGTACTAAAATTAGGACATGAAAAAATTGGAAAATTTATTGACACCCAAAATACAACAAAAAAACTATCTTAAGGACTAAGGTTCAAGGCCGTCTTGTCATTAAAAGCATTCTCTTCCAGACAACCTTTGGATGGATAAAAATATTACGCGTATTTTTATAGTTCTTTATCGTTTAGCATTCGCGTATCGCGTAATGATACGCGCTCACGAATCACGATACAACACGCTTAATAATGCAGGCTCATTTTAGAATGAAAAATATGAGCCTGCCACGTTCATGTTAATTTTTTTTTACATTTATGCTACCATCAATCCTTTCTACCAGCCGCGATCATTACGTTGGGGTGACCATAAATTGAGATATTGAAAAATAGTGCTGCCAAATTTGGCTTAAAATTATACATTGGCCGAAAGCCAGTTTGGAAAATGTAGCTTTAATATGGTTGTAAATATTTATCATTGTTGCGTTGAAAACTGTTTTTAATTAATGCCTGCTTGGCTTTGGCATTTATGATTGTATATTTATTTATTACTAGTTGCTGTCCACGTGGAGTTTCCGAAAAGGACCCGTGCATCGCGTCCAAGATAAAAATATATGCAAACAAGGAAAATTGCTTTAAAAAGTGGTTACAAACTACGGAATCGATTTTGATGAAACTTCTATGGGACCATTTTAAAAGTATATCCTATCATAAACAAAAATAAATTTCCAAATCGGTTATAAAAGAGGGAGGTAACAAACATAAAAATATAACCGAGTTATACAAGATTATATTATAATAAAAGAATTAAAAAAAATATATAAAAGGAGGTTCTCACCTTTTTTGAAGTCGGTTAAAAACCACGTCGATCTGTTGCTCCGTTGCCGCGTGAAAGAAGGACAAATCAAAATTATACACATTTATAGTAGAACGGATTTATAGTGACGTTTTGTTTACGATTATTTATTTATTTCCAAAATAATATTTAATCACAGTTTGTAATAAAACTCTTACTCAAAGTGTAAATTCAATTTTGTTATCCATTTAACGCTTATAGAACAATTATTATAAAATATTATGTGTAAAGAAAATAATACATCATTACATTTAAAAAACGAAAAGTAGGTTACTATGCCTCTAATTATACATAATTATCTTTTTAAATAATTTAGAAATTAAGGGTATTAATGACACAAGGTCTTTGAAAAAAGAAATAATTCTTCAATAAATGGTCACCATACATTTAAGGGGCAGCATCATTATCCGTTAATTCGCGCGTCTTCTGAAAGTAACACCAGTTTATTGATTTAAATTATACACCAAGGCGTAATAAGAGCCTCTCGAGCGACTAACTGATTCTAAACGAGTTATGAATTACACATTTCATACACAGGTTGAAGTGGCAATGGGCTGGTCACATTTGTAGAAGAACCGATAACCGATGGAGTAGACGAGTTCTAGAGTGGAGACCACGTGTAGGCAAACGTAGTGTGGGACGCCCTCCGGCCAGATAGAGCGACGACCTGCGCAAGATAGCTGGCAGCAATTTCATGAGGAAAGCCGAAGATCGGGTTCTGTGGCGCTTATTGGAAGAGGCCTATGTCCAGCAGTGGATTGATGCAGGCTGATGATGATGATGATGATACACAGGTTGCAGAGGCAATGCCACCAGCTTGTTGGATACGCAGCCAACTGGTATTGGATTAGAACCATAGAGATTAGAACATTTGGATTATCTACAAACTAAATTTAGACTACGACACTATAAGCAGTACAGTTTATACACCGAATGTATGTTTGCACATTTTTGTGCAATGCTCCTTTTTTTCAACGGGCTAGCTAATATAGGAGCCTAGCTAATATTTAAATAAATACTACCGGTCCTACCACAAAAAAAATAAACAGACTTTAAACAAGTGTTAAACAGTGTTTAACTCATAAGCATGCCAGCTGTCATCAACTTGTCGACCACCATGGTCGTTATCACCCCCTTCCGGGATAACAGACCAATTCAAACTCACCCTGTATATGAAAAAGCTTGTCCGCAGCTTGTGTTCGTGTTATTGGCCGCTTTCAGTGGCCAGCAACTTGTGGCTGCGCTTTAACGTGAAAGCGTGTCGTTCTTTTTTTAGTAACATGCAAATTTAAAGCTCATGGTGAGGTACCTACTTATTAGGTTCCAGGAGAAAAGTAAGGAGGCTACATACAGCCGTAAGCACAATTAGGTAAATTTAGTTTGGAAGTTTTCACATGAATGAATTTATTGTGATATGGTATCATAGAGAATTTGTCTCGTTTGA
Source organism: Crocallis elinguaria (assembly GCA_907269065.1). Classification (NCBI taxonomy): domain Eukaryota; kingdom Metazoa; phylum Arthropoda; class Insecta; order Lepidoptera; family Geometridae; genus Crocallis; species Crocallis elinguaria. The sequence continues at coordinate 16,555,088 of OU026073.1, forward strand.
GATTCAAACGAGTGTTTGTATCTTTTTAACCGACTTCCAAAAAAGGTTCTCAGTCCTTCTGTATTTTGTTTTGCTTTTAAATCGCTTTTAAAAACGTGGAGTGACGAAAATATCGTGATTTTTGAAATTTCATCCACCCTTATAAGTGGTATTTTCTTTAATAAAATAAAAGGTCCACCCTTGAGACGAGTGAAAGACTCTTAAAAAAAAGAATAATTTAAATTGGTTGAGAAGCCGGAAGGAAGGTGGCCACAAGATTACAGAACCAATTACGTATTTTATAAAAGCTTGTCTGTAAAAATATCATTTTCCACAAACAACTTGTTAAACCAATTTTAACACATCATCTTCAACCACTTAGACAAACGGTTATGCATCCATTACAAAAAATGAGATATAATAATTAATACCTAGGTATTACTAAAGAGCTGACTATACTTATCCTAGTTATATAGATAGATCCACGAAAACCTATTAGCCCTGTACGGATAATTCTATCAATAAATATAGAACAAAAAAGCCCTAGAGCTCAAATATCTCATATGTCTTCAGAGGCAATCCTAAGCAAATATCGTATATCAAAGACAAAGCATTTAATATAGGAGGGCACCGCTAAGCAGCGCCCTAAAGATGGTATTTGCAAAGAACGTTTACGTGGACAGTACGTAAACTTTATACAAGATTTATCTATTTCCATCTGCCCCATTGACGTCCCCATACCTGACTTTTTAGTATTATTTTTTGAAGTATTATAAATAATAATTATATTTATTTATAAATGATGATGACTTACTTCCGCCCGCGGTTTTCACCCGCGCTCCCACAGGAACCGTACATTTTTCCGGGATAAAAAGTACCCTATGTTACTCTCCGGTCCATAAACTATAGGTATCTATGCCAAAAATCACGTCGATCCTTTGCTTGGTTATTGCGTGAAAGAAGGACAAACCAACAAATCAACAAACCAACAAACATACTTTCGCATTTACAATGTTAGTAGGATTAAATGATGTAATTGAAAAGTAAAAGATTTATCATGTGGTATTCTTGTAAAAAATGCACGAGCACTGATTAGTACTTTCGTATTAAACAAAATACTAGTGAATAAACGAATGACTAGTTCATTTAATTCCGTTTAATTAAAGCTTGTAAATTATATGATTACAAGACGTAAGACGTAAATTACAAGACGACAGAAGGATTACAACCTAACGAGTATGACCCATGTGCCAGCCATCGCTCTCCTCAACCATTACTGCGGGAAGAGGGCGATCCACCACACGATGCCGCCGCGAGCAGAACCTTTTTCGTGAGCATGGCAGCTCCAGTTTATACTGTTTATATAGTTTAGACACTGTCTAGAAAGGCATTTAAAAGTTTTTTTATGGTAAAAAGGACAAAATCTCTAACTAAAAGACGAGAGAGAAATCGCTAAAGTTTAATAACTGTTTGTCACTGATATATTGACCACCATCCGATTTATTGGAATTCTGGGAATCAGACTGATATAAAAATGTGATAAAGATACTGCAAAGTGTGGTTCTTCGAAACAAGGTACTAATGTAATTCCTTAGGTATTCACGATTACTTAATAAACCGTAATAAACTACTTTGAATTGTTTTCTTTTGCGTATATTTTGTATTTTGGCCACTTTGTAGTACTCCTGTTATAACTTGGATATTAAATTAGGTAAATAATTAGACGTGATAAAACCGTATTCATTCACATTGAGGTAAATGCCTCCCTAAAGAAATTAAGTTCATTGAAGTGTCTTCGTAAAATAAAACAAAAGAAAGAAAATGTTTTTAAATTGCTGAAATTTTTTTTTATACTAATGGGTAACAAGACGTATCGGTCGTTTGCCTGATGGTAAGCATAAAGCCAGCCCATAACAATTGCAGTGCCACTCAGAACTTTGAAACACAAAGCCCAGCGCAGCACATCAGCGCGCTCGTTACCCTAAGGCAGCCCCCACACCTAATTCATGATTGATGGATAAGCATCAATCGCAGACCACGAGAAAACCATGGAAAAACCACGATCCTCGCTTGTGGCATATCTTATCGAATCTAGTCCGAGCATGGCACCCGCTTCTAACTAAACTTCTACGACCTCTACCCAAAAAAATGTCTCACAACCACTGCGTGTTCAGTGCAGACAACGCGGTAAATAGCGATAGGTGCGCAAGTGATGTACGTAGCGCACAGCGGAGCAGTCGTCGCTTTGAGCCCTACCTGGGTAGGGCTTCGAGACAGCACTATCTGGCCATATTGCTGTTCTTGTCTATTTCGTGGATTTTTGATGGTTTTGCATCAAGCCGCGCTGCGCCTATCGAGAGAGCTTCACCAGCTTCGACCACGTCATTGAGATCGTTTTCAGACACTGACCTATCGGTAACAATTAAAACAGATTACTTGTCATACTTACATTATGGACTTAATTCCAGCGCAGAATAAACAAAAGACATAATTCTTTTCAATTACTATAAAAAAGGAGATGGTGAAATAACGCTGTTAGCACTTATTTAAAAAAATAAAGGTCCCAATATATTTAGAGCCTGAAAAGTCTGAAAACGGTTGAGTGAACTTGAAAAGATAGACGTTTACAGTTGAAAGAATTTTAAAAGCTTTTAGCGTCTTTTTACAACAAATAAAATCTCATAAAAGATACAGGCGAATAAAACAGACACAGTTACGAATCCAGACAGCTATTCTAAACTTTTTAAATCTTGGGCCGCATTCAAATCTTATATAGGCCGCACCGTAATGTTTAAACATTACTGTATTCATGTTTAATGAGCTAACTTGTCAGTGAAACCACTGGGCTTATGAGACTAAATACGTACGGTATTACCACAAAAACATTAAACATACCTTAAACCTGCGTTAAACAGCGTTTAACTGCTAAACATGCCTTAATCGCGTGTTTAAATATGAGCAACTATGAGCTAATAAGTTATTCTAAATCTTTAGACACTGTCTAGCTAAACAGGCAGCACTATGCAGTGCCACACAGGCCTTTGTGTTTCAAAGTTCTGGGCAAATTCTGGCGCGACCTTTTCGTCTTGTTATCTAAATAATATAAAATAAAGATGAATGTTTACAGCCCGCCCCTTGACAATGTCTGATGTAATTTCATTGTGGTGTTAACTTGGTAGACGTTTTGGCCTCAGATAAATAGTTCATAGTCTGAACGATCTAGATTTAGGCACTGTAACGGGAAACTAGATGCATACCGAGGGTTTGCTTGGAAAATTTTTTACTTCAAATATCAATTTAAAATACTGCTATTCTAAATACTTCTACTACACCTTTCAAAGTATACCTTTACTTTTCATTTATTTATTTTGGAACTAAAAATAGTATTAAAACGTTAACATAGTTTAAAACAAAAGACTGGATACATAATAAATGATTATGCTAGGAATCACAAATGTTAGACCCACACCTTAGTCCACAGATTCACATGTTGCGGTTAGTATGTGTCGCTCGCTGCAAGCTATTATCTAGAAAATTAACTACATACTTAACCACATAGGCAGTAGGTAGCAGCTATAGTTTGCTTTTAAGAAGACTTATGACATTTTGTTTAAATTTTGAAGCAGTTGTAGATAATATATCTAAGTTAATAAAATTTGAATCAAACCTTTACCGCCAATGGATGGCCACCGCACTCACAAGATTGACATTTGCAGAAGAGTTAGTCCTACGTAAGTAAACCTATAGGTTTACTTATTATATTTGCTTAGATATATATATCTATAAAAGTTAGTCAGTGAAATTACTGGGCATATGAGAGGTAATACTTCTCTAAAGGTAATGAGTGTACTGCGGTGCCGCACAGGCCTTTGTATTTCGAAGTTCTGCGTGGCACTGCATTATGCTTACAGGCAAATTGCTTGTAGCTGAAAAAACTGTGCAGACCGAAACTTTTTCGTTTCGCTGTAGATACCTTAAATAGGTTCAAAGACTTCGCAGATATGTAAAAAGGGTAGAAACGTCTTCTGCTCGTGTATTTACGGTTGTACAATCAAGATTAGCTTGGAACGTCCTCTTTGCACACAAAGACAATGTCCCGGAAAATTTAGAGTCCGAGATGAAATCTCTGGAAGTACTTTTGGCGCGTTGTCTTGTAGTAAATAGTGAAAAAAGACGTTTTTTTTTCTGGTTTCTTCTGGAATGATGAAGTTTAGGCATTGGGTAGGTAGGTTTATCTTGCGCTCTTGTAAGTAGCTCAAGCTATCTGAGGTGGTTTGCGTAACCACAAACTGTACAAAAATTGGAAACAATCCAATTGGGAAATGTTTTTCCAAATTCCACCCTCACAGAGTAAGTGAAGCGTTAATTTTACAAGTTGTATTGGTTTGCCTCCGAATTTAAACTTAAGGGGTGGGCCTAAGACTGTCTAGTGTAGGAGCTAGCGAAGAAATTACTGAAACTATTTTCATGTCTGATCATGGTGTAGTTGATAGGTCGATGGGCATTCCGTAGCGCGCAAGGGTTCAATTTGTAAAGTGGTAATTTTTGTGTGAACCAGTGTAAGAGTAAGGACCGTCTCTGAAGCAAAACAACCTGTTTTTCGTCGCTCAAACATTCGTTTCCATAAAAATTACCAGCAAATAAAAATACAGTAGTATAGCCAAGTGTTTATAGAAAAGACTTATCTATAAAATATCTGACAGAAATGGCCCAAAATCTTGAAAAAAAAAACTCTAAATACCCCGTAAATTTCTTTTGTCTCGAAATGTTCAATATTTTGAGCGACAGAAACATATTTTTTGTAACCAAAAATAAAGGAGATTTAATCATATAAAAATAACGTACAACTAAAAAAACAACCTTATTTCTGAGGCCCTAGACTAAATCAATAAGTTACATTAGACATTTTAATTATAGTAATTACCTATCTTTTTTTTTTTTTTATGTTATTAGGTAACGAGACGAGCTGGTCGTTTGCCTGATGGTAAGCATAACGCCGGCCCATAACAATTGCAGTGCCACCCAGAACTGAAACACAAAGGCCTGCGCGGCACTGCAATGCGCTCGTTACCCTGAGACATTAGGTATTAAGTCTCATAAGCCCAGTAATTTCACTGGATACTCTGCTCATCAAACCGGAACACAGATTGACATTTATTATATTCTATATATTGCATCCAATTAATTAATTGTCCTACTGAATTGAAATTACTTATTACTTTATTATTTTGATTATCAATTTTAGTTTTGTGGTTCATGGTTAATTGGAATTTTAGTGTGTGTAAATTAATGGGTTAATTAGTGCAATTGATCTGCGACCGTAATACAATGACATAATAAATATATAAATAAGGCTGAATAAATAAATAAAATAAATCTATAGATCTAGCTCGTAGACTATTTTATTTCACCAGTTTCGCTTTCTTTTATCTCCGTTATTATCTCTCCTATTTTTATCTCAAATTAGAAAGGGGAAGTATGTTTTCTTTATAAACCCATGTGCAAACAGACCGTAACCCTCATTTACAAAGTGTTTTGATTTCATATATTTTTAACGGAAATAAATGGATAATATGTTTGCAGGGTTTTTCGAAATTACTTTAGGAAGAAATTTGGAATGTCTCTTTTTAAATCTCGTAATAGAGTTTTAATAAACTCGAAGTTGTTGGCAAATATATTTACCTGGGACAGACTGTCCAATTAGGTAGGTCCAACTTCGACAAAGAGGTCGTATGAATAATACAACTTAGCTGGGCAGCGTTCGGGAAGCTTCGGTCTATCTTTCGTTTACAATACCGCAGAGCCTGTATACCAAGATTTTTAACCAGTATGTGTTGCCAGTAATGACTTATGGCACTGAGACGTGACTGTTGGCCTCATTGCAAGCTCAAAGTAGCGCAACGAGCTATGGAGAGGGCTATGGTCGGGGTATCACACTGCGTGATAAAATACGGAATGAGGAGAAGGACCGCGGGAGCGGTTCTCCTCATTCCGGAATTTCCGGGAGCAAAATTATCAAGTTTAAATGGCAATAGGCAGGCGCCACAATGCTCAAAGAACCGACAACCGATGGGGAAGAAAGGTTCTCGAGTAGCAACCAGGAATAGGAAGACGTAGGCCGGCCTCCAACAAGGCGCAGAACGCAAGATAAGAAGTGTAAGAATAAGGGTAGTATGGTGTGGTGCGGTGGTGCTACGCTATGACGTCAGCAAGTCAGTGCTACGCCGTAGTCGTCCCAGCGCTACGCAAGGCGAAGACGCAGGGAAGGACAACAGTCCTCATTGAACTACGAGTGAAAATACATGTGTGTGCGATTATTCAAACCGTGTTGGCTCATTTCTGAACCTAACAGTAGGGGACTCAATAACATACACAATGATATGACCACCGACTTAAATTACGTATTATTGACAAACGACATTAATAGATTTTGTCGCTAATTAGAAACAACACTAGTTATAAAATTAAACCTATCGAAAATGTACCACAATTACATTTTTTGTCATTGTATTAAAGGTAAGTATTTTAATTTTATCCATATACTCTACATTTATAGATAACAGAGCATTGGAATTTTATTTTTATATAGGAAATTTTTTATTAAATTATAGTAAAATCCTTTTTTGATCACATCAAGATTATCGGTAATATGATGAATAATTATAATGATACCACAATTTGACAATCCGTGGTCCATGATTGATGGTTATCCATCAATCATGAATGGCCCTACATGATAACGTTTAGACGCTTTGCACAAGAGAACAACTTGCCCTTATCAAGCAGACGTCTGTGAAAGTCTTCTCTTGGTACTAACTGTTTTTTGTAGCTAAGTTAGATGTAGTAGGCAGTATATTCATGCAGCTTGTTAATAATAAGAAAAGTAAATAAAAATTTGATAAACTACAGTATTATAAATGACCAATCCCAGCGTCGGTTCCCAATTGCGCCAACCGATAATCGTGGAAACCAGGTGTTCCCAACATTTCGGCTAAAACCAAGAGTTTAATCGTTATAAATTGTTGCTGCAATTTATCTTAAAACAGTAGGGTTATTCGGTTAAAATGCTCTGCAATTTAGCCTCGGGGCAAAGGTGGAATGGAAACTTTGGTTAGGGTTGGAGGTGATTATTGTTTGGCCGGATGGTGAATGTCCGGTTAAACTAGTCGTATATAAGTACTTACCTATAGTAGTAGTAGTAATTTTGTAATAACAAAATTATGTACTAAATTACATTTACTACATAATATAGGTTTTTAAACTGTTGTGATCATCAACACTACATAAAAACTAAAAACAAACAATATACATGTTATAGGTATATTCGCTTAAGGGTAACGTCACGAAAGTGGTGTGCCATGTCTCATACAATTCCATAAATTACAACGCAATTGTCCATGCACGTCTATGTGTAAAGAAATCGTTGTGCTCTGGCCTTAATTGTGACTTTGTAAATAATAGCACTATCAAATTAGCACAATTGATGTAAAGTAATTATAAAAAGAAGCTAGTGCTGATATATCATATGAGGCAAGCCTTGCAGGCAGGATTACTACCAACTCACCCACAGAGCCGTCAAATTTAAGTATAGAATACGAAAAATGGCCGGATGCAAATATCATACCTACCTATCTGATAATCAGTCGGAAATCGGTACCATCCCTACTATAGAGTTTAGACCATTGAAATGTGTCCCTGAACTTTGACATTACTCTGTTTTTAATGTCTTTTTCGTAATGGGTTTGGGAAGATATAAAGGTGTAGATTTGTTCGGTCGAATGGTTTAGAACTCTATCAACTTACCTAGAATTATCTTTAGGAAAACCAGGGATTTTCCGGTATACGTTTTACTACTACCTCGCCTGCATGCGTATTCTAAACTCAATCTGACAGGTTTCCGGTCGAATCCGCATTCTTCGTCTCTGTCATCTCCATTCAGGATGACAGAGATGTGGTTTGAAAATGGCGAATACGCTAGGTCTAGATTATGACTGGCCCTCAAGTACAGTTTCCGGAACACAGCGATAGGGCTTGGCGACATATTATCAACATAATGGTGGTTTTCAGCCACGTGAGCTAGAAATAGCCAACCACCATGTCCATGGTTGCATCGAGGCATCGAGATACTAACCCCGAGAGATGTCAACGTCATAATGTTGACAGAAAAGAATGCTGTTGCCAATCGCTTCATGATCACTTTCAATCAATTTTAATTAATTAATAATTAATGACCAATCATTGATGCATCATTTGAAATAACATAATATATTGCTAACTCGCCGCGCAATGAACAAGCTTCTCATAATTATCATATGCTGCATAACACAAACAGTGAATTGTCAACATCATTATTGTAGTGAAACGGAATAATTGCCCTAAAATTATGTAACCAGCTAGATGTTACAATTGAAATGTAGCTGCGAGTACATGTCGGTGAGTTTATTTAGGCATTTAATTATATTAGGCATATTAATATTCAACAAAGCATAAGTCCATTATTTGCTTTACACCATCAACAAATACACTTGAAAATACATGCAGCTTTTGGTAAATAATACAAAACGGACCACAACAAGGCGCAACACGTAGCAAACTATAAATGAGTTAGGTAACTATCAACTTTTTACTAGTTTTCATTAATGGTTGCCAATTGCAGCACGGAAAGTTAAATTAACGATTATGAAGATATGAACCTAATGATTTTAAATAACATTTGAAATTCATAATCATGAGTCAGTTCAACGATACGTAGAACAAGAAATACAGAATGACACTGCGCTGCGGAGGATATCGGACTGTGAGGGGTCTGCGCTTTTCGGTTGCTGGTTGCGGAAACCAGCAAATTGACACAACTATAATAGTTTGTAACCTATTTCTAAAAAAAAGCTATTTCACCTTAGCAAAATCCATTTAAAAGCTTTTTTGAGAAAGGTTGCGATGTTCAGCAGTGGACTTTTACCGGGTGATTATAATCGGACACAGCTTCAAACTTCAACTTTTAGTACAGCCTCTCAATTGACGTCTGTTACGGCATTTTCAAACGTTAAAATCATTTAAAATTCGGCCCTTTTGTTCCTTCCGAAACTGCGTCAGGGAAAGACCCTCGACCCTTGTGAATAAATAAACTGCAATTACCAGCAAAGCAGATCACATTAACTTGTATATAAAGGTAGACTTTTCGCACAATAGCTTCCTTCTTTGGCGTCAGAGGTGCTATTGCTTTCTGCTTGTAACATCTATTTTCTTTATTTATTTAATAGAAACCACAATTCTTGTTACCTATAATTTTTTAAATTTTTTGTTTGTTAGTCTGTATACAGTATTTATTTTATGGGTCTGTGATGCTTGAAATAAATTACTAATCATTTTTTTATCTCTTATAAATCTCCTATCTTCTTTAACTCTCGGGCCATTTTGCCTATAGCCGTAGACAATATTGAAGATGCCCCTTTTTATGCTATTTGGTAACGAAACGAGCTGGTCTTTTGCCTGATGGTAAGCAAAATGGTAAAGTAAGATGGTAAGTCCATAACAATTGCAGTACCACCCAGAACTTGAAAACACAAAGGCCTGCGCGGCCCTATATACAGTGCGCTTGTTACCCTGAGACATTAGGTATTAGGTCTCATAAGCCCAGTAATTTCACTGGCTACTCTGCTCATCAAACCGGAACACAGTAATACTTGCACATTACTGCTTGGTGGCAGACTTCACAAGCAAAGCGGTGGTACCAACCCAGATGGACACTAGCTGAAGAGTTAGTCCTACCACATAATGAAAAAGTGTAAATGATAATTCGCACAAATTGCGAATTGTACGAATCGCAAATTGGACAACCGCGAACGTGACGAATTGAGAAAATGTACCAACTCATAACTCAACAGAATGTATATAGTAAATTCGTCACACAGGAGATACCTAAAGAGAGATGGGCTATTCCTATTTATTATTATGATCCAGTTATATAGAGTCGCTGTCTTGCGGTCGTTACATTACTAACCGCCTACATACGCAGGGATCTTTATATAATGGTATTATTTTGGTAACATTGTACCAGTGTATTTCTCCTTGTCACGTTAAAATGATGATATGCGTAGAAAGGGAGCTGTTGCTAGAATTTATTACTATACGGAATTTGCAAAATTATATACGAATTATAACGAACAAACTATAAATTATTAAAATAATGTAATCTGTACTATAATAAATGAGAAAGTATGTTTGTTGGTTTGTTGGTCAGTTGGTTTGTCCTTTTTTTGTACTAATGGGTAACAAGACGAGCTGGTCGTTTAGCTGCTGGTATAAGCATAACGCCGGCCCATAACAACTGCAGTGCCACACAGAACTTTAAAATACAAAGGTCTGCTCGGCACTGAATTGCGCTTGTTACCCTGAGGCATTACTATTAGGTATTAAGTCTCATAAGCCCAGCAATTTCACTGGCTACTTTGCTCACCAAACCGGAACTCAGTAATGCTTAGGCTCAGTAATGCTGGGCTCTTAGTAACAAAAACATACAGTGTCTCCCAGCCTACAGGTAATGTTACGAATGTTATGTACTTGTTTAGTGGCAGTACCTTATCATAATAAGGACAGTGTCACGTAAGCTCACGCGGTTACTGATGTGTCGGTATTTTGACACCTTCATTACAGGCGCTTTTCCCACAATAACGACTAACGACGTTCGTCAAGACGACTTGAAACTGTATATTCAGTACATGTATGTGTTTTTATACGAAACTAGCTATGCCCCGTGGCTTCGCTCACGTAGCCTAAGTTACTCCTTGTAACATCAGCTATATGCCAGTGAAAGTCCCGTCAAAATAGGTCCAGTCGTTTCAGAGATTACCCGGAACCATAAAGGTTTAAGATCTATGCCCGGAAGAAACAGACAGGCACACAGAGAGACAGACAAAAATTTTAAAAATGGTTGTTTTGTTTTATGCATAGATCTTAGTAATAAAATTCTATGGTTTTAGGTAGGAGTACCGTATATACTTTCATATGCATTTAGTAAAAGCTATTATTTTGAGATTACAAAAAGGCGCTTCAATTTTGTTTCTTTGTCTTTGTGTTTATTTTTTATGCCTATAGATATATGCGTATAGATGTATAGAGAGGCATGTGTTTCACCACGTTCTCATCCGATGGTAAGTGACGATGAAAACGACTATGGAGCACGCATACATAGTAGGTACATAACTAGATACCCATTCATTCGTGACTTGAAGAACCTCATATTGTGGCAATTTAGACACATTGACTCAGGCAAGGAGTTCCACTCCTTCCTCACAAGTGGCACTGCCATTGTTATACTCTGGTGTTATACTTCTCAGGCACACGACTCGACCATCTCATTATCCGATATTATAAAAAAAAAACATCTGATTTGAAAATCTTATCATGCAGTAATGTTTGATCATAAATGAAATGAAATGAAATGAAATGATCGTTTATTTGCGTGAATATAGGTAATTTCAGGTAAGTACATGTCATTAATTATATAGTTTCACTATATTCGACTACATAGTCGTGCAAATTTTTAAATTATAGTTTTAAGTTACAATTATATGGCACAAAAAAAAATAATTAAATAACATCATAAAAACAAAAATTGAGTCTAATAATCTACACCGATAAGCATTACAATAAAATAGAATACAATTCAGTCAATAACATAATAAATAAAAAGAAAATTACACATCATTTTATAAATTTAGTTAAAAAAGTCCCCTATTGTATAAAAACATTTGTCACAAAGCCATTTATACAGTGTTTTATTAAATTGTATGTCACGTAATTCTCTTAGGTCAATAGGTAATTTATTATAAATTCTTATGGCCATATAAAAGCAATTCATGTCACACATTTTCAGTCTGTTTTTCGGTACCAAAAGTGGTTTTTGTACTATTTTTCTTTTAAGCGTTGATCTTTCATCGGTTTCAAAAAGTGACTGGTTTTTCCTAACGAACTTGCACATTTCAAATAGGTATAAAGAAGGTAGTGTAAGCAACTTCTGTTCCACAAATATGGGCTTGCATGATTCTGTCCATTTAAGACCAAAAATTGATCTAATACATTTTTTTTGCACAATGAAAGCTCTCTGAGCTTCTGTTGAGTTTCCCCACATGATTAAACCATACCTCAAAATGGAACACACGTGGCTGTGGTATACAACCATTGCTGTTTTAGTGTTTGTAATGTTTTTTATTTTTCGTAGTGCAAATACAAATTTATTTATTTTCTTACATACATTATTTACTTGTTCCTTCCAATTACAGAATGTATCTATAGTTACACCTAAAAATTTAATGTTATTTACTTCTTCAATTGCGTTGTTTTTATATTTTATTTCTAAACTCATTTTGTCTCTAGTATTATTACTTTTATATGTCAAAAATCTCATAAATTTCGTTTTATCTGTATTTATTTTTAAGTTATTTGCTTCTAACCATTCTATTATGTCACATAACGCTTTATTCGTAGTATTAGTTGCATTTTCAACAGTACGCTCTCTAGTTAAAACGGTCGTATCATCTGCAAAATCTGCATAAGAGGAACATATAAACAAACTGTCTCAAAACTCACAAACAAAATAAACCATAGGTATACAACCTCAAAAATAACCATGCTACACGATTTTGTAATCTATACACATCGCTATTTAGTCTAAACTAGCCTCTTATCTAACAAAATAACCTTGTTTCTGTATAAAGGTTGCCAAATATAAGGCAACATTGCACAACATGGCTAGTAATTAGCGAGCGAATCCCGACGGCTAAGTAGGACAAGCTTCTAGGAGCGTTAGAAACGCGGCGTTGTCGACACCGTGCCAATAGATGGGGAGGAGAAGCCTAGACAGACGGCATTCACCTTCGAAACGATTATCACTATCTATACTATAAAAACAAAATTATAGAGTTATACAGGTTTAAAAATACCACATTAACACAATAAAAATGAAGTTTTAAAAAATATACAGGCTTAGTTTGAATTGGTATGTTATCCCGGTAGAGTAGAAGAGAAGAGAATTGGGATTATAGTTGTCCATAAGTTGTGAGAACCTTGGAAATGCGTCATTCCAAGTTTCCATCAAATAAAACACTTCAAACATGAAGTGCGCGACATTTTCTGGAATCAACATCATAATGTGTAAAATTTCGGCTCAGTCAATGGGTCAAAATTAGCTTGCAAGATTTTGCCATAATCATCATTATCAGCCTCTTACGCTCCCGCTGCTGGGATACCGGCCTTCTCTCAGAGAGAGGTATGGGCCATAATCCAACACGCGGGCCCTGTGCGGCTTGGCGGATATCACATGTCCTAGAATTTTGTGGTTCTTGAACATGCGGGTTTCCTCCCGATGTTTTCCTGCACCGTTTTAGAGCGTGCGTGAATAATCCGCACATAGCTTGATATAAGTCATTGGTGCGGCTGACTCGAGGTTCGAACTATGGTGCGTCGGATTAAAAGTCGCACAAGTTTCCGCTCGGCCACTCTGGCTACAACATGCAAATATTAGCAAGTTCAATAAAAGCTTGTAAAACAAGACGACATCGCTGATACACTGCTCGCTTAGATAATACCTTAACTTAGAAACATTAGCTCAATGCAGAATGTATTTCTGGTTGTTTACTTCCACTGTATGCTGATTAATATGAGGTAATATCATACAAATGGTACGGTATGTGTTTCTATACTTGTCCAATAATGTAAACGTCGGTGTATGCCGACCAGTGACATCATTAGTGATCCGATCGCCAACCAATCACATGCTTCGAATTGAAATTTCTATGTTATTGGCTGGTGGCACAGGATATTTAATATACTGGTGGTACGGCGAGTTTGTTTAGGTACATCATTGGACAAGTAAGTATAGAATAATGCAAAAGTTTGTGATACATATTTAGATGAAAAGAGTTGTTCTGTTTTGGTACTAAAATTGAACCAGGCTTTCAGTTGGTTTTTTGGAATGAGCTCTCAAAATCTAGATATTCTGAAATGACAATTTTATAGGCCTGCGATTTCCTGAAAATACATAAAGTTTTTTTAGTATGTAACGTGAAACGGAACGCAATTTCTCGATACGGAACGGTTTTTTCAGGGGTTTTGCTCACGAGGTTTTCCTTCACCATTTTAGAGCGAGTGTGAATAATCCGCACATAGCTTGATATATAAGTCATTGGTGTGGGCTGAATTCAGATTCGAACTATGGTGAGTCGGATTGAAAGACGCACAAGTTCCCACTCGGACACACTTGCTTGCTTGTTAGTTATCTCTTGGCTAATTATGGAGACCGTAAGTAAATTACCTAACTCACTAATTGATTCAACGTTTCCCTATCTTGAATTACCTGAAACATTAAGCAGTGATTGACAATAAGCTTCCTAAGTAATCTGATCTAATCTATCAATGTATCTGATCAATCTGTACAAATAAATAAAATTAATGTGTCTGTTTCTAATGTCAAAATAACAGCCCTTTACTAAATGCATATGAAAGTTATGATATGTAAGGTACCTATAACAAACAACAATTTTTAATTTTGTTTCTGTCCGTTTGTTTCGGCTAATCTCGCGAAGGGCTGGACCGGTTTTGATGGGACTTTCACTGGCAGATAGCTGATGTTATAAGAAGTAACTTAGGCTTAGGATAACGTGATCACATACACGAGAAATCCACAACATTCCAGTCCAACGTTCCGAAAACCACTCGTGTGTGGGGAATCTTAGATGGATTCCGTGGAGTCATTGAAATATATCCAAATGTTCCAAATCCAACGTTCTAACTAATCGTTAGTGGCCGATACGACGACCCATTTCGCGTTCAGTTGGCAGTACTCGAGACGCAGAATGACCGAGAAATGGAGCGAGAAATGGCGCGCTCGGAATGGAGTGCCCGTGTTTGGGCTCGAAATTGGACCTTTCTTCACAATCCGCGTCGCGCCGAGCGATGGATTTGGAACGCTCGTGTATGGTTAACTTTACACTCGCAGTAGGTACTGTTAAAATATATACTTACGTGATGGTTTCCATTTTAACTGCAGTTTTTGCGAGCCAACCAACATGGAAATAGAATCGACCAACCAACAACCATTTCCATGGCAGTACACGTCACTGCAATTATCGAGTAAACGCAAATGGAGTGCACTCACTCGACAGTAACAATATTTACTTTATACCTCGGTGTGGCGGGCAGCGTAGTGGAAATCAGTTTTGTTAGTTAACTAACATAAACGTAATTGTACTAGAAACATTGTTAAAACAATTTTTGAAATAATAATGCCGATGCGTTTTTTGCATTTTGTAACCGTCTTCCAAAAAAGGAGAAGGTTCTCAAATCTGTGTGTATTCTTTTTTTATGTTTGTGGTAACAGATCTGAGGTCTCCGTCATTTATAAACCGATTTGGAAAACCCTTTTTTTAATTGAAAGATATACTTTCAGATTTGTCCATATAAATTACATCAAAATCGGTTCAGTAGTTTGTCACTGAAGTCGGTTCGTCGCTTTTGCTCGATCGGTTGTACATATAAAAAAATCGGCGGGTGACGTCACTGTTCAAAATATTACACCGTTTCGAATAAAAATATTTTGGGTGGCTCCGTGGTTATAATCCGGGCAAAGCGGGTAGCCAGGTTTTATCGCAAGCAAGCTTTGTGTGATGAGATGAAACGTAAAGTTTGTTCTCGGAGATGTTTGTGGGTTTGTTTGAGGGGTAGGGGGGGTGGGAGGTGATCAAGCCAAATCTCACCAAATCTCACGTGGGGGAGAGGGCTCAGCAAATATCAAGTAATTTTTTTCAGTGTAATACTACAAGAAAAGTGTGTTAAAATACTCGACGAACGCTGCGGCGTACACCAATGAATCACAGGATTAACGTATTTGCACGAAAAACACTTATTTTGAGAAATCTCTCGTGAGATTAGGAGGGGGGGGGGGGGTTCGAGCCAAATCTCACGACATGTCACCAAGGGTGGAGAGGGTCCAAAAATTGCCAAAATCACCTCACGTATTTAATGGACGCTCCCTAAGTATGCCATGCGTGTTTGATATTGCGTGACCGTGCTCGCCCCGCGCCCCCCTGTTCAGAGTGACAAAGCACTTAAAGGTTGTTAACATTTCTCCATTAACAATGTAGATACAATATTAACTTAGAAAAGTTTCCGAGTTCGTGAGGTAAAAAGACAGTGTCAATAGTCGATCAAATTCCATGATAATATTCTTCCATCACAAAATACATTGGAACTGAAGTCTGAATGGAGCAAGAAATGTCTGGAAAAATCTAATAATATTCAACGCTTAGATGTAAAAAAAAGATGTGAACTACGATGTGAAGCCAACTATCCGCTCGTGAAGTTTGCCACCATGCAGTAACGTGCAAGCATTATTGTGTTCCGGTGCGATGAGCAAAATTTCGAGGTCTTAGGGAAACCAGCGCTCATCAGGACCCTGGACGTCATCTGGGATCATTGTACTTGTAAAGACAAATCAAACAAGCCCAAACTCGATGTGGTTTCTTTACATAGTTCCTATGACCGCCTTCCGACTCCATCATCAGACTAGCTCTGTGACATCATTATATTGCATTGTCATCTGATTTACATACGTATGTAAAATTTCGGCTCAATCGAACACCAGGAAGTGGGTCAAATTTAGCTTGCAAGATTTGACCTAAACAAACAAACATACATACAAACATTGCAAGTTGAATAAAAGTTTGTAAAAACAGACTCACAAAGCGTTCATAGCTCCCAACGCCCTATCTTCAACTTACTCATCTGTGCCCCAGAAGCAATTTTCTTCTCTAACTTCGCAAAGTAAAATGTAAAAAATGGCCGAGCCTGCGACTTACCGGATCGAGATAAAGGACCATTTCTCATTGAATCCCTAAATACAGTTTTTATTAGGATCTAATTTCGGGCGACAGAGGCGACAAGTATCCTGTGTTATCGGTTAGGGATGGGGGTGGCGGTGCGGTCTTGCGATGTAGTCTTGATATTGCCAAAAACTTATTTTTGACATCGGGACTTGAACGTTCGTATTCCGGCTGTTTGGATATAATAGGTCGGGGAAAAAGTTTCTTCGCATTTTTTAAGAAAATTCAAAAATTTTTTAATATAGTTTATTTACATTTAAGTAAAGTATGTAGGTACCATTTTGTTCGATAACTTTTTGCCATCTTGTAGGTAGGGACATGATCCCATTGCTATAGAAATTTTGGGACTTCTGATCAAAATACCGCGACAAGTGGTTTTGGCAGTCCTCTCGTGATGTTAACCTGACACTGCCTAAAGAATTCTGAAGAGACCGAAACAGGTAGAAATCTGAAGGTGCAAGGTCAGGACTATACGGCGGATGCATTAACACCTCCCAGCCAAACTCTCTTAATTTTTTCAGAGTGGCTAAAGATGTGTGAGGTCTAGCGTTATCATGATGAAAAACCACACCCCTTCTGTTGATTAATTCCGGCCGCTTTCTCTCAACTTCTTGCTTTAATCTCATCAGTTGTTCGCAGTAGAGTTCAGAATCGATGGTCCTGCCTGGTGGTAACAGCTCATAATGAATAATGCCCTTCCAATCCCACCACACACACAGCATCACCTTGTTGCGAGTTAACCCGGGTTTCGCCACAGTCTGTGAAGCCTGACCGATCTTTGACCACGACCTTTTTCGCACGTTCTTGTCGTACGTGATCCACTTTTCATCACCAGTTATCAGCTTCTTCAAAAATGGTTCGTTTTCATTACGTCGTAGTAAAGAATCACAAATGAGTACACGGTTCATTAGGTTTCTTTCAGTGAGCTCGTGAGGTACCCAAATATCGAGCTTTTTTGTGTACCCAGTTTTTTTCAAATGCGCCAAAACTGTTTTGCGGTCAATTCCCTGTTCTTCAGCTACGTCGTAACTACTAATATGCCGATCTCGATCCACTTTTTCAAAAATGGCATCCATTTTATCCGTAATAGGGCGACCAGAGCGACGTGCATCTTTGAGATCAAAATTTCCGGATTGAAAACGCTTAAACCAAATTTGTGCTACTCTCACAGACACTGCACTAGGTCCATAAACATCGCAAATTTTTTTCGCGGCTTGCGTTGCATTTTTACCTTATTTATAGTAAAATTTTAAAATGTATCGAATTTCTTCATTAGATTCACTCATTTTGACAGTACGAAAAACAAATGAAAATCACACATTTTCCTAATTTGAATTTGGAATTATGTTCTTTAAAATTTAAACTTTCAATGATACCAAAACCAGCCAGATACAAATAGTATAGCCAAAGAGATTTTATTACAAGTTCATACATACTATAATACGAAAAGACTTTTTCCCCAACCTAATATACGGATTTCTTTTTGACACTCAAAGTTTGTTTGTTTTGTTACCGCTAATCTCTGGAGCTACTAGTCCGATTCTAAAAATTCTTTCACAAATAGGAAGCTACATTATCCCTGTGTACGTAACGCTACATTTTATTCTAGACCCACCCGTGCGAAGACGCGGGCAGACGCTAGTCTACTTATAAACAAAAATAGCCTCTCATCCAAATACTGCACACCAGCGCGACTTTTTCATGTAGCTGACTTATATTATTAACTACGGCAGACGAGACTGCGTTAAAGAAGACTGGTCTTGTTTTATACAACTTCTAAGAGATCTATGTATACTTAATCCTCATGACGATAATGTAACATCTAAAAGATAGAGACCGCTAAAGTTGTTAATTTAGTTAAGTAGGTAGTCTGTCAATTTGTTATAAGATGACATAAATTACCTATGTGACATCTTATTACTGACTTTTATTTGATTTTATTATTTGGAAGTTGTGATTTTATAATTCAAACATGCATTCTAATTTTTAATTTGATTGTGTAAAATATTTGTATATCAGCCATTGCTGATATACAAATATTTTGTTGAATTATAAAAAATATTATGGTGAAGCTTACACGGACCCAACACTGAGCTTTAAAAAAATAATTTTAACAAACATTTTATTTTTTAATCCGTGTTTGGAACAAATAAATAATGTGAATTTGAATAAAACAAGACCAGTCTTCTTCCTCAATAGTTGCCCCATCCCTATTTCTCACTGGATCGGCAGTCGATCCATCAATGTTTCTTATGCCGCGCTGAGCCCAAGTAATTTAAACTTTTTCCCCCACATTTTTAGGGTTCCGTGGGGGCCCATAGGTTGTCGCGTTCATGAACTCTTGGCATTCCGTTGACTCACGCCTCTGTTGAAACGGTACTTGAGCTAGACGGTGAGTAAGAACGGGAAACTCGATGGTTGTCTTTATAAACTGCATTATGAACGATATACACAACGTTAAGGATCAATATTAATCGATGATTTGCTTCGCTAAAAGTTTGATCTCATTATAGGATCGATGTACGGATCAATAGTCGAGCACATTGCGCAGTTCTCGAGCTGATTTTCATAATCTTCAGAATACTTACATTCTTTTTTTATTCTGAGTCCAAGAAGGCATCGCCCGGGAAGGCATCGCCTCAGCTTACTAGCTAAACGTGTAAACAAGTCTCAAAATAGGTGATAAAACTTTATAATCGTTTTGTAGTGAAATAAGGTTGAAAATGCGATGCGTTTGCTTTCAATTGAACGTTATTTCGTATTTTTAACTAAGGTAATTAAGGAAAAAGAGACACAATTAGTTTCTAAAGGATAACTTATTATGTATCTCGTTTGATTATTAAATTTTCTTCCTTTTGGTTACAAAAATATTTTAGTTCCAAATCAGTCAAAATTATCAGCGATTTGAGACGAAAACGTATTTTCGTGGTCGCTTTTGCGATTTTTTTTCAAGATTCTGGTCCATTTTTATTTATTTATTTAATAGATCTTTTTTAAACTTGACATTAATACTGTATTTAATTTTGCTTGTAGTATTTTATGTATAACAAAAACGGATATTTGGGCGACTAAAAACAGGACGACTTATTTAGGCTTTAGGCGACGCCTTAATAAAGGTTTTTAGCCCCTTAATAATACAAAATGATATCCTAAGGTCTTTAAGGTTAATTAATATTTATTATTCCATATTCATCGGTCCATATTCAGCTAGCTAAACCATATTCCAGCCGATCAATCTCTTAGTTTCAGTCAAAGTTATTCAATGCTCCGGCGAATATATCATATCTACGCCTCCCAAAGACATGTGATCTATTAGACCTAAGATAGATAGATCACTTAGGGTCTATCAATAAACTCTTTATAAAGGTGGTATACTCGTAGTTACACAATGTTCTCTGACAATTTTAAAGTGAATCGAAAGAGACGAAAGATTGTTTAACTATTCAACCGTTATACAGATTATATTAGTAAAGCTGTTAAGATCTTAATTATAGCAGTGTACCTATAGCGTACCTATAGCGTCGACAATAATAACAGTGTACCTATAGCGGTCGAATAGTTACACAATGTTTTTTCTTTGTTGTTTTTTGACAATTTTAAACTGAATCGAAAAAGACAAAACATTCTTTACTATTCAACCGTTATACAGAGTTTATTAGTAAGGCTTAAAATTAGAATCTTAATAACAATAAAAAGCGATGAACAGTGACATCGAAAAAAAATTGCCAAAACCGTAAAATTGACCATAGAGGTCCTAATCTACCCATTACAAAAAACGATTCGCGCCACTATGCGAAAAGACCCTTTCGAAATAAAGCACATGAGCGACTAGCCCAAGAACCGAACCACTCGGTGTGAAACACAGATCATAAAAACAAGGATGTGGTAAGGAGTACGTAGCGGGTGCGAACGCATCAGGCCCAAAAAAGGTCAGATACATTTAATCACTTCACTTTGTAGATGGCTTTGC
The DNA here is from genome assembly GCA_907269065.1 of Crocallis elinguaria. Taxonomy (NCBI): domain Eukaryota; kingdom Metazoa; phylum Arthropoda; class Insecta; order Lepidoptera; family Geometridae; genus Crocallis; species Crocallis elinguaria. Next base: position 16,575,914 of record OU026073.1, read on the forward strand.
TGTCCCATTTTTTTGCCTGTGGACTATTAATAAGTTCATTTGTGTGGCTGTAAGTCTCTTAGTGTGCATAAAAAATGAATAGGTGTGCCGTACTTACAGATTTTGCATTAAGCGGTTTAGAGGAATGGTGAAAAAAATGTATGATAAACGGAGACAATTATTTTGAACGCGAACCGGCATAATATCTCCTTTGTTTGTCTGATCTGAGTTATGAAACTACTTAAAGTAGCCAACATAGTAGTATTGTATATTATGACGTATATCAATCCCATATGTAAGATGGGACAACGGCAGAAAGAAATAATTACAATTTAGTCAAGCATGATTTGTTTTATCATTACGAAATATATATATACAGAAAGTATATGTATATAGAAAGAGGCCGACAGAAAAACTATTATACCGGTTATAAATAGTGAAATTAAACCGCAAAGTGTCCTCTAGGTACAGCTTTTGTTGTAAACAGCTTGAAAAGCTGAAAAAGTTTTCTACAATAAATATCAGAGTGCCCGGGGTGGGTCGCGTAGCGCGCATTTTTCACTTAGAGAATGTAAAATTGCTTAAGCATAACAGAGGTCCTGTTACACAAAAGCGTAGCGAATAAGCGGTTAAGTACATTATATTGTTGGAGACAATCGTATAAAAGAGGTTGACAGAGGCCACGAGCTGAGTTACCGAGTGGGTCGAGTCGACCACGAAAAAAAAAAACAAAAGTAGTCAACTGAGCCCGCGGGTTGAACGGACTGCGGAACCAAGCAGCCGTAATGCATGCACACTACTGCTTGGTGGTAGACTGCACACCCAGACGGGCACTCTCATAAGAGCTAGTCTTAGTTTTTAGCCAGTGAAATTACTGGGCTTATGAGACTTAACACCTAATGTCTCAGGGTAATGAGCGCACTTCAGTGCCACGTAGGCCTTTGTGTTTCAAAGTTCTGGGTGGCACTGCAATTGTTATGGGTCGGCGTTATGCTTACCATCAGGCAAACATCCAGCTCGTCTCGTTACCAACAAATATTTAAAAAAATCTTCCTACTTGATTTGTTTTGAAATTGTCAGAAATCTGGACAACTCATGTATCACCACGTGGAACACCGAATTCTCACAAACCTGGCTTTAGTTACACTACGGTGTAAAAGCAGCCCCCCGCCAGAATGTATAAAGTTATCCACAAGTTATTGTCTCGCCGTCTTGTCACAGGATATATTAGCGGATATAAAGAGAACTGAAGCAAGAAGCCGCGAAAAGAATATGAGAAAATTACAATATACGTTTTCAAAGTTGTATTAGCTTGATAAATACTATTAAGTTTCGGTAGACATTAAATTATAACTGAAAATATTTACCAGGTTAGGACCAAACTTACATATCGTTTTTTAAATCATCTATTTCCCTCATTTTCAGGCGACCTTACTTACTTACGTCTAAGCGTTATCGATCATCGATAGCCGGAAGACGTCCACTGCTGAACACCACCAAGAAGTAATGTGCAAGCATTGCTGTATTCAGTTTTGATGAGCAAAGTAGTCAGTGAAATTACTGGGCTTATAAATATATAACGTCTCAGGGAAACGAGTGCACTGCAGTTGAAAAAATTTGAAAAACAAAGGCCTCGGGCCTTTGTTTTTCAAAGTTCATATTTCTGCGGGACCCACTCGTTTCATCACATATATCATAAAAATGTATCACTAAAAACCAACTGCTTTGTTTCTCGGCCGAAATAGCAGCGGCGCCATCTCTGCCTCTTTATCCTTAACCTTTCATCTAACATCTTGTCTCAAGAAATATTTAGTCACTCGAGTACTAAAACAGAAGTGCCGTTTATGACGCATAAGAAAATATGCCCTCACGTAATATATTAACCCTTAGGGTGGCCATAAACTCGGCCGTATTTTTTATCGGGTTTTTATTCTAAGGTTACTCTGCAATCTTGTTCTACGCTTTTTATCGAGTAGGCTAAGAAAATGAGTTTTAGGGAGTAGAAGACGTTTCTTTAATGGAATGAATTGAATGCTCTATGAAAATTAAGTTACTTGAAAATTGGTTGAACTTGAGTGAGTTAGATATCCAGGTGAGAGCACTAGAAAATGTCATACCACACTATATAGTTGCTGTACCTATGTGGAACATAGTAACGTCTCTTCACGAACCACACAAAATTCGAGAACATGTATGTGTCATAACCAATAAGCCACATCGCCTCAAAATCCATTTTACTGAGAAACACCCACAGAAAAGCAAATTCCACAGAAGTATTGCTTTGAGAAATTAGGGAATATGGGAATAATCCTAATTTGGAAACGGGAGGCACAGTTATACACAGTGGTTAGCAGCAAACTGATTTATTAATTTTCAGGCGGTACCTTCGTATCTAAGTACCCTCACGATATTTATATTAAAACACTACAATCCTCCACCCTTAAATCTAAACATTAAAAACTAATACCTAACTACTTATTTTCAATTCCACGTAACTACACATTGTCAGCACTACTTATATAAAGCATAAACTTCTTCAACTATGAATGTTACATAATTAATAATAAGCTATAGTATTATACAGATGTAAGTACTTAACCTATTTATTACATTAGGTACCGTATGTCATGACATCAGGGCCGTGCTCCGCGAGTATGGAAGGGTAACATTTATATAAACAATATATTTTTAGAACGGCTACAATGACGTAATAACAAAGAAATTAATGCTACGATACCTACTTATTATTTAACTACAATTCAATCAAACTCCAAGCCATATCTGACTACAGGCTTTCTCAAGCGCTTAGAATTAGCTATTACGCTGTGGCTTGTACTATTCTCTATTCTCTGCGACTGTGGTCTGGGGCGGTAACGGGAGGTGCCTCGACTGGCCCTTGTGACGAGCGAACGACCTCATTGTCACTTTGCCCTTTCGCCTCCACTGAAACTGGCGCTCCCGGGGAGCCGCCGTCACCAGCCGCGGACGGCGCCGCGAGAGGCGAGCACCCGGGCCCGGCCACTACGTCGGTGTCAGCACCCTCAGATGGGAACACGCATGTACTCCTTCGTTTCAACTGGTCAATATGCCTATGCGCTGCCGAGCCGTCGCGTGTTTTTACCGCGTAATTACTCCTACCGAGACGATCAAGGACTTGTCCCTCCGACCATTTAGTGCATTTATTGTTAGCGCCAAAATCTCTGTACCACACGGAATCCCCAGGATCGAGTTGTCGCGAACCCGTAGCATTTTCGGTCGTCATAGTAAGCTCTCTGTCTCGTAACTTACTTCCGTAATCCGGTTTAATGACATCCAACCGGGTTCTTAATTTCCTACCTTGCAGCATTTGCGCGGGACTCTCGCCGGTCGCACAATGCGGTGTATTGTGATATACCAACAAGAACCTTTGTATCGCTAGCTCGGGATCTATGCGATCATGGCGAGCCTTTTTGATGACAGTTTTTATGAGTTTTACTGCATTTTCCGCCGCTCCGTTAGATGACGGATGGTAGGGAGCGGAGAAAGCCTGATATACACCATTGTTACTCAAAAAATCTTTAAACTGTTTACTCGAGAAGGGTTGGCCATTGTCCGAAACGACCCGTTTTGGAATTCCCCACCTCGACCAAGACTCGCGCAATTTTGAAATTGTCGCATCCGCTGTCGTGCGCGACATTTTAAATGCCTCGACCCATTTAGACCTAGCATCCACCGTTATTAAGTACGTCTGACCATCGATAGGGCCAAGAAAATCTAAATGAACCCTTTCATAAGGTAAGTTTGGCCAGCGCCACGGCGCGGCGGGGGCGGCGGGCGGCGCGGACGCCACCGCGGCGCAGGTCCCGCAAGCGCGGCACTGATTTTCAACGGCCTCATCGACGCCGGGCCACCACACGTACGAGCGGGCATACGCCTTGGTTTTCACGATGCCCATGTGCGGCCCATGTAGCTCTCGCAAAACCCACTGCCTACACGATGAAGGAATCACTAGCCTATGGCCCCACATAACACAACCTACTTCTATATATAATTCATTTTTTCTAGCTAAATAGGGTTCGAGCTGTTTTATGTCAACCTGCCTAGGCCAGCCATTTTCTATATACCCGTATACTCGACTAAGCAGTGGATCACGCGCAGTTTCTTTTCTTATCTTATCGTTGTCTAACAACAAAGCATCCGCAGCGAAGTGCAAGTACGTCTGCTCGGGCGGCTCGTACCCGGTCTCCTCGACTACTGGTAAGCGAGAGAAAATATCAGCTCCATTGCTACTGGTATTGACGTATTCAATATCAAAATCATACGCTGAGAGAATGAGGGCCCACCTCTGCATTCGACTCGCAGCCATCGTTGGAATCCCCTTTTGGGGACCGAAAATACTTACTAGAGGTTTGTGATCAGTTTTTAATTTAAATTTTCTACCGTATAAATACTGATGGAATTTTTTTACGCAGTAAACAATGGCGAGTGCCTCCCTATGTATCTGCGCGTAACCCTGCTCGGCTCTGGTAAGCTTCCTTGACACATACGCGACGGCGCGCTCCTCCCCGCCCGCGCCCCGCTGCGACAGCACGCCGCCGATGCCCACCGCGCTCGCGTCGCACGTGAGCACCGTGTCGCGGCGCGGATCGTAGTGCGCCAGCACGCGGCTGCTCACCAGCAGCCGCTTCACAAGGTCAAAGGCCCGTGCGTGCCTCGCCGACCACTCCCACCGTACACCACTGCGCAGCAACTCGTGCAAGGGGTGAAGCATGTCACTAAGATTTTTTACGAACCGTGCATAAAAGTTTACCATTCCTAGAAATGATTTTAGTTCCGATACGCTATCGGGGCTGGGCATTCTTTCTATTGCGCGAATTTTCTCTGGGTCAGGCCTTATGCCATTTTTGTCTACAATGAAACCTAAATATTTTACTTGTTTTTCTAAAAATGAGCATTTGCTTCGCTTTACTTTCAACCCTGCTGCTTCTAATCTTTGAAAGAGAACTTCCAGCGATTGTAAATGGGCGGCCCTATTATTCGCTGTGAGGATCAGGTCATCGGCGAAACACTGCACTCCAGGGACGTCCTTAACTACGTCACATATAATTCGCTGAAAAATACCGCTACTAGAAGCGAGCCCGTACACTAGACGATTATATTTAAATAAACCGCGATGCGTATTGATCACGGTGAACCTTTTCGAGTCGTCAGAGAGACAAATCTGCGCGTAAGCTTGGGACAAATCTATTTTTGTAAATTCTTCCCCCCCAGCTAGATTCGAGAGCAACTCGTCTACTCTCGGCAGCGGATATCTATCGACCAACAGAACAGGATTGAGCGTTACCTTGAAATCGGCGCAAATGCGCAGCGCGCCATCACTCTTGGGTACCAACACTAACGGCGTAGCCCAGTCCGAGCACTCGACGGGCTCGATGACGCCGTCGCGCAGCATGGCGTCCAGCTCGGCGTCGACGCGCTCGCGCAGCGCGAAGGGCACGGGCCGCGCGCGGTAGAACACCGGCGCGGCGCCCTCGCGTACGCGCAGCCGCGCGCTCCCTCCCGTGTACCGTCCCAGGCCGCCGCTCAGCACGTCTTTATGTCTGTCGAGAATATCAGATAGCTTGTTATTAATTGGCTCAATTTTAAAATTGTTATTAACGCTGTCAGGCGGGTATTGTAACACAGGAATTTGTATTTGTAGCTCCGCAAGCCATTGTCTACCTATCAATGACGTCACACCCGTATCGATTACAAAAAGATCTAGTTTTCTAACAATACTATTGAACTGTACATTGACCTTTATGACACCGAGTGGCGTTACTTTAGATTTTCCATCATAAAACAGAAATACATATTTCGACTTTTCCAGCTTTACACTTTTAAACATTCTTTCATAAGTAGCCTTACTGATGCACGAGCACGGAGTTCCCGTATCTACTTCCATTGTAAGTGGAACTCCGTTTACATTTACATTGAGACTCACCGCTGTATAGTCACCTAGCACCATTTGAAAAAGTGGCTCAACTTCCTCCGATTCAGCCTTTTCACCTCCGCCCGCCGACGCCGCCGCTATCGTCGCAGCCGCCGCCGGCTGCACGAAATGTGCGTCGTGGGTGTGCGCGCCGCCTCCGCGCCGCCATCCGGTCTTCGCCCCATCCGGGCCCTTGTACGGACACACCCTCCTCAAGTGACCTTTGTTTCTGCACGTGCTGCACACGAAGTTCACGTATCGGCAGCCATCGGTCCGATGCTGCCCTCCACAGGCCGCACATTCCGCGCCCGTTTTCTTTCCCGCTATCGCCGACGTGCCGCGCTCCGAGCGCCTGCCCCGCGCCGATGACGTCACGCGGAGCGCATGCACCGCGCTCGTGATGGCAGACGCCCCGCTGCTTGACGCCGCCGGTGAATCCACGGCCGCCGCGTCCCTTTCCGCAGCCTCCAGGGCCGTCGCTAATGACATCGCCCGCGCGTATGTTAACTCGGGCTCGGAAAATAATCTCTGTCGTATCAAGTCACTGCTCACCCCGCACACAAACTGATCGCGTATATTTTCGCTCAGTGTACTCCCGAAATCACAATTCTTGGCCATTCCCTTCAATGTAGCCAGATACTGAACAATACTTTCACCGGATTCTTGCCTTCTTTGTCGGAATTTATAACGTTCCGCCATGACGGACGGCTTCGGTTGCAAATGTTCACGCACTAACGCGACAAGTTCATTATAGGTTAACTCTGTGGGTTTCTTCGGACTGGCCAGATTCACCATTAGCTCGTACACTTCATCACCCACCAGCGATATCAACGTAGGTAACCTGAGCTCGTCCTTAATCGCGTTCGCTCGAAAGTACATTTCAACCCGGTCGCAGTACAAAGTCCAATTCCCGGCACTCACATCAAACTCTTTTATTTTGCCGAACGACATTGTTTTTCACTTTTATTTTGTAGGATAGACAATACACACACCAATAACTCCAGTTTAGCTCGTCGCCAGTAGGGAATATGGGAATAATCCTAATTTGGAAACGGGAGGCACAGTTATACATAGTGGTTAGCAGCAAACTGATTTATTAATTTTCAGGCGGTACCTTCGTATCTAAGTACCCTCACGATATTTATATTAAAACACTACAGAAATTACACTTTAAACTTGGGTATAGTTGGGTATAGTGAGCTAAGTTTATTTGGCTTCTCTTTTAGCTCAATAACTCCTAGCTATAGGTTCCTAACTGTATGATCGCTACAATAAACTACAAACGCCCTTTAAGTATCCACTGAGACTAGTTTAAGAGCTGGCTGCTTACTTTGAGTCTAGATATATTGCAAATATGGCCACGTTATTGGTGAAATCTTTAGAGACCGAGGACCCTAACAAAAAATTCTGTAAAAAAAATGAAGGGTAGCCCTGTATGAATCCTTGCACCTAAATAAATCATAATCATTACTTTTATAATCAAATAACAAATGGACTAACTTTCTTTAACTTTTTCTCTCTCTTTATGAGTTACTAGGAGGTCCGAGGATCTAACGATGATGATCACATCCTACTTACCAAGTTGATGCTATGATTATCATACACTGATGGACTCCCGATATTTCGATACTGTCGCAAGTATCATATTCAGGGGAATATTTCCATATAGTTTTACGGAGATAGTATTCAGGAGCTCATAACTTAAGCCCATTCCCTGGATAAGATCTGGCTAAGGAAATGCTCTTAGCCAACTCTCACAGCACCCAAGAGAAGAGATGGGCTAGTCTCATGCATCCTATTTTATACGCTGGGACCATCATTATGGCTGGTCAACAATAACACTCAAAACGGCCGCCGCCTCCTCGACTAGCCACTATAGAGAGCACTAGTAAATTGAATTTTGACATTCGAGCATTTGCAGCTAAAAGCTCTGTTCATTCTAAATTGCACTTCCGTTTCTTTACTTTAATGTAGTGCTTGTTTTCACAATCAGTTTCATATTAAAGCATTGCGAAAATACATTTTGAAATTATTTTTAGACCCTGACAAAAAGTAGATTTGGATTAAAGCTTAGTGGTATTATAGTATTCAGCAGCTTAGTATTATAGTTTTCAGAAAATCTACTTATTTTCATTTATTATTTTTACTTTTTTAATATTTTATTGTAATATATTTATATTCGTCAAGTTAGCGTTTGACCACTATCTAGCGACAACGTCAACGTGGACATATCCACAATAATTTAAAGCAAATAGGCTCTCTTAGAAAAAAAGTTTAGGATAAATTGTGTGTTCGTTACAAACAGTAATCAGTGAAATTACTGGGCTTATGAGAATTAATACCTACCTAATGTCTCAGGATAAAGAGCGCACTGCAGTGCCTGCATGCAGGTCTTTGTGTTTCAAAATTCTCAGTGGTACTGCGATAATTGTTGTGGAATGGCGTTATGTTTACGATTTACCATTTAGCAAACGATGCGATCGAAAACATCACACAAAAAATCAAGCAAGCAAGAAAAGGTAAAACATGATCTTGTTTAAAAAAAGTGCTCCAAAAAACCTAAAAGAATTATTTACCAAGAGAGTGCACAAAGATAAACCTGCAGCGCCTCAAAAGGTTTTTAGCACTAAAAGGTTCTTTTACGCCAATAGTCCTTCTTATGTACCATTCACTAGACTGTTTATTGGCAGATTTTTTCTTATTTTATTTGACACCGTTTATAAAGAACAATGTCTTGTTGGGAAGACATCGTGAGGGATTGTGGATCTCGGGTGAATTTTGGGAACTACTGTGGGTTCTCGAAGTCACCATTTACTAAGTACATACTGTAGTATAAGTACTCAGTACTCTCCGTAGGTCTCCGTAACAACTAGAACGATTTTGATGAAACTTGGAATTTAGAGTTTTACGTCGACGTTGAAATAAACAATTTTTTTAATGCACATTTGCGGTATTGTGGTTATTACTGTAAAATTGAGTTACTTTACTGTGAAATTTGTGCAGGACCTATTTTAATTCAAAATTCTAGTTCCAAAAATTATACCTACGAAAATTTTATTCGAATAAAACGGCTCTGAATTGGATCGAGTTCCGATGGTATCCCGCTGCTCGCAGTGGTCCATGTCAGCTCAAAGGTCGTCGTGTTCAGACTTGTTTATTGACATTGCTTTTATTAGTGTACTGTGTACAGTCGGGTGCATATATTTATGAAAGTAATTTGATGTCGAAATCGTTTTATATACTATTGGATATCTAGAAAAGCAGGTCGTTTACCTGATGGTAAGTATAAAGCCGACCCATAACACAGTGCCACACAGAACTGTGAAATACAAAGGCCTGCGTGGGTACTGGATTGCACTCGTTACCCTGGTAATTCAGGTATAAGCCCAGTAACTTCCCTGACTACTTTGGTAACGATCGTTTTTCCATGGTGACTATGCATTTATCGAGTGCTCGCCTAGCTAGTTACCACCCTCAAGTTGAAAATCAAGATTTGTGAAAAAGAGATCGAGAAGCCGGAGGGAGCCGCTAGGTGAACCAATATGGATGTCTGTGCGTCTGTATTGGTCTGTACTGTACCCGGATTAATAAAACAAGAGCAAGCTAGGCAAAATTGTGGGGATTCTTACGTTTTTATTCTCTTTGATTTTTTTTATTATGTTTTTTGGTAACGAGACGAGGTGGTCGTTTGCCTGATGGTAAGCATAACGCCGGCCCATAACATTTGCAGTGCCACCCAGAACTTTGAAACACAAAGGCCTGCGCGGCACTGCAGTGCGCTCGTTACCCTGAGACATTACGCTGATAAATCAGGTATTAAGTTTCATAAGCCCAGTAATTTCACTGGCTATTCTGCTCATCAAACCGGAACACAGTAATACTTGCACATTACTGCTTGGCGGCAGATTTCACGAGCACAGCAGTAGGACCAACCTAGACAGATACTCGCAGAACGGTTAGTCCTACCTAAATCAGTAGGTACCTAATATTTATGTGAGTCGTCAGTCAATCATCACTTAAGGTCAAGATACTAGGTCATTAGCAGTCAAATGCTATCTACAAGTCTACCACTTATTTACTTGTTTTACTTCGTTCTCGCAAGGTTGGACAGGTGAAAAACAAATTAATAAAAATAGCTGAAATATAAAAGTTGAAGAAGTAATAAATCTAAAGTTTTGACATTTGCGCAGCGCAGTGTACCCATTTATTTATGACACCGTGACAGTAATTTGACAAAGAGTAAACACAGACTTTACAAGGTAGCTTGAAGTAGGTAAACAAGTTAGAGCTCACACCGAGATACCCCAGCAGGGCTAACATGCGCGCCACGACAAAATTTTGTCTACTGTTTTGTCTCGCTCTTTCTCTCGTGAACATGAGACAAATGCACGACATAAGCATCGACAAAATTTTGTCACGGTGCGCATGTTAGCCCTACAGGACAGGAATAGAGCAGAAGGGCCACTGAAGACGCTGACAATAGGCCAAATAGGTTTGACTTAAAACCTTTCATAGAAAAATCTGTATAATTTGTGGCTGCGGAAACAAAAACGTTTTAATCTTAATCGTATTTCTGAAATCCATATTGTTTCCAAACCACGTTAACAAAAAATTACTGCATAAAAAATCCGGTACAATAATAGAACTTATTTGCTATTAAAAAGGTTCAAAGTTAAATGCAGATGAAAGCCTGAGTTTGAATTGGTATATTTTCCCGAAAGGGGGTCAATCTACACCTGCGGCGCGAGTACGGATCTTTTCGATAAATAAAATTCGATAAAATTGACAGTTAAAATCGATAAAGTGGGTTTTATCGATTTTAACTGTCAATTTTATCGAATTTTATTTATCGAAAAGATCTTTACTCGCGCCGCTGATTTGACAGGAATTTCACTGGTCGATAGCTAATGTTATAAGGAGTAAATTAGGCTACGTGGGTGAAGCCGCTGGGCACAGCTAGTGTATATATAGTATACCTACAAATAAAGGTTCAAATGCGGTGCTGCGCATTTATTATGGTATTATGCTTGCAATGAGGCAAAAGACCCTCGCCTCGTTACAAAATTACAAGTCTGTTTTTATAACGTACAATCTAAAGGCTTCTGTAAAATGTGTACCGCCTGGCTATCCGTTACAAGCAACCGTCACTACAATTTTCTCAGTAACAAGTATGAACTCAAAGAAAACTGAATCTAAAGACAAACAGCGAGCAAAGCCCTCTGCCGAGAGAGGCTACTATGAAAGATGAAAGTGATAGAGAACCGCGAGCTATTAACACATTAAAATATTTACGGTCTTACCATAAAAATAATAAACATACTTTAAACCTGTGTTAAACAGTGCGTGTACAACTTAGCTAAACATGCCTTAGTCACGTGTTTAAATATGAGCCACCACAAATCCTGATTTAAGTAGGTGTCTAACCGTTGTCTAACTCAATTCTGTTGTGACATTTCTAATCATTTTAGACGTTTATCTTCAGACACTGTCTAGCTAATCAGGTGTCTAAAAGTGGTTCTTTGTGGTAACTTTTCAGTGGTCGCATTGTTTAAAATAAATTAAACGTAATTTATATAAAATAAGTAAAATAAATATATTTGACATCATAATAATATCATTGCAACATGATAAAAAAGAGATTTATTGCTAATTAATGAACAAAAGTTGATACATTTTTTTAAATAAAATTTATCACCCTATATGTAATAAGTAAATAAATAAAAGAGAGTATTTTGAATAATATAATATTGTTTTATCATAAAATTATCAAGTACCACTAATTCAAAAATAAAAATACATGCATATTGTGATATGTAACAGATGATAATTATGGGCTAGATTCAGTGCTAGTGGCTACATTCTTTAAATAACCGAAAAATGGGCTAGATCTAGACCCGAAAGGGCTAAACAGCCATTCTTGTGAGATTCGTGTGAGAGTTAATCGATACAAAATTTCCGTTTCACAGTAGGTAGGTACCTCACTTCCAGTTTCCGCATCCAACATTTCAACATTTCTCGCAGCGTTAAGTTGCTATTTTTTTATTCGCTCTGTCCCGGTTTTACTCTATATTTTTTATTTATTCTCTCACTTTAATAAGATTTGACAAATTGTTAGCAATTTGAGGAGAGAACTTGAGTAATTTAACTTTTGATTGAAGTTTTGGAGTTGGGACGATGAAAATGGACGCAATGTTTTTTACTTTTATCAGAAAAATAATTATATTGAAGTTTAGAGATTTACGGTCATATACATAGACTCTGATCCCTAACTAGGATTCCATGTTTAATGGAATCGTTTTCAAGGTGGTGCTTCGGACTAACTCTTCGACGAGTGCGCGTCTGGGTACGTAGGTACCACCGGTTTTGTCGTGTATTCTGCCGCTAAGTAGACATTACTATTATCCGGTCTAATAGCGAAAATCAGTGAAATTACTGAGCTTATGAGACTAACGCAGACTGTAGACGCTTATGCTATGCGTTTTGCTGTCAAAATTACCATGCTTTTGCATCAAGCCCGAGATAATACTCGCAAGCGCGGCTTGATGCAAATCACCAAGAAATAGACAAGAACGGCAATACGGCATGTTCGAAGCCCTGCCTGGGCTCAAAGCGATGACTGCTCCGCATTACGCTACATAGCATCGGCTTCTCCCCGTCCGCACAAGAGAGAGTACAGAAGGTGCGCTTGGGCCTTCAGAAAGCTCCCGAGCACCTCTTGCACCTCTTCTGTCCTTTCTATTATGTGGCTACCGGTGGCTGTGACTGGAGGCCGCACCCAGCCACTTGTGGCCACGTCTAGTGGATGCGTCTAATGGCCGCATCAAGCTACTTGTGGCCACGTCTAGTAGCTGCGTCTAGTGATGGCTGCGTTCGGTGGTGCGGCAGCACTAGATACGCTTTAGTCCAGGTTTTGTTCCCAAAAGTCGGTACCTATTTAATTAAATCTCTCTTAACAGTGGCAATTCATGTTCTCAAACTCAATCCTTTTACTTTTATCTTTCCGCAAACAATTCAACTAAAAACCGCAGCGCGATCATCAATTACACCCAGCTTAGATTTCGCGGACAAAAGCGAAACTGCAGCGAGCACAGTCAAGATTTATGTAGTAGGTTATCTGTGCTGTTTTCGAACTGCTGTGTGGCATTCCCTGGTTTTAAAAAAATACTTTTGGCATACACAAACATTTATTTTGAACTTACTGCTGCCCGTGGTTTCACACGCGGAGATTCTCAATGGAGCCGTGCATATTGTGATTTTAGTAGCCTATGTTCCTCTACGGTCCATAAACTTTATCTATGCAAATAATCACGTTGATCCATTGCTTAGTTGCTGCGTGGAAGAAGGACAAACCAATACAAATAAACAAACCAACACACCAACAATACACTTTCGCATTTATAATACGAAAAACGGATACAACAATATTTTAACCTTTAGGTTTTTCTTAAAATTGATTTCAAAAGAATAACGGGCATTAAATTTAATACACGTATACGTGAAATAAATTCGTAACTGCACCTTTAATTTTTCAAATTTAAATATAAAACTTTATTTACCTAATTAAAGCACCAGGGGAGTACTGATGAAAGTTAAATGACTAGGTTTTTGGATGAATACTGGTTGGGCAGAAATGAGTGAGTGATGTTGAGATTAATTAGCGCTTGATTTTATTCCATTTGTTTCAGTGTGTAAATTTTGTTGTTGCACTTTAGATAAGGAGTGTCTAATCAGTGACTTTAGAGCTCTAATCTAGTCCCTTTCTAAGATTTTACATTATGCATGACCTACTCAAATTCATAATTCATTGGATTTATTAAATTATTTATACATATTAAAAAAATATAAATTTATTTTTTTGTGATATGACGCAAGACTTGTTCACGGACACAGGCGCTATCAAAGGTTTGCGTTTTCTATTTAATTTTTATTAGGTACAGCTAACAACTATATATAATAATTTAATAGAAAATAGAATTGTCAAATAATATTATAATTTAATAAAATAGGTCCGTCCGCTAAAACTTTCAAAACGAAAAAGAACAATTCGGTCACTCAAGTTTTTTGTATGAAGTTCCCCTTCTGTATTTTTATACTTTGTACATTCATTCACATCTACCCGCACTGGGAATTATAAATAACATTTGGATTATCTTATCTGTACTGGTGTCTGAATAACCCACGTCTGGGGGGTATTTTCGCCATAATTTCATTGCGGAATTCGGGGAATTACCGCTTTTTGTTATTAATGGGTATTTTAGAAAAATTACCAGTTTTTTGTTGCAAAATGGGCGCACCTATAAATTGTGTGAAATTGGTGATTGCTGTAAAATATAGGCGAAGATTAAAATGCTCGGTTTTATTTATAAATAGTTTATGTGAAATAAAAGTCTCTTTTTTAACCTGCTTCAAAACACGGAAGGATTCTTTATGTCTGTAATTTTTTTGTGGTGATGTTTAATAATTTCTCTTCCAATTGCCAACCGAAAATTAATACCACTCTTAAGTGTGGAAAAATGGGGGACGAAATTTCATATATATCGCGATATTTTTGACGAAATCGATTTCCGCTTTTTAAAAGTATTTTTGAACCTAGATATGTTTAGGCTATTTTGTAGTAGGTAAGTAAGCTACACGGGGTGCTATGCCGGGGAACCTCCACGTGGTGCACCCTGGGTACCCGTCAGCAACATCTCCTGGTTGACCTTTCGGTCCCGGAGGGGTTGCTGACGGGTAGCTGATAACCCGGCGAGGTGGGCCCCTCCGCGTGTCCCTCTGATTGAGACAGCAGAGGGCACAGCGGATGGGGCAAAGGGGCTGAGCGGGGCCCGAAGGCCGCAGGGAGAGACGGGCGTGTCGGGGTGCCGTGAGGTTCCCCGGCGCTGCGACACCGGAGGTGAGAGAGGGGCGCGCTGTCGTGGGACCAGGGTGGTTTAGACTCTGCTCCCGCTGGCAGCGCGCGGAATCGGACGAGGACAGGAGATGGACAGCCCCTCTTATTGGGGGGGCTGGACGAGGAGGGGCGCGCTGGCTACCAGCGTGGGACCAGGGGGATACCTTTTTTGGGTATGAGAGCCCCCCTGCTCCCGCTGGCAGCGCGCCAAACGGGACGTGACCAAGGAGGAGTTAACCCCACCCTGGCATACAGCGACGGCTGGGGGGGGGTTAGATCGGAGAGAACATGGGAGGAGGAGTCCCCGGACCGGTGGTGGTTACCGGGATCCCTAGGTTCGGGGACGAATCGACCGGACTGAGACGAGGTGGAGCGCGCGGCTGTGTTTTTTGCGACCGCGCGCCATTGTGATGGCCCCCGCCCTAAGCGGCGCTCCGTGCGAGCGCCGTGGCAGGTGGGGGACACGACGGTGCTCTCATGAGCACGGAGACGGGGGCGCGGTTTAACCCCTCCGTCTCCTCCGGGAGGGCCTGGGGCGTCGGATGCGGGGGCATCAGGCGTCCCTCACCTTTTATAGGTAAGGGCCCTCCCGAGGCGGGGGCGGTACGTCTAGCGTGGGCGCACCGCCCGAGCCGAGCGGGGGAGCTAGGCTCCTCGCGAGGCGGGTCCGCCCCATGGGGGCGGACGACGGCTGACGGGGTTCCGCGTGTAGTGCGAAAGTGGCACCGCAACCCCGTCCAGAAGCTGAGCCGTATAACGCCCCGGTGGTTTTTTGGTGGGTAGTCCGCTGCGCAGTGGGCGAGCGGGAAGCCCACACTCTCTCCGTGACCTCCCCCGAGGCACGGAGGGGTAAGCTCATAAAGGAGTTTTTCCACCGGGAACCAAAAAAAAAAAAAAAAAAAAAGGTAAGTAAGCTACACGATAATTAATAAGCATTTGAACACTACTTATCTCATTAATAAGTGTATTCTCAACTCATTCCGACAGGTTTCCGTTCGGATCCACTTTCTTCGTCTCTATCATCCTGAATGTAGATGACTGAGACGGATAATGTGGATCCGAACGGAAACCTGTGCAGGGGTAAACAGGCTACTTAGCCCGAATATGATGACCATAATATTGTCATATTATGATCCATTTCACAAATCGTTAAGTGGTTATCTAAAGGGAATTCATAATGTGACTCTGTCCCGAATCACATTATGAATTCTCAAAATCAAATAAGATAAAAAGGGGTAAAAGTCGGAACGGAAAACAATCACAAGCCAAAAATAACATCATATATAACATACTAGCTTCGGCCCACGGTTTCAGTCGCGTTCCCTAGGAACCATGCATTTTTCCGGGATAATAAGTAGTCCATGTTACTCTCCGGTCCATAAACTACAAAAATAACGTCAATCCGTTGCTGCGTGAAAGAAGGACAAACCAACAAATATACAAACACACTTTTTCATTTATTATCAGTAGGTAGTACTGATTTGTTGGGGTGTTCTACACGTTGTTGGGTCAAGGGTTTCATACAATCTCGTGAATTCCCGTCTCCGCGTCCCAAGATACCAGAAGTGCTTGCGACAGTTTTTCATAATATTATGGGTGGTAGATAACTAGACACATTACTAGAAAAGCCCCTACCACCATACTCTGATGTACTCGCACCATTGCTGTATAGTTTTCTGAAAACTACAATCTTGGAGTCTTCAGGACAAGAGTGAACTGGTACCTTCCAGACAAGCGTGTTGCATCTTAAAACGCATTGTCGCTTATCATCTAGGTATCTGAGATATTGTGGTCATAAGCATGCCTAAATGCTATAAAAATTGCAAGTTTTCGTTATTAATTTAAAGTACTATATATAAGTATATCTGCAAACGGGGAGTCAAGTGTTCCTCAAAAACGCAATTTATTTAGTAAACCATCCCAAATTACAGCAAATTATTAAGCAATTCACCCAAAGTGGTGCCATTATGGTACCGAACAGTCGATGCTTCATTTTTACGGCGATAATTTTCATAATTCGCCATCAAACGGGGTATTTTTGTGTTTAGAGTTAACACCGATAGAGATATCGTAAATTCAGAGCAATTTGGGATAGAAATTGGATTGCTGGTTGAAGCTTTTCGGTTTGAGGTGTATTGAGAGAAGGATGTACATTTTTATCTTTATTTATTTACTAGCTTCTTCCCGCGGTTTTCACTTCCATTCCCACAGGAACCGTGCTTTTTTCCGTGTCAAAAAGTTGCCTATGTTACTCTTTCTTTCTCTTTTACAATTTGTATGGGGCGTTTTAGCGCTCAGTAGATACGCCCGACTTTGACTTTCATTTTTGACGTTTCTAGCGTTCTATTTCCAGTTTTTTCGATATAGACTTTTGATTCTCATTAGAAAACGAATTGATTGACATCATAAAACCATGGAGACAACATATCTATTCCACTAAACAATTGGTTTAATTATTTTTTTTGTTGGCAATTGTTTACAACATTTTTGCCAGCGTCATGTCAAAAGAGCCAATTGGTTTAAAAATGACAACGGTTCGTCACAAAATGATTCAAAGAACAAAATGACCCAGTGTATCTCAACCTTTAATTCTGAAACCCAACCGAAGGTTATAATAATATTGTTTCAGATATAAATTGAGTTATTCTCAATAATAACAGTTTTAAAACCGTAACGCGAAATAATAATTGGATCATTACTTTTTCATATCCAGTAACATGAAGGCGTTTAAGAAAATAAAGTGTTTTAAATCTTCTTGAACCCGTACAGATATAACATTATAAGCAATCTGCATATTATAACTATTAAACCTTACCAATATGTTGTACAATTAATTTTCAAATAAGCTGTAGGTACCTACTATCCATATTATAATAAATGCGAAAGTGTGTTTGTTGTTTTGTCCTTCTTTCACGCAACAACGGAACAACGGATTGACGGTTTTTTATTCTTTTCTGCTTGCGTTTGAAAATTGTCACGACGCGCAAGATTTGGCCTAAACAAACAAACATATATACAAACAGTGCTAATTAAATAAAAGCTTGTATAAAAACTACGTTGATCCCTTGCTACTAATAAGTATTTATAATAAACACTTGTTGGATTGCCCTTCTTTTGCAGACACGTATTTATTATAACTAGTAGGTACGAATATCTTAAATAATGTATACTTATTATTGCATGGGACTGTACATCGATAACTTTCACCTGACCCTACAGAAACCCCACTCCGTGATCCCTGACTGATATTGACTATGCATTATGGAGACACGTCTGTTTGTTTGTACATTGAATCTTGTCTCGTTTCGTTCCCATAACGTACACTAACACCAATGTAAATAGGGTAACGTTTTCTCACAAGTTTGAAGTAAGTTTTTTTATAGTATTTCATAACGAGACGAGCTGGTCGTTTGCCTGATGTTAAGCATAACGCCAGCCCATAACAATTGCAGTGCCACTCAGAACTCTCAAGCACAAAGGTCTGAGTGGGCACAACATTGCACTCGTTACGCTGATAAATCAAAATCGGTTCAGCTGTTTCGGAGATTACCCGGAACAAACAGACAGACAGACATACAAAAATTTTAAAAATTGATGTTTTGTTATAGGTACCGTATAACCTTTCATATGCATTCGATAAAAAGCTGTTATTTTGATATTACAAACAGACATCAATTTTATTTATTTGTATAGATATAGTAGGAAGTAGGATTATATGTAACTACTTTAAAGAAATAAAAAACACACATCTCCTGGCTCCATCATCAGGACCTCGACACCAAGTACAATCCATTGAACTCTTCAAACCGAACTATCAAGCACACGACCCGCTCGTCTCGTTATCCAATATTAAAAAAGACGAACTAATTTTCAAAAACACCTATTACACTACAAGACTTCTAATCGCACAAAAGACATTCAAACTCGTAAATAAAACAAAAGTTCAAGTTAAAATCCACATTTATTATTTTAAAAATGAATTTTACATCTCGAAGGAACGTTCTGGAACGCGCCGCTGTTATTACAAAACGGAAGAAAATAAAAAAGCACGCTGTACAAAATAAGGATAGTCGCTGACAAAAGTGTTACAGCGGTACAAATTTTTTTAAAGTTCAATTTTAATATCTGGCATTTTTAGACAATTATGGTGTTCATATAGTTAATTTACTCTTTTAATCTTACTAAGATATTAAGCTTAAATGTGTAGATAATCGAGCGTTCCTGTAAAAATGTAGCAGTTGTGTGGGGGCGTGTAAACTAAACATTAAGTTTTAGTTTACACGCCCCCAAAAACTTTACTTATGGAATTACTTTTTATCACTTTGTTAGCAACTATTCTTATAAGCATTTTAATACTATAAAATTCTAAAGTAATAGTACTATTGTGTTCGATAAAAATATGGTTAAATACTATAATACGGTAATGATTCGCAATTTGGTCTGGTTAAACATAACTAAAACTAACTAAACTAAACAAACTTTCGAAAGATAGTTTATATCGGTAGGTTCTCATTTCTTATAATGTCGAAAATGTTTTCACATGCGATTTTATAAAATCTAAAAGAAAAAAATATACCAAAACAAAAACATTACACAAAATTTAATTATTTATTTATCTTTATCATTAATTTTATAAGGACAGTCCAAATGAGATTTCAAACAAATACTTTCATTATTTAGGCCGTAAGACAAGTCAATTAGTAAGAATTGAGAACCCGTAATTGTTAAAAATGTTGTTATCACATTCGCAACTTAATTATTAAATGTTATATTAAATTCTTACAGTTAAATATAATTTACATTTAAACAACATTGCCTAAGATATTGGCCTACTATCGAAAGAAAAATCTAGTTTATTTTAATAGAAAATTCGCTTTGAACCAAATAAATGCTTATGGTTATTTAGGTTACCACCAATACTAGAATGCTTCAGTTTTACAAAACCATGTTAGATTTGTAATTTTTAGACTTTAAATTTTGATTAAAATCCACACAAAAAAAATTAAACCCTAAGAGTCATGTATCTATATTTTTTTTTATTAAAATATTTGTCATTACATTAGCTCAAGTGCAAAAAGTATGGTAGGTAATTTTTTGTCTTTCGATAGTATGCCAAAATCTATACCCATCATAAAGAAAGCTATATTCCAAAACATCTTATCAAATCTTCAATGGGTAACATTCCCTATAGATATTTATTTTTACATAAAATTCAATCGATGCCTCACTTTTAAAGTGTCAACTCTTTACATCACACTTTAGTAATTTGATAGAGTGAACATGATGATAGAAAAAATGATTGATAAATAAAATAAGAGTTGTTCGATTTTGTTTGTGTATAAATTTCGGTCAACACATGAACACTCTTTCAAAATACCACTACAACTCGATTCCAATTAAAATAATTTTAATTGTTTTTTATTTAACTTAGTAAATTAAATACCCCAACATTTATCAACACAAAGCTCGTCAATTTACAGTAAAATTAATTTTTTAGAAGATACATCTTTAACCTTATTATTTTCTATAGTAATAAGTATGGCAACTTCGTATAACATACTAGATGTATTTAATAATTATGTACATTATTCACATTTACAACGTTAACGTTACTAAGTTTTCTAGTCACGAACTGCTTGTATGATTATTTTTACTATAAACAATTCTTATTCTCTTTAGTAAACGATTCAACACTGTAAACTAAATAAAATTAACAGTATTAATTAATATGCATATACATAGTAAGCAGATAAAATTAAATTTAAAGTAGGTAGTAAATAAAATATAATCATACAACAGACATGCTTTTTATACATATATATTTGACGTTTCATAATATATATATACAATCTCAGTCTTATACATCTTAACAAAGATGTGTAGAACTAATGTTATTATACTTGAGTCAATTATATGAATAAGTAAATATTAGGATATTGTTAGTTCTAAATTGGCAATTGTTGAAGGTAAATGCTTGAATTTATTGTGACAAAATGCTATATGTTGTACATATTCATATAATTACCCGTACCATTTCTTCTAACAAATTGACATTTATCAAAAACACAAACAATTTCTCTAACATTCCCTAGAAATGCATGAATATTTATTTATCTATTTTGGCAGTGTTTTATTTAATAGCAAATGGGTTTGAAAAAATTAAAATTTCCACTCAAGTCATTCAAACAAAAAGTTAATAATTATAATAATTTTCACAACACACAATTGCAATCGCTCATTTAAATCAATTTATCTAAACTTAAATGTAAAAAAATACTATAAAGACTTAAAAGCAAAAAAATACATAATACCATCATCGTTGTGGATGGTTTTTTAAAATAAATCATTAATATTCTGTAAGAACATGAAATAAAAAAATCGGACGGTCCAAATTCTCATTTTTTTTAACACATGCATTTATTATTTTGTACACTGTACACTATCTATGGGTGTCTTTGTCACTTTTATTATACTTTGGTTCATTCGCACTGATGTTTAGTATGTTCGTTAGTTTCGGTAGATTTGTTCGCACTCTGTTTCGTTTCACTCGGTATCTGGGGTTGAGAATTTCCTGAAAATAAACATAAATCTGGTCACTTACAGATACACTCAGAAGTTCATAAGCCCTTATTGGAGTAGGGGTTAACAACTGGCTCCATGAGGAGCCTGCAAATTTTGTTTACACTACGTTTACATTTAAGTGCATCAGAAATTGTGGATCTATTGTTATTATTATGAATTTGTTTTTTTATACTTTTGTATAATTAAAAATAATCATATCTCCAAAACTTCTTTTGGAATCTAATTTCTATGATTCCTTATTTCTAAGTAAGAATAGCTATAGATTAGGGCTGAGCAAGTGATGAGAAAGAATTATTTATTTAAAAGATACACATTATACAGAAGAACTTTTGTAATAGGGATAACAACTCCAAAACAATTAGAAACAGATTTTTAAAATTATACGTTACTTTATAACTAATCTTGTGAAACTTGTGAAATAATGGTTTCTTATAAACTCAACGCATTTTGTAGCTCATTTATAAATTTAAAACTGTTTGTCTTTTTCGAATAAAAAAATCTCATTAATCTAGCAGAATAAAAACATTTTTGAACACTAGTGTACTCAATTTTACAAGCAGAGCAGTGAGTATTGTTGGAGGTCGCACAAACAAAACAAAAGTTCAACAACACTTTTATACCCGAGAGTACGCAGTGACGAATTCTTCAAGCAAACATTTTAGTCTTTTTTGTAACAATTATGATTCTTTTCAGAAGAAATAAGACAACCAACAATTGGAGATATTTTTTGATCGACTTACATAAGAAAGAAGGTAAATTTGGACCCAATTTGTTATCTTTCTAGGCTTCCATTGTAACAAAAACATGACCTAACCTTGCTCGCACAGAGGCCTCGCGTTACGGCCACAAAACGCGACCACATAAAGCGCGTGTCAATGTTTTGTGGTCGGAGTACAGTACAAAGCGAGAAGCGGCGTTTTGTGATGTGTAGTGACCACAGTGCAACCGTATGCGGCGAGCTCTTATAAAATGTATAAACATTGCAGTCCACAGCTCGGTGACGTACCGGTATCTTAAGCTCGCTCGGTATTGTACATTCTGATTCCGATTCAGTGAACGCGTAGCTTTACGCTAGCCATAGAAGTAACCAACCTTTTTTAGTGTGGTTCTATAAAATTCAATGACAAGCAAACTTTTCAATGTCCGAAATATAAAAAAAACATATTATATATTACTAGCTCTGCCCCGTGGCTTCGCCCACATAGCCTAAGTTACTCCTTGTAACATCAGCTATCTGCCAGTGAAAGTCCCGTCTAAATCGGTCCAGCCGTTTCGGGGATTGCCCGGAACAAACAGACAGACAGACAAAAATTATATCCAAAAGCTTGTGTACTTACCATTTAACAGGCTTTTCAAATGGGGCAGAGTGTTGGTCGGTCTCTCCATCATACTCTTGCTGAAGTACACGGTATTGTCAGTGTTGAACCTCACTGGAGGAGAGTTGGAACAGCTCCTGGAGTCTGGCATCAGCCTTGGTTCTATGTGGTACCTGATAGAAATAAAATGTTGAATGGGGCATTTTGCGAAAGGCACATTTATTGCAAACGGCACATTTTGCGAAAGAGACTTTGGGAAAGGGGCATTTTGCAAAAGAGACTGACTTAAATAGGATCTAGAACAAGCAAACCGGTGAACTCACCTAGGGTCCAGTTCCGGCATTTGTGCCAAGTTAAGAGGGTTGCGACTGGGATTGCTGTACAACGAGGGAGGTGGCGGAGTGGCGTACAGCTCTGGGGGCATCAGCTGTTCTGCCGGGAGCTAGGTAAAAAACAAACGTGTGACAAAAGAAACCGAGTTTGTAAACAATTCAAAAAGTAGAAATTACTGTTTAGCAATTGATTAAAATTTACAGCTTTCAGTATAAGTGAGAGTGGTAGTCCCAAAAATGTGACTAGATGTCGCTGATCCTTTATGAAATTTCCATTGTGTTGTGGAGTTGGCGCTTTAACGGGTCATCATTATATACTCCCATTGCTCGGATATGGGCCTTCTCTCAGAGATTGAGAATAGGCTATAATGCACCACACGAGCCCAGAGCGGCTTGGTGGATATCACAGGTCACGTGGACAAGGTTTTCGAACATGTAGCCTTAATAACTGATATCTCAAGGCAACGAGCGCACTGCAGTGCCACGCATGTCTTTGTGGTTCACAGTTCTGTGTGGCACTGTAATTTTACATTTATGAGAATATTGTGAACGGCCATAGTCAAGGTAAAATTTGTTTAAAAAGGCCGTGTTCAATGAAGGCTTTTATTGAATTGGAGTGTCAAAATTTTAAATTTTTGGTTCCATAAAATTCTAAATATAATGCACGTGATAACGATATGTTCAAAAAACCAAAAAAAATAATAATTGAACAGTTTAATCACGTACGAGCGTTTGTATGGAAAGTATGGCGAGTTGAAGCCTCTTAACAAGCTAAGCATTATTAAACTAAACAAAAATATCTTACTTACCAAGCCGCTGGTGTTCAAGGGCAATGCGTTTTTGTACTTCAACCAGTCCTCATACACTTTGTCGTATTGTCTATGACACTCGTTTCCCATATTTGGCATATGCAGGCTGCTCATAGGACCCAGGCTCTGTATACTCGGACCTAGAATAAATTACATTATAAATATTGGATTTGTACTATTAAAATTTTCGAGAGTCTCACACATTATAATTTTTTTTATGCTATTTGGTAACGAGACGAGCTGGTCGTTTGCCTGATGGTAAGCATAACGCCGGCCCATAACAATTGCAGTGCCACTCAGAACTTTGAAACACAAAGGCCTGCGCGTCACTGCAGTGCGCTCGTTACCCTGAGACATTAGGTATTAAGTCTCATAAGCCCAGTAATTTCACTGGCTTCTCTGCTCATAAAACCAGAACACAGTAATGCTTGCACACTACTGCTTGGCGGGAGAGTTCACGAGCAAAGCGGTGGTACCAACCCAGACGGACACTCGCAGAAGAGTTAGTCCTACCACCTAGTAAATTATTTTTAATGCACGCCTACATACATCGCTCTCTTTTGTACAAAGAGCGGGTTACTGGTAGAAAACGATTAAGCATAAATCCTCCTTTTGCACTTTTCTTAGTATTAAAAAACAAGGTTCTATAATTATCAGCGATATCCGATAAGGTAAATTGATGTTTGTGTGGTTTACCTTACAAATTAATAATGTTTCCCGCCTATGTTTGGCCATTATGGGTTTAGGTATTTCGATAATGTTGCCATTGCCTAGTGTACGGGTAACATTTTACACTGCGTTTACGTCGAAATATCGTGAGTTCGAAGCCAAAATATTCGCGAATACCCCGTTTACCATTATGTATGTTTACAATTTGCTAGGTCCAACATTTTGCAACTGCACTGAAAATTCTATAAGAGTATCATTAGGTAGTAAATACTTATTGTATCCTACGAATAAATAATAAGTATTTATTCGTAGACTGTATCGTACAATAAAGAAAATTGCAACAGTTACTAACCAACATAAAAAAAAGGTTCTACCTACTCAATTCGTTTGTTTTTTTGTGGCGATGTTACTCGATTTCTTCGCTGATTGTCAACCGATTTTAATGATTCTAAGGGTCGAAAAATGGAGGATGAAATTTCATATATCGTGATATTTTCAAGGTTACGGGTATTGTATTGGTGAGTTTATCCCTTTTGGTTTAATAACCGAAGTTCACACGCGCGTTTAATGCCAGTTGCAATAGTTGCAATAAAAGGAGCCCGGGCAAAGTTATACCATAAAACCTACTTACCTAAGTTTGGCGTAGATCCCAAAGCGGGTGCATTAGGTCAGTTTTATATAAATCCATTTGCCGGAATGGATGTACTACTCACTGCTGGGTGGCAATGCAATTGTTAAGTTTACTAAGTATAACAAGTCAATGTAACAAAATATACATCAATAAAAAAAACACGTCTGTCCTAGCCAGTGTCACTCGGGATGATGTAAGGATTCTAACGATAACTCATACATCCAAAACTGTTCAGGCATTTCAAACTTATGGTGGAATAAAGAAACTCACATACATACGTGAAGCCTAAAAAACTTACTTCTTTTTTGTGCAGTTGTGTAAAAAGCGTACTTAAGTTTGGCATAGGACCATAAATGGGCGCACATAGAATCAGCGCCACCACTTAAGTCCGATAGGCGCGGCGTTGTAGTAGCTTAAAAATATATGGCCAACGACTATTTCCGTTTTTTTTTATACTATTCCTACCACGTATTTATTTGAAAACTGAGAGCTTTTATGTATTTAGCTAGTGTCAAGTGTTAAAGAAGTAATATCAAGACATTAATAAATGTGAAGACAAGGTGATTTTAGTCTTTATTCCGCGGGACTTCAGTTGTGGCGCAGACTCTAGGTCGGTTTTCTATAATTCATCGGCCTGACTTGAATGTACTGTCCACTGCTGGCTGGAGTTGCGATTGTTTTACTGCAATGGTAATCAGACAAACGACCTGATCGACCTCGTTCCTAAGTATAAAAATTGACTTCAGTGACAAACTACTGAACCGATTTTGATGAAATTTCTATGGGACCAATCTTCAAATAAAAAAAGAATTTTCCAAATCGGTTTATAAATGCCAGAGATATGAGGTAACAAACATTAAAAAAAATACCCACCGAATTGATAACCTTCTCCTTTTTTGGAAGTCGGTTAAAAACTTACCTAAGTTTGGCATGGGACCCAAAGTGGGCGCGTAGGTAGGTCTTCTATAGTCCATCTGCCTCACTTGAATGTACTGCCCACACGGATCAATATTGTGATCGTAGTATCTCTCACAGTTCGGCGGGATGTCGTACTTGTCTGGTGTCTTCGATATCAACGGTCGAATGGAGCTGTAGTCCGTCGTCGAAGACTTGTTCGAACAGCTGTCGCTTATTTTACCGTCTAACGGTATTATATCCGGATTTTTATCTGTAACAAAATGTTTTATCTATACAAATAAATAAAATTGAACTGTCTTTTTGTAATATCAAAATAACAGCTTTTTACATATAACAAAACATTTTTAATTTTTGTCTGTCTGTCTATTTGTTACGGGTAATCTTAGAAAATTAATTATATTAATTAATTAATTGTAGAAATAAAAAAATAATTTTATTTAGGCAAATAAATTATTTGATTTGAAATGACAAGATTTAAAAATGATACTGTCCGAAAATAAATTGAATAAATTAGCAAGGTTTGTTGTAAAAAGTCCGGTTGGTTATTAAAGAGTAAAGCGTACGCGTACCTATTCTAAAGTCGTATTATATCTAGGCAACTAGCTGTATCTAAGGCAAAATATAGATTCGAGATAAGGGAGGATTAAAAAGTAGAGTTTTATCTTTTTTATCTTATCTGGACATAGGATTAAATATTGAAGTAGAATAAGATGCTGTCTGAAGAGGGTTGATTAAGATTAATTAGATGTAATTAGATTTTAGAGGCTTTTCTCGAAAACTTTATTATCAAAGAGGATTAGGCATATAATCTACTACCTTCTGCTCGCGATTTTAACCCGCGTTCCCACAGGAACCGTGCGTTTTTCCGGGATAAAAAGTAGCCTATATGTTGCTCTCCGGTCCATAAACTATATCTATGTCAAAAATCACGTCGATCCGTTGCTCCGTTACTACGTGAAAGAAGGACAAACCAACAAACACACTTTCGCATTTATAATATTAGTAGGAAGTAGGATGCTTTTGAAATCCACTTACCCAGGCTATCGACACTTTCAGATTCCTTAGTCCCCGTCAACGGTAAGTTGGACGTCTCGTCTTGCTGCCTCTTGTCTTTTTCGTTCTTGTCTGTAACAATTAAAAAAGATTAATAATTATATTCTTTTAAAACTGCATAAGTAATTATCGCTTAGGCCGTTCTTACGCGCCCTTTTGTTCTGACTTTATTTTGTGCGGGTGGGAAGATAGCCGGCGTTTGTGGTCGAGTGCGCGAGAGGCGAGCTACAACCGCGGCCACCGTCTCAGCTCGTAGCTCGGTAGAGGCAACTCGATCGCTCAGTTTGCGTCGATGATAAACTGTTTGAAAAATCTTGTCCGCAGATTGTGGTCGCTTTAGTGAGTCGATGGATTGTACGGCAGAACTAAGTGACGCACGGACAATCTAACGAAATAAAAAAACTGAAGTTTCAATGCATAATATGAAAGTAAATACGGTACATATAAAACGCGAGCGCAATCTGCAGAGTTGCAAAATAGAATGCACACCCGCACGCCACTTGCCTCAGCAGTCGTCTTCCTATAACCAAACCTACAATACGTTATGTATCTATTTGACAAGGACTTTCAAGGTTACAGAAATAAGTGACCAGTGAAGTGATTTATTTTTTTATTTATGACAACGTTATCCAAACAAGATAACCCAACTAATATGACCCAACAATGGTAATCCAATACTTACTTTCTTTCTTATTGCAGTATCTGCAGCAGAAGACAGCTGCTGAGACCGCTGTCATAGCAGCGATGACACCAACAGCGCCTAGTACTATGACGAGTACTGTGGTCAACTCAACTTTCACGGGGACTTGAGCTGAGGACAAACATATTACTTGTAAAGTACCTATAGAAATTCAATGTTGCACTACGCTAAAATCTCAGACATTTCGCTGCCAATGAAATTCTTAGCCAGCCCACAATACTGCGAGCGACGTCGCAACGCAAAATCGACGCCGCATCTCAATGCGATGCGTTAACGCAACGCAAAATTTTGCGAAGAAACTGACCATTCGGTGCGGCACTGCATCGGAAATTTCCACGATGCGTTGTGCAACGCTGTCGATGCTGTGGCCTCGCCGTAAGGCCGGTTCAGACTTAAAGTACACTATTCACGATCACTTGTTGATAGTTTTTTTTTAATGGCAATTTTTTACTTGGCCGCGTCATGTCAAAAGAGAATTTAGCAGAAAAAAATCTAAATTTTGAATTTAGTGTATCTGAAACAAAAGAAGTTGAAAGTTTACCGTGATAAGAAATCGAAGAAATGTTAATCTTGAAATTGGCAAAATACACAAACCGTGTCTGGCCACGACAGAAGAAAAAAAAAATCGAAGAAATGTTAGTCCACTTTGGTTTTTGTGAACGTCAATATTTTTTTCTTAACGTCCTGACGTGTTGGCTAGTGTTTGTGTCACAGTAACTAACCAGTATGCCGCTGCGGGTACTTCAGCAAATTTGACGTCAGAGTAAGAGGCTCGCTGGCGCCCTTGCGGTTGAACGCTCGCACTGACACGCCGAGGGCGCTGCTCGCCGACAGCCCCGACACGTCGAATTCCGGCTCCTCATTTGATATGTTGCGGAGCAGCAGCCCGGTTGTCATGTCGAATATCTACACGGGAAAAGAATCTTTAGATATGTTGGGGTTGGCGAATACTACTGGGTCCTATCAAGTAAAAGTAAAGTTTCAAATTTGAATAGAAGTGTCTATTTTCTTCTATTTTACAATTCTACCTAGTCCTACTATCCTACTAGTATTATAAATGCGAAATTGTGTTTGTTGGTTTGTCCTTCTTTCACGCAGTAACGGAGCAACGGATCGACGTGATTTTTGGCATAGATATAGTTTATGGACCGGAGAGTAACATATGCTACTTTTTATCCCGGAAAAATGCACGGTTCCTGTGGGAACGCGGGTGGAAAATGCGTTTTGAACGCGTTTACGCACGAGTGCCAGTTAGTGAACATTTTTCATAGCCATTTTAGCATAGTCGTTATTGAATTAAGTTATAATTTAAGATAGATAAGCATTTTGGAGTATTCTGTAAGCTATCTTTTGTCTGGAAATAAATAAATAAATAAAACCGCGGGCAGAATCAGAACCAGGACTGGTATCAATTATTACATCGAAATCGGTTACCGCCTTTTTAAAAGCCATTTTATTAAAATAAATTGTATCTTATATTATTATAAGACCTACATTTTTTCGCAGAGAGCGTTGCGCACGGAATAAAAAACAAGCTCTTTATTCCATGGTTGCACTCTATGCAAATACCTGGTAGGTTGTTTATTCATTATTGCAGACCAGTAAACCTAGATGCCGCATAATCAAAGTTTGGCATGAATACACAATAGTAAAATTTTAGCGGAAGACGAGGGAAGATGGCGTGTTGTGATTGGTCAGTTTAAAACTCATACATAAAACGAGGGAAGACGGCGTGTTATGACTGGTTTACCGAATTTGCGATACGCAGTGATAATACCTTGGCCTAGGGGGTGTCCGGCTAAGCGGAGTCTATAGGTTTAATAGTCTATGTTCATTATTGACTGTATTTTAAAGCTCACCTGTAATAGAAAAGCCTGTCGGATGCCCCCGTCGTGTCCCGGTGTGCAGTTGAGCGTCAATGAGTCATACGTCACGTTTGTGATTTCGCATGCCTTCACCGCTGAAGGCTTATCTGTGAAATAAAAATATAAAATAGTGTTTTTTGAAGGGAAATATAACTACACAATACAAAAACTCTTCCTTGAATACTAAATGAGAATGGGCAAGTTGGTAACCAGGTAGACCTCTAATGAAATTTGCATCGACAGATTATTACGCAACTAGATTATTACGCGACTGCATAAAAAAGGAGTGTAATGTTTTTAAGGTTTATGTATGTATGTGAGTTTTTATTCCACCGTAACTTTTAAATGCCTGAACAGATTTGGATGTATGGGGTATCGTTAGAATCCTTACATCGTCCCGAGTGACATTTTATAGGACAGTCGTGTTTTTTTATATAACTTTTGTTACATTGACTTATTTTCTGTACTTTATATTTATATAATTATATATATACATTATACATTCAACTTCAAAACATTTACATACAGTGTTAAAATACCTTTGTGCCACAGTAATCAAAGAACAGTGTAATCTCAGAGCAGCAAACGCTTAGTAAGAGAGTGAATACCGAGCCTATGTGACTGTGTAACCACAGTAGAAATAGAAACAGACAAGTATGTTATTTTCATTGAACGCCAGTACGTACGCCCATAGACAATATTCATTCGTGACGAAGTCATGGCATTCTAATTCGCACGGTACCAATGACACCAATCAATAAAAAAGAAGTCATTACTAAATGAAATACTTACCCAAACCTAATTTTAGTTTCACTCTCTCACTTTCTAAATAAAAACATGAGAAAAGGATGGAACATATTTTAGACCTGTCAGATTAATTTGCTTGTATCTAGTAAATTTAAAGGTCATGTATATTGTGACTCTTAATATATCTAAGATTGCAAGTTATGAAACTAAATTCAGATCTGTCATACATCTTCCATCCCTTTTTAGTGTTAGTTATCGGAAAGAGAGAGCGAAACTAAAATTAGGTTTAGGAATGAGACGCCAGAATCGACACCAATGAGTATTAAAAATTAATTAAGTTAAATTAGACAACATTGGAGAGCCTACTAATTATATTAATTATATTACTTTTAATTATATTTAAAATTGAAGTATAAGCATTAGAGTATGAATATAACATACTTTTCAGTTTTTACTATGGCATCCACAGCGTCACGCGGAAGTCTTTAAAGTTTACGGTTTTTATATGACGGCATTCGTACGGCAATGCAGATGCCATGACACAGCTATTCTCGCACACGTTCAAGTATATTCGCGACAACTTTTTAACGTTTATTCCTCGTTTCTCACTTCTGATGTTTATCGTCTACCAAGCTCCATAGAAGGTAAGATATCCCTCAAGCGGTGATCGTGGCTTTTTCACGGTTTTCGCGTGGCCCGTGATTGATGCTTATCCGTCAATCGCACATCAGGTGTACGGGCCGCCTAAGCATAACGCCAGCCCATAACAATTGCAGTACCATCCGGAACTTTGAAATACAAAGGCACTGAATTGCACTCGTTACCCTGAGACATACAGGTAGTAATTCTCATAATCAAGCAGTAACTTCACTGACTACTTTGCTCATCAAACCGGAACACAGTAAATGTAAACATTACTGCTTGGCGGCATATTTCACTAGAAATGTGGTGGTTGCCACCCAGACGGACACTTGCAGAAGAGTTAGTCCTACCACCTGGTAATCTTAAGCGACGATCTGGTCGGAGTTGGTGAACATGAATCTATACCTACTCTTAGGTCCAGAAATGAGACACTCGGTTTGAATAATTGACACGTGTATTATCGCTCGAAGTTCAGTGAGGACTGGTGTCCTTCGCCGCGTCTTCCCCTTGCGTAGCGCTGGGACGACTACGGCGTAGCACTGACTACATGACGTCATAGCGTAGCACCCAGCACCATACCATGCTCTACCTTTATTCTTACACTACATAATAAATACGAAAGTGTGTTTGTACGTTTGTTGGTTTGTTCTTCTTTCACGCAGCAACGGAGAAACGAATCGACGCGATTTTTGGCATATAGTTACCGGAGAGTAACATAGGCTACTTTTTATCCCGGAAAAATGCACGGTTCCTGTGGGAACGCGGGTGAAACCGCGGGCAGAAGCTAGTTTAGTAATATTTTCAATTCGATTGCACTGACTCGTAGTCGTAGTAGAATCGCATCATGGTAACTGCGCATGGATGTACTGTATCGAGTGATAGAGTGAGTGAGCGAGTTTAAACTTCCCAATAAAACGCGTCATTCCTCTAAATGAAAACGGTAAATCTAAATTGAATCGGTTTGTTGGTGCTAACATAACACAGTAAAATAAAACGTATAGAGAGCCGGCACGTTTGGAACGTTTATGTGTGACTTTGTCGTGTGACACTGTGACATTGTGCCGTAACAAAAGTATGTAACAAAAATGATACAGCCAGTTGAGTGTTTTATACTCGCGATTAGGTTTTGCCCGCGTGTAATCATTAAAAAGCTTTGCCTCAAGTACGATTTTAAAAACCTCTCAAATCTGTTCAGAATTACGCCGACCTCTTCCATACTACAAGACTAGAAGTGATCGCTTTCAGCGATAAGTCCGCCCTGTACTTAATTTAAGATCTTTTGATGTGGTTCATTTGTTAAATCTGGTGTACTATAAAGTATTTTGATTTGATTAACATTAGAAAAGAAAGTGAAATTACTAGACTTAGTGACTATTTATATGCGCCTCAGGGTTAATGAGCTCACTGCAGTGCCACGCAGGCCTTTGTGTTTCAAAGTTCTGAGGCTCTGCAATTGTTATAAGGCAGCGTTCTGCTTACCATCAAGCAAACTACCAGCTCGGCACGTTACCCGATAGTATGAAAAAACTTACCTGCAGGTAGAATATGGAAGAGACAAGGTTTCGTCTGTCTTCCAACGGTGTTCGTTCCCGAACACTGGACCCAGCCGTAGTCAGCTGAAGTGTTCACCATGTAGAGGAACGTACCTGAAAGACCAGTTTATGTAGTAAATGACAACTTGGCTAATACGAAATTCTAGAAACTCCACTGACCGCATGCAGAGTATGGGGGAGAGATGCAGCTTCAGAAAAGCATATTATTAGTGGGAGGACTAACTCTTCTGCGAGTGTCCGTCTGGGTTGTTACCACCGCTTTGCTCGTGAAGTCTGCCGCCAAGCAGCCGCAAGCATTACTGTGTTCCGGTTTGATGAGCAGAGTAGCCAGTGAAATTACTGGGCTTATGAGACTTAAAACCTAATCTCTCAGGGTAACGAGCGCACTGGAGTGCCGCGCAGGCCTTTGTGTTTCAAAGTTCTGAGTAGCACTGCAATTGTTATAGGCTGGCGTTATGTTTTCCATCAGGCAAACGACCAGCTCGTCTCGTTGCCAAAGAGCATTAAAAATCTTCGGCTCAAGGCCATCAATCTGTCAGGCGGCCAAGACTTGTCTGAATTGACGTGGCGGAGGCAGACCTACGCGAACTGGGTGCCACCGACTGGAGAGAGAAAGAATGAATGACTTTAATATAGGTAGTACTTACTGGGCATATTCTGAGCAGTGATCAGAGACGACGATGTAGTCAACTCATGCTTGCTGTGTGCCGAGCTGTTGAACCACCAATGGTACAGCATCGATTCCTGTGGACAAGTTAGACCAGTTAATAATTTAAGTACATCATTACTACATTTTTTATCGACACGAGCCGGTCGTTTGCCTGATGGTAAGCATAACGCCGGCCCATAAAAACTACAGTACCACGCAGAACTTTGAAATACAAAGGCATGCACGGCGCTGCAGTGCCCTCGTTGCCCTGAGACATTAGGTATTAAGTCTCATAAGCCCAGTAACTTCACTGGCTACTTTGCTCATCAATCCGGAACACAGTAATGCTTGCACATTACAGCTTGGCGGCAGACTTCACGAGCAAAGCGGTGGTAACAACCCAGACGGAAACTAGCAGAAGAGTTAATCCAATTGGTAAAACCTCCGTAAAACGAACGTCGAAGCTTCGGCTGACGGATCGGCATTTTCCTACTATGAAAGACAAAATGTCAAGAGCGAACATCGAAATTAACTTTGGATCCGAATCATCCGAAACACTTTCATAGTAGGAAAACTGCGATCAGTCAACCGAAGCTTCGACGTTCGATTTACGGAGTAAGGCTGGTGCTTTGAGGCAGACCATCGCTAAAATACTGGAAACTTAATCTCTTTTTATGAAAGTGAACAATTCCCGGGTGTACGACCTAAGTTCTACTACTGAACGATCCTAACTTCTAAATCAAAATTACCAACCCACATGTAGAAGTTTCTAACATTAAGTTCACAAAGTGCTGATTAGTTTGATCTCCAAAACTAAGCGCAAAACTACTGTAGAATCTAACCAAAAACCTTACCAAAAGTTGTACTACGTATTCTTATTATCTATTCTGTGCCAAAAGGCTAGGTAACGAGCGCGCTGCAGTGACGCGCCTGCTTTATTAGCCTATGGCATTTGACTAGGTACAAGAAAAATTGTTTTGTTAGTTATTTTTTAAACAAAATGCAGACTACGTTAATATTTTCTGAAGATATATTGTATTTACTGAATCGATGTTAAAGTTTGAATAGAAAAAAAATACGTGCCATAACACTTTTCTTGTTATGGCTATGTCACTTGACAGATAATAAAGAGCTCATTAATAATAATCTATAGAAAAAAATCAAATTAATGTGTCTGTTTGTAATATCAAAGCTTTTTACCAAATGCATATGAAAGTATATACGGTACCTGTAACAAAACAATTTTTTTTTTAATTTTTGTCTGTCTGTCTGTTTGTTCCGGGTAATCTCGGAAATGACTGGACCGATTTTGACGGGAATTTCACTGGCTGATAGCTGATGCTACAAGGAATAACTTAGGCTACGTGGGCAAAGCCGCAGGACACAGCCAGTTAGTTATAAAGCATTTTGAAGAATAGCAACTTTTAAATAGGATAAATAGTAACGGGAGAAAACGGAAAACTTCAGAAGCAAGATAGCCTTCGATAAAATATGTCCAAATTATCTGAGATAGGATTTATCAACATCACTTTCCATCTACTGAGATGGCGGTCAAAAGGCCTATTGTATAGAAAGTAGTACATTACCAAAAGCATCCTACTCTTGCTACATTATGGGGCATTTTCATCCCCTATTTCCGGCATCCCCTGAAGACGCATGTATATATTTCATGAATAACATAACAACATTGTTGATGTAAGTACAGTATGGACAGTTATCATTATGTTAATGTTTAGGTGAACTTATACCACTGACCAGGAAACCTAGACGCCACATAATCCAAGTTTTGCATGAGAACACAATCGTCAAATGTTGGCGGGTGACGAGGGAAGAATCACAACACAAGTGTTGTGATTGGTCAGTTTAAAACTCATGCATCAGACGAGTGAAGACGGCGTGTTGTGATTGGTTCGGTTGGGCGGTGTTAAGCAGTGATAATGCTTAACCTTGATGAGCAGGTGTGCCCGGCTTAGTGGAGGCAAAAGCTAAAGAATACAGAAGTAGCGCAAAACTTATCGTGTTTTCCAAATTCGTTTGAATTGCGCTACTGTCTATACAACTGTTGCTACCCCACGGGGGTAAATGTTTGTGTGATTTATTTGTTTTATTTTCATAAATATTGCTGTGGCCGATAAATTACCTTTTTCCGGTTATTTGTGTATTTTGTGTATCTCTGTTTGCTTCCGAGATTTTTGAATATTACGAACGGAGACGGCCGTGATTTATGATGAAAAGGGATAACCTCCTTGAAAGATATTTTGAAAGATTGTTCTTTTATTTATTTATTATTAATTTTTAAAACGATCGCGTTTGTATGCATGCAGTCATCAACGTGTCCGAACTAATTCGGAGGCTTAGCTTTGGTCCCCTGTCTTATAATCATGTTTATCGATATTTATTTAAAGCAGGGTCATCGTTTTACGTCATTTTACGATTACGCAAAACAAATCCTAAGGTAGGCAAATACATTGATTGTTGAAGCCAGTGGATACAGTTAGTGAGGTGTGCCGTGACAATTCAAGTACTTAAAAAGTACAGATATTATACTAGTTCAGTCAACGTTAGCACTCTCTACACGAGTACATTGCTGAACACCCGGTACGCATACTAGTTTCGACACTGCGCGTTTTAATTGTCGACCTATTACTGGCCATTCCGGCAGGGCGGGTGCACTCATAACAAAGTAATCGACGTAAGCAGTACCTAAGCTTTAGTAATTATAATAAAATTGTAGATATAAACGCTCACAGCATACCCCTCACTATTCTCATCCCCTCAAGCGCAATGTTTTGCCGCCCAGGACTTTGCGTTTCAAAGTTCTGAGTAGCATTGCAATTGTTATATAAAACCACTTTTTCGCATTTATTTGGCAGCTCTCACACCTATTTCATGATTGATAGATAAGCATCAGGATTGTGGTTTTGGTTGGGGCTTGAGGGAAATCTAGTCCGAGCACGGCACCCGCTTCTACGTATGTATCTACAACCTTTCAAAAAAATTGTTTCATAACCACTGCTTGCTCAGAGCAGACGCCGCGGTGAATAAGCGGTGGTACGCGGTGTATGTAGCGTAAAGCGGAGCAGTCTTCACTTTGAGCCCAGGCAGGACTTCGAGGCAGCACTATCAGGCCGTATTGCCGTTCTTGTCTATTTCGTGGATTTTGATGACTTTGCATCCAGCCGCGCTTGAGCGTGTATTATCTCGTAATCCGCGCTTGATGCAAAAGCATGGTTATTTCGACAGCAAAACACATACTTGCATAAGCGTCTACGGTCTGCATTAGAGAAGGAGCGGATTTAAAAAAATAGAACTCGACTGCAATTCTCAAGGCATGGTTATTACAAAATGCTTAAGCGAACGCCCCTTCTTCAGAGAGTAAACATAAATTTAAGCATGAATAAATGCGCTTTCGTCGATTTTTACCATCTAATATTCTAATCTTGTTTTCGTGTCATTTTTCAATATTCACCCTAACAAAATAGCTATGCAATGCATAGCGGACATAGCGAGCTTGCCTGTAAACGCACAAAATGTGGTGCGCGCTTTAAAGGTGTTAACTCACGCAAGATCAGTCACTGTTATCCACCGTCCTCTCATTAGCGTCGGAAATGCCAGTTATTTTGGTTAAGACGCCCAGTTATTGTATTTCTGATTATTTCAGTTTGGACTAAATGCATGCTGATGGGATACTTTCGAAGAAATTTTGCATCTGATCTGATTACTACGGAAGCAGATTGCAGGCCCAGAAAATACGAAGAAAAAGAGAGGAAGACCAAAAATGAAATGGGAAGTCGGCATAAATAAAAGATTTTTTATTTATTGGATAAATAGGCGACCGGGACGTTAGCCTGATTGTAAGCAAAATCATAAGTGATTTACTGCCTTTGTGTTTCAAAGTCTGAATGGCACTGGAGTTGTGCTTACGATCAGGCGAACAACCCGCTCGTCATCATTACCCAGTAATAAAAAAGGGTACTATGAAAAATAACGGACCTAGTCCATTACAGAAGCAGACAAAACAAGCAGCAATATCCTACAAAGTGTAATCATTTCGTTGTCTGATTGGCACGTGATGTAATTGTAATTTGTTTTGACTGGTCCATAAATATTGACGAAGCAGTCTACCCATCACTAAACGTACGAGTAAGTAATCCAATCCAGAATCAGACAAAACAAGCAGCAATCTTTATTTCGACACTATAAAGTGCAACCATTTCGTATTAGAACAACGACGTCTGATTGGCAGGTGATGTAATTGTAATTTGTTTTGACTGGTCCATAAATATTGACGAACCAGTCTACCCATCACTAAACGTACGAGTAAGTAATCCAATCCAGAATCAGTCAAAACAAGCAGCAATCTTTATTTCGACACTATTAAGTGCAACCATTTCGTATTAGAACAACGACGTCTGATTGACAGGTGATGTAACTGTACTTTGTTTTGACTGGTCCATAAATATTGACGGTGTAGCCTGCCCATCACTAAATCGGACTGACGTGGCCTATTTCTAAAATAGACTGATTTCTTCTTATAGATGTTGCACTATACGTCGATGAGAAGCAAAAACAATTGCGATTTCAGTGAAAAACATCGCACAATTTTTTTCGACAAAAAAACTTAGTTTTATGGTAACTTATTAAAATATGCTTACGTTGGTATGTCTCATTGCAGGCCCTCACAGCACAAAAATAATTTATATTACCAAGTTATTAAAACATCTTTTAAATTATCCACAATTCAGAACAAACAAACTTTCATTCAAAGTAGAAATTAATAAATAGGTATTCCAAGCGGCAAATAGCTTCGACAGTAAAGTTATCGCTAAGTACCTACACTTTTGCAGCAAAAGTCAAACGAAAAAGAACTTTTTAGTGGTATATAATTATAGTCTACTCGTATTTCAGAATAATTAAATTTACACTGAAATAAATTAGCACAGGTCCAGCACCGTAGGTAGTCGGGAATAAAACCACTTTCGTTAAACTTTAGATATCGCTGTATTATTAAGTTTAGCTGTTATAATTTTTGTAAGGTTAAATTGAGGTTTGAAGTTATTGTGATATATATCAAATGCTTTTATACTATGTACGTAGCACTTCACGTGTATGCAATAGACTCTGAAGCCCGGTTTATAACAACTTGTCGTCACCTATGCTTTTTTTGATCACGACCCGTCCACCTTCTGGACTTTCCCATTGGTGGGTTTCATCCTTCTGTTTTTAAAATTTAACCTTCAACCCTAACTTGCTGCAAAATTCCAGTCCACCTAACAAAGGTATCGCGGAGCAAAGCGTCCGAGATCCCAAGCAGACATAAAGAAAACAAAAAAACCCCTGAGTAATAAAAACTGAGAAGAAAGAAATTATACCTATTACCTACTTTAAGTCACTCCCACAATTAAAACGAATCTAATTACCTCATATATTAAAATCCTAAAAACCGTATGATCCTAAAAAGCGTACCAAAGAAATGGACTTACTTACATACGCTCGAAAAACATTTCCCTAACTCCCTCCGCAGTCGGGTAAAAGAAATTGAGTTTATTTCGTAGTTACTGTAATATTCTTTCATAGAAATTAAGCGTCTTATCTCTCAAAAGGAACCTTGCCAAGCAATCTCTCTGTTTGTACCCTGAAAGTATTTAAACTTTCATTAGCTGACACTTCGGCAGCCTCCTCGAGATTACAACTTTCGTGAACAAATTAAACATTAAGTTCAAGGTTTAAGACCTAATGATAATTTAATTTCAATGAGTAGCTTGCCTTATCTGAGATTTTGTCGATGAGTCGGAATTAAAAGTTTTAAGTTGAAGTGAAGATATTACTAATTTTTTTAGTAAGGTTCTAAAAATTAAAGTTATTTGAAACGGCAAGCAGGATCTTACGAACTTCATGCTTATAAAACACTAGGTAACATTTAAAACTTGGGTAATACTTGAAATAAGTATACCTATGGTTTGTGCTATTGAGAAAGTTTTGATTTTGGTCAAATATTTGTAAATGATTTTTGAGTGTTTAAAAAACCTATTTATTCCAAGCAATTATAACTTACCTTGGGGTTAGCGTCCAAGTCGCATTCGATTTCAACCATTTCTCCCCTTGCTGCTCTCATAACTAATGGTTGAGAGGTTCTGCAGGTCGGTGTAACTAAAAAAAATGCGATATTAACTTTATTGTATGCGAGCGGTAGAACCAAACCACTGCTGCTACAGTGCTGCTGCGGAGAAACGGCTCAATTCAGTTCTTGTTAGGTTTTAAAAAGTATCAACCCGATAGGCTGGGTCTCAAAGAATAGGACTACGGTATCTCTTGTCTCTTGGAAAATGGTGACTAAAAGTTATTGGGTGATTTTAGGTGGGGTTACTATCTATCAAAGCCAATCATCGAGGGCAGTAGCTTTATGTGGCTTGCTGTTTCTGACCTTGATACTCACATTTGACATCTAGAACTAGACTAGCGCTAGAACCTTCGCCCAAGCGGTTCCGCGCTGAACAGACGTAAGAGCCGGCCGCTTTTCGCGACACCTTCTGAAGAACCAAGCTCTGGTTAGCTAGGAGAACGCCTGGCCCAGGTTTGACTACAACGCCCTGAGAACAAAAATGATGAAGTTATGGAAATTAAGACTGCACGAAGGAAAATTATGTTAAACATGGACAACAGAAAATAAAAATTAACAAAAAAAGGAACCAAAAATATTAATATGCCGGCAAACATTTCCTTTCCACGAATGTATACGTACATTAGGTGGTAGCAGTCCGATGTGCACTTGTTAACAGCACAGCAGAAACCAGTACTGGGATGGTTGACCAAGCTTCAGAGTTCAGAGGCCACGTTAAACCGTGTCCGGTTTTGGAAACGCCAATAGCTGGTTAGTTAAACAGCTATTTTCCAGGCGTAGTCACGCCTGAAAAAATGAACAAAAAGAAGGAAAGACTTACATTATGAGTAAAATACACGTGGTTATGCCATGGATTCGCCCGTACTCTGCAGTCGAGGTACACGTCAGAGCCTTCCACCACCTTGCTGGCGTCCAGGTTGGCTCCAAGCTCCAATTTTACCACGGGGAGATCTGGGAAAGAAGGATTTAGATTAGTATGACTGGAATACCACGGAGGATGTTCCGATAACAAGCGATGATGACTCTTATGATAATAATGTCATCCAAATATTACAGAGTAAATTGTAATCTGTAATATGTGGATTACATTGGAGTGTTTTTTTTTTAGTAAATTTTGCTCTTAATATGTGGCTTACAAATTACAATGTAATTTAAGAAAGGCATTTTCATATTTTTTTTTATTGAGAAAGTTTGGCCTT
The DNA here is from genome assembly GCA_907269065.1 of Crocallis elinguaria. NCBI lineage: Eukaryota > Metazoa > Arthropoda > Insecta > Lepidoptera > Geometridae > Crocallis > Crocallis elinguaria. Next base: position 16,616,519 of record OU026073.1, read on the forward strand.
TACATTCTTACCTGATGATAGGTCAAGTTATGGTCGAATATGGTGAACACGCTAAACCTAGAATAGATCTGACTTTTAAGTGATTGGTGCAAGGAGTCTAGCCAGCCAATGTCACTACTATCATCATCGCTCAAAGAATTCGAATTTGCATAGGCACATTTACGAAAAATTACTGTTTTCATACGAAAAAGTACCTAATCGAGCATGTTATTTGTCTCATTTGTTAGCAGAGCAGAGCTTTGACACAAAGGAATGCGCGAGACTGCAGTGCGCTCGCTACCATAACTCATCAGGTATTAAATTAGCCCAAATAATTTCACCGACTAAAAAGTCGGTGAAATTACTTGGGCTATATAACTTAATAAGTTTTTACTTACGTTGTATCTCCATCTTCCATCCGTCTTCGTGGGTGGAATGAGGAATGCTCGGCTGCACTGCTCTGCAGGACATTACCCTGCCAGCATCTTCTATAGCCGGCACGAAAGTCAGGATACTGCTAGTCATGTTACCGTCTGTTGATTGCTGAAGACAACATTAATCATTAGGTTTTAGCTGAGATAAAATTTAAATGCTATTACGTGCGTGGATTTGGATGGCAATGATTCGTGAAGTTCACACTTAGAAAACCAGAATAAGTATACAACCAAATTGATTAATTCGACATATTCACATCCTTTTCTCATGTTCTTATTGAAAAAGGGGCGTATAACGCCCCGGTGGTTTTTTGGTGGGAAGCCCACACTCTCTCCGTGACCTCCCCCGAGGCACGGAGGGGTAAGCTCATAAAGGAGTTTTTCCACCGGGACACAAAAAAAAGGCATACATAAACGTCAGAATCGACACCAATGATCATTAAGTTACCAGGATACATAATTTGAATATGTACTGATGTACTCTTTCCATCCTACTACATCGTAGCTACATTAAGTACTTGCATACTTAATAATTCACTTAAGGCGACCAGGAAATCCACTTAGGAAGGAAAATAACCTGATGAAATTAAACGACAATCAGTACGTGCTTCGCTTATAGAACGAAGCATTTACGAAGCCAGTGGAAGTACACGAAAATTTTTTCTCATCATCAGGATTTTAGTATCATCTTTAAAACGATCTGCTACCATTGTATGTTGGTAGGTCAATTTCTAGGGCTCGCCTGGCTAGCTACCACTTTAAAATTTATAATCTGTTGCCAAGCAGGCATATAGTGGTCGGAGACTACCCTATCAAGGATAAAAAATACCTATTCATGTGTTCTGTAGACGAATCTTGAGAGTCAGTTTTTTAGATTTAAAGGGCTCCCGCGACGGTCAAGCGGCTTGATTCAAACCTTAAGTGTTGGATCAAATCGTTTATGCCGGTTTGAAAGCCCCATCAAACGGAGATGCTCAGTTTGGATCGGTACGCTGTAACGTAAAACCATTTTACACAACTGCACGCAACCTCACGCTATTATATCCAGTTCAAAACTGAATCGTTTGTTATAACGGGAAAACTCAAAAATAAAATATAAATTTTCATAAAAACAAGCTTCAAATATGTAAATGTTTGACAAATTTACTAAACAGTTGCGTTAACGATCAAAATGGTTCAAACCAAAATTTACGTGTTTGAATCAACCCGTTTGACAGTTTCGGGGCCCTTAACGTATTTAAGAATTCGTATTAATACCAATGAAGATATTAACCAAATAGTTGCTTTAAATCAGGTGTAATAGTGGTAAAACGCTATGGCGATCAAACGATAGAACCCTAACTTATAGGATAAAAACTCAACTACATGTTAGCGTTTGACAACTACGGATTTTTAAAGGATTTGGCTAGAGCATCGTCCTTTAGCAACAACTTTGGTATGATATACAATATTACTCGGGCATTAATTGATTTATTTCCTGCCTAGATAGTAATGTACTATAATATCCTTTTATAAACGAAGGTCATTTTCATAAATTACAAAATTGCAGTTTACATGATCCTGAAATATGAAACGTTTCAGTTGAAGGGGTCCATTTTACGTAAATCGACGATAACGATCCAACTAGAGATACCAAACGTCCGGATTAATCAGGATATATATACGGGTATTTCGATGCAAGTTAAATGTAATCCATATCATAATCATTTTAAGTTAAAGTTACCTGAGAAATTCGTAGTTTTTTTGTAGGATGATATTGTCAATTTAAACAAATTTAGCCGAAATCATCGATAACAATCCACCTAGAGCTATCAAAGCGTCCGGATTAGTCGAGATATTGTATCGGGATATATCGATTTCAGTCATCACAAGATCAGCGCAAGATGTCCACTGCTGAATATAGGCCTCGCCTATAGATGCCACTTGGATCGGATACTCGTCTCTTGCTCTACACTACATGTTTATAGTCCGCTCATGGTCGTCACTCAAGAACTTTTCTTCCCCATCAGAATTTTTAATTTTCTAAACAGTCACGACGTGAGATGTGTCCCACCTGTAGGTAAAGGGTCATCTACTCACTAAGTCGCACACGATACGGGAATATATTTGCTGTATATAAATATCCGGATTTTTCTCCACAAACCCACATTTTAACCTAGGAATTCCTTTTTAGTGGTAACTCTACGCAGCCGGTTATTACTGGTATCGAGTTGACATCAACAAAGCTATCTATAATATGCGTATTACGTAATGACAGGAAGCTATTGTACTGTCAACAGGCTAACAGAATAAGCAGCAGTTACTTAGGCAGCGGCTTCAAAGGTACCATTTGAGAGGAATAACAAAAAGGTTGTATTGAATGTAATTAGAGGTCGCTGACATCGGTAGTATGGTTGAAAGTAATGATGGTAATCGTAACGCAATAAGCTCATAACACAATTGCAGTGCCACTCAGAACTTTGAAAGACAAAGGACTACGCGGCACTGCATTATAAAGTAATCAGTTTGAACGAACGCAATGCAGCGCCACTCAGAACTTTGGAAGACAAGAAACCACCTTGTACTATTACTTATTCTCTGGTAGCACGAATCTATTGGCCTATATCAACTAAATAACGGGATCTGTCAAAATTTCTCGATTCCAAGTAATTCTTTCTACCCACACTATGCAGTAAGCATCTGTTTACCGTCGTGTCCGCCAGATGGCAGTAGAAACAACAAACGCAACGGAACAATGGCGCTCGTTTAGCTCGTTAACTATTTATGGACAGTTTGAGGAATCTGTTTGCTGGACCAGTGTTGATGACTTTGAATCAATTGTTGTTTTTTATTATGCTTTTTCTGCTCGCAGATTTGTAAGTTGTGGATATAAATCTTGCAATGACAAAGAGTTTTTGTTGAAAATAAATTTTTAGTGGAATAATATAAGTTAAATTTTTCCAGACATTATCATATAATACGTATAAATATCAGGTCGATCTGCTGCTGCTGCATGAAAGAAGGACAAACCAACTAACACCAACAAAACAATTTCGTATTTAATTTTAATACGGACTTATTCGATGGGTCTGCTACGTTGTAGTTACTGTTTTATTACTTGAATAATACTAACCAACTAAATAACACACGTCCGCATTTATAATAGTACATATGCAAGCTGACTTATTTTCAGTGACTACGGACTATATTTGTTAGTTCTGTGACTGCAAATTACATTTATAGTAATTGGTATTGTACAACGTACCAACAAAGCAAGCTTTGTTCTAAAACCGTACTGAAACACAACAATAACTTTAATATACGGCGTATGAACGAACCGAACGAATGAACGATATTACGCTCTAATTACATAGCTTTGTGTTTGAATTAACATTATTTATACTCTGTATTTTATAGTACTCCATTAATTTAGTAAATTATATCAATGGATGTCGCTAATCTTTTAACAAACCGTACTAACAGAGTGCACTCCGACACTATATTACATCATTCAAATTAAAAATTCTAATTCACATGGGCTCCAAGAGAGCGTTAAGCGAGTCAAGATGCCTAGATCAGTGATCCCTAAAGAGGGTTCCGCGAATTCGTCATTAGAATCGTTGGAGAATTTTTGGGTGTCCTTCATTTGTAATAATTTAATGAGAGATTCCAATATATAAAAAGGATTTTAATTTTTTTAATTATTTTTAGGAAAGTTTAGAAACTGCTGGCCTGTTTAAAGGTATCGACTCTAATTTTTAGGGGAAGTAAAGGAGCCCACCTCGTCGTACCTCTTCACTGAGATGGCATAATCATCTCTTTTGTAGAAGTCATTATGTTTTCTGATATATCGAACACTTTACAGCATGAAGACTTTCGAGCATGAGTAAATAAACCAGGCAGCAGCTCCTAGCCTCGCAACATGTCAATCATTACGGTTCAGTTGCTGTCATTTGAGGCAAATAGTGGTCATTACGTGCCCTACGATGGACACAAAGTATTGTGTCATTCCGTAATAGATTCCAAATTGAAGGATTAATGACCATAATGAACTTTGAATTAAAATGGTCCAATCTTTTGTTGCGATGAATAAATCAACCGCCGTCTGTTGTTGGAATTTGAACTCTATATAGGCAGATTTAAGGTGTTAGGTGTTGGTATTTCAACGGAAGTGACGTCAAGATCACTATTTTTCCATGGAAAAACCCATCTTTTCAAAGTATAGAAACACTTAAGTAATTTTGTTTTATTCTGATATATTAGCGTTTGACCACTATGTCAATTGGTTTTGACTGAAGATAATAATTATGGTCAGAGTGGTGTCCATTCTGTCGTTTCGTACCTAAACCTAATTTTAGTTAATACCGCTGCAATGCAATTCATATCTTAAAACTCGAAATGCGCAGACGAAGTCGCAGGCACCAGCCACGAGATAAAATCACTTACAGTTTCTCGAACAGTCTTCAGCCTGGTGCCCCCTTTCCACCAGGATATGGTTGGCTTCGGTCTAGCCCCCACTACCTGGCAGACCAGCTCGGTGCTCAGTCCTGCTACCAAGGGGCGCTTGCCCCCTTGGAGTCGCACCCAGAGAGGTCTCACTGTGGATGAAAAAATTAAGATAAAAATAATGACAGAGGCATAAACGCTTTATTGAAACACCACAAAGAAGTTTCTTTTGTTCTATTGGATTACGAGACTAGCAGGTTGCCTGATGGTAAGAATAACGATGGCCCATAATATTTGCAGTGCCACTAAGAACTCTGAAACACAAAAGCCTGCACGGCACTGCAGTGCGCTCGTTACCCTGAGACATTAGGTATTAAGTCTCATAAGCCCGGCCATTTTGAAACTAAAGTCTGGGCGTTCTTATCGCTCATAGTGACCACTCTATCTCTTCCAGACAATCTAATATACACATTATTATTATAATAATTATGATTGGTGATTTTTTTTTTCCACTTTTTCACTTGGTTTTAATTGACGGCGTGGAATACAAAATGGCACTCAACAGGGGCTCCCGAAACATACCTCCAACTCACACCTACACATAGGTGCTTGACGACATATTTTCAACTTGAGGGCGGTAGCTAGCCGAGAAAAGGCACCATGCTTGGTGCTGGGGCATGTGCTTGGAGCATCGTGATATATGCATCACGATTAATATGGCAATGATTACACAAGCACATGCCCAGCAATTCTCAGAAAGCCACGAGTTCTACAAGTGACGAGTGAATAGATATCTTCTACGTAACCGTGCTCCATTTTCGACCGCATGGTCACTTACCATCAGGTGAGATTATAGTCAAACGCAAGCCATTCTATACAAATAAGTAAAATTGAAGTGTCTGTTTGTAATATCAAAATAACAACTTTTCACTAAATGTATGAATGTATGAAAGTACATACGGTACCTATAAAAAACCCAATTTTTTTTTAATTTTTGTTTGTTTGTTCCGGGTAATCTCCAAAACGGCTGGACTTTGACGGGACTTTCACTGGCAGATAGCTGATGTTATAAGGAGTAACTTAGGCTACGTGGGCGAAGCCACGGGGCAGAGCTAGTACTGTATAAAAAAGGCTCATGCTTATGTAGCAGGATTCCAAGCATCGGCTTCACTGCCACTGAGTTAATGATGGTGTCATGGCTTTTAGAGACATTAAAATGAACCCCTATGTTCGTTTAAATTACACCCAATCTAATTCTCCCCAGTCATCCCCATTAGGATACATAATTAAAATGGAATTTAACTATGCATGTCAAATGTTAATCTTTAATGTACCCTTGAAATGGACAGAGGGTGAAATGGTAATGGTGTAGACTGTTTTTATTTTGGTTTTTGGACGATCTACAGATGAGCAGGGGAAGAATTAATGGTCTCTACAGGATGAGTTTGAATGTTATACCGAAAGGGGGTGATTAGGACCTTTGCTCGTGAAGTCTGCCGCCAAGCAGTAGTGTGCAAGCATTACTGTGTTCCGGTTTGATGAGAGTATCCAGTGAAATTACTGGGCTTATGAGACTTAATACCTAATGTCTCAGGGTAACGAGCGCACTGCAGTGCCGCGCAGGCCTTTGTGTTTCAAAGTACTGGGTGGCACTGCAATTGTTATGGGCCGGCGTTGTGCTTACCATCAGGCAAACGACCAGCTCGTCTCGTTACCATATAACATAAAAAAAAGGACCATGGTTGTCCATAAGATGTGAGAACCTCCTTTAGTACTATGTCATTACAAATTTCCATCCAACAAATAAATTCACTTCAAAAGTGAAGTGCGCGGCATTTTTTGGAATTGCTTAATCAACATCATCATTTAACAAAGTTCAACATAGTTTAAGTGAATTGAAAGCAAGGTTTATAACCTAAACAAACAAAAATGCATACATACATACAAACATCGTAAAAGCTTGTAAAAAACCATCTGCATCCTCAAAACATTAGAGAACTTAACTTCAATCATGATTTCACACCGCAACCACCAGATAATAATCGAAAATTAATTCAAACTTTTACAAAAAACTTATCAACAAGATCTAGCTACCGCATACAAATCACACACCTTTATTAAAAAAAAAAACAAAGTCTTTTATTAATTCTCTGTGACCCATTAACTATGCCCTACTTGTTGCAAACAAAGGGCTACGACAATTCAAAGGGTTTCCGACCCCCCCTTTTTGTATACCCACTTAAGACAATTAACCGGAGTTTTTTTTTGTTTAGACCCTTTTTAGGGTACCGTTGAGTTTGGATAGGATGCGGAAGTAGGAATTAATGTTGTTTTAAGAAGTTTAAGGCAGTGTTTCCTCAAACTTTTGCAAAGTTTTCGAGTTGTATAATATTTTTTTGTAAGTGATTTTGAATTATTATATTAAGGACTTTTTATCGGAATTTACCAGTTCTTTATTCGGATTTGATCTGATTGTCTAATTATATTTAAAGACGAAATCTGTGGATGTTAAAAAATTATTGAGAATGTGGCCAGTACTTTAAACGGTTGACTATAATAATTACTGATAGAGATTACAGAGAAAGAGAGAAAAGAGTGTTCGTTTATATCTATGAAACTCTCTTTTTTAATTACTTGTTATTAACATAATGATGCCACAAAATAGGAAAAAAAAAGAAAAATATGATATTCCCGAAAAGTAACTATTGTTATGCAAGAATCAGATCGATGCAATCAAAAGACATCACTTTTAGGGTCATATTTATCAATACGTTTAATATTCTATGTAGTGACTGCAGTGTATTCATGATCTTGTAAAAGTGCTTAAATATTTTTGAGTTTTGAGACCATCTAATATATATATTTATATTATATACTGTAGTAAATAAATAAACACATAGTACATAAATTTATGTTTAATTCCTACATATGCATATTAGATATATTTCCATCAAACCTTTCTATTATATTTTTATTTCCAATTATTTGTCCATTTGTGGTTTCGCTCTAAAAGATAAGTCCATCAACTAACCGCTTGACGAGTGCTTTTAACTACAAAATCAGGCAAACGACCGGCGCGTCTTGTTATCAAATAGTATTACAAAAAAACTATAAATTAATTACAATGTAAATTAATTTTCGACAGGCACATTGGATAATTTAATTTAAAACCGACATAACCAATTAAATTAAGGAATTGTACGGAACCACGCCAATTAAATTTGACTGTCGGTATATTTAATCAATAAATCTTTTAAGCCCGAATAGAATAAATATATCCTTTGTGTCAATTGCAATACAGTTTAAATTCGCTTATTATACTTTTACGTTATTAATTAAAGTAAATATGAAAGTGTGAGAGTTTATTCAGTCTAGTGCGAATTTATCACGTTTTAAAGTGATTTTTGATTTGTTGATTAAGGGTCTATTTATACAAGTGTTCTGATTGAAAAACTTTAAATGAACAAGGTTTTTTAAGATTTGAGCAAAAGTATTTATAAATATCGAGATGTTTTAAGAATAAGAGAATATTTAAAAAGGGGTATAATAACATTTTTATTTTATTTAATTTAAATTATACACATAGAGCGATGATGAAGAAAAGGTACTCAATTGGTGGTTGGGAATCAAAAACCGAAAGACGTGGTGTAGGGCAAGAGGCGAGTAGCCGATCCAAGTGGCGTTCAGTGGGTAAGACCTATGGTCAGCAGTGGACATCTTTCGGCTGATGATGGTGATGATGATAGAGCGATATTGAAATTGACCGTGATGTCAAAAACAGAAGCTCTCAAGTGCGGCTTACAGTATGAAATCTCTACCTCAAATTTTGTGTCTTTCCTATCAATACTTAATATTAGTATCTATAATTCTTTTTATGTTAGGTATTCAATTATTAATTAGCTGCTATTTTATCATTATTTGCATCTTTATTTATTTTTTTGCCTACGGGCGCAACACCATTGTATTGCTCTACGTACGCTTACATAAAAAAAAATATATGTTTTGTAAAATCGTGGGGATGTTTTGTCTGAACGGCATTATATTAATTAGAAGTTAACGGCATTATTTTGTATCTCGCTTATCTCTATTTATCTCGACGAAGAACAGTCCGTGCAAAGGGATAAACTGAAAAACAGCGCGGCGTACACATGAGAATGTGTGCGCTGCAAATGTTGAGTTTACCCCTATTGCCCTATGTATTATATGTATTTGTGGTTCTGTATTTTGTATTATGTTCTTTTGATTTTGTCTACTTACATAATCCTGATGATGTATGTTTTTAAGACCAAGTTGTCGCAAATAAATATGTTTTCTTTCTTTCTTTTATAAATGCGAATATATGTTCGTCGGTTTGTTCTTCTTTCCAACCAACTAATGCTTTCACATCACTACTTGGCGGCAGACTACGGGTGGTACCTATCCAAACGGAGGCTTGCACAAGAGTTTGTCCTAACACCTGGTACAAATGAAATCTAAAATCTTTCTATTATTTAAGGTCTAGGCAATAACAATGCCATAAGTACCTAATTAACAAACAGTTACTGTGCTTATGCCGTAATAAGGCAAAACATCTGAGACTAGTATTACTTTGAACAAGGACAAGAAATCGGTAACAAATGTTGACCATAAATTATTACTTCAAATATAATGAATATCAGATTTTTTTGTAAAACGAGGGAAAGCCGCGGGAAGCTGGTAGTGAACAATAAATGAAATATGGAACAAGTTTGGCAAAGTTTCGAGACTTCAGCGATGATAATAGTGTTGGGAAAAAGGAGTTTATTAATCAAAACTTGAAAAGGACTCGGTCAATGTAACATCAATGTAAACAATATGTTCGACAACAGTTGATAAAATAGGTGCAGCCTTCTTTTAACAGGAAAAGGACTACTTTTCGGATATTCGGAAACTTCAAATTGAAAACTCTATATTCACAAGGACCCTAGTAGAGCACTTATCGAAGTGAAATGACTTGCCCGTTCCAAGTAGGTTTGTTAGTGGGAAGACTAACTCTTCTGCGAGTGTCCGTCTGGGTTGTTACCACCGCTTTGCTCGTGAAGTCAGCCGCCAAGCAGTAGTGTGCAAGCATTACTGTGTTCCGGTTTGATGAGCAGAGTATTGAGTGAAATTACTGGGCTTATGAGACTTAATACCTAATGTCTCAGGGTAACGAGCGCACTGCAGTGCCGCACAGGCCTTTGTGTTTCAAAGTTCTGGGTGGCACTGCAATCGTTATGGGCTGGCGTTATGCTTACCATCAGGCAAACGACCAGCTCGTCTCGTTACCTAATAACATAAAAAAAGAAAAAAAAAATGATTATGATGCCTCTCATTGACACCAATTTATTTAAAATATTTATGTATGTTGCTAGCTCTTAAGGCTATATCTATGATTAAAAGCGAAACGAATATTAATTGCCTACACTTCAAAACAAAAAATACTTTATCTGTTTGATAAGACTCAAGATTGAGACTCGGGACGCGTTCCACTATTTCCCATCCCTATTGAAGGGAAACTTGGTCGGACATGGATCATATTTCATGTTGTAAACGTTAACAAGTTTCAGATCTTCGGCCGGTACAACCCACCGTTGAAATTGGATGATTTTAGAAATTAATCTGAAGCCGTGGGAGGAATTATGGCCTTTGGGAAGATTTTCAGAATGAATTATCTTACACTGAGCTTCTGAAGTATAGTTGTTCTTTGTTTTGCTAGAAAATTTCAATTTACTTATTCAATAAGAAAGTGTACTTATAAAATAATATCCCCTGCGTTTTTTATGACGGCTCCGCAGCTAAGTTGGTAGTAACCCTGCCTGCAAAGCGAGGGGTCCCGTGTTCGATTCCCGGTCGGGGCAGATTTTGTGTAAGCATAAAGTTTGTTCTCGGGTCTTGGATGTTTGTGATGTGTATCTGTGTGTGTCCATGCCACCTGCGACACAGGGAATCCTAGGGGTATGAGTGTAAGCGTTTATTTATTTATTTATATGACTAGGTAACGAGACGAGCTGCAGGTCCTTGCCAGATGGTAAAACCAGCGATTTTTGGTAATGAGAAACATCGTTATGTACTTTAGCTTATGGGAAATTGCCAAATATATAAAAAATGCTATAGAGGTACGAAACGGTGGTAGGACTCACCTTGCTACTTACCACCCTCAAGTTATACATCTAACAACTTCGATCACATAGTCTCTTAATATCAGGTTGGTATGATAGTACGATGGTACGATAGGTTTTTTTTTATGTTATTTGGTAACGAGACGACCTGGTCGTTTACCTGATGGTAAGCATAACGCCGGCCCATAACAGTTGCAGTGCCACCCAGAACTTTGAAACACAAAGGCCTGCGCGGCACTGCAGTGCGCTCGTTATGCCACACGTGACCAAAATGCTGGCCTCTACTTAGGTCAAAGATTAAGCATTGCCATTCAACGTGGCAATGCGGCCAGCATTTTGGGAACGTTGCCTACTGGTAGCGGATTATTAGATTAAGATTGTAAATAAATTAGTGTGTATTTTATTTAGTTATTTTAGTTTATGTTGGTTACTTTTTCTGTTATTAAATGTTTGTTCGATTCCTATATCTGTTAGTAAATTAAAAAAGCCCGTAAATAAATGTATAGACTCCCTGAGACATTAGGTATTAAATCTCATAAGCCCAGTAATTTCACTGGATACTCTGCTCATCAAACCGGAACACAGTAATGCTTGCACACTACTGCTTGGCGGCAGACTTCACAAGCAAAGCGGTGGTAACAACCCAGACGCACACTCGCAGAAGAGTTAGTCCTCCCACTAACAAATAACACACAAACATTAGGTAACCAATCAAAAGTATAAAAAGAACAGGCAAAACTATACTAGCAACCAAGTCCTTGGCAGCTTGTTAGACTAACTTTCGTATCTCCAACATAACTCGAGTCATACTTGAATCTATGTCTATGATAAAAAACCAAAACCCAGACTCGATTAGCGCTGACTCGAGTTATGTTGGAGTTTACATTTGTGGGTGCAAAGAAATTTGTTACCACCTTCAAAATCACAGTTTCCGTCTCACTCAATCGATACTGGAAAACTTCACGTTCAAAGCCGAGAGGTGAACAACCCGAGGGAATACCTCTCGACATCAGTTGAACACGCTAGAAGTAGTTTACCCAGTTCCGACCGGAACTACACGTTGCAAATAAATCACTTCTTTAAAACAGATTATAGTAGCTTTTGCTCGCGTTTACCTGCGTTCCCACAGGAACCGTGCATTTTCCGGGATAAAAAGTAGCCTATTTTACTCTCCGGTCCATAAACTATATCTATGCCAAAAATCACGTCGAACTTATCGAACTGTCTATTTATCGATCGATATGGATCGTAAAGTTCCGTACATGCGCCACTGCTTAGATTTGTGAAAACATGTTATATTGTAAGTGCATGGTAGGAATAAATATATATCCGTGAAAAAAGGACAAACCAAACCAACACACCAACAAACACACTTCGTATGTATTAGTGCGGATGTGTTTGTAATCTCGGGCGTTGTTTTTTGTTTTTCCTTGAGATAAGTTACATCTATGATAAATTTAAACTCTAAACTCAACCAATAAAAGTTGGTAATACATAGATGTACCTAACGACCTAATGAAAAAGTTACCTACATTAAAAACACGACTGCCCTAGCCAACGTCACTCGGTAAGGAATCTAATGATACCCCATACATCCAAATCTGTGCAGGCATTAAAAAGTTATGGTGGAATAAAGAAACTCACATACATACACGAACCCTAAAAACATTACATTCGTTTTTGTGCACTCGTGTAAAAAGTAAAAATGCCGTATCTATACAAACAACATTCTATGGCGGGTACAAACACGCACAAAAGTATATCAAACTGTCAATTAGGAGTCCTCTAGATTATCATCTGGCGGGTTATGTATGTGATGATTGTATCACTGATGGGATGGAACTAGGGATGGGGTAGAACATCTTGGAAACTAAGGATGTCGATAATTTTTTTGTTAGGGTTTTGTCACGAATAAGATATTTTTTGTACACAATTGCGATTAACTGCTATTTTTGCTAAGTGATGTGAATAGCAAGAGCTTACGAGCCTAGAAGAAATGCGTTAAGTTGCAACTAAAAATTATACATGAAAAATATAAAATTTGCTTTTAAAAAAGCGGGACTCAACTTCGATGCAAATATCAGAATATTTGAAATTTCATCTCCAAGTTTTCTACCCTTAGAGGTATTCTTTAGTATAATCTATAAAAAAAAAACCCTATTAAATACTCACTAAAATAATTAGTTATATCGGTTAAGAATTGACGAAGAAATCGGGTAACATCGCCACAAAAAAGCAGGCGAAATGAGAACCTCCTCTTTTTTGGAAGTCCGTTAAAAACACGACTCCTACAAGAAGTTAAGTCTCTAATGAACGCAAGTACGTATAATGATTATGTAAACATTCATTATGCGTAGCAAATGCAACAAAACGCAACACAATGATGATTTCAGTACATTATGATATTGTACGTGAAGTATGTTGCTGAGCCAGCCCTTAGCCAGCTGTTACGGCCACCCCGAGAAGAGGTGGTACTATTCTTAGACGGAACCGCACGGCCACGATAGTTTTATGCCAAAAAATGCGTCATGGGAAAAAATTGATTTCGAGCTGCAGTACAGTTATACTACATTTTGACGGCTGAATAAACAAACGTAAAAAGTCCACACAAATTCAAGTATTAGAATTGGTTGTCAAAATATTTTTGAGTTGGATTTTCAGGACAGATTTTTTAGCAGCCATCTCTAAAATTCCAAACGCTGTTATTTTTTAGATCGCTTGTTCAGAGCTGTGTAGATTGTATATTGAAGCTGTAATCGAGAGCTGGTTTTGGTAAAACAACGCTATTTTTATAGAGTCGCAGCAGCCAAATTGTTTACAAAAAGTGGACAAAGTTGGAAGTCGGGACGCTAGTTTTATCACGATTTTTGTTTGGTTACTTAACGAAGTAGAATTAGTATGTACAGGATTGGGGCGAGTCTGGTGTATTTGTGAGGTAGAGTGTATATAGAAGCAAATAATTAAAGAACGTAAAGTTCTTTCGCTTTTTGTAAATTATTAGAGTGATTTTGTTTATAGTAAGTAGTATTTATCATTATTTCATTTTCTAGAGAAATTTTACATTGTCAGCCGTGCTAACATGCGCGTCGTAACAAAATTTTGTCGATGCTTAAATCGTGCATTTGTCTAGTATACGCAGGAGAAAGAGCGAGACAAAACAGTAGACAAAATTTTGTAGTGGTGCGCATGTTAGTCTGGCAGGTCTCATCGTGGCAGTCTCAGTGGCGCTCAGGGCTTTTGTTATTGGAACAAATTTTGGTATAATAGGCACGAAAAAAGTATTTGTTTAACACCTCGCGGCGAAGCAGACTTTTTTATATTATTACTACACTAATCAAAAATTGTTTTTTTTTTCTAAATATAATTTTAAGCACATTCTCATAGCGAAATTGCATTAATGAACAAACGAATAATCAAATATAATTCGGTTTAAATTATCGATATCGATAAAACTTTTCGTAGATGTTTCCCCATCACTATGCGTAGGCTTTTTGGCGTGCTTTAGAGATTTATGAATGTGTCCAATTTTGCGGTAATCTGTTGAAAGTCGCTCGCTGACGCGTATACCGTTTTATTTCTTTGTTTTTGTACGGTACCACGGGGAACCATACACTAAAAATATAGACGGCGCGCGATTCAAACAACATATGACGTGAATATAATGGAACCTACATTAACACGCTCTAATGTTGTGTTATAATGTTTAAAGCTTTATGCATTACTAGCTTCTGCCGGCGGTTTCACCCGCGTTCCCAAAGGAAAGGAAAGAGTATTTTTCCGTGATAAAGAATAGTCTGTATTTCTCTCCAGTTCATTCTGTTGCTGTGTTGCTGCGTGAAAGAAGGACATACTAACTGACCAACAAGCCTACGGACATACTTTTGCGTTTATTGTATTAAGGAAAGTAAAAATAGATAGCAGGATATTTACTGTGGATATTATTTACTGATGAGCTCCCGATATTTCGACACTGACGCAAGGAATACTGAATAGTAGAATACGGAATACGGTATTCCGTATTCCTTGCGTCAGTTTTTTATCGGGTGTTCATCAACAAATAATAACCACGGTAAATATCCCGCTATTATAATTAAAAAAGGTAATGGAATAAGCTAGTTATTATATAGAATAGTATGTACATTCTACATATATGTCATAAACATAAATAGGCGTTGAGTGCGTCTCTGTGTACTTTAAAGCTAGTTCTAGCTTCTTATAGGTCTCAGTTAACAAGAAATTAAAAAAGCAGTGGTAGATATTTTAGCGTCTGCGATTAGCTGGTCCAACCTAGCCAATAAAAATAAAAATCAACAATGTAATTTAGCAGATGAGTAGGTAAAAAAAATACAAACATCACTAATTAGTTCCTAAGTTCAATAATTTTTTAAGAATACAAAAAATCCGGCGTACATTAGTGCCTTCAGTACCGACTACCGAGTTTAAAGGTGCCGTCTACCTTTTTCTGCTAGTCTATGGTTAATACTAACGAAGCGCGCTCGTTCGTATGAAAATATGAAAACGCTTTGGGGTTGATACAGATGAGACGTCTGTGTATTTGAGAAAAACATATTTTGTAGGATCAGTACCTACAATATTAGTCAGTATAAAGAGAAGCAAAACGCTCTGCCTTACCGGCGAACAATCTCGTGTTCGTTTTCAATTCCAAACCGATTAAAACCAGCGGTCACTAGTCTTTGTGTGCAAGGACTTGTCTAGAGCTTTCGCTTCTTTTCGTTTTGTATGAACTTGTTTCCTTAATAACGTTCGTTCTAAAATGATGACCAGCGAAAATTCTAGACTATTCCTTCCAGCCGAAGACCTAGCGACCACTGGTCTTAATCGGGTTGGAGACGAAAACGAACACGAGATTATTAGCCGGTAAGGGCCCTGTTTGTTCCGGGTAATCTCCGAAGCGGCTGGACCGATTTTGACGTGACTTTCATTGGCAGATAGCCGATGTTACAAGGAGTAACTTAGGGTACTATTATTTTAGAAAAATATTTAGGCTACCGCACAAAAAAATAAAACCCATGAAATCCAATACCTCCGCCCGGATGAAACCCCGGGCAGCAGGTAGTTATGAAATAAAAACAAACTGAGGTCTCGGATAAAATTTGACATGTTAAAAAGTGTTCATGCTGCATTTTAAAGTTCTACATAGCATAGATATGGATTACCATTAAGCGAACGTCCTTCAAGCCACTTAGTGGTACAGTACAGTCACGAACATAAATCATTTTACCTACAATTTCCCATACTTTTACACACACATACACACATAACAAATGACACCACCTATACACTTACATGCATACCTACACATCATTATAAGCGATATCAAAATTCATATCGCATCGACATGATAATCCCATCAGCAGCGTTAGAAAAGGACGGAGATAGTATGTGATAAGAGTGAAAGAGAAGGTGATACAATGTTGCAAGTCATGCACAAAATGTATTTTATCTCCAGTAACGATATGTCAGTCATGATGAGCGCAGATCATAAGTGTAATAATAATGGTTATTTTTATTATTCTTGCATGTTAGGTTGAAAATTGAGGAACCTACTGCGATATTTACTAGGGACTTTCTTCTGCGAGTAGGTACCACTGCTTGCTCGCGTAGTCTACCGCCAAGCCGTAATGTGCAAGCATTACTGTGTTCCGGATTGATGAGCAAAGTAGTGTGATATTACACTGACTACTTTGCTCATGAATCCGAAACACAGTAATGCTTGCATAAGCGCTTATGAGTCTAATGCCGGTTTTAAAACAATTATGACAACTGTACTTACAAGAAGTTTTTCACGGCCAAATCAACAAAATGCATGTATTTAGCACAACTTTACGGCCCGCGTTGAACAAGTGACGTCAGGTGTTCGGTCCAATTTGTATGGCGCGTTTTAGCGCCGCGCTCAGTAGATACGGCCGACTTTGACTCTAATTTTGACGTTTCTAGCGTTATATTTCCACTTATTCCGATATATATAGACATTTGATTTTCATGAGATTTTTTTTACTGGGCTAAATGCCTTTATTAACTAGCTAATACATAAATAAACACTACATCTAACCTAGCTAGCTACAAAAACAGTTGGATAATCTACAAGCCCTAGTAGGCCTATAGATAATCCAAATGAGAAAACGAATTGAATGACATCATAAAAAAATCAACTTCCCAATTATAGTTTATGGACCGATGAGTAACAAAGGCTACTTATTGTTACGGAAATGCATGGTACCGCGGTGTCATACACGGGAACGCGGGTGAAACCGTTGCAGCTAGTTTATTATAATAATCTTCGCAAAAGGTTAGTACTTATTTTCCAGTCAACTTTTCACGATACGATCTTCCTTCTCGAACATACACAGATTTTATAAGTACCCACATCAGAAGCCGGAAGTTACTTAATTAACTTAACCTTTAAATAAATGTCTCCGGAGCTCGACTTAACTTAGTCGAAGTTATACGTACAATCAGAACGTTGCTAAGTTACTCTTACTTTGTACAGTTAACCGAGGGGCTTACTTAAAAAAGGAAGAATGAAGATTTGTGTAAGCTTGTTAAAGTTAAAAAGTTAAGCCAAGGTACAAATAAAACAGGAAAAAATATGTACAATTCTGAATTCACGGAAACATTGGCCCAATTCTGCCGGCCAATCGTCTAATTTGGAAAAGTTATGTGGTGAAAGAGAAAGAATTTTGATTATATTTTATATTGCATAAAATATACGAAAAATTTGCTTTTTTAACACTTTTTACTAGCTTCACTTATCTTACTATCCTACTATATATCCTACTAATCCTACTATAATATTATAAATGCGAAAGTGTGTTTGTTGGTTTGTCCTTCTTTCACGCAGTACTTAACGAAGCAACGGATCGACGTGATTTTTGGCAAAGGTGTAGTTTATGGACCGGAGAGTAACATAGGCTAGTTTTTATCCCGGAAAAATGCACGGTTCCTGTGGGAATGCGGGTGAAAACCGCGGGCAGAAACTAGTAATATAATAAATACGAAAGTGTGTTTGTTGGTTTGTTCTTCTTTCGCGCAATAACGGAGCAACGGATTGACGTGATTTTTGGCATAGATATACTTTATGGACCGGAGAATAACATAGGGTACTTTTTATCTCGGAAAAATGCACGGTTCCTGTGGGAACGCCGATGAAAACCGCGCGCGGAAAACTATATAATGGAATCTTGGAAGTCCACTTTAAAACGTAAGTACCTTGCTCCATTTTTCGTATCGAAATGAAACTTTGCATTATGTAGTTTGGATGACAATATAATAATTTGGTATCATGGAAGAAAACCCTTCGTCGTTAGTTTGGGCTCCGATTCGTTTTGACGTGTACAATACATTGCACTTGGTGTCGAAGGTCTGACGATGGAGTGGAGCCAGGCTGATATGCAGTTCCTTTAAACTACATATGATTATTTACTCTTTATACTTTAAGATAACACGACGAGCAGGTTGTTTGCCTGATCGTATACATAACGTCTGCGCAGTCTCACTCGGAACTTAGAAATATGATAGCCTGTGCGGTACTGCATTGTGCTCGTTACATATATAGTGCTTTCAATCTCACATGCTCAGTAATTGTATTGACTTCTTTGGACATGGAAACCCACTCACAAAAAGCGACTCAGACGGACACTCGCAGAAGAGTTAGGTCTTACCACCAGGGTACTAATTCTACTAAACAAATGGTTTAAAAATGACTATGATTTCGTCACAACATGATCAAATTCAAATTCATATAGGCCCCAATGGAGCACTTATGAAGGTTAAAATAAATTACTCTAACAGCGGGCCTCTGTAACGTTCGTCTACCCGGATCACAGACTAAAACCAATGCTGTCGTTATCAGAACATAATAAATGACAAAGACACCAACAGACCCAATCCGTGCTCAAAGTCAACGAACCTTGCAGAAACCCACCGTGCCCGTTCCAAATTAGTATAGGGCAAGCCAGAAGAAGGGCAAGAAACTAGTGTCGGCATGATCACTTTAGGCACTCGGTATTTTATAGAACAGTCGTTTTTCTATGGACGCCTACGACAATGGCGGTCATCAATAAATCATTGTTAATTTTAGAACGTTTTTCATCAAAGTGATCATTTAGCGCCGAAATCATTCCCATTTTTAATCAACCATTTGGTTAGTAGAATTGAGATACTAGTATCTAGGTAAGCGTGATACATCGTCGACCGCATCGTCACTTACCACCAGGTGAGATAGTGGTCAAACGCAAGCCTATTAATATATATTAAAAAAAAAAAAAAAATCAAGTTATAAGAATACTTACAGTTGACGTCGAGAGAAATGTTTTCTGTGACAGGCGCTATCGATGGGTCTGTAACAGCCTGAAAAAAACAGCCATGTTAGCAAACAGCATTAATTATCTCAAATGGACTACGTGGAGTGATAGAAATATTAAAAATCCCAAACGTTCCAACTCATCGTTAGTGGCCGATATGACGATCCATTTCGCGCTCAGTTGGCAGTACTCGAGACGCAGAATGACCGAAAAATGGAGTGATGGCGCGCGCGGAATGGAGTGCCCGCGGGAATGAGTGGTGTATCGATTCAGGAAATACTGATGCTGGCAAAGAATTCCATTCTTTCGCTATCCGCATGATGAATGTTGATACAAAATGCTTGGTGAGGATGGAAGGTATATCAACCATAAATGGCTAGCGAAACGCCGTGCGTCTTTTCGTCCGATGGTTGAATTAAATCGTGTAATGCCATATCCCACTGTCCCATATGTAGGACTGTTTCTTTCTTTCTTACCTGGCAAGTAACGTCAGTCCCGTAATCAGATCGGTGGAGTTTAAAAGCGACGGTAGCTCTGGCTTCGGAGTTGGCGAGAAGAGCGTGAGACTTCCACCACGAGACACGCGCTGGAGGGCGACCTGAAAACCACACAATATATAGGGATGTTGGATAAACCACAACGTTTATAATTACTGTCATTATATAGAGGTTTAAGAACATCGCATTAACACAATAAAAATGAAATTATATTATATAATTTCCACAAAGATTGCATCTAAAAGTGTCCCTATTTCAACGATGTTTTAATCATCCAATAACAAGTTAAATGATGCTATCATATTCTTTATATTTCAATGAATAAAAAAATTATGACAACTATGTATTTAAACGCAGTTCATGGCATGCAAAAATACATGTTTTAATACAGCTTTAGAACATGTGACGTCAGATGTTCTGCCCAATATCAACTCCAGTCACTCAACGCTGTACAATGTAGAGCAATCCGAATTGTCTACAGCCCCAAACTCACGGACCTCCTAGAGCCGCTTAATTTTCTCACAGCCGTTGGCTCCCTCTGTATATTTACCGAATATACAACGGGGAATGCTCGGAAGAGCTTTTTCATCTCATCTCACCGTAGCAGTTCTATCACCGAACATCTCGACACCGGAAGAAAGCTCATCCACACATAATCAAGTTCTGGAAGTCTCATATGACTCACTCGATTTATGCGATCTTTTATAGAGACTAAGAGGATAACCAGGGAATGTACAGCAGCATTCTCCTGGGTCAACATCATAATCTACTGTGATCACCAAGATGCCTGCCAACCGTGATATACTATGGCAAAATCTCTTCTTAGCTTCGCTAGACCATTTCTCACAAATTAAAACCCCCACCTTTCACTTCGTTCCCGTGTGATTTCATCAAATCAGTTGTTTGCAAGCTGCGGGTAGTCGAACATTTAACCCCTATCATACGGAGTTTCAACAGGACCATTCCTGTGGGGTGTTTAGCGAAAAATGCGAGATTCACGCTCATATAAACGGTGGAGTAAGTTATGAGCGGGAGCGGGAGCGATTAGCACACGCATTAGCTATGTGAACGTAGCCTGAGAAAATAAAATAATCCAAGAAGTTTTTTATTTCGAGGTTTGGAATCTTATGACTAATTATTATTTATATATACAGGGTGTGGCGTAAAGAGTGGATAACACGTTCTATATACTATATTATATTTTATACATATTATTACATTTTTCTTTTATAATTATTTTGATGATGCTATAAGAAATAGGCTAGCGCCTCATCCTTTTAAGTTACTTCCGAAGGACTTGGCTTTTTAATCGTCTTTATGCGATTCCGATCGAAATATAAACAATGAAACTGTCATTTCTGACAGGGATATCATTCCGAGTGAATTAAAATAACCCTGCTGGTATTTATTAATCGCTCTCGCTGTCGCTTACTTTTTAAGCCTTCACCAGCTTTTTGTGATAAGGGTCGTCCATCCCACGGGAACCCTTTGTTTTAACACGATTTTTTGTTCTCATTCAAACCATTGTTAGTATTTTATACCTACTTCCGTTGTATTGCAGCTCCAGAACAATACTAAACAATCAGTGCTGGGATTTACTAGAATTACTGGAGAAGTATAATGAATATATACCGATTTTGAACAGTCAAGTTTTAGGGAATTCTTTATTTAATAAGAAATAGAGAAGAGCCAACTTTTAGAAAGTGACAACGTCTAGGCTAAGGCCTAGTCTAGGTCGACAATCGACCGCAGGGATTTCGACATAAGGATCCTTTAAGTTACCATGCGACGTATTGATTATCATTAGTATACGTAAGCGAACTTTAAATCCGAAAAACTTAACATATAAAACACAATAATTCTACTCAACCACTTAAAGATGCCAAAATTCAACTAAAAACCTAGTTATTCGCCGACACATTTATATCTTTTTTGCTATCGACGTCAGCGAAAATTATTTTGCTGATCAACATTGATTGTACGGATGTTGTGTGGATTTTATCACGTAAGAAAACCCTATCGAGATACTAACCCCGAGAGATGAAATACTGTCCTATCCGATCTCACGACAATGTATTGATTTTGCTGTAACTAATATCAGCGCTCAGCGTATCAGCGCACGGGGAATCGGCGCGAGGCGGTGGCTTAGCCAATCAGAGCGCATTATGTCTAGGCAAAAATGGTGAAATTTATTTCGTGCAAAGCAAACGTCACTGCATCTCTAGGGGTTAATTCCTCGATTGAAAACCTCAAGCACTGCCCTCCTGGTAGTCTGAGTTTACTGATGAGGGCAACAGTAAGAGAATTCTAATGATTTTCTTTAAATGACCGTGCATTATGACCTTACATCCAAAAGCGACACAAGTAAGGTTAATCTCCAACGACCGTGCATTATCATGACCTTACCTCCAACAGCGACACAAGTAAGGTTAACCTCCAACGACCGTGCATTATCATGACCTTACCTCCAACAGCGACACAAGTAAGGTTAACCTCCAACGACCGTGCATTATCATGACCTTACCTCCAACAGCGACACAAGTAAGGTTGACCTCCATTCCTTCGTCGTAAGGCCCGAGGATGCCACCGTTGACTTCATGGCCTTCTTGGTTCAGGATAATCAGCCGTTCCGGTGGTACTGAGGGAAAGTAAAGTGTTAAATAAAATTTTCCCGATTTTGGATCAGTTTTTTTTAAATCTATGACTAGTTTATGCCCTTGGCTTCACACTTGTGAATAGGACCAGCTGCAACGGTCCCAGATATTAGTGGTACCTAACAAACAAGAATTCAAACAAACAAGATTCGAATCATAAAACAAGTCGATGCAGCAAAAGTTACATAAAAAACAAGACTGTCCTAGTCAGTGTCACTCGGGATGATTTAAGGATTCTAACGATACCTCATACATCCATATCTGTTCAGGCATTTAAAAGTTACGGCGGAATAACGATACTCACATACATACATGAACTCAAAAACGTTACACTTTTTTTGTGTAGTCGTGTAATAAGCTTGAGCTTTCAAAGAAAGCATCGTGGTGCAACCTAGAATGGTGGTTGAGAATTTTCTAATGCTCAGGTGCTCACCTGAAACAAGAGCTAGCCAGGTGGCTAGCTCTAAATCTCCAACCTCAAGTTGAAATTTAAATTTAGTGGATTCGAAGTGGCTATGACAGACGTACAGACACACATACGAGTGATTCTATAAGAGTTCCGTTTTTTTATTCTGTCTTACGGAACCCTACAAACAATAAAGTATGAGGTTCGGAACACAAATGACTCTGGATAGAAGCTCTATTGCTCTCTAGGTGTTATTGTATGTTCATAGTATGTTCCTTAGTATATGTTGTGTCAGGTCTATATTGGCAATAGCTAGTAATCGCTAGTGCTTTAAATTTATTTACTAGTTGTGCCCCGCGGCTTCACCCACGTAGCCTAAGTTACTCCTTGTGACATCAGCTATTTGCCAGTGAAAGTCCTGTCAAAATCGGTCCAGCCGTTTCGGAGATTACCCGGAACAAACCGACAGACAGACGGTTTTTTTTAAATAGTTATTTGTCATAGGTACCGTATATACTTTCATATGCATTTAGTTAAAAGCTGTTATTTTGATATTACAAACAGACAATTCAATTTTATTTAGTTGTATAGACAGATATCACAAAAAGCTTAGATAAATATACTTACTAAGTACAGTGAGGTTGAGTCTGGTATTTTTTGTGGGTGATTTTATGAAGTCCACTCTGCACCTGTATTGCCCGCTGTCTTCAGGCCTGTAAATAAATTATTTATTTATTTCTTTACTAGCTTCAGCCCGCGGTTTCACACGCGTTCCCACTTTTTTCACGGCCAAATCAACAAAATGCATGTTTTTAGTACAGCTTTACGGTCCGCGTTGAACTAGTGACGTCAGATGTTCTGTCCAATTTGTATCGGGCGTTTTAGCGCTCAGTAGATACGCTCGACTTTGACTGTTATTTTTGGTCTTTCTATCATTCGGTGTCCAGTTCTTTCGATATAGACATTTGAATCTTATGAAAAAACGTTATCGTTTTCGCGAATACACTTTCAGGAATCAGAATATATATTGTACAAACGCTAACCTATCTAAGAAAGACTACGTTATTTATTCCACGACCATGCATCTGAAAAGAGACGAAATTTCCCCAAACCCTTTCCTTCCCTACCCTTTTAGACCTAAAGAATAAAGGGTTTACTCGTAATTTCATAAAATAGATAAAAACTCGACTCGACTCAACGAATTAACACAAAAGCTCGAATCTGTGGATCCGAGTTTAGATTCTACACCCTTATTTTATAAATAGACGGGCTGTCGCAAATTTGAACCAACTTGGAGAAAATAATGACTTCCGTTATTTTATACTATTGGTTAACGAGACGAGCGGGTCGTTTGCTTGATGGTAAGCATAACGCCAGCCCATAACAATTGCAGTGCCTCTCAGAACTTTGAAACTGGTTTGCGCGGCACTGGAGTGCGTTCGTTACTCTGAGACATTATCTAAAAACTTTAAACGAGCATTTCTTGTAAGTACATAATATATTATTATATATAAATTTATTTCGAGTGTCTCGGAAACGGCTCGAACGATTTGGATGAAATTTTGTATTTAGATAAGGTTTTGATTGTTAAGTTTTCCCATTTATTACCCATAGTTAAATTTCTCCGTAAACGCAATTTTACACAAATAAAAAGCCTTTTAAAAACATCGAGTGAAGCTCGCAGTCATCTAGATACGAGAAATTAAGTCTCATAAGCTCAGTAATTTCACTGACTACTTTGTTATAGTCAAATTATAAAGTCCACAAACAAAACTTCTATAAAAAAGGAGAAAAAAAAACAACCGTCAAGTCGGTTCTC
Source organism: Crocallis elinguaria (assembly GCA_907269065.1). Taxonomy (NCBI): domain Eukaryota; kingdom Metazoa; phylum Arthropoda; class Insecta; order Lepidoptera; family Geometridae; genus Crocallis; species Crocallis elinguaria. Next base: position 16,641,176 of record OU026073.1, read on the forward strand.
ATTTGCGCCCATTTCATCTACTGCCGAAAAATAAGGTATTCTCAAGAACTGTCTAAGGTTACTTTATTAACGACGAACGGGGTGAGAAATTCGATATCTCTGTCGTAGATAACAGCATGGGGCGGAAAAAATGAGGCAAGCGCAAGTCAGACGCTCGAACCGAGGGTTCTTGCTTTTTAATCCGTTGATTTAGTCACAGGTATATTGTGTTGGGTTTTTAAACTGTCATGGTCATCAACACTTTGAAAATTATCACTAGAAACGGGATATTTACCATGTATATTATTTGATTTGAGTTTCCGCTACGTCTGCCCATAATCACCATCTACCCGCAGTACTTCAGTTCTTCCGTGATCATGGCGTTTGCAACAGCGCCGAAATATCGGAAACTCAAATCAAATAATATACATGGTAAATATCCCGTTTCTAGTGATAATTTTCAATGTGTTGGGTTTAACGACAGTATAATATATTTGGAGACAATTTATCAAACAATATTATTAGGTTCTAATTTTCTAATTAAAAAATCTTTACTGAAGTTACGTACATACGTGACAGCATACGTAATTTCAGTTCGTAAAAAACACTTAAGTATTATTTATATTAGATTATGACTTACGTTATTTCAGCATAAAATAACGCATAAAATTAAACCAAAAGCATGGTAAAGCATTTTTAACCGACTTAGAAAAAAGGAGGTTCTCAATTCGTCCAGTTTTGTGGCGATGTTGCTCGGTTTTTCTGTCAAATTTCAGCCGATTTAAATGATTCTTTTTCTAATAAGGACATATCTCCGGGTGGCCCATTTATAAATTGTATTAAAAATAAGGGTAAAAAAGGGGGGGGGGGGGGGGGGTCGAAATTTGAAAAACCGTGAAATTTTGGTAGAAGTCTATTCCCAATTTTTTTTAAAGTTTTCGCTTTCCCTCGCGCCTTTTTAGTTATTATTTTCAAAATTAAATTCTGTCGCCTAGCACCTATCGATGTATAGAACTCTTAAAATGGTATTTATAATGCCTTCTGCCCGCGGTTTCACCCGCGTTCTCACAGGATCTGCACTTTTTTCCGGGATAAAAAATATGCTCGGTCCTTAAACTATACCTATATATAAAAAATCACGTCAATCCATGGCTCCGTTGCTGCGTGAAAGAAGGACAAACCAACAAACAAACAAAAGTACAAACAGACTTCCGCATTTGTACGGGTTATAAATAGTACGGAGTTTTTTTTGTGAGAATAAACCAATATCCTTAAAAGATTGAAAATTCATATCATTTTCATAGGGAACCCTAAAAATCGTGAATCCGATCTGGCCGATTCCCCTTATTTATTGTCCAGGAAATATTTATAGATTCACAAGTGAAGGATCTCTAATAATAAACAACCCTTTTAATAAACAATGAATGGTTCAATTAATTATTTTTGGACTGATGTAATGAATTGGATTGCTTTCAATTCCATTGCTTTTATGGAGCCTTTTATTGTTCGTTCAATGGATTAAAGAACAGTTTGAAAAATTGTTCAGAGGACTACGTAGAGCATACTGGTCCATACAAAAAGGGCGGCGAGCGTGGTCCACCACGCACCGGCCGGCTACAGTCGCCTCGGAAAAGTACCCCCATTTTTAGAGACTTTTTAGAAGAAAAAGAAAAAGAAAAAATAATAATATTATATAAATTAATATGCATGATTTAGTATGTTGCCGAGTAAAATAGTGCACATATAATTGTTTCTCAAGTAAGTGAATAGTATAGTATTCTTTTGAGAAAATAAATATCTTAAACCAGAAAAAGAAAAACCTCTTTTCTACCTCTCAATATTGTCCGGCTTCGGCAAAATTGTTTTATGCTATTGGATAACGAGACGTGCTGATCGTTTCTCTGCGGATAAGCAAAACGCCGACAACAGTTATTGCAGTACCAGTCAGAACTTTGAAACACAAAGGTCTGCGCGGCACTGCATTGCGCTCATTACCCTGAGACATTAGGTATTAGGTCTGATAAGCCCAGTAATTTCACTGACTAAGTACTTTGCTCATCAAACCGGAAAACAGTAATGCTTTTACATTACAGAGGGCCTAGTGTGTTTTGCAACCAGTTAACAAACAAAAAACAACCGAATTTAGAACCTCCTCCATTTTTGGAAGTGGATTAAAAATAAACTTGTTTACCTTAATTTGGTGAGGACTAAAACTGCAGGCCGGGTCTCGCTGCGGAAGGTGGCCCTCATGCCCAGGGTGGCGGGATCAGACCAGTGTGACGTCACGCCTTCCCGAGTGTCCAGCCTATTGACAAGAGAAAACAATTTTTTTAGTAAAACACTTTAGAAGAAGCTGAAATTAATAGTCTTGAAAAAAGTTGAAATCCACCAACAATCAACGTTTAGATTATTGAGCTAGACATAAAGCTTCTGATACGATATCAAATAAACTGTTTATAGACATTCTGAATTTCCATAATAATGTTAAGTTTAACAATACTTCTATAGCGTTCTCTAAGTCGTCCGACACTAGCCGTAAAAGCTAGGGTCTTACTACGTAAAGCGAACGTCGAAGCTCCAGTTGACGGTAGTGTTCCTACCATGAAAAACAAGTAGTCAAATTACGAACATCGAATTGAACGTTGGATCCGAAACACTTTCGTGGTAGGAGAATGGCGATCCGTCAGCCGAAGGTTCGATTTTCGGAGTAAGGCAGCCCGTATAATGAATGATCGATGGTTAAGCATCAATAGGGATGTTGCATGAAACACAAAATACATACTGTTTGTATATATCGTATTAACACGATAAAAATGAAATTCACAAAAAATATACATAATTCCACAAAGACTGCATCTAAAAGTTTCCCGAATTCAACGTTTCTTTTTTTCATCCTTTAATAATTTATAAGGTACCATCAGAAAATTTACATTTCAATGAATAAAAAAAATGTATAACAACACGCAGTTTTCACGGCCAAATACACAAAATGTGTGTTGTTAGTACAGCTTTACGGCCCGCGTTGAACAAGTGACATCAGATGTTCTGTCTGATTTTATGGGACGTCATAGACCTCAGTAAATACGCCCGACTTTGACTGTCATTTTTGGTCATTCTATCATTCGATGTCTAGTTTTTTCGATATAGACATTTGAATCTCATGAAAAAACAATTTGATTAACATTATAAAAAAAATGTAGTCAGCATCTCTATTACGGACCACGCGAAAACCATGGAAAAACCACGATCACCGCTTGACGCATAGGTATCGTACCGTCTACGGAGCTTGGTAGAAATCTAATCTAATTATGCCTGCGTTTAATTATGCTTACCATCAGGCTCGTATCTTTATCCATCCATACAGATAAATAAAATTGAAGTGTCTGTTTGTAATATCAAAATAACAGCTTTTTACTAAATGCATATGAAAGTATATACGGGACCTGTAGGTCCCGTATATCCAAAACAGCCATTTTTTAAATTTTTGTCTGTCTGTCTGTTTGTCCCGGGTAATCTCCGAAACGGCTGGGCCGATTTTGACCGGACTTTCACTGGCAGATAGCTGATGTAAGGAGTAACATAGGCTACATTTATTTTGGAAAAAGAACTAGGGTTCCGCGCAAAAAAATAAAAACCATGAAATCCAATATCTCCGCGCGGGTGAAACCGCGGGGCAGCAGCTAGTCCAAAATAAAAAAGTACATAACAGTTTTACCCGCGTCTGTCGATATTTTGAACAGACGATACGGGTCATAGATCAAAAGGTAAAACCGCTTATAGATGTTCGTTTACGATTGTCGTAAAATTAATATTGCCTAAATCGTCTTATAGGTTTGATTTTCAACGCCCAATGAATGCTTTCGCTTTGAACTTTAAGTTTTAACGTACAATAGGAAAGCAATAAAGAAAATGTCTATGGATTTTCTAACAATAGACAAACTTACTTTATTCTTGTAGAATGTTTGCTGTAATCGTTTGGTAATTCGATACCGTATTATTAAGAATCGGTGTTTATTTTGTAGAAAAAAACATGCGTGAGAATATTGGAAAAGGTTCATAATAATGTATTTTTCCGTTTATGGGCGAAGAGAGTATAATTTTACACTGAAATGATTGTTATTGGCTTTTATATTGGTCTTTATTTGCTTAAAATCATATGTAGTTGAAGAAAACATGTTTTAATAGCAAAAATAACATTGAAATATTAGTCCGTACTAATAATAAAAATACTCATCAGCCGAGTAATTTCACTGGCTACTCTGCTCATCTAACCGGAACACAGTAAGGATTGCATATTACTGCTTGGCGGCTACAAAGCCGTGATAGCAACCCAGACATATACTCGCAGAAGAGTTACACCACTACCTACCTAGTATACGAGAACAATTACGGGCAGTAACCGTATAGCATATAAATACCGTCCTCACGAATCTCACGCTGTAAGTCGGGATTACCTGATTAGACAAAAAGGGATAAAACTCTTGTGAACTGACAGCCGCATGCATCATTTCGATTGACAGATTACTTGTAGATTTATCTCGGTGTTTGTGGGAGAATGGATATGGTTTAGTATTGGGATAAGTTTAACGGCTTATCAGTTAGCAGCTTCCGTCGTTGGACATGAAGAATTGAACCACTGTTCAATTCTCACGAAGGGATTTTTTTTACTTAGAAAAAACGGCTAGCTATCTCTCGATGATTTAATCTTATTTTTGAGCCTGTTTATCTTTAACCACGCCACATCACCACCTCGTGAAAGCCTAAACTATAATCATAGGCACAGAACACATAATAGTTCTAATTATTGGCGTGGGACGCCGGATGCCTTCGCATCTGGCCCTGCAATTGTTATGGGCCAGCGTTATGCTTACCATCATGCAATACCTACCGATACACACAGGCGTTCCGTGTATATATCGGATAGACGGTACGATCGATTTATCTTCCATCCTCTTCATTTTTTTTTCTTATTTGGAGTTTGCCATTAAAACAATGTAAAAAAGCAGCAAAAATGTTGTTACATTTTTACCCCAGGTGTACTAACTTTAAATTTAAACTCGATAAAAATAAATACCCCAAACCGAGTCGAAGTAACGCCCGTTTCCTAAAACATGCACAATAAAGTCTACTTGTTTTGTCTTTATGTATAAACTTTTTTATGCTCCCCGTGTACAAGTTTTCAATTCCCTTTATGGACAGAGAGCTAGCGATCCGAAAATCCGTGTTATTTTGATACCCCTGTTTTTTTTTCTTTTCTGCTGCAGACAGGCCTGTATTTATTTCATAACGATATTACGATATTTTAAAGTATAGTTTCAGTTTGTTATATTATCCAAATCGTTAAACTCGTTTATATGGCACGTCATTTAGTACGAAACTTTAGCATTCATACTAACAATGGTATCAAAGTTATTGAGCACAGTTGAATGAATAAGTATCTTCTAAACAAATGGTTTTTACAAGCTTTTATTTAACTTGCAATGTTTGTATGTATACTGTTTATGTTTGTTTAGGTCAAATCTTGCAAACTAAATTTAATCTACTTCCCGATGTTAGATTGAGCCAAAATTTTACATACGTATATAAATCGGATGTCAATGAAATATAATGATGTCACAGAGCTGATCTGATGATGGAGCCGGAAGGCGGCCATAGGAACTCTGTAACGAAACGACGTAACCCCCTCGTATTTGGGCTCGTTTGATTTGTCTTTCAAGTACTCTGATCGTAACCCCATCGAGTTCGGGCTTGTTTGATTTGTCTTTACAAGTTCTTTGATCCTAGATGATGTCCAGGGTCCTGATGACGGAGCAGGAAGGTGGAAACAAGATTACAGTACCAATTACGTATTTTATTAAAGTTTGTCTGGTAAAATATATTTTTCCACAAAAAACTTGTTTTACGTATTGATCTTCAGATTTACCTCGGTATACAATCAGGTAAGAATAGTACAAACGCAAGCCCGATTAGTAATAGTCAAAGTATTAACGATAATTTTGGTTTTAAAATTGCCGTCAAACATCTAGATAAATTTCAGCCATATTTTATTAAAATAATATGTGGTTTGGTCGTTTACTAAGCTTACTATTAAATTACTATAATGATTATAGGCAGAAATTTGATGTTCTTGCATATATTTCGATGCATATTTTTATGCAACTAAATACATTTTGAATATGAATTTAAATATCAGTGCATATTCGGAGCGAAGACCATACAACGATGACGTCGTTGAACTTATTCAAACGTGTACGCAAATGACATGACTATCTACAGCGCTCGCTCTCGGACTATTTGTTTTTTATTAAGTTGAGTTTACGGCGTCATATAATCCCTGCGTTTTTTGGCGAAACTCTTTTATTATTCGTAGTATTGTATTTTTAGGTAGTACAAACCATCGAGCACAAAAGAGTGGCTTAGTTCTTTCCTTTATGATAATGTTTCTAGATGAAAACCTTCTTTTATAAAGAGATAAACTGTTTGGAGTGTTTAAAAAAAGTATTTATGATCAGTCTTACCGAGGCGTAATTTAATACTGTTTTGTTTCTTTTGGGCGTTATAGAAAGCTATCCTTACCATCCGTACTTATTACAAATCTGAAATTGAGTTTGTTGGTTTGTCCTTCCTTCACGCAGCAACTGAGCTTTGCATGAGGATATTTATTTATTTATTTATTCCTACCATACACTTACAATATCATGTTCTTAAATCTAAGCAGTGGCGCAAGTACGGAACTTTACGATCCATATCGATCGATAAATTGACAGTTCGATAAGTTCGACGTGATTTTTGGCATAGATATAGTTTATTGGCCGGAGAGTAAAATAGGCTACGTTTTATCCCGGAAAAATGCACGGTTCCTGTAGGAACGCGGGTGAAACCCGCAGAAGAAGCTCATTTATATATTAAATACTAGATTATATAAAAAAACGTATTGTCAGTCTTGTGACGTATCAGAAAATACCTCAAATCCGATTGAATTTCTTCCAGTTTGATTAAACTAGCGTACGCGGAAGAAATCAATCAGATTCAAATTGTATCAACTTCACATATCACGACTCTTCTATCCATCAATCAGTATTAACACTAAAATGTACCTTATAACGCTTCAGTAAGGCATGTTTTTGTATAAAATTGTAGGCAGATGTAATGAATAGGTACTTTAACTACGTCTTTGATCTGTATAAGCTTCCATCGACCTAATTTGAGGATCAAAAACGCCAAGATGACTGTTCACGCTTGACAGTGCACTTAGTTGTTTTAATAATGAAGCTTGTTTCCATTGTAAGACGACCAAATAACAATTATTATATTATTTTCTGCCACTTGACCGGAAGTTGGTTCATTAATTTAAAAAAAAAGCAATTTTTATATATTATGTCAATCGGCTCTTTTCGTTCATAAACACTTGAAAATACATAGCTTTGTTAAATTATTAAATATATAAAAAAAATTGAAGTGTGTGTTTGTAATATCAAAATAACAGCTTTTTACTAAATACATATGGAAGTATATACGGTAAATATAACAAAACAACCATTTTTAAATTTTTTCTGTTTCGGGTAATCTCCGAAATGGCTGGACTGATTATGACGGGACTTGCAGATATCACTGGCAGATAGCTATGATGTTAAAAGTAGTAACTGAGGCTACGTGAACGAAGCCGCGGGGCACAGCTAGTAATTACATAAACGACTACACACTGCGAAGACAACACATCCATTTTTTATAAATTTTTAATTTACGATAACACTGCAATGGGTTTGAAACGTCATGAATTCAAATAATGAATATACCTGATAAATACAGTTCAATTTTCTAACGGTAAACGTATAAAACAAATTTTGAAAATCTAAGAGTTTTTTTGTCATCAAAAACCTAATTGACCGTCTTACACCGTTATTGTTTAATTAAAAGAGTTAAAACGTTAAAATGACGTAACAAGAAATACAACGGAAACGCACAATCAAAAGCGGTACAACCATCTTTCATCTCAAGATTAACTGCCCTGTAACAAACTTAAAACAAAAATAACAATTTGAAGCTGTGATGGCCCAGTCGTAGAGACGTTACCTGCCGATCTGTTGGACGAGGGTTCGAATACTACAAAATATTTCAAAATTTACAATTAAAAAATAGAGATGCAATCATGATTATAAGGCATTTTCTAGTACACACTCGGCTGGCTAGCTACCCCGCTCAAAATGAAAATCTGTCGCCTGCTATCGGTGTGTTCTGGCTCTAGAAAGAGTATCCATTCTTGTTTTGCGAGTAGACCTCTAGAATCAAAGGGCTATGCAAAGTATCAGCAAGGTTGGCTTCCGAAAAGCAAACGAAAAAAATATTGTAAGATTTGTTCCTGACAAACAGAAAAACAGGAATCGAAGTTATAAAAAACCTTGTACAAATTCTACGAATACTATGGAGCATCGACTAGTTGTGATCACAGAACGTATCTTATAATACTACACTGGAGGTAGGATATTCAAGAAGTATCATGAGTTTCTCGTGGTCACTGGCATTTGCAACAACGTAAGGCTTCCCAATTTGTCCCGTTAAGAAAACAGCGGGGGGACAGACTGGAAAAAAATAGTTCATTTATAGAACTATTTTTTTTCTAGAACTTATATTTCCTGTTCATCCTGTTTGTTGTAGGACAGCTCAGGGGGGCAAACCGGAATATCCAATTCTGCTAAAACTGGTTTTAAAATGACAATGGTTTCATCACAAAATGACTATTTCAGGCACTTTCGATATTTTATCATTCAATCATTCATCACAATCATTTTTATTAGAAACTGCCGGTCATAAATAAACCGTTTTTAATTTTCGTATGCTCTTCATCAAACGACCATTTTGTGACAAAATTATTGTAATTTTTAATCTATTTGCTTGGTAGAATTGAGGCCGTCATATCGGCAACGCAAGTCAAATAATATACATGGTAAATATCCCGTTTTTAGTGTTAATATTCGCCGTGATGACAGTTTAAAAACTTGTAATAACTAATTCAAACTGTAATGCTATTCTCTTGTTACAATTTAGGACACCTAGAAAGGATAAGCGACTAGAACTAGGGCACTAATGACTTGGCTAGTGCTTCAAGTAATATTCAGTGCGATGTTATATCCCTCTAGAGAAGGGAACATTACAAGTTAGGCGGGAATAGCTTGTTCATTTCAGCTAACTTGGAGGAAACTTAATGGACACCTTATGTACTTTTATTTGATCTATACTATACTATTTAATATACCTAATTTTCTCACAAGCAGCAATACATATAACCATAAAACACTCCTATTCTTGCATCTCCCTTACACACAAGCTAGTAATTATATAATGTGTTTTTTCTGGTGTACCTACAAATTAACAGGTTTCGGATTTTTCCTATTTACTTGTGCTTAAGACATTGGTTCTTGGCAAATTTCATGATTCTAGATCCCCGGGAAGTACTATATTGGTTTTGATTCACAGTCTTTAACAGACATACTGGCAACATAGTGAGACTATAAGGGTTCCTTCTTTCCTTTTGAGGTACGGAACCCTAAAATGCTATCTGACAATCTGGCCATGGAATTGAATAAATTGAAAGTAAGCCGAAGCTTCCAAATCCAAATTGCAAACTACACAATCTACATATCTGTAAGGCATAAATCCACTAAATAACACGTGTACATTCAATGATTAATATATTCTAAGTACGTCGCCGATCGTAGATCAATCGCTGTAGATCGGTATAGATCGGCATATATCACACACAGGAATCAGGGATATTACGTACACCTGGTGTTTGATGCGGTCGTTATCTACAAACATGCTGTATTCATAGTATATAATATTATAAACCTGAACGTCAAATAAAAATATATAATAATAATATTTATTTTGAGCAGCTTTATCTGACATCTTGCAATGGCACTGTTTTTATTTAAATTATTTAGTTTTGTTATTTGTTGTATATTATAAAAGCAATATCGTTAGGAGAATATAGTGGTTACTTATCAGAATATTAAGTTAATGTGATGTCATTAACTTTAATAATCTATTTTGACCAGCTGCGGCCGGATGTCTTGCATTTTATGTACTGTTTTTGTAAATCTTTATTTTTGCGATTTGCTTATAATTTTCAATTTAATGTCTCAGTTGTAATTAACCTCCGCACTCCTAAATGCAAACTCAATCTACCTCGACTTAGTGCTACTCATGTCTATGGGTTTGGTTATTTTATTAACTTCAGAGTCTGCCTTATTTTTAGGCTTAAAAAAACGTGCAAAACTGGTATCAGATGTCGCCCGCTCAGACTTGCAAGTTGATAAAAATAACAAAAACCCATAGACTCAAGTAGCACTGAGTCGAGGTAAACTGGAGTTTGCATTTAAGGTTACGGAGGTTAATTACATCTGAGACAATTAAACTTGAAAATTATAAGCAACTAATAAAAACAAAGATAAAAAAACAGTGCATAAAACGCAAGACACGATCGCAGCTGGTCAAAATTAATAATTAAAGTTTATGACATCACATTAACTTAATATTCTAATAAAAGTAGCCGCCATGTTCACCAAACGATATTTCTTTTATAATATACTTTTTAAAATCTCAAATGTTGAATTTAAATTTGTACTCAATCTGGATAAAAGGTTTGTAAATTATAAAATGCTTTCGGCTAAGACTGAACGATATCTATTTTAAATAAATGAACCAATTTTTTACTTATGTCTAGGGATCGTGAGTCCATTTTAATCAAGGGGTGACTTCTGTGACCTTCGCATTTTTATTTTTATTTTTACAAACTTTTATTTGACTTGCAATTTTTGTATGTATGTACACGTATGTTTGTATGTTTAAGTCAAATCGTGCAAGCTAAATTTGACCCACTTCCCGGTATTCTATTTAGCTAAAACTATACGTGCATATGGAACTTCCCAGTGTTCGATTGAGCCGAAATTTTACATACATATGGAAATCGGATGACAATGCAATACAGTGATGTCACAGAGCTGGTCTGATGATGGAGCCGGAAGGTGGCCATAGGAACTCTGTAACGACATAACCCCATCGAGGTTGGGCTCGTTTGATTCGTCTTTACAAGTACTCAGGTCCTGGATGATGTCCAAGGTCCTAATTATGGAGCCGGAAGGAGGCCATGAGATTACAGTACCACTTACGTATTTTATGAAAACTTGTCTGGAAAATTATTGTTCCACTGTGCTGAACGCACCTCTTTTCTATAGTGTTTATTTTTAAATTGTTTTTATAGATATTGTTTTGCTTTTGTTTTTTCTGCTTCATGTCATTCTTTCAGTATATTATAGAACTACCATCAGAAAACCAGCGAGTTTTATTATTTAAAGCTAAATAGCTTCAGTTCTCAACATCCACAAAAACTTGTTTTATATAATTCGACTCGGCACGATGACATCCCTGCTCTAGGATTCCCTGTATTGCAGGTGAAATAGACACACACAGTTACACAAACGTTCAAGCCCCAAGACGGTCGTTTGCCTGATGGTGAGCATAACGCCGGCCCATAAAAATTGCAGTGCCACTTAGAACTTTGAAACACAAAGACCTGCGCAGCACTGAAGTGCGCTCGTTATCCTGAGACATTAGGTATATAAAGTGTCATAAGCGCAGTAATTTCGCTAGCTATACAACCTATACAGCCAGGCTATAAAGGTTTACCTACTAGGTGGTAGGACTAACTCTTCTGCGAGTGTCCTCTGGGTTGGTACCACTTCTTTGCTCGTGAAGTCTGCCGCCAAGCAGTAAATTATGCAAGCAATACTGTTCAGTGTTCCGGTTTGATGCGCAGAGTAGCCAGCGAAATTACTGGGCTTATGAGACTTTACACGCGTGATATTAATCACGCGTTTGAAATCGCGACACAAGTCACTAAGTATATCTAGGAATTCGTACCTACTTCAGTAAACTAGAGGTAGCTCTCCTGGGGATCTAGTATATCTATCTAGTATATATATATTGATCTAACGGGGTCATTAGTATATCTAGGAATTCGTACTTCAGTAAATTACAGGTAGCTCTCCCGGGGATCTACTCCCAAAAACGATAGCGAAATAATCGTCACGACACATCCGAAATTCATTAAGTGATCACTTCTTTCGACTTACAAGCCGAAGCTTCGTCTAGCAGACTTCGCTTTGTAGCGATTGCCTACTCCACTATATTCTGTGATATTCATGAGAATCAGTAAATCTTTTTGACCAGCCATCATGACCTCAGGATGGCTAGTGGCGTCCCTGTACGTGAAAAAGCACGCAGTTACTTAAAATTTGTAGTACCTACATAACGATATATCGTTATATTGTTTACCGATTTTGCGAGTAGACCCCCTGCCCTCAGTAAATATTCGTAATACGTAATGAGGAGCACGACACAATACAAGAACTCAACACCGAACCTCCATTCCTCCTTGAGAGAGGTAAACTCAATTAATCATTTTGACATGACAATATAAATTATAATTAATTGTCGGGAACGGTAACCTGGCAACATTCAAATTTACTTCGTTGTCTTGTATGTCGGCGACGTTTGAGGCATGAAGGATATTGTGTGCAGGGTTACGTGTAGTGAATTATATCCTATATACTATTAACCTACTATCCTATCCTACTAGTCCTACTATCCTGCTAATACCTATTATAAATGCGAAAGTGTGTTTGTTGGTTTGTTTGTTTCTCCTTCTTTCACGCAGTAACGGAACAAGGGATCGACGTGATTTTTGGCATAGATATAGTATATGGACCGGAGAGTAACATAGGCTACTTTTTACCCCGGAAAAATACACGGTTCCTGTGGGAACGCGGGAGAAAACCGCGGGCAGAAGCTAGTATACCTATTATAAATGCGAAAGTGTGTTTGTTGATTTGTCCTTCTTTGACGCCGCAACGGAGCAACGGATCGACGTGATTTTTGGCATAGATATAGTTAATGGACCGGAGAGTAACATAGGCTACTTTTTATCCCGGAAAATGCACGGTTCCTGTGGGAACGCAGGGAAATCGCGGGCGGAATTTATTTAATATATAAAGCGAAGTGGCCGAGCGGGAAATTGTGCGACTTTCAATTCGACTCGGCCCCGCCACCAGTGACTTGTATCAAGGTTCCTTGATAGAAGTCAAGTGAGGTCAAGTCAAGTGAGGTGCGGATTTATCAAACTGGCTCAGAACGTTGAACGAAAACATTGCGAGGAAACCACTACGTGGTAGGACTAACTCTTATGCGGGTTAGTCCTTACTCGCAGAGTTAACTATTTCATCTGGGTTAACTTTGTAAAAAGAAAAGTATGAACGCAATCTCTTAGGGTTAGACAGAGAGGAGAAAACGTGACTATGAATTACTAAATACGAACGTCATATTCTATTTCCTTGTTGAGATAAACAAACAGACAAAGTTTATAATTATGTACAATTGTACATACTACTTATATCAAATGTCATGTCACAGATAGATTACAAGACAAGTCGTATGCAAATTATGAGATGCTGAATTCCAGACAGCCGACAATGTTGCCACGAGGAAACTCAAAATACCATGATAGTAAGGCCAGCTAGCCTTACTTACCATCATGTTAATTAATAGAAGAAGAAGTAAAACTTACAATTTACAAATGAATGAATGTTTTGTTCCAATATGACTTTAATCTTGGTGCGTCAAATAAATGATGTTTCTTTCTTTCTTTCTTTCTTTCTTTCTTTCTTTCTTTCTTTCTTTCTTTCTTTCTTTCTTTCTTTCTTTCTTTCTTTCTTTCTTTCTTTCATTCTTTCTTTCTTTACATCCTCACATAAAATCAGGCAAAACAGTGGCATTTACTAAGAAAAAAATTATAACATTTACTTAATTCATAATCACATTTTTCAACTCCATATTGCCTCTACAAACTACCCTAAATCTCCATCAATTTCCGGGAAAAATAGCAACCAGGCAACACCGAATGTAACTTCAATAATGAAATGGATATCAGGTTAAACGCGGTAGATCAAATGGGATTAATTAAAAGGGTATTTTAGTGTGATAATAATCATTATATGGCAATGATGTTGATCGGATATGGGCGGTGTTAAATATCTACTTAATATTATGTTGGAATTAGATTATTAGATGACATGGGATATTTGACTTGAGTTTATTATCATGTAGATTGTAGGTATATAACATAATATCCCTACTTTATTACACAGCATGACTGGGACATAACTAGGGACATCCGTCCTACTTCCTACTAATATTATAAATGCGAAAGTGTGTTTGTGGGTTTGCTGCTTTGTTGGTTTGTCCTTCTTTCACGCAGTAATGGAGCAACGGATCGACGTGATTTTTGGCATAGATATAATTTATGGACCGGAGAGTAACATAGGCCACATTTTATCCCGGAAAATGCGCAGTTCCTGTGGGAAATGCCACGCGGTTGAAACCGAGGCCAGAAGCTAGTTAAACACAAAGGAATAGACGGACTATTGCACAAATATATAACAATCCAGCGCACAGACAAAACAAGTATAAGTTAGACAAATAAAAAACACGACTGCCCTAGCCAGTGTCACTCAGGATGATGTAAGCATCATGGTATTTAATTTTGTAGTGTATCTTAAAGGTACTCACGAGTAAATAGGAGTGTCGTGGCCCTGTTTGTACCAGATGACAAGACCCATCTCGTCTCCTGGCAACGCCGGCGTGACGTCACAAGGCAGCTCGACAGCGCCTCCTGTCGGCGCGTGGAGCGATTCAATTTGAGCTGTAACAAAGAAAGGGTTAAATTTATTATTGAACGTTTAGTTTGGAGAATTAGTATATACTGGACTTGGTTCAAGTGAAATTGCTTAAAAGCGACAAACCGGCTTCAGTGACCAACTACTGAACAGTTTTGATGAAATTTATATGGGACCAATCTGAATGTCATCATTATCAGCCTCTTGCGCTCCCACTGCTGGGACACCGGCCTTCTCTCAGCGAGAGGTTGGGCCATAATTCACCACGCGGGCCCAGTGCGGCTTGGTGGATGACACATGTCCAAGAATTTTGTGGTTCTTGAACATGCCGGTTTCCTCACGATGTTTTCCTTCACCGATTTTAGAGCAAGTGTGAATAATCCGCACATAACTTGATATAAGTCATTGGTGCGGGCCGAGTGGAGATTCGAACTATAGTGCGTCGGATTGAAAGTCGCACAATTTCCCGCTCGGCCACACTCGCTCCAATCTGAATCTGAATGTATATCCTTTCAAATAAAAGAAGAATTTTCCAAATAGGTTTATACATGAAGGAAATAAGAGGTAAAAAAATAGACGGAATTGCGAACCTTCTCCTTTTTTGGAAGTCGGATAAAAAGGCGTTGAACTCAATGGGACTTATGAAACTTAACACCTAATGTCTCAGAGTAACGAGCGCAATGCAGTGCCGCGCAGACCTTTGCGTTTCAAAGTTCTGAGCGTCACTGGAATTGTTATGGGCTGGCGTTGTGCTTAAAATCAAACGATCCGCTCGTCTCCTTAAGAAAATGTATGAAGAAAGCTCCGTGAAAAAGTATTTTTTTCAGTTTCTGCTTACAAAGTGCATTTTCTTCTAACTCCATATCACATTTCGTTCCAAGCTACTGGCAATAACGTGCATAAACTATGCACCAATCTCCCCTGCGGGAAGGTTTTGACACCACACAGGTAATTGCATTTTAAATTCAGAACTAGCAACACTTTGTTGGGGGAGCACCGCATTTGGTATTAGGTGAAAATACCAACAGAGATGCTGGTAACTTTGAAGCTCGAGACCTAATTTATACTTGTATGTAGGTTCTACACTAGTAACCAAAATAGAGAAGAAATAAAAAAGTAAATAAATGAGTTAAATATTATGTTTATTTGGTGTGAAATAATCGTACTTCTCATCACTAAAGCAATATGTAGGCTTTTTATTTCTAGTTTATTTATTTCAAAATAACTGACGGATGATCGTCAATACACATTATGTATGTTTACTGTCTATCAATATGAATCCTTACATACTCATACCCTGCACTAGGATTCCTTGTGTCGCAGGTGGCATGACACACAGATACACAAAACAAACATCCAAAACCCGAGAACAAACTTTATGTTCAACTCGCCACACACCGGCTGTCAATTGTGTGAATTTGGGAGTTTTCAAGACAAGAATGAACCGGTATCTTCTAGGCAGGCGTGCTATACCGTCAACGGTGAGATTGCGGTGAAACGCAGACCTATTCGGTAAAAAATATATATTTGCAATGTCATCCACAACCTACAATTTTCATTGCCGTCAGTGCATTATCTGTGACCATAACAAGGGATCGATGGCAATAATTTATATAATACCCCGGCGAGCCTTATAATTTTAACCCCTATATCTTCTCTGCCTCTCGGCTTCTTGGCTTTCTACAGGTAGGTATAACATCTGATGTTTATCTGTAAGGTAAAGCACGTACTGAGATTAGGATCTTAGAACTGGAAAATATTGCAATGTTACAAAGTAAAAATGAAAAATAAAAGAATGATTGAAAAATTTCACACGCTCATGACTAAAAAGCATAAAAGAATTGTTCACTTTAAATATATAATTATATAGATAAAAAGTAGCCTATGTTACTCTCCGATCCATAAACTATATCTATGCCAAAAATCACGTCGGTCCGTTGCTCCGTTACTGCGTGAAAGAAGGACAAACCAACAAACACACTTTCGCATTTATAATAGGAACTAGCTTCTGACCGTGGTTTTCACCCGCGTTCCCATAGGAACCGTGCATTTTTCCGGGATAAAAAGTAGCCTATATTACTCTCCGGTCCATAAACTATATCTATGCCAAAAATCACGTCGATCCGTTGCTCCGTTACTGCGTGAAAGAAGGACAAACCAACAAATCAACAAACCAACAAACGCACTTTCGCATTTATAATATTAGTAGGATAGTAGGATTTTAGTAGGAAAGTAGGATTAGTAGTAATTACAAAACTCGCGGCCACTACCGTCATTGTATCCGTTTGTGCCTTTAGTGCGCGCAAACCTTACGTTCTTTAGTTTAACTCTTTAATCTTTATCTTTTTGTATAATGCTCCGGGCAGATTCCTGAAGCTAACGATTTCAATTGGCCACTTCACACGAGATGTAGTAGATAATGATATCTTGCATGAATTTGCTGGTGAGCTGTAATGTAACTCATAATTCAGAAGATAGTGATGATAATGAAGATAATTAAAATATAATATGTATATTTATTTGCAACGGTTACATACACTAGCGAAAAGAAGCATAACATACAGCATTGTAAACAAAATAATGACATAATATACTATAAAGAGTATCATTTGACCTACTTGACATTGGCGAAATTGTGGCTAACATTCCACAGAAGCCAGGAAATAAAGAAAGAAGAAGAAGAAGAGTATCATTTGACAAAAGATAAACAATTAACACGTGATATTAGCCGTTCAGTTTTTCCGCATGAAATTTAAAGAAAAAGTGACGAACAAATTATATGTATCTACAAGCTGTGCACCGCAGCTTCGCCCACGTAGCCTAAGTTACTCTTTATAACATCAATTATCTGCCAGTAAAGTCCCGTCAAAATCGATCCAGCCGTTTCGGATATTACCCGATTCAAACAGACAGACCGACAGACAAAGTTTTAAAAATTAGTTGTTTTGTTATAAGTACCGTATATATACTTTCATATGCATTTAGTAAAAAGCTGTTATTTCTATATTACAAACAGATACTTCAATTTTATTTATTTCTACACATAGGTATCTACTAATATTACAAAAAGGTGAAGTTTGTTTGTTACCGCTAATTTCTATTCAGACCACATTTTCTTCAAGATCAAGTAAGATAGTAAGTACCTAGAAAGAAAGAAAACATTTATTCAGACAATACTGCACAGAACAATAAAAAACCAAAATAAAAACACGGTGAAAGAAAATTAGCTAAAAATAATGCAGGCACAAATAACACAACGTAAACTGCCTCGTCAGCGGGGCTAAAAAGGCCACATTGAGCAATTCCTCTGCAAGTAATTCATTTCCTGATTCACCAGCAGATCCGTAGCAATTCCTCTAATTTTTTGTAAATGGGTCAATTAATTTGGTGAATCTTATTTCAATTCAATTCATATGCAGAATTGCAGATTCATGTAGATGTTAACATTGCCAGACCAAAATAAACAAAAACTTGACTTTCTGGTAATATTTTCTATAATATATGATATAATCTAATCTTATTACACGTTTTACTTACTAGAAATATTGTCTGAATTTTAAGATGACAACTGTAAAAGATATTACAGCTAAAATACCCTAAAATAAAGCTTAAAACATATAAATTAATTTGGTCTTTACCCTAGCAACAGACTGTATATCATTCAGGATTCCCAACATATGGGGAAAGTGTGGGATTTCCCCTAAATTTATGGCGAAAATAGGGGAAAATAAGTGGGAAAGTGTGGGTTTCCCCCCTAATTTTTAATTAAATTAATTTTAGGAGTTTTTGACCATAGCTTAGGGCGAAATATTTTTTGGGAGTTGGCAACACTGATATCATTTTTTTTTTCGGCATCACGCCTTTTGTTTTTTTAGCCAGTATCAAGTTATATCTGTATCATTATCAAAAACTAATACTTAATACAGCTGTAAAAGTAACAAGAAATTGTGTATCCGTATGTATTCGTTACTTCAGTCAGTATTCGTTACTTTCGTAACGTTACTCGTTAGTTCTGATACAATTGAGTACGGGCACGAAGTATCGTATCGAGTCGCACTTTCGTATTATTACGTTACTTCTGATACAATTGAGTATTGGCATGAAGTATAGTATCGAGTCGCATCGCGTACCGAACTTACGTTTACCTGACTTAACTAATATATAAATGTACAATTGTACATATGTATTGTATAATTTATGAACTATTTTCGTCTTGTTACATTTAGATGTAGTGAATGATATGATTAGCACAGAAACACCATAAAAAATCCTTATTAAACTAATGAAATCCAAAAGTTGAGAATAACAATATATTAAGGAAAGCAATGCCTTGTCCATAATTTTTTTTTTTTTTTATGTTATTAGGTAACGAGACGAGCTGGTCGTTTGCCTGATGGTAAGCATAACGCCGGCCCATAACGATTGCAGTGCCACCCAGAACTTTGAAACACAAAGGCCTGCGCGGCACTGCAGTGCGCTCGTTACCCTGAGACATTAGGTATTAAGTCTCATAAGCCCAGTAATTTCACTGGATACTCTCCTCATCAAACCGGAACACAGTAATGCTTGCACACTACTGCTTGGCGGCAGACTTCACGAGCAAAGCGGTGGTAACAACCCAGACGGACACTCGCAGAAGAGTTAGTCCTCCCACTAACAATAATCCCACTAATCCCACTAATATTATATAGAAATGTGTTAATATCATCACCTAATTTTTCACCCTTGAATAAGGTATTCTTTCATTAAATTTATGAAACCCTACTCATGAAAAAAATAATCATTCAAATCGGTCGACAAATGGCGAAGATATCGAGTAAAATCGCCCCACAAAAAAAATACAGGCGAATTGAGAACCCTCCTCCTCAGTCGGATAAAAATATGAACAATACGAAACCACGATGCTTATCTCTCACTCGGATACATTTTATCGCTGGACAAATAGTTTCAGTTCACGCATCATGCGTTGTATCCATTCGGATAACGAATCTAACATCATACGAAACGTACAAGTAACGAAGTGAGTTTGAAAGTAACGATTCGTTACTTCGGGTCTGGCGATGTACCTGTTACTCGGTAACAAATACATACGGTTTGCTACAGTTCTAGTTTTATTCATTAATCATTGGTTATATAAATAAGCCTACTTAAACGTTTATGAATAAGAAATAGTTATGCACTATTTAAGATTTTAATCAGTAGTTTGCTATTCACCGAATTAAGCAGTGATTAGCTGTTTTTATGAATAAGACTGCTAATACTTAACCTCGAAACTAACACTCGGAAAACGAAACGAAACCAGTAAATACTTTGTTTCGTTGAAACATACGAGAAACGAATTAAATTTGTAAGTAACGATTCGTTATTTCGTATCTGGCACTCGTTACCCGTTAACTAGTTACTCGGTAATAAATACGCGGAATAAGATTTGTTACAGCTCTATTCGTTGGCCCTAATGATAATACAATAAATAAAGTAATTGTAATACCTATAATTATGTAATAAGAAGTAAAACGAACGTTAACATCAGCCTCTCGACTCTGAAACACTAGAATTGGTCAATTGGGCCCCATAGCTAGCAAAGTGGTTCGTTTACAAGGGCCGTAAAATTGGAACTATGTGTATTTCCAATGAAAAAATGTGATATTTGAGTCGCAGACCTACATTTCAACATTTCCATTATGTAAATAAATAAAAATAGGTAAGTGTTGGCTCTCATAAATTTTTATTTACGAAATGAATTCTGGTGCAAATATAAAGTTTACTTATTTTATAGGAAAGGAAAGGCATTCATCGAGGATTTCCAAGGAGCAATGGAATAAATGTTGCTCGAGTTTCTTGAGCAAAACTCCAGCCTTGGTCAGCGTTATAACAACTGCTGCACCTACAGGGATGGAAAGAGTCTGCATTTCTTTCTAGGAGATGGCTGGATTGCTTAATTCCACAGTATCTAGTATGACCAAAATACAAAAAAAGAACATTCTGTTATAAGTACTTTGTAGTATCAATGGTTGACAGTTTGGCAAGTTTTACTTAAAATTCAGTAGTAGGCACATAATAAACTAAGAATAAGTTAACTCCATAGAAACGGCCCGATTTCACTATACATACCTAAGTGGTATAACATGCATGTTCCACACAATAGCTTATAGTTGAAAGCCAATAATGATCCAATTGTTAACATTAATCGAAATTGAATTTCTGCATATGTAAAAAGATGCAATAAAATTCATTCCGATACTAAAAATGTCATTGGTAGGTGAGCCATCAAGTTTGTTTATATTTTTGGCCAACTAATAAAAACTCCATACACTAACATCTGAAATACTGCTTCTTCCTAGACCTCCATAATTTTAGTACCACTACCTCCACAACTTAGTACAATTTAATTCCTAACAACATCTGAGAAATATGACTAATTGCAACAAAACAAGTCTTGATTGAGATGATAAAATAGTGAAGATAATAATTATCTAGATATTTAATTATCTTCCATTTGAATCATTATCATTTACTAGTCATACTACTCATTTACTAGGTGGTAGGACTAACTCTCCCACGAGTGACCATCCTGGGTTGGTACCACCGCTTTGCTCATGAAGTCTGCCGCCAAGCATTAATGTGTTCCGGTTTGATGAGCAGAGTAACCAGTGAAATTACTGGGCTTTTGGAACTCAGTACCTAATGTCGCAGAGTAATGAGCGCACTGCAGTGCTGCAAAGCCATTAGGTTTCAAAGCTCTGAGTAGCACTGCAATTATTATGGGCTGGCGTTATGCTTACCATCAGGAAAATAACCAGCTTGTTTCATTATCAAATAAAATAAAAGAAAGTAGTAATTGCAATAATTTAATACAAAAATTTTTTTTTAGGGGTGTTTTACTTCCGGGTAGATTTTGTTATAAGGAGTAACTTAGGCTACTTTTAATGTGGGCAAAGCCGCGGGCATAGCTAGTTCCTAATAAAATTAATATAGAGTACACATGCATCATCTTTAATTTTACACAATTAACAAATAAAGTAAATAAATTAAAGCTATGTTAGATGAGCTTTGGTCAGCAAGTCAATGATCTATCATAGCCTTTAGGGCTTGCTGCTTCTTCAACAGCTTAACTGTCATTGCTTCTTCTGAATATCCTCATGTTAATCGTAGGTATTATGATACTGAACCTAAAAACCATATTGCTTCATTTTCAGGCTGGTGTTCAAGGTGGTGCTTGAGGGAGTGCCCGGAATCACGGTTGTCTCCACAGCATCACTTGCTCAAAATATTGATGTCTATGTTGAATATGTCTATACAAAAATTCTACTGTAAATTTGCTAGTATTATTTTATGTTTTAATTATTGTAAAAAAATAGTGCATAGTTATTATAATTTTAGTAATAGCATAACATGTTTTTTATTTTTTTCTTTGTTTTATTACTGTCTTTGCAATTTCTCAGGTATTACACTGGGTAGCTGCGCCAGCAACCTCCCTTGTTTGAGCATTTTTGGTCCCGGTGACATTATTAAGTGGTCATTATTTAGAGCTTGCATCATGGCCCTCATAAAGTCAGTTGGATACACTTGGTGCATCTTGTTAAGTGCAATGACTCCAATTTATCTCTGGTACGAACCTGAGGCATAAAAGCCCAGTGTACTTAATACCTAAAACGAAAATATATGTTATTTTAATTATAAATATAATATCTAGGTAGTTAATATATTAGTTTTGTTATTGAGAGGAACAGTGAAGATAGATGGAACTTAGAACATTAATTGTAACCACTGGGAATCGAATTCGATTGGAGGATATACATTAATAAATGCGTATGTTTGTTGGTTTGTTCTTCTTTCACGGATCGATGTGATTTTTCATATAGATATAGTTTGTAGACCCGGAGAGTAACATATATTTATATGCCTTTTCATCCCAAAAAAATGCACGGTTCCTGTGGGAACGCGTGTGAAACAGCGGGCAGAAGCTAGTATAGATAATATGTCTTATTATTCACTCACCATGGATATAAAACCGATTCCATTTTGACGATGAGTGGTTAAATAAAGCTCCAGCTTTAATATAACATATTTACAAGCACTTTGTTGAGTCTGTATAACCCAACAAATTCAGAGTCGGACATTTCGAAAGCTAATTCCATTTTTCGAAGAACTACGCTTTGTTGGCGATATAAAACGCTTTGTGTAACAAACAAGTAAATTCATTTTCAAAAAAAAATCAGTCTTTTATAACTGCCATGATTTATTATTTGTTTCAACAACATGGACGAAATGAATTGAAAAAAGTTCCTCTCGAGTAACTTCTTACGATTCTCCTATTTGACGTTTATCGATGCCTATTTTGCGAGCTATTTCATAGAAAACTGTCAAATATAGCAATTCTTAGTATAATTCGGCATGTGAATCACATTATGAATTGCCTTACTACGATTTATGAAAAATGAATCATAATATTTTTCACCCTGGCTAATAATTTCATATGATTCTGCTATTTGACGTTTATGCAATTCATATTTCGTGAGCCATTTTACGAATTTTCATAGAAAACTGTCAAATAGATGAATTGTTGCAAGGATTCGGCAAGTGAATCACTTTATGAATTGCATTTCGGTGACAACTTTTAGCAATTCACGAAATGAATCATAATATGATTCGGCCAAAGTGGCCTTTTTAGCCCCGCAGATGCCAAATAAAAATAAGAAATAATGTAGCTTGCAGTTCATACCGGAATCTAATTGAACAATAAAATATAGCGCTACCATTATTTTCTACCTACCGATAATTACTTACTGAATACAAACCTTTTAAAAAGAAAGCCTTGTCCTTGGAATGACAGTAACGGAATCTAAAAAGTAATTGGATCGATAACGATAACCGATAACGCGTCCACTAATCGATTATTAATCGCTTCATTGCACTGTGACTTCATGCCAGTAAAGTCCCACACAATGCACCATTCAACGTTTCAATACTTTCAACAGAAATGTCTCTATAATAGAATAAAACCACAAAAATGCCTGAACACAATAATTGTTCCGAACACACGAATATACAAATACTAGTCAATTGTTAAGATTCCTATCACAAAATTCAATTTGCTTGTCAATGTATAAGGGATGTGGTTGGAAATGGTTTAGCCGGATTAGAAGTACCGGATGTTAGGTCAAAACCAATATGCAAGCCGTATCTAAACTATGAGGAATTATTAAATTACTAGTTCCTTTTCTGTACGGCTCTGCTGCATAATTTCATTTACACAACACAATATTCCCATCTTTTGTTGTTATCGTCTAGTATAATTATTCCGTATCTGCAATACAGATCATCTTTGCAAAGCAGCTTAAGAACTACCGCAGCAGGACTTAGCTATTGGACTATTTGTAAGTACTTTGGACATGTCTAATTAGCTTTAGTGTTCCGCAAGGCAACGTCACAGGACTGTTATGGTTACTGTTATAAATATTAATGAATTTCCTGAAATAAATTTCCTTTTATATTTTGTTTACTGAAAATTATTTTGATGATGTATTATATCATTGTATGTATGATAATATGGTAAATTTTCCATAAGGTTCGTTGATAAGAGTTAAAAGGTGGATATAGCTTGGATGTAGGTATATTTATTACTAAACAATATATAAGGGATTGAAATATATCAATAAAATGATTATTAATTTAGACAGATATTACATACAATAGATATAGCCCTGCATATCCATATATATATGACAATAATATGCACTGACTAAAATGATTTTTTTTAAACATAATTAGACATATTTATATTCTGAATTACTACTTTTAATAGTATGGATAATATTTTAAAGCACCATTCATCCGGCTAAATAATTAAAAAAACCGGTTTTGCCGGATATTCAATCCCTATACTGATTGAAATACCGGTACATAAATATTTTTAATTGGGGGTAGTAGGCCCCCAATTTGAATTTAAATAAACGTGGATTTGGTGTGTTGTAAAGTTAAATTGAGTTAGTGTTGGCAATATGATTGTAGATTGTTGATTTTGCGTATGAGAATTTAAACAAAGTAGGTCGAGAAGAATATTTTATTTTAATTTTGTTGCTACGGCACTAATTACTTTTAAAATTCACTAGTAGGTATTCAGAATTTGAACGTATGTGAACGAATCAAGTAAGTTTTTTTTTGTACATTATTCGATTAGTTCGTGCTTGTTTCAAATTCAAAATGTTTTTATTCTCTTGTGAGTAAAAGTGAGTTTTTATTACTGATATCGATGAATCAAATGCCTTTTTTCGAGTGGCAATGGTAAAACATGATTTTATTCTGATGTGAGAAAAATAACAATTTTTGTGGAACTGCGGTAACAGTGACTTTTATTCACTTTTATCGATGAATTCGCCCTTTTTCGAGAGGCAATGGTAAAAAACCATTTACATATTGCATGCATTAACTGCCAAACAAAATCCTTGTTTTTGCGTTGGATTAGTAACGAATAGTAACTGCATTGCATAAAGTTAACTGCATTGGTGACTTTCGCTCCATGGAATCTGTGAAAACTGGTCGATTTCTCCCAAGTAGATTTACTGCACCTTTTTCATGTATATTGCTTCCAAAGGCTTCCAAGAACGCGTCGAATAAGTAAGCGAACCAGTTTTTTTGCGCCTCGTTCGATGTTGGAACCAAACATCAATGTATTGCAATTCGCAACGCTTATGCAGAATAGATGTTTAACATGGTTAATGCGAAACTGCATCGGTTTTTAACACCCACGACGAGGACCTTTTTTGTGAGGATAACAAACCTTCTTTTTTGTAAAACGAATGGAAGTGTTTTTGCGTTCCGAGGCTGTTACTCAAGGCGCATTTGGTTTTGATACAGTATTCTTTTTCATACTATTGGATAACGAGACAAGCAGGTCATTTGTGTGATGATAAGGATAACACCAGCCCACAACAATTGCAGGCCACCTAGAACATAGAATCATAAAGACCATCGTGGCACTGCAATGCGCTCGTTACCCTGAGTCTCATAAATTCAAATTCAAAATGCTTTATTCATATAGGCACCAAGGGAGCACTCATGAAGGGTAAATGACTCTAACAGCGGCTCTCTGTAATTCTCGTCTACCCGAATCACAGACTAAAACGAATGCTGTCTTTATCAGAACATAATAAATGACATAGACATCAACCCAATCCGTGCTCAAAGTCAATGAACCTTCCAGAAACCCACCGTGCCCGTCCCAAATTGGTATAAGCCTAGTAATTTCACTGTCTACTTTGCTTATCAAGCCGAAACACAGTAGTACTAGCACATTACTGCTTGGCGGCAGACTACAATACCCACTACAATTCCAGACGAACACTCGCAGAAGAGTCAATCCTATCACCTGGTGAACTTTGTATAGAAAAAGAGTTTCATTTTTATAAAATAACTAAAAGTACCTAAGATCATTAACGGAGCCAAATTACAAATCGAACCATTTTACTCTCCAGCTCCGTTCTATCAGACCTAATTAACAATCCCTAAGGGTAACTAACTAAAATCGAACCATCTCACCCGATTGCCCACGACGGAATTGAAGGCACCATTATAAAAAGCCATTCAAGTGTCTCGCAATCGATTCTTCGATAGATGGCGCTGCGAGGCCTAGAGAGCAAGTTACACAGGGAAACGCGCGATTCGGCGCTCGTTATTGAATTCCATAGACAACAGTTTTGTCATTTGTGTTCTGAGGTTGCGGTCACACGCTTACCTATCGAATAATTATATAAAACAAGTATTTAAGGGTTTTATTTTTTAAATTAAACTGACTGTTCTTTAAAACTGATTTTTCTTCGGAAAAGCTAATCTCAGGAACCACTGGTCCGATTCCAAAAATTATAAATTATCCCTTAGTGCTACATTTTATCCCGATCCACACGTGCGAAGCCGTGGAAAAATCTAGTAGCTATGATGACACAAACGAAGTTTGCGGTCTGCAGTTGGGTACGTACCACATCTATTTACTAACTTTGTATCCACGTTGAAACAGGTAAATGAACGACTTGTGCATACGTGGTGCCTATTGAAGAATTAGACATTCTCGAGGAATTCTTTTGTAGTAGTTTTTACGATCGAACGCCTTTATTGAGTAGGGATGTGACTTGTTATTTCTGAATGATTTAATTCTTTCAAATTATCGACATCGATGAAGTTTCAATATATAAATTAAAATTATTTATTCACATGGCCCTTTAGACTTTGTTACAATAAGGAAAAAATAAAACTAAATATCTCTAAATGTCTATAAATTATACGCTTCGGCTGCCTATGCAACCGGAATTTCGTAACTAGTTTCGATGATTTCTTTTAAACTTAAATAATACTTTCGTATGTATTTATAATTTGATTAGATATTTTATAATTTTGTTAAAATGATAAATGAAATAGATCCTTTATTACATGTTATTATAAAATTTTTTTAGAGAAAGAACTTATTATCTTCTAATTAAGTTTGTTTTATTTCATATTCGATATTGCGAAAGATTATGATAATGATTACGTAAGCTATTTTGATTTTTTTTTGTTTTAACATGAAGTTTAATTTGTTAATTTTCGGCGGGCATTGCAAAAAAATAATTATTCTTTTAAAACATGCTGATTTCGAAGCAGCTGAATAATTCTGGCGGCGTAATTCTATACTAATTTATTTTTTCCGAGGACGCTAATAATAACAATTTAAAAACTCCAATCTGATATGGATATGCGACATTTGTACAAAATCACAAAAATATGTAAATTAATCGATAACGCTTTGCATATTTTATCGATACTCCGTCCGCACTAACACTTGCGAACGGTCGCCAGGTGCGCCCAATCTTCGAGCCGCTGTTAACAAAAGCGACCCGCGCTTGGTAATCTACCTATCGTTCTGAGAACAGATAATCGGAACAATATTTTTTATCGATAATTATTTTTAGGAATAATAATGAGACGCTATTGACGCCTGCCGCTAGAAAAAAGAAAAAACAAAGATGGCCGCCGCCTGTCAAATGTCTACGAGTTTACGTGAATGGTTCGATTTCAAGGTTTTTTTAGTAGAAATAACTTGATTTGTTCGAGATATATTGAAATGGGTTTATTAGGAATCTTCCGTGACACATTAAGATGCAGTGTGAAGAACTGTTGCTCTAGTAATAAAAAATACCGAAGCAAAAGTGAAACGAAAAATACGAGAGACTTTCTAAAAAAATATACATACTTAATAAAACGAAATTACCCATTCTAAACATCGATTGAAATGTCGGTTCTCATTTGCGACAAACGAATACTAAGATATTAAACATAAAATAAAAGATAGCTCCTTAGAGAGTAGTCGACTACTCAAGTACTCAGTACTCACCAAGTTTCATTATAAGTAATAGTTCTTTAATAACTTCATAATTAAGATCTGGGTATAAATTGAAGAATCATCTTGATATTAATGAGGACTCAGGTTATTATTTTAATTAAACTTGGTCCTTTTTTGCAAAATGCTTTGGTAGGAAGTTGTAACTAAGATAAAAAAGGTCCTTTTAAGTTGCTTTACGTAAGAGTAGGTAATGCCAGCGGTATTTTAGATCCGTTTTTAAACAGACTCCAAAAAAAGGAGGAGGTTCTCAATTCGGTTGGTATTCTTTTTATGTTTGTTACCTCATTACTCCGTGATTTATAAACCGATTTTGAAAATTCTTTCTTAATTGGAAAGGATATTCTTTCAGATTGATCCCATAGAAATATTATCAAAATCTTTATTAGTTATTAAATTAAATTAACTGAAAAAAATAATGTCATCCAAGTAAACAAAATTGCTTTTTTTTACTTTTTAATGCATTTTTCATAGCTGATTTTTCCAAGTCAGTTTTATTTATGTAACTTATGTTACATCGACTTGTTTTATGATGTCATTCAATTCGTTTTCTCATGGGAATCAAATGTCTATATCGAAAAAACAGGAAATCCAACGCTACAAACGTCAAAAATGAGAGTCAAAGTTGGGCGAATCTACTGAGCGCTAAAACGTACTGTTACGGAGATGGGTTAAAGGAGAACTCGCAGAAACATTTTTTTAATTTTCCACTACTTCTAAGCGTTTTCAGCAGGCTGAAACAGGTTTTCGGGCCGTTTCGGAGGAAGGCCTAACACATATCAGTTAATCAAAAATTACTCCTAGTTAACGCCGTTTTCAGCAGACTGAAACATGTTTTCAGTCCGTTTCAGGACACGAGTAATCACATGGCACCATTTCCTGAAAACCCATTTTCAGGCCGTTTCAGGCCAAGTTACACCCCTCCGGTCCGCGGAACATTCTCGAAGGTGTGTGAGAGGGACAGCCTATCGTGTGAAAGAGAGAGACGATTAACCTCGATCATGTCTCTCAAAACTTCCAGAAGAAAGTGTGAGTAGGATGGCTATATGCGCAAAAGAGAAGAACAATTGTACCTATTACCTAACCGAATGTTCTAGAATAATGCGAGAGAGAGATAGCTACACGCATGATAGAACGAGATGGACATAATCTACTACCATCTGGAAAGTCCTCGATGTGTGTACAAGGGACGGTTGTACGCGTAAGAGAGAGATGTCCATATTTGACCTTGAACTAGATCATTCGGGAACTTGGTAGTACAATTTGCGGCGCATATATAAGCGGATCGAGACGCGGCCAGGGACAATTTCAATTGAGATACCAAGCGATACACATCGGAGTGAGTTCAAAGCGACTAGTGATTGTGATATCTGTGACTCAGTGAAATACTAGTGATTGTGATATCTGTGACAAAGTGATATACTAGTGATTTTTGTAGTGAATAGTGTTGCAAGTGATTCCTTTTGAATTCAATAAAGTAACTGTTTGTTTAACGGCTTCT
Source organism: Crocallis elinguaria (assembly GCA_907269065.1). NCBI lineage: Eukaryota > Metazoa > Arthropoda > Insecta > Lepidoptera > Geometridae > Crocallis > Crocallis elinguaria. The sequence continues at coordinate 16,670,754 of OU026073.1, forward strand.
TTCTATCAAACGTTACCCTATAGCTCGTAACATTTTGGTGTCAGAGGCGGGATAGAAAGATGCCTATAACACCGAGGGATGATCAAGAGGAGTCTGGAGGAGAAACGCCGGGGATGCAGACACGAGCACAAGCAGCACGTGACGCCGCTCGTCGTCAAAGTTTTGATGCCAACCGCACCATGGGCGAAAGTCAGGATCCTTCCAATCTATTACTGACTTTGCAACGCATGATGGAGGAACAGGCTCGCCGTCAAGAGGAACAGGCTCGCCGTCAAGAGGAACAGGCTCGCCGGCAAGAGGAACAGACTCGTAGTCTGTTGGAAGAACAAGCTCGTGGTCTATTGGAGGAACAAGCTCGCCGTCAAGAGGAGCAGGCTCGCCGTCAAGAGGAGCAGACATGCCGTATCGAGGAACGTTTGGAGGTGATAGGCGTGCAGTTCAAGGAAAAACTAGAGAAGTTGAAATTAGAAATGGAGGATCATGGTGACAAGCTTTCTAAACACGAGAAGCAAATACTGGGAGTAGAAAAGGAGCTAAAATCTTTGAAAATTAATGGAGTAGTGACATCTGGTGCTCCAGCAGTTAAACTAAAAGCACCTCCATTCGACGGTACTTCCTCCTGGGGGGCTTACAAGCTTCAGTTCGAGACCGTGTCAAAGGCGAACGGTTGGACCAGTGAACAGGCAGTAACTGCCCTTATGTTAGGGCTGCGGGATCAAGCCTTGTCCATATTAGAGACCATGTCGGGAGAGGTGACTTTTGAGCGACTCTGGAATGCCCTAGAGTGTCGTTATGGTGACTCACACCTAGAGCACGTTTACAGGGCCCAATTAAAGGACAGAGTGCAGCTAGCTAGTGAGAGCCTGCAACAATGGAGCCTCGAAATTGAAAAACTGGTTAGAAAGGCTTATTTATCCTTACCATCTCTAGTTGACAGCATGCTAGTGCAAGCATTTGTAGATGGAATTAGAGATCGGGAAGTCAGGACAACTGTAAGCCTTGGTCACCACAAGACGTTAAAGGATGCTCTAGCCCACGCATTGGAAGTAGAGACAGTTCGTAGAGATCCTCGATCCTACTGCGTTCGAGTGGTAACAGACAATAAAGTAAAACCTAGAGGAGGACCCAGATGTTATGCGTGTGGAGAGTTAGGGCATATGAGATTTTTGTGCCCAAAACGAGGTTCACGGAGAGATGTGGAGATTCGACGCAGTGATTTGGGAGCAGCTGATGTATTAACGGGCGCTTCTACAGAACAGCGTCAAGGAAAGGATTACGCCAGGACTGCCGGGCGGATGCTGTCCGATAGTGTGAAAAAGGTGCCAAAAGTGATGATCTCTCAGACTCAAGACGGGAATACGTTAGTCATTGACGGGGAAGTCAACGGGACTAAATGTGAGTTAAACTTGGATACTGGAGCTTCGCGCACGGTAATCAGCTACCAACTTCTGAAGGGTTTTTCTGAGAGATATTCACCTTCACGTGGCAATATTCAGCTCCTGACAGCTAATGGCCAGCACATAACCGTCCGAGGAGAAGGTGTCGTTACTTTCAAAGTTGGTGATAGCTTCTACCGGCATAAAGTTGTTATTGCAGATATAGTAAGTGACTGCATCATTGGTTTGGACTTCATGAAGAACTATAACTGCAAAATTGATTTTGAAAGCAGCGTCTTCATATGTGGCGTAGAGAAAGTTTTTCTTAAAGGTAGTTTGCCCGGAGGTGTTTACGATTTCCACAGAACGGTTGTTTTAGGAAACTCACAGACGCATGACAGCGGCAAACAGGAAGTATTAGAAAAAGTAGACAACTCCGAACCTTGGATAGTAGCCCAAGAAGGGCTCGAAGGATTTAAAGAGACCGTATCAACGAAAGAGTTGTCAAAAGCAAAGGAACTATTACGGCAACTTTCCGAAATGTTCGCCACAAATGATGAAGACCTAGGAAGGACTGGTATGGTTAATAAAATTGAGCCTGGAACAGAAACGCGGCCAAGCAGAGTTCCTGTTGCGTACGTAAATAGAATGAATGAAAGAACGGAAACTCGATATAACAGGAAGATGCACTATGTAGACTTTAAAGAAGGTTCACTAGTCTGGCTTTATAATCCAGTAAGACGTAAAAGAAAATCTCCCAAACTTCAAGCTGATTGGGATGGCCCATACACAGTGATTACGAAGATTAATGACGTAACATACCGCATAAAGAAGATGGGTAGTGCCAGGAACCAGCCTAAGATTGTGCATGTGAATCGATTGGCACGTGACAATGGATCTAATGATGCTCGGGACGAGCATGTCTAAGGAGGGGGCAGTGTTACGGAGATGGGTTAAAGGAGAACTCGCAGAAACATTTTTTTAATTTTCCACTACTTCTAAGCGTTTTCAGCAGGCTGAAACAGGTTTTCGGGCCGTTTCGGAGGAAGGCCTAACACATATCAGTTAATCAAAAATTACTCCTAGTTAACGCCGTTTTCAGCAGACTGAAACATGTTTTCAGTCCGTTTCAGGACACGAGTAATCACATGGCACCATTTCCTGTAAACCCATTTTCAGGCCGTTTCAGGCCAAGTTACACCCCTCCGGTCCGCGGAACATTCTCGAAGGTGTGTGAGAGGGACAGCCTATCGTGTGAAAGAGAGAGACGATTAACCTCGATCATGTCTCTCAAAACTTCCAGAAGAAAGTGTGAGTAGGATGGCTATATGCGCAAAAGAGAAGAACAATTGTACCTATTACCTAACCGAATGTTCTAGAATAATGCGAGAGAGAGATAGCTACACGCATGATAGAACGAGATGGACATAATCTACTACCATCTGGAAAGTCCTCGATGTGTGTACAAGGGACGGTTGTACGCGTAAGAGAGAGATGTCCATATTTGACCTTGAACTAGATCATTCGGGAACTTGGTAGTACAATTTGCGGCGCATATATAAGCGGATCGAGACGCGGCCAGGGACAATTTCAATTGAGATACCAAGCGATACACATCGGAGTGAGTTCAAAGCGACTAGTGATTGTGATATCTGTGACTCAGTGAAATACTAGTGATTGTGATATCTGTGACAAAGTGATATACTAGTGATTTTTGTAGTGAATAGTGTTGCAAGTGATTCCTTTTGAATTCAATAAAGTAACTGTTTGTTTAACGGCTTCTTTCTATCAAACGTTACCCTATAGCTCGTAACAGTACTATACAAATTGGACAGAACATCTGACGTCACTTGTTCAACGCGGGCCGTAAAGTTGTACTTAAAACATGCATTTTGCTGATTTGTCCGTGCGTTTAAGTACCCCCTTTCCTTCGGCAATCGGTTAAAAAGTGACGTAACATAAGCCTCGACAGTAAAACACACCGAAATCTGCCGTAAAAGCATAATGAACCAGAAATTCATAGGAATACTTATGACGCCATCCCAAGACTGAAATGGTTAAAAAGATTCGCTTTATTGTCCCCGGAATAGCATATATGGTACCCAGGGGAGAGTTCTACACCATAAATTACTAAAGAAAGAGTCGTTATTTAAGAAAATGTATAGTTCGTACCGAAAAGTATTTATAGGTTAGATTAGGATGCGATGTGACTGAACCTGAAAACTGATAAAAGGTTGATGGTTTGTACATTCATAGGCTTAATTTTTCAAATTATGTCCTTGATTTACAAGGATATATATATATATACTAGCTTTTGGTCGCGTTTTCACACGCGTTCCCACAGAAACCGTGCATTTTTAGGGATAAAATGTAGCCTATGTTACTCTCCGATTCATAAAATATCTCTACGCCAAAAATCACGTCGATCCGTTGCTCTGTTGCTGCGTGAAAGAAGGACAAACCTACTTTTTATCCCGCAAAAACGCAAGGTATTATAATATGTACTAGCTTCTTCTTATATATGAGTGCGCGATAGAAACTTGTTTAGTTCACTATTCAAGACGCGTAGTCGTATTTTTAAAGATTGTTGCTTTGTCCTGCCGCACATTGGGCCAACAAACGCGGCCACTAACCACTAGGTGTGGACAAGATTTATTGTACATTTTGTGCCAGTCATACACAAAGTTGAACACAACATTTTTAACGCAGATTTCCCACTACCTAGAGTTACAGCAACAAACATTTTAGTCTTCCACATTCCGCATAAGTTTTCGCATTAAATTTTCGAGCATACACAACGCGCACTAAAAAATTATAGGTACGTGCACAATATGTTACACAAACGGCCGCAATATTTCGAAAGTTCTGAAAAAGCACAGCTGCCGTAACAAATCCCAACGCGTGGTTGCATTAAAGCAAATCCTAACTTGTCTAGGTGGTACAGGTACCGCAGCTTGGATTTATGGGTGTAGTGAAAATCTAGTGCAGCCTTAGAGCCCACATACACGAGCACTCCAATCCACAACATTCCAATCCAGCGTTCCAAAGACCGCCCGTGTGTAGGGAATCTCAGATGGATTACGTGGAGTAATAGAAAGATTAGAAATCCATACGTTCCTAGTTCCATGGAGCCAGGAAGTGGATAGTAGAGCTCTTCAGTGCCTACAACCATTCGAGCTTGGCGGCAGACTTCAAGAGCAAAGCGGTGAAGTAATTTATTAAAACTGGCTCTCAAGTGCAGCCGCCAGAACAAACCGAACGGTGTTTGGCGACAGATTTTCAACTTAAGGATGGTAGCTAGCCGGGCGTCTGCTGGAACACTCCAAAAGGTTTATACGACGGGAGTAAAACGTTATTCACCATAGAAAATATTCTTAGTAAGAGAAATTTCACGCATGAAGCGCAGACTGTATGAAATTAGATATTTTATTAGATTACAAGAGCCTTTCCCTTCGATAATTAGACGCACGCTGCCATATTTCACGGCTTTGGCTTGTTTAGACTGGCACATTTTTGATTCCACCTACTGGAATGATTAGTATCCGCACCTACTGTTAAAACATAACAAACTAAACGTAACAAAAGTTACATAAAAAACACGACTGCCCTAGCCAGTATCATTCGAGACGATGTAAGGATTCTAACAATGCACCATACATCTAAATCTATTCAGGCATTTAAAAATTATGATGGAATCAAGAAACTCGCGTACATGAACCCTGAAAACATTACACTCCTTTTTTGGGCAAATTCAAAATGCTTCATATAGAGCCCAAGAGAGGACTTATGAAGGTTAAAATAAATGACTTTAACAGCGGGTCTCTGTAACGTTCGTCTACCCGAATCACAGACTAAAACAAATGCTGTCTTTATCAGAACATAATAATGACAAAGACATCAACAGATGAAGGGCAGTCGTATAGTCTCGTTTAGAATATCCATAGAGACAGAGGCATACCACACACACTCACACAGACCTAGACCACAGCTCACAACTCTCACTCTACACACCTCAGGATCTCCCCTGATTTGCCAACTCCCAAAACAATTCGATGAAGAATTGGTTATTCTTCATTGGAATTCTCCTGCCAGTAACTCACACCAGTTGGACATAGTTACTCAATAAAATAAACGAGGCATAACTCACAGTTCCGACAAAATAGTGCGTAATTTAATTTTAATACGAACGGAAGGGGATGGGAGCGCACCCCGACGTATGGTCTTTATAAAGAAAGTAGGGTAATTTTGGTACAAGGGTGAAATACCGGCTTGTACGAAGAATCGCCTAGGGCATATGTGTTCAGCGTATTTTAATATCAAAGTATACCTATAAGGTCTTTGACATTCTCGAAGTATGTTTATCAAAGAACATGCGACATTAGTAGTAAATACAGAGTTTTTGTAGGTATATTTTGTTTTGGGAGCTTTATTTTTATAGAAATATGTGACAAACAAGCAAGCGGCCCACCTGATTACCTGTGGGTACCGCTGCCTATGAATATCTGCAATACCAGAGGCATTGGCAGCGCGTTGCCTGCCCTTCTCAGAGAGGAATCTCTTCACCCTTCTCAGGATGCCCAAATTGTACCTCAAAGGGAAAATCTTGGGCAGAAGCCAGTTCCTCATCTTGCAGGTACGTGGCGGATAAGTCGTGATGTAATAGTAGTTGTATGTGGAGTTGCCTTTCTGGCAACGTCTAGACTAGCACTTTCTGATGATCCTGGCTGCAAAGACATCCCGAACTGTGCAGAATTGCTACATTACAGTTGGAAATACAGAGTAGTCAGTGAATTTAATAGACATGTTAGTCTTACTTGAGCTCGGCTGGGCAGTGTTCGGAAAACTTCGGCCTATATTTCGTCCAGGATATTGCAGAGCCTGAAAACGAAGGTTTTCAACCAGTGCGTGTTGCCAGTGACGACTTATTGCCCTGAGACATGGCCTCTGACTGTGGACCTCATTAGTAAGCAAATTTGTAAGATATCCAAACCAAAACAATAGAATTCGTGATAAAACCGAAACAAAGATTCGCAGGTAATTCCAACAACACGGCATCATTAAGCCTTCGACTTATAATCCGGTTACAATCGCGCGGATTAACGTCACTCCGGAACTTTGTAAGGCACCTTATGCACGAGCGTTTGTTCAACTTTTTAACGCACTTTTTATCTTCGTTTGTGTGATGGTCAGCATAACGCTTGACCATAAATAGTTATGGCCAAGTTTAGAAGTTCTGGGTCGCACTGCTCTATAGCAGAACTTTAAAACTCATAAGACTGCGTCGCACTGCAGTGACTTCAGGTATTAAGATCCCATGCTCAGTAATTTCACTACTTTGCTCATCCAACTGGAACACAATAATTGAACACATTACTGCCTGGCGGGAAAGAATATCAGCACCTACATATTCCTTACGAGCTGTGACCCAGAAATCCTTGGCTTCCAACTTGGCCACTTGTTCCAGTCCACCACTGCCTCTCTCCAGTCAGCAACACCAAACACACGTAGGTCTGCCTCGACAATGGTACGTAACATCAGTGCACTGCAGTTCCAGTTATCGCTGTATTTAAAAAAAAACTGAGGGCCTAGTGTGAGTTTTGCACCAAGTTAACGCGTTCTACAGTGACCGCGTTTACGAAGATTTTGTATGAAAAAATGTATAGCGCCCCTGGCGCCGCGTTTATGACGCTTGCTTTTAGAATGGTGTTCTCGACAAACGCGGTCGTTCGCGGATATATATATATGCGATATTCGCAATCAGCGCGCTGAGCGTTTTTTACGCAGCGCTAATTGAAACTCCCGTCCGGTCCGAACGACGCCTAACTCCGGAACTTTGTAAAACCGTAACTCGCGCACCGGAAGTAGGTTACACAAACACGGAGAGACTTTCAGTCAACGTTAACTTAAACAAGACCAGTTTGGACGAGGACGGGTTTAAATCCGAGCTGTGAGGCACGGCACGATAACGCGAATCTTTCCTTTATTCTCAATTTATAAAATAACTAGCTTTTGCCCGCGACTTCGCACGCGTAGAAGAAGGCTAAAGTGTAGTGTTACTAAGAAGTTATATAATTTTCATTTACGGATTGAAAAAGAAAACATTCCGTTTATCTGGTCTATATTCTTCAGAGGATGTCTTCGAGTTGATGACGACGTTAAGGTTTGACCACTACTCATCATCAGATCTTGTGATCGATGTATATGGCGATAGATTTCAACTTAAATATTGTATAAAAATATGCATGCCCACACTAGCACTGGAACAGCTTTGTCGGCAACGCAATCCCATACTCAGCTATATAAAGGAGCTGGGACGGCTTGGCTAGAGAGAAATACACAATAGACCCCTAGCGGGACGTCAGTGCACGCCTAACGACCCCAACTCCAATAGCGTTGAATTCGGAACGTTTGGATATCCCTTATTTCTATCACTCCACGTAATCCATTACAGATAACACACAGGAGCGGTTTTTGGAACGTTCGCGTTGGTGTGGAATGTTGTGGATTGGGGCACTCCGGTACGGGGGCTCTTAAGGACCCCAGGGCCGGCAACATTTCTTTTGAGAAGGAAGATTTTCCTTTTTCGCTAACAAGGTTTGTATCTTGGTTTCAATAAAAAAAAAAATATACTATTGGATATTGACGAGCGTCGTTTCCCTGACGTATGTATAAAGCTAGCCCATAACAATTGCAGTGCCACTCAGAATTTTGAAACGCAAAGACTTGCGTGGCACTGCGTAAGCCTGTTACTAAGCCCAGTAATTTTACTGACTACTTTGATCATCAAACCGGACATAGTAATAATTACACATTATACCGCTTGGTGGCAAACTAACCGGGCAAACCGGAGGTACTCACCCAGGAGTTGGACACTCGCAGAAGAGTACCTACAATGCAGGCCTACCACTTAGTAAAATAAGTTAAAAATGTCAATTCAATTTTTTGAATTGTGCATAAAAACAAAACATCAAAAAAATCGTTGTAGTAACTTAATAAGGCCCTTTAGCAAGTTGTACCAATTTGATTGCGTCGTTTCCAGGACAAATCCCGTCGGCGCCACAGTAATTGAAGCCAATCTATAGCCAGAGATGCACGATGCAATTTATGGACACCAATAAATGACAGATCGCAATAACGAGTTTCGAAACAATTAAAAAGTTATAACACACTGCGTTGAGCTGTCAGACGTTTGTTTTACCAATTAACGAACGTGCTTTGTTTTATATCGTCAGAAACATTCTCTTGTTAGGTACCTATATAGAAAGCGAGTTACTGGAAATGGAAACTTCGGCCGCTAAAAATAACGATGGACGAGATTAGTGCCTTAGTGTGACTGCAGCAGACGTCTCATCACCCTTTAGGGGCAGCATAGACGCTTACCTTTGCAAACGTACTTTTGCTTGTCAGAATAACAACGCCTTTGCGTCAAGCGCGGATTTCGTGATACTCGAAATGCGCGCTTGACGCAAAAGCGTTGTTCAACTGACAAGCAAACGTACGTTTGCATAAGCGTCTACGCTGGCCCTTTACCATCCACACCAACGTTGCTTCTTACCTCACTAATACTGAGTCTCTTCGGCTATCAAACCTGATGTTACGTGATGATGCTTCTGTCTTGAAGACTCCCAGATATATAGTGTTCTGGAAAAACATATGCCGCAACATGTTCTTGTTCTCTTAGTTGCTAGTTGCTAAAGCTGTGTGTGTCTAGTTTCGAAATAAATAATTTCTTTCTTTCTTTCAAAGAGTTCCACGCTTTGTCTGTTCACATAATGAAGGCGAAGCGAAACGCTTAGTGCGAATATCATGAATGTCAACCATAAATGGAAGACGAATTTTTGCCATTTTTCGCCGACGGAATAACGGAAAAAGGGTATTTTTGTTAAATACATTTTTTCAATACTGCGGCACGAGTGGCAAAATACAAGGTGGCAATGTAAATTATGTAAGTTATATTAAATACTATTCTAATAATTATTATATCAGTTTTCAAAACTCAAGGAAAAATTTCCAAGTACCATATGCACCATAAGTATAACAAACTACAATGTAGTTCTGAGCTGCAGGGTTCTACTCCGAAAAACGATAACTAGAATATAATCGTCACGATACCATATAGGTGTGACATTGCTCTGATTATATCAAGCTAATCCTATTATAACAAACTAGCTTCTGCTGGCGGTTTCACCCGCGTCCCCACATGAACCGTGCGTTTAACCGGGATAAAAAGCCTGTCCATAAAACATATCTATGCCAAAAATCACGTTGATCCGTTACTCCGTTTCTGCGTGAAAGAAGAACAAACCAACAAACATACACTATCGTATTTATTATAGTACCTACGGATGTTCCTATGACTATTCTTCAAGGATCCTTTATTCGATCTCTGATACGACCTACTGTGAAATTGATGAAACTTAGAATATGGTAGGTACGACGCGAAAATGCCGCGATCGGTCATCGATTTTCCGAGTAGACCCCCAGGTTTAAAAATGTTTGCTGGCTTGGCCCATAGGACAAGAAAATGTCGTAAAAAAAGTAACGGTTGTCCAAAATGACCAACAGAATACCTTCGGATTGCGAAGTGTGACATCAAAGGCCTTTTTAATATCAAATCTAAAATGATACATCCAATATCAGGATATATGTAACCGAATCCTACGAATACCATTAAATGCTTTATTCGTATGGACAAAAAGGAGAATATTCAAAAAGGATTTTTATATGTACTTTTTATTGGACAGGGCCCAGTGAAAGGTTAGGCGGAATCAAATCAACAGGGTAGGTATTTTGGTACAAGTTAGAAGACAACTAGACCGCCTTAACTTGTAATTTAGTTTGTATGCTTTTGTTTAACAAGACGAGAGGGTCGTTTGTCTGAATATCAGCATAACGCCGGCCCGTAACAGTTGCAGTGCCATGCAGAACTTTGAAAGACAAAGGCCTGCGCGGCACTACATTATGCTCGTTACCATTAGACATTAGGGCTAAGTTTCAGAGACGAATTCATGTCCAAATATATGTCAAAGTTTTATACAGTTTTGACAATTAGAAACAAAATATGTCTACGCTTAGACTCTTCTAAGAATTTTAGCCTAGGCATTAATAACCTCAGGATACACGACATAATTGTCGTATATCCTAATGAGGTAGTCTAATGACTACCTCATGACTGAGACTGATCGATAACAAGACTGTTTTGTAAGCCTTTGCCAAAGGCTATCCGAAAAACTAGTCAATTATCCCTAGGATACTTGAGTATCCTACTAATTATCGAGAGGAAGTATACAGGCCTTTTCGAGGTTTACCGGCTGGTCATTAACTAAAGTAAAACATTTGTAAGTACCTCAATGTATGTTGTATGTTGTAATGTGTAATGTTATATGTTACACATATTAGTTGCAAATATATTATTAAAACACTGGGAGAAACTAATCCTCATAACACAGGGAATCCTAGTATGAGGACTAGTGACCAATTGCTGCAGGTATTTAATAAGTTTTATTTAGAAATAAATAAAATATTGTTAATAGGTTAAGTTTGCCTGTTTACTTTGATTCTAATAAATACATTATTATTATTATTAATAAGTTAGTTAATCTATCTAACACCTATACCTTAAAAAAATTATTTTGTAACGGAATCAATTTCGCTACATCTCACAACTTGACCCACGGAAAGAATGTCACTGTCCTAAGTAATAAGGACATAATCCCTGCGTCCTCTCATAACCCCAATACGACCTTTATTAAATCAACATGCTGTGGATTACATGTAAGTATTGCTACTGCCATTTGTGTAACTTAATTAAGAATCATCTCCTATTAGATTTTCTAATGCTTACTTTCTATTTTATTACAAGCTGCAAACCTAGTTTCCCGCTTTGTAGGCGTGTCATCAGGATGGTAGAACTCGCACTAGGCACACTGGATATTGTTATTTGTTATTTGTTTCCGGAACAAGCTTTTATAAAATCCATACTATCCATACTAGTCCATACTATCTATACTAATCCGAACTAATATTATAATCCATACTTCCATACTAATATTATAAATGCGAAACTGTGTTTGTTGATTTGTCCTTCTTTCACACAGTAACGAAGCAACGGATCGACGTGATTTTTGGCATAGATATAGTTTATGGACCGGAGAGTAACATAGGCTACTTTTTATCCTGGATAAATGCACGGTTCCTGTGGGGACGAGGGTGAAAACCGCGGGCAGAAGTTAGTGTGACATAAAATTGACATTGACAGCTGTCAATAAAACTTTTGTAATGTTGACAAGTTGATTTAATTTGACCGATCGGTTTGACGGTTCCTGCGGGAATGCGGGTGAAAACCGCGGACAGAAGCTAGTACGTATATAATTGGTACTGTATCTTGTGGCCACCTTTCGGCTTCATCATCAGGACCTTGGCCATATAGGGCATTATCGTAAAGACAAACGAACCCAAATTCGATGGGGTTACGTCGTCGTTTCGGTACATAGTTCCTGTGGCTGAAATTCCGGCTAAATCGAACACCGGGTAGTGTTCGGTTTGGATGAGTGTTTGATAGCTCTGCTTGCAAGATTTGATCCATAAAACAAACACAAAAAGTAGCCTGTAAATATCACTTACAGATAATGTAACTTTTTACTAGTGAAAACATTTTTAGAAACATTTTTAGAACAGTGCTTTAAGATATTAGGAGTAAAGGGCCCATACATGAAGAGGCCAAAAAATTACGATAAAAAAACACATGTTCTTAAGAACCATTTCTCGCCAAGCAGTTCTGTCAAATTATTTCGAAACACGTAAACTTTTTACAACACGCGCATACGACATCAAGCGTATTATTGATGCAAATAATTTCTCATAACTTCTCATATTTGCATATAAGAAGCATTTATGTAGGTACCTATAGTCGTTAGGGTGCGTACAGACGTAGCTACAGAAGAGATTATTTAAATTGCAATAGAACAGTTCTTTCAATGTTGCAATAGAGTAATACTGAATCAGAGTCACAGAGATTAGTTTGATTCCATTGCGAACGGCGGGCACCGACGATCTGTAGGTCAATGGTTCAAATCCTACAACCAGCTCGAGCTTACCGTGACTTCTAACTCACCTGCTGTTAAATGACGATGCGGTCGACGATGTAGCTTGCCTAGAAGACACCTGTTCACCCTTCTTTTGAAGACTCACATAGCTGTAGTGTTCAGGAAAAACAGATGCCGGCAATGAGTTCCACTCTTTAGCTGTCCGCACGATGAAAATCAAAATATAACGCTTAGTACGGGTAGGAGGAATGTCGAATTTCCGTAGATACATACGTCTGGTCGTCCAGTACCTTTGCTCTCCAATATATCTTGTAGAAGACAGACAACCTTAGAACCCTAGAAGTCCTAGGAACGTTGCGTCGCTGCTCGAGACTCTGGAGCCTGACGTCAACCAGCAAGTCGTTGCAAATGAGCGTTTTGGCACGCGAAAATGAAACAGTTTTCACCAAACAACTTTAGAAGTTATGTCAAGAAATTAGGTAGAAAAAACATCGTCTATTTTCTCTCAATATTTGTGTTTGGTTATGTAACTTTGACCTTATTAAAACACACAAATGCTTCCTTCAAAAACTTGTGGCCACCAATAAATCTCTCTCGTTGTGCGCAGCCGCGTCTGTACCCACCTTAACGGCCATTAGGAAGCATCGCAACTTCATGCCATAATGAAATTTTTCATATTCGTATACTTGCGTATGTACGTGTGTGCGTGCATTTATTGCCTCATAAGAGTGTAATGGATTACGCAGATTGTATACTGATTTAAATGGATGTGAAGTGGAAGGAATCACGATTATATTATTATTATTATTATTTGAAAACATTTTCACCACCAGTATTCATTTCTTGTACGTTTAATTTATGCCAAAGACGTTGTTATATTTTTTTACTCTCGATCTACGATGTGATCAAATATGGTGAATACACTAAACATAGATAAAACTAGGCGACATATTTTTAAGGGTGGCAGCTAACCTGGCATAAAGTTTCACCATGAAAATATCTTACTTTTTAGGCAAAAAGCGAACATCATGCACGGGGCAAGGCATTTTCAAAACCGCGGAACCGTTGAATGCAAGAGGCGAGTAGCCAACCCATTACTGTGTTCCGATTTGATGAGCAGAGTAGCCAGTGAAATTACTGGGCTTAGGAGACTTAATACCTAATGTGTCATGGTAACGAGCGCACTGCAGTGCCGCGCAGGCCTTTGTGTTTCAAAGTTCTGAGTGGCACTGCAATTTGTATCGGCTGGCGTTATGCATACCATCAGGCAAACGACCAGCTCGTCTCGTTACCAATTAACATAAAAAACCCCTTACCTTAGCACCTTTGATGATAGTTGTCAAAGGCAATCAAGAGTAACCCAGTTGCACCACGATAGTTTGGTATAATTTATAATTGTTTTTCAGACTATGTATAAATAAAGGGACAACTTGAGAAGCATTCTACGATGCAAGACTAGGGAATTAAGAGCCGTAAAACGTTGGTTATATACAAAATGAATATCTCCCAAAAACTTAGCTTTATTATAGAAAACAATAAGATGTAAGCCAATTTTCCAAATCACTGGGTAAGTAGACAATTGTTCTAGTCCATAAAGAATAGAATATTTGGCTCCAGAAGTCTTTGACCGTGTTATTCTATCGGCACTTGGGATTGCCTATTACTTGACAAAGCAATGCCAAAGCTAAAATCTTGATCTTGGTTGAGTACTGATCCAATACCAAACGGCCTATATAGATATAAAAATAGCAATCCTACTATTTATTATTATTTTATTATTAATTATTTAATTTATTTAATATTATAAATGAGAAAGTGTGTTTGTTGATTTGTCCTTCTTTCACGCAGTAACGGAGCAACGGATCGACGTGATTTTTGGCATAGATATATATGGACCGGAGAGTAATATAGGCTACTTTTTATCCCGGAAAAATGCACTGTTCCTGTGGGAACACGGGTGAAGACCGCGGGCAGAAGCTAGTATGTACATTGTACATATTGACGTTACATGGGAAAGTTTTCTGTTGGATTGTCACACACACCAGCATATTATGTGTCGTTCCTTTTTTAACACTCTTTTCTTTGCTTCACTTGTCACTATCTAACTAACAAACAATGTAACAAAATATTAGAAGTCAATTTTAACTTACTTCTGATTGTCATATCGAAATGAAACTTTGTTATGTATAATTGTATATGTAGTTCGGATGACAAAACTATAATTTGTGTCCGTCTGGGTTGTTACCACCGCTTTGCTCGTGCCGCCAAGCAGTAATGTGCAAGCATTACTGTGTTCCGGTTTGATAAGCAAAGCAGCCAGTGAAATTACTGGGCTTATGCTTGGTGACGTGGTACCATTTTACATCTCTCCAAAATGTATCCTGTTGTTATTGTGTGTTTAAATGTACACAATAATTTACTTTTTGTAGCGTGTAGTGATAAGATTATATAGATCTACTTATCGTCCGGTGTCTGCGTCTGTATGCGTGACGTTTATAAACCTTCCGTTGTGTGAAATATCCCTTTCTTTTCTATACTGTGCCAAAGAGGTCAAACAGCGTATAAAGTTCATAAATTACATAAATGTATGAGCTTGAATGGCTAGCGAAGATAACTTTGGCTGGTCAAAGTGTTTTCATCGTAAATAGTTAGAAAATAGTGGCTTTTCGATGCTTTGTAAAGGTGTGGGTGGTAATAAAAATCCGTCGTTCGCATGATTGTCAACATCTTATGGCAGTAAACTCGCTTGTTGAGAGTTAGGTCGGGGTTCCATGCCATCCGGTGTCCCACACCTATCTTAGGTATAAAGGCCCTTCCAAGCAGAGCCTGGGGAGGAACTATTCCCCCCGAGGCGAGTTCGTCCTGGCTGCACAACGGGGCTGACGACGGCTGACAGGGTAGCGAGGTATGCGGAAGGGGCCGCGACCCTGTCAACAGCTGTGGCTGTGGCCGTATAGCGGGGAATTGTAGTGGATAGTCTGTCTGGTGCGAAGTTTCCACATTCTTTGCTCATCAAACCGGTAAAAAGTAATGCTTGCTTATGCATGCCCGCAGACTTCACGAGCAAAGCGGTGGTACCAACCCAGACGGACAAGTCCACTGGTAACATGGTTTTCAAACGACGATAAACAAGAGCAACTGTCAGATCAGACAGGTTGCTGTATGTACTTTGAAAAGCAAATCTCTATAATTACGTTCCATATCCCATAACTGACCGCAGAGGCAATCAGGACAACATAATATTGGCTTCCTGTCCATCTCGGTCGACGTTTCCTTCTTTATTAACTGGACAGATCTCTCTCAGCTCACTGGTTTTCTCAGTACGATGGGTGCCACAGGAAATTGCAGAGAAGGTTTCGTTCGTGCATTTTTTTCCGTCCAATAGACATTGAAAATTACGAGGATCGAAACTTACTGGTACAATGACGTCAAATAAAAGCGATGCTATCTCTTTCTTTTACGTATATTTTTTGTGTTTTATGCAATGATTAAAGAAAAGTAGAGGATATGAATAAAAGGTACGTATTGCGCGCCGAAACAGAAACAAAAATGGCGTCAAATGTCGAGCCACAGCTCTTCACACAGCACTTTGGCATGGTAGCCTGTATCAAATGCAACTTCTCACTTGAATTAATAGGTCTACAGAACTATTTTTTTATATAAAAACACGTTAATTTAGTCGCACGATTGAATTCAATGACACGACAAGTACTCGCTTTGGACTTGAAAACAAAATGTCAGCCTTGAAAAATCTGCCGATGGGCGGAACTTATATGACGTCAATAAATGTATGGATAGCTAGAACACAATAGTTCCATAGATAATTATGCCCACTCTATCTATATATTGGAATCTCTTTAGTTTTGGTTACTTAGTTTTGCTGGACATGCTGTCAAATGAGCTAGAAGCATTGAGCAAAAACTTAGATTAGTAAATTATCCAATTGTTTTGTGTAATTAGCTGTAGCAGATGTATTATTCCTCCATTTTTTTAAATACAAATAAAATAACTTCAAATCTGTTTTTCCTAATTTGTTATGAAACATTCATGATGGAATTTTTTTTTGTAAAAGCAAGTGAATAAATCCGTTTGTTATTCTAAATGCAGAAAATACTATCTGTTGATGGAGTAGGTATGTCACAAAGCAAAGTACACAACTAAGTGTATAACATATTCACAAGAACCCTGCTAAATAAGTAAACAGAAATGATAAAACAAGGGTAGCATTTTGTTCCTGTATTCAACATCCACTTCTGCTCATGACATATTCACTGTGTTTGTGGTTTTTCTCGCTTGATAAAATTAATCTCAATACTTGTACCGGAGCTATTTCTAAGGACTTTGACTAGTAAAATGGCTCTTGCTGATATATTTTAGCATCTTTTTCGATTTATTCATAAACTACCTATATTTCTGGATAGTATTTCAAAATCTATTGAGATCCTCCTATTTCCTGATAAAGAAAATCCTATTTAGTCGTCAATATTTGAGCGATATATCTGTATATATTTAGGAAGAGTTCCGGCAGGCTCGTGAGTAGGGTTATCAGATGTATAACTAAGAAGTCCATAAAAAGCCTGATTTATTATTTGTATCTATGCAAGCAAGTAAGTCCTCCACAACAATAGAGGATCCAGCTAATGTTGCATAGTATGAAAGCATGGGAGGAAGTTATTGAACGGCGACTGAGAGAAGAGAGTCAGATTTCACCGACCCCAAATAAATCGGGATAAAGGCAAGAAGGTGATGATGACAAGCAAGTAAGTCCAACAATGACATCAGTATAATATTCAGCACTTCAACCTAATATCCGGACGAATATAAACAGAATAATAATAATAAACGCTTACACTCATACCCCCGCACTAGGATTCCCTGTGTCGCAGGTGACATGTACACACACAGATATACATCACAAACATCCAAGAACCGAGAACAAATTTTATGCTGACACAAAATCTGCCCCGGCAGGGTATCCCTCGCCCTGCAGGCAGGGTTACTACCAACTTAGCTACGGAGCCGTCATCCGACGCATCTCTAAGTATAGTATACTACACAAACGAAAGAAACAAGAGTTCGAATCGAAAACGAATACTATACGAGCACAAGCGCTTCTGTAAACACAAAACTAATTTGCTTCTTCCACGCAACATACTCGAGGATAAACTGGCGAAACGGCGTCTTCCTTGCCATTTATATAACATACGGCCCAAGGCATTATGCATCTGGAAGCTCTGGAAAAGGCTTCAGTAAGAACTGGGGCGAATAATAATTCACACTTGTTATGGGGAAAACAGCCTTTTCGGAATTAATGTAAAGTAGAACGCGTGGAACTTTGTTGGGTGCACGTTTTTTACAGTTTTGCGGAATACAATGAGAGACGGAATAAATATTTATTTTATACGAGGTTTTTAGAAATATGCTAAGGTGTACGCGCTTAAGCGGGCGGCATTATTCGGCACGGCCGGGTGGGAAATCGAGTATATGTACATGAATGTTCGAGAAAAAGGTCGCCTGGCTTAGCGGCACATATGTAGTCAGGAAAGCCGGGCAACAGCGGCTTTGTTTTAATCGGCACTGCCGGTAACATCGAATATTATGTTAGTGGTAGGCCTAACTCTTCTGCGAGTGTCCGTCTGTGTTGTTACCACCGCTTTGCTCGTGAAGTCTGCCGCCAAGCAGTAATGTGCAAGCATTACTGTGTTCCGGTTTGATGAGAAAAGTAGCCAGTGAAATTATTGGGTTTATGAAACTTAGGGCGGATCTTTCAAGAGTGAGATAACGTCCTTAGTCTAGCGTTAAAGAATCAGCTAAGACTTATTGCTCTGATAGAAGAAATTTGAACCTTTCAAGTGACAGTTACGAGTTAACGGAGGAATAAAACACGTATCGGAGGTATAACTTTATCGGACTGTTTTATGGCCAGATAAGGTTGTTATTCTCTCGTTAACTCGTCATGTCAAAGCCAAACTACCTTATCCTAAGTGTGTTTGTCTGTTTGTTAATTTGTTGGCTTGTTTGTTTGTCTTTTTTTCATGCAGCAAAGAAGCAAAATGTCGAGGTGATTTTTGACATACTTATATATAGTTTATGGACCGGAGAGTAACATAGGCTACTTTTTATCCCGGATAATACTCGGTTCCTGTGGGAACGCGGGTGAATACCGCTGGCAGAAGCTAGTAAGGTTATAACAGTTTCTATAGAAGTTAAATGGTTAATAATTGAGGAATAGGATGATTACTGATTAGAATATTTTAGTTGTAGGTGCTAGGTGGTATGTGTCCCTATAGGTCTCCTCACTCTACTAGATAGGAAATCATAAGCCCGAAGTCACATTAATTAATGCTCGTTTATTACGACACACGTGAACATAAAAGCGAGGGCTGCCGGGCACGCAGTTGCAGGGTGGTGGTGCGACTGGCGCGCCATGGCGCCAAGAGCGCGTTTTGCCTCGCTTGCTAAATATCAACCTGCAACGCATGACCCCACATCAACACTCCTCATTTTGAAAAAAAGTTTTACAGAAAAACAAATTGTTTACAATTGTAAAAAAGTATAAATATAATTATATACAAAACACTGTAAACTTATAAAAATCTAACATTATAAATAATATGTGGAAGCTGAAGTGATGTGACTGGCGCCAAGTGCGCGTTTTGCCTCGGTTACAAAATATCAACCAGCAACGCATGCCCCCATAATATATTGTTCGGAATCGCACTGATCATTGGGAAGAATGCAAATGGGACGAAACTTATTTTGTTCATTGAGGAAATTTACAACCCTTTTCTTTTCGTTTTGGTAATTTTGCGTTCAGTTTTTCACTCTTTTTGAATCTCACGGTAAAAGCGATATTCTTCTTTCTTTATTTCCTGGCTTCTGTGGTATGTTCGCCACAGAAAAAGCGATATTTTAAATCCAATGAAAAAAACTCAAAAAAACAACCAGTAGGTAACCAAGAAGAAGCGGTCGCTATGCAAATAACAACACGTAGAAGTGACATAAAAACGACGTTTAACCAGATATGTTCCGGGCTGCCTCGCTCGCTTGACTACAGGATGGCTATATGTATTTATTGCAAATAAGAAAAGGATTCCAACAATATAATGCCAAGAAAAAAACTTTTCGTAAATTCTCTGAATCATCAGAGCTATAGGCACTTTGTGGCAGACATAAATAAATTGTTGCCATTCTAAAGAAATAAACCTTAGGTAGCTAACGGTCCGTTAAATTCGTATTGAAAGACCCGAAAAAAAATGACAAGCAGGTAACGGATCAATAAAACTTATCGGTTCACTAGCAATCAGTCCACTAACGCTGCAATTGAAAGATTGGCCCTTAATACATTTATTTACTTTTTATTCGGCCCCTTACGTTGTACTTAAACAAATAATAACAAAAGTCAAACCGAACTCGACTGCTATCAATTTTATTACTAAATTTTCAAGTATCCCGTCAAACTGACGATCCCGATAATAAATCATGCGTGTCCACAATAATCCAGACTCCGGGCCTAAATGGGACCACATGGGCGCACTATTTTAATGGCCCCGCGATTACCCGTCTGGCGATATTAATAAATGGACCTTATTGAACGATTAATCATTCAATTTATTATAAAATTATGGCGAAATTAATTATTACCTGTGATGTCGCAAATAAGTTCCGACGTTGGTATCTTTACATAGTAAATTACCTACCAGCAGGGTTATTTTAATTCACTCGGAATGATTTCGAAGCAATAATACTTCTTTATTCACTTCTAATTATCTATATATACATACAAATAAATAAAAATGAAGTGTCTGTTTGTAATATCAAAATAACAGCTTTTTACCAAATGCATATGAAAGTATATACGGTACCTATGGCAAAACAACCATTTTTAAAATGTTTGTCTGTCTGTCTGTTTGTTCCGGGTAATCTCCGAAACGGCTGGGCCGACTTTGACGGGATTTTCACGTGCAGAATCTGCCAGTGAAATTCCCGTCAAAATCGGCCCAGACGTTTCAGAGATTACCCGGAACAAACAGACAGACAGACAAACAAACATTTTAAAAATGGTTGTTTTGTTATAGGTACCGTATATACTTTCATATGCATTTAGTATAAAGCTGTTATTTTGATATTACAAACAGACACTTCAATTTTATTTATTTGTATAGATGTTCTTATGCTGACGGTTCCATTTTTGTATTCCGACATACGAAGCCCAAAAATGCATTTTACAACCAAAAATACGTAATTATTCTTGTCCCACTTAGCACAGCAATCGTCACTGATGCTATTTACAAAAAGTGATAACTCGAAATAATATTTATCCGAAATTGAACTTTATTAGCAAGCACAACGTGCGAAAAACGTGACAGAATGACAGCGTGATATATTTTACACGCTGCTGCTTAATTACAGCGTGACGTCACGGAAATGATTAACTTTCACAATGGAGGATTATTGCAGCACAACACTACTGGATTATTTGCGCTGTGTGATATAAATGTTGTCCCAATTTATCCTACTAATTAATATTTTACTGTGCTATAAATCTTATTAATTTTTTTTTTCACGACTGGCCCAAAAAGTAATGTTTACAGGGTTCGTATATGTGTATGCGAGGTTTTTTGTTCGATTGCACTTTAATTATACCTTAACAGATTTGGATGTATGAGGTATCGTTAGAATCCTTATACCATCCCGAGTGACACCAGCAAGGTTTTAGTAGACTCCAATATGTTTTTATTCCTTTGGATAACGTGAAGAGCGGGTCGTTTGCCTGATGATAAGGATATCGACAGCTCATACCAATTGCAGTGCCACTTATAACTGTGAAACAAAAGCCCTGCGCGGCACCGCATGACTGCAGTGGCTTTGTTGACATTCACTCTGAGACATTAAGTGTTAACCTCCGTACCCTATAACGTGAACTCCAGCCTACCTCGACTCAGTGCCGCTCGAGTCTACGGGATTTGGATATTTTTATCAAGTTTCGATTTGTCACAAGCTACCTCTGTCGCCAATTTTGTAAATTATATTGATGTACGATTAAAACTAAACATACGCGGGATAAAAGAAAATTGATAAAAAAAAAACATGACTCAGTGCTAATAAGCACTGAGTCGAGGTACGCTGGAGTTTGCATTATAGGACGGAGGTAAGTCTCATAAGGGAGACCTCAGACACGTATGCAAACTACGTTTGCATACGTGTCTGTTACTATAATACTGTTTGCTTGTCAGAATATCCATGCTTTTTCATCAAGCGCGGATTACGAGATACTTACTACACGTGTAAGCGCGGCTCGTGGTTTTTTGATGGTTTTACATACGCAAAACCACGAAATATACAAGAACGGCAATATTGGCTCGAATACCCTGCTTTGGCTCAAAGCGACGACTGCTCCACTTTACGCTACATACATCACTTGCACACCACCGCTTATTTACCGTGGCGTCTGCACTGAGCACGCAGTGGTTGTGAAACAATTGTTATGAATGGAGGTCGTACAAGCGGGTGCCGTGTGAAGCAACCGTCGCCGACTAGATTTCCATCCAGCCAAAACTACAACGACACCAGACGATACGATATGCGTCAAGCGGGTATCGTGGTTTTTCCATGGTTTTCCCATGGGCCGCAAGCGTTGTTATTTCGTCAAGCAAACGTACGTTTGCACACGTGTCTGGGGTCTGCCTAAGACCAGTAATTTCACTGAATTCTCCGCTAAATATACCGGAGCACAGTAATGGTTGCACATTATTATTTGGCGGCAGATTGTTTACACGAGCAAAGCAATCAATTTACAATTTTTTAAAGACTTTAAAAATATTTATCTCAAGTTATATTTGACTCCCATTTCAAATTTAATTCACGAATCAAACAGAAAGTCAACAAGCAACAAGCAAACAACAAAGATATAACGTTATTACAAACCATGAAACAATAAATAATAAAAACAGGCAGTCGAGTTATCGCGAATAAATTTTGAAAGTAATTAAACTTGTTAAACAAAGTATTTTATCGTGCTAATTTCGGTAGTAAAGTCGTTAATGGGTCCACGTTGTTTATAACAAACACTTAGGTTCTTTGAATTTATTAGTAGATGTTTTACGACAACGTTTTGCTATTATTCCTTATTATATTCCCAGCTTAAGGTGCCCCACCACGGCCCGCCTAAGTAGAACGCAAAAATGGCCTCAAGGCTTGTTGGTTCACCGAAGAAAAACAGGCACTACGGAAAAAGAGAGACAACACCAGAGCCAACGATTGGCATTCTGAAAATTTTGAAATAAATTTCCAATGAAAATTTCCTAATTAGTGCGTGGTAATTTCCTAAAACTTGTTCCAGGAAATACGTGTTTTTGTAAATGCCTTACAAGTTTGTGAAAAAAATGTTTGTTATTTAGAATCTCCATTACATGTCCAAGGATCCTATGGAAGTGTTTTGTTCACTTTTACATTAATGAGAATATTGTGAACGGCCAAATTCAAGGTAAAATTTGTTTATAAAGGCTGTGTTTTTATTAAAGCTTTTACTGAATTGGATTGTCAAAATTTTAAATTTTTGGTTCCATAAAATCCTAGATATAATGCACGTGACACGTATTTATTCAAAAATCCCAAAGAAAAAAATTTATACAGCACTTTAATCACGTACAAGCGTTTGTATGAAAAGTATGGCGATTTGAGGCCTCTTAAGACTGCTCCATATCTTCCCGTGGACGTCCATCAGGTTCCAATGTTCGCCAGGTGTTCCTAACTCTACGAAATTAATAGCGACTGTAGAATTAGAATCGCTTCGAAGCGAATGCCGCTTGTTAGATGAGATAGAGGGTAAGAAGAAGACAAGAACTAAAAAAACCTTACACAGCATTTTCAAGCGTGCAATCATTTATCACTCATTCACTAATCTATTTTTAATTCAGATAAAGCACACATTAACTGCGATGTTCCCGAAAAACACATACATTTGTATCAATTAAGAAAATGGTCACTTTGCAAGCGTCAACCTTACTTTTAATTCAAGTATACACAATTTTGGCGTTGTGTCATAAAACACACAACACATTTATATCAATTAAGGTAAAAACTCGGCAAGAGAGTAGCGGAAGTTCATAGCTGCGTTAAGGAATAACTTAGGCTACTTTTATTTTAGAAAAATAAATAGGGTTCCGCGCCAAAAAAATAAAAACCACGTAATCTAATATCTCCGCGCGGGTGAAACCGCGGGCAGCAGCTAGTTCGTCAATAAATGCTAACGTATCGAGTACCTACAAAAAATTAGATTTACGTATTTTGAAATTCCTTTCTGCGCGAGTCTAGCTAGGTTTCTATTCAAGCACCCGCCCCGAGACCCTCAGGGAAAAGGTTGCTCAGATTTCCCCTCATTACTATTATTACTGCCTCCTAATTGACAAAAACTGTATCCCCAAGAATTTCACTTACGGTGATGACTGTATAGGTATACGGTAAGAAAAGAATACCGACGTGTTTCTGACCCTTCTTCTCGATCGCTCTATATAGTCTATACCTACTCGGAACGTTAGTCATTTATTATAACTTACATGTGCCATATACGTGAACAGTATTAAGGCAGAATAAGTTACATGTATCAAATACATGACACATGTAAGTTATAATAAATGGCTCTAAAGTCCGAGTAGGTAAAGACTATATAAAACGATCGAGAAGAAGGGTAAGAAACTCGTCGGTATTCTTTTCTTTATATCTTTATTAGCATTTCTTAAAGCAATATCAGAAAAGGCAGTTTACCTAACCCATAAATAAGTGATTTTTCTGCCACTTACCCAGAACTGTGGCAGTTGCAATAACAACACTATAAATTGGGTAACATTCCTAACTATAATTGCTATGTACTGTGACAATGCTTGTACAGTACTCAGCAGTATTTAACCTTGCCCGTTTTCTAAATTTGATACATCGATAGTTTTTTTAACACTAATTATTATGTTCAAAAAATGTAAAGCTTATATAATAAAAAAACGAGACCGAGGGTAAGGAGGCCTATGCCCTGAAGTGAAATAACAAATAAATGATAATTGTTATTATGCGTTCCGTTTCATATAATTCAATTGTTCACAAGAGTCACCTGGTCACAACGTGCCACAATAATTAGTGTCTACATAGCCGCTGTAATGTAGCGGCTCTGCGGACACTAATTAGTAATTATTGTGTCACAACAAATGTAGCAATTAGACACCCTCGTGTGCACACACAAACACTCGACAACCAGGGCACGCCGGTCAGGGCAGAGGTCCATCTCCCAGTCCCGTCCATTACTGGCGCGCTGAAAACAGCGCGCCCCTCCTCACTGTCATGTCCTTGCGGCCTTCGGACCTTGCTCAGCCCCTTTGCCCCGTCCGCTGTGCCCTCTGCTGACCCATTCAGAGGGACACGCGGAAGGGCCCACCTCACCGGATTATCAGCTACCCGTCAGCAACCCCTCCGGGACCGCAAAGTCACCAAGAGATAATGCTGACGGGTACCCAGGGTGCACCGCGTGGAGGTTACCCGGTATAGCACCCCTCGTAGTCTAAGCCTACCTTAACGAGTGTAAGGAAGGATAAAGCACTGAGAGCCTAACACAAGCTCAATCACTTATACAAAGTTTATGTACTGCTCTACACACGTCAACCATTTGGGACATTGGTATTTCATTATTACCAAAACGCGGCTTACGAACACTTTCGGGTAATTCTGGGGCACTTTTGGGCACTTTTATTGGTATCTGACCCCCTCAATTGTGATGATATATTATTGACAGATTTATTGGCGCTTTTGTGGCGGGCCGGCTTTGCAATTAAAAGTTGAATGTATTGTGACTGGGATGTGGATCAAATTCTTTTGTTGGATTTGTTGATAACATTTTGACGGTTTGTTGACCGTATTGTGACGCGATGTCGTTTATCGAACCTTCGTTGATTAAATTACCTGATATTTTATTGACGGTCCCGGGACACAGAAGAAATAATAGTACAAGACTGTGGCTAAGTTTATACTCGTAGTTTAGTTAGATATAGGTACATTAGCACCGATCCTGTTATTCAAAAACTTAATTAATTTTAACAAAAAATTAATTTCAATTTCGTCAATTTTCTGTCCAACCAAACTATAAGAAGAGTAAGGAATTTATTTTAAACCTGTTATTTTCAAACTTTATTACGTTTTATTACAATATTATGTATATTGTTACGAGCTATAGGGTAACGTTTGATAGAAAGAAGCCGTTAAACAAACAGTTACTTTATTGAATTCAAAAGGAATCACTTGCAACACTATTCACTACAAAAATCACTAGTATATCACTTTGTCACAGATATCACAATCACTAGTATTTCACTTAGTCACAGATATCACAATCACTACTAGTCGCTTTGAACTCACTCCGATGTATATCGCTTGGTATCTCAATTGAAACTGTCCCTGGCCGCGTCTCGATCCGCTTATATATGCGCCGCAAATTGTACTACCAAGTTCCCGAATGATCTAGTTCAAGGTCAAATACGGACATCTCTCTCTTACGCATACAACCGTCCCTTGTACACACATCGAGGACTTTCCAGATGGTAGTAGATTATGTCCATCTCGTTCTATCATGCGTGTAGCTATCTCTCTCTCGCATTATTCTAGAACATTCGGTTAGGTAATAGGTACAATTGTTCCTCTCTTTTGCGCATATAGCCAAGTTTTGAGAGACATGATCGAGGCTAATCGTCTCTCTCTTTCACACGATAGGCTGTCCCTCTCACACACCTTCGAGAATGTTCCGCGGACCGGAGGGGTGTAACTTGGCCTGAAACGGCCTGAAAATGGGTTTTCAGGAAATGGTGCCATGTGATTACTCGTGTCCTGAAACGGACTGAAAACATGTTTCAGTCTGCTGAAAACGGCGTTAACTAGGAGTAATTTTTGATTAACTGATATGTGTTAGGCCTTCCTCCGAAACGACCCGAAAACATGTTTCAGCCTGCTGAAAACGCCTGTAAGTGTCCGAAAATTTAAAAAAATGTTTCTGCGAGTTTCCCTTTAACCCGTCTCCGTAACAATATTATGTACACAAATAAATAAAATTGAAGTGTCTGTTAATATCAAAATAACAGCTTTTTACCAAATGCATACGAAAGTATTTACGGTACCTCTAACAAAACAAGCATTTTTTAAATTTTTGTCTGCCTGTATGTCTGTCTGTTTGTTCCGGGTAATATCCGAAACGGCTGGACCGATTTTAACGGGACTTTCACTGGCAAATAGCTGATGTTACAAGGAGTAACTTAGGCTACGTGGGCGAAGCCGCGGGGCACAGCTAGTTAATTTATAACAGAGTAACTTCTACTAATTACCTTCTCATATGTAGGTCTTCTCATAGCTACTTACTATCTCAAATTTTACGAAGACACTATACGAGTACAATTTTCCGGAAAATAGACGAAATTACCTCTATCGAGGTCACGCACACTCAAACGTATATGTTGTATAATAAATGTATGTATGTATTCAATTATACATATATACAAATTTCGTGATCAACATAACCCAGAAGGGGAAGCAGTCGATGCGTGATACAAACAAGCAAAAGCTATTACGATTATTTGTGTTGCTTACTCGATCCGCCGATATCGATATCTTGATGAACGTCCCTTTACAGTATCCGATACCACGGTCCAAAAATATCACGAAAACCGCGTCGTCACTTACCAACATGTGAGATAATGGTGAAGCGTAAACCTAATATGGATGGATTGACTCCATTGTTTGCTATGACGTCATTAAATTCGTTTTCTCATGAGAATCAAATGTCTATATCGAAAGAACTGGAAATCGAGCGTTAGAAACGTCACAAATGACAGTCAAAGTCGGGTGTATCTACCAATGATTAACTATAGATTGGAATCTCTTTGGTATCTACTGAGCGTTAAACGCCCCATACAAATGACAATATTTGACATGACAATATTTCACACAAACATTTCGAACATCCTACTGATTTTAAGAACACGAATCAACCATAACTAGAACATGCTGCCAGCATCTGGGTACGCCGCCAACCGGTATAGTGGGCTAGAACACTTTTACCATTTAAGACCTACAAGAGCTTGTAGATTATAATTGATCTGTTTGTGTAGATCATTGAGACAATTAGAAAAAAAACTGACCAAGTGCGAGTCGGACTCGCGCACCGAGGGTTCCATATAATTTTGTAGGTATGTAAATAGTTCGTCCATCACGGGAAGCGGGAAAGTCTCGAAGATTTCCCCCCTAAAATCAGTCCCAAAACCTATATTTTTTTTGTGATGTAACTACAAATTTACGGTTTTCGAATTTTTTCCCTTTGGTTTTAGGCCAACTGGAAGTAACTACCATTTAGGTTTTGATTGCCGGTCTTGACAGACAGACGGACGGACAACGATCTGATCCTTTAAGGGTTCCTTTTCCCTTTTTTGAGGTACGGAAACCTAAAATCCAGGTAACGAAACGAGCAGTTCGATTACGTGATAGTAAGAATAACGTCAGCCCATAACAATTTCAGCTTCACACAGAACTTTAAAGCACAAAAATGCTCAGTGCGCTAGTCTCATTACCCTAAAACTCGGATATTTAAGTCTCATATGCCCAGTAATTTCACTGACTATATCGTGTCGGAGTCTGATCGTGTCCTTTAAACGTCACATCCGGTTATTACCCACACAGCGCGGATCGTACTCACCGTGAGTTGAATGTCAAGTGGGAGCAAATCTCAGAAGGATATTGTACGCGACCGATAATGCTGGATTGGATTTATTTTTGGCAGAAAAAACATGTGTAATGAAATAAATATATATTTTTATGCCACTAGGTTACGAGACGAGCGGGCGTTTGCCTGATGGTAAGCGCAATCAGCCAATAACAATTGTAGTGCCACTCAGAGCTTTGAAATGTAAAGGCCTACGAAGCACTACATTGACTCTGCGACTAGGCTAAGTCTCAGTCTCAGTAATTTCACTGACTACTTTGCTCATCAAACCGGAAAACAGTAAAGCTTCCATGGAGGAGGATAGTTCTTAACATCAGGTGAGATACCAGTCAAATGGAAGCCCATTTGGAATAAAAAAATCGGCAATATTTCCCAGTGGAATCCACATCTTGCAAAAAAGTTTATAGAATTATTTTTAATACATGGTTTTTGCGTGGCCCGTGATTGATTCTTATCCATCAGACATACATTGCGTCTAACAGGCCCTTTGAACGACGATGTGGCTGACGGTGTAGCACGCTTGTCTATAGAAGATACCTCTACAAGAAGTTATGTCAATAAATATTTTTTTACTGTACAGGCGACGTTAGTCTTCGTACCTACAACCACAAAGTTATCCGAGAGTAAAAGTTCAATTTCCATTCAGTAGCGCAGAACCCTAAAAATAAAAACTTTTCTATACAAAGACTTACCGAGTTTGAGTTTCCTTTCAGAATTGTATTAGGTCAAAGCTGGTAAACAAAAGAAATGAGTTTTTTCGCAAACTAAATGTTTGTTTTGTTTCTTATTTTTTGTAATTAGTTAGGTTGGCTCGCTGGTCGTCGATATGTATTTAATAAATCGGTTTTAACTATTTTTTCAAAGATTTTTGGAAAGACTTAAGGCAGATCTTTTCTCAACAGACAAGTAAGAAAGAGGCTAAGAAAAAGCTAGCAATGATAAAGTTTGTATTTTGTAATGATAGTAATTAATTGTTAGTTTAAGCAAATACCAGCTTGAGGCCTATTCAAAGACAAGTCATAAGAATTCTTGGCAACGATACGCTTGTTGACGCCGAGCTCCAGAGCTTACAGCATCAACACAGGGTTTCTTATTAAGTATACTGTACAAAAATAGGCCAAGTAAAGAGTAAAATTCGTTTGTGAAAACAAACTTAGGCATTGAAAGTGAAGTAAGTATAATATTGCGTCTCTTGATGTTAGTAAGGTGGGCATTGTGCGTCAGAGAGGTGTGCTGTTTTATGACGGTGTGCATTTGAGTTGCTTCAATTTTATCAGGTCAGTAAACCCGCAATATGCCAAGCACTTTATCATACATTTTAATTACTACAATATAGATTGCAAACAAGTAATTATCAGATGTTTGTTCAACTATATGCATACGAATTCCTGTACAGAGCAATAACGAACTGCATTCGGTTTCATACAAACTGACGTCAAAGTAATAATTGCAGTATCGGACATAGAGTTGCATGCATGAAATTAGCGTATTCATAGCCGGAATTTTGTTTATAAATATAAAAATACTTTGTAGTACCTACGGCCCTACGTGCTTCCCAGTTCGGTGACGCTGTAAAGGTAACAAGAACAAAAGAACGGCCGTCATAAAAAAAGTACGTACTTTTTTCACAATTCTTAATTTATGATGAATTTTTCTATCATTTACCGGTAATCGTATCTACTGAAATTTTGTACCTTTGGTTGTGGAGACGAAATAGTAAAAAACTTTATTTAAAAAAATACGAAATACTGTTTTCAATTTTGTTGTCATTTTTATTGAATAACATTTATTCTTGATCTTTAAAGATTATACTGAAAATTTTAAAGTAACAACGTCTTTCAGTACAATATCTCTTCTCTGTTAAATTGCACAACCGACTGAGTTTAAACTTGGCAGAGATGTAGCTTCCATAAATCTCAAGAAAGGACATAATACGACAACAGCTAGTATTGCATATTCATTTCAGTCATATATATTTTAAGTATACAGGATGATTTTAAATTGGTATGTTATCCCGGAAGGGGGTGATTAGAACCATGGTTGTCGAAAAGTTGTGAGAACCTCCTTTGGAAATACGACATTCAAACTCCCCATACAAAAGAATAAATTCACTTCAAAAGTGAAATGCGCGGCATTTTCTGTTTCTAAGTCTCGTCTAATCGAGATCATCATGTAACAAAGTTCAACATAGTTCAAGTGAATCAGCTGATCTAGGGCTGCCCGGAAGTTCTATAGTAGATTCTTGACGTAAACTTTCAATACCTTTTCTTCAAGGAATAATTCTGAATTTCAAAAACTCGTAAATCAAATGTTTTTGACCTCCAGGAGTAGATTAACCGCCTTTCGGGGTAAAGTACCAATTTGAACTCAGGCTGTATATGATAATGTTTAGAAATTAACATCGTGTTACCAATGATGATGATATTTTCAATTTACTTACATGCGTTTCTGATCCAAGATTGTATTTTCCCAAATATATTCACATTTTTATTAATGTGGATCTATTTGTGTTACTAAATTAGGTAACTTTCATTTGTTTTTTATAGCCCGCTACCGCCTACGCTTCAGCCCGGTTCAAGCGTAAACAAATCGCTAACTCAACAGCCCCGCAAGTAACCCACACCGCGTTCCTGCGTTGAATAAATCATTATCAACTTTTATATCAGAAGGTATCAACACCACGCAATTGAGAAGCGTACTTTGAATAAACACGTATTACACTCAATTATTACTTTCTATTGTGACACACGGGCGGGTATACCAACAAGCAAAATGATTGATGGTTGTATACGTCGATGTTTGACATGAAAAGGAGACAGGAAATCAGAAATCAGGAGTGTATTGAAAGCATTATTCGGTTAATTCTAAAGTTGCATTGTGTTGATTGGCTTGAAAAATCATTACATTATTAACTGACTTCAAAAAAGGAGGTTCTCAATTCTTGTGTTTTTTTGTGGCGATGTTTAATTTAAAGAAACTTTATTTCTCATTTAAGACTAAATGTCACTTACATGAGAAAACAATTAATATTAGTAAGTACAATATTATCGTCGTCAATAACAAGTGCGATAAGAAGAAAAAAAACAGGTGCGATGTCGCTTGGCGCCAAATACAGCGTTAGTGTGGTGATCTCTTAGGTACATCTTACTATTGAGTACGTACAATGTACTTAGCTAATCCCAACTTGAATGCACGAAGCGTCTTCGCATGTTTTACATCTTTTTTTTGGTAATTGCAGTTTGAGGACTGAGCAAAAAAAACAGTGATAGATAAGTCATAAATGAATAAATCATTCATTTCTTTATTGGATAACATAATTTGAAATTTGAAAAAAATATTCTCAAAGTAAAGTAAAAATAAATTCACGCAACTGTCAGCAAGCAAAACCGGAAAGGCTCAGCTAGTAAACAATAAACAGCAGTTTAAACAGTAACCTAATACTTCCTAGGCCACGCTATCGGTAGAATAACTACACAAGCATCCCGTTAGTACTTTAGTTGTTAACTTCGGGTTTATATAACGAGCGTCGTATGAAGGATAATTAATAAGGACTTTACCGGAAACTGTTAACAAAGTTTACAAAGCAACATCTTGAGAACACAACAATAACCTTTGAAAGGTATACAGAAGCACTCACAGCGCAGATCAACTCATAGTTTCAATAAACTTTGGCTGCGACCAGTATTTGGATGGGTAACCGTTGTGTGGTGTTTACAGCTGAGAGCTCCCGTGCTTCGGAAGCAGTGTTGCCGGCAGGGCTAAAAAGGTCACTTTCCCCGAATCAAATCAAATCATAATATGATCATAATTTACTATCCATTTCATTAATCATTAATTTGTTAGTGGGAGGATTAACTCTTCTGCGAGTGTCCGTCTGGGTTGTTACCACCGCTTTGCTCGTGAAGTCTGCCGCCAAGCAGTAGTGTGCAAGCATTACTGTGTTCCGGTTTGATGAACAGAGTAGCCAG
Organism: Crocallis elinguaria; assembly: GCA_907269065.1. NCBI lineage: Eukaryota > Metazoa > Arthropoda > Insecta > Lepidoptera > Geometridae > Crocallis > Crocallis elinguaria. Next base: position 16,702,888 of record OU026073.1, read on the forward strand.
TGAAATTACTGGGCTTATGAGACTTAATACCTAATGTCTCAGGATAACGAGCGCACTGCTGTGCCGTGCAGGCCTTTGTGTTTCAAAGTTCTGGGTGGCACTGCAATTGTTATGGGCCGGCGTTATGCTTACCATCAGGCAAACGACCAAACGTCACGTTACCAAATAAAAAAAAATACTACCGATCGAATTTGTACCAACTGCACTCTACCCATTAACTGTAGCATTGTAACATCAACAACGAAACAACGCATCGGATACAGTGTCGGATAATTGAAAAGGCGAAAACGGAGCACGCGGGGAACGCGTTACGAAACTTTGCTGTTCAGTTTACTACGAAGCTTTTACAAACTTTCCTGTTGCTATTTTCGGAGGCGATGATGACGATAGATGTGTTATTTTATATAATGAATGCAAAGTTGCAAATGTGAGCTACTACGACTAGTTTTGGCGCCTAGCGACATCGCACCTGATATCGAGGATGATAATTATTGTATTTAATAATTTCATTGTATTCTCATGTAAGTGACATTTAGTCTTAAATAAAAGATATAGATTCTTTTACCTGGTTGTGGTCTGAGAAATTTGTTTAGTGGTATTAGTAACAAGTTCTTCTGAATATTTAGAGTATAAAAAGATTGTAATATTTTACTCATCATAATATTCCACGGAAAAATAATTTACAGTTATTTAAAATCATTTTTGCTCATTTATATTTTTATTTTGTATTTACTTTAATTAATGTGTTGGTTTTCCATCGTGCAATGCCGTATGCAAATATATTAGGATTAAATAATTGCTCGCACTATCCCATCATCCCATGTTGCTTTTATCAAAATGTGTTTTCTGTAACCTATAAAAAAACTTAAGAAGGGTACGTATGACTCGCCCAACTCCGTGATGGGCCTAGCGCCGAGCGGTAAATATTGTTCCTGTTTCACTTGTAACTGGCAATTGTCGGGACTCGGGAGTTTCCGTAGCCTCACTGCATCTCCCCGTTACCTCACCCCGCGTGTGACGAAGCGGTTGCAAAATGTCGACAATATTTTACATTTTTTTGATAACTTTTCGAAGTTCCTTTTTCATTTTGAATGGACATAATCTATTTCAATTATTATGTATTATTTTCAAAGTTGACTATATTACCGAGGGGTAAGGTGCAAAAGTTTTTTGATTGAACGAGTTTATTATATGAAAATAATCAGTTCAAAACGAGTCGTTTTAGTGGTGGAAATATTGAAAATTCACTTCGCTCTAATTTGATTTTAGTGGTGTTTGAACCAAAACGAACACATTTTGCCCCTAGATACTGCTTATCCGCTTATACATGCAAAATTTCATTTAAATCTGACCTGTAATTTTCATATGAACAGGGAAGTTCGTTTATATGGGACATTCGGCTTACGTACCTCTGTTAATAAATAAATAAAGCAACGATATTTTATGATTTTATATATTGTAGTGGTTTTCACTAATGCCGCGTGTACACATATTTGGGTTAAAGAATCGCTCGCACTCGCACATGATGCTTCCATTTACCAAAATATGTAAAAATAAATAAAATAACTACTTACCAACAAGAAGCCGCATCTCTTTTGTTTTCATCTGAGTTTTCCACCTTCCGAAATTCGGCCAAATGGTATGGAAACGAGAACGAGAGAATCTAAACCATCGGAAATTCAGGTTCAATTTTTTTTCTATGAAATCGTCATGGTCGTTTTCTATGCAGCACTTTCGACGTACTTTTTCCGAAGAATAAAAAACATTGCATAAAAGCGTGGATAAAACCTTTTACTAATTTGTTGAAATAATTTAAGCGCAAATATTTGCCAAAGGTTTTCATTCATTTTTTGTGTAGGCTTACGTTTGACCGCCTTTTCGCCTGGTGGTAAGCGATGATGCGGTCTAAGGAGTAGCGCACTTCCCTAGAAGGTACCTGTTTACTCTCTTTTTGAAGATTCATTCGAGAAGCTTTGAGAGCTAGTATGTCGTAGCGAAGACTGCTCCACTTTACGCTAAATACATGACTTGCGCACCACCCCTTATTTGTATATATTTTTATACACCACCGAGGCGCCTGCATTGAGCACGCAGTGGTTGTGAAACAATTTTTTTTAATAGAGGTCGTAGAAGCATAATAATATTTAAAAGCGGGTGCCGTGCTCGGACTAGATTTCCATCAAGCCCCAATCACAACCACAATAGGCGATACGATATCCGTCAAGCGGAGATCGTGGGTTTTCGATAGTTTTCTCGTAGTCTGCGATTGATGCTTATCCATCAATCATGAATTAGGTGTGAGAGCTGCTTTATGCTTACGCATCAAACAAATCGCTCGTCTCGTTACCCAACAGTATAAAAAATATCGAATGACCATAAAATCTAAACGCCTAAGTTCATCGCCCTGAAGCGGCATATTATAACAATACAAATATATACAACATCTATTATTAAAATGGCCGTCACTTTCAAAACAAGAGAAACTATTTACAACCATTTTGAGCAGCTACCTTTCTATATTACCCCACCAATCAACGAAACAATTTTTATGAAAACAGTAAACCTAAATTTCTAATATGGACCAAACAAATTGCCTTTATGGCCCACATTATATTACTGTATGTTTTTATTGCACATAGCAATCGGGTAATACATCAATGTGGTGTGGCCAGGATTTGTGTTATTCCCGGATCGGTGCTAGCGTAGTATTAGAACTACGCTGAAACCTACGGTGAAACCGCAGCGTGGAGATTGCAGGAACCATGCAATTTAACGGGAAAACTAGAATATCATTCACAGGCCTATAGGCCATATTTGTTCAAAAAATCACGTCTTGTTGTTGCGCCGTTGCTGCGTGAAAGAAGGACCCTTTCGCATTTATAATGAAAGAAGTTTGACTAGACTCCTACTTGACCAATATCTCATGTTGGTAAGCGCCATGTTACAAGCTCAATCCAGAAGGCTATCAAGACAAGTTCAGAGATTCGAAACAGAAACATGGCGACCCTAGTTCGTACGTACATCAGCGTGTATTACTCGCCCGTCGCTCATTTTATGGCCACACACGGAATTGTGTACAGTCGCGCGTAAAATATTTACGCTAATAAAAGTCGGCTAAAATGTGATAGACGCCGTCGTATATGAGATATGCGTGAAAAATGGTGGTTTTGCCGCTTTTATGATTGATTTCGTGAATTCGAGCGTTTTTTTTAAATGGTGTCATAGTAAATTAATGTTCGCGGTACTGCAACTTAATCGCATGTCTCACATTCGCAGAATTTAACTAAACGTAGTTTGCAGCAGTTTCACAAAAAATGAGACATGTTACAGTGCCGTGCAGGCCTTTGTGTTTTAAGGTTGTGGGTGGCACTGCAATGAACTTGACTATTGATTTTTGTTACTTATATCAAAAACCCTACAAAAAATTTCAAAAAATACTGTGTTTTAAAAGCCGCTGAGATGTTGGCTTTCAAAGTGCGCTCTTGCGGCCGAAGTTTTTGACAAAACTGTAACTGGTGAAAATCGCGGGATGACGTCACGACCGTACTGAATCCGTAGCCACGTTCACTGCGATACATGCAAATGCACACATTTCTCGTGTCTTTTTTTTTTGTTTGGTATAATTATTTATCGCTAATTTTTAAAGATACAAAGGGTCTTACCATAAAACAATTAAACACACTTTAAACCTGTGTTAAACAGTGTTTAACTTCTAAACATGCCTTAATCGCGTGTTTAAATATGAGCAACCACAAATCCTGATTTAAGTAGTGTCTAGCCGTTGTCTAACTCAATTCTGTTGTGACATTACAAATCAGTTTAGACGTTTATCTTTAGACACTTGCTACCTAGCAAAAAACACTTTACCTAAACAGGCATCTAAAAGTGTTTTTTTTGGTGACACGATTAGTTTTTCATGAAATATTGAGCCAACATAAAACTATCCACTTTTGGAAGATTGGCCGACTGTTCTTTCTCGAAACCATCTTCCATTGTCCCTCAAAGTAATTCTATAGCTGTAGGCACAAACTATGAACACTTATATTGTAAATAAAATATTATCAGAGAATCGTTCAAAATTACGAATACTGAGCGCGCTAATTATTTAACAGCAAATTCACAGTGCCGATCGCAAAACGGCGCGCACCAGCCATGTTGTGAGTCGTCAAACAAAGTCGCGCGAAATTTTAGAAATTTAAAAAGCTATTGTAACTCTCGCAGTCATAACATTGTTATTATGACAAATGTATGTTAAATACATCTGTTATTGTTCCAATTCAAATTCATAATGCTTTATTCATATAGGCCCCAAGGGAGCACTCATGAAGTTTAATAATGACTCTAACGGCTAGTTTCTGTAACCTTTGTTTACCCCTATCACAGACTAAAACTAATGCTGTCCTTATCTAGAACATAATAAATGAGAAAGACGTCAACAGACCCAATCTGTGCTCAAAGTCAATGAACTTTACAGAAACCCACCGTGCCCGTTCTCCGAGTGTGTCTCCCCCCCCCCCCTTTCTGGTAAGTATTTTAATAATACAGATATTTCTGACAACGCGACGATGAAGTTGCCAGCTTAACGCAGATTCTCTTTGTTAAGTAAAGCGAATACAATTTCGAGTATTACGCAATTTAGCTGCGATTTCATCAACAAAAATAACGGGAACAAATATTGTTGCCGCAGCTTGGAATCCCGGACAAAATAAATAACGATAAAATTGAAGAAATTTAACGATACCCGTATAAAACCCGGGATTAGCCGCGGGGTGATTGGGTCCTCGATTTATTACAAAGTTTTTGAGGAAAAACGACAGGAAATGTATCGAAAGAAGCCTTTTGTGGCAGGATTTTAAATTTGAGTTGTTTGATGTGTTACTTTATCGCGGTCTTCTGAGATGTTTTTTTTGTAAGCGAATGGCAAACAACCAAACGGCCGCCTGATGGTAAGCGGTCACCAGACATTTGCAACACTGGGGGCGTTGCCAATGCGTTGTCGACCATTGAGAACTCGTTTGACACCTATCTTGAAGGACTGCATTGTGTAGCACTGCGGAAAAACCCGTGGACGGTGAGGTCCCTCCACGGGTTTTTCCGCATTTTGCAAGTATGCGGGAGAAAAGATCGTATAATCGAGTGGTATGAGACTTCTAGGACTCGATTATGTGTGGATGAGCTTTGTTCCGGTGGCGAAATGTTCGGTGATAGAACTGCGACGTTGGGATGAGATGATTTTTTTATGGGGTGGCTAAAGCATAACGTCCGAAAAAGTTCTTGTTTTTCCTCGCACAAATCTCCGTAAATTACAAGCAAGAAAAAAATACAGTATAGCCAAGTGTTTATAGCAAAAACTTATCTATAAAATATTAAATAAAAATGGCACTGAAGTTTGTAAAAAATCGCATTATTATTATTATTATATTTATTGGTTTGTTGGTTTGTCCTTCTTTCACGCAGTAACGAAGCAACGGATCGACGTGATTTTTGGCATAGATATAGTTTGTGGACCGGAGAGTAACATAGGCTACTTTTTATCCCGGAAAAAGTGCACGGTTCCTGTGGGAACGCGGGTGAAAACCGCAGGCAGAAGCTAGCATAAAATAAATAGAGGTAAACCACACGCAACAGGTCAAAAGCTACTTCTCACATCGTCAATCAGGTATATACAGGCTGTTTGAATAAAACGCCGTCGATTACAGGTAGTTTAAATAAAATGTCGTAATTTAAATAAGGGTAGGCAGAGTGGTCGTAAATCCTTGTCTAGCTTTAATGGACCATCGTTACTACTGCTATACCGGGGGTACTAGATGTTCTCGATGGAGAAATGGGTGAGAAAAGTCCCTGTCCAGATTTGGGTGAGATACGTTGGTGTCAGGTAAGTGTGTCTCTTGATAATTAACTATCAAAGATAATAAAATATCAAAGATCAATCTAGATTATATTTATATTAATATTTATCAATTTTGATAATTATTAATTCGTACCTGACCTGGCTGTAAATGTATCTGATAACTAAAAAAAATGAACGTTAAATTTCGGAAACAATCAATCAAAAAGCTTGCAATCAAAACGATTCGAGTTCCAATCGCAAATTGCGTTCTAAAACCATTAGTACCACCCTCAACCACCATTACATTTTATGTTATAATTTCACCATAAACTAGCGCGGACAGAGCTATCAAGGGTCCCCGACCATGGGGTCACATACTTAAGGGTTTTATGGACCTTTTGGCCATCCAAGATATTATGGTCAGATAAACTTAAGATATTTGATTTTATGAGATACCCCTTATTGTTTGGACCCCGTAGGGTCGGATAGTAATTATATTTGTTTGCGTTATGATTTATTGTTAATTGTTTAGATTGGCCTGTCTGTAGTTTTATTTTTAATATTTTTTTAGATTGAATTATGAAATTGGTTGAATGAAGCCAAAACGACTAAAATAAGTTTTTGGTAGAAAAATAAGTTAATCCAGACCAGCTTTTATAAAATAAGTAACTACTACTGTAATAATTAATCTTATGGCCACCTTCCGGCTCCATCGTCAGAACCTTGGACATCATAAAAGATCAGACTACTTGTAAAAACAAATCAAACGAGTTTAAACTCGATGGGATTGCTTCGTTTTGTTACAGAGTTCCTCTGGCCACCTTCCGGCTCCATCAGCAAACCAGCTCTGTGACATCGTTATATTGTTTGTCATCCTATTTACACATGTATGTCAAATTTCGACTCAATTGAACACGGGAATTAGCTCAAATTTAGCTTGCAAGATTTGACCTAAACGAACAAAACAAATTAAAATAAAAGCTTTTAAAAGCAATTAATGCCACTCAGCGTATTCACTACCCCTTAAAATCAGGTGAGACAGAGGTCAAACCCTACTGATAAGAGGGTCCGACAAGAGAGGTTTTTTAAAGGATTTTTTTGAAGGACCGCGCTTTTTTTCTTACTAAGCCCGAAAAATTGGTGTGTACCAATCAAGGACATCACGTGTGAACCAACTTCCGCTTGGGCCGTCGCGGTTTTACGGAGGACGGAAGAGAATAGCCCGGGCACCGTTTGCGTTGTTTGCAGAGGGCCTTAACCTATCTAAAGCTATTTCTCGCGGGCCCTAGGTGACGCAAAATGTTAATAAAATATAGAATATAAACTTTTCAGATAATCCCTCTTTCTATTGGTGAAAGCCGTATGAGAATCCGTACAGTAGTTTCTGAGATTAATTTTTTAAATTTATAATATAGTGATGATATACTTAGACTAGATTATAATTTCATGGTCTATGTTCGGCAGTGGAAGCTTTCCCGCTGCTTATAATGATGATGATAATGATAATTTAAATATTTTAGAGCAGCGCCAATGCGAAGCAAATTTTCGGTTTTATTTCTTTCAATATCTTTCATAAGAAATCACAAATAGTACCTACCTACATTATAATTACCTCCAGAATAATACTTCGAAAGAAATCATAAATGCTGGTCGAATATGGAAATATCTTCAAATAAATTATACTTAATACAAAAATGATTTTTGCATCGTTCATTAAAATTCCAATTAAAAACAATTCTGGCAATTCAATTAATAAAAGTGAATGCCTTTCTTAATTACTCAAACAAAGTGTATTGAAATTATTTTGTTTTGTGTAACTGTGCCCCGTGGCTTCGCCCACGTAGCCTAAGTTACTCCTTATAATATCAGCTATCTGCAAGTGAAAGTCCCGTCAAAATCGGTCCAGCCGTTTCGGAGATTAGCCGGAATAAACAAACAGTCAAAATTTTTCAAAATTGTTTTTTGTTATCCGTACCGTATATACTTTCATAAGCATTCAAACTTCAATTTTTATTTATTTGTATAGACTAGCTTTTGTCCGCGGCCTGGTACGTGTAGACTAAGGATAAATGTAGCCTATAGCACTCAGCGATAATTTAGTTTCATATTAGTAAAAGAATTTAGAGAACTGGACTAGTAGTTCCAGGAATTAACTGCGACAAACAAACTCTACCTCTTTATAATTTATTTATTCATTTACTTTAATTAAAACGGCATGCACCAATTACAATAATTAAAGATAAACACACGGATAAGACAAAGACACAGCAAAAATATTCAAATTGGAAGAGAAAATAATATTAATATAGATAGACCGTAGACGTATAGACTAATATAGACTACAAGGTAACGGGACAGGCATTTGCTTGATGGTAAGCATGACGTCAGCCCACAATGGCACGCAGAACTGGAACACTAAAGCCTGCGCGACACCGCAGAGCGCTCGTTAGTCGTTACCCATTCATTAAAATGGTTCGTCTTTGAAACGCCCCCGATTGTTTAAAGATACGAATCAAAGGTCAAACAATATTGAAGTATGAATCCAAGTTTTTTCATTTTTGTTTAGAATCATGTTAGATCAATTTCGAACTCAAAAGAAAAAACGGTAATTGGTAAAAAGGGTAAAAGAACTACCAAAAGAGATAAATTACGAAATTTCGCCAACTTTCAAAGGTTTAAACAAAAAGGTAAACTACGAGAAACCTAATAATAAATTTAAAACTATAGTTGGATGAGAAAAAGCGATTGCTATTGGATACGTAATATACCTACTTTGAATTGAAAGTAAAAGAAAAAAATATTTTATTATACTTTAAGAGTACCTTACATGAAAACTAGATGGCGTCACTGGTCAAAATAGCTGGCGCATACTAAAAAGATAACGAGAAATCTTGAGAAAAAGCGATTGCTATCGCTTCATCTATTTATCTGTTCAGAACGTCAGATACAACAATACTTTGAATTGAAAGTTGACAAAAGAAAGAAGTAGTTTAATTACTCAATACTTTGACGAGTTTGTATGTTGCATGAAAACTAGATGGCACCACAGGTAAAATTAGCACGCGCAAGCGTTTCGTTCGAGAGCCCACTGGAATGGCGGCAGATTTAGAAGTTCGTCAAGGAAGTATATACGGTATATTACCTAGTATTTTTTTGCGCAATCTACTCATACGAGTTTGTAGCGTTTATCTATAAGGTTAACTTTCATTTAATTTACGTTCAGTGAAGAGATTACCTTTATTGCTTAGCAGTAACAAACAAACAAAATAAAAGCTCACAAACTTTCCTGCTTTATAATATTAGTATAGACTATTCAAGAAAACGTAACATTCTTAGCACTTAGCATACTACTTCCTACTAATATAATAAATCCGAAAGTGTTTGTTGGTTTGTCCATCTTTTACGCAGTAACGGGACAACGGATCGACATGATTTTAGGCACAGATATAGTTTATGAACCAGAGAGTAATATAGGCTACTTCTTATCCTGGAAAAATGCATGTTTCATTTGGAATGCACAAATGCTACTATTCTTTGAGTGAGTTTTTGGATGACAAATTTACATGACTATTCTTTATTTACTCTTGACATTAGCTATCATTATTCTATTTTTGACATTAATATCTTTTTAATTTTGACTGTTTTCCTAAAACTTATCATTGAAATTTATTTTAGTTTATAATTTTTCTTATGTAATACTGTAATGATTTTTTTTTTTGAGTAAGAAAGCATTTGTTCACCGGAAACGGTAAATATTTGTAACTATTATTATTTAAGATCACTAACACAATAACAATATTCTGACAAATAAATTGAATTTGAATTTGGAAACGCGGGTGAATACCGCGGGCAGAAGCTAGTTCATAATAAATGCGAAAGTGTTTATACGTTTGTCGTTTTTTTGTTTTGTAGTTTGTTTGTTTGGTTTGTCCTTCAAACAAACGTGATCAAAGGATCAACGTGATTATTGGCACAGATATAATTTATGGACCGGGGACGGAGAGTATATAACATAGGCTTTTTATCCCGGAAAAATGTATGGTTGCTGTGGGAACGCGGATGAAACTATTTATCGAACTGGTTAATAAGCGTTTTATCTATATAGGTTTAGGTAAAAGATAAACGCGTGCCAAAGAAATAGATAAACGCTAGCTTCGGCCTGCGGCTTCGCCCGCGTGGTATATATCTTTACAAATTACTAGCTGCGGCTCGCTGATTCGCCCACGTAGTCTAAGTTACTCCTTGTAACATTAGCTATCTGCCAGTGAAAGTCCCATCAAAATCTGTCCAGCCGTCTCGGAGATTACCCGGAACAAACAGACAGACAACAATTTTAAAAATGGTTGTTTTATTACAGGTACCGTATGCACTTTCATATATTATTATGCATTTAGTAAAAAGCTGTTATTTTTATATTACAAACAGACACTTCAATTTTATTTATTTGTAGATATAGATATTTACCAAGGACCGAAGCTCTACCTACATTATTTGGTCCTCTAACTTAGTAAAATATTAGTTTACAGAGTAACAGGCCAGTAGCTAAACCAACCATTTGTAATTAGGTACCTTTGCTTCCCTTTACACAATTTATAAATCGCTCCTGTCCCCAACTTTACCTACATACGTGTTAGACAGTGACATAAGTTCAGACAGAACATGAGCGTTTTGCTGTCAAAATAACCATGCTTTTGCATCAAGCGTGGATTACAAGATAACACACGCGCCAGCGCGGATTGATGTAAAACCATCAAAAACCACGAAATAGACAAGAACGGCAATACGGCCAGATAGTGCTGTCGCGAAGCCCTGGGCTCAAAGAGACGACTGCTCCATTGTACGCTACAATTACATCACTTGTGCACCACTGCTTATTTACCGCGGCGTCTGCACTGAGCAATCAGTGGTTGTGAAACAAGTTTTTTTAATAGAGGTCGTAGCAGGTGCCTTCTCGGACTAGATTTCCATCAAGCCCCAACCACAACCACAATAGACGATACGATAATCGTCAAGCGGGAATCGTGGGTTTTCCATGGTTTTCTCGTGGTCCGCGATTGATGCGTATCCATCAATCATGAATTAGGTTTGAGGGCTGCCTTACGAGACTTAATACCGAATGTATCAGGGTAACGAGTGCAATGAAGTGCTGCGCCTTTATGTTTCAAAGTTCTAAGTAACACTGCAATCGTTATGGACCGGCGTTATGCTTACCATCAGGCAAACGACCAGCTCGTCTAGTTTTCAAATAGGATACAAAAGTAGCCTCCAGCACGCAGGGGTAATGCAGCTTCGTATTAGTGATATAATTTTTAGAATCGGACCAGTGATTAGCTGTAACAAACAAACTAAACCATTTTATAATGTTAGTAAGTATTTAGATATTCAATAGAAGATCAACGACCTAACCCGCTTGCTACATAGTCGGCCGTGTCGTCACTTAACATCAGGTGAAACTGCGGTTACACGCAAGCCCAATTGCTATTAAAAAAAAAAGTCTTTTTGTTCTTTTCGTTTATATAAATGTTAGTAACTGATCTTTTCTATGCCTTAAAACATTAATCAGTAAAGTCCTACGAGTCAACCAGATAATTAAAACGCAACGAACACGCAAGTTCAGGTACTGTCCCTTGAGTAAACTGGCTACTCCGACCTTTGGACATTTAACTTTTATACGGTAAACTTTATAATTTGCCAGAGGTCGCCAACTTTAACGCTAAATAAATAAAAGGGTAGTACAAATGAACCTTTTTGTGAATTATATGATATGTTTAGTTTTGGGGTAGTATCCTATTTTGTGGGTAAAAAACTATATTGGTAGTGAGTTCAATAACAGATAAAAGTCATTAGGGACTTAGTTATTGTGTTTAGGACTTTGTAACTTGTTTTTGAGATATCTGGTTTAGTCGAACACAGACTATAATAATATAATTTTGACTGGAATCGAATTTCGATGAGGTGATAACGAAAATTTTGCAGTAAGCATCCTTGCACTATGATTCCCATGGATGGTGGCACGTTTGCGTTTTACTGTCAAAATAATCATGGTTTTGTAACAAGCGTTGATTACGAAGTATTACACGCTCATGCGCAGCTTGAAGTATATCATGAGAGACAAGAACAGTGCTAGGGCCCGATATTTCTGTCTCTTTCACTCCGTCGAAGCCCTGCCTGGACTCAAAACGACGACGGCTATATGCATCACTTGTGAAACTTTTTTTTATTGTGAAATAATTTTTTTGAGTTAAGGTCTTTGAAACGGCTTCCGTGCGTCTCTTTCAATCTCTCGAATACTAGATTAGACTAGATTTCCATCAATTAACACATTAGACGGAACAATATACGTCAAGAGGTGATCGTGGTTTTTCCATGGTTTGCGCGTGGTCCATTCTTGATGGATATCCATCAATCATGCTTGACTACATGTCCGGGTACGGGCGCCTTATAATAACACTAAAAATACATCGTATTACATATGCTGTATAATAGTTTAATATTTAATTAAAGTAAATGCAGAGGTATTTACACGACACCGACAATATAATCACCAATTACAGTTAATAGAATTCAAAGCATTAAGTTTAGGTTCACGCTAACTTTGTCGTCTAGACTCAATTAGGAAATTACTATGCGAGTTAGATACCCCGCCGGTGCAAAGTACCCCATTTAAATGAATACAGTAAGACGAGTCGGGGACGTGATATGCAGTGCAAGGCTAGAAGAAGTTATTCTATTGAACTATTCGTAATGTAACCCTATGTCCATCCTTGGTGTTTAAATCCTCCAAAGAATACATTTACACATTTTAAAGAATAACTAGACTAAAATAACTATAACTAGAGTAAAACTCACATATTTGAAGAAAAATAACTCCACTAATAAAAAATGAAAATCTATTTTTACCTCGTCTCAAAGCACGATTAATATGTTAGCAGCACGCTCCATACATTTTACCCAATATAAAAGCGGGCCCATTCGACTAAAGAAAAATAATTAAAATAATGAATTTGTCAACTCATCCCGCGGGTTCCGTTTTTGGCGGGATCAGTTGACGTAAGAGCCCGCATAAGCTTATTTAACGTAATATTGTATTGTCAGATATTTTTACACTTTGATATCTTATACCTTTAACAGTAAGGTAAGCCTGTTTTGGATGGTTAAAACAGGCTTCAAAAGGTAAATAAATACCTAGTTAATTACAGAATGTATTTACTTAAAATAACATTACAACACGCTACACTGATTTATCTCGTTTATTTATTTATAAACCAGATCCGTGCGTAAGCCATCTATTTTCGCATTGATCATTTAATCAGCCTGAAATAAGTTATTTATTACTAGCTTCGGCCCGCGGTTTCACCTGCGTTCCCGCAGGAACCATACATTTTTCCGTGCCGGGAGCAGAGGGTGCGCGATGTGGCTAGGAACGGGAGCAACACTCAGATTCGAGCTGACGTTTTATCGACTCTTTAAGAATAATAAATGCTCTTTCCTCTAATAGATACCATTTTCATCTCGGATTACTGTTAATTTTTGTTCTATGTCAAGTTGGAAAACGTAATCTTCGTTTTCGACGTTAAAGTCAACAAGATCAGACGAAGATAGCATTTAATTAGACGTTTAGTAAATGTGAATGTTCAAACCATTCAGCAACATCTTTTTCTTTAGAATAATTTAATCTTACCAAGTGTTAAGACTGCACTTGAGATCACCATATTCGACCACATCGCGAAAATCAGGCGATATAGTGGTCAAATAGTAACCTATCGGGTAGGTATGAGAAAGGGTGTAAAACGTAAGTAAACGTTTAAACACTCATACCCCACACTATGATTCCGTATCGCAGGTGGCATGGATACACACAAATGCACAACACAAACATCCTTTTTATACTATTTGATAACGAGACGAGCCAGTCGTTTGCCTGGTAAGCATAACGCCGGCCCATAACAATTGCAGTGTCACTCAGAACTTTGAAACACAAAGGCTTGCGCGCCGGCACTGCGGTACGTTCGTTGCTCTGAGGTACCTATTAAGTCTAGTAAGCCCAGTAATTTCATTGGTTACTTTGCTCATCAAACCGGAACACAGTAATGCTTGCACATTACTGCTTAGCGGCAGACTTCACGAGCAAAGCGGTGGTACCCACCTAGACACTTGCAGAAGAGTTAGTCCTACCACCTAGTCGGACCCGGGACACCTCGCTTAGCAAGCAGGGATACTACTAACTTAGCTAAGGAGCTGCTGTGAACCGTTGTAGGTTTTTCCTTCATTCACGCAGCTAAAGGTCGACAACTTTTTTGGATAGACAGTTTATGATCCGGAAAGTGACGTAGGCTTTTATTTCACCAAAAAATGCATGATTCCTGTATCTTGTGGCAATCTCCGCAGCTTTAACTTACGTTTGATGATACGTCTGTGATTCGGGTTGAACAACGTTACAGAGGCCTGCTGTTAGAGTCATTTATTTTAACCTTAATGAGTGCTTTAGGGGCCTATATTAATAAAGCAATTTGAATTTGTATTCAATACAAATCTAGTTGCTATCTACATTTTTATTTAAAAGATTATTTCTTTTTCATCATTGACATTGACGACACAACAATTGCCAATTGGACACTGTTACTAAGATGGGCCATTGTATTTTAAGCAAGCATTTACCTAGTCAGACCCATGTTAGGTTAAATAAATCCAGACTGAATTCAATTCTAGTTTTGTTAGGCACAACAAAGCGAGCTGTGTCCAGTTGCAATAGTGATGGGACAGTATTTTGTTAGGTTGTCGATAAATGTAATAAATATATAAAAATAAACAATAATTGTGTCGATATTAGACTCTGTCGACTTCACAGATGGTTATTAATTTCACTATTTGTCTATTGTTTCCCCGTGTTAGTAGTCAATAATTTGACTGAAATGGGGATTTCTTAGAGAAAAGAGCGCATTAGAATATCTCTGTGTAAAATTCAGTGTCAAAACAAGCCTGATTTTACAAGTCTTGACATTTTTGTCACTATTTAGTTAGTTTTATGATACGATAATTAATTCCAGAACTTTGCAAGTCGGTAGTGAATTTTCTTATTGCTTGCCTGGCTATTTAATAATAATAATCATTATTATTTATTGATCCAAAAATGCATCTTAAGGTTACTTTAACAAAATTTTAAAAACAACATGAATATTTAAATAACAATTATAATACTATATATTAAATTAACAAATGTAATAAACCATAGCTCTCACGGTAGTATACGCTGAGTTTGCAACAGCTAGGTATCGTCTAGGGTAATATACTTTTTTAATGTAATCTGAATATTATGTATGTGAGTAACGTGAGTATGTGAATGTGAATTTGTGTGAGATCAGGTAAGAGATAACGGTAGCTATAATGTATGAAGAGAAAAAAAAAATTGGTTCACAGTATCGATACATCGATTTTTGTCGCACATCCCTAGTACGCGTAGCGTGCAGGTACCTAGGACACCTAAATTACAATGCTTAGGCCTCTGTGATTTGGGTTAAACGATGAATATGGTAATGATAGGTATTTCGGAGCTCTGAATATTAATGCTGGCATTTAAAGAGTAGCGAGCGGTGAATGGTCACTCTAAATTCGTAAAGCGTTGGACGTACTATCAGATTTTATATGATTTTGTAAGCCTGCAATTTTCAATGAATCCAAAATATTCCTCTGCAATCCTGTTTTTATATAGTTTTGTTATACTATTGGATGGAGAGGAGCGGGTCGTGTGCTTGATGGTAAGCATGACAACCACATGCGCTGGCGTCTAGCGTTATGTGCGGTTATGTAACCGCACCAAGAACTTTGAAACAAAAAGGCCTGCGTGGCACTCGTAACTCTGAGAAACGTCTCAGAACTGAATACCTACCTAACGAGGTAGGTATTCAGTCTCATATGGCAGGCCGTAATGCATGATTGATGGATAATCATCATTCACGAACCACGCGAAAACCATGGAAAAACCACGATCACCGCTTGACGCATATCGTATCGTCTGTGGAGCTTGGTAGAAATCTAGTCCAAGCGCTAACCGTACCAAGTTTAGAGGTGTCTTTTTTTTAATGTTATTTGGTAACGAGACGAGCTGGTCTTTTGCCTGATGGTAAGCATAACGCCGGCCCATAACAATTGCAGTGTCACCCAGAACTTTGAAACACAAAGGCCTGCGCGGCACTGCAGTGCGCTCGTTACCCTGAGACATTAGGTATTAAGTCTCATAAGCCCAGTAATTTCACTGGATACTCTACTGGTAGTGAAAGAGACGCACCGCAGCCGCTTCTACGACCTCTACTCAACAAAATAGTTTCACAACCACTGCGTGCTTAATTCAGAAGCCGCGGTAAATACGCGGTGGTGCGCAAGTGTTGTATGTTTCGCACTTTGAGCCCAGGTAGGGAGTGAAAGAGACAGCACTATCTGGCTGTATTGTTCTTGGATTTTTCGTGGATTTTTGATGGTTTTACATCAAGCAGCGCTTGCGCGTATATTTTCTCGTAATTCGCGCTTGTTTCAAAAGCATGGTTTGCTCTAGGAATTTCCACGGGTATAATGGTGAACAGCAGTTAGTTACTCATGAGTATATATTTTGTAAAGTTAAAGTGCAATGCAAATTCTGCACTATGTTTGGTCAGCATACTGTATGACTATGCAGTTACAAATTTAAAGTTACTGTTAGCAATATTCAGCAGGTTCACACTACAGTTGACTTGCAGTAGCTAACTTCGACTGTTTTTATCAGAGGGCCACAGACTTTGCTTTGCTTTATTTGCCCGTACTTTCAACGACAACACCAAAAAACGCATTTTCACATTTGTTAAATATAACGTAAAACTCCGATGTCAAATTTAAAAAAAAAAACAAAGAATATTAAAAAAACTTCATTAGACCAAAGTTATTATATAAAAAACACGCTTTTAAAGGGGGGGTAAACAGCTTCTATCCCTGTTTAAATTCTATAAAAAAATCTTGTGATCGACAATGTGGATCCGTGCAAATATTTTAAAGATTTCTCTCCTCTTTAATAATATATAAAGAGGTAAAGTTTGATTTTTGTTTGTTTGTTAACTAATCTCTGGAACCACTGATCCGTTCTAAAAATTCTTAGTACATCTAAATACTCTTAGTAATAGGAAGCTGAGTACTATAGGCTACTTTTTATTGATCACACGCGTGCGAAGCCTTGGTCAGAAGGTACCTAGTCCATACATACATATATAGATAAATAAAATTGAAGTGTCTGTTTGTAATATCAAAATAACAGCTTTTTACTAAATGCATATGAAAATATATACGGCACCTACTATAAAACAACCATTTTTAAAATTTTTGTCTGTCTGTTCCGGGTAATCTCCGAAACGGTTGGACCGATTTTGACGGGACTTTCACTGGCAGATAGCTGATGTTACTTGTAACTCCTTGGAGTAACATAGGCTACTTTAATTTTAGAAAAATAATTAGGGTTCCGCGCAAAAAAATAAAAACCATGTAATCCAAAATCTCCACGCGGGTGAAACCGCGGGGCAGCAGCTAGTAATAATTATGATTAATCTCTTACTGCTTTTATAGTGCTGTTTCGAGCATATTAACCCAACGTGGGGCGTTCGTAAACAGTCAAAGTTAACCGGCCAATTGTAGTTTAGTTTAGCATTGCAATAGTGGTCCATTTTAACACTGTTTGCGCATCAGTTTGATGAAATATGGTCTAAAGTTACTAAAGAGAACCGTTTAGGTGCTTTCAGCTGCTCACGTTTTGAAAGGTTGTCAACTTGTCAACCTTTCGGGTAGCTACTGCATAATTTTGTTTATTTGAAAGTTTAACCCTGTTTCTGTATTTATAAACTAGAAATTTATTTTCACAGTAAAACACATTTTCCATACATTTACAATCCACCGAGGTGTAAGTGAAATTTTTCGATACATATTACGGGAGTGTCGTGCAATTTGCATATTGCAGACGTAACCAGCGGTGATCCGGTGGGAAATATGCTAGTTCAGTGCGGGTATGTTAATTCTTTACCAAGGCTGAACTACCTTTTTAACAATTGGGCAAAATTGACGACTCAAAAATCACAGGCAGGCCACTGTCCACTTACAGTTCCTATGTTTGTTATTTTCGATACCAATAAACCTTAAAAAAAGGTGTTGTGCAACAAAAAAACGTGCAACACTGTTGTTTCCGCGGCACGCGACTGCTTTTCAACTTGGCAGGAGTTTTGATGCTTACGCGAGCCATTTATAATTCGTTCGCAGGCTACACTTTGGCATGCGAGCCTAAGGTTGAGCAGCCCTGCTTTAAACCAATGTGGATATTATCGTACTATTTTGATGATGGCTCAGTGTTTTTATTGAAGGACGTTGCTAATTATCCAACGACCTTTACAGCGCACCAATGACCAAACGATGGGAGAGCGCCATCTATACTAAACGATAAACAATTCACGATAAAAAACAATTTCCAAACCGTATTTTGTAACAGTTTTCGTCTATCTTTTCACGCTCATAACATCGCGTGCTATTTACGTTCAGAACTACCGCATGCCACCAATGGATATTGCAATATGTAAAGTTTTATATGCACTGCATCTGACGATAACGATTTGCATGAATGACAGACCTATCTCAAAGCAAACTAGGTCTTAACCCTCTCCACATAAAGCCTAGTTTGTTATTCAAAGAAAGTTGAATACTTTATTCTATTGAATAGTCTGTGGCAAGGGAATGAGTTTTCAGTACATTTCATACGCGGAATAGATTGTAGGTAACTGATGTTTAATAGAACTTCTTTGTTATACATTGTTGACACAATTTTGAACCGATTTCCAAAAAAGGAGGGGGTTCTCAATTTGTCTGTTTTTCGTCGATTTCCGCGTAAGTTCTCAACCGATTTATATGATTATTTTTTTAATGAGTAGAGTTTATCTATAGGGTGGTATATTAAAGAAAACCACCCCTAAGGGTGGAAAAATGGGGGATGAAATTTCAAAGATCGGGATATTTATTTGACCGAAGCCGCGGGGCATAGCTAGTAGAGAATAAAAGAAAGACTAAGTATATGATTTTTTTTTTGTATCCATAATTATAATAATCCAAATTAATTAAACAATATTTTCGTATAAAATTTGATTTTAATATAAAACCAGCGTGTATATTTTACTAACATTATTAAGAATAGCACGTTTTAATTAAAATCTTCGTCTTCGGGCTAAAATTATCTGAAATACACGAGAGCTTTCAATCAAGTCCTATTGAGTCCAATTAATTAAATTAATTTTAATTATCGTTATTTTATAAGTTTATTCACCTAATTGCACATGAGTGTGCTTTAAATTAAATCTTGTTTCGGAGACTTGCACTCTAAATTAAATTAATAGAGCTCGTAGGGCTAGCTACCATTCTAAAGTTGAAAATATGTCGCATCTGCACTTGAGAGCCAGCTGTAATCTAAGTTTAAGATGGTGAATAATCTTTGGCCATAGTGTACGCTATGGCCAAACGCTAATCTATTAAGTACAGAGCCAGCTGTAATCTAAATTTAAGATGGTGAATAATCTTTGGCCATAGTGTACGCTATGGCCAAACGCTAATCTATTAAGTACAGAGCCAGCTGTAATCTAAATTTAAGATGGTGAATAATCTTTGGCCATAGTGTACGCTATGGCCAAACGCTAATCTATTAAGTACAGAGCCAGCTGTAATCTAAGTTTAAGATGGTGAATAATCTTTGGCCATAGTGTACGCTATGACCAAACGCTAATCTATTAAGTACAGAGCCAGCTGTAATCTAAGTTTAAGATGGTGAATAATCTTTGGCCATAGTGTACGCTATGGCCAAACGCTAATCTATTAAGTACAGAGCCAGCTGTAATCTAAATTTAAGATGGTGAATAATCTTTGGCCATAGTGTACGCTATGGCCAAACGCTAATCTATTAAGTACAAAATTACAGTGTTAAAAGAGCAGTTATCAACTTCCGCGCGTTTTTTTGAAAGCTCTTGCTGCTTTCGCATGCCTTTGTGTTTCAAAGTTTTGTGTGTGGCACTGCAATTGCAGGCGTTCTGCTTACCATCAGGCGAATATCCTGCCCATTTCGTTACCTAGTATTTAGCGTTAAATAGCTTAAGAATACTACTCCTATTAATATTATAACTGCGAAAGTTTGTGTGTGAATGTTTGTAATTACTATACGGATTTTGATGAAATTTGGAATGCAGATAGTTTAGGTTCTAAAATAACGTAAGCTATAAAGATAAATTACATTACATTATCAGCCTCTTACGCTCCCAATGCTGGGATACCGGCCTTCTCTCAGAGAGAGAGGTATGGGCCATAATCCACCACGCGGGCCCAGTGCGGCTTGGTGGATGTCACATGGCCTCGAATTGTGTGGTTCTTGAACATGCCGGTTTCCTCACGAGGTTTTCCTTCACCGTTTAAGAGCGAGTGTGAATAATCCGCACATCATATGATATAAGTCATTGGTGCGGGCCTAGTCGAGATTCGAACTATGGTGTGTCGGATTGAAAGTCGCACAAGTTCCCGCTCGGCCACGCTCTCAGTTCACAAAGATAAATTTATATCAAGCGGCAAAGCCGCGGATGGAAGCTATGTAATGATATTACATACATATACAACGAGATAACTCAGTTGCGACAGTGTTGCAGGTTTGCGTTTTCAAGATTAAACATTAAGTTCGTAACCTGTGGTAGAAGATTCTACCTAAATACACGAAGCTCTAAGACAATGTAGACTTATACTAAGCAATCTTAGATTAAGACTCAGGGGCGTGGACTTTTGCTTCCATATGTCAAAACTGTGTAGATTTTTTATTTTGCTATTTAGTAACGAGACGAGCTGGTCGTTTGCCTGATGGTAAGCATAACGCCGGCCCATAACAGTTGCAGTGTCACTCAGTACTTTGAAACTTAAAAGCCTGCGCGGCACTGCAGTGCGCTCGTTACCCTGAGACATTAGGTATTAAGTCTCATAAGCCCAGTAATTTCACTGGCTACTCTGCTCATCAAACCGGAACACAGTAATGCTTATACATTACTGCTTGGCGGCTGACTTTACGAGTAAAGAGGTGGTAACAACCAAGACGGACACTCGCAAAAGTTAGTCCTACCTCTAACGATTGTAGATTGTAGGCATATTCGTGCTTACGCATGTTCAATTGTTCATGCTTATGAATTCAGGATTAGTCTTCTCTGAATCTGTTAACGGGTTATACCTCCTATTTGTAATCCAAAGGATGGAGTCGAAGTCCGGGAAACAGAATCTTCTTGTCCGGACTTCGACACACTCTGTTAATGTATTAGGGACTATTGTGTACTTTTAATTAAGTTTAGCATTAGTTGCCAACATTATGAACAATAAAGATTTATTATTATTATTATTATTAATCTTAGCCTTAGAGCTCAATGTTACATTATGAGTAAAACTTTATTATACATCCTGAGTTTGAATTGGTATGTTATCCCGCAAGGGGGACAATCTACTCCTGGATGTCAACAACATTTGATTTACGAGTCTTTCAAATTCGGAATTTTTCAATGAAATAAAGACATTTAAAGTTTACGTCAAAATTCTACTATAGAAATTCCGGGCAGCCCTAGATCAGCTGATTCACTTGAACTATGTTGAACTTTCTTATATGATAATGTTGATAAAAGAGACTTTGAAATATGCAATACTTACTTTTTAGATGCGCAACTGTGGTTATTGGTTTATCTTTTTTTATAACGCAACAACGGAGCAATGGATCGAAGTTATTTTTTCCACAGTGATAGTTTATGGGTCGGAGAGAGATATAGTCTACTTTTTCTGAAAAATGAATTATTCCACGCGGGTGAAACTGCAGGCTGAAACTAGTCGAAAATATGTGGAGTACCTATTCCCGTTTGAGCACCTATTTTTTGGCACCAATACATTGAGCACCAATCAATGTTTTAAAGTGGTGCTCAAAGGCGAACAAAAAATAAAATTTGACTTTATTCCCCATTTAGCATCTATGGTGCGATAGCTTCTAGTGATGGGGTGTTTTATAAATCGTATCGATAAAAATCAGCAGTTTTAATAACTAACGAATTTATATAGATACCTACGACAGCAATAGCAACGCAACGGTCGCTTATTAATTATTTTACGTAATATCACTAATAATCACTATGAGTGATGGATTTTAGACTAAAACTAGAATTTTCTGAACCAACCTGTCGGGTTACGGATTATCTCTAGGTGTACTAGACAAAAGCGACGGCGTTCTCTCTATTTTCTTAGCAACCTGAGTAAGACCTAATAATTGGACAAAGTTTCAGGTAGATTGGACTAAACTTTGGTTGGACTAAAGGTTTTTTGAAAAAAAGAGGTGATTAATAAATGATTACTGTACTTATTTTTAGAGGTATTAGTTTTTTCTTTGAAATAAGACTAGACGAGCAAGTCGTTCAATGATAGAGATCACAAAGAGCTTTGAATAATAGGCCTAGTAAAAATAGATGTTTTTTATGTTATTTGGTAAGGAGACGAGCTGGTCGTTTGCCTGATGGTAAGCATAACGCCGGCCCATAACAATTGCAGTGCTCCTCAGAACTTTGAAACACTTAGGCCGGCGCGGCACTCCAGTGCGCTCGTTACCCTGAGACATTAGGTATTAAGTATCATAAGCCCAGTAATTTCACTGGCTACTTTGCTCATCAAACCGGAACACAGTAATGCTTGCACATTACTGCTTGGCGGCAGACTGCACGAGCAAAGCGGTGGTAACAACCCAGACGGACACACGCACAAGAGTTAGTCCTTAGATTATCGGTGAGTTACGTTTTTTTTTAATTTTGGATGAATTTGTTAGTGGGAGGACTAACTCTTCTGCCGCAGATCGAGTTAAAAGTCTCGATAAAAATCAAATAATACCGCAAAATTATTAAGTTTCAATTCGTCCGGGAATATTATTTGTTTGGCAACTTTAAGCATTCATGCATAATCTGCATCAATTATGAACAACAAAGTGATAACATCTTGAATATTCATTTAAGGCTATATTTATAACTGGCAGTTGACGGTGGCCATTTCAAAATACGTTTGCAATATGTTGCCTTAACAGCTTTTATACTTTTTGGCTTTGCATATACAAAAAAAGTTTATAGTCCAAAATCGAAGGAACCGATCTATACAGAATATATCTATCTATATATCTATACATATATCAATATAATTGGAGTGTCTGTTGGTAATGTCAAAATAATAGCTATTTACTAAATGCGTATATAGTTAAGAAAATATTAAAAAAAAACAGTCTGGTTGTTCCGGCTAATCTCCAAAATGGCCGGACCAATTTCGACGGGATGTTTACTGGCAGATAGCTGATTTTATAAGGAGTATAGTGTTACAACCATTACTTACAAAAATAAATAAAACAGCTTGAATCACATAATATTGTTGTATTTCCAATAATTCACTTCAAATTGATTAGGCAATTGATTCTAAGTGCCCGTTCCAAAGATTTAGTCCGGTTGAGAAGAACGGGCAAGAAACTCATCGGAACTGTTTTCTAATTTATATTCAATACACGATAACACATTATAATTACATAGGTACACTTTTGATATTTAGCACATTAATTTTACCTAACTAGAAGAATACTTAGCTTTATATAATCCAAAAACCATACAGACTTCTTTGCCGATCTGGCTTACTCTAAATTCAAAGAAGAACTCCCCGAGCCTAAAATGGCGACCCGCAAGGCATCAAATTATGTTCACGATGACGCCACTTCAGTGGCGGCAACATCCTTTTCTCTCATTGGCTCCCAGCGACATTTGTTCAGCTCAATATCCACCAGGCGGCGCCACCTGTCAATGCGTGGCACAGGAAAACGTCATAGTCATTGAATTAACTATTTATAATTATAACAGTTCGTCCATCCTGACAAGCTTTGCGTCCCTGCAAAGGATAAAGTTATGTGTATATATATATTCATTATATATAGTTAAGGCAACATTTTACTTAGTGAACAGCAACAGATATGTCAGTACATTTTAATTATCAACATCTCCTAAAAGAAATGTATGTACCAAAAATATGACAGGCCAAGATTATGACCGGTCACCCAATGTGACACCTTGTTATTTAATTACAAGCCAATGTGACAAGTATGTGTGGCATCAGAACCGGTTAATAATACCGAACTCTTGAAAGTACACTCAACTAGTCCCCATATGTACATAAAAATATTTAACCTTTTTCAAGAAAACATGTAATTGAAATCCTCATCAATAAAATTACTATATTGTTAGTAAATATTTAAAAATTAGTACAATATATTTTATTACTTTTATTTCGTATAAATATCTGCCTACTATAGCAATACGTATTATATTCTTTGACACATGAAATACATATTTCACAAGACCTAAATGATGGCATTTCTTTCTATTAGACTCGGTTTGCTGCGCATCACAGGTTCCATAACGCTATCTAACTATAATTTAATAACCTAAAATCATATTCCAATTATTAACTTCTTCATCAAAAAGCAAAATCCATAAACTACATCATTTTATACAACTATTAAAATACTAAATTCAATAAAATGTTCATCACAATTTAAAAATGTTTTGCTCAAGATTTTAAAATGTCAACATCTGTGAAATGCAATTGAAAAAAATATTACTTGATCAACTAATTAATCCAAAGTTACTTTTACTCATTTGTGACCTTTTGTAACCCATTTAATACCCATTATGACATCTAGTCACCCATTTATTATCAATGTAACATGTCACCCATTCATTACTTATGTTCCATTTTGTCAACCATTTAATATCCAATGTGACATCTAGTCACTCCTTTTATCAAACATAATTAGTATTATAAGCACATAATACGCAAACAACCAATAAGTGCAACCATAGTGCAACAGTAGTGCAACAATAGTGCAAGCAAAATTAAATTTCCTTCAAAGTAATATTAACCAATATTTATTGGGTACGGACTAAACTAACAATATTAATTATGTATTCTCCAAAATTGCGTCCCTTTGTAATTGTTAACTTGTTAATAATGTTTAATGAAACCTATTTAGTTTACCTAATGTTTGTCTTTCATTTCATAAATAATTTTAAGAATGACCAGGTTACATTTATTTAAATGTAATTCAAATTCAAAACGCTTTATTCAAATAGGCCCCAAAGGAGCACTTATGAAAGTTAAAATAAATGACTAAAAGCGGGCCTCTTCAACATTCGACTACCCGAATCACAGACTAAAACTAATGCTGTCTTTATCAGAACATAATGCTAATAATAAATAAATTTGACTGCACTTATTCGTAATATAGTAGAACCCATTATATTTAATAAAATTCCTTATAGCTACAGATTCAGGTACCAACTTATAAAAAGATTTTCTCAAGGATACATTTTAACAATGACTTTAGTTATTATTGTATGCAGCCACGATTAAAGTTGATATGCAGTCTTTTTATCACATAACACTGACATTTTGTTTTAACTTTTTAATTGGAAGTCTTTGTTTTGGACATTATAATTTTCCTTTTTTTTTTGACATTTTTATTTTTGTAATAAAAATGTCAAATAACTAATTTAAATGGCAAGTTTATTTTTATTATTGAACTGATTTTCATTTTCTATATTTAATTTGAAATTATCTGTTAGTTTGAATTTTAATACAGATTTTGTAAATTAATAACAACAGATAAGTAGCTCCACCTATCAATTTGTACGCCTACATATTAGGCATAATATGATGATCCTCTAATGACTATAACATCAATGTACCTACGTACATAATTTTAAGTTGGCATAATACTCATGTTTTAAACAATTAAAATGTATCTATCTTATCTTTAATTTTCCTTAGGACTTCTCCATATTTATCAATTAACAACTGTTTGTTTTTTCATTAAGTTTACTTTATATGTAATTCCATTAAATAAAATTCCATATATTTTAATCATTATTAGGTGGTATACCAAGATTAATAGAATCTGATATTTGAACACAAAAATTTGAATACTGACTGTCTAACTACTTTACTTTATTTTTCCAATTATTATTTCCTCAGCACTCTTTAGCATTTCCCTTCAAGTTATCGTTCCTTTTAGGTCTACCCTATTTTCATAAAGGAAATCTAAACAAGCACTTAGAAACAAGTTTAAGGGCAAACTTAGTCATCCCAACAAACCGAAAGCTATTCTTATTTATTTGCTCGAACCCAGAATTTAATATCAAGGTTAATATAAATACTTTCTCAAAACATTATATTATATACTACTAGCTGTGCCGCGGCTTTGCCCACGTAGCCTAAGTTACTCCTTGTAACATCAGCTATCTGCCTAGGAAAGTCCCGCCAAAACCGGTCCAGATGTTTCGGAGATTACCCGGAACAACAGACAGACCAGACACGACTGACAAAACTTTAAAATAATGGTTGTTTCGTTATAGGTACCATATATAATTTCATATGAATTCAGTAAAAAGCTGTTATTTTGATACAAACAGACACTTCAATTTTATTTATTTGTATAGCTATTGAAAAGAGCCACTAAGTACTATTATTGTTCGCTATTGTTTACAATTTAGTCTATTATTATGTAAACCATTATCCAATATCCGTTTTTCCGTTTTACTATCCAATATTTCGCTACCCATATCCAACTTAATTTAATATAAAAAGTCTCATATTGATTTTAAGGTCATACCATACCACCCCACTGAAATAAATAACGGTATAGCGACATTTACTTAAAGGAACACTGGCGCAGACTATGTTCAACTTTCATGTCTTACTCTTGTGTCACTAACATGAACACCCCAACTATAAATTTCATGTATCCTTTTGATAAAAATTGACACAATCTGCAACAGCTTTAAAATGATTGCCAAACTGTATCAATTCAACCTCACTTATTTAGCTTGTTCGAGACTCGCTATGCTAAAGCTATGTACAGCTTCCTTCTTGCTAACTTTTAATGAAAAATTTAATACTGCGTTTGTTTAAACAGAATCATTAGTAACTTATCTTCTGTTGTTTTTTCCATATTAATCATGAATTAAAATAAATTGTTGCATTATGTCAGCTGTTTATTCCATCGTCCAGTAAGACGGCTAAATTGTTGCATTATGTAAGCTGTTTATTTTATCGTCCAGTAAGACGGCTAAATTGTTGCATTATGTAAGCTGTTTATTTCATCGTCCAGTAAGACGGCTAAATTGTTGCATTATGTAAGCTGTTTATTTCATCGTCCAGTAAGACGGTCTGTTACCATAATTAAAAAGATTTTTATTAACAAAATGTACATCCGGTCATTTCCATAATGACCTAAGTTTATTTCATTTCCTATATCATATTCATCATTACCACAATTTCAGTAGTGACCTTTGTTTATTCATCGCCCATTAGGCGGCCTCCATCACTACGATTCCCGTGATGACTCTTTGTTTATTTCATCGCCCCTCAGGCGGCCCTCATTCATCACCACGATTTCCGTGATGGCCCTTGTTTATTTCATCGCCCATCAGGCGGCCCACATCACCACGATTTCCGTGGTGGCCCTTGTTTATTTCATCGCCCATCAGGCGGCCCACATCACCACGTTTTCCATGGTGGCCCTTGTTTATTTCATCGCCCATCAGGCGGCCCTCATCGGCACGATTTCCGTGGTGACTCTTTATTTGCTCCATCGCCCCTCAGGCGGTCCTCATCACCACGATTTCCGTGTCAAGTTCTACTTTCGTTTGTTTTTAAATGTTTAAATAAAATTCTCATCCTACTCGTGAAGCTCGAGAAATTGGTGTTGAGACTAGTTCAATGTTACAGTGTATTAATAACTGCATATGTAACTATTTTGAACTTAACGAGACAACTGACACTGACCTTTGTCTAAGTCTTTATTGGGAGTACTGTTGAAACCCATAAATAGAAAACAAAATACACACCAACCCAAACTTAGTCAACCACAGTCCTAAGTCAAAGGGTTCACATGAACTTTAATATATACGCAATAACAACAATACTTCATTCTACTAATACTTCGTTTTGTTATTGGCTTTCCCGTAGTTGTTGTTATAATGGAGAGCTAGAAATTAGAAAGCCCTGGGATGATTTAAAATTCTGACACCAGGGTTAGCTATGTGCTTTCTCGTCTTGACGAAAAGGAAGGAATAGGACGCCTTTTTCCTACCCTACATCTCTTTTAAAACTAATCTAATAATAATGAAACAAGTACTAAAATACTTAATTATTAACAAATTTGTTAACAGAAAATAACAAGCTCTGTACGTAAGTACAGCGAGACGCCCTGCCGTCATACAGTTATCACCACAGAGTACTTTCATAGTTATCACTACTTTGGAAGGTAATTGTAAATTTATTTGGCCAGTATGACTAACTTTGGTCTTCTTTTCTTTTTGTTTTAAACTCAATTCGAAGAATTGTAAACTAGGTACTGAAAAGTTGTTATATTTAATTGTATAATTGAAGTGGGTAGGTTGCAACAGAGTTTTTGCTTAATAGGTAATTACCTATACTGCAGCTCATAATGATACATCTACATAAGTTTTCTTTAAGTATAAAATGAGCCTGATGTGGTAAAATACAATTTTGTAGTAAAACATTTTAATTTCATTTCAATCCATTTACAATAAAGTCAAATCAATGTAAATCACGGAAAAGTTATTCAATTATTTTTTTACACAACTGCTCAAAATAAAAATGAGTGTATATATGAATGTCTGTATGCAAGTTTCTTTATTACACCAGAACTTAATTACCGGAACAAATATCGATGCACGGTGTATCGTCAGAATCCTTACATTATTGTTACATCGACTTATTAACATTAAGTACGAGCCAACACTTAGAAAACTCAGCAAAGAAAGAAAAAAAGAAACATTCTTTGCATGTACCAAACATGACAAACATGTACCAAAATAACCTTAAATTTTCTGCTTCCATTTAAACCACGTGAATTCATAGCCATGTAAAGTATTGTGCCTATTTGTAACCTAAACAACCTTGCCTGTATACGTTACTTTTCACACTATTATTCAAAGTTTTCCAACCATGTATCACATCCAATTATATTTACCGGATTAAACTCAGTCTAATGTGACCATAGATATACTTAAAATCATCTTTACCCATTACTTGATATAACATGAATAGATCCTACCAGATTATTCCAGCTTCTCTATACAGGCAGGTATCCCGAAGCGCAGATTCCAGCGGATGCCACGGTGCGTACTTGCTCGAAGTACAGCAAGATGTGTTAAAACTCCCAGGCAGCTCTCACATTATGGGGCTGCATGTGCGGGCAGAAATGGATGAGCTCATCCCACTTCTGAAAATTGTTACAACCATTACTTACAAAAATAAATAAAACAGCTTGAATCACATAATATTGTTGTATTTCCAATAATTCACTTCAAATTGATTAGGCAATTGATTCTAAGTGCCCGTTCCAAAGATTTAGTCCGGTTGAGAAGAACGGGCAAGAAACTCATCGGAACTGTTTTCTAATTTATATTCAATACACGATAACACATTATAATTACATAGGTACACTTTTGATATTTAGCACATTAATTTTACCTAACTAGAAGAATACTTAGCTTTATATAATCCAAAAACCATACAGACTTCTTTGCCGATCTGGCTTACTCTAAATTCAAAGAAGAACTCCCCGAGCCTAAAATGGCGACCCGCAAGGCATCAAATTATGTTCACGATGACGCCACTTCAGTGGCGGCAACATCCTTTTCTCTCATTGGCTCCCAGCGACATTTGTTCAGCTCAATATCCACCAGGCGGCGCCACCTGTCAATGCGTGGCACAGGAAAACGTCATAGTCATTGAATTAACTATTTATAATTATAACAATAGATTGGGCGAAGCCGCGGGGCACAGCTAATTTTAATTAAATTTTATGTATAAGCACGATACATAGGTCTAAATAGAT
Organism: Crocallis elinguaria; assembly: GCA_907269065.1. NCBI lineage: Eukaryota > Metazoa > Arthropoda > Insecta > Lepidoptera > Geometridae > Crocallis > Crocallis elinguaria. The sequence goes on from OU026073.1 coordinate 16,732,710, forward strand.
GAGAACATTTTCGAAAACGAGTAATACTAAATTGGTGCAAACAAGCAGAAAATTGCATTTATCTTTGTTTAAAGTAGACATTTTAAAATGTTCTTTATAACTAGATTTATTTATGCGTATAAAGTTTAAATGGACTTGACAATTTACAAATGAAATGCCAAAAGGCCTAGACGCTCTTAAAACACTTCTACCGCAGTAAGAGGTATCTTGTTAACGATGACAGAGAGATGTGGCAACAACTTTTAACCGGTCAAAACTGCTACAAGAAATAAATAAAAAAAAGTAACTGTCATCGAAAAAGAAAATGAAATCAGAAATGTTTGTTTAATCAGTCAGAAATGAAACTGGGTGGACCAATCAGAAATATTTCCAAAACAACATTTATTATACTATATAATTATCACAGTCATTAATTATTCCACCAACAGGACCTTTTTGGCAAGTCACAGACACCTCGTTGCCATTTTTGGAAATGATTACAAGCCAAAAACAGAAGCGTATCGGAGGCTCTGAGCCAATCACAACGCTGCAAAAACAACATCCATATTACCAAGTCGTATTTATTAATATCTGCTTAACAATAAAAACTTGTTACCTTTTCTGGAAATAATTACTCTCCCAAAGGTGGTGTTACTTCAGTGATAAATCAGGGCTATTTTTAGCAAGTGGATTCGTCCAATCACTTACTCCTGGCGCGGCTACCATTGCTTAAGATCTTAGCCTCAAACACAAGAGAAAGCCACATGTTCCGGTCCTGCACTGCTGGCTGACTCTTGTCCTGGCTCTTGCCAGTCAGCGACACTAAGCTCACGCATTCATTATCAGCCTCTTACGCTCCCACTGCGGGGATACCGGCCTTCTCTCAGAGAGAGAGGTATGGGCCATAATCCACCGCGCGGGCCCAGTGCGGCTTGGTGGATGTCACATGTCCTCGAGTTTTGTGGTTCTTGAACAGCCGGTTTCCTCCCGAAGTTTTCCTTCACCGTTTTAGAGCGAGTGTGAATAATCCGCACATAACTTGATATATAAGTCATTGGTGCGGCCGAGTCGAGATTCAAACTGGTGATTCAAAATGGTGCGTTGGATTGAAAGTCGCACAAGTTCCCGCTCGGCCACACTCGCTCTATACACCTCTCGCTCACTAGAACATCAATCCAGCGATATCTGGGCCGCCCAACAGAACGGCGACCACTTGGGTCTCCAAAATAATGACCTCTTAGATGCTGTATTCTCAGCATGCAGCCAAGCCAGCGTAGTCTTTGGATTTAGGTCTCTCCAATTATGTTTGGCTCGTCCAATCACAATGCACTTTAAATAGTATGGCAATTACTGAATCTTCACAGATCTTGCTTGATTAGGTATAACGGATATGTTTTATTTACGTTATTCACTAAGAAATCGGTATTCTCGTGTCATCGAAACTTAGAAATTTGATTGATTGGTGGAATTATTTGTGCGTGCGTAATTGCATAAAATAAAGAGCTTTTCTTCTTCAAAGTGAAGATCATTTAACAAATATTATATGTTTTGTGAAATTCCTTTCTACACGAGTCAAGCTCGGTTTTTATCCAAGCACCCGCCCCGAGACCCTCAGGGAAAAGGTTGCTCAGATTCCCCCTCAGTACTATTACCCCCCCTGTTGACAAAAACTGTGTCCCCAAGAACTTTACTGATGATGGTGACTGTGTGTATGGCTGCTTGTTTTTGAATGATGTGAATATTAATCTGTGAATCTAGTTTGCTGCAATATTTATGTAGACTTTTGGCTACTACTCCCGTGGCTCCTACTACAATAGGTATGACTTCTGTAGGTGTTTTCCAAAGTCTGGTGATTTCAGTTTTTAATGCGTGGTATTTACTTAGCTTTTCAACTTCTTTGGCTCCTATATTGTAGTCAGAGGGAACGGTTACATCTATTAAATACGTTCTATTTTCAATTTTATTTATATATATTATGTCTGGTCTATTGTGAACTATTGTGGTATCTGTTTGCACCGGTATTTCCCACATTAGTTTTGCGGTTTCATTTTCTTTTACCTGTGGTTGTGTTAAATGATCTTTCCACCAAAGATGCGAAACTTCAAACTTGTGCTTCTTCGCTAGCGTCCAATATATATACTGCACAATGTTATTATGTCTCCTAGTATAGTAGGTGCCAGCCAGCTTTTCGCATCCCGATACAATATGCTGTGTGGTCTCATCTTTTACCAAGCAGAGCCTACATCTACCATCTACTGATCTTTTCAAAATGTCTCTCTCATGCTGCCTAGTCACTACTGCCTGATCTTGTATTGCGAAAATAGACGACTCTAGCCCTGGTGTTACCGGCTGTTTCTTAAGCCACTGAAATGAATATTTTTTATCTATGTTTTCTTTCTCTATTACTTTTTTATAAAACTGGCCGTGAAGCGGCTTAGCTTTCCATTTATTAATTTTTGTCTTGGTAACTGCATTTGTTATTTCTTTATCTGTATAGTTTTCTACAGTTCCTAGACCAATTTCTGCTAAATTATCCTGTACCTCTTTATTTATGGAATATTTTACTCTATTTCTATCATGCTGAACTATTGCTGTAATTATGTGATCCTGTTCTGATGCTAAGTATTTTTCATATTTTATTATTTGAGTTTTGTATAGCATTTCTAAATTAGTTAAACCTCTTCCTCCTTCTTCTATCGGTAAGTAAAGTCTTTCTATTTCCGCTTTTTGCTGGTGTGCTTTATTCATCGCTAATATCTTTCGTGTTTTGATATCTATTTTACGTAAATCACTAGTTTTGTAGTTTATTATTCCGAATGTGTAGAGTAGTACCGGCACTGCGTAAATGTTTATCGACCTAAGTAGGTTTCGCGCATTGAGATGTGAGCTAACGAGGCATTTTACCCTCCGGAAATATTCTTTTTGAATTTGCTGTCTAGCTTCAGTGTGATCTATCTTACCTGACTCATGCACGCCTAAATATTTGTATTGTTCACCAGAGTTCAAGTGCGCAAACTCTTCTCCACTGAGCAGAACATGGCCTCTTCCTTCGTGATTCTGTCTCCTACCTCTAACCAAATGTAACACGTTGCACTTATTAAGTCCAAATTTCATCCCGATGTCTGCCGTAAATACCTCTGTACTATCTATTAGAACTTTCAGGTTATTGCTGTTGTTCGCGTATAACTTTAAGTCATCCATATACAGTAAATGGTTTATGGTGCCGCTATCTTTTAGTCTGTATCCCTTTGACTCGTACTTATTTAAAACTAATGAAAGTGGATTTAAACCTAAACAGAAAAGTAGAGGCGATAGGGAATCTCCTTGGAATATTCCTCTGCGAATATAAATGGGATCAGTAGTAACAGAGGTATTGGCGCCATAGGCTGTCATGATCACATTCCATAAGGGCATAACTCTCTCAAGAAAGCATTTGATAGCAGGTGGGCATTTGTAAATATCTAGTACTTTGAGTAGCCACTCATGTGATATACTATCAAATGCTTTTTGGTAGTCAACCCATGCCATACTTAAGTTTTTCATGCACTGCTGTGCATCTTCGAGTATAGCTTTGTTGATCATGAGGTGATCTTTACAGCCCCTGGCGCGACGTCTGCATCCTCTTTGTTCTGGTGCCAAGATATCATTTTTATCGCAGTGTATGTAAAGCTCGTTAGCTATCACAGATGTTAGCAGTTTATACATGGTTGGTAGGCAAGCTATGGGGCGCCAGTTCTTAGGGTCTTCCGTTTGTTCATTTTTGGGTATCAATATTATCATTCCTGTTGTAAACCACTGGTCTACGGGTTCTATTCCTTTCATAATCCTATCAAAGAGTGTAGCAATGTATTTGTGTGTTGTTGTTAAATATTTTAAATAGTAGTTTTGTATTTTATCTATCCCTGGCGCTTTCCAATTATGTGTCTTTCTAATAGCTATCTTCAACTTATCTACATCTATTTCCCTAAATGTATGTTCTTCCACATTTTCCATAGCTTCCTCTACTTCTGTAATCCACGGCGCTTCAGTGTTGTATGGTACCGGTTGGGATAAAATAGAGCTCCAGAATCCTTGAATTTCCTCTTCAGATGGTATTTGCGTTGGAACCTGTTGTTCTCCATTTAAGCTTCTGTAAAACTTGTGCTGGTTTTCTTGAATTAGTTTATTCTGTACTTTTCTCTCATTCATATCATTATACCGTTTGATTCTGCCTGCTAATGCTTTTATTTTCCGTGTGTGTATTTCTATTGTGTAATCTAAATCTTTGTCATTTCTAATATCATATTTACTAAACAGGTTTTCTCTAATCCTTTGCATAGTCCTACTATTATTTCCTCTCTTGATTTCTATTAGTCGTGCAAGTTCTTTTCTAAAAGCTTCTGTTTTGTTTTTTAGTCTAGTTTTCCATGGTGGATCTCTTCTAGGTTTTCGCGTATTTGGAAGTGTATATGGGATTTGATCATTGGCAATAATCAAAGTTCTAGCAGATGCATAGATGATGTCGTTTAGTTGGGATAAAGATTGTTCAGCTTTAGTTTTAATTTCGTCTAATATTTGGGTTGAGATGTATTTACGTGAAATGATACTTCTCGCCTGATTTGATAAGGTGTTACCAGTAAATTTGCGTATCTTAGGATTTTCTGGGTTTCGGCCTCTAAAAAGTCTTTCGAATCTCTTGATGTAGCCTGGCCCTTCGGCTTTGGCTTTGAAATAGCAAAACATAAGCTCGTGAAGTTCTGCTTCTGACCACTTTCTTCTGGCATCATCATTTATAATTGAACTTCCAGTGGTCACTTCTGGTGCACCGGCAGAGCTAGTGGGAGATAAATCTCCGCTCCGCAAAGTATCACCAGGAATATGTTGGATAGGCTCGCATTGTTCGGGTTCCCCGACGGAGGGCCGCCTCCTGTTCCCTCCGCCACCGATGGTTAACAAATATTATTATATATATATATTATATATTATTATATTATTATAAAGTACTAATGAAACGAAACGTTGTTGTTCTTGAGGAAAACGAGCAAACTGCGAATACGTGGGACGTAACTTTTTTATAATGAATAACAAGACGAGCTTTTGCCTAGGTAGTAATAAACATTCATTTATTTAATTATTTTTTAACACCCTCTCTCGTAAAGCTGATATAATTCCACCGGTTTTAAATATGTAAAGCGGGTCATAAAAAACGCGTGTGTTATCAAAGCAAATAGTTAAGTTATAGTCCATACAAATTCCATAACAGTATTATTTGCCATTTCAAATATGGAACTGATCGCCGCCGCACCACTCCAGCTAGTGAGCAGCGCGCTGTTGCTATTCAAGCGCGCTGGTAAAATGGCGGGAAAGCAACAGTGTGCATTCACAGATTGAGTTTATTTAAATGTTTTTTTTTTCTGTTTACTCGCAAGTGTGTTAAAAAACGTCGTACGATATACGTGCGTATTGGTTATAACATCTTTACGCACTAATATCGTAATGTACTATAGCACAAATAGTGTACATGGAATTGCTTTTATTTACCAGTTTTTCACGTCAAGCACGAGAAATGGTAATGAGCGTAGCTTTGATATAACAATAGTCAGTAAAATTACTGGGCTTATAAGACTTAATACCTATTGTCTCATGGTAACGAGCGCACTGCAATGCCACGCAGGCCTTCGTGTCCCAAAGTTCTGAGCAGCACTGCAATAGTTTGGCATTCGACATCAGGCAAACGAACTGCTCGTCTCATTATCGAACAGTTTAAAAATAAAATAAAATATGAAATATATATACTTATGATTTGATTTACAAATAATTTTGTTATTTCGAAAGCAACAAAACTGTAAGAGAACGATCCCTTTTGATCTAAAATCTCCATAAATGAAAAACGCAAATCGTATTTTGTCTAGCGTCTGACACTAAAAGGCGTTTACTCAAATATTTTTATGCGAAGCTGTGAACTCGTCAGTTCACGGACCACGCCTTTCCTGTGATTTACTCTTTTTTTGTTCTAGATACCTCGATCGTTTGACTATTATTATCTCATCTAGATCTAAAAATTGAACTTACTGGGCTTGTGAGACTTAATACCTAATGTCTCTAGGTAGCGCATTGCAGTCCCGCGCAGGTCTTTGTGTTTCAAAGTACTGAGTGGCACTGCAATTATTTGGGCCGGAGTTAAGCTTACCATCAGGCAAACGACCGGCGGCATAAGAATTGTTATCAACGCAGCCAGCACGCTATAGATACGCTTCCAACTGGTAGTGGGCTTGAACATTTGTATTATCTGTAGGCCTACAATGGCTTGTAGATTATACAACTATACTTGTAGCTAAGTTAGATATGGCTTTATAGTAGCCAGTCAATAAAGGCTTTTAGCCCATTGAAAAAAGAATTTTATGATGATTTTTACAAAATAAATCGAGGATTTCCTCTTAAAGTTTACAAGTCCTGTCCAAGTAGAGTTCGTGATCGATACTACTTAAAACGGTTAGCCCAAAAGCTTTTAACTTAAATGTTTTATTCATAGCATTAACCTACAATATTGGAAAAAAGTAAAAAGAAATAGTCGACATCTCATTTCCTATGTGTACCCTCGACTCGAGGACCGAATGACCTAAAAATCGGTACATTAAAAAATTGCTTTAAAAAAGCGAAGAACCGACTTCAGTGACAAACTACTGATCTGAAAATATACCCTTTCAAATAAAAAAATATTTTTCCAAATCGGTTTATAAATGACCGAGATCTGAGGTAACAAACATAAAAAAAAAATACCCGACGAATTGATAACCTCCTCCTTTTTTGGAAGACGGTTAAAAAGAAAGCTTGACGTCGAACTCGCGGTAAAAGCTGCGGAACAATGCCTTTATGTGTAAACTTGTTGGAGTGCCTGCAATTTTCTCTGTTGTTAATATCATCGTTCAAAATGTTTTTAGTACTCAAAGCATTCTAAAGTTTAGTTTAATAATTACACTAACTCTTCTAACTACGTATCGCAATAGTTGAAAGTAATATTTACACTATATAGTTAGACTACTCGAAAAAAGAGTTGAGGATGAGCTACTTTTACATTCATTATCATTATCAGCCTCTTACGCTGCCACTGCTGGGATACCGGCCTTCTCTCAGAGAGAGGTAAGGGCCATAATCCACCACGCGGGCCCAGTGCGGCTTGGTGGATGTCACATTTCCTCGAATTTTGTGGTTATGAACATGCCGGTTTCCTCACAATGTTTTCCTGCACCGTTTTAGAGCGAGTGTGAATAATCCGCACATAACTTGATATAAGTCATTGGTGCGGGCCGAGTCGAGATTCGAACTATGGTGCGTCGGATTGAAAGTCGCACAAGTTCCCGCTCGGCCACACTCGTTACTTTTACATTACACAATTATTTATTTTATTTTGGTACCGCATATTTTCAACTGTTTTCGGTCCATGCCGTGTTGACCCAGGATCGTAAAATTTCAATTCTAGCTAATGATTCAATAACGCTGCTTACTGTCTCCTTAATTTTAAATAAAACTGTCGAATTTGCATAATGTTACCTTCGGTGTTAGGCCTGTTCCAAACGAACGACAGTCCTACAATACAGAAAAAAAACAGTATGGAACAGCAGTTTTCTGGTTTATGCAATAAAGAAAAATCATTATCGTAAACCTAACGTAACAGTAACGGGTTAGTTATAAACGAGAGTATTTCCAGAGCTACTAAAAACGTGATATGGAGACTTGTGTAGTAAATGGTACGTACAATACGTCATTATTTTGTATCTAATTTTTCCGCGTCCCTTGACCCACCCACACACCGCAGTCGTAATGAAATGAAATTAGATTATAAGCTCATCTGACAGCGTAATTGAAAAGGACTTTAAAATTTCTGTTTTTCTTGTTAGACAGTGACAGTGAATTACTGAGAATGTGAGACTGTGTATTATATGTCTCAACTACAAAAATATATCCAACAAACATCTAACAAACGTGTAAAAGCGCCTGAGTTCGCATACTGTATGGACATATATTGGGTGAAACATTACAATTTTAAATCTGAATTCGATTAAATTATCTCGCGTGCAGTGTGATGTTATGTATTTAACTAATAGAATATTTTAATTATCGGTTCGTGATCTTAAGGTGCGTGTTTGTTGATAAAAAACCAATAAAATTAAAATGTTATATTATGTGAGAATGGTTATTAACGCAATAGGAGATCGCCGTGGTTTGATTTGATTTACTGTTATAAGGAGATTTTACACTTATTTATAGGAATTGTTTGGTGAGTTATTGTGGGAAATGATAGAATAATAGTCTTGAAAGTGTTGTATTTATATTACAATGTAACTAGAGGAACAGGTCGTTTATCTGATGGTAAGCATAATGACAGCCCACAACGGCAGTGCCACTCAGAACTTTGAAACGAATTAGGCACAGTTGGTACAATTTCTTAGTTTCTTCAAAATATTCAGGCCTGCGGCATTGCAGTGCAGTTGTAATCCTAAGGCATTAGGTATTATGTCTCACATGCTCTGCCTACTTTGCTCTTCTAACCGGAACACAGGTAACATGTTATATAGGTGGTTCAATTTTCATACTAACGTATTTTTCAATTTATGGGCGAAAAGAGTAAATTTTACACTGAAATGATTGTTTTTGGCTTTTAAATTGGTCTTTATTTGCGGCAAATCATATTTAGTTGAAGCAAACCGTGGTTTAATATCGAAAATAACTTTAGTTATTTTTAGAATGGACTAAAATTTCAAAGTTATTTTTGTTTCAACTAAATATGATTTGCCTTAAATAAAGACCTATAAAAAGCCGTTTGTATGGAAATCAAACCACCTAATTGTAGTGTATTTTATAAAACAATTTCAGACGACAATAACAATTAGTTAGGACAAAATAAATTATGGTCCACGGAAAATAACATCTGTTCAACGCTCGGCAATATTATGACTAATAATGATATTTTGATGACAGTTTTAGAATAAATAACAGTCCCTCGACGAAGATAAGACTTTGAATAATTACGTTTTAATGAAAAACAAACAAAAGAGATTTAAATTAAAAAAGTTTTCCTCAAACACGGTCAACTAGTTAGTCAAGTTGGGCCTCGTGGTTCACTCGTTTCTCTGAAGGAAGTTTACATATTTCCGGGACAAAAGAACAGCCTTTGTCTGGTAGCGGTCAAACGCAAACCTAGCAAAAGAAAAGAAAGCGTTACTTTAAAATGTAGATTTTTAGATTCGATTATTATATTTTATATATTTGCATAAAACACGGGAAAAGGATAAAGAATCATATACGACTAGGTACTTATTCGTACTTTTTCTTATTTATATGACAATAAAGCTTTAAATCCATATATTTACATAAAAAAATTCATCAAAATCTGTCAAATCATTTCGCAGTTTAGTGATATCAAACAACGCGAGCGTAGCCACGGGAAGAAGTTTATAATGAAGAATAGCCTATGAGCGAGTGAGTGTGGCCGAGCGGCAACTTGTGCGACTTTCAATCCGACGCATCCCTACGACCACAGTTCGAATCTCGACTAGGCCCGCACCAATGACTTATATCAAATTATGTGCGGACTATTCACACTCGCTCCAAAACGGTAAAGAAAAACATCGTGAGGAAACCAGCATGTTTAAGACCCCTCCTGATCCTGTAAATCTTTGACAAGCGTGTCCTAATAAAGTACAATAAAGCCTAACCAAGTATAGAAAGCATCGCGAGTCGCAACTCTGTAACCGGCCTAATACCGTAGGAGGGCCTAACGCGACTTTACGATCTGTTGTCTCAATAAAACGAGACTAAACCGTGGCCTTTGTGAATAAAATCATTATTTAAAAAGCGATATCGTAGCTCCGAAAAGTAGAGAGTGTACGGACTTCCTATGGAGAAGGGAGCCCATTAAATTAATTTTACGTTATCTTTTGTAAGTAGTGATGGGACATGTATTTGTGCCACAGAATAAGTAATAGTACAGCTTATGCGTGTGTTTATGAAAAACAGCCTTTTGGTGTAGTAGTGTGCAGATATTACGATTGGTTTTTGAGACCGTAGACAATCAAACATTGAATTGAGCGAGCGTGGCGAAGCGAGAACTGTGCCACTTTCAATCCGACGCACCTGAGTTTGAATCACGGCTCGTTCCGCACCATTGACTAAAGTCAAGTTGTGTGGATTTACCACACTCGCTCTAAAACTGTGAAGGAAACCAGCACGTTCAAGAATCGCAAAATTCGATGACGTGAACTAGCTGCCTTGGGCTCGTTGCCGTTGATGCCATGAACGCCGCCGGCTGTAAAAAATCCTAAAAGTAGTTTATTTATGTTTGTAAAGACCTTCTGCGCCGACCACGTGTAGATCTGGATAACAATGGCAGGAAGAAGAGTCGATAGAACTCCGTTTATCTTGGGAACCCCTGATCCGATTCTAAAAAATCTTTTACTAATAGGAAGCGACATTATCCCTGAATGCTATCCCTGATTCCACGCGTGCAAAGCCGCGTGCAAAAGCTATTAATAATAACATGAACAAGCTATAAAATTATACAACCTTGTTTGACTTCTCATCACGAAATGATACTAAACATGAATCAATAGCTTTCAAATGCTAAAGAGTTAAAATCAATATATGTATGTGAAACATATACATACAAAAATTCAAAAGGCAATGTTTGTTAGTTCGTCAAACTACACGACCGGCTTTCTTGATGTAAATCAATATCATATATACAATATCAATGGCTTGTTTCAAATGCGTCGACATTCCCACAGGAGCAGTGAATTTTTCTGGGATAAAATTAGCCTTTGTTACTCTCCGGTCCACAAACTATATCTATGTCAAAATTCACGTCGATCCGTTGCTCCGTTGCTGCGTGAAAGAAGGAAAACCAACACACCAACAAACACACTTTCGCATATATTCGTTCGTGTACGACTACGGGCTTTGCAATGCAACCAACCAACAAACTTTCGCATTTTATAGCAATACGAAAGTGTGCATGTTGATTCCTCCGTCTTTTACGCAGCAACAGACCAACGTATCGACGTGATTTTTTTCATAGAGATTGTTTATAAACGAGAGAGTAACACGTAGTCAGTGTTCCCCAAAAGTGTACTATGGAAGAATTTCCCAGCGGACGTAGCCACCGGCCGCAGCTAAAACATAGATATGCGAGATTCCGATCGAACCACGACGCAGACAGATAAAAACTATTCCGATAAATTTAATCGACACGGTCTGATTTCAAATTGCTCATTTATTGGATTCGTTTTTCAAGTCCTAGGCTCAGACTTAATCCTTTTTTAGCTTTCTAAAAGGCTTTACTAACTAGCTACTTAAACCCTACATGTAACTTAGTTACAAAAACAGTTGGTTAATTTACGAGTCAATCTAGGCCTAAAAAGTTAAGTTAAAAATAATATTTAATACGACGCAGATCTTAAAGAAATCTAACTATAAGTAAAATTGTGGGTGGTCTCTTACATAGTATTTTAAATACTTGTTCACTAATAAAATTACTAAGCTATGCTTGTCACATCACTATTCCCACGCTCTGTGTACATTACTGTTTGTTCAACAAACAGATAATATTGTCCTCTTTGACATTCATTGTAAGTTTTATTATACTTTTGCAATGTTCCACACAAAAAGATTGGTAAGGCAGTAACTCAATTCTAAAAAAATTACAACTCGTCAATTATTCAAAATAAATTAAAAAATTAGCCTGCGTGGTAAAAAAATTCAAAGAAAATATAAAAAGATAGATTATACAGGCAGTAACTCAATTCTAAAAAAAGTACAACTCGTCAATTACTCAAAATAAAATAAATAATTCGCCTGCGTGGTTAAAAAATTCAAAGAAAATATAAAAAGATAGATTATACAGGCAGTAACTCAATTCTAAAAAAAGTACAACTCGTCATTTACTCAAAATAAAACAAAAAATTCGCCTGCTTGCAAAAAATTAAAAGAATATATATCCTACGTCAATCCCATAATGGAGAAGCACCGGCAAAGCTAATCGCAGATGGCGCCACCATCCAATAATTATTGTCTTAGTTGCCGGGCCATAACTATTGCAATGCCACTCAGAACTCTGAAACATTAAGGCCTGCGCGGTATTGCAGTACTCTCGTTACCAATTAGGTAATAAGTCTCGTAAGTTCAGTAATTTCACTGGCTAATTTGTTATCAAACCGGAACATTACTGCTTGCACATTACAGCTTGGCGGCAGACATCAAGAGCACGCGTTATGCTTAAGATAAAAATCCTCAGAAATCCCCTTACTGCATTCGTTATTATACAGTCCAATTCCATACAAATAAGACAGTTCTACGTTGCTCTGCTAATAAAACGTCTGAATGAGATGCGTTCTAAATAAAATGACGTTTCTATTGCTAATGAAATTACAAGTAATGTGAATTAGATTATTATTGGTACAGTAACCGTGGGATGTTGTTTTGAAATCCCTAGGCAGTTAAGATACTCTGGAAGAAATTGCGCAAGCGTTGAAAACAGGCAAGAGCTCGTGCGAAATAAATTGTAGTAACATCTTTTACTGTTTGAAGTATATAGGTTGTTATTATGTTGAAATGGACTGGTATAGTTACGAAAATAAATCTAAATAGGTATTATATTTTGTTAATATTTATAAACTGTGTTTAGAAATATCCATGTTTTATGTTACTAGCTACTGCCCTCTATTTTCCAAAAAATTCCACTTTGGCCGTGCACTTTACCAGGAAAAAAATAGCCGATGTTGCTCTCAGGTCTACAAATTAAATCTATGCAAAAAACCACGTCATTGCTCTGCCATTGCTCTGCTGCTGCGTGGAAGAAGGAGAAACCAACACACTAACAAACACACTTTCGCTAGACTTTCACTTAAAAAAGCTCCTGCCCGCGGTTTCACACACATTGCCACAGATACCGTGTGTTTTCCAGGATAAAAAGTAACCCATATTACTTTCCGATTCATAAGCTATATCTATGCCAAAAATCACGTCGATCCGTTGCTCCGTTGCTGCGTGAAAGAAGGACAAACCATCAAACCAGCGCACCACCTACAAATACACTGGATGACTAGACGGATGGGACCACAGATTATTTTATAGTCTTTGGATGGGACAGACGAATTAAGTCTTATTCATATGCCCCAACAATTTAACTACTTCCCTAATCAGACCGGATGCGAATCAGATATCTCTGTTTCACTATCTTGGGCTGGAACGCAGTAAGAAATACATACTACTGCTTGGCAGCGGATTACACGAGCAAATAACGAGTGCTAACAACAAAATAAAAGAATTTTTTTCTTTTGTTAACGGGACGAGCTGGTCGTTTGCCTGATGGTAAGCATAACGCCGGCCCATAACAATTGCAGTGCCACTCAGAACTTTGAAACACAAAGGCCTGCGCGGCACTGCAGTGCACTCGTTACCCTGAGATATTAGGTATGTCTCATAAGCCCAGTAATTTCACTGGCTACTCTGCTCATCAAACCGGCACACAGTAATGCTTGCACATTACTGCTTGGCGGCAGACTTCATGAACACGGTTGAAGGAATAAATTGAAAATCGGAAAATAAGCTTCAAACGAGACTTATTTCCTATTAATAAATTCTTTCATAAGTACATACCTAAACAACCTTCATCTATCCGAAATAAGGTCAAAATTACTTTCCTGACTCTAAACCTTTCAAGTACATTAGCAATTACTTTATGTACCCCCTTTAACCGTCGCCACCCTTTAAAAGCTTGAGGCATTTTCTGAAATTAACCAAGTAATTGGTACAACTGAATTATAGGCTGGGAGTCAACATACAAAGCCATAACAATTGTTTCTCAAAGAAAAAAACAATGACTTTTGGTCTGGAAGTTTTTTTACGTTCCAAAATGAAACCTATACCAGGAAAAAACTTTTGAACTGCAAACTTCGTAAGATTGTCACAAAGTAATAATTTTTTGACTGCATAAATATGACTACATAGATATTTTTTCTTTTAAAAAATGTATTGACATTGACACATAGTTAAGCTAACAAGTTTATATAATTAAGAATTGACTTCGAAACTTTTTAAAGAAGTTCAATTATTGATCACTTCAATATCTACAGACGGTAATATACAAGTGCACACTAATAGAAATAATAGGAAATATGCAATGTTTTAAAAAAATATCTTTTTTTTTAAGGACCGCGCTATTTTTCTTTCTACCTTTACAGCGTCACCGAAGGGCGGGAGAGCGCAGAAGGCGCTCAGCCCTAACAAAGTGGTGATTTGGCGGCTAGCTCAAGGGCAACACGTGAGGTGAAGTATCCTGTTATTCAATATCTTTATGACAGTGAAATACTCAGAAACAACTATTACCATTCGCTTTTACAGCAAGAAATGTCTCAATATAATATGGTACTCGGAATAGCTGTTAGCTCCCAGTCTATTATGTTGAATAATTCCGCTTTCCTATGTAAGAGGCTTTAATGTACGCAAATTGAATGTGCGTAGGTGTAGATATTAGAGAATATACTTAATTACTAACTAAATACGATCAAAATTCGTACTGAAGATCACATTTCCCATCCCAAGGCTTTGTAGGTCATCCGAGAAAAGAGCTAAGCATTTAAAATGCGTAAAATGTTTACAAGAAGAATCTTGTTAATAGAAATTATCCTTCACTAGTTTGTTAAGTGTGTTAGTTTATATGTGTCGGTCAAATTTTGTAACTGAATCACAGAACTGGTTTAAACCAGTTCTGCGATTCCATTAGGCTGAAATTTGGGGTAAACCTGGTGACAAAGCTATAATAAGAGAAAAAGCTTGTTTTTAAGAGGCATGATACGGCGCGCCGCTATCTCGCTCGCACATGTCAATATTTTTGAAGATTTTGAAGAACGGTTTTATTAGTTAGTGGGAGGACTACCTCTTCTGCGAGTGTCCGTCTGGGTTGTTACCACCGCTTTGCTCGTGAAGTCTGCCGCCAAGCAGTAGTGTGCAAGCATTACCGTGTTCCGGTTTGATGAGCAGAGTATCCAGTGAAATTAATGGGCTTATGAGACTTCATACCTAATGTATCAGGGTAACGAGCGCGCTGCTGTGCCGCGCAGGCCTTTGTGTTTCAAAGTTCTGGGTGGCACTGCAAGTGTTATGCTTACCATCAGGCAAACGACGAGCTCGTCTCGTTACCAAATAACATAAAAATAAAATAAAAATAAAAATTCGAACAGAATGTAAGCTCTCAGGGGCCTAAACAAACTATCGATAACGATTGTAGAAAGTGACTTCGTCTTCACCAGGTCGTCAGTCTGACTAATTAATCTATAGAGTATAATTTAATACGAGTTTAATTCCTTTGAAAACCTTCGTTAATTACACTTATAGTCTATAGACAGGTACTTTATATTGTTTCTCTACAAAATACTTTTCTAAATTACGGGGTGAACGCCACTCGTCCTTTTAATTTCTTTTTAATATTGTACGTGCCCAAATTTCATTAATTTTAGGCGCTTTTTTAACACTGTTTTTCTTGGGTGATTTTTGAAGCTTATCTATATTTTTTAAGGAAATTAAGTCATGACTTGCTTCTTGGAAAGTAATTTTGTCGTGTCAAGATAGCATGTGAAAATGTGTTTGGCAAGTAACACGACTCTGTCTGTTTTTATCACTTTTTCAAGCGCTTTCTAACTTTAAAAGAAGGAGGTTCTCATTGCGCCTGTATTTATTTATAACTCGATTTCTCCGCCAGTTGTCTACCGATTTTAATCATTAATCTTTTTTCATGAGTTGGGTTTACCTCAAGGGTGGTCCTTAAATTTTATGGAAGAACTAGCTGCTGCCCGCGGTTTCACACGAGGGAAGATATTGGTTTTTATTTTTTGCGCGGAACCCTAATTCTTTTTCTAAAATAAAAGTAGCCTATGTTACTCCTTATAACATCAGCTATCTGCCAGTGAAAGTCCCGTCAAAATCGGTCCAGCCGATATTACCCGGAACAAACAGACAAACAGATTTTTTTTTAAAATGGTTTTTTTTTTTTATATATGTACCGTATGCACTTTGTTATGAATTTGGTAAAAAGCTGTTATTTAGTAATCTGTTTGTAATATTACAAACAGACGCTTTTTATTTATTTGTACAGATAGTGGTATCTGTACAAATAAATAAAAAAAACCCTAAAGGTGAAAAAATACGGGTGAAATTTCATATGTCGTAGAACCTACCCGCTTTTTTAAAAGCAATTTTGTAAAATTTATTAAATTCTTGGTGGCAGACTACATGAGCAAAGCGGTGGTACCCACACACATACACTCGCAGAAGAGTTAATCCTACTAGTTCTGACTTGAATAAAATTGTGACAAAACAAAATAATAAATCCTTGTTAAACTAGCTATCCAAATAATCGGTCTAAATGTTTCCTTTGTTATGATAATAAGATAAGATTCGATCTTGTTACGGGTTACGATAGGTACTTGTAATCATTAGTAACCCCACTGTGCCTGGTCTGTTGATCTACAACGAAAGGTATCGAAGTAATTAATCATTTTGTTTTGGAATATAAAATGATCTTCTATAAAAATAAAAAAAATTGAAGTGTCTGTTTGTAATATCAAAATAACAGCTTATTGTCAAATGCATATGAAAGTATATACGGTACATATAATGAAACAGCCAATTTAAACATTTTTGTGTGTCTGTCTGTCTGTTTGTTCCGGGTAATCTCCGAAACGACTGGGCCGATTTTAACGAGAATTTCACTGGCAGATAGCTAATATTATAAGAAGTAACTTAAGCTACTTTTATTTTGGAAAAATAATTAGGGTTCCGCGCAAAAAAATAAAAACCATGAAATCCAATATCTCCGCGCGGGACAAACCGCGGGCAGCAGCTATTAAAAAATAAATGGAATACACTATGGGAAGGACTAGTACATCACTCCGAACATGCTGCTGTCTTAGAATAAGTGACGAGCGCAAAGCAGTGCTGTGCAGGTAATTCTGGGTGGCACTGGCTGGACAATTGTTATGGGTTGGCATTATACCGACCGTAGTCGCTTATGCAAGTATGCGTTTTGCTGTCAAAATAACCATGTTTTTGCATCAAGCGTGGATTACGAGATAATACATGCTCAAGCGCGGCATGATGCGATATAGAGGTCGTTGAAGCATATGTAGAAGCGGGGTGCCGTGCTAGGACTAGATTTCTATCAAGCCCCAACCACAACCACAATAGACGATACGAGATGCGTCAAACGCGGATCGTGGGTTTTGCTTGGTTTTCTCGTGGTGCGCAGTTGATGCTTATCCATCAATCATGGATTAGGTGTGAGGGCTGCCTTATTAGCTCGCCTCCCGTGTACCTCAACCACAAACGCCGGCTTCTCCCTGCGCGCACAAAAAAGAGAATGAACAGTAGGAGCGCTTGGGCGCTTAAGAACGGCGTAAGCGCCTGAGCACCCCTTCTGTTCTCTATTTTGTGTCTAACAGTAGCCACGTGTCTAGTGGCCGCGTCCGTAGGCCTCTGTGCGACAGTACTTAATGGTACTTACCTCATATTATGTTAAAATCCGTAAATCCGTAAACCAAGAGGTTACAGAGCATGCCAAGAAAATACGTACTGTACATACTTACGCTCGAAAAACATTACCCCCCTTTTCTTCGTCAGTCGAGTAAATATTACCAGCATCGAACCCGGAGCTACAGAAATTTAGCGCTATCCATTGACTACACTACAGGAGTTCAACAGCAGTGAACACAAATTGTTTATACGTTGTACGCAACGATAAACACAACGTGTGGACGAATTGGTTATTTGTTGTTTTCCATAATGCATTCTATCAGTGTATTTTGGTGTAGCGTTGAGCGAACGTGTTGATAGGAAAACATAATATGACAGCTATCGTACGCGTAACGATTACCGTCCGACCGGTACTAAAGCTCTTTTCATGGCGGAGTTTTCTAAATATTGTCTGTCTAGTTACCGCCGTCAATTTGAACAACTATCGTCGTTTGGTCTGATGAACAATTAGGTCAAATATTAAATGCCTACCTACTTTTATACACATTTAGAATGAGAATCGAATACCGAGTATACTTATCTCGTATCAATATGTACAGTGTTTTGCCAGTCTTGCATTTTAAGCGAACACGGAAATCAGAAGCGAAATGCACCGAAAGTGCATGGTGCGACCAAACCAAGACAATTTTATTAGCCGGGACTTAAATTCAAAATGGGCTCCAGGAGGACTCATGAAAGTTCAAATAAATGCTCCGCATTGCCCGATAGTCTTCAAACCGACATAAAAAACATGACTAGCGAACAACCTCACTGCTACAAACTTTTACTGTTAAGTTTAATTTTATAAGCCGTCATTTTCATATCAAAACTTCGAAGACTAATTCCTTTCGTATGTTAAGGTAAACTCACACTTGATTAAACCCTAACGGGAGACAAGTTTGTTTCTACAGCAACTAACCAAAATATAAACTAATAGTTCGCTATGAATCAATATTGGTTATCAATATAGTTTGGAACTTAACCCGTTACACAGTATAAAATGGTACCAGTAGCGCAACTTCACTCGCTCCGCCGCGCCGCACAGTGGTTCCATTCCGGAAAAAGGTGGACATAGGAACAAAAGTTCGAAATTCGGTCTGATTTTTTTTTATAGGACAGCTGACTATCTTTCTAACAACTTTTATTCTGTCACAAATCTTCGTTGGATCAATAATTAGCGAGTAGGGATTGCAATCCGGAAAACCGGATCCGGTAATCCGGCGGATCCGGCATCAATTTACACTTACCGGATCCGGTACTAATACACCGGATCCGGTGACCGGGTCCGGTATTACATATTTTGGCGAAATAACCGCGCTGCTGCATGAGTAGTGCTACTTTAAACGCGTGTTGCTTGTACGTGCAAGTCGCTGTGGTGAAACTGTTTAAAATTTCGCCCACTAAATATGATATATATCTACAGAAGTACGTAAAAGAAGATATGGGTAAAGAAATAAGCGCTATTTTGGATTGCTGCATGCGTTGGAATAGATTTCTGGCTTTGATAGAAAGATTTTATTAACTGCAAGTGTGTATTTAATATCTTGAATGGTCGAAAATAAAAGACTTGAAAGGGATTCGACCTTATTAACTGCTGAAACAACAATGAAATTTGTGTTAGAGAAGTTGCTCACTTATGACACGGCGTTACGCACTAATTTATCCGAAGCACTAAGTTCGTGAATTAAAGGACGTCGCACCTTAGTAACAGGAATATTGATATACTGACAGAATCCAAAAAAAATTCAAAAATATTCAAACTAAGCTGAAAATTCATTTACTATGCAAAAGAAAAAAGACATGCGACTAGAAACGAAAAAGTCTTGGAAAAACTTAACCCAGATAATAACTCTAACGATAGCGTGGAAATCGTGGAAGAAATAGTAGAGAAGAACTTAGATTCACAATCACTGAAAAAATATTTGACATTACAGGAAGAATTACAATTTCAGATCCAGCAAGAAGTGGCGTGTCTATACAAACTAAATAAAAGAAGGATTTTGAAATAACTGCATTTGAAAGTAAAGGAGTTCAAGGAGTATACTTGTCTGCTATTCATGATTATTTGGTGACAATTAAGCTGACAAGTGCAGAAGCGGAGAGAGCCTTCTCGGCCGAAGGCTACGTTTGTAGCTCTATTAGAAGTCGATTGGCAGTCAACACAATTTTTTTCCTAAGATCGTTTTATCAAACCAAAAATTCATTATTTGTTTAAAAACTAAAGAGTAAAAATAGTATAACGAACAGTTATTGTGATTGTGGTGTTGGCTGTGCTATTCATTAGATAGATACGTATCGGTTTTTTTTAAACTTCATTAACGGTCCATGTTGGAAGGAAAAAGGAAAGTTAAGTTATCTTGGTTAGATCAATCCGGCCGGATCCGTCCGGACCCGGCCGGATTGATGAAAATCCGGTCGGATCCGGCCGGATTGAAAATGAGTCCGGATTGCAATCCCTATTAGCGAGTTAAAAAATCTTCAATTATTTTTTGTATGGAAAAAAACACATTTGGTTCTTTTTCTTAAGTAACGTTAAATCGGCTGTTGTTTGGTTTCTAAAATATGGTAGATCACATTATTTTGTATCCATACTTATTCTTTTTTTGAAAATCCTTCGACCGCCTTGCGATTTAAGAGTGGTCAAACATTGCAATTTTTTTCATGACTATAACTCATTCTATGAGTACATTTTGGTCTAGTTTTGTTTTTTGTAGAATAGCTAATATTATTCCCTAAAACTTTTATTCTATGACAAATTTTCGCAGGATCAATAGTTAGTGAGTTACAAATTATTTTATATTTTTTATTTTGGATGAAATTTTATTTAATTTTTTTTCTTGAGCTATGTCAAATCGGCTGATGTTTGGCGTACAGTATATGATAGTACACATTATTTAGTATACAGAAAAAAAAAATATTCGTGAATCCATCGACCGCCTTGTGATATACGAGTGGTCAAATATAGCTATTTAGTTTTGCATGACTATAACTCAAACTATGAGTAAAATTTTGGTCTTATTTTTTATTTTTACAATGGATAATATTATTTACATGTTTTTTGATATTAATATTTTAAAGAAAAAAAACTTTTCTTCCAGAAAATATTTTATTGACTTGGTTTTGTGTTGCTAATACCAAGAAAACATTGAACAATAATAATTCTATTGTTTTCAATTTCTGAGTAACGGTAATTAGTCAGTGTCAGTGCACAAACAAATGACTCATTCTTTGTGCTGAGCTCTGATTGGTCGTTAGCCGCTGTCATGCTCAGGCATACAGATACTAATTGCCAATCTAAAGTTATTTTTAAATAATAATGATGAAATATTTTATTTCATTGTGCTCTTCTTGCTTAACTGTGAGTTTACTACATAATATCTCTGGCAATGGCTGGATATGGAACCAATCTTGATCTATACTTGAAATTGTGTAGGAGCGGAAATATGAAGGATCACAACTATTTATACGAAGACATACTTTCCAAAATTCTAAGTGAAGTGTCTCAAGAGGATCGTAAAATAATTAAAGAATTTGTCCGACTTTTTACAAAAAATCTCAATAAACGATGGGAAGATGCTAACAAATGCCAAAAAACTTTTTTGAACCGGGAATCTAATCGCAACTGGTTGGAGAAAAACATTGTTTATCATTCAATATGATTAGTCCATGTTTATTAGACGATATCGATAATTCTGAAGTAATTAGTAGTTCCCATACTTACGTCCCAGAAATGTGTGAAGTCTATTTGGGGCTAGAACATAACAAGCAGCAATGTTTAATTATGACACAAAACATTCGTAGTATTCGCAGGAATTTCGATGCATTCGTTGTTTTTCTCGCTCGACTTCAATTTTCGCCCGACATAATAGTCCTGACTGAGTGCTGGTTGGATTCGTCCTTTACAGGAGTTGCGTTAGACGGTTATAACTGCTCATTCTCTAAACGATATCAAAACCAAAATGACGGCATTGTAATTTTATCCAAAGTCGAACTACATGTAAATGTAACTGAACCACAACTTCTGGAAGCTTCTGGTCTCTTGGTTCAGGTTTCAAGTGAATACTCAATTTTGGCTATTTATCGATCTCCGTCTTTCTACAGTATAGATCCTTTTCTTTCGTCATTAGAAAAAATACTGGACGTAATGAAGGGGCAGACCTCGCTTGTGATTGGTGACTTGAATATCGATATTAAGCGGGCAACCACAGATCCCCGAGCAGTTAGATACCTTGAGCTGTTATCATGCCAGGGTTATATCCCAGGCCATGAGATCCCCACGCGTGGGTCGAACTGCTTAGATCATATTTTCGTGAAGAGTTCATTCCAGTCCTCGGTAGTTGTGTGCACAAATGACGTAACGGACCATGACGCTGTTATAGTAGCTATCGCTGGGAAACCAATTAATAATAATTGCAGAGATAACCAAAAGGTAACAAAAGTAGACTATCAAGGCGTGATCGGTGACTTAGCAAATATGGACTGGTCTTCATTTTATTTACATACTGATCCTAATGATGCTGTTAATAATATTGTTTCATTAATAAATCAGGCTGTTCAAAGCCATACAACAACTACATTAGTACGAAACTCTAAATACATACGAAAGACCTGGATCACTCCTGGCTTGATCAGATGCATGAAAAAGAGAGATAGGTTGCAGTACAAAACTAAAAATAAACCACACGATAATAAATTAAAAGATAAATACAATAAATATCGAAACTATTGTAATAACTTACTTCAAAATCTCAAAAATGAACACGATTCTAATAACATAAAATCAAATATTGGCAATAGTAAAAATTTGTGGAGTTGTATTAAAGAGGTCTGTAGTATAAAATCTAACAAATCTAAAAATGCTGATCTACTAAAAATTGCTGCTACTCCAGTCCAGGCACTAAATGAAGCCAACAATTATTTTGCAACAGTGGGGGAAGCACTTGCAAAAGACATACTTAATCGACTACATAAAACTGAACAAGAATTAGCAAATAACACCACTCTCTCTACTAGCCCTGTCAACTCACTATTCTTATCACCAACAGATCCTGAGCAAATCTCAAAAATAATATCAGCATTAAAATCTAACTCCGCCCCTGGTAGTGATAATATCACTAATCAATTACTCAAGGTCTCTAAGCATGTTCTAGCTGCTCCAATCGCATTTATATGCAACTTAAGTCTAGAATCTGGTTCTTTTCCGGATTCTCTCAAAGCTGCAAATGTGTGCCCTATACATAAGTCGGGAGACACCGAACAACCATCTAACTATCGGCCTATATCCCTGTTGACCACTATTTCTAAGATTTTGGAGAGAGTGGTCAACAAAAGTTTTATAACCTTTCTTGAAAGAGAGAATATCCTCTCCGAAAACCAATTTGGCTTTCGCCCAGGCAGGTCAACGGAGGACGCCGTGACATCACTGGTAGACTTTGTGGCTGGTAAATTGGATACTGGACAGAGATGCATGGGCGTCTTCCTTGACCTTGCCAAAGCATTTGACACTGTATCACGCCCTATACTTTTAAAGAAGCTGGAACTGCTAGGTGTCCGCGGGACAGCACTCGAATGGTTTCGGTCGTATCTTTCTGGAAGAAAACAGCGTTTAAAAGTTGACGAGCACTTCAGTGACTACCAAGAGGTGTATTTTGGTGTCCCACAGGGGAGTGTGCTGGGACCGTCTCTGTTTCTAGCTTACATAAATGATCTCTGTCAAATTAACATACCCCACGCAAAACTGTTTGCATTCGCTGATGATACTGCCATCATCTTCCATGACCGAAACTGGGATATGTTAACAACAGTTACTAATAACGGCTTACGTAACATAGTTGACTGGCTACAATACAATCTGCTAACTCTAAATGCTGCTAAAACCAAAATCATTGCATTTCGTGTGTCAGGCCGTTCGGCACCTCCTGAACCACCTTGTATTAGGCTTCATACTTGTGCCATAGACGACCAACATCGATGTGCATGCCCGAGCCTTAAACAAGTCACTGATATTAAATATTTGGGAATATACATCGATGAACTTCTATCTTGGACAAAACAAATAGAGACAGTTGGCAATCGTGTAAAGAAGTTTACTTACATATTTAAAAAGCTAAGAGCTGTGGCAGATGTAAAAATAGTTGGAATGGTGTATACGGCCCTTTGCAAGTCGGTACTAAACTACTGTATAACATCATGGGGCGCTGCTTGTGGTACTCACTTGATGAAAGCAGAACGCGCACAACGACTCATTCTTAAAGTCGCACATAAAAAACCTTTCAGATATCCAACCGATGATTTGTATAAGGATACTAAAGAACTCCGGGTTAGACAACTTTTTGTTCTAGCATGTGCTCTTCGATTTCATAAAACAGCTCTTGCAACTGTAACTAGTAGTCCAACAAAGCATAGGCGCAAATATATATGGAAATCACACAAAACAAACACGAGAATAGGACAAAAATGCTACAAATATTTAGGAACCTACATTTATAAACAAATTAATAAAACACTAGATATTGTACAAGACACTAAATACGTATGTAAAAAGAAAATAACACAGTTTTTACAAAATTTAAGTCACAAAAAAACAGAAGAATTGTTAAGGATCAATATTTAGGCTAATACATTACTAATATATTATTTGGAAAAGTATATATATACACATATTATTTGTTAACAAAACCATAAGTGGTACATTTATACAAACACACACACCCAAAACTCACATACACATACTCACATTCACGTACTCGCATACATAACACTAAAAGTTTAGCATCCTGGAAGAGAACTAGCTCTTGCAAACTCAGGGTATCCTACCGTGAGAGCTAGGGTTTCTCAAATCTGTTACTTTAATCTTTAGTTAAGATTTGGTTATTATTATCTACATTGTCATATGGTGATATAATTATTTTACTTCTGAGTTACTCTGTTGTTAAAGTAACCTTAAGATGCATTTTTGGATCAATAAATGATTTATTTATTATTTATTTATTATTATTATTATTGTGGCCTTCCTGCAACACAGTCGACTTTGACATTGTAATGAGAATTTCAGAAGATCTACATGAAGAATCAGATCGAGCAGTTAGCGAAATATTTATACACCCAGTCAGTACTGCGGAAGCAAGCACCTGTACTAAAAAGACAAAAAGGGTGCCTTTTGAAGACTTTACTAATAAGTAGAAATAAAGGTGTTTCAGCTCTTTTATAGAAGAAAATTCTGAAGAAGATTTGTATTACTTTTATACATCCAAATTGAAAGCGAATGGAAAGCATGCATTAGCCAAAATTGTGGATCATCTTTCTAAGAATCCTGACAGCGTTCAAGATGTGACTGATCTTCTTTACAAGAAGAAGAGTAGTGTCACAATTGCAGAAGATAAAGCTCTAGCACTGTTTACCTCGCTTGCCCTCTCCAAATGGCAGTACATGGTGCTGGGGTTGTTTCTACGTTAGGAAACCTGTGCTGACCTCCCATCGTATCAAAAACTTCTAAGCGCTAAAAAGAGATTCTACCCTCCTGAAGAGAGTGTAGAAGACTTATACCTACGCATTGTGGAGAAGCACAAATTGCCCACGAATTGCACATGACCATGATAGACGGTAAAGTGGCCAATATTGTTGCAGATGTACCTTAATCAGCAACGTGCCCCATTTGCTTAGCTAAACCAAGCGAAATGAATAATTTGGAACTTTTGGACACCAAGACCCCTCGACAGGAAATTTACCAATATGGGATTTCGTCGCTGCACATGCAGATTCGCTGCATGGAGTGTTTGCTCCATATATTTTATAATATGGACTTTATGGAGTGCTCGTAGAGAAAATAAGGCTCTAAAGGAAGCTAAGAAAACTGTCACGCAACGGGAATTTCGGGAACAGACTGGACTTCTTATATATATAGTGAAACAGGTATTAAACTATTGTAATTATGTAGGTACTGTGATTTTTGAGCGAAATTAACTTAACAATTTGCTTAATTCTGTTCATTCTTGTTGGCAGGGCTTTGGAACCACAAACGATGGGAACACTGCTAGGCGTTTTTTCCTCGACTATGAAAGGTCGTCTAGAATAACTGGAGTCGACGAAAATTTAATATTGCGATTGGCAGTTATTTTGCAAGTTATTTCCTCGGGAAAGAAAATAAACATTGATAACTTCAGAAGCTATTGCAAAGAAACGTCAAAACTGTATGTGGAGCTTTATCCTTGGTACTACATGCCAGCCAGTCTTCATAAGTTATTAATTCATGGAGCAGATATATGACCCATAGGTAAGATTTTTATAAAAATATTTTGTATATTCCTGGTTTGTTAAGTTGTCCATACTTTATTTAACCATACTTATTTTTTCAGGCATCAGAGGAAGCATCAGAAGCCCGGAATAAAGATAATAATAATGATAAAGATAAGTTAGTAAATATGCAAATAGATATAAATATAGAAATAAACAGATTCATGAGTTGTATATTTTCCCAATTCCAAATATATTAGTTTATCCTAAAACACGAGTCGTACATCCGTCAAATCCATTGTATTACGTCTAAAAATAAAATAAAATCTCGGAAACTTTTATCCTAGGGAAAAATGTAACACAAGAAAAATCGTAGGGAATAATATTATCCATTGTAAAAATAAAAAATAAGACTAAAATTTCACTCATAGTATGAGTTATAGTCATGCAAAACTAAATAGCTATGTTTGACCACTCGTATATCATAAGGCGGTCGATGGATTCACGAATATTTTTTTTTCTGTATACTAAATAATGTATACTATCATATACTGTACGCCAAACATCAGCCGATTTGACATAGCTCAAGAAAAAAAATTAAATAAAATTTCATCCAAAATAAAAAATATAAAAGAATTTTTAACTCACTAACTATTGATCTTACGAAAATTTGCGATAGAATAAAAGTTTTAGGGAATAATATTAGCTGTTCTACAAAAAACAAAACTAGACCAAAATGTACTTATAGAATGAGTTATAGTCATGAAAAAAATTGCAATGTTTGACCACTCTTAAATCGCAAGGCGGTCGACGGATTTTCAAAAAAATAATAATTATGGATACAAAATAATGTGATCTACCATATTTTATAAGCCAAACAACACCCGTTTTAACGTAACTCAAGAAAAAAAACCAAATGTGTTTTTTTCCATACAAAAAATAATTGAAGATTTTTTAACTCGCTAATTATTGATCCAACGAAGATTTGTGATAGAATAAAAGTTGTTAGAAAGATAGTCAGCTGACCTATAAAAAAAAATCAGACCGAATTTCGAACTTTTGTTCCTATGTCCACCTTTTTCCGGAATGGAACCACTGTGCGCCGGCGAGTTTCGTTCTTATTTATTAAACGCGAGCTTGATGCCTTGACGCCTGTGGCTTGTTGGAATCAGGTCAATATGTAGCTTATAGCACTCGGGGTAATTTAAGTGTAACTTTACTCGTAAGGCAGCGAAGCCACAGCTAGCCCAGGAATACAAGTTTAAAAATTACTATGGAAAACGTACTAGGAAATGGCTTGTACCAAAATTATTTAACAATTTAGATAAGGAACTTGAAACAAAGGTAACAAAATGTAGTTTTAAGGTAGCTTTGAAAAAAGTTCTACTGGAACAGATTGAAGAGTAATTTGCAAAAACGTATAAAAATGATTTATTATATGCAAAATTAGGGTTACGTGTACATGATTTGTATAATAAGTATGTATATGCCTCGGTGTTTATTGTCTATATATCTGCATGTGAATGCATGTTCCTATATGTATTTATATGTGTGAGTGCGCAAGTCCTTAAATGTAGATATATGTACTTAAATGAACGTGATGCATATACATAATTATATAAATAAAATTATAAACTTTCTTAATGCCTATATACTTGCATAGCTTAATTATTATGTTAATGAGAGTTGCGTCTGCCTACAAACTACTCAGTAGTTTGGCAGAATTTAGATTAAGTTTTGGCTATGTATGTTTGAAGATAAATAAAAAAAAAAAAAAAAAAAAAAAAAAAAAAACTTGCTACCAGTGTTTTTTTTTAAATGGGATGTGTTTTTCCAGAATCAGCGTTAACAAACAAACTATCTCTTTATCAGTAAGTATATCAGATATTTATTGTAGCACCAATAAATTGCAATTATGTTTCATCTAGCTATTTGTCGTAATTCCACACTTGTGAAGCCGCGGACAGAAGCTAGACCATTTATTATAATAACGCGTTACTGTAACTTTTTGTACTGTGACCCGTATCCCACATCCAAACTAAAACAGATTACGGGACCACGTCGAGCATAAAATTAGGGTTCTTCCGGTCTCGATAGATTAACCAAACTGTGGGGCTCGATAAAACTATCAATAATAAATTTATTAGGATTTATGGTCGCCAACTTCCAGTTTATTGGCCTTTATTGGATTATGATGTTGCCAGCTATTGGTATTTGATAAGGGGTCAACCGTAATTAGGTACGGTTTTAAAGTTTTCTTCTTTTTAGGGTTCCGTACCTCAGAAAGAACTCTTATAGTCTCACTTCGTTGTCCGTATGTATGTCTGTCAAAACTATTTTCTCGGGAACGCATTGAGGAATCAAGTTGAAATTAATATCAAATACTCAGGTCCGCAATTCCTTCAAACTGTGAAAAAATCAAACTTCTAAGTCATCGCAATCAAAAATTACGGCCGTTTATGCCCGCCATATTTTAACACTCGCAAGGGACTCAAAAAATAAAGGATGGGTACTTCCCGTTGACGTAGAATCATGAAATGTGGCAAGAAACAAAGTCTTATAGCACAAGTAAAGAAAAAATTACCTATAAAAATATTTTGATCAATGTAGCTATAAAATTACCTAATGATTCCCGTGATGGTCGAACTATTTACATAACTACAAGTTTGTACGGAATTCTCCGTGCGCGAGTCCGATTTGCACTTGGCTGTTTTTTTATATTTACTAAGCTTCTGTTAGTGATTTTACCTGAACTTGATTTGGTCGAGGTGGTGGACACGGTAAACCTCTCAGATAATTGCATTGGATTTCAAATACAGTTGGTGGAATGCCCCGTTAGGGGATTGATTTACAACTTGAGGGTGGTTGCTAGACAGATGAAAATTGTACAATGCCCTGCAATCATGTTAACACTGTATCCTAATATTTTCTACTTCAGAAGTCACTTTAAAGTAGGTATTATTTTCATCAAATTATATTCAACTTTGTAGTGTACTTTTTGAAATAAATATACAAGAGTTTATTGTAGACTGAAGGAATGTGCTGTTGGTCTAGCTTCCTTTCCAGTATTTACAGAGTCACTTTATTGTGGGAGAGCGTAGAAGGTGCTCAAGCCTAGTGTAGTGTGGTGAAGGGCACTGCGTGGGGTAAACCACGCAGTGCCCTTGATGCTTGGGCCATGCTAGGATTGCGGGAGAATAGCCCCGGCGCAAGAAAGTGTCAGTTTTATGGAAAGTTTGCGTGGAAATTGTAGCGACTCTAAGGCTAAGATTCAGAGACGATTCTAAGTGTAGACTTTGGTTTCCATATGTCAAAACTGTATAGAATTTTGACGTATGGAAGCGTGAGTCCACGCTTAGATTCGTCTCTGAATCTCAGCCTTACTGCCTCGTTCCAAAGGCGACACCATCGCAAAGAAAGCCAGGAAACTAAACGACGAAATTTCAACGCTCGTCGAGTGAAGATATAGTTAAAACATGACATATCATATTGAGGCAGCAAGATGCAAGATCATTAACGTTTATGGCAAGAGAAATAGCAATACCGAATACCTTCTTCCCCTATGTATTCTAAATCTGTCTTAAACTTCGGCAAACTTCAAGAGCGTATTAAAGTGATTGTGTACATTTGATACAGAACTAATATCTTAG
Organism: Crocallis elinguaria; assembly: GCA_907269065.1. Lineage (NCBI taxonomy): Eukaryota > Metazoa > Arthropoda > Insecta > Lepidoptera > Geometridae > Crocallis > Crocallis elinguaria. The sequence goes on from OU026073.1 coordinate 16,762,112, forward strand.
TAATATGTTAGTACCTAAAATAATATACTGTGTTATGTTCAATAATTTTGGTTCAATTCTATTTGAATAAGCAATCTAAGATGAAATTTGAGGCGCTTAAGGAAATCGTATTTAGATCTAGGATCTTCAATTTGGCTTTTAAATCAATTCAAATTGTGTTTTTTGTATAAATAACTGGTGTAGTCATGCTCAGGAAAAAAGGCTTTGCTCGCGACGTCATCAAGTAGCGGGTCGCTCTCTTCCTTTTGAAATGGTGGAGACATGGGTCATACTCATGAACGGGTGCCGCTTGTGGTGTCAGGTCAACTTCGGTTGTAATCTTCCGGTCTACTTGTTATTTAGTTAAATTGCTATTGTTAGTTTTAAATTAGTGATGCTTTTCCCATATTGATGTTTTTTATCTTGATCTATGACCTAATTAAGTGTGGCTACAAAAATGTGACTTCTAAAAACCTTCCTAGAGAGTTATTTTATACTTCATTCCAGTTATGAATATGGGGCATCAATCCACCACGCGGGCCGAGTGCGGCTTGGTGGATATCACATATATCCACGATTTCGTGATTATCGAATATGCGGGTTTCCTTACGATGTTTCCCTTTACCGTTTTAGACCGGGTGGGGTAAATATGCACACAACTTTATATAAGCCATCGCAAACTCAGAAGCGTCAGATTGAAAGTCGCATAAGTTCCCGCTCGTCCACTCTCATTCCAGTCACAACAAAGAAAGAAATTTCGAAAGAAAAAGTTCCACAATAAAGTTCACTGAACTTTCGCTTTTCATCTCGAAATTATCATAAACTTAACTTTATAAAGGGCCAAGTTAAACTTCAAGCCTTTGTAATACAAACTTAATTGACGCGCTTAAAATTAAGGAGAACATTTGGGTTTCTAATAACAAACAAATAATGATTATGTTGAAGCGTAAGCTTTTAGTGCTTTTGTGAGAAGCGAAGGACTAGCTGTATTTCCGACACCTTCTTATCCCGGGATATCAATAATAGGTCTTCTAAGCTTGGTGATATGTTTACGCCGTCGTCTAGATTCTTGCTCTTCTCAATCGCGTAGGCTTTGGAATGAGGTGACTAGATTATCTAAAATTTCCACAAGCGCTCACTTTAAGTCCACGAAAAGTAGCTTTAGCTAGCTTAGGGTTCTACTTCAAACGGACGCATTCGTGCGCCGGGACTATTCTTTTCTGACCCCCATACCCCAGCGCTGGCCCAAGCTGAGGTTCGTACTGCGTGGTTCACCCCACGCGGTGGCCTTGAACTAGTCTCCACACACCATTTTTTAAGACAGCGCGCTATCTGTGCTTTCCCTCAGTCGTTTGTCTTTGGTCTTTGGTTCCGTCTATTTTTTACATGATCTTCCCGATGATGAATCCTCATCATAACTTTTATTGCACCTATAATACTTAGCGTGTATGATAGAAGATTCGAGACAAACTTCAATTCAGTCAGTAACTAAAATTCAGTGACTAACCTTAAGATAGTTTCGTACTCGTATGTAATCGTTTATTCCAAACGACTATTCCTAATTTCATCTCCACATCGCCTGTCCTGTAACCCCAAGTTAAAGGGTTGTGGAACTCAGGTCCTATCTCTATGCCAAACTTTTCCATATCTGTGTTAATGGTTGTTAGGCTGTACGACTTTGAATATAGTTTAGACTAAAATCCGGTTTTACAATCGTCAATTAATTCTTAAGTGGTAGATAAAATTTGAATGTCGGTTTAGTGGTGTTTTGAATTATACAATGAGCTTCAGCTTTTGATCTACAAAACGTGATACCTGGTAATGCACTTTCTACAGCTCGCCCAGCTAGCTAACCCCTCAAGATGAAAAGCGGTTATCTAGTGCGTAGGTACTTGACGAAGTTTTTCGTTTTTTTTATCGTGTATGAGCTCTCATTCAAGTGGTATCCGTCACCAATCGGGGAATACGGACTTGTTAGCAATGTTAGGCCGAAGAATAGAAGTAGGTATATGTACTCGTAATACTGCTGCTAAGTACTGTACTTGATGGCCGCTTTGTTGAGTATGTGTGTGTGTTAGGGGGCAGCTGCTATTGAGAGCCAATTGCCAGGTTTCGTTTAGCGTAATTATAATATTATAACTATTAGATACATACAAAAAAAAAATGCAACTACTAGTATAAAAGGATTAGAAACTCTTCGTATACATATTTGTATACGCCACGAATACTATATGGTCAACCTAATTTATCTTTTTTACTTAAAATAGGCTTACGTTTGACCGCAATCTCACCTGATGTTAAGCGACAACGCGGTCGATGTAGCCCGTTGGTCTAGAAAAAAACCTATTCAATCTCATCTTGAAAACTCCCACATTACCCCTATTGGGAAAAACAGAAGTTGGAAAAGAATTTCACTCCGTAGCCGTCCGTATAATGAACGTAAAGGAAAAACTCTTAGGCTTGAGAATAATTAAAAAAATAATGAATAACGCTGGCTATCATCAGTCTTTTTAACCGATTTATAAAATGCGGGTTGTTATGAAGCTAGACGACGGAAGTCAGTTCCACTTTTATTTAAATTTTTTCTTCGATTAAATTTTATCTGAAAGTGGTTAAACAGGCCCTAAACGAAAACCGAGAGGGATTAATTGAAAACTTCATACGGTTAAGTTACACATGATTTAGCTTGAAAAGCACTTTAAGGTCTCAATGCTTAAGTAATGTTCAAGTTTTCCTTTGGAAGTCTGTCTTGTCTAGTACAAGTTAGTTGTTAGGCGTCGAATTTAGAGATTACGCGTGATTTCTCGTTTAATCATCTAATGTAGTTTCAAGTTTGTAGGCTTAATAAAGTTGTTGATTTAGTGTTAATTTTAGTTGACCACATTCGCCGATAATTGTGGTGTAGGAAAAGTGGGGGAGGAGAGGTCTGCGAAATGAACTGCGCAAAACTTAAAGACTTCTTTTAAGATCACCCAACCCGCCATATTTTCCATAAAAACACTAGTACATTATTATAGTGCTATCATATATTTTCCTTTAGAACGTTTGAACAAATAGGTATCTTGTGCATAATATCTAAAGAAAATTGAATTTATAGAACCAACAATTTTAAATTTTGCGAATCCAATTCAGTAAAAGCCTTAGCCGTTCACAATGTCTCATAAAGGTTTTTTCACAAACATATTTTCAAAAACGCTCATTTCCTGGAACTAGTTTCAAGAAATTACCGGGCACTAATTGTCTTCGTAAAGTTTCTCAGGAAATTAATTTCAGAATTTTCAGAATGCCACCCGAAGGCTCGGGCGTTGTCTCCCTTTTTTCTTAATGCTTCTTTTTATTTGATAAACAACAAGTTGTAGGCAATTCAGCCGTTTTACTTCGGCGAGTCGGGAATGGCCACCTTAATTACAGTACTGATCGCAAAGAAACACGAATCCATCCTATGGATATCTTCTGGAAGAGATCGTTAATTAGCGAAAAGATCACCCAATGTGCCTACTTTAAATTGCAACTATACCCTTTGCGGTGGATTATACAAGACCTCCTGTATCGGCACATATTGATTTCAGATAGTACCTACACCAAAGGATTTAAATCGAAAACCTCTCCGTGTTTTTCAAATAAAGTGAGAGTTTCAAAAGCATAGACGATTCCAATTTCCATTTTGAAACGTCAATAGCAGACATTTGCAGTGCTGCATTGGCTGTGTTTGCAACAAAATTGCGTCACGGCGTTTCGTAAATACTTTCCAGCTTTTAAACAACTTGCAGACGACTTTGTAATTCTCTTTAGGATCTCAATTTTTGTGATGTATTTTTGTATTAAAAACTAGCTGCTGCCCCGCGGTTTCAGCCGCGTTTAGATTTTGGATTTAATGGTTTTATTTTTTTGCGCGGAACCCTAATTCTTTTTCCAAAATAAAAGTAGCCTATGTTACTCCTTGTAACATCAGCTATCTGCCAGTGAAAGTCCCGTCAAAATCGGTCCAGCCGTTTCGGAGATTACCCGGAACAAACAGACAGACAGACAAAAATTTTAAAAATGGCTGGTTTGGTGTAGATCCCGTATATACTTTCATATACATTTAGTAAAAAGCTGTTATTTTGATATTACAAACAGACACTTCAATTTTATTTATCTGTATGGATGCGTGTAAATTAAGTATTATGTAGATGACAAAGAAGCATGAAGGCTCAGGAGCACCAAAGGAGAGAAGGAAGACTACTCTTATAGTTAGAAATCAATTTAAAACAAATATTGAGAAACATGGTAAAAACCTTTTTTGAAAAGAACGCCGACGAGTTTCTTGCCCCTCTTATTGATCGTTATTCTTGGAACGGCTAAGTAGCTAAGATTCGGAGACGAGACTTTTTTTTAATTTCAACGAAACGAGAATTGGAACTAAAATATAGTTTGCATAAATTGCGAATTGCACGAATCTCGAAATGTACGAACTGCGAATGTGATGAATTGAGAACTTTACAAATTGAGACAATGTACAAACTGCTCATAATTCGTGAAAACAAACATATTTTTATGTAGATAACAAATTACAGATATATTCATTTTTCCTGTCAAAACTATCGATCAAACTAAAGACTAAGGGGCGCGCCTTGTCAGAATAACAACGGTTTTGCGTCAAGCGCTGATTTCGTGATACTCGAAATGCGCGCTTGACGCAAAAGCGTTGTTATTCTGACAAGCAAACGTACGTTTGCATAAGCATCTACGCTGCCCCTAAGGAAGTTGGCGAAAATTCGAAACATCCAGCGCGGCGTCTCGATAAAGGATGAATCGAGACAAGTCACCAGACCCCTGAAAATCGGGTCATCCCGCACAAGCCTAGACAGAACCACTGCCAATAATCCAAGTTGTAAACCAATACAACTTTCAGTATTGAATCTTCGAAGTCCCTCGGATTCTGTCAGTATCAATAGATCGTCTAAGCTATGGATAAATTGCTTCATGGTTCTATAGATTAGAATAGATAGAACCATGAAGCAAGTTATGCTAGTTTCGGAATCTTGTTTGCTCAATATAAATAGAAGCAGTAAATCAAATATCGTGTGCGAATACGAGTCCACTGATCCACTGAGATTAAGATTTCACCGATGAGTTGGAATTCTGGTTATAACTAATCAAAGCAGAAGGGATAGTCACAGTATATTTTTGCAATTAATGCCTTTGCTCTGAAGTGATTGTTTCTGTACAAAGCATGAAAATGCATAGTTTTAAGGAGAGCTATTTTTATGTTTACATTTTATTTTCGAATATATTTTTGTGTTAATATTAAATCATAGAGCAACGAAGGGGAGATTCCCCTTCGTTGCTCTATGTATTAAATACGTATATTAAAAAAATCAAATGAAATTATCAGAAAATGTAGGATTTACCAGTGAAATTTAAACATAAACTATTGCGAATTTTCTAATTGTCAACGTACTCACGCATTGTACGGATTTGTACCTAAACTTCTTTTTAAAGGTCCCTAATTTAGCTAAAGCTACTTCTCACAGGCCCGAGGTATGTGGGAAGAAAAAAGTAGTACTTGTAGTAGAAACTGGCAATTGCCTCGTTCCAAAGCCGATCGAGGCTTGAGTAAACGAGAAAGTGTGAGAAACGGCGAAGTCGATATTTAATTGTTTTAGGAGGAATAGCCCTTACTTTATGTAATATATGTGTAGTAGGGAACCAATCAAATCTATTAGTTTGGTAGTCATTTGCCTCTATTCACGGTACCTGTGTATGTGAGTGAATGCCATAGTAATGAATCATTATTAACCAGCCAACCTGATGACTCCGTTTCAGGAGCGATGCTTGACTTTGGTGAACTTACCTGTAATAGAAAAAAATATATATTAGATTAGCAATTCCCCGTAGCTTCGCCCACGTAGCCTAAGTTATTCCTTGTAACATCAGCTATCTGCCAGTGAAAGTCCCGTCAAAATCAGTCCACCCGTTTCGGAGATTACCCGGAACAAACAGATAGACAAAAATTTTGAAAAATAGTTGTTTTGTTATAGGTACCGTGTATACTTTCATATGCATTTAGTAAAAAGCTGTTATTTTGACATTACAAACAGACACTTCAATTTTATATATTTGTATTGTATAGATAGAATCTCACGACACAACATTCGAAATTTAAACTTTTATATATTGTCGCAAAACATGCTAACGGGATTCAAACCCGCATTTTGTGGGTTTAAACAGAATAAGGCATAAAGAGTGGATTAACCTTGAAGATTTTTATTTTAGCATCTAGCCATATTTCTTATCAAAAGTAATAAAAAAGATAGATGATAATCAAGTCATCATTTCTTTATTTATTTCATTGTGTTAATTTATGATAGTAAATTTTAATGTATTAAAATCTCCAATGATTTATTATTATGGCAATTTAACACCGTACTTAATAATAGGCATCTCTAATTCCCCTATTGACTTTAGACTAAGTTAATTGAATACCCCTGGCTCTAATTTCCCGGGGCCAGGCTTGAGCTAGATTATCTAGGCGTTGTAATTAGATTAGCACTTGTCAAATGTCTAGGTACAAGGTGATAGGACTAAGTCCCGCCGCACATTGGGCCATCGACCACGGCCGCTAACGCGACCACAACCTGTGGACCAGAATTTAGTCACAAGGCCATCAATTTTCTTTCAAAATTGTATGTACAAAAACCCCTACTCTTAACGCGATGGGTTCCAGCCTTATTTAATTTGTTCGAGCCACTTCTTGCTTTATATAGTAGAAAGATATTAAACTAATTGAAACTTGTAGGTAAGCCGTTAAATGTATATTAACGATCTGGAAAAACTTATTTACAACTTACTACTGTTATGGTGAATATTAATTATTGCTATAGGGAGGGGACACTTCCGCTCGTAAAGTCGGTCTTGCGGTTAATGATTGGTCTTTAAAAAAAGACATGGAAAAGCGAGCTACGTTGCTTTATCTTCAAAGTGCATCTTGATTACATATTTATTGAAATAACCTGTTGTTGGCTAGTTCAGATAAAAATATATAGTACTACTTGGTTCTGCCCGCAGTATTCACCCGCGTTTCCTCAGGAACCAGGCATGGGATAAAAAGTAGCCTATGTTACTCTCCGGTCCATAAACTCTATCTAAGCCAAAAATCACGTCGACCCGTTGCTTTGTTACTGCGTGAAAGAAGGACAAACCAACAAATCAACAGACCAACAAACACACTTTCGCATTTATAATATTCAGTAGGATTTGCCATATTCGACCATATCGTCACTTAAGATCAGGCGGGATAGTGGTCAAAATCGAGAAAAAACCTTAATAAATACAGTAGACTTTCAGTTTTATAATATTATTTGTATGCATTATTCTTCATTTTTAACTATGGCAATTGGCAACATATTCAATGCAATGCAAAGGCAATGTATACGAGTATATTCAATGCTAGTTTCATAAATCTCATCAAATTGGGTATCTTACTAATTTACTATCGCAGATGAAAATATTGAGTATATTCATTGTTTTGGCAAAAATTGTATAATATTTTTAAGTATACCTAATAATAAGCAAGTTGCTAACCAAGATGTGAGATAATCGAACGCCTAATACAGATCTTTAAAAACTGTGCAAAAAGTATTGGCCATACAAAATAAGTAAATACAAACTAAACCAAGACAGGCGCGATTCAAGACAGTGTCTCCTCCCTATTTAAGAACCCTATATAAGGGTAAAGGCTGAATAATGGGCCCAGTGGGCAGTGAGTTAACCACAGTATTTTATAACCTTTAGGTGTAAACTGTACTAAGAGATACATTACTATCACGTTTTTACCACACTTTTTATATAGTATTCAACTGCAGTAGTTTGAAGAACAAGGAGATACGTGTTAGTGGGAAGACTAACGCTTCTGCGAGTGTCCGTCTGGGTTGTTACCACCGCTTTGCTTGTGAAGTCTGCCGCCAAGCAGTAGTGTGCAAGCATTACTGTGTTCCGGTTTGATGAGCAGAGTATCCAGTGAAATTACTGGGGTTATGAGACTTAATACCTAATGTCTCAGGGTAACGAGCGATCTGCAGTGCCGCGCAGGCCTTTGTGTTTCAAAGTTCTGGGTGGCACTGCAAATGTTATGGGCCGGCGTTATGCTTACCATCAGGCAAACGACCAGCTCGTCTCGTTACCAAATAACATTAAAAAAAACGTTTTTACCAGACTATAGAGTATTCAATTGCAGTAGTTTATAATACAAGATGTTTGAGTTGGCATAAGTAACGCGAAAATTCCAGTAAATTTTACATGCCAAATTATAGTGAAATATTATAGTAGTGACTGACTCTCCTAGCGTTGTAAAACTAGTTTCACGACGATAGAAAAGTCAGTCCGGGTAATATATCACAGTAAAAAAAAAACGAAAGATCACACACTTGAAATCACAACAACGTTATTACGAAGCCATCCAATCGCTGTTGCTTGCAATCACCATACACCACGGCAATGATTAAACAAATCTTCTATAAGAAAGAAATATGTATGATATAACTTCACAATATTTGCATTGGATTTACTGATTATTAGTAGGTTCTATATGGATACACTCTGGGAGGTCGCATGCTTCTACCTTTGTGGTAATAAAAATGGCATGTGGAGGAATGGAGCCTCCATACATGAGCACTCCAATCCACAACATTCCACGCCAACGTTCTAAAAACCACCCGTGTGTAATCTCAGATGGATTACGGGGAGTGATAGGAATTGGATATCGAAACGGTCCAAATGTAACTTTCCAACTCATCGTGTGTGGCCAATACAACGATCAATTTCGAGCTCAGTTGACAGTAGACGCAGAATGACCGTAAAATGGAGCGATGGAGCGCCCGGAATGGAGTGAACGTCCGTGTGCTCGAAATTGGACCATCGTACCATTCAACTCACAACGAAGCAAGGGTGCCTCCGGCAGCTGCAGAAACGCACCGATTGGTGCATCATCAACGCAACCAGATGGTATGTACCAGTACCTATACGATGCGAGCTGCGGGTGCGTATTCGCCTAGAATGTACCTGTTCACTACCTCGTTTTGGAGTGAAGACTCCCAAATTATAATTATCGGAATTAATGGCAAAGAATAGGTACCACACCTTAGATGTGCGCAGATCGATCCAAACGTGTAGGACGGATTTCGACTATTAAATAAATAAACAAATAAACGCTTACACACCTTAACCCCCGTACTAGGATTCCCTGTGGCGCAGGTGGCATGGACACACACAGATACATATCACAAACATCCAAGACCCGAGAACAAACTTTATGCTTACACAAAATCTGGCCCGGCCGGGAATCGAACCCGGGACCCCTCGCTTTGCAGGCAGGGTTACTACCAACTTAGCTACGGAGCCGTCAAAGTATTGGGTGAAGGTGCCGTTTGAAAGTGACCCCGCCTGCAAAATGGGTGAGCCCGGGTTCGATTCCCGGCCAGGACAGATTTTATGTGGTGAGCATAAAGTTTGTTCTCGGGTCTTGGATGTCTGGACAGGGAATCGTAGTGCAGGGATATGAGTGTGTAAACGTTTATGTTTACGTAATGTAAGAGACTAGCTGTGCCACGCGGTTTCACTCCCATAGATGTTCCCACAGGACCGAAGCATTTCTCCAGGATAAAAGTAGCCAATGTCACTCTCTGCTTATAAATTATCTCTATGCAAAATTTATGTCGATCCATTGATCGCTGCTAAAAGGACAAACCAAAATACCGGCTTTCACAATTATAACGTCAGCTGTGATTGCAAAACGTTTGATTCGTTGATTAATAATGAAAACAAATTACTGAACACCTTTGGCCCATTTACCTAATAATTCAATTCAAATTTACAACGTGACACAGCGCAAATTAAAAATCGTACTCCAACGAAAGCGTTCGCTCGGAAATCGACACGACCGGAATCACAATGTACGTACTTCAATATCTGATGACCAGCCGACGTGGTAACAGTAAGGGCATTATAGGCGACTGTCGAACATGAACTGTAAATATACAGGGTGAGTTTGAATTGGTATGTTATCCCGGAAGGGGGTGATTAGGGACACGGTTGTACCACACAAAATTATATTATATACCATACAAAAAATAAATTCATTTCAAACATCTCTAAACATCAACACTTAAAATTGAAATCTTAAATCAAAGTGTGATATTAGGCAGACTATCCCCATTCTTTAATCAATCTTAGTTAGGGATCAGAATGTATGTATGTATGTATGTAATCGTAGGAGATCTTCTATTTTTTAACCGACTTCCAAAGAAGAAGGTTTTAATTCAGTTGTACTTTTTTAACTGACTTCCAAAAAAAGAGGAAGTTCTAAATTCGGTAGCATTTTTCGGAACCGATTTTGATGTAATTTCTATGGAGCTAATCGAAAACAATATCCTTTCGAACAAAAAAAAATATCCAAATCGGTTATAAATGACGGAGATCTGACAACATAAAAAAAATACAAACCAAATTGTGAACCTCCTTTTTAGAAGTCAGTTAAAAATTAAATTTTATTTCATTTATTCGTTACGCGATTCTAATGTATCCACTTTTAACATTACCCATACTGCTTATACGACGCTTCCGTACTCCGGAACCTAATTAAAGAGGGATTCAATGTGGATTTCCGAGCAGATTCGACCCACTGATTAATTATTGCACTGTGTCGCAAATAATTTCGTACGTGAGTTTGTGAAGTTAATTGGAAACTGGATTTAATTATGCATTTTGTTGTTGTGGTCATACTGTGGCGCGGATACTGTGGCTATATTATGTTGCATTTTGGTTTAGGCAGAATTTAAATGTCCCTTAATATTTGTTTCGTAAAATCTACTGAGGCAAAGCTAATAGTAATTTATAGCGTTTTTTTCACGGCTGCACAAAAAGGAGTGTATACCTATGTGTTTAGGGTTCATGTATGTATGTGAGTTTCTTTATTCCACCATAACTTATAAATGCCTGAATAGATTGGGATATATGGAGTATGGTTAGAATCCTTACATCATTCCGAATGACACTGGCTAGGGTATTCGCGTTTTTTATGTAACTTCTGTTACATTGACTTGTTTCACTGACTATTTTGCTCATCAAACCGGAACACAGTACTGCTTGCTGAGTAGCGGTGGTAGCCACCAAGACCATCGCAGAAGTGTTATTTTTCCCGGAAAAATGCTCTGCACTTGCTGGAAATCGCCACGCGGTTGAAACCGCCGGCAGAAGCAAGTAATTAAATAAGAAGGTAAAATGTTTGTAACATTGGCACTGGTTTGGATTCTTTGTTCTCTATTTGCTGACCTTAATATTGTGCCTAAAGGACTTGGCCCCTTTTTAACTTATTGTATTTGGTTTGATTCCAAATATAGTTACTACTAGCTGCTGCCCGCGTTTTCACCCGCGCGGAGATATTGGATTTCATGGGTTTTATTTTTTTGTGCGGAACCTTAATTCTTTCTCTAAAATAAAATTTGCCAAGTTACATAACATCAGCTATCTGCCAGTGAAAGTCCCGTAAAAATCGGTCCAGCCGTTTCGGAGATTACCCGGAACAAACAGACAGACAGACAAAAAATTTAAAAATGGTTGTTTTGTTATAGGTACCGTGTATACTTTCACATGCATTTGGTAAAAAGCTGTTATTTTGACATTACAAACAGAAACTTCAATTTTAGTTATTTGTTTAGATATATTTTTACTAAATTGGCCAGCACTTCCAACACTGACGCCTGAAGGCTGATTCTTGTAATTGTTGAATATTTAATAATTACCTTTTTCACTTTTAACTTACACTGACAAGATATTACGTAATGTAATTAAAATGCCTCTCCTGTATGTATTCGTAAATCATTTCTATGTTGTTTCATTCAATTATGGAATTTTCAATTTTCCACACCGCCTTTTTGGGGAGAGGCTACTTCCCTCTCCCCCCCAACCACCCCGCTTATCGGGAAAATATTAGAGTCCTTCCAAACAAAGTGTTAAAGAATTTTTGTTTATTTCTGGTAATAAATATCGTAATTATACGCAATCTATACAAATAAATAAAATTGTAGTGTCTATTTGTAATATGAAGATAACAGCTTTTTACCAAATGCATATGAAAGTATATACGGTACGGTCTATAACGAAACAACGATTTTTTAAATTTTCGTCTTTCTGTCTGTCTGTTTGTTTGTTACGGGTAAACTCCAAGACTTTCACTGGCAGATAGCTGATGTTATAAGGATTAACTTAGGCTACTTTTATTTTAGGAAAAAGAATTAGGGTTCCGCGCAAAATAATGAAAACCATGAAATCCAATATCGCTGCTCGGGTGAAACTACGGGCAGCAGCTAGTTTATACTAAAAAAATATTATCATATCTAGGTATTCGTACAATAAATACAGAAAAAACATTGCATTTTGCATTTTGAGTTCAATTTTGGTTAACTCTTTGGCAAGTCTTATTCTTATTTTAATCATATTGTACAAAGCTCACAGAACTTTCTTTCATTGACAAAGATTGAACGAAAATAAGACGTCATCTGACACCAAGGGATAAAAAGTCAAACGTCCAAATTATGCCATATTCGAAATATGACACAGATAAACCATGTAAGACATAAATCAACACCTACGCAGCCGACCAAGTTACCAAAAGGGAGTCCTCACAGAATGCCTTCATTGTTCTATCATATCCATTTTTTTTAAAGATAAACCTGGCACATTAAGCCAGAGCACACATTTATTGGGTCGACCTCCCGCCGCGCCACCTCTTTTGTACGCACATCGTGGTTATAACCTGCATGGTCGGAAAAAAAGAATTAGACTTTTTTTCTTTTTTTGGCCAAGAATAAGGTTTACATCTGTTCTATTTTCGAATTCAAAAGAATTTAATTGCCGTTAAGGTTGACAGTTAAGATTAAATTAAAATGTTCTGGGGTTTTATGAGTTTTAAGATTTGGTGAGATTATTGAAGGTGTTAAAAACGTGAGTTTCTTAAAATTGAAGTGTGATGTGTTAAAGCGAGGAGCGTGGTGGCAGGATTTTGAAATTGAAAGCATTAGGTGGCATGACTATTCTGTCGTATAATCTACTATCAATGGAACGACTTGCTTCTCGTCACGTAGTTGCATTAGAAGTAAACGTCTGATTCGGATTTAATACAAATTTTCTGTTTTAAACAAACCTGGCGAGTTCAAATTAAACAAATTTAATTAAATAAAAAACACGACTGCCCTAGCAGTGTCACTCGGGATGATGTAAGGATTCTAACGATACCTCATATATACAAATCTATTCAGCCATTTAAAAGTTATGGTGGAATAAAGAAACTCACATACAGATTCATGAACCCTGCAAACATTTTACTCCTTCACATAAATATATACATCACAAAAATTTCGCTTCCAACAGGATTCGAACCTGCGTCTTCTGGCTTGCCGGGCCAAACGCCTTAACCGCTAGGCTATGGGAGCGAAATTTTTGTGATGTATATATTTATGTGAACATCCGCTAGTGTCGGTTAACACTATAAAATATATTTCATATTTTACTCCTTTTTTGGGCAGTCGTGTGAAAACAACATTATTTCTTAAAAATAATCAATCAAGTCACTCCACATTATGACTAAAGTTCTGATTCCTCAGGCTGACAAGTTTGTATGAATTTTGGTTTTGCAAGCTAAATTTGACTCACTTCCCGATGTATGGTTGGTCCCAAATTGTACATACATAATTATGTAAATCGGATGACAAGTCTGATGATGGAGCCGGAAGGCGGCCACAGGAACACTGTAACGAAACGACGTAACCCCATAGAGTTTGGTCTCGTTTGATTTATCTTTACAAGTACTGTGATCCTAGATACTATCTAGAGTCCTGATGATGAAGCAGGAATGTGGCTGCAAGATTACAGCACCAATTACGTACTTATTTAAAAGCTTGTCTGGAAAAATATATTTTTCACACAAAAAACTTATTCCTTCCTCAGTATACTACAGTTAAGGTCCACCCTGCATTAGGATATATTGGGGTCCACGCATTTTTCACTATTCTCCTGCTTACATGGGAAGCCACTTGAGCCGAGACCGCTATGGGTTTGGATGCCATTTAGCTCTTAGGTATAGGCTTATCTGTGCAGGGATTTCGAGGTCCAGTGATGGCAGAGAGGGTTATTTTAAAAATCAGTTTTGGTAGTTGTAGGCTTACCACTGATTATATCCTTTTTTTTATCAAAATAACAAAACCGCTAGAATTCATATTAATTCCAAGGTTACGTGACAACTATAAGTAAATTTGTGTAGATTAAAGTTGAAAAAAATCAAGGCACAAAACAAACACTTTTTATGCTAGTACTTTTTAAAACAATTTTAAAGGTCGAAATATTCTTTTGAAAAATGGACAAAAACTTTCGATGCAAAGGTTTATTTTGATAGGTTTGTTGAAGTTCATTTACTCCGTTAAAAACTCCAATAACAACTAAGAAAACTTTTTAACCCTACGAAAAGTAATCCCTCAACTACAAGGTAAAAAGGAACGCAATAACTCGAAGTCTAAAGTCAACTCAAACAGCGTAATTTTTCCAAACTGTTATTTTAGACTACAATCTACTTTTACCTTGAGAAAGTTTTCCAAGCGCCACACAAAATCAATTTCCTTATTAATTAGGGCTGATACAATTACTTCAGGATGATTGCGCGGTAGACTGGTTAACAGTACCATAGATTACAATACAATAACTCTACTGCATTCCAAAATGTACATTATTAATACTTTTGAATAACGAGACGATCAGATCGTTTGCTTGATGGTAAGCACAACGTCCGACCATAATATAATTATAATATCACATAGTTAAAATATTTCGCGCTACAAAATAATATCTCTATGGTGGGGTGTGTCCATGCATGCAGCATTAGGCAGCCCTCACATCACACCTAATTCATGATTGAGGGATAAGCATCAATCGCGGACCACGAGAAAACAATAGAAAAACCACGATCTCCTGTTGACGCATATGTAATACATATCGTCTTTTGTGGTTGATGGTTGGGGCTTGATGGAAATCTAGCCAAAGCACGGCACCCGATTCTACCTATGCTTCTACGACTGATGTATGTAGCGTAAAGCTGAGCAGTCACTTTGAGCCCAGATAGGTCTTCGAGACAGCACTATCTGGACGCATTACCGTTCTTGTCTATCTCGTGGTTTTTTGATGGTTCAGGCCGCGCTTTCGTGTGTATTATCTCGTAATCGGCGCTTGCTATAAAATCATGTTTATTTTGACAGTAAAACGCATATTTGCATAAGGTTCTATACGGTTTGCATAATTCATTCGGCTATAGGCTCAAGGCTACCCGTGCTTAGCCGGGGCGAGTCGCTACTTTATAATAAAACAAATGATAACAGTAAACTGGGCGGCCTTATAGCTAAACAGCAATCCCTATTGGAGGCGACTATCGACCGGTGACTATTTTGCACTATCGCTGTCAAAAAATAACAAGAAAATAAAATGTATAATGAATTTATATTTAGGTATCTATTTATTCCGTTTTACAGGAATGTGATTTCTTAAACAGCAAAGTTTATATACTGTCTACAAGTAAACTGCGATTACTTAAAGGGCCTGCGACGTAATTAATTGGGTGAAATGGATCTTACGCCCAGAACTTGATAGATGCCTATCCGTCTTCAAAGAGAACTCTTTTGATTGTGTCCCAGTAATTGACGTTCTGATCGGGAAGCGTCACTAATTGGTACTATGGCGTCACGCCTTTGTTAAACACCGAATATAGGCAGTTTAATAATCTTCCATATTTGGTGTTTAGCGATTTTTTTTGTACTGTTGAGTACATGAGCGGGTCATTTGAAAGATGGTTTAGGATAACGCCGGCCACAACAATTGCAACGCTTCTCAGAACTTTAAAATACAAAGGCCTGCGCGGCACTGCAGTGAGCTCGTTACCCTGAGACACTAAATGTCTCAATACTAACTTTGTCCTTGGCGAGGTGGGTTCCCAACCAGTCACACTGTGATTAGAAATTGTTCCCATCAAGTCACACTGTTACGCCAGTGTGACTCGATGGGAATTCTTTCCAAAAAAATGTTGCTACAAGCGACAGTGTGACTCGATAGGAAAAAACATTCAACAATTGATTAAAACCATAATCTAAAAAGTGTATTAATACAAACTCAACGCAAAATCTTTCTCTAAACATCTACCTGGTTAACGACAGGTTTTTACATGGGTGGTAACTAGCCAACTGGAAGTTCAAGCTCATTGTAGGATTCGAACCCTCGACGTCCAGATCGGCGGCGGACGTCACTACTTTTGAGCTATCATCGCGTCACGTCTGAGTAACCTACCATCCTACTTACCTCCTAAACTTTGGGATATCTCCATAAAACTTTTCCGAAGTGATGCCAATTTTTTTTAGAGAATAATCTCCTTTGTTTATTTTCCGTATCTTACGAAGTTTATTTCGCGAGCCAAATGTGGCAGAGCACAATTTTGTTAGTTTTGTATATTTCGCGACATACGTCCTTGATTTATTATGTTTATGCAAGCGTGCCAAAATATTTTTATGTGTGAAAGTGTACTGTATTTAGAACTAGTTTTTGGCCGCAGGTTTTGTAAATAAATAAATAACCGGCTATAACTCACGTCATTTGTCGATATTTTCGACCTATGTTTCGAGTGTGTCCGACGCTCTTCCTCAGGGAGTGCACGCGGCGAGATCGTAACGACCACTGAATTTATAATGTGTGATACTCAGGAAAATTTTAATAGTAAAATAATTAACTGACGTTTTATACTATTGGGTTACGATACGAGTGGTTCGTTGGCTGATGGAACGCATGATATAAAATTTTCAGTTCCACCTGTACTTCATGTACTCCTATTTATGTACTTCATGTACTCCTATTCATGTACTTCATGTATTCCTATTCATGTACTTCATGTACTTCATCTACTCCTATTCATGTGCTTCATGTGCTTCATGTACTCTTATTCATGTACTTCGTGGTACATTACTCTGCCACACTTGTCGAGTCGGCATAAAATGTAGCCCATATCATCATCAGAATTAAGAATACTTATCCGGCAGTAAAACAGGATTACCCAGTTTTACATTTTAGACCGCTATACATTTTAGACACACAAACCTATTTACAATCTTAATCTAATAATCCGCTACCAGTAGACAACGTTCCCAAAATACTGGCAGCATTGCCAATGGCATTGCTTAATCTTTGAGGTAAGTAGAGGCCAGCGTTTTGACCAGACTCCCTGATAGGTCTTTTTAAAAGCTCGATGAGCTCCAGGTCCCCACGGTACAAGTGTCTACATAGTCAGGGCCGGATTATCCATATAAGGCTAAGTAGGCAACTGTCTAGGGGCCCAGCACAGAATAGGGAACACCCGGGGAAAAAAAATAGAAAATAGTTCTTCGAGTGATAATTAAATTTAATTGTATGTAACAAACCCTCAATAACAATATTATTAATATTGCGTTATTTTTTATATTATATCTATATATTTCAGTACATTTCAGAGCCCATTTCTAATTATTATAGTATAATATTATTATAGTTAGAAAAGGGGCCCCGAGACGTGCATTACCTAGGGGCCCCGACATGGTTAATCCGGCCCTGTACATAGTATGTATAAATTTAATAACACGCTACGAGTACACAGACAAAAGCTAGTCAGCAAAACAATTAAGATAAGGGAAGCGATAAAAATATGAATAATTCGTGACCGGCATAAAAATGTCATATTGAATTTCAAAGGTAATAAAATATTCAAATTCTCCGGCATAATTACAGTTCCGTGCATAGAATTGATAGTGGTAATTGCTACCGTCTAATGGCATACTAGAATTACTTTTGTTAAATAAAGAATATTTGTATAGGAAACTAGTTAATTACCTATTGATACTGATATCTAGTATTTACTGATTACTTTTGGGGCAGGAGATTTCTTTACGGATACTTTAAAAGATACTGGTCATAATAGCTGTACTTATAGAACACTCGCAGAAGGCTATCGACCAAATTCCGCCGTTGAGTTTCTTGTTCTTCTTGTCAATGGCGTTGGCTTTGGAACGAGGCAATTAAAGTGACTACAACTATCGCAAGCGCCCTCTTCGGGCCCGCGAGAAGTAGCTTTAGCTATATTAGAGCCCACTTCAAACGGACGCATTCGTTCGCTTGGACTATTCTCTCCCTGTGTATCCCCGGCGCGACGGCCCAAGCAGAGGTTCTTACCGCGTCACCGATTCATTAGAGCTGAACGTCATCTGCGCTCTCCCACCGCACATTGTAACTGTAAAAGACTGACCAAAGCCTTCAAATAAAAAAAAAATAACGAATTAAGTCCTATCAAGAGGGTCTCACTTGTTCGGTGACGCTGTAAAGGTCAGTCGAGAAACAGCACGATGCTATCAAAAATAAAAAAATTGGGACAATCCCAGTCCCAATGTCTATAGTAAAAATATTTCTCAGTCCCCTTAATTAACCAGCGAAATTACAAAGCACGAGAGATTATAATTTTCCGCCTTAGCCCTCAAGATGATGTACTTAGTAATTGCAAAGTTCTGAGTGGCCAGTAGTGTTCATCGTCAAACAAATAGTCAGGAGAATGTATGCAATCTTTCAAAGCGATTAATCAATAAAAATCACACTCGAACCAATCAAGCCAATTCAAATGTCATTGACCTCTATCAAGTAGCTATTAACACACGTCCTGAATCAGGGCACACACTTGTCAGTTTTCGAGATATCCTTACTCTACCCGTCTCGTTCACACTTGAGTCGTAAGTGGGTAGTGGGAAAGGGACGAATTTTGATATTTGTGTTTAGGCGTGGGTGAAATGTGAAGGCTGGAGATCTTTGAAACTTGATATTCGTGTAGGGATTGGGTAAGTGATAGGGCGTAGTGAAGAGCTTTTAGATTTTGTCGATATATAATGTTAATATTTGGAGAAATAGAATTAATTGTGCTAAATTATAGAAGTTGGCGTGTGGTAGAGTGTGAATAAGACCGCCCTATCTCTTTCAGCGGGCGCAGAAAGTGCCGATTAAGGGCATGTTCAGGGAATGGACAGCAGCTTTCTCCTCGGTCAATATAATAATCTGCGACAACCAAGACGCTTGCCAAGCGTGGTGCATTAAGGCAACCCGCCGTCAACTATGGACAGGTCTAGGTTCTGCAACGGACGTCTTCCGACTGGTGATGGATAGACACTGATAAGACCACGACAGGGTTCATCAATCATCATCAGCGCATTACGCTCCTGCTGAGATAAGTCTTCTACCAGAGAGAGAGAGAGAGAGAGAGAGAGAGAGAGAGAGAGAGAGAGAGAGAGATGGAGTACGGGCCATAATCCACCACGCGGGCCCAGAGTGACTTGGTAGATTTCACACTGTCTTATTTTGTGGTTCTGGAATGTGCTGGTTTTACGATGTTTTCCTTTGCCTTTGCTTTGCGTTTCCTTTTAGAGTGAGAAAACATATAATAGTACAATAATAACTTGATGTGAGTGGGGCTGAATGTCGCACAAATTCTCGCTCAACCGAGCTAGCTCTCGCCAATTTATACATCTATACAAATAAATAAAATTGAAGTGTCTGTTTGTAAAGTTAAACAGGTTTTTTAATAAATGCATATGAAAGTATATACGGTACCTATAACAAAACACAATTTTTAAAATTTTTGTCTGCCTGACTGTCTGTTTGTTCCGTGTAATCTCCGAAACAGCTGGATTTTAATGAGAGTTTCACTGGCAGATAACTGATGTTAAAAGGAGTAGCTTGGGCTACGTGGGCGAAACCGAGGGGCACAACTAGTTTCCAATACGACTGTTGTCAGCTAAGCCTACACCCATCGACACAAACACCGATATTTCGATACCAAATCCGCCCGTCACTCTTACGTCACCGATCCCTAATCCCAACACTCCGACATCTCAATCTACAATGACACTGGTTTTGACACTTGTTTACAGTAACAAGATATTTGTGCCATATATGGCTCCAAACATATACCCACTTTATCGCTTTGTCAAAACAAAAAGTGTGTTACGGCGCTTCTATACTAACGTTACAAAGAGGTCGTTTTTTATACTACTAGCTGCTGCGCGTGGAGATATTGGATTTCATGGGCTTTATTTTTTTTTGCAGGGAACCCTAAATATTTTTCTATAATAAAAGTAGCCTAAGTTACTCCTTATAGCATCAGCTATCTGCCAGTGAAAGTCCCGTTAAAATCGGTACAGCCGTTTCGGAGATTACCCGGAAAAACAGACAGACAGACAAAAATTTTAAAAATGGTTGTTTTATTATGGGTACCGTATATACTTTCATATGCATTTGGTAAAAAGCTATTATTTTGATATTACAAGCAGACACCTCAAGTTTATTTATTTGTATTATTCATTATTCAACCGTTATGTTATGTTATGTATTATTCAAATGTTATACAGGGTCTTTCCATAAAAAAATAAACACACTTAAAACCGGTGTTAAACAGTGTTTAACTCCTAAACATGCCTTAGTCGCGCGTTTAAATATGACAAATCCTGATTTAAGTAGTAGGTATCTAACCGTTGTCTAACTCAATTCTGTTGTGACGTTTCTAATCATTTTAGACGATTATCTTTAGACGCTGTCTAGATAAACAGGCAACTAAAAGTTTTTGTTGTGGTAACACAGACAGTGTTTATTAGTAAGGCTGTAAGTATCTTAAGCCGAGTTATTTTATAACATTAATGCATTTTTTCGTTATTTTGACAAAGTTCTCGTCGAACTGGACACACACGGCACAAAAAGTTTCGTAGGGATTAAGGCGGGGCGTTTGATATTTGATAGTGGTTTTGTTTGGTTGTGTTAGACGCCATGTCAATGTTGGATATTTTATTGAATCAGGCTAATGCCCTCGCCGTCGTCTGCTTAAAAATTCTTTTTTATATTGATTACTCGCTGCTGCCCGCGATTTCACCCGCGCGGATATATTGGATTTCATGGTTTTTTTTTCCGCGGAACGCTAATTCTTTTTCTGAAATAAAAATAGCTTAAGTTACTCCTAGTTACATCAGCTATTTGCCAGTGAAAGTCCCGTCAAAATCGGTCGAGCTGTTTCGGAGATTACCCGGATCAAAAAGACAGACAGACAAAAATATAAAAAATGGTTGTTTTGTTATAGGTACCGTATATACTTTCATATGCATTTGATATAAAGCTGTTATTTTGATATTACAAACAGACACTTCAATTTTATTTATTTGTATAGAAAAGATATAGATAGCAATATTTTAAGGTACGCATTAAATAATTAACGAAAAATTATCCATCTTTTTAAACCATTTTTATTTTAGTAGTGTACGGGCTTTTGAATCTCAAACGCACTCATATAAGATGCACAAGCTGTACATGTATGTAAGTAGGTATATAATATATATATTATATACCAATAAATACCAATAAAAATATAAATTATATATCTACAAAATCATATATTATGGATCCTATATATTATATAGGATCCACAATATATGATTTTGTAGATAGGAATTTCAAATGAAGCTTGTAATGCTCCCACGGCCTCAAATACAATTTTTCCATTCAACAATGATACACATTTCAATAGCGCGTTTGGGTGCATCCTTCCATTGTACGTTTTTCAATAAAAAAGAAACCCAAACAAATACTTCGAAAACAATATTAAAAATACGTTTAAGAAAGATAAAGTTCGCTTTTATTGCAAAGATACAAGGCTTGAAATAGGTTGGCGTGGTTGTTAAAAGATTGAGTTACGATTGGCCGATTTTATGTGAATTCTGAACTTTTACAATAAAAGTTTGCTTGAGTCTTAGAATAAATGTATAGGAGGATAGTTTTACAATGGAACACTCACCTTATAATTACATTATGTTTGACCGACTTCTACCCAATTAAGCATCGTTTGATGATACGTGTCAATATGACACGTATCATCACATGATACGTGCCAAAACAGGTGACTGAAGGCGGGTTTTTTCTAAAAAAAGTGAAATTTTACTTTTTAAAAGAGCTATGAGCTTTGGCATATAATTACAAACCTTTGACTTTGACTGATTTAGAATTGGACCAGTAGTTCTAGAGTTAGCGGTTACAAACAAACATATCCAACGGCTCCGTAGGTAAGTTGGTAGTAACCCTGCCTGCAAAGCAAGGGGTCCCGGGTTCGATTCCCGGTCGGGGCAGATTTTGTGTGAGCATAAAGTTTGTTCTCGGGTCTTGGATGTTTGTGATGTGTGTATCTGTGTGTGTCCATGCCACCTGCGACACAGGGAATCCTAGTGCGGGGGCATGAGTATAAGCGTTTATTTATTTATATTATACCTAATATAAGTATTGATAAATGGCTCGGATGCAAACCAGTCAAATTTAGTATAGGGTTTTCCGCATCAAATAAGTCAAATTAGGTTTCTATGCGTATTTATTTTGTGTTTGCGTTGACGTTTCCGTAGTGTCCCATATTTGGTACAACAATCCATTGATGCGTCTCCTGTATGAAACGGTCCGATTTAGGCAAGCGGACTTTTTTGGTTTTTGATCGATGAGTTGTTCTTTCTATATTCTATTCTATCTTTGGACTTGAAAAGAGTTATTGGCACACTTTTTTATTTATATGCATACTAGCAGTAGAAAAAGGTAAGATATTTTGTATAACTTTTATTTATTGCGTGTTTCAGAAGTTTTGTCATGGTTACAACAATTATTATGCAGGTACTCGCAACGTACTTTATAAACTTACTGAGTTTGAGTATGCTTCGTCCCTCTCACTCTTATTCTCGCTGGACCTAAGCTGCCATTACACGACAATGCATGATTGGTAGATATGATGCATCAGTCACATAAACAACGATCTCCGCTTGCATATCGTACCGTCTAATGTGTTGCTTGATAGCAATATACTGAGTGTTTAGTGCAAAAGCCGCAATAAAGAAATAAACATGCGATGGTGTGCAAGTGATGTATGTACCGGAGCAATCATCGCTTTGAGCCCAGGCAGGGCTTCGAGGAAGTATCAAAGACCGCATCTTCTGGCCCTATTGGTGTTCTAGTCTGTTTCATAGATATTTGATGGATTTACTTCGAGCCGCACTGGTTTAGTTTGACAGTAAACCGCAAACACGCAAGCGTGCAGTAGGCGCTTTACAGCTTAACTTAAAACTTAGCGCTTTAAATGGTCACGTGACCCTACGTCAAGGAATATCAAGACGGAAGAAGACTATCCCTTTGAATCAGTCTGATATTTTGTAGGTAGTCGTGGGTGACGTAGGCACAAGTGACCGTTTAGGGAGCCAAGTATTGAGCATTCCTTCTACTCTCTCGCTCTTTCTCTGTGTGTTGCATGCAATCAGCTACTGCCGTTAGCATACACTAATATTCTTATAAAATTGCTTAGAAAAAAACGGGAACAGACTTCGATAAAAATAACGTGATATATTTATCCCCAATTTTTCGATATTTAGGAGCGGTACCACCTCTAGAACATACCCTTTCAAACAAAAAAAGAATTTTCAAAAATCAAAGTCCACAAATTGGTGAAGAAATCGATGAGGAAACATAAAATTACATACAGTCGAACGTAGAACCTCCTTTTGAAGTATGATTTAAAAATAATTGCTAAATTGCTCTTCAAACCAGGACACAGAAATGCTTGCATACTAATGCTGCATTATCTCTAACAATAAATCGAATCCGCTACTTGTTAAATCGTAATACATACCGAACACAACCACTACACCAAGGCAGACCTCTATAAACTTATTACCCGTAATAAGTCGAAAGTCCTACGGCCCCTGGGACCATTTCGTCTCTCATCAGATTCACGCCCAAATACCCCTCAGTATAATTAAGAAACTAGAAATGCTCCCTTTATGCTTTGTTTACATCGTTCCAGTTGATAGTTTTGGTTCGAGTTGAGGATAAAGGAGTTCATATATGTTTAACCGGACTCACTTACGTAGTACAGCCCAGCCTTGTGACGATTGCCCGACCGGATGTAATTATATCCGGTTAAACATATCTAAACTAT
The DNA here is from genome assembly GCA_907269065.1 of Crocallis elinguaria. Classification (NCBI taxonomy): domain Eukaryota; kingdom Metazoa; phylum Arthropoda; class Insecta; order Lepidoptera; family Geometridae; genus Crocallis; species Crocallis elinguaria. The sequence goes on from OU026073.1 coordinate 16,786,170, forward strand.
CCTCTGCCCGCGGTTTCACCCGAGATCCTATTCAGGGGCCGTGCATTTTCCAGGATTAAAATGGCTATTTTTTACCCTCCGGTCCATAAATTATATAATTATCTATGTCAATAATCACGTCGATCCGTTGCTCTGTTGCTGCGTGAAAGAAGGACAAACCAACAAACGCACAAACACACTTTCGCATTTATTACATTACGGATATAAGTCATACGAAAGTTTTAACCAGGATAAAGTAATAGTAATGGAGGCGAAAAACCATCCTTGTAGAGTAATTTAGGTTCTTCTAAAAATCTTGTTAGTGGGAGGACTAACTCTTCTGCGAGTGTCCGTCTGGGTTGTTACCACCGCTTTGCTCGTGAAGTCGGCCGCCAAGCAGTAGTGTGCAAGCATTACTGTGTTCCGGTTTGATGAGCAGAGTATCCAGTGAAATTACTGGGCTTATGAGACTTAATATCTAATGTTTCAGGGTAACGAGCGCACTGCAGTGTCACGCAGGCCTTTGTGTTTCAAAGTTCTGGGTGGCACTGCAATCGTTATGGGCCGGCGTTATGCTTACCATCAGGCAAACGACCAGCTCGTCTCGTTACCTAATAACATAAAAAAAAAATGTGCTAGGCCTGGTAGTGATGCCGGCCAACGATATGTAGTTTAATAGTGCAAATTTACTAATAAGCTTGATGTTTCGGCGTATTAAAAATTCGTGATGCAACCATATCATGATGGCATTTTCTAGTGCCCGTCTGGCTAGCTACCGCACTCAAGTTGAAAATCTGTTGCCGTGCACTTATAGGCGTGGTCCGACAGCTGAAAGCCACAGGCAACGTGATATTGAAAACAAGACAAAAATATTTATGGTATAAAAATTTATAAGTTTTTTTATGTTTTTTTATGTTATTTTAGTAACGAGACGAGCTCGTCGTTTGCCTGATGGTAAGCATAACGCCGGCCCATAACAATTGCCGTGCCACCCCGAACTTTGAAACACAAAGGCCTGCGCGGCACTGCAGATCGCTCGTTACCCTGCGACATTAGGTATTAAGTCTCATAAGCCCAGTAATTTCACTGGATACTCTGCTCATCAAACCGGAACACAGTAATGCTTGCACCCTACTGCTTGGCGGCAGACTTCACGAGCAAAGCGGTGGTAACAACCCAGACGGACACTCGCAGAAGCGTTAGTCCTAGTAAGTGTATAACGACAGTAATTATGTATTTTGTGTTTCACGCAACATACCTATTTATAATTTATTACTTTGATACAAAATAGACTCTTTTTCTTTTTTGTTGACATGTATAGTCCTGCGAATAAATGACTATTTCATAAGTCAGTCGTTCTAAGTCCAATAAGACGACCAGAGCCATTTTAGTCTCTCATCGCATTCACGCCCACTTACGCTGCAGGATAATTAAGGAACTACGAATATTTCCTTAATGATTTGTTTACAACGTTCCAGTAGGCATTTGTACATAACAGAACATAGACAACATGACTTTCTGCAGTCGTTAACTATTGTAAATAAAGTTAAAAATTTATAGAATTGACATAAGGATAAAAAGTTGAAAATGTATAAAATTGACATAAGGATAAAAAGTTGAAAAAGTATAGAATTGGCATAAGGATAAAAGTTGAAAATGTATAGAATTGGCATAAGGATAAAAAGTTGAAAATGTATAAAATTGGCATAAGGATAAAAAGTTGAAAATGTATAGAATTGACATAAGGATAAAATGTTGAAAATATATAGAATTGATATAAAGATAAAAAGTTGAAAATGTGTATAGAATTGACATAAGGACTCAATGTTACTATGGTTATCTTGTCATCTTCAAGAATCCTTCAGTGTCATCCTACAAGTTTGTACTGCCGAGGCTCGACGAATGCCCGACCGGCTAAGAGCCTACTGGACGTAAGTGCACCCGGTTAAACATATATAAATAAGTCATTCTTATAAAAGTTTTAATTTAATGAAGATAAAAGATCGTTTAGTAATGGAGGCCTTTTTCATCTTTGGCACATTGTCAGTACACGCCTAAAAATTGAGATTCAGGTGTCGGTTCTGTCATCTCATGCCTACACCTAATTGTAGTTTTTTTTGTCTTTTTAAATGGAAACATGAGAAAGAGATGGAATATATTTTAGACCTGTCAATTTAATTCACTTGCTTGTGCTAGTGTACATTTAACGAAAATTAATTTAGTGGCGTCTAATTTATCAAGGATTGAAGATATTTGACAGGTCTAAAACTAAATTTAGATCGGTTAAACATCTTCAAGCTGATCGACTCGTTCGTCTCGTTTTCATAAATAAAACAAAATTTCCCCACACTTTTTTAGTTTCAAGTAACTGGCACAGCCACTAACTATCCTACATTAATTCACCTAATGAATAAACTAATTTAGTGGGTTCCATCACAAAATGTCATGGGGATTTGTGGAATACCATGAAGGTAACTGACGTATCAAAGGGCAGGGCCGCAAAACAAGAGCCGGTGCTGGCTACGCTAATATTGACTTGGGATGGGAACCCTTTGTACCTATTAAGACTGGTAAGTCCAGAGCGATTAAAAGGAATTATAAGGTCGAAAGGCCGTGACGTTATGTTTTAGTTTTTTTTTGTGCTGGCTGGTTTATGTTTATTTGGTTGATGAAGTTTCCATGAAGTTACTAATAGACAGTGTATATATGTATATAGTTACACTATGTTTTGTCTTTGTTCTTCTTTGAAAATTTTAAACTGAATAGAAAGAGACAAAACATTGTTTAAATATTACGTTGAATAGAGTTTATTATTTAGGCTAGTTACACTATGTTTTGTCTTTGTTGTTCTTAGAAAATTTTAAACTGAATCGAAAGAGGCAAAACATTGTGTAAATATTCCGTTGTACAGAGTTTATTATTAGGGCTGTGACTCTTACACACTCACACCCCTGAGTTGTGTCACAGGTTGCACAACACAAACATCCATGACCCGAGAACAAAGTTCGAGCTCACCACACAAAATCTGCCCCGGCCGGGAATCGAATCTAAGGCCTCTCGCTTTACAGGCAACTACCAAATTAGCGGTGTCGTCAAAACCCGTCAGAGGTCTAATCCACTCGTCGCTTTATTTGTGTTAAGAAAAGAAGGAAACAAAAAGCATCTATTTGACAAACAAAACAGAAGAACATTAAGAAACAAAAGAGATAACAAAAACTCGTGCTTAAAAAATTGCGTCAAAAATGCGTCTCAGCAAGCTTCCGCCTTCATCTTCGCCCAAATGGGACATATATTTGTAAATAGTAGCTATGTGTTATTCTGATGTATAAGCTACATTACTGTAAAGTTTCATCAAACTACGTGAAAGAGTAACAAAGATCCATACATCATCCTCACAAACTTTACAATATTAGTAGGATAGTAGGAAAGGATAGGATAGGATAAAGCCGAAAGCAGAAACACTTGACAGTGATGAAACTGACAATTCAACATTGCAATGCTAACTGGCAAATTGAGCGTTAAAGTAAACAATCAATTTCTAAACGAAGTGATCAACAAAAGTGTCCGTGACCATTGTCTACCTTGTAATTCTGAAGGACCCGTCTCGATTGACAACTCGATTGATATCGAGTTTGATTTCACTCGAATAAAAGAACAAACGAAATAACGAAGAGCTGTCTGTTTTAATTATTAAAACTGGAAGATGATATTCTTTGACAAGGAATCGAGTTATTTCTAATCGATAGGTCAGCGTTTGACAACTATCTCAACGGATCTTAGCCATGATGTGGTCGGAGATGGCGAATACGCGAGATCTAGATTAGGACTGCATACTGGCTTTTTTTGGACACGTTTCAAGACGAGACAACCAGTCCATAGAGCGTCTCGTCGTCCAAGGAAAAGTGGAAGGCACTAGACCGCGTGGGAGGTAACCCATGCGTTGGACTGATCAGATCAAATCTGCTGTGGGCGGTCCTGTGCATGAGTGCACCCGTATGACCTCTAACAGAAAAAGATGGCGAGACATTGTGATGCGCATTACATCTGCCCCCACTGATACTACATGACGAGCACGACCGCTCTGTCAAGAGCGTAGCGACCAAGAAGAAGAGATTAGGACTGGATCTTAAATGTAACACTTGCAGGTTGATAGATAACCAAGCGAGCAATAGAAGTGCCCTACTAACAAAGATACTACCATGCTATTGTAGCATAATGTTTACGGAAAGCTCCCGTGAAGATAAAGCAAGTTAAAAAACCAGAACTCGTGGGTTTGGATCCTGTCGCCAGCGAAATTTTTGAGGTGTATATATGTTTATGTAAACATTGCAGTCATGCGATTTAACACTTTAAAAAAATTTATACTTTATCATACTTGTACTATTATGTATTATGTAGACGGACAACAAAGTGAACATCTATACCTATCTATACAAAGAAATAAAATTGAAGTGTCTGTTTGTAATATCAAAATAACAGCTTTTTACTAAATGCATATGAACGTATATACGGTACCTATAAGGAAACAACCATTTTTTTAAGTTTTGTCTGTCTGTCTGTGTGTTTCGGGTAATGATCGAAGCGGCTGGAGCTATTTTGACGGGACTATCACTGGCTGATGTTAAAAGGAGTAACTTAGGCTACGTGAGCGAAGCCGCGAGGCACAAATAGTTCAAAATAGAAATCATGACAAACATGTAAGCAGTGAACAAAGTCAAAGTATGTATACTTACTGTGTATAGATTTCACTTTAAGTCTAGTTCGCATACACTTACTTAAATATAAAACACAGTATAACTAAAACACAAAACAAGTCTACCAGAATGAGCTCGAAAAGGAATTAAGTTATATCAAGGGCGGACGACCAAATGAGCTGCGGTCAGGCTCACGTAAATCCCGTGTTATTTCATTTGTAAGAACTTACCTACTGTCTATTTACTGTTACAAATTTTGCTGCTCATTTGGAGAACAATAGTTTTAATTTAATTGTGGAATTCTATTTTTAATCATGTATTAGTCTATTGTACATTTGTGTGGACTATTAACAAGTTTATTTGTGTGGCTGTAAGTCTCTTAGTGTGCATAAAAAATGAGTAGGTGTGCCATACTTACAGATTTTGCATTAAGCGGTTTAGCGGAATGGTGAAAAAAATGTATGAAAAACGGAGACATGTTTTGAACGTGAATGGCCCTCCCTTGGCAAAATCCTAGCTATAAGTCAAATACCGAGCTCAGTTGCGTGCCTTGGGAGAGATAATAAGTCCAGTGGTGGTTTAAGCTGTTGATAACCGCTATGTGCAATTTACGGCTGGGGTTTACCTTTCGGACGGCACCTACATGACGTTGCTGTTAATAAAACCGTTATAAGATGAAATGGAGTTATGTGTTCTTATTATGCCTGTAAAACTAGAAACCACGAAACAAAACACAAACAAAAGTTTCAGAAACAAAGTAGACATGTTTCGCATGTATAAGTTTTAGGAAGTAACTTTTACGAGCTTATAAAAGCATACAATATTGCTACCGTATTTGCTTTAACAACAAATGTGAAGATGTTCAAGGCATTCTGTTCATTTAATCATTTTTTTAACTGGCAGAATCAGCTAAACAAGCGATACCTAGTGATGAAACAGTCACTAGGGAAACCTTGGAAATTAAATGTGTCATTGAATCTTCGGAGTATTTTTGGCTGTCAAATAATTCCATACTTACAAATACTATTTTGGAATAGCATAATAAATACATTGCGGTACCTTTTATTGATACGTAAACATTTCCTTTAAAAAGTCGGTTCCCTAAAATAAAAAGGAATTTGTTGTGAGTTCCGTTATGTTAAAAGTTTAGGAATCGCTGCTCTAAACCATCCTGTTTTCATGAACAGCGAGAGATCTGAATTGCGTAAATAATTAATCCCTACTGGCAGAATACAAGAGAGAAATTCGAACAAATGATCTTAAACACACGCACACAAGCGCAGTAACATCAACACTAGCACACAAAGAAATTAAGTCTATTGTTTCACTATGCATTCTGATAAATTAGCAAGCAGGTAATCTCCTAGCAAGTGACCGAGGGTCACAGTTATCCACAACAGTATACTATCCAGGCTGGAAATAATGAACTATTGTAAAGACGAGGCGAAAGTCCTTCCGCAGTTATTTTAAAAGGCTAAATCCTTTATACCTAAACGAAGCCGTTGATTGCTATTTCGGCTGAGATTTTAATATGTAGTATTCTAATTTGCCAGGGAACAAACAAATTAATCCAAAATCCACATCGAAACCTCTCTTGCACTCCAGAAAAGTAAAAAAAAAGCCAGGAATTTCCGATTATTGTCGTGACTCGTGAGATATTGCTGGCGTGTTATTTCGTTGCTTACCGAAGAGGCGATTGACTTATGTTTTAAATAATGAACCGATCCGAGCAAGATTTATGAATAAACATCCATGAACTATTTATTTTGATTGAGGTTTACCTTGTCGCTTCGCTAAATTAAAAAGATAGAAAAATAAAGAACAAGCCATCGGCTTTCGCGTTGTTTTTGCCATGGTTTTGCAGCACCTTTCACGTAACAAATCACGTTTGCTTTGTTACACAGTGTAAACAGTAAGAACATTGTTTTCAGAATTGATTATTAGTTTTAAAATTCTTAGCAGCACGAGGTTCTCTAGTACAGATGCAAAAATATACGAGAAGTTCAATTGTACAATTGTTTGTAAAAAGCTCGCAGCAAAGATGGACTTGACTACTTAACAGATTGACTAAAGTTGAAGGACGTTTTGACCTATCAAGGGTTTTTTTACAATTGTAAGATCCAGTATGATAGCAGACTCTCGCAAATTTACTATGACTATCTCGATAGGCCTTGAAGTTTGCCCTGAAACAGTCTGTCCTAATTAAACGTTTCCCCGCCTTGCCCTGTAGTCCTTACTGCTTACGACACTGTAAGGTTACGTCACGTATCTTTGTGGTCTTTAGTTGAGGTAAATAAGCTGTCTCACGCAGTTCAAATGCCGACTACGTCTCGTTTGATAAATAATGATAATTTACACGATATATGACTCTGCTTCGTGTAATGTATGACTTGATAAATAGACGTGTGTTATATATTAATATTACTATATGACTATATATATGTATTAAGGTCATCACAACCCTGATGCGATAGTTGGTCCATCCATCGAAATACAACACCACAAAACCTTCGTCAATCGATAAAGTCGTAAATCATTTAACCAACTTCATTGTAAGCATGTAAGCCAAACTTCCAGTTATGTCCCCTGGTAATCACAGCGGAGAGAGACGACTCCCTTTCCGGGAACAACCCTTTGAGTTACTGCAAAGGACACGTTCCGAATCGTGAAGTGACAGACAGGCAAACATGATTTTGGAGCCACAGCCGGAAGATGTCCATTGCAGAACTTAGGTCTTAACCATACTGACGGGCATGGCTCCATAGGTTATACACCACGCTTGGCCACACGCACTCTCGCCAATCAAGGATGCCATCATCAGCCAGATGAACATGAAGGGGGACTTTTAACATAATACAGCATGCTTGGTGATCGCAGTAGATTGTAATCTTGACCGAGAAGAATTCTGCTGGCTTCCTTGATACTTCCATATCCGGCTTTCACGTGACTCATGGGAAGATATGTTGTGGTACTATCTGTACACCGGGACCACTCGAGCAACGGACTTTTGGTTCAAATTCAAAATGCTTTATTCACATAGGCTCCAAGGGAGCGCTTTTGAAGGTTAAAACAAATGACTCTAACAGCGGGTCTCTGTAACGTTCGTCTACCCGAATCACAGACTAAAACTAATGCTGTCTTTATCAGTTACATTTTATGCCTTGGAGATACCAATTCAATCGCACCTCGACGCAGCCCAGATTATAGCGAACAGAACACATAGATTCAGGCAAGGAATTCCACTATCTATGTACCGGTGCAATATAAACTTTATCTAAAGATTTTATGTCTTCAAATTTTACATTTTCAAATACTGCAGATGTAATAATTCAAGTCATCTTTGTCCCACTGAGAGAACAATAAAAACAAATCCAAATAGGACGACCGGAAAGCTGTATATTTGATTTACGTCGTCTAAATTCGTGCGTTAAACCACAGTCAAATTGCAGTAGGAAAAGTTGCGATGCAACGCGAAACACAAGAATATTTTTTTTTAATCTGTCTGAATTTCAGAGTCCGATTTGTGTTGACGTAGCCCGGAGCGAACGAACGTTTGTTCCGAACAAATATTCGACTTGTCCTCTGATGTGCATTCGAAGTAGACAAAGGTAAGTGAACAAGTCACATAAAACTGTTTTGAATGTTTACTGAAAAGTAGGACTGTATTACAGTTTAGTAAACAAAATACTTGTATACGCTGAATCGCGAGCTGAATTTTTTACAAGCTTTTTTACTAAGGTGAATCCTCTAGCAAATGCAGCGAAAAATCATTTTAAGCCATCAGGCTTAAAATTATTGCTTGAAATAATGTGATGATAGCTTCTAAAGTTAGAAGCTATCAACACATTATTTCAAGGACGTTCTAATCCTATAAAAACAAACTGGAACACAGTAATGCTTACACATTACTGCTTGGCAGACTACACGGGCAAAGTGGTGGTACCAACCTAGACACTCGCAGAAGAGTTAGTCTTATCTCTTGGAAAAACCGCGATAATTAATGATAAAGAAATTAAAGTTCTGAGTGGTACTGCACGTGTTATGGGCCGGCGTTATGCTTACCATCAGATAAACTACCAGCTCGTCTCATTATCCGTTGGCATAAAATTAAAAAAAAAACAGCAACTGCGGTCTACACCCAATCTAGTTAAGCTTATGTGGAGCATCTTTACTGTTCTAAATACACTGTTGTAAAGTGTAACGCAGTAATTCATCTTAGGTTATGTGAGACCGTAAATCTTATAGGAATTATACATACATGCATATAAATTTAACGGAGGTATATACCGCTAACATTTTTAGAGTTATTGAAATAGAAGTATTGATATGTCTTTTAGAGGATCACGGTGTTATTTTTAGAAGGGCATCAATATCTCCAGTACTTAAGATTTAAACCAAGAAATAACGTTGAACTAAAATAAAACGCAATTTTCAACCTTATTTCTTTACAAAAGGACCTTTATACCTAACCTGTCACAAAATGCTCAATATTTTGAGCGACAACTATCATATTTTTTGTAACAAAAAAAAAAAGGAAATTTAATCATCTAATCTAAAGACATAATATGTAAAAACATTGAAACTTTATGGTGTCTCTTTTTCTTAATTAAATAACAAGTCGATGTAACAAAAGTTACATTAAAAAAACACGACTGCCCTAGGCAGTGTCACTCGGGATGATTTAAGGATTCTAACGATACCCCATACATCCAAACCTGTTCAGGCATTTAAAAGTTGTGGTGGAACAAAGAAACTCACATAATACATACATGAACCCTAAACACACTACACTCCTTTTTTGTGCAGTAAAAACCACGAAATGACCTTCAACTTCAAGCAAACGCATCGCCATTTTCAACCTTATTTCAATACAAAAACCATCTGCGCCTTTGTACACCCAAACATTCCACTTCCTTCCAAGGCAACTCTTTTGGAGTTGTTGCAGTAGGCTTGTGGAATCGTCTTCCTCCGAATATTAGGAGTGCTCCCTCTAAAGATATCTTTAAGAAGCTTGTACGTGAACATTACTTAAAGACATAATGGTTTTTATATCAAGGAGCATTTTTATAATCTATCTATTTATCCTCTTTATCCCTCGATGATATAGGTACCTACCTAATTAAAATATTTATGTTAGTGTTTTGTATATGTATTCGTATATATATATATATATATACGAATACATATACAAAACACTAACATAAATATATATAATATATATATATACATTATAGTATATTATATATTATAGTATATATATTATAGCATAGTATGTATATTATTATATGTGTATTATTATTGTTTCTTTGTTTATCGTAAATGAACCACTATGTTATCTGTTTTGTTCTATTTAGTTTTAATATAATAAGTATCTCACATTGTTTAGATGCACGCCCACATCCTTCTTTTCTTCTACTTTGTGTGGATGACTGGTAGAAAATACTAATAGTATTAAGTCCTCCTTTTGTACATTTCTTTTGTGCAATAAAGTATTAAATAAATAAATAAAAGAGTTATACCTAAACAAGCCTTAAGCCGGTATTCATTAAAAACAAAAACCACGAAACTAAGCGGTTTACAGTTTTTCAAAATTGAATCCATAGCGGTAGGTTCACCGCAGACAGAATGAAAAGTCCGTTCCGACGAACGGTTTTGCAGCCAATTTCCAGTTAAAATGTATTGAAATGAAAACTTTATACATTCTAAAGTGGTTAAAACATGTCAAAGAAACGAAAGAAATGAATGGCCGAACCAATAATATCTAAAGATTCCGACAGTAAGATACTTTGAGATACTTAGCTATATTTCATTTTAACTAGCCTATCCTACTAATCATTATTCTTAATTTATTTACATAATTTGATATTTGTACGCCTCTGCAGGCAGAATTTTGATGGAAACATCCTGCTGTAACACCATTGCTCATACTGTACCCGAAATTCTTACAATTAAACTAATTTCATTCATTCATTCATAATATTATAAATGCGAAAGTTTGTGTGTGTGTGTATATTTGATACCACGTATCTCCGTAACTACCAGACTTTTTATCCACTATAGGCTAACGTTTGACCACAATCTCACCTGATGTTAAGCGAAGATGCGGTCGACGATGGAGCACGCTTGCCTAGAAGAATCCTATTCACTCTCGACTTGAAAACTCCCAAATTATAGCTACTGGGAAACACAGAGGCTGGCAAAGAATTCCACTCCTTAGCCGTACGTATAATGAAGGTTGAAGCAAAACGCTTGGTACGGACAGGAGGGATATCAACCATATATGGGTGACGCAGTGCCGTGCCTCTAGACGTCCATTGGAAAAATGGAGATGCTGGAATCAAGTTGTGTAATTCTGTCGCACACTCCCCAAAATGTATCCTGTAGAACACTGAGAGACTTGCAATTTTGCGTCGATGCTCAAGACTCTGTAGCCTACCCTCAAACAACCTATCGTTACTAATGATCTTTTTCGCTCGCCTCTCAATGGTCTCCAACGCCTCGAGCTGATATTTGGCAGTGCCATCCCAGAGATGAGAACAGTACTCCATACAGGATCGGACTTGGGCTTGATATAAATTAAGAAGCTGTCCAGGTGTGAAGTACTGTCTCACCTTCGCCAATATGCCCAGCTTTTTTGCAGCTAGTTTGGCCTTGGACTCTGAAAGAGCCAAAGTTGAGAGTAGGAGTCAGCGTTATACCTAAAAGCTCTAAATGGTCAGTAATAGGTAAAGATACATTTTGGAAAGTGGGAGCGAGATGAAATTGACTCTTCTTAGCGGAAAATAGACACGCCTGGGTTTTCGATGCATTGAACCTGACAAGATTAGCGTCACCCCATTGGGAGACAGCTGACAGTGTAAAGTTCAACCGGTCAACCATGGCCTCTCTAAGAGCCTGAATCTGTGCTCCACTGGAACGTGCATCGGACGTGTATCTCTCCACGACCGTGCTATCGTCTGATTTAGATGAAATTTTTAATGTAGATAGTTTAGGTCCTGGAATAGCACATAGGCTATAAAGTTATATAACACGCGGGCGAAGCCGCGGATATAAGCTAGTTACAAATGCGAAAGTAACACGCGTTTGGAATGTTGTGGATTGGAACGCTCGTGTATGGGGGCTCGTTAGTCAAAGTGGTAGGTATCTACCACCTTCATCTAACGAGCATGCTAACTTTTACATTGCACCCACAGAATTGTCATAGTTATGAAGTTAATAACCACACCTTCCCACACTACAGACTAAAATGCAGTATGGACGCTGACTGCTCTAATGAGTAAAGGTCATAATCTGTTGATTGACAAACAAACGATTATATACTCATACCCCTGTACTAGAATCTATGTACCACAGGTGGCATGGCATATAGATACACAACACCAACAAACATTCAGGACCCGAGAACAATCTTCAGGGTCGGCACCTACCACAAATAAAAAAATCCCTGACCGAAGATCCAACACTTTCCCTTTGCAAGCTGGGTTACTATTAATTTAGCCACGAGGCTGTAAAAAATGGACTAACATGTAAATAAAAAAATGGACTTGGATAACAAGCAATAGAAAATAAGTAATGTAGTTTAAAGAAAATACGCTAAGTTTTCAATACCCATCCACTTAAACGTCTAGCGATGACGTCTTAAATAGTGTCTAACGTTGAGAAAACCCGTAATCCGCAATATAAATTATATTATGTTTATGCAAAGGATGATCGCACCAAGCGATTTCTTCTATAAGCAGCAAGCGCAATCAATTTATTTTCTCTAATTGAACAAACGCATTTGTAGAAGTCGAGTCAAGGAATATATGCTGACCTGTGTTGTATTTTAGTGTAACATCTAACTAACGAGCGTAATGCAGTGCCACAGGCCTTTGTGTTTCAAAGTTCTGAGTGGAACTGCAATTGTTACGGGCTGCTTTTACGCTTACCATTACGCATAAGACACGCTCGTATCATTATTAAATAGTATTAAAAAATATTATAACAGCGAAAACCTAACAACTTATACGGACGACTTCAATCGGTTATATTGCCCATACTGTCGACACTGCTCAGTTTCGTCCAAGACCACAACGCAATATTAAGCATTCAACGTCCACAACTTAAAATATATTCCGCCACCGACTGCACAAAGCGCAAAGTTGCGTTAAAACTAGCTTAGTAGTTTTGTTCATAACAAACAGGCTTAGGAACTCGGGAATGTTTTAAACTGAAACTGCTGCTAGCAGAAATGTTGGTACACTTGTTTTGGGTAAGAGCTAGCGCTCGTTATGCCATTTAAAAGCGATTTTGAAGCGATAATGGCTTCGTGGTTGTAACGTTAGCCGCCGATCTGTAAGGGGCACCCTAGACGCTCAAGCAAACGTATGTTTGCTTGTCAGAATAACAACGCTTTTGCGTCAAGCGCGGCTTTCGTGATACTCGAAATGCGCGCTTGACGCAAAAGCGTTGTTATTCTGACAAGCAAACTTATGTTTTCATGAGCGTCTAAGGTGCCCCTATAGTGGATTGTTCGGTCAATGAGCTTGAGTTTTTGGTGAAGGAAAACATCGTGATGTCATAGGTGTGGGTTCCGACTGAAAATCAGTTGTTAAGGTCCTTGGACCTTAATTGCATGCTGAGTCGGAACCCTTATCATGGCATCACGCAACATTGGGGTTTTTTTTATCTACTTGTCTGTCCCTAATTGTAATTTTTTTTATTTATGTGTAAAACTGTAATGTTGTGTGATGTCCTGAAATAAATGTATTTTCTTTCTTTCTTTCTGATTCAAACATAGTTTTGTATCTAAATGACATGTTCCAGTGCTCGCCTGGTTTTTGGAGCGTTTGCGTGGAATACCGTGGAGTGGAGCTTTCGTTAATGGTGAAGTTTAAGTTAAAATATGTCGTCAAGCACATATCAGTGTGTTCCGGCAATTGCACTTGGGAATGCAATGCTGAGTTGGCCAATATTTTTTATTTTATTTTGTAACGAGACGAGCTGGTCGTTTGCTCGATGGTAAGCATAACGCCGGCCCATAACAATTGCAGTGCCACCCAGAACTTTGAAACACAAAGGCCTGCGCGGCACTGCAGTGCGCTCGTTACCCTGAGACATTAGGTAGGTAGTAAGTCTCATAAGCCCATAATTTCACTGGATACTCTGCTCATCAAACCGGAACACAGTAATGCTTGCACACTACTGCTTGGCGGCAGACTTCACGAGCAAAGCGGTGGTGACAACCCAGACGGACACTCGCAGAAGAGTTAGTCCTCCCACTAACAATTGTTGTGATTTGGCGTTACACAGGTAAACAACCTGCTTGTTACGTCATAGTATAAAAAAACACCGCCTTAAGTCTCATGACAAATTATATTAATCCTTATAAATAAACATTTCAACGTTTTATTCGTCAGCGGATATAAACGGGCGTTAATTGCACAGCCCGCATCAATTAAACTAACCCACAAACGCATTTTATCACCGCTATCATCACAGTTGATTATAAAACAGCTGTTAATGGGATCAGCACAATGATTATTTATCAAATTGTTTAATAAATTTGCCTACATATTGCTTCATTACTTGTAGCGTTATTCAATTGGAATGCTGCATGAAACACAAAATACACAGTTTTTGTCGTCACTTTGTAATTTTTTTTATCTAGAAGTTTTACTAAACACGTGTTTTGATCACAACCAGATCATCTATACAAATAAATAAAGTTGAAGTGTCTATTTTTATGCTATTTGGTAACGAGACGAGCTGGTCGTTTGCCTGATGGTAAGTATAACGCCGGCCCATAACATTTGCAGTGCCACCCAAAACTTGGAAACACAAAGGCCTGCGCGGCACTGCAGTGCGCTCGTTACCCTGAGACATTGGGTATTAAGTCTCATAAGCCCAGTAATTTCACTGTCTGTTTGTAATATCAAAATAACAGCTTTTTACCAAATGCATATGAAAGTATATATACGGTACATATAACAAAACAACCATTTTTAAAATTATTGTCTGTCTGTTTGTTCCGGGTAATCTCCGAAAGGGCTAGGCCAATTTTGACGGGACTTTCACTGGCAGATAGCTGATGTTACAAGGAGTAACTTAGGCTACTTTTATTTTAGAAAATGAATTAAGGTTCCGCGCAAAAAAATAAAAACTATGAAATCCAATATCTCCGCGCGGGTGAATCCGCGGGCAGCAGCTAGTGTAATATGATGAAGAATGAAATCTTTTTCCACAGCCAGAAGCTCATCTGATTTTGCTAAAAAAACTTAGCTGCTTTATACGCCTCAAAGGCGTTTCTGATCAGCGTAAGCCTATTCGCTAGCAAAGTTCGGTAGTATTATGTCACTAAAGGAAAACCTTATTGAGTTACCTTCTGCACTAGCGTCGATGCTGACACATCATTTTCGCTTTATCCTCAACACAAAGATATAAAAAACTAGGGTAGTAGGAGAGTAAAAGTTTTCCATCACACTTACAAGGAAAGGAGCGCCCGCGGCTCCGCGCGACGTTTATTTCCACGAGAAATATTTCGTCCTATATTTGTAAATTCAAATCATTTTAACGGATTTCAAAAAAGCAGAAGTTTTTTAATTCTTCTGTATTTTTTGTGGCAATCGATTTAAATGATTCTTTTTTCGTGTGAAAGGTACTTACCCTTCTCACGAATAACAGCATCGAAATAACAGCTTTTTACTAAGTACATACGGTAACTATAACAAAATCAAAATTTTATAAATTTTTGTCTCTGTTTGTTCCGGGTAATCTCCGAAACGGTTGGACCGATTTTGACGGGACTTTCACTGGTAGATAGCTAATGTTATAAGGAGTAACACACGCTTAGCCGCGGGGCACAGCTAGTATACGATGAAGCTACAATTGGCCCTTAAGAGCGGCTTAAGAGACACCGACGTCCGACAGGTGAATGGCGATAGATTTTCTTCTTGGTAGTTAACCGGATACCCGCTGGAAAACCCTCTGTAATGTTATGTATATGAAAAATAAATATGTAAGTAACAGCTTTTGAAATTCTTTGCTCCCGTTGACTGTCAAAACCATAGCACGGGAAGGTCACGCAATTGCCAGATGAGTGTTAAATAGTGGGTAAATATCTAATCTAATACCGGCCATACACGCTACGGTATACCGGAGAGGTCTACCGGTGTCGCCGGTAAACCGTAGCGTGTATAGCCAGCCCTGACCTAAACAAACGAGAATAAAAAAACGTATTCCATTTTATTCCCAAGACTTCAAGCTACCTTCTGAATTTCATTGTATTCGGTTCAGTAGTTCAGTCGTAAAAGGTCGACAAACAAACACTTTTGAGATTTATAGCAAAGTATATAAAACTGTGACGTCACCTACCTCATTGTTACAATTTTACGCGCCAGAACACACACATTCGTGTAATGACGTTCGGCAATATCCGGCTTTCCGAAGATTGCCGATATTAAAACGGAGGGAAAATCGTGGGCATTGTCTTTGAGTTTTACTTTAGGTTTTCAGACTATTGGACAATGGTAGACATTTTCATTTTATAGCAGCTAAACAGCTTCACTTAAAAGGTTTTTTTAGAAAAATTAGATGAGCTGATGGAAAAAATATATATATGTCATTATTCATCATATTAATGATAAGCTTGTTGTGATAAAAATAAGTCTTTGCCAAATTAACTCGATCAAAAAAAATGTCAAAGTTACCTCTAAAAATAAGTGTTATAATAATTGTTATGGGCCGGCGTTATGCTTACCATCAGGAAAACCACCGGACCGTCTCGTTATCCACTAATATGCTCGTGAAGTCTGCTGCCAAGCAGTAATGTGCAAGCATTACTGTGTTCCGGTTTGATGAGCAGAGTAGCCAGTGAAAATACCAGCATTACTAAAGGTACTTAGGTAAAGCCCAGGCTTTACCTAATGTCTCAGGGTAACGAGCGCACTGCAGTGCCCGCGCAGGCCTTTGTGTTTCAAAGTTCTGAGTGGCACTACAATTGTTATGGGCCGGCGTTATGCTTTCATCCGGCAAACGATCAGCTCGTCTCGTTACCAAATAGAATTAAAAAAAAAAGAAATAGTAACATTACCTGCTTATGTTATTCCGAGATGTTCATAAACGTAGCTCTTTAATATTCGACATGGCAAATGGGATTAAAGACTAAAACATTAAAACATCTTCATAACAAGTAAAGCTTCTAAAGACGTTGAAATGTTAAATCCTGATTTGAGTATGCCTACGGCGGAATTGGATCGATTCTAAGGCCGGCTCCACACCTTGGCCCCAACTTCAGCCCCAATGCCGCTCGCTCAACGACATCAGCAGTAGACCAAACCACAGAATACGTAGTTAGAAAGATCATACACCTTTTGTACGGGAACCGACGCGACGTTGCCGGTCCCGGACCCCACTCTTTCCTAACTCCACTTATGCAGTTAACACGCACAAGCTTACGCAAACACACGCAGCATGAAAAGGGCACTATGATTGGTCCACAGGTAACCCCCACAGACGTATGATAAATCACAACTCAGTTCTCATAACACTTTTATTCTCAATTCAACTTAGTCGATTTTACAATTTTTCCCAATATGGCGGTAGTACTCATTTAACAAATATTTGCAGTCCAATATGCTTTCGCTCTGCGCGCTCCAACCAGAATGATCTACCCCGCCATCTTTCTTTACGTTTTCCACCTTCTTCTGATTGGCTGACCGAAACATACGAGGGAAACGTTCTGATTGGCTTAAAAGCGCGCTAGACTAGCTGTCGTTCGATCGGCCAATCATACAAAAGTAAGGAGTTGCCATTACAAAAATATTATAGAATACAGACTTAAAATGTACCACAGACTATATAATTTTAAAAAATCATAACATTCGGCCATCCACTTATGTGCAACCTCCCGGTGCACAATAACCTCTCACAAAATAAATCTCTGTTTATATTGATACCTACAATACCACAAGGGTCAAATCACTCAATGAAAGTTACTTTTATTATTATTATTTACAATCGCATTATCGTCATCAATCATTGAAAATCATAACATTCGGTTTCTTAATCTACTATACTAACTTATTAGTATTATTTACACGTGGTCTGGGACCGTTGTTGCAACACAGACATCGGGATATCGCTTTCAATCATTATCTGACGATTCAGGTGAACTATCTTTTGACGTGTCTAACGTAGGTTTTGAACAATTAATATTTATCCACGGCCTTATTCGGTCTGCCGCAACAACAGTCTGAAAAGACTTATTCTTTTTGTCAAATCCAGGGATATTACTAATTTTGTACCTGTCATTGCCAATTACTTTAACAATTTTATATGGCCCTATAAATTTGGATAATAGTTTTGTGCTATTGCCTTTATTGTAATAATTTGTTCTGGTTATCTTAACCAAGTCACCTTCTTTGAAAACGGCAGCAGGAGTTCGTTTAGAATCATAGTATTCTTTTTGTTTTGCCTGACTTTCATTAATATTGGCACTAACTTCGCTTCTCACTGATTGGATATCCCGCGGTACTACATCCGTGCTTACGTCAAGTTTATTAGATAAACTGTCCCGAAGTCTACATCCAAACAAAACTTCTGATGCCGTTTTTCGAGTGGAAGTGTTAACAGTATTGTTAATGCCCCATTGTATCTGACCCAGTCGCGTGTCCCAGTCACGTTCATCACTACATGAGTTGCTCCTGGCTAATGAGTTCAAAATGGTCTGGTTGAAGCGTTCGGCTTGTCCATTGGCTCGTGGACACGCGACTGCATTTAATATATGTTTGATACCATGAAGTTCACAAAATGTCTTAAAAGTACTTGAGGTAAAAGAGGTGCCCCGATCAGAAACAATTCGGACAGGTAACCCGAAATCATAAAACACGCCTTCTAAAATCCTTATAGTACTTTTACTTTTCGTATCTTTCACGGGCTTTACGAAAACGTACTTGGTAAATCCATCCACTATAGTCAGAATGTAGACATTCCCTTTTCTACTTCTGACAAACGGACCGAGGTGATCGATATGAACCGTATGAAAGGGAACATCTACCTTCGTAATGGGATACAAATAACCAGACTTTTTCTTATCTGTACTATCTTTATGATATGCACATTGAATACACGATCGAATATATTTTTTTACAAATTTGCGTAATTTAGGAAACCAGTACTGAGCCTGAATTTTCTCAATCATCTTTGCCTCACCTAAGTGTCCAATGTCGTCGTGATTAGCCCTGCATATTTGAAACCGGCCATTACGAGGAACCACAAGACATAATTTGTCATCTACTTTCCTATACAATTTATGGTCTTTTAAAACGAAATTCTTTTTAATATCTTTGGATTCCTTATCATTTTCGGGCTTAAGAATTTTTTGTATTCTGCTAATATCAGGATCCGACATTTGCATAGTTAAGAGCCAATGTTCCGTGTTGATATTATATACTGTAAGTGACGATTCATTATCTGTATTGGTCAAATTGCTGTTGCGGCTCAACGCGTCGACATGAGCCATTTGAATACCTGGTCTATATTCAATGTTAAAATTGAATTCGCTAATTTGAAGCCACCATCTGGCGATACGTGGGACAAGGTCTCTCTTTGTTAATGTCGTTCGTAGAGCGTGACAGTCTGTAACTACCTTAAAATTAATGCCCAAGAGATAAACCCTAAATTTTTTTAAAGAACATACTATAGCCAATGTCTCTAACTCGTAAGAGTGTAGGTGGCGTTCTTCAGGCGTAGTTTGTCTACTGAAGTAAGCTACTGGTTTTAAAACTCGCGGATTCTCTTGCCACTGCAACATCATACCTCCTACCCCCAGCGCACTTGCATCCGTGTGAAGTTCGGTGTCTAGTTTGGGATTATAAAGTGCTAATATGGGACGTTCCACCAGTCTATCCTTAAGGGAATCAAAAGCTGCTGTTTCTGTTTCAGACCATTTGAAAGAAATATCTTTTTTTAGTAAGTTTGTTAAAGGTCGTGCAATTTCACCAAAGCCCTTGACAAATTTTCGGAAGTAGCCCGCCAGGCCTAGAAATTGGCGGACCTCATGAACGGTTTGAGGTACTGGAAATTGTTGTACTGCTTGGATTTTATTCTTATCGGGCCTTATCCCGTGCACTGAAATTTCATGGCCCAAATAATGAATGACACTATCAAAGAATCGACACTTGGACAATTTCAGGGTTAAGCCATAGTCGCGAAACAGCTGAAGAACTTCTTCCAGCCTATGAAATCCTTGTTCCAGGTCCTCAGACGGTACCAGAATGTCATCTAAATACGCCAGCGCGGAGTCGAAGCGTTTTGAACCAAGCATTTTATTAATAAATCTTTGAAACACGGCTGGTGCATTGGCCAAACCAAACGGCATACGTTTAAATTCGTAATGTCCGTCCGGTGTAACGAATCCAGTATAACGGCGGCTTTCCGGTGCCATAGGGACCTGGTAATAGCCTGAGGCTAAGTCTAATGAGGTAAAGAACCTATTACCACTGAGATTGCTAAGTTGGTCTTCTATCAATGGGAGCGGGAAACTATCTTTTTGGGTTTTGTTGTTAAGTGCTCTAAAGTCAACACACAAACGTTGCTCGCCAGTTTTCTTTCTGACCATTAAAATTGGGCTAGCAAAATCTGAGTTTGACTCTTGTATGACATCATTCTGTAAGAGATCATCTATAATGACGCGTACTTGTTCTCTCTCAGAGTAAGAAAGACGATAAGGTCGGTACACAACGGGTCTGTCGTCAGTTAAGTTTATTGTCATTTCAACATTTTTAGCTTGTCCGATTTCGCTAAGGTCCATCGCAAAGCAATCTCGATAGGACTGCAACAAATCATATAATCTATTCGCATCTTTTGCACAAACCTCCTCGCCTACTTTTATCTCCGCGCGGTCTAAAGGCTTTAGAGTGGAAACATCTTTAGTGATTCTATTTACGTTATAAATAGTTTTTTCAACGAAAGGTAAGACTCTGGCCAACACAGTTTGTGGGGTTATTAGCAAACTGTCAGATTTTAAGTTTGTTACTACTAGGTAACCCCTACCTTTGCTAATACGATAAGCCCCTTGGTGCATATGATACTCTTTTCCCGGTTCTGCACAACTATACCCTTCCATATAAACATCACCACTGTAATTAGGGTCTTCAGTACACACTTCAACTAACCCTACTTTCTGAACTTCCGTCGGATGTATAGCTAATAGTTTTATGGGTTGCATGTCCTGTTGATCTTTAGGGGGACTGTTGAAGAAAACTAGCTTATTGGGATCCTTCAACACAGTTACAAATGGCAACTCTGTAAAATCTTGGCCTATCAGCAACGGAGTGCGCAAAAACTGATCGTTAATCACGAGAACTTCAACGCTGGCTTCTACATCGTCAAGTTCCAACGTTATGAAGCTTTTATAAATCGGAATCACAGAAGAGTTTCCAAAACCTTTTATAGCAGGTAGGTCGTTGACAGATCTAGGTAAGTTTAGTTTTTGCGCCTCTGATTCACGAAGTAAGGTACATTCACTTCCAAAATCTATGAAAGCGAGAAGATTATGACCGTTCACGTTAACCTTTTTGTAAAATTTATCGTTCGGACAACATTTAGTAGAAATGGTCAATGCCTTGCGTACTTCTTGATTTGTTTTATTATCATTAGCCTGTCGAGGGAAAGTTAAAGGGTCAAGCCGACAATTTGCTGAATGACCAACCCTCAAACATTTCTGGCACTTTATAATGGGCTTTGGGCACTTCTGAAAGATATGCCCCATAGAGTGGCAATTGAAACATTTGATAGCATTGTCACCGACATTGGAAACCGAGGTAGATGGGCGGTTAAACTGGGTCGCATCACTACGCTTCCTGATAAACGTATCAACATTAGGTCGCTGCGAATTGAGAAAAAACAGTAGATCTTCAGGTTCTTTACAATTTAATGCCTGTGCGCCATTCCGAATAGACTTATCTAAAATACCATGAACAATACAATCTACTGCCCTTTTACCACTGATATCACACCTGTTTAGAAGTGTTAATTTGTCATAAAAATAGTCCCGTAAACTTTCGCCATTTCGTGAAGTGCGCGCAAGCATTTCTTCAAGAAGCCTACCATAATTTTGTTCGTTCGGAAATGCTTTTCGAAGCTTTTCCTGCCATTCGTCCCAATTGTATTTGACGGAGGGCAAAGCCTCAAACCATCTCTTTGCAAGCCCTACAAGTTTTTGCAATGCAAAGTGTATGGTTTGTTTCTGATCCCAGTCATAAATACTAGCACATTCATTTACTTTTCTGATCCAACTATCTACACTTTGAGCTTTACTGGAAGGATCAAAGTCAGGAATTACGTTAATATGATTATTTTGCAAAGTTCTATTTTTGTCACTTTTTTGCATGGTTTTTAATAGGTTAAGTACCTCGTCCGCTGTGAAGTTCGGTGCCGGTGCCGCCGGTGGCTGCTCAGGCGGTGATGGCAGGACAGGCGACGCCATAGGTACGGGAACGACAGTTATGGGCTCCGACAGGCACGTCTCGATCTCTTCTATCACCCATGTTGACTGAGAGGCACATTTACGTGCTTTGCCAATGACCCTCTCTGGTATTGACGGTGATCGCGCTCTGATACGCTTTCCTTTGCGACGTGTCCGGTCACGACTGGCTCGCTCCATTTTCTCGATAATCCAAAATAAAATATATTAGTAAAAACATTAAGGTATCTGGCTAGTACATAAATTCTCTAAATAGTTCAATCGTTGCACAGTTGGCAAAAGTAGTCATAGAACGCACATAGTCAAACCACTAAACAACCACAAAGTCAAACGTACATAGTTAAATCGTGGCACACATGGCCAAAGTCTTTATTGAACGTACATAGTTCAATCGTGGCAGACATGGCCAAATTCATTATCAAAATAGTCAAGTCGTGGCACACATGGCCAAAGTAGTCATTGGACATACATAGTCCAGTTGTGGCACACATGGCCAAATTCATCATTAACACAGTCAAATCGTGGCGCACATGGCCAAAATCATCATTGAACATACATAGTCCAATCGTGGCACACATGGCCAAATTCATCATTGAAATAGTCAAATCGTGGCACACATGGCCAAAGTAGTCATAGAACGTATATAGTCAAATCGCGGCACACATGGCCAAAGTCATCGTAGAACTTACATAGTTTAATCAGAGCACACAGTAAAGTTCATGCATTTAACCTCAGTCACTTAAATATTTCTTGATACTAGAATACCTGCAGAAATGTATGGCTTCATACAATCACTTTGATATCATTCGGAAACATATTTTATTTTTATCGTACCCTCCTTTTTATTCGATAACCAAATTAACTACTCAAGAAAATTGTTCTTAGAATCATGGTTAGGCATGGAACACTATCAAGGGGTAACCTCGATCAAATGTAAATCCGATTTAGGTAGGTATGTTTCTATTCATACAATTATTTTCACTTATTTTTATTCCAAAATCAAGCTATTTGTTTGAAATAAGTGATCACAAAATCTTAAATCAATAGAGACTTAGGGTACATACCTTTTTGTGGGCTTCGTGGGTCACATCCCACTTCTGAATTATGATAAATCACAACTCAGTTCTCATAACACTTTTATTCTCAATTCAACTTAGTCGATTTTACAATTTTTCCCAATATGGCGGTAGTACTCATTTAACAAATATTTGCAGTCCAATATGCTTTCGCTCTGCGCGCTCCAACCAGAATGATCTACCCCGCCATCTTTCTTTACGTTTTCCACCTTCTTCTGATTGGCTGACCGAAACATACGAGGGAAACGTTCTGATTGGCTTAAAAGCGCGCTAGACTAGCTGTCGTTCGATCGGCCAATCATACAAAAGTAAGGAGTTGCCATTACAAAAATATTATAGAATACAGACTTAAAATGTACCACAGACTATATAATTTTAAAAAATCATAACAGACGTTTGTGCGAAGTGTGAGCATCTACTCATAGTTATGTGACGCGCTTGCCCCCCATACTACAAGGCCTTTCTAACTATTCTGTGGACCCAAAGTTGGCGCGTCGCGAGCGTTGGCAGTGCTATTTTCTAGATCCACACGTTGGACGTGTGGCATTGGGGCTGACGTTGGAGCCAACGTGTGGAGCCGGCGTAATGGGTTCTGTTAGTAGACGAGGGTCGCACAAATGTTTTTGAACGCTCTTAACATAGGTTTGAGTACGAAGCCAAGCAAGGTATACAGTTGATTGATTAACCAGTAAGACTATAACTCTTTTGCCCATGTCTGTGGGTACCGCCGCTTTGCTTGTGTCTGCAACCAAGCAGTCATGTGCAAGCATTGCTGTTTTTCGGTTTGATGGGCAAAGAGTGAAATTATTGGGCTTATGAGACTTAATGCCTAATGTGTCAGTGTAACGAGAGTACTGCGTTGCCGCGCAGGCCTTTTGTATTTCAAAGTTCTGAGTAGCACTGAAATTGTCATTGGCTCGCAGTAATGAATCAATATTCGTACTGCTCAGTCAGTAATTTCCTCTTCTCTACTCATGTGCTCTTACGCCACGACTACACGGCATATTTAGAAGTACCGTACGCAGACTGGCATAAGTCCGCGTAATTACTAGTTAAGATCACTTACATGATTCCTCAATGAGGACCTCCTGTCTGCTCTCTGCGCAGCACTGCAGCAGCAGGCACAACAGCACGCCGAGGACGCGCATCCTGCACTGCCGCTGTCGCATCACTAGCTGGTGGAGCACATCACTAGCAGATGACGTTCTGGAACAAGGAAATGTTTGTTAAGATGTTTGATTTGGTAAAGACTTTCGTAAATATATACTTCTCAAAAATGTCGCTGTCAATAGGATTCGAACCTGCGTCTTTTGGTCATCTAGACCAGACGCCTAACTAACTAGACTATGGGAGCGATCGAGGTTGACTCCGAAATTCTTGAGATAATGACTTCTTTCGGATTATAGGCAGCAGCTCCATCTAGCAGACCTCACTTTGTAGCGATTGCCTACTCAATTGTGATGAGTTAAAGTATCAAGTACATCCGCTAGTGTCGGTAAACACTTTAAAATAATGATTAAGATTTTATGAACGGTCAGTTTATTTGTTGATCTAAAAGATACCTGCTTACTCTATCCGTGAACACACCCAGGTAGCTATCAGGAAACAAAATAGCAAAGAGATTCACTCCTTTGCAGTGTGCACAAGAAATGAGATGCCGACTCGTTTTGTAACACTGTTAAGTTAAAAAGCCGGTTCAGGAAACACAATACACATTACTCGGCATCCAATAGTCACTAGCTGATTAACCCATTGCAGTGGCACTGCAATTACAAAGCGCATTGGACCTTTCATGTTTAAAAAATTGATGATTCTGCGCGTCTGTTCGTGATTAAATTCGTGTCAAAATGACGTTTAATTAAGTTTGTTTCCGACTTCGTATCGGAAGCGGTCGCAATTTTAACACGCTTAATTTGTATTGTAATTTCTCGATAGTTTTTACCAAAGATTTCAGCACTTTCTTCGACTTTAGTGCCATTTTGTTGAATTTCTTTTAACTTTTAAAATATAGCTTCAGTTTAATACACAATGAAATTACCCCAGGTGGGGCTATATCCATTATAATCCAGAATTACAATTGAAAGTACATTTTAAACGAGCCAGGATTAAAATTGCAAATAAGCTGACAAGTCAGACACTTCCTCGAAATAATCTTCTAAAACCAACCCTTGAGATTTATTAAGGGAGGTTAAAAAGGAAAATTGGGATTCTTTTTCATATTCGGCTTGATTAAGAAAGGAAATAAGATTAAGGAAAACAATATTTTAAATCAATTGTTTTAGCCGGTAAATATAAAATTTAAATTCATGTAAGTACTATATTTTTGTTACACACAGTACACTTACATCTCCTGTTACTTGCACTTTCTGGGTCAGGGTCTGGTCTCGCTTACCACACAAAGCTCCGGGGCTACTCGTTTTGTAGACAAGGTTACTATTAAATTACACTCAACAATACAATAATGTTACGCCGACGGGTTGAATAAAACCAGCACAAATATTTTTTTAAATTTTCCATCACTTTCAGGCGTTTTCAGTAGGCTTAAACATGTTTTCAGGCCTTTTCAGAGGAAGGCTAACACATATCAGTTAATCAAATATTCCAGCTAGTTACCATCATTTTCAGAAGGCTGAAACATGTTTTCAGGCCGTTTACGGGGAAGACCTAGCACATATCAATTAATCAAAAATTACTCCTAGTAACCACCGTTTTCAGCAGGCTGAAACATAATACAAATCGAAGTGAGTGCAAAGCGTCTAGTTAGTGATTGTGATATCTGTGATTGAGTGAAATACTAGTGATTTTATAGTGAATAGTGTAACAAGAGATTCCTTTTGAGTTCAATAAAATAACTGTTACTTTAACTGCTTCCTTCTATCAAACTTAACAATATTTTAGTATTATGGAGCTGATCTAATCATGGGACCAGGAGGTGGATAGTGGCACTCCTTAGTAGCTACATATAACCCCCTCGAGTTTGGGCTAATACGAATCGTTTTTGGTGAGTTCAATAGATTGCACGTGATGTCGAGGCTCTGATGATAGAGCCAGGAGGAAGCATGCTTTGTAATTATTTTAAACTACTAATTATTACATATTCGTGCCGGTCTTCATTTGCGACAGCCATAAAGGATACCAGCTTACCTATTCAGTAGCGCCAAGGAAAGCAATGTGAATTCTACTATCGGTACAGAATATTATTTGCATAATAAACGCGCTCCGTTACAGGCCACAGTGGATAAAATAGAAAGTCAGTAGGAAAACTGTTTAGTTTTCTATTTATTTATTGTGTTCGATTCCCGGCTGATTTTATTCGGTAGGCATTAAGTTTGTTTTCCTTTTTTGGTTGTTTGTATTGTGTATGTGTATGTCAATGCCATCTTCGTACAGGGATTCTTAGTGCAGAGGTATAAGTTTGGAAGCGTTTATGTTTATTTTCTCTTTCTTTTTTTCTTACCGCAAATCTCTGGCACTAGTTCTATTCTAAAAATTCTCTTATTAATATGAATTTAGATTATTCCTTAGAGATGGCTACATTTTATCCCGATTCCTTCTTTTATATTCTATATGCTCAGCTTTGACCGCAAACTTACCTGATAGTAAGCGACGATGCGGCCGACGGTGTAGCTTGTCTAGAAGGTAACGGTTCACTCTCACTTAGGTATAACACTCCCAGAAACAAAGACTAGAAATTCACTCCTTAGTAGTGCGTATTATAAATGACGCAGCACACACGTGCGAAGTGGCGGAACAAACTACTACTACATAAAGTTTGTCTACTGTTTTTACTGTAACACGTACGTGCTCAAGTCTCCCCGTATAATGTACTGGGGTACATCCTTATTACAGGTTGTTATTAGAATATGTAGCTTTATTTAGATAGGTTTCATAATTAAGGAGATTTTAATAGCGGGAAAGTTGAGAGATTCCCCTACTATATGCAAGATTCGTGTACCACGAAAAGTGGATCCTTTCCTGAGTACTTACTAGTTATTGACAAATTTCGAATTTCAAGTTAATTTTCATCATGTGGTTGCAGGTGGTAAATATGATTGACCTAGAATAAGTCTAAATAGGACTAAGTAAGATAAAATAAATACTAAAAAGTGAATGTGGCCGAGCGGGAAATTGTTACTTTCAAAAAAACACGACTGCTCTAACCAGTGTTACTCGGAATGATGTAAGTATTCTAACGATACCCCATACATCCAAATCTGTTCAGGAATTTAAGTTATGGTGGAATAAAGAAATCACATACATTCACGAACCCTGAAAACATTACACTCCTTTTTATGGAAAGTCATGGAAAAACTTAAATTACACCAAAGGGCCACTAAAGCTCCTGAAAATCTCGAACCAATGAGGCCTCGTTTTTTCTCATTCCTAAAACAACTCTGAAAGATATTATGCTAAAGCTCGCGCCATATTTTGAAAAGTGCCAAAAATTCTAATATAATTTGTTGAACATCCAAAACTTTGCCCCTGAAATTTTCAGCAAACGGGAAAAGTTTCAGGAAATATTGATATTAGTCGTATGCACAAACATTGTTCGACTTACCAAGTTCTTGAATCACATTACTGCCTCTGAGTTGTTTATAGTTAGTATTAAAACCAATGTAAGAAAGTTTCAGTCTGATAGTCAGGGATTTAAATTGGGAAAAAATAGCCTTAGGACATTTACAGAATGTTTTACGATTGCAGTTTTTATATCTTGAACTTGAATTTGTGATTATGTGTAGGTACTACAGTGCCGCGCAGAACTTTGGTTATCAAAGATCTGAGTGGCACTGCGATTGTTATGGCCTGGCGTTATGCCTCCATCAGGAAACCATCACCATCAACCAAACGACCCGATAGTCTAGTTACCCAACTGTATAAAAAAATACACTATATTAATTCAAAAATTTTTGTTCTTGAATATTTCCGTCGGGTCTAGAAGCTGGATTGTTCCGTCGTTTATGGTCGTGAAGTCCACAAAAAATGCTATAAGAATTCAAATTCAAATTCAAGTCTTTATTCAAATAGGCCCCAAAGGAGCACTTATGAAAGTTAAAATGACTCTAACAGCGGGCCTCTGCAACATTCATCTACCCGAATCACAGACTAAAACTAATGCTATCTTTATCAGAACATAATAAATGACAAAGACACCAACAGACCCAATCCGTGCTCATTGTCAACGAACCTTCCAGAAACCCACCGTCCGTTCCATCTCAGCATATGACCAACGTAATATATCCAATAGGTATGTTGATTCCATTTTTTATGATTTCAATCAATTCATTTTCTGACGAGAATCAAATGATTGTAAATCGAACATTAGAATCGTCAAATTAAAGTCACATGGCCTCGAATTTTATGTTTCTTGAACATGCGGGTTTCCTCACGATGTTTTCATTCACCGTTTTAGAGCGAGTGTGAAAAATCCGCACATAACTTCGTAACGTATTAGGTACTTTGGATTTAAATCACAAACGACAAAGGTCGCTTACGTATCTTCCATATTGAGTCATCAAAGCTTAAATTCGAATCCATTGTACAATGAACTTTGACGGATGAGTACAGCATCAGCATTTTATGACTTCGCAAGACTTTATTTGGACTTGAGCGAGTTTTGCGAATATACGAACCCTTTGTCAGTTATGCCAAGTTATTTTACGGACAAATATAAATTTAAGAAATACAGAGTAGAAAGTTAAATGAAATAAAGTAAATGGAATCGGCTTCCCAAATAAACTAAACGGTTTATGAGGTGTCTTAATATTTTTAGTGAGGAACATGTTTGGCTGGGTTTTAAGTAAATCGTCGTATTAATTTGTTTCTTTAACTTTTCAATGAAGTATTTCATTTTTACCTCTATCTCAAGACTTTCATACCCAAAACTTTCATGTCCCAAATAATGTAAATTAATAAGCAAAGGTTAATTCGCATAATAAAGCTCTAAAGGTATCACATCGTAGACCACAAAATTCAAGTTTCTAGTAAAGAGATACCTTAAAAAGCTATATTTCATACAAATACTACTACAACTAATAGTATTGGTATTAATAATTAGGTAAATAAACAATGAGTACTGTATGGATAGCGGTAGGCAAGCAAGTAGTTTAGATGCAATATGCGAAAACGTTGTAAATGGTGTATAGATTTAAGTATATTTATTAATTAAGCTTTATTTCACTGCATGTTTTCCGAATAAAATATAATAAAATAAATAAATATTTTATAATTATTATCTCGCATCATCTAAATCTAGGGACATCCTATAAACCTATTAATTTATGTAGACTTTTGACAAACATCAATTCCGCTTCACGAAAAGAAGATCAACAGGTAAAATTGATAGCGAATGTACACAAGATCCATGAAAGGAGTTTGATCATAATAGGCGACTTTTTAAAGGCTTTCATCAAAGAAAATTTAGTAGTAAACTAAACTATTGCGGTAACTGATATAGTTTTAAATCGTATTTGGACGTACTTGAAACATAAAGAACAGTAAGGAGAAGTAGGTGGTGTAACAGTTACACCACCTACTCTGTACTCTTCTGTCTCTGTAATCCTTAATGTTACACCGTGTAACATTGCAGGAAAGAACTGTAAAGAGTGGAGTTTCTCAAGGTTCAGTACTTTGGGTACGTCTTTTCTTAATCTACGAACACGCCTCCATAAGTTCAAATACAGAAAAAGTTAATTTTCAATGATGATCGCCAATCGTGAAAATGTGCTTGTTGGTTTGTGGTCGTGATTTAATGCGGTATTTATTTTCACAGTAGCCGTGGTTCTCCTATCGTCGTGTTCACAAGCTCACTAATCGTTAAAAATCTCGAATACGTGCAAAAAATACAAAATCACGATTCGGTTCATAAATGTGAACGAAAATAAATATAATACGTAAATCTATACGACTTTCGAACCGTTATTTATCACGAAATGTTGTTCAATCGTTTCGACTAGTAATATTAAATCACGATACAGAAATAATAACGATTCGTCGACGTGTGAACGCGCCGTTACTGTCCCAAATTCTGCGACACGCGTCAAGTTTGAAACTATCTCCAGTGTGTATAGATTTGACAGATGCCAGTTGGATATGTGTCCCAATTTAGATTAACATGGCTCTAAGTGCTCTGACGAAGTTTAACTATCCCTTAAGTTAGAACGGAGGGATTAATAGAATAAGTAAGTTTATCTCTTATTAAATTGGACCGTTAAGTTAGGGAACGTTAAAATGGAGCTTATAAGCATTCCTTATCATCATCTATTTACATAATGAAAATAAGTTAAAGTTAGCTTGATAGCGTGATGTAGAGATAGGTCGATGCAATGCTTAACTATTGACTTACGAGACTTATGATTCATGGCAACAATGACGGTTGCGTGGTAAGTTAGTCCAGGCCTTAGTAACTCTGCCTGCAAAGCGAAAGGACCGGGATCCATTTCCCGACTGGGGCAATTGTGTGGTGAAGGTAAAATTTGATCTCCTGTCTTGGATGTTTGTGTATATCTGTATACGTCCATGCCACCTGCGACGCAGGGAATGCTAGGGCAGGGGTATGAGTATGTAACCGTTTATGTTTTATGAGACAAAAACGTAACAAAACGTAACCATTTATGATTTTTTCAAGACTAAGGCTTTCAAGACTTTCAATTTCTAAAATTGATCTGTGAGCAAGACTGCCATGTTACCAACTGTTTTAACTGCAAAGGTCATCATCAGCCGGCTATGTCCACTGCTGAATATCGGCATCCCCAATGATAGAAGGATTTTGCGTAAATGCCGCGGCTTCTGCACTGAACAAGCAGTGGTTGTAAACTATTTTACTGAGAAGATATCGTAGAAACGGCTGCGGTACGTCTCTTTCACTACCTCTGAACGTGATACGTTTAGCGCTTGACTAGATTTCTACCGAGCTCCACCTTAGACGATATGTGTGGCTTGGCATTTCCATGTTTTTCGCGTGGTCCATGATTGATGCTTATCCATCAACCATGGATTAGGTGTAAGTGCCTCTCTATAGATATGTCATCAGGCATTAAATGGTTCAGTCCATTGATCAAACAGATTTTTCACGCACTCAGTTTTTGAGCATCTCTATCTACACAGAATACAGATGCTCTGTGTCACTAATTAAATGCATTTTTGCTGATTTAAAACTTTTTTCATTTTCTTTTCTCAAACATTGAAGAAAAATGTTAAAATCAGTAGGTTTCAACTTTAGACACAATGCTCGCACAGATTCAATATTCCGGATTAACATATAAAGCGCTTCTGTCCGGGTCAAATTTGAGAAGATCTGGGGAACCGACGTCCCCCAGTCAAACGTACTTTTCTAACATATCTAGGTCGTCACGTTCCGTATGATGTTGTAAACGTGCGCTACGGCTATTTAGCTATACAGTGTCTATATAAAGATAAACATCTAAAATTATTAGAAATGTCTCAACAGAATGGAGTTAGACAACGGTAAGACACTACTATGGTTGTCACATAACTAAAGCATGTTTAAGGGTTAGACGCTATTTAACACGTGTTTCGAGTGTGTTTGATTTTTTTGTGGTAAGGCCGTTTATAGTTAGTACTAGCGGCTTCCCGGGGATTCACTCACGTGGTGATTTCGCACAGGAGACGTGTATTTTTCCGGGATAAAATTGGACTAAGTTAATCTAACCCATAAACTGTCTTTAGACGTAAAAAATCACGTCGATCCGGTGCCCTTTTGCTTTATTATTTACTAGCTTTCACCCGCGGCTTCGCTCGCGTTGTATATATCTTTATTGCTTATGTGTTATTCCAGAACCTAAACTATCTACTTTCCAAATTTCATCAAAATTGGTTTATTTGTTTATACGGCGATACGTGGTAACAAACATTCACACAAACTTTCGAATTTATAATATTAGTAAGATAGGAACTGGGAAACCAAAATATCAAATGCCGTAAAATAATCCGCAGTCTTATCGCTATAAGCAATATTTTATAGGTAGGACAATTCAACAAACCAACACACGAACAAATCAATTTATTTTTATTATTTATTATTCATAACCTCAGAGTGAGCATTACAGTTTCCCAATGCGCTCACTCTAAGTCCTTAAAAACTAGACACGTACGTTATAAAAAACAATAAAATTAATAATTATCCCAATTTTACAAATCACTTCAGCAAACTTCATAGCTGCGCTATGAAACTCTGATTGAGTGCAATGAAACAAATCCAAATGATGGCCTTGGTGCAAAAGAGCGTTGAGCAGTCGCAACGCCCGAGGAAGCGGCGACTGGCTTCTCAAAATAGTTATCGAACAAGGCACCGTAAACAAATTGTGACGTCTAGACAAACACACTTTCGCATTTTTAATACGGATTCATAATCCACGTAGAATTCAAACGATTTCGACAATTATTTACTAGCAAAAGCGGCATCCATTGCATTTCATCTTTACACTGCAATTTCTAAAGCGATTGTTCACATTACTATTGTAAAGAATACGTGAATTAAACCAAAATATACAGTAATCAACAGCACCTTGCTTCCTGTTTAATACAAAACGTGCTAAAACCATTTAACTTAAGATTACTCCTTTAATCTCTAAAAGTAAGTTTTAAGGTGAACGTGCACCTATAGGCGCGCCGGAGGAACCACACGCGTCGCTGTCATCGCATTTGCGGATAATCCCGCGCTATCCGCAATCCGCATCGTACCGTACACGCCGAATCGCATTCATTAGTTTGACAGTATTTCTGTTTAGAGCAAACGTCTTCTATGGAACTTGAGACTATTGATACAGATTATTATATCAATATTACTGTACAGTACTATGGAACTTGATCCGGTTATTGTTTTCTGTTGCCTATTATTAGAGGAAGAAGAGAACGATAGAACAAAAAAGTGTAGGTTCATGATATTAACTTAAAAAGAGAACAGTTCAGGGAGTGTCATACCGCTCTCCCGCAGCAAATGTTATCTCGTCTCTGCTGATTACTATATGTATAGCGGATGTTGAAGGTTGTACAACTCCTCATATTGTTGCATTATTGCAATCAAAGCCAAATCGTTCATGTTTTAATAGATGTAGGTGCAAAAACTCGCAAGTAGGTACGTCTTCTGCGCACGAGAACCGATCTTGAACTGAATAATAGGGATGACGTCATCAGCGCCGCCCGCACCGCACTCGCCGTACGCGCTTACGCACCGCATTTGATTACGTCATCAGCGCGCGCTGGTGGTATCCGTATATCTACAGCATTTTACTGAAATCTGGATCGTTCGGCGCGGATAGGTGCGCGATGTTGCATACTATTTCATATATAATATAAAGATTTATAAAATGCGATGAC
This sequence comes from Crocallis elinguaria, assembly GCA_907269065.1. Lineage (NCBI taxonomy): Eukaryota > Metazoa > Arthropoda > Insecta > Lepidoptera > Geometridae > Crocallis > Crocallis elinguaria. Next base: position 16,819,718 of record OU026073.1, read on the forward strand.
TGCGGCGCGTACCGCTTTTGCAACGCGTCTAGGTGCACGTTCACCTTTATTCTCCTTTCTGCGCGCCGAAATTGACAAAAAATATTCGACCTATAGAGAGTAGAGACAGTGATTAATGTTTGCTCAAACAGTCAAGCTACAACTCGGTTCTCAATTTGCAATCTCATTTAGAAAATAGAAACAGTGACTAATGTTCGTTCAGTTGAAATTATAAAATAGTTTCTCAGTTAGTACAGTTTCGATTTTCTCTAAGCTATTAAAGTGGATAAGCTAAGCTACACATATATAACTATATTCAAAGTGTACAGTGCCTACCTATAGTACATCCCAGTACTATACGTGTACTAGTAGTTTATTTTCTTTCAATATAACAATTGGTCGGAACTTAGTGTACTGTCTTCTCGCAACCGTAGTCCGCGAAGGGCGAAAAAGTACGAAAGTTATTTGATCTTTGGGTTGGGCTCATTAAAAAAGGCGGCGTGAGTTAATCCTAGCTGCCCTTAAGGGTAGGGAGGGATAGGTTTGAGACTTACTTTGTAGATATTCGACAAAATTGCTTAGAACTACTCCAATATTTAATTCTAAATTCTTTAGTCAAATGAGCCCCAAGGGAGCACTCATGACAGTTAACATAAATGACTCTAAAGTCACTTTTCCAAATGATGGGTATAGACCGATCAAGAAGGGCAAAAAAACCCGACGGAGTTCTTTTAAAAATAGTTTTACAATGTTTCTAATGCTAACAATCATGTTTAAAATTTAAGTCTAAGTATTACAGTAATCGCCAGGAGGCTCCTGAGCTGTTTGCTTCCATGCATCTTTGTCACCATCTACATAATCCTTAACTTTATAATACGCTTTTTTATACACAAGATAATACTTGTTTAGGAATACCCCGTCGCGCGCCAACCATACATTTTCAAATTTTCATTTATATACCTATGTTACGCGGACCGATGCGGTCCGAGCGACATGGTTTTTTTTTTGTTTCGTTACGGGCAGACGTGAGGCCGGTCGACTAGTATAGGGTTAAGAACGAATTTGGATTTAGACTTCTGTCAAATAGTTTCCTGAATATTGCATGAGTAATAGAAATTAATTAGTAAATGTAATATAATTACGGAGACAGTTTAAAGGAGAAATCGAAGAAACATTTTTTTTTAATTTTCCGTCATTTTCAGGCGTTTTCAGCAGGCTGAAACATGTTATTGATATGGGTTTATAATTATTACATCCTATATTTTTTAAGAACCTAATATGACACTGTGTTTGAATATTGAGCTCGTTTACGTATACATCCTGTATAAGCGGATCGGAACGCGGCCAGATCACAGTTTCGATTGCGATACCAAGCGATACACATCGGAGTGAGTTCAAAGCGACTAGTTAGTGATTGTGATATCTGTTATTGAGTAAATTACCTAGTGATTTTTATAGTGAATAGTGTTACAAGTGCTTCCTTTTGAGTTCAATAAAATAACTATTACTTTAACGGCTTCTTTCTATCAAACGTATCCTACAGCTCGTAACAATATTATATTCATTTAAATATTTGCTTGTATCTAGTGTCATGTATTTTTATCTCTGTTACTATATTCTGGCAAATAAACATTTTGATTTGATTTGTGAATAGTCTCGTCATGGAACAAATATGTATAAAGTTAACTAAATATTGATTGTTAGTGGTAGGACTACCTCTTCCGCGAGTGTCCGTCTGGGTTGTTGCCACCGCTTTGCTCGTGAAGTTTGCCGCCAAGCAGTAATGTGCAACCATTATTGTGTTCCGGTTTGATGAGCAGAGTAGCCAGTGAAATTACTGGGCTTATGAGACGAATACCTAATGTCTCAGGGTAACGAGCGCACTGCAGTGCCGCGCAGGCCTTTGTGTTTCAAAGTTCTGGGTGGCACTGCAATTGTTATGGGCCGCTGTTTTGTCAATTTTGTGATTTATGTGACGTTACTAAAGATCATTTTGGTTCCTATTTAATGGTCCTGTGAACATTTTTCCCAGCACTATCCTTAGCCACTCAAATACCGCCGACCCGAGAGAACATGGCGGGAATTTTGTTAATTCTTGTACAAAATGAAATTTATTTTTTTCCCAGTTCGTGAAAATTCTTGAAGGGACGCCGTTTGATGACGTCATCGCTATTATGGGAGGGATATTGTGGCGGCGTTGAAATTAGATTTCAGGAAAGAGCTACTTTGCTGGAGAAATGTATTGTATAAAATTAGTGTGGGAAGTTTTTTTATTCTTGTTTTCTTTGTCTACGTCTTTCTTCGTAGGTACTTATTTGTGTAAATAGTGAGATTAGTGGGCATATGAGACTGAATACATGATGTATACAACGAACGCACTTCACTAGGTTGGACTAAATCTTCAGCGAGTCTCCGTCTGGGTTGGTACTACCGGTTTGCTCGTGAAGCCTGCCGCAAAGAAGTAATGTGCAAGCATTTTTGTGTTTTGAGCGAAGTAGTCAGTGAAATTACTGGGCGGTAATAAACATACAAGTCAAGCGGTGACGTGTTTTTCCATGGTTTTCGCGTGGTCCATGATTGATGCTCATCCATCAATCAAGCATTGCGTGTACGGGCCGCTATAGACGTACTTATTGGTTTTCTTTAGGTTTTTGCAGTAAAATAAGAATTTAGTCCATAGCTTCTTAGCTAAGTAGGTATAGTACCTACCCCCTTCTGTAAAGCAAGGGGTCACGAATAAACCGGTACAATCCCCAGTCGAAGCTAACTTGACAACCGGTTAAAATTTCGAGCCCGCATCGCCCTAAGTACATGATTGAACGACATTAAGCGACCATTATTTCTAAAATGGTTTCTTTTTATATTCCGGTTTTTAACGGTTTTCGCCAAACCTTGCTAGTAAGACATACAGTTAATGACTTAAAATGAAAACGATAATTAAAAATCTAATCAATAAAGTATAATGCGCGGACTTATCGCTAAAAGCGGAAGCAAAGAAAGAGCTAACGGAGTGATAGAGGTTTATATTGTGTGTGTGTGTGTGTGTGTGTGTGAATAAGAATACCAACATTAATTTACCGTTTAATAATGAGGCCAAAGAATCCCAAGGCGTTTTCGGTTGTCAAGAAAGAATCGTGCCGGCAGTTTGTTTAAAGCGATTTAATGAGTGGAAATGCTTTGATGCTCTCGATTATCAATCGATTATTAATTCTTGGTGTTTTTATAATTAGGAAGACAAATAGTTAGGAGGTTCCGTTGTGTAAACAAATGAGTTTGTGGTGTGGTCTAAGTTTAAAGAAATAGCGGGAAACGGGATTATGTGAAAGATGATATGTATATGAGAATGAATACAAAAATTATGGCCGATAAGTATTATTATACATTATCCATATAACAACATACACCGACTTAACGTAAACTTTTAAAAATTAATCCAATAATTAATTTTGTTTTTATAACAAATAGAAAAGTAGTAAATGAAACTAAGCTATTGGTTTAAAGTAAAATAATAATTTATTCGCGGAAATCGCAATAAAGGATCATAAAAAATATCATTCCCAATAATTTGTGAAAAACAGTTAAGAAATATGGCAAGAAACTCAACAGGTTGATTAATTATGATATAAATTAGCTACGTTGCCTTGATACTAAATTACTGTATTGATATTTAATTCAGAATTTATGCACCTATCTATTGCCAAAACACTATAAAAAAATCGCTTCGCACTCCTGCCTTGAACCGCAACCCTACACCATGTAAACCACACTAGTTAGTGCCACAAAAATAAATCAACGAAACTATTTGCATTAGTCTATGCAATACTAAATTCTTAAAAACATCTGTTATTTGAAAAGGTGCCGACTCCCACACTATTATCAACCAATCTGTTAAGGCGTGTTCTCACTGTCAGTTTTTAGAAGCGAACTTATTATGTACTATAGTGGAAAGGTATTTGTTTCACTCAGTAGGTTATGATTTGAAAACATCTCGCCTGATCTTAAAAGACGATGTGGTCGATGTTCGTGAATATGGTAAACCTAGATTAGAACTGGCTCTATAGTAGGTAGTAGGATAGATGCTTCGCGATAGATTTTCAACTTGAGGGTAGTAGCTAGCCATATAAGCACTCAAATTCATAATTCTATTTCAAATTATTCATATAGGCCCCAAGGGAGCACTTATGAAGGTTAAAATTAATTACTCTAACGGCAGGTCTCTGTAATGTTCGTCCACCTCAATCACAGACTAAAACTAATGCTGTCTTTATCAGAACATAATAAATGTCAAAAATAGCAACAGACCCAATCCGCGCTCAAAGTAACCGAACCTAACAGAACTGACTACACAGACACTGACACTAACACTAACAGATAATGTACTACATGCACTCCTGCTAGCTTTGTTATGTTTCGTATCTGATACCAGGGGCCTTACTCTGAAAATTGAACGTCGAAGCTACGGCTGACAGATGACAATTTTCCCGTCATGAAAGTGTTTCGGATCCAACGTCTAATTCGATGTTTGTAACTAGATATTTTGTCATCGAACCCAAACTCGATGGGGTTATGTCGTTTCATTACAGTTCCTATAGCCACCTTCCAGCACCACCATCAGACCAGCTCTGTAACATCATTGTATTGCATTGTCATCCAATTTACAAACGTATGTAAAACTTTGGCTCGATTGAACACCGGGAAGTGGAACAAATTTAGCTTGCAAGATTTGACCAATAGCAACAAGGAAAGTTAAAAAAAGCTTGCTTATTACCAGCTTTTGTTAACTTTCCTTATTGGTATTGTGATAAAAATCCTCCATTATTTACCACATCTAAATATAGATCCAACATTATTTACCACATATAAATATAGATCCTATATTATTTACCACATCTAAATATAGATCCTACATTATTTACCACATATAAATATAGATCCTATATTATTTACCACATCTAAATATAGATCCTACATTATTTACCACATCTAAATATAGATCCTACATTATTTACCACATCTAAATATAGATCCTAAATTATTTACCACATCTAAACATAGACCCTTCATTATTTACCACATCTAAACATAGATCCTACATTATTTACCACATCTAAATATAGATCCTAAATTATTTACCACATCTAAACATAGATCCTTCATTATTTACCACATCTAAACATAGATCCTTCATTATTTACCACCAAATATAATAACCATTTGTATAAAAAATAGTACCATTGGTTCAGTACCAAGGTACCAAGGTACGCTCGATTATAAGCATAATATTTATGTTGAATAGTAGTTCTGGATTCCCTAGGGAATTATTTTCTAACGTAAGAAATTCTAGGCGCTTCTTTTAATAACCACGTTTTACTTGAATATTCCACAAAATAATGTGAAAGCCTAGACATTAGCTTTATCTAAACGAAACTACATTATTCGTATGAAAATAAATAACAGTGTACTAGGTGGTAGAACTAACTCTTTTGCGAGTGTCTGTCTGTGTTGGTACTACCGCTTTGCTTGTGAGGTCTACCGCCAAGCAGTAATGTGTAAGCATTATTGTGTTCCAGTTTGATGAGCAGAGTAGCCAGTGAAATTACTGGGCTTATTAGACTAATACCTATTATCTCAGGGTAGCGGGCGCACTACAGTGTCGCGCAGGACTTTGTGTTTCAATGTTCTGAGTGGCACTGCAATTGTTATGGGCCGGCGTTACGCTTACCATCAGGCAAACGAACAGCTCGTCTAGCTTTCTGATAAAAAAAAATATAAAAATAATTTTCAAAATAGATTTATAAATGACTTACTGAGATAACAAATTTAAATAAAATAACAACGAATTGAGAACCTCCTCCTTTTTTCAAGTCGGTTAAAAACATACACATGTCACCCACAGTCAAAACACACCTTTCTAATCAGCCCGAATCAATTTCCGTTCCAACTTCCAACGCGACGATAAAATGTCGTATCGTATCGCTCTGAATCTATTTGGAATCGGAATTAATCGGCAGATTAACTGGTTTCCTGTAATTTAAAATTCGATTGTAGAATGCGGTGTTACCGATTTAATTGGCAGAAAATAACCGTTACAAAATGTAACACAATTATTATAACTGTTCAAAACATAATCGTTATGGAAAATTTGTATCGCTTTATTTTCGGAGCGCAGTCTGTCTGTTTCGAATACATCCATCCATAATCTTACTACTGGATCAAAGTGTTTCCCGAATTCAACGATTTTTTTTAATTATCCAATAGTAATTTAAAATGTTACTATCAGATTCTTTACACTTCAATTAATAAAAAAAAGGTACAACAACTATGTACTTAAACGCAGTTTTTCACGACCAAAAACAACAAAATGCATTGTTTTTAGTACAGGTTTGCGGCCCGCGCATGGCATGTGACGTCACATACCATGACCAAATTGTGTGGAGCGTTTTAGCGCTCGATCGATATTTTCTGTGTTTTTCGATATAGACATTTGATTCTCATGAGAAAACGAATTGATTGACATCATAAAACAAATGGAGTCAAATACCCTATTAAACTTATGTATCGTATCGATATGTTGAATCTATTCGTAATCAGCTTCACCGACCATTTAAACCATTTCCTGTTATATCAAATTCAGTACATCGTAGAATTATCGATTTAAAATAAAATCGATAAGCACCTTAAGTATATCCGAAAACATCTGTCGCCAAGTACCAATCGGTGTATACCGGCAGCTGCACTTGAGAACCAGTTTTAATTTAGAATTTTGTTAGTGGGAGGACTAACTCTTCTGCGAGTGTCCGTCTGGGTTGTTACCACCGCTTTGCTCGTGAAGTCTGCCGCCAAGCAGTAGTGGGCAAGCATTACTGTGTTCCGGTTTGATGAGCAGATTATCCAGTGAAATTACTGGGCTTATGAGACTTAATACCTAATGTCTCAGGGTAACGAGCGATCTGCAGTGCCGCGCAGGCCTTTGTGTTTCAAAGTTCTGGGTGGCACTGCAATTGTTATGGGCCGGCGTTATGCGTACCATCAGGCAAACGACCAGCTCGTCTCATTACCAAATAACATAAAAAAAAAAATTAGCCATCTTCGGCCAAATCGTCGCTTAAGATTGAATATTTATTTTCTCGTAATTTGAATGGATACTCAGGCAGCCCTCACACATAATTCATGATCGATGGATAGGCATCAATCGCGGACCACGAAAAAACCATGTAAAAACTACGATCCCCGCTTGACGCATATCGTATCGACTCGACCCGCACCAATGACTTATATCAAGTTATGTGCGGATTATTCACTCGCTCTAAAACGGTGAAGGAAAACATCGTGAGGAAACCCGCATGTTCAAGAACCACAAAATTCAAGGACATGTGACATCCACCAAGCCGCACAGGGCCCGCGTGGTGGATTATGGCCCATACCTATCTCTCTGAGAGAAGGCCGGAATCCCATCAGTGGGAGCGTACGAGGCTGATAATGTAGTGAGAAGTCTATTATTCTAACAGCTATTTATTTAACCTTAATTCATATTCAACGAAAAGCTAGTATATTATTTTCACGTCCTAAGTACATATACCCTACCCACATTATATATCTTATTTAAACAGTCTTTTCTTTACATCACGGTGGTCGTAATATTCATATTTTCCAACATAATTAGGGAACCAATGAATATTACTGAAGGAAATTTTTGTGGTTTCTTAATTTTTAACCGACTTCCAAAAAAGGAGGAGGTAATCAATTCGTCGCGAATTTTTTTTTTTTGTTTGTTACCTCAGATCTCGGTCATTTATAAACCGATTTGGAAAAATCTTTTTTATTTGAAAGGGTATACTTTCAGATTGGTCCCATAAAAATTTCATTAAAATCGGTAGAGTAGTTTGTCAATGAAGTCGGTTCGTCGCTTTTTTAAAGCAATATTTTTTTATTATACTCTTGGATGATTAAACGAGTGGATCGTTTGCCAATAAGCATAACGCCAACTGAACTTTTTTACACGACTGTCCAAAAAAAAGAATGTAACGTTTTCAGGGTTCATGTTCATATGACCTGCCTTGCTTGATGAGCCTGAACAGATTTGGATGGGGTATCGTTAGAATCCTACATCATCCCGACTAGTGGTGGTTAATATAGCACATAGCAAAATAAAGCACCGTGCTTTTTATACATATCATATAGCAAATGCTATCGTGGCTCTCACTTGATGCTATTTGCTACTTGCTTTATTTCGCACTCTCTTATATCATCTGTCCATCGCGCATAGCAAGTAGCAACGCAAAGCAAGTAGCACGCCGGGCGGCGTGTCGGTGGCCAGTCGTCCCCTATATAATTTGTGCAGTCGTCGCATGCTAGCGATTGCTATCGGCCGCGTGCGTCATCGTTTAACGCCCCGCGTGCGAATTTGCGATCTACGCGCTATTTTGCGTTGTGCTTTTTAAATGTAATATTGACTATAATTATTATCGCCTTACATCCTAACATACTTTATTTCATAATAACACTTAATCAATTATAGACAGTCCTAAGCCTGGAAAGTATGAAGGAAAGTTCATTTTTCTTTTTTACTGTTCTATTTTATCGTAATAAATTCATAAACGCGATGTACGTACTTAATATTCTTATAAAGCATGCTGTCTGTCCAACGATAAGGTAGGAGCTGCGAGTTAACAGTCACCTCCTCGCATGCTTTATTCGTGCCCGCCCGTTTGGGCGTAACAAATATGCTTTTAAAAAAAGCATGCTATAAAAAAGCACGTAAAATAGCATGCTTTTAAAATAAAGCAAATAGCATTAAGCAAGTTATAGCCATAAAGCAACTTTGACCACTACTAATCCCGACTACTGCACTGGCCTGTAGTTTTTTTAATTTTTCGTTCTAAGTGTAAGCTAATAAAAAAAGAACGGTCACAATCCGATTAATAGTTGCGGAGAAATGCGTGAACATACACACATACAAACATACATAGGTACACCTTTAAAATTTTATGTATTTGTTTATCTATAGAAATAAATAAAATTGAAGTGTCTGTTTGTAATATCTTAATAACAGCTTTTTACTAAATGCATATGAAAGTATATACGGTACCTATAACAAAAACACAATTTTTAAAATTTTTGTGTCTGTCTCTTTGTTCCGGCTAATCGCTGAAACGGCTGGACCGATTTTGACGGGACTTCCACTCACAGATGGCTGATGTTATAAGGAGTAACTTAGGCTACTTTTATTTTAGAAAAAGAATTAGGGTTCCGCGCAAAAAATAAAACCCAATAAATCCAATATCTCCGCGCGGGTAAAATCGCGGGCAGCAGCTAGTATATGAATATATTGCAACTTTCCAATAATATTACATACATACGTGTCGCATTGAACCCCCTTTTTTAAGTCTGTCAAAAACTACCTAACTACCAACTTAGTCACGGAGCCGATAAATTGTCTCTCATTCTCATTTGTACTCCCAACTCCCTAGCCCTAATGTTTCCCTGCCAATTTAATATCCTGGTTGTAAACGATTTAAGCCAACAGAATAATAAAATCATCTCATCAAATGGCCAGCTTATGAAATATGTAAACACAGTCCGATTTTATATCCCACAATCAAATTCAAAATGGCGTCGGCGGTTCACCACTTGGCGTGAAAAATTAATTAAAATTATTACAACTTTCCCTTAATTTAGACCTCGAATGGTGTTTCTGATTTATTTTGCATTTACAAGTTTTCGGTTTGTTAAGTTTCCAGTGAGTAGTAGAATTTTAGCTGGTTTTATGATTTTGATAGCCTTTTTCAGCGGCTTTGCACGCGCTTAAATGTTTTTGGAATCAGGATAAAATGTAGCATGTTAAGTCACGGAAAATGTATGACTGGACGCGGCCACTAGAAGCAGCCGCCAATGGCTGCGTGTAGCCTTCAGTGGTAGCCACAAAATAGAAAAATCGGGAAAATTTCAAAATGATTACTTATCTTGAAGTGGTCGACAAACCGATCAGTAGATTTGGCGAGCACAAAGAAGAAAAACATCGAAATTAAATACAAATATTAATTACTTTAAAAAAGCTACGAACCGACTTCAGTGACACTAAAGAACCGATTTTGATGAAATTTCTTTGGTACCAATCTGAAAGTATATCCTTTCAAATAAAAAAGAATTTTCCAAATCGGTTTATAAATGACAGAGATCTGAGGTAACGAACATAAAAAAATGTTATGAATCCTGCGAGTAATTATTGACAGATAAGGACAGATTGTACAAATTGCTAAAGCTTATCATCAAAATTATAACGAACTGAGTATTTGTACAAATCACGAAATTGTACCAACTGCTCATAATTCGTAAAAAATACGTCTGGCGTAAGTGTTACTAATAGTTTTGTATCTATTACTAACACTTATGCGTCATAAATTTGTATGAAATTGCAGCAAGTGTCCTGCCTCGACAGCCATAAAAATACCTTCATGACAAGTCGACCCACCCAGACACAAAAGAGCTAAACTTAAAGTTACGGTTGCTCTAAACGTCAGGTATATCGTTATTAAATTTGGAATAGCACAGGTTTATAGGAAAAAAGATAAGATAGATCGAATATTGTTTCGTTGGGTCCCGTAGCATAATGCAAATAATATAGATATATTTTGGGTAGTGCATACATATCGTTTATGGACCTTTCACCCATAGGTGTATTGTATGACTCTTTTGTATTACTAATGGATAATAAGAGCGAGCGAGTGTGGCCGAGCGGGAACTTGTGCGACTTTCAATCCGACGCACTATAGTTCGAATCACGACTCGGCCCGCATCAATGGGAACGTAAGAGGCTGACAATGAATAGATAATGAGACGAGCGGGTCTTTGCCTGATGGTAAGCATAACGCCAGCCCATAATAATTGCAGTGCCACTCAGAACTTTGAAACACAAAGGCCTGCGAGGCACTGCAGTGCGCTCGTTACCCTGAGACATTAGGTATTAAGTCTCATAAGCCCAGTAATTTCACTGGCTACACTGCTCATCACACCGGAACACCGTAATGCTTGCACATTACTGCTTGGCGGCAGACTTCACGAGCGGTGGTAACAACCCAGACGGACACTCGCAGAAGAGTTAGTCCTACCACTAACAATATAACTGACTGTCCAGATATAAGAATTACGCAGCATAGCTAGCCAACGACCGTTTTATTTATCAAGTTCTTAATCTAATAAATAGTTTTCACATATTTTACTGTCAAGAAAACTATACTAATAAAATGAAATAAGGAGAACGATAAGGATTCACTCGACCGTTCCCTCGCCCAAACCACGGAACCCCAAGAAGCCGCTCTATTTTGTTAGAATTAAGACATTTGATTTAATATATGGCTCCACTTTCATGTAGGCGAGAAAAATGTGTATTATGTACACCTACATACCGAAATGTTATAAAAATTGGCTTATCTCCTAACAAGAAAGTAAGATACGGTTATTGCGTTAGAGGAAATGGTGAATTTTGTGTAAATACTTATTAAATTATCTTAGAGAAGTAGTTATTGGTGATAAACTGGTTGATATAAGTGAGTTGATGGGGTATGGTCACATCAGACAGGTTTTTATTGTTGTTTTAGAAGTTTTTAAGAGATTGATCTATCGATGAATGGAGAGTAAAGTCATAGATTAATTGAATCGTCAACGGTGGTTTTTTTATAAACTATTTGGTGACAAGGAGAGCAGGTCGTTTGCGTAATGGTAAGCGTGACGCATGCCCAAAATAATAACAGTGCCACTCAGTATATATGACTAGCTTTTGCCCGCGGTTTTCACCCGCGTTCCCACATGAACCGTGCATTTTTCTGGGATAAAAAGTAGCCTATGTTACTGTCCGGTCCTTAAACTATATCTATGCCAAAAATCACGTCGATGCCGTTTCTCCGTTACTGCGTGAAAGAAGGACAAACCAACAAACACACTGTCGCATTAATAATATTAGTAGGACTAGTAGAAAGTAGGATTTAAAGGCTGTTTTTATTTTATTTGCTAAAACAATATTGTTAGCATTAGAAACATTGTAAAACGTAATATATTTTCACCAGCATCCTTCTTCTCGATCGCTTGTATACTTGGAACGAGTAAATTAACTTTCATGAGCGCTCACATTAAAATTAAAAAATGATAGAAAATTCTATATTGCACATTCATAGTTGCAGATATAGGCGAACAGCATTATCTTACTCGGTGTAATGTGGTGATTTTACACGGTTACATTGGATAGGTATCCAATCAAGATTATCTGCACTATAAATACCCATTTATTTGTATAAAAAAATTCAATATGTGTATATAAAAAACGAACTAATCTAACAGCATAAATACATATAAACGAAAAGAAATGCGAAATAAAGAAGAACACAAAGCCCGTGTTAGCCTGACTCACGTCTTTTGTCATAATAAAATTAATTTTAACTTACCCACTTTCTCCAACAACAACGTTACACAAAATTTACGACTCGTACCCAAAACTATTATATTCTGAAAGGGGATATGTAATAATCGTCATGAAACCTCTCGCCATATAATTTTCAGGCGTTCTTGAAATTTATCTTTAGGGTATTGTGTTTCATCTAGAGAAAGAATAACTGTTCATTCCGGTACAGCTCGAATACCGGTTAAAAATATTATCATACACGGTGACTGAGTAACAAACATACGAGAGTCTGTCTGGCTGAGTATCACCGCTTTGCTCGTGTAGTATGCTGCCAAGCAGTAATGTGCAAGCGTTACTGTGGTCTGGTTTGATGAGCAAAGTAGTCAGTGAAATTCCTGGGCTTATGAGACTAATACGAAATGTCTCAGGGTACCAATGCAGTGCCACGCAGGCCTTTGTGTTTCAAAATTCTGATCGGCACTGCAATTGTTATGGGCTGACGTTATACTTACTATCAGGTAAACACACAGCTCGTCTCTTTATACGCTTCATTATTTGTTCACGCTCTTCTTAACAGGTAACAGAGTATTAAAAAAAAATGGACATATTAGTTGAATTGAAGTAATTAAAGCCTGTGCCATAAAACCTTTGGATACTGTAAGCGATTACTGTGTGTATAGGGAACGTTTAATATTAAAACCTTACACGGTAGATATAATTTTGTAACATTTTTTTTAGAGAACATAGTTTATTACTTTTATTCAGCGGTAAGGTACATGCAGTGTTACTTCTGTAAGGTCGTACACTAAAAAAAGGTGTTTATTATTTGAAAATCCATTTTTATAAAAATAAACTAAACTGTATTTACCCACATCATGGACTTCATACAGGAATATAATAATATGTCATGTGAAATATCAATCTTAATGTTATAAACGTAAATATACGCAACGCTCCCGAAATACAGCCAGCATTGCTACTTTGAACAGCAATACTTTAACTTTGTACAGAATACCGGCTAATACCGTTAAATAATTACCAAATCAGTCCTAGCCTTTGTGTTCCGGGAGTTGACGTGTCATAATTTCATGGTGGTGTGTGAAAGGCTTTCCGATTTCATGTCAAAATAAACTTTTTTTGTTTTCAGAGGAAGGTTTCTGAAGATACCCAGCTGATATGTGGAGCAGCCATGAACCAGGTTATGTGGGATTTTACCCACTAAAACTGTCCATTCTTATTAATATAGGACCATCGTTTCTCTTCCAGGGAGTGCCTCAGGAGCGAAGAGAACGGAATTTATCCCGTTTCTAGTGATAATTCTCAAAGTGTTGATGACCATGATCCATTTTTTGGATTGTTACTCAATTTTTACGCGCGCGCGATCTTTCTTCTCTTTTACATCAATGCAAACCGAGAGTGTGTGCAAAGAGGACAGAATGATGAATGTCACGTCATGTCAAGATCCAGAATGACATACGAAATAAAGATTATACGAACTAGCATGACTTTAAGATGATTTGAAGCGTCATATATAAGCAAGACAGTCAAAAACTTGGTCCCGTATGTTTTAGTCTCCAGAAGTCGGCTACATCTGCGACGCTAGTAGTATCATAGCGCCGAGTGGCTACATGAGATACCTATATCATATAATATCTTTATAGTTATGTGGAGTAGAGATGAGATAAATAATTCTTACCGAATATAAAAATGGCCGGATAATAATTAGCCCCGGTTTATCTCTCAGAAATTTAACTAAACTATAATTTTATTACCATTATGTCTCTTTTTAAACAAGAACACCAGGAAAGGTTGTCCCATTCTCTACCATTTCAATGAACACTCTAGGTTGCCAAGTAAAGCAAGCGAGTGAGTATTAGAGTGATTATAATGGTTCTTAGTTCTTACTATTACTACTCCCAGTACACCTTTTAAAAGTCAGCCGATTGCTTTATGAGAACTTTTTATTTTCTCACCCTTTCGTTGTTATACTTAATGACGCTTGCGTTGGATGCAAAAAGATTTTGTCGTAAGTACCGCAATATAAAAGGTGCCGGATAACACGAATAGGTTAACATTTAAATAGGTCACTATATATTTTTAAAAACATGTATTCTTTTGTTTATATCATCTCCTTTTATCTCTTACTATCTTCTGCTCACAGATTCACCCGCGTTCCCACAGGAACACGCTCACTTTTCCGAGATAAAAAGTAGCCTATGTTACTCTCCGGTCCATAAACTATATCTATACCAAAAAATCAAGTCGATCCGTTGCTCCGTTGCTGCGTGAAATAAGGTCAAACCAACAGACATACAAAAACACTTTCGCATTTATTATATATATATATATATATATATATATGGATTTCTCTTTTAATTTTGTTTTATTGTCAAATAAACATTAATTCTTTCTTTCTTGTAAAAAGTTGCCGGAAAGCTCATCTCTATAATGTAAGTTCCAGGGATATATGTAGCCACTTCGGATATAATGTGTCTCCAACACTCGTGTAAATACTAGAGATATGTCGTCATTGTTTGTGTTAGTTTTAGTCTAGATTCTAGAATAATCGACGAGATTAAAGTCAGACACTAACTTATCAGGAATAAAATAGTTGTTACATTCATGTGATAAATCCGTACATAACTTGATATAGCCTCTGTATACTATAATGCAAACTCCACCCTACCTCGACTTAGTCGATGGGTTTCGTTTATTTTTATCAACTTTCTATTCTACACAGGCCACCTCTCCCACCAATTTTGTAAGTTTTTATTGCTCTAAGATTAAAAATAAGCAGAGCCAGACAAGAAGGTGACAAAAAACATAATAACCTTTACAGTCTTACCACAAACAATTAAACACACTTTTAACCTTTGTTAGACACTGTTTAACTCCTAAAAATGCCTTAGTCGCGTGTTTAAATATGACCAACCACAAATCCTGATTTAAGTAGTGTCTAACCGTTGTCTAACACAATTCTGTTGTGTCATTCCTATCATTTTTGACGTTTATCTTTAGATACTATTTAGCTAAACAGGCGTCTAAAGGTGTTTTTTTTTGTGGTAGCACGGTTAAGGTTTAGACCCGATTCTTACCTTTTACTACAAAAAAAACAATTGAAGATGCCTGTTTAGCTAGACAATGTCTAAAGATGAACGTATAAAATGATTAGAAATGTCACAACAGAATTGTGTTAGACAATGGTTAGACACTATTTAATCAAAATGTGTGGTTGCTCATAATTAAACAAGCGACTAAGGCATGTTTAGGAGTTAAACACTGTTTAACACAGGTTTAAAGTGTGTTTATTTTTTTTGTGGTAAGACCGTTAGAGTTTGGTTCCCGCTCGGCCAAACTAGCTCTTAATAATATTAGTACTTATATCATTCTATTAGTCTAAATATACCTAAAATGTACTGCTTTTCCTGTATCTCGTACTATGTCATGTTATACATAGTTTCATTCCTTTGTACCGTTTTTTCAGAAGAATTTTTCTTTCAGAATCAGACCCAGAAACATGTCTTTATACGTAAAAGAGAAAAAAATGACGCGCACTTAACCCTTGTGGTGAAAACCCACTACGGCACACGATAACGCAGACATCTACGCGTATTCGTCAATCCGGAAACGTCACAATGATTTGTATGAATTTCTGGCTTTGCTTTTCATTTACAGAAACAATTGCAGTGCCAACAGCTTTATATTATAGCACGGCACTGCACCGCGCTCATTAGCTAAGACGTTAATTAGACTTCAACACATTCCGCGAAAGTAATCGTATTCCGTTATTAATTATTTAAATACTCATTTCGTTGCAACTAAGTACAACACTACAATTAAAGTTATGCGCTTCGGCAATGTTCGTATTTCAGAATTAGTACGAATATGTCACCAATGTGTGAACGTCCCTCGCTTCGTCAGCCACTAACGAGTAGACAATAAATTAATGAAGTAGTGCTGTACAACCTGAGTTTGAATTGGCTATCCCAAAATGGAGACAATCTACTCCTGGAGGTCAACATCATTTGTTTTAAAAGTTTATGAATTTCGGAATTTTTCATTGAAGAAAATTCATTTAAAGTTTACGTCAAAATTCTACTACAGAACTTCCGGGCAGCTCTAGATTCGCTGATTAATTTGAACTATGTTGAACTTTTATTAATGATATTGATTATAAGTGACTTAGAAACAATTCCAGAAAATGCCGCGCACTTTTCACCTTTGAGAATATATTTTTTGTATGGAAATTTTGAATGACGTATTTCCAAGGGAGGTTCTCACAACCTGTCGACAACCAAGATTCGAATCACCCCCTTCCGGACTAACATACCAATTCAAACTCACCCTGTACTATATGTGTCAAACTGGTCTTGTTAAAAAATTGATTATCATTTCCACACAAGCGACAGTGGGTTTCCACCACTCTCCCTCGCTCATATAATATGTTATTCAAAACGGCAAAAAAACGCAAATGCGACCTTATTTTTACGACCCTCAGGGTTCACATTGCATCAATCAGAATGCGTATAAAACGTTAAGTTAATAGCACCATTTTCCACTTGTTTTCCTCTAGTGGTGTTATGTCATCCGCAGTAATAGTACGGTACATTTGTATGTAAATGCGGAGACTGAACCCCGCGCGTAAATTCTGGATAGAGATGTACGTTCGGCTCTAAAAATATCGACAAAAACAATGGTCGGTAGATATTCGGCGGTTTTTTGAATATTATCTCATCTGACGTTTGTGAGTGCCACTCTGGGATACCAACGTTTGGTCTAGTCTGCCGCCAAGCAGTAGTTTGCCTGTACTGAGTTCCGGTTTGATGCTAAAATATAGACAGTGAAATTACTGAACATAAGAAACGTAATATCTGACGTCGCACGTATAGAGTGCACTGTAGTGCCTTTGTATTCAAAAGTTCTGTATAGAACTGCAATTTTAATTGATAGCATGAGCTTACTATCAGGCAAACATCCTGCACCTTTTGTTGCATGATAGCTTAAAACAGACTATGCGCATTACCTACTTATTATATTAAGGGTCTTACTAATAAACAGTTTATAATGGTTACACAATTACACAAAGTTTTGTCTTCATTGTTCTTTGACAATAATATTTTTTTTTGTAAATGATCGGTTTTTGTTCCCTTTCTGGTTATAAGAACATAATCCACAATCTTTGAACTTGTAGTTTTTTTTTAATTCTGTTATCGACGGCCTGTTTCATTCGAACAATTTTTAGTATCTTATAGTATCAGACTTCCTCAGACTGACCCCTCTTTATAGATCACCCTGTAGGTCACCTTATGAATACCCAAACACAGAAACATAGCTGTAATGTATGAGCACTATCATACTATCAGTGCGATAAAATATTGATATTACTAACAAACATGACAATAACAATATAGTATCGATAAAAACTAACTTCAATCGATATTCTAATTCCCGTCCCTAAAAACTTAGGACCAAATTACGTGAAGGCACAGTGGAGTTCAGCCAAACGTACTCGTAAAGAAGGATCGCATAAAGCGAGTTCGTGTAGTGTAAGAGCTACTGACAGTTTTAAACACTAAATGCAGCACACAGCCCAGTGAAATTACTGGGCTTATGGCTGCCTCTTCTCCACTGACTCCTAAACTCATATTCATTAATATCATTAAAATCTGTTAAAAGAGTAAAGTCAACATGCGCTTTTATTGTGTTATTATTTTTGTATTATGTAGGTATACCTACTTGATGCTACGAATAAACACATTTCTTTCTTTCTTTCTTTTCTTTTCTTTCTAACATATAATTTCTGTTACCAAACTAATAATAAGTATCAAAGTGTAAACAATTAAAAAAACAATATTTTAAAATAAAAAGTACTAATATAATCAAAGTTTCTATTTTTTTTTTCTAATCTCAATTCGTAACTAAACCGTCCGGTAGCTCCTACACTACGCATTCAGTCCAAATGTGCGAAGGTCGTTGTTGGCGCCATGGGGATGTATGGTACCGGACACCTTGCCAAGATTTTTATGGGGGTCGTAACCGATCTATAAAAATCGGTGGGACCCAAATGTGGCCTGTTATGGGCTAACGCGCTACCTAAGGGCACGTTAGGGTTGTAAAACGGTTAAAATGAGAGCTTGTGACGCGTATGCTGATCTTTTATAGCCGGTCAAAAAACGCGTAAGCAGTTCAACGGAACGATTTACTAAAGCGATGAAGTCACTGGTAAAAAAATTTATTTAGAGCAGATTTACGTTACGCAAACTATAACTAAAGTCATAAATTAAGCAAGCTGTCACAGATCTGTCATCTAGCACTTACCAGTTGTTAAAAAAAATGCCTATTTTATACTATTAGATATCGAGCCGAGCGTTTGCTTGTTGATAAGCAAAATGCCTGCGCATTACAATTTAGCAATTGCACTGCCACACAGAGCCTAGAAATACGAAGACCTGCGCGGCACTGCATTGCACTCGTTGATCTGATGCAATAGATATCAAGTTCCTTAACTCCAGTAATTTTGCTATTTTGCACATTAAACCGAAACACAATAATGCTTGCACTTTATTGCTTGATGGCAGATTACACGAGTAAAGAGGTGGTACGGACAACTACTACCTATCCTAGAAGCTAGACATAGATAAAATAATCTATGAAATAAGGGCAGAATGTAATTAGATTCTAATCACTTTATTTTCATCAAAGATAAACATAATTCCAAGAAGATTTTAGCCTTAATGCCTTAACAAGCAGCATCAAAGAAAATCCGTAATTTCCTTCCCAATAATATAGATAGAATCATAATTACATTGATATAAAACCTTATCTAAGACATTCTAGGGGCCAAGTACAGTCTTGAAAGGGTGTATCCCTTAATAAAGATTATCTTGACTAGATTAACAGTAACCATCAAATAAGAGCTCCAGTTTGATTAGAACTGATACAACTATAAAGACGATTCGGTAGATGAGGAGATCTAGTTACGCTGGTGATGGGTAATGTTCGTGGTACATTTTGACAGTCTGTTTTTGGATCATTAGGCAGCTTCGTTAATTGAAAGAGAAATTATTTTCGATGAATTTTTTTTAAATGTTTGTACAGCTTTCTTGCCCTCGCCACGGCTTAAAACGTCGTAGAATCAGGACAAAATACAGCTGCTCTTGTCCTGTATTTCCTTTTACTTTCAACACTCAAGTAATTTACTTAATTTATGAATTTTATTACGTGACGGGACATCCACTTGACTTGTAGGTACTCAAATAGCGCGTGCTTAGGAATAACTAGAAATATTAAGTACTCTTGAACACGTTTTATATTCATAACTTAGTTTGTAATTTTTGAAGACAATCTCTAAACAAGGTGATAATTATCCTCGAGGTCACTGACCGCGAAGACGAGATACGAGATGTCCACTGATGAATATAGATAGGCCTTTTTTATGAACTATACTTGCATTTGACCACTGTCTCACCTGGTGGTAAGTGACGATGCGGTCGACGATGAAGCACGCTTACCTAGAAGATACTTATTCAGTCGCGACTTGGAAAAACTTACGTTATTCCGATCAGGAAATATACGACTCAAGCAGGCAGTTCCACTCCTTAGCGGTATGCATGACGAATGTAGAAGCGAACGCACTTCGTGCGTAAATCCCCAAAGTAATGCCCCATATAATGGTTTGATCGGCTACTCGCGCCTTGAATCTAACGGCGGTGCCCCACGACTATGACCAGGTCGTCGGTCTATACACTCGTAAAGCAAGAGTGGCCGAGCGGAAACTTGTGCGACTTTCAATCCAACGCACCTAGTTCGAATCTCGACTCGGCCCGCACCATTGACTTATATCAAGTTAGCCGCGGATTATTCACGCTCGCTCTAAAACGGTGAAGGAAAACATCGTGATAAAACCCGCATGTTCAAGAACCACAAATTCGAGGACATGTGACATGCACCAAGCCGCACCGGGCCCGCGTATGGATTATGGCCCGTACCTCTCTCTCTGAGCGAAGGCCGGTATACCAGCAGTGGGAGCGTAATAGGCTGTTAATGAAAAATACACTCGTTTCAGTGTTGTTGTTCAGTGAAGGAAAACATCGTGATGAAACCCGCATGTTCAAGAACCACAAAATTCTAGGACGTGACATCCCCAAGTCACACTAGGCCCGCGTGGTGTAGTGTACCCTGTACTCTCTCTGAGAGAAGGTCGGTTTCCCAGGAGCGGGAGCTTAAGAGGCTGATAATGTAAATTATTACATTATCAGCCTCTTAAGCTCCCGCACATAAGTACATTAGTACTACACTCGTTTAATATTTTGGGTTCGTGTGGTTGCGGCGTGCGAACAGAACCACCTCGTTTCTTCCCGTTGCAGTCGGCTAAGGGAAGCAGTATTCTCTTCTGTCAACTTCACAATCTACAGCGCTCACCAAGACGCCTGCCAAGCGTGCTGTATTATGGCAAGCCCTTCTTTTTGGTCTATGTTCAGCAGTGGAAGTCTTCCAGCTGATGATGACATCCTCACTCAGCAACTCTACTAAACGAATGGTTTAAAAACGACAGTGGCTTCATCGCATACTGGTCACTTTAAACACTTTCAGTATTTCTATCTTCCGGTTTTCTGGGGTCGCCTATGACAACGGTCATCAATATACCATTGTTAACTTTCGTATGCTCTTCATCAAAGTGATCATTTTCGACGAAACCATTGTAATTTTTAAACCATCCATTTAGGAGAATTGGGCCTGATCGCTAACCACTTGAGACTAAAAGAAAAATACATCAATTTCCCTCCCAATCGCACAATATTACAAAGGTACATTTATATCACTGTTTATCACTGTGTATCACTGTTTATCACTGTTTACGTTTCCTCCGGCAACGTTACAGTAAGTTGTGTAACGACATGGGACTTGTCTAGTCACTCTACACACGCCTCGTGTATTTTTATAGAGCTCTCTGTTACACAGTCTAGTGCGTGGCAAAAAAATGGGCTATAGATTCACTTATGGTATTTTATTACCCATAGATTAAAGAGAAATACCTCCCGTATATTTATCAATAGGTAAACTGTGGTTTTGCTGTTTCTTTTGTGTTATACTTTCTCTAAGCTTATTGAGTGTGTACAATCGAGTGGCCATTCGGCCATGGTGTCAATTGGTAACTAGTTTTTGTAAAACATTATACTCCTTTTTTGAGCAGTTGTGTAAGGCGCGTAAGAATTTTTTTCATGTCTGGGTGCTGTGGCACCATGTTCCTGGTAGTACTTGAAGCCGAGATACATGGAGAGTCTTAGTTAGGGGTAAAGCTAAGATTTAGAGATGAGTAGATTCCTTCTTCCGTGCTATGTCAGAATCCTATAGAACGACGGTAGTACGACGTAGTCTACGCTCAAATTCGTCTCTCAATCTTAGCCATGTATGAGATTTAAGTTAAAAAAACGTATTATGTAAAGGACGTGAGAGTGATTTATAGCTTAAATATGACTTGACGCTAGCCACTGAACTCAGGATGTATACAATCAATATTTAGTTAACTATATATTTGTTCCATGTGAAGACTACTAACAGCCCATAGACAGATCTGACTTGGAAGATAACCTTACAAACATGCAGAGGTCTCGCTCAAGCATTTAGAACATACTCGATATGGGCATCGGACGCTTCCCACGTTCTTCCCATTGAGTCGACATTACTACTGCATCGGCAGTATCAATAATCTGAACGATACAATAGTGTCTAGCAATTACAGTTGCATGTCTCGTCCTGCTGATACTCTGATCTGGGATTGCTTAGAGTCTAAGCCTTAGACGTTAATATATAAGGCCTAACGGTTTTCGTAACTATGTGAAATTGATCTATGTTAAAAATGCTGTTGTGTGTTTTATTTAATTAGGAACTAGCTGTGTTCATATCATATCAATAAACGTGTCAAAGACACGACTGTTCTAGCCGGTGACACTCAGGATGATGTAAGGATTCTAACGATACCCCATTCATCCAAATCTGTTCAGGCTTTTAAAAGTTATGGTGGAATAAAAACCCTAAAACCATTAAACTCTTTTGTGCAGTCGTGTAAAAATAGGTGGTAGGACTAACTATTATGTAAGTGTCCACTTGGATGGCACCACCGCTTTGCACATATAGTCTGCAGCCGTCGTGGTGTATTTGAAAAGTCGATGAACTTCTGTAGCGTAAGGTTTCGAAGTTGTGTAATTTGTTCCATATTGGGTGTTGTGGGAGAATAAGCCTTGTAATTCAGATTCCTATTTATGGGTCAGAATTGTTATGAAATTTGTATTTTAATAGCTTAAAGGCGATTAACCTGTGTTGAACAACTAAGTTTAGTCTGTGGCGAAATTGCAAAGTAAAAAGAATTCTCCATTGTGAACCAACATAAAGTGACCTACATAGTCGTATAAGCAGGATATTTTTTATACTATTGGAGAACGAGACGAGCGGGTCGTTTGCCTGATGGTAAGCATAACGCTGGCCCATAACAATTGCAGTGCCACCCAGAACTTACCAATAAAAAAAAAAGATTTTCCTCGCATTATCGCATTCACGAAGCCGAGCGAAAAACTCAGTGTATCTAAATTGTTTGGCCTGCACTGTACATTGTATCTGTGCATAAAGAAAGTCTGTAGCGCCTCCAACTTTGCCAGTTTTTGCTTCGAATCCAGTGTACTTGTCGTCCTTCTTTCCAAGTTTAGTTTTCTTATCTCTTAATGACTTGCGGAACCTTCGGAATGTTAGGTTAACGTATAAGCAGTATGGGTATTTCATAACTATTAACTGCATCACATACCGGCTGACTATTTTTAGGGTAGTAAGTATTTGTGATGGTATGGTATGATGGTATGTTGTCGATTGTGAATATGGGTGAAAATTTACAATGACTAAACGCGCAGGCGTTTTTCGAGTTTTATTATTACCAGCATTAACCCCACATTTTCCGGAATAAAAAGCCTGCGGTGCATAAACTATGTTTATGCATAAATGTATAATTATATCTATGCATAAAAATCACTTCAATCCGTAGCAAAATAACAAATACTCTTTTGCATTTAAAGTAGTGTGGATCAAACCACTCACCGAGATGTCCCATTTTATCACTTATCTTTTGTGCCCTACTCTACGACCTGCACAAAGAAGACTGAGACGCAAACGGAGACGCTGTCATTCTGGTGATCCACTTGGCAAAATTAATAACACCCACTTGGTAAAAAGTTATCAATGACACGTAAAGAGAAGAAACCACACACATAGAGCTGATTGTTAGCTGACGTGTTAGTGTCTTAGTGTGCGTGAATTTCACAAATCGTTTCTACATACCGCCCTTACTGTTAATAAAGTGGCTAAGATCTTTGGAGGAATAGTTGGCTATTACAGCCAGTTGAAGTTGGAAGAGTGAAGTCTATTTTGAAGTTCGGCGGCACAATAGACAGCTCTTAGAAAAGCCTTTTGTGGACTTTTCTTGATGTACGAGGATACATTTTTGTATACTTTTGGATGATATTGTAAAAGACCATACTGAGTTCCTTAATTATTCGGATATGACAATGCTAGAGCATTTTCTAGTTCTCGCCTGGCTAGTTATCACCCTCAAGTTTAAAATCTTTCAGTGTGTTAAGTAAATCTAATTAAAATAGTTTTTTTTTTCCTTCCTTCGGGCTAATTATTTAATTAACCCTATTTATATTACAATCTAGCCAAAGAATTAGGCTAATAAGCAATTTACATTTAACTTAAACTTCTAGATCGATATTAAAGAAAGTGTCCAATAACACTTTTCTTACAGTCTCTATTAAGGCGAAGACACTCTGTTCATGTAATCTTTATAGATAGCACTTGTGCTACTTTACTCTAACGTTTCACACACACTACACTACACTAATTCAAATGGTTTAGTTCTTTTTAGTCTTCTCACTATATCCGTGTGGTCGAGCAGCTGGATTGCTTCGACGTTCACATGGTGATGAAGTCTCTGTTGGTGAGCTTCTGCAAATTTCTTAATAATTTTGTCGACGAACTCAATTTTAAGGTCCCGGTGGAGATCGACATTTCTTATATACCAAGGGGCATTTGCAATTTCCCTCAGTACCTTGTTCTGGAAGCGTTGTATCATCAAGATATTACTCTGTTTGGTACAGCCCCACAACTGTATACCATAAGTCCATACCGGCGGCATCAGGACTTGTTTATACAACAATAATTTGTTGTGTATTGATAGCTTAGAGTGTCTTCCAAGCAGCCAATACATTCTTTTGTAGCGCAAGTCTAGTTCTTCTCTTTTCTTCTTAACGTGTGCTTTCCAGCGGAGCTTTGCGTCAAGCGTCATACCTAGATATTTGGCACTGTTCTCATACGGAATTTGCTTATTATTAATATATACGGGAGTATATATATGTTTTTTGTTACTAAAGTCTACATGAATAGATTTAGATTCATTTAATTTTATTCTCCATTTTTTGGTCCATCCATGCACTTTATTTACGGCCATTTGAACTTTTTCTGCTGCCTCTGCGTGGGTACTTCCTGAAGCCATTATAGCAGTGTCATCAGCAAAGGTCGCAATGGTGTTGTGTTCTAATTCGGGAATGTCACAGGTATACAGTAGGTACAGGACCGGACCTAAAACACTTCCCTGCGGCACCCCAGCTTTTATTTCCTTAAGCTCTGAGTAAGAATCATCTTGTCTTATTCTAAATACTCTATTTGATATGTATGATTCTAAGATATTGGCGAACTGTCTTGGTAACATCTTTCTAAGCTTGTGTATAAGGCCTTCGTGCCACACCTTATCAAAAGCTTGCGCTACATCTAGAAATACAGTCGAGCATACTCTTTTATCTTCAAGAGTTTTTTCTATAATATGTGTGATTCTGTGTACTTGATCGATTGTAGAATGCTTCTGTCTGAACCCAAATTGGTGTTCTGGTATCTGAACCCAAATTGGTGTTCTGGTAGTTAATTAAAATAGTAAGTCTAATTTAAGTTCTCTGTAATGGAATATTCTTATGAAAAATAAATTCTTTTATAAATGAACGCATTTTATTTATATTTTTCCATTTTTATTTTTTCGCCAATACGCGTAACAAAATTCATTACAATGTCTGGTACTTCTTGTCACTTCTTTTTTATACTCGATAGATAATCATCTGATCAATATCTTGCCTGACTACTTATAAGACAATGTGGCTGAAGATGGTGAATATGCTGTATGGTGAATATGATTAAGTAGAACTTCTTTTTTTATCCACTTTCTATTAACCAACTTAGCATACTTGTATCTTATAGTATTATTATGTACATTGTTTAACGTAATGCAAAAAACAGATCGGCTTCAGTCGAATTCTCAAGGATTCAAATGTACATAGACATAAAGTTCATTTTTGCAATGTGCACATTCTATTCCGACGAATTCCGCAGCAGTGTGACTTGAGCCTAACTCTCAAGAGATTTTGACTAAAGTACCGTATGTGATCGTTGGTCGTAGACTGTTGGAAAACTAGTTATCTCATTACTCTTCATCTGGCACTGAAAGTGAGGAGACTCGGGCAAATTCAATAAAATTGGCTATCGTTGGGAAGATTCCCATCTTTTTGGAAACATACGGAACACAATAATTTTCGATGAAATGAGATTTCTTACGCTATCCATAACGAGACGATCGGGTCGTTTGTTTGATGATAAGCATAACACCGGCCCATAACAATTGCAGTGCCACATAGTGACTTAGAACTTAGAAAGACAAAGGCCTGCGCGGCATTACAGTGCGTTCGTTAACCTAAAACATTAGACATGTCTCCTAAGCCTGATTTCACTGACTACTTATTGAACCAGCGGCGCAAGTACGGAAGTCGCTTCGATAAATTTGTCGAATCGAAAAAACTGATAAATTTATCGAATGTTGCGAGTTCCTAAGTCTGATCGTAAAGTATTGTAGTAGCTCTATATTCTCTTTGGATTCGAGCTAGCTATTCGATAACTTTTGTCGGTTGTATCGAGGCTCAATCAATTATATAAAAAATCGATAAAACCCACTTTATCGATTGTAATTGTCAATTTTATCGAAATTTATCGATCGAAAAGATCCGTACTTGCGCTGCAGAAGACAGTAAAGATTACACATTGCTGCTTGGCGGCCGACTGCACGAGCAAAGTGGTTGTCTCAAACGGACTCTCGCAGTAGACGTGCCACTTGGTAGAAATAAGAAATACGCATATCATTGGAAAAATTCTCCAAGAAACCGGGTCAAGTATACCGTTTCCAGCATCTTTTACAATTATCCAGTAGCCCGGATGCCAGACAAGAGTATCTCGTCGGAGTAATTATTTTCTTAAACATTATCTAGCAAGGAAGACTTCGTCATAAAACATAGTCGTTCATTAAAAGTTTATTCCTCGCTAGGAGCGTGTGCTTTACTGAAGAAATGAAGGATCCTGAAAGTTGCAGGTTTTTGAAGCTATAATTTTGTACGTTAGATCTTGAAGTTTTAACTATGTTTGTTAAGAAAGGTGTTAAATTGGTGTAGTAAAGACGAATCTAAAAACGTTGTTGGTGTTCGATTGAGCCGAAATTTTACACACTGTATATATAAATCGGATGACAATGCAATACAACGATGTCACAGAGCTGGTCTGATGATATGATATTTTGGGTTCGTTTGATTCATCTTTAGAAGTACTTTAATCAAATTCAAATTGATTTATTCATATAGGCGTCAACGGAGCACTTATAAAACGAATGCTGTCTTTATCAGATCCTACATGATGTCCAGCGTCCTGATGATAGAGCCGGAAGGTGACCATGACATTACAGTATTTGTTAGTGAGCCTAGGTCTAGCTGCTAACTTTTGGGTTTTTCTAGTGGACTGTATTATTAAAACTCGTAGTTGATCATTCGTAAAAAGACATTATTTTTTTTGTAGCACCTTACTTTTGTCTTGCGACCTTTACAGCGTCACCGGACTGTTGGAGAGCGCAGAAGGCGCTCAGCCCGAAAAAGTGTGTTTTTGGCGACAAACCCTATATATACAAAAAGTAGGTCCCGCAACTAGTGGCTACCGTACGACGCACCAAATATTACTAGGTGACCTATGACCCGTCGGCTCGCATCTCATCTCGCGGCAGGCAGGCTTGCGGTCCGCAACAGTAACAAAAGCTTGCCTAGAAAAATATATTTTTCCACAAAAAACTTGTTCGATATCGGCAAAAATGATCAGAGTCAATCTCAGAAAAGGATTACATCCCGTATGTCCCCATCCCAATCTACCAAACGAGTCAGCGTTCTCTCATTACGTAGTTTTCTGTTTGACATAGTGCAAAGTTAGCCTCTTTTGCAACTGTTACCTTTTTTTGGGATCGTCGCTACTTATTTACGTAATTGGCTGGAATTGGGGTTATTACTACAAAGCTTTATTGACTTTGCAAGTTTGTTGGTGTTAGTTTGACGTCAAATTGGTTGACTCGTATCCAATTGGTATTTATAAGATATGAGTTGAAATACTCGAGTGTAGCCGAGGCGACTTTCAATCCGACGCACCATAGTTCGAATCTCGATTCGGCCCGGACCAATGACTTATATCAAGTTATGTGCGGATTATTCACACTCGCTCTAAAACGGTGAAGGAAAACATCGTGAGGAAACCGGCATGTTCAAGAACCACAAAATTCGAGGACATGTGACATCCACCAAGCTGTACTGGGCCCACGTGGTGGATATGGGCCATACCTCTCTCTCTGAGAGAAGCCCGGTATCCCAGCAGTGGGAGCGTAAGAGGCTGATAATGATAATGAGTATAGTAAACTACAGGAGTAAGTGTTGAGCTAAGTAGGGGAGGGACGAGTGTTATTGAAGACCAATAGTTCACCATACACGAGCGTTCCAAATCCTTCGCCTCCATAGAGGGAAAGATAGAGGCAGTCTCAAGGGAGGCCTTGGTCTCCCATCCTTCATCTTGATGGACGTAGACCAGATAAGGAAGAAGGTGGATTTGTATATCGTACGACGAGGTGAAGTACCTAGAGGAGGATAGAACCAAATGGAACTGACTAGACCGCTCTTAAATATTAAAACAATGAAGTCAATTCCAAAATGGTTTTACTTATCTGGATCAAAGGAACAGCATTGCGATCCAACATGTTGCCAAGCGCGTTGAGTATACCCTGCCAACGGACAGTAGGCTAGATTATCCAAATGTTTATGAAGCTAAGTTAGATGTAGTGTTTAAACAACCCAGGAAATAATACATAATGCATAGAAATATGTATTATCGTGAAGTTTTTTCAAGACACTACAGATTTTTCCCGAACCCCAGCAGAAGTAGACAGTCAAAATGTTTTTGTTTATTTCATATTATTTATATTTGAAGTAGACGGTAGCGTCTGGAAAATTCCTAATCCTAGAAAATATTCTAAAAAGATAAAAACGTCCAGCATTTGTAATTTTTCCATTTAATCGAGTATAAGTATACATTATTCCATCATTCAATCAAATATCAGTAAAACTTTTACTTCCAATTTAAAACATTACAATTTCTAATAAGTATAATAACACACAAACACATCACGTACCTCATTAAAATTCCCATCTTTGCTCACCGAAAACTAAAAAGTAATCCCGCAATTATAGAGAACAGTACTCTAATCCGACGTTTTTGTACCAAGAGATGACGTGTAAAATCTGGCTTATTCAGGCATCAAGATCCGCAAATTCCATCGGTTCGCTCAAAACTGTTAAGCTGGCCTAACAAGCTAGTAGTTTGTGTACTGGTTTAGAGGGAGAGCACGCTATGGCGATGTGTCATTGTGACGTGACGTGCGACTAGTTAATGAAGCGGCATGTACGACTTGTCGCGGATTTAGGGCGGCATTAGATGCTGTTAGCGATTTGCTGTCAAAAGGTTTTGGAACAAGCGCGGATAACGGTATGCAATAAACGCGGTATTACACGCTCACACGGTTTGAAGCATAACCAATAATGAGACAGGAACAGCAATACGGCCAGATAGTGCAGTCTCTTTCACTCGCTCGAAGACCTGCCTGGGTTCAAAGATTTTTTTTTTTTTTTTTTTGGAAGGACCGTGCTGTTGGTCTTGCGACCTCTACAGCGTCACCGGACTGTTGGAGAGCGCAGAAGGCGCTCAGCCCGAAAAAAGTGTGTTTGTGGCGACTAGCGCAAGGGCACCGCGTGGGATCGAACCACGTCGGTACGGACCTCGGCTTGGGCCGTCGCCGTGAGAAAGGGAGGATCGGGAGAGAATAGCCCCGGCCGCACGAGTGCAACCGTTTAAACTAGGCTCTAATCTAGCTAAAGCTACTTCTCGCGGGCCCGAGGTGGGCGCTCGCGGAATTTCGTGTATGTGTGTGAGGTGTGTATGACTCTAGTTGCCTCGTTCCAAAGCCTACACCATCGAGAAGAAGGGCAAGAAACTCGACGGCGGAGTGAAGCTCGGTCCCTACAACCTAAGCTATCTGACGAAGAATCGTCCTCGCCGGCGAGGACGATGACTTCTAATTTGGTACCCAATACCAATACCGAAGACTGAAGGTCCACCTGCACCAGCATATGAACTGGTGCCAGGGTTTGAGAGCACGGGCGAACCCAGCGCGGCCGACACAACGGCCGCGATGGAATCGTCCGGATCGCCCAAGATATGCCGAGGGCGGCGACGACGGAGCGGGGGGACTGTCGGGACGTAGTTGGCCGCTTGGACCACAAGAGGGTTGGGGTGATGGGGAGCCTTGTCAAAGTGACGACGGCTGGCGTCCTTCATATACTGAAGGATAGACGGGAGTTCTAAGTCGCAGTGCAAGTCGGAATTGCGCTGATAAGGCTCAGCGCCGACTGCTTTGCGAATAAAGCGATTCTGAATCACTTGAAGTCTATGGATACGGTAGGATGCGGCATGAGCGAACGCGACAGATGCGTACGTCATGACGGGTCTGATGCAAGTTTTGTAGAGTGTCAGCTTATTTCTAAGTGACATCTTACTCCGCTTGCAGATCAGAGAATGAAGGCGGCCTAGGATAAAGGCCGCCCTGTTGCGAACACGAGAGATATGTTTCCCGAAGTTGAGTCGATCGTCAAGGATGACACCTAGGTACTTTGTCGTGCGCTCCCAAGGAATGGGTTCGCCGAACAAGGAGAAGGGCTTAACGCCACGAAGTTTACGGCGTTTCTCGGAAAAGCACATCGCTGCGCTTTTCTCAGGATTCACCGTAATGCGCCACTTCCGAAACCATTCACCGAGAGCGGTGAGCGCCTTCTGGAGGTGGGCCTTCGCTATGCGGGGCTGCCAACCGGAGCAATAGATAGCCGTATCGTCTGCAAACAGTGCGATATGCACGTCTGAGTCGGTAGGCTTGGGCATATCGCTGGTATACAGCGAGAATAGAAGGGGCGAGAGCGCGGAGCCCTGAGGGACTCCGGCTAAGAGGGGGCGAGGAGTTGAGCGGTCTCCCTGTACGCGGTAGCGAAAGCTTCGCTCCCGGAGGAAGTCTTGTAGGATGCGCACAAGACGGTCTGGCACTCCGAGTTGGTACAGTTTGAAGATCAAACCGTTGTGCCAGACTTTATCGAAAGCTTTCGCTATGTCCAAAAAGACCGCAAGTGTCCTTTTGGCTACACGGGGGGCGTTAAAGCCTGCGAGAATGTGCTCCGTGATGCGGTGCACCTGTTGGACGCAAGAGTGTTTGGCCCGAAAGCCAAACTGCTCGTCTGGAAGGAGTTTATGTTCGTGGACATAGGACCAGAGACGTCTCACAAGGAGCCGCTCGTAAACCTTCCCCAGAGTGCTGAGGAGGCTGATAGGACGGTAGCTAGAGGGCTCTGTAGCCTTCTTGCCGGGCTTGTGGATGCCGATGACGTCGGCGGACTTCCACGCGGTGGGGAAATGGCAATTGCTCATAGCAGCATTGAAGATGCTAACTAGGAGGTAAATCAGGGAGACCGAGAAGTGTTTGACTACCCTGTTACTGATACCATCAGCACCAGGGGCCTTGCGGATCTTGAGGTTCTTGAGGATCGACTCAACCTCTGAGACAGTGACAGGCTCCAGGGGAGGGTCGGCGGGCGGGAGGGAGGCGCGACGTTCGACTTCGCTGTCCACCGCATGTAGGTGGGCAGGGTCAACGTGATCGAGAGTGGGTGAGCACTGTGCTCCGAGACTATCAGCCAGACATTCGGCTTTTTCCTCGTCATCGAACGCAGGTGGGTTCAAAGATGACGAGCACCTCTACATATAGCCTCTGCGTAAAGGGGAGCAGTCGTCTCTGAGCCCAGGCAGTGCTTTGAAGGAGTGAAAGAGACAGCGCTATTGCTGTCCTTGTCTGTTTCATGGATTTTGACGAATTTACATCAAGCCACGCGCGGGCGTGTAGTAACTCGTAATCCGCGCTTGTTTTATAATCGTGGTTATTTTGAAGGCAAAACGCATACTATTTTATATGGACGTGTGATGGCAGAAATAGGTATCGTGAATTTCGGCAGCCTCCAGCCTTATTCCAGGTTTAGCGTGTCACCTTTATTAACCACCAACGCCTATTGGTCACGAAAAAAGTCGCGTGGCTTAAGGGCCTGTTGTAATAAGCCATTAGGTATACTGGCATTTAAGCCTTTTGTAAAAAATAAGGTTGAAAATGGCGATGCGTTTTCTTTTAGTACAACGTTATTTCATAGTTTTTTTATTTAATTAAGAAAAAGAGGCACCATTTAAGTTTAAATATTTTTACATAAGTATGTCTTTAGATGATTAAATTTCCTATCTTTTGGCTACAAAAAACATGATAGATGTCGCCAAAATGAGAATTTCGACAAAAAAGAAATTTTTGTGGTCTCTTTTGTGATTCTTTTTCAAGATTCGGGGCTATAAAAAAATTAAAATATCTATAAACACTTGGCTAAACTACGGTATGAAAACTGACATTTGTGCAACGAAAAAAAAGGTCATTTTGCGTCAGAGAGCGCCTTAAGCGTTATTTAAGCCCTTAACGGCGTAGCTTGAAAAGGAAAATGTTTTTTCAAAAACTACGTTTCGTACGGATTCTGATGATTGCGCTTTTCACATACAGCCTTAGCTGTGTTCATTGTTTTTGCTCGCACTGCTGCTGAGTGCCTCTATTTTTGGCATTTTGACAGTATTTTCTAAGCTCAAAGCCGAGTAAAATAGTCAATATAATAGTGCAGTCAAAATTTTTTGATGTCAGCGAAGTTGCCGAATTTACGCTAGACCTAGCGCCTACGTGCAGCTATCGAAACAAACTGATATATGCTTGGTGACAGATTTTCAATTTGAGGGTGGTAGGTAGCCAGGCTAACAAAAGAAAATGTCCTTTCACCATGCTATAGTTGCATCACCACGTTATCCAAGCACATTGTAGGTTTCGAACCAAAACCTTACAGATCTGCGGCTGACATCAATACAAAAGAAACAACATCGGTTAAAAAAAAACATGTCACTCACGTGAATGTAAACTGAAATTCTGTTTTGAAAAAATCCGCACATAACTTGATATAAGCTATTGGTGCGGGCCGAGTCAAAATTCGAACTATGGTGCGTCGGATTGATAGGTTGCAAAAATTCCCGCTCAGCCACACTCGCTCTTGACAAAATGACTACTTTATTTAAATAGCATCCCCGAGTACGATGCAGCCTTCCTTATTTCCTGTCGCCGACTTTTCTAGATTTACTAGAAAAGTCTCTTCTAGATTTTCTAGAACAGTCGGCGACTAAGTCCTAGCTCCTACAAGTGCAGAACATAAACAAATGCACAAAGCAGTAGGTTTAATCTTAGTTGCAGCCATCTAGACAGGGGTGGAGTAAGAAATTATCGCGGGGGCACTGCCCTTATTTATTTTTTATTTGAAACTAGATTCTGTCCTCGGTTTCACCCGCGTGGAGATTCTCACAAGAACGGTGCATTTTTCTGGGCCTATGTTATGTTATGGCCGCCTATGGACCGAAGTACTCTCCGGACAGACAGATACACACGTTAAACTTATAACACCCCACCCTTTTTGTATCGGGGGATAAAAATATAGATAGTTAAGGCAATTTGCACGCAACGTTCGTAATGTAATTTTTTAACAAAAATTTAAGTATTATATATCTTTGACTCAAAGGGGAAGAGCCCCACTCCACCATGCCCTACCACCGACCCTGCCCGCCATACATCCAAAGTTCAAGTTATACTAGTCGAGCGAGCTCAGTGGATTAAGAGCTCTCTTGACATGTCGTACTGAGGTCAGACGATAATCTTGCACTAGATTCTAGTATTTTATTTTATTTTTACCGCTTTCTCGAAGTCTGCGGAAACTCTTTCAAATTTATGGTTTCGACTAATGTATATGTATCGCCGTGATTGAGGACTGATTTTTATCCATTCCTCTTATTTATGATAGTAGCTTAATGAGAACTATTTTAGGTCTAGATTCTTTCAACATGCTTTTATATTCGTTTCAGTGGTAACTGACCATGTAATCAAATCTTGGAAGTCAATTTCGTACTTCTAATTTTGTATCGAAATGAAACTTTGTACGCATGTGTAGTTTGGGTGACGATAGAATAATTGACATCATGGAACTGATCTGATGATGGAGCCAGGAGGTGGATAGTGGAACTCTTCAATGGATACAAGTAAACCGCTCGAGTTTGTGCTCATACGATTCTGACGAGGGTTTCATTACATAAATAAAAAAAGCCAGCGTAAAGCGTAATAAGCGTTGTTGTATTAGTTTGTAACTTTTAAAAGCCAATTGAAATTAAAACCAATCCTCCAATTAAAATATTCCAATTGAAACGTGATGTTAATGAGAGCTGTGCAATAACTATCCGTTGTTTATTCGCAATTTACTTC
This sequence comes from Crocallis elinguaria, assembly GCA_907269065.1. Lineage (NCBI taxonomy): Eukaryota > Metazoa > Arthropoda > Insecta > Lepidoptera > Geometridae > Crocallis > Crocallis elinguaria. The sequence goes on from OU026073.1 coordinate 16,853,944, forward strand.
AGTTGTAGAAACTAAAATCAATATTTAGTACAATTTGAGATTTCATGCTTTTCTTTTTAGTTTTTTTTTTTATAATACCTCTACTGGTCAACGAGATGAGCGAGTCTTGTATGGGTTGGATGGTAAGCATAACACGACATCCCATAACAACAGGCCTGCGCGGCACTGCACTGCGCTCGCTACCCTGAGACATTAGGTATTAAGTCTCATAAGCCCAGTAATTTCACTGACTACTTCGCTCATCTAACCGGAACACAGTAATGCTTACACATGCTAGATACTTGCGGCACTGCTTGGCGACAGACTACACGAGCCAAGCGGTGGTACCTACCCATATGGACACTCGCAGATGAGTTAGTCCTACCACCTGGTAAACCTAGTTCCAAAAATACACATGTAATGACAAAAAACGTTCATTACATTTTTCTCATCAATTTCACCAAATCAAAGAATCTTGAAAAGGGCAGTAACAGTACAATACTGGGAAGTCCAAAAATGTAATCATATTTCTCAGAAACTAAATACACCAAAAGTACTCTTGAATACCCACAATTGGCCTCAACCATCATGTGTAATGATTGCAAAAAGCGAGACAAAGCCCTAATCAATCAAATCCTATAAGCCATAGTAGAAACATAAGAGTATGCTAACTTTGAAGCGATGATAGCTGTGACGCCGGCCGCCGATCTGTATATAAGTCGATGGTTCGTCAATGTGTTGGTTTGTCCTTCTTTCACACAGCAACAGAGCAACACATCCGCGTGATTTTTTGCATAGATATAGTTTATCCGCGGCGGGTAACATAGGTAGCTTTTTAGCCCGAAAAAATGCAGTGTTCCTTTGTGAACCTCCACGCGGGCGCAATCACCGGCAGAAGCTAGTACATTATATTTTAAAAAATATATCACTATATATTTTGGCATCACTATGCTAAGTTTAGAATATATATTTCTAAAGTCTCTAAGCTTTTCTTGACAGTCACTTCTCAGGTCGCACAGGCACGACAGCCGCGTTCGTTACCGCTCTATGAAGTTTACATTCTTCTCTGTTTCTACTATGACTAAGCGCTTTGGATTTCTTTTACCCTTGTTAGGGTATTTTGTGCTAGATCAGCTGTGTAGAAGTTTTAAGGTAGTATGTTCGTTTGAAAAAAAAAGTATTTCGTATTCGTCTCTTAAAGTGATGATGGCCCAATGGTTGTGGAAAAACCTACTTATTATTATCAGCCTCTTACGCTCCCACTGCTGGGATACCGGCCTTCTCTCAGAGAGAGGTATGGGCCATAATCCACCACGCGGACCCAGTGCGGCTTGGTGGATGACACATGTCCTCGAATTTTGTAGTTCTTGAACATGCGAGTTTCCTCACGATGTTTTCCTTCACCGTTTTAGAGGGGGTGTGAATAATCCGCATTGATATAAGTCATTGGTGCGGCCTAGTCGAGATTTGAACTATGGTGTGTAGGATTGAAAGTCGCATAAGTTCCCGCTCGGCCACGTACATTTGAAAATATAATAACCTTTTATGTTCGACTGTAAGTATATTTAACCGACTTCCAAAAAAGAAAGAGGATCTCCATTCGATTACATTTTTAACCGACTTCCAAAAAAGGAGAAGGTTATCAAATCGGTGGTTATTTTTTTTTACCTCAGATATCTCTCATTTATTAACCGATTTGGTGAACTCTTGTTTTATTTTAAAGGATATACTTTCAGATTTGTCCCATAGAAATTTCATCAAAACCGGTTCAGTAGTTTGTCACTGAAGTCAGTTGTCATTTTTTTATAGCATTTTTTTCTTTTCTAGGTTTTATCTCAGATTTCATCTTTTACAAGCCGATTTGGAAAACTCGTTTTTTTATTTGAAAGGACATAGTTTTAAATGTGCAAGCATGACTGTGTTCCGGTTTGATGAGCAAAGTAGTCAATGAAAGAGAATACCTCTCGAGAGAGAGAATATCTCAGTGTAACGAGCGCACTGCAGTGCCGCGCAGGCCATTGTGTTTCAAAATTCTGACTGGCGCTGCGCTGGCGTTAAGCTTATCAACAGGTAAACGACTAAGATCTGTCAAAAATCCTCGGAATTAACCGAAGGAAAAAAAACCCATTTAAATTGTCATATAAAGGAAAAAACAAACTATTAAAAGCAGGAAAATCTCCCACGATCAAAATCTACGATTTTCATGTTTAATATGTATTGCCTGGGAATACCGATATGAGATTTTATTACCGTGCCGCAATGGAAGAATAAGTTTATGGGATTTTCCGGCTCGATTTCCGTTGAGGCATATTTCAATGTTTTAGCGATTGACTGCCATACGTAGAACAGTAATTGGAATAAGAATAAAGAACGGCTTTGTGGTAGAAAGTTTTAATAAACGGTACACAATTGACAGAGACATCAGTGACAAATAAAATACATTCAGTCGAACTTAGAACGTCCTCTTTTTTGAAGTCGATTAAAAATCACTTCGATTCGTTGCTCCGTTGCTACGTAAAAGTAGGACAAACCAACAATTACACTCGCATTTATAATATGTAGTTCGGATAAAATATACATTTAAAGAAACATTTTAGCAAAAATTAAAAGGGTTATAATAGAAGGCAGAGATACAACTTTCATAACCCAACATGGCTCCTGTGCGACCCAGAGAGTCTAAATTTTTGTTTTCTAAAGACAGCTGTTTTTCTTCCTATCCCTCATTTTCAGTCCAAATACTTCAATCCTCATCAGACATCCAGACATTAAACCAGAATCGTCGTAAAACTCGAAGAAATAAAACCACGATAAAAAATTTAAAGTAACAAGGAGCAGTAAAACTTATCTGATATCGTCGGCCGATTTATCGGAACCGCAAAATGTCGGCGAACTCAGTTCGGGCGTTTTAAAACCGCTGTTATATGTGGGTGTTAGGTACGTCAGCAATTTCGTAGCAAACTGGAGCGTGGATATGTGAACTAAGGCGCTCAGCACACGTAGCAACTTTGGGTTCCCAGTTGCGCGCGTTGCGACGCGTATCAAAATGCTGGTACTTATTTGGCTCAACGGATCAGCATTGCGGTTTAACAAAGCAATGCCGCCAGCATGCTGGGTACGCTTTCAACTGGTAGTGGGCTAGAACTTTTGGATTATCTGTAGGCCTACTTGGGCTTGTAGATTATACAACTGTTTTAGTAGCTAGGTTAGATGTAGTGTTTATTTATGTATTAGCTAGTTAATAAAGGCATTTAGCTCGTTTATACAAATAAGCAGCTTCCTCGACAATATCATTATTCCGATAAAATCTACATCTATCGTCATTGTCCTCCGTTCAGTTCATCATACACAAAGTGCTCAAAACTATCACCTACCTCGCTATTTCCAGAACAATTGTGCCAATCTACCCGACAGCGTCAGCGGATTAGAGATGGATTCACTAGGTAGTGGTTTGCCACCTGCACCGATTACATTTTCAACTCTAATCACATAGACATAAGATTGAAATTAAAAGTCAGTAAAACTTGCTACTTACTTCGTACGCGCTTTCAGAGCTGTTATGCGAGCAGTGTTTGTTTAGTATTTTTGTGGTTAGAGGGAAGGTTGAGCGCGTCTGGTTTTGTGCCATTTTAGTTTGTTTTGTTGTGTTTAATTAATCCTTAAACGGAGGAAATATGCATCCCTTGGTGACGGATACATATTTTTTCCTTTTGGGGTCGAGACAATGGGTCCCTGGGGACCAGACGCGAGGCTGTTTTTTAAGGAGTTGTCCCGACGCTTAGTAGAAGTGACAGGTGACCAACGAGCTGGCGCTTACCTCGGTCAACGTATTAGTTTAGCTATTCAGCGAGGTAATGTCGCCAGCTTTTTGGGCACCCTACCTGCAGAAGGCGACCTTAATGCTGTTTTTTATTTATAAGGTTTTGTTTAATTTTGTTTTTAATTGATAAATTCTTAGTTTTTTAACTATCTTCTTCTGTAATTAATAAACCCGTGATGTTATGTTATGACTAGAGTGAGTGTGGCCGAGCGGGAACTTGTGCGACTTTCCTGACGCACCAGGTTTTACGGCTAGTTAAGTCAAGTTACGTGCGAATTTACCACGCTCGCTCTGAAACGGTGAAGGAAAACATCATGAAGAAACCCACATAATAAGTTATAACATAAAGAACCACAAACTTCGATGACATGGTGGATGGTTGATATCCCTCTTGTCCGTACCAAGCGTTTTGCTTCAACCTTCATTATACGGACGGCTAAGGAGTGGAATTCTTTGCTGGCCTCTGTGTTTCCCAATAGCTATAATTTGGGAGTTTTCAAGACGAGAGTGAATAGGTTTCTTCTAGGCAAGCGCGCTACATCGTCGACCGCATCGTTACTTAGCATCAGGTGAGATCGTGGTCAACGTAAGCCTAGTTCAGATTTAAAAAAAAATATAAAATCAGCTATCTGTGATCTCTAGCTTATTTTTGTAGTCGTAACTTCCACTTAATTGCTGAACATGTTTGTTATTGTTATATACATTATTTCTCTCATCCAACATCCAAATTCATAGAGAAATTCACAGTGTGTTTATATTATACAACAATACAACGCTAATTAGAAAAAGTCTCAAACAACATATCATATTATTATTCTGTTGACAACACAGAGGAGGGAAGCAAAGCGTCCGACCGCAAAATGCTGTTTATATTACGCACATCATTTACACAACTTCTTTATTTCGTGCGTAAACCCTGGTACACGTTTCCTTGCGACAGGTTAACCACGTTAATCTGTTTATTTTTTATCCACGTTGAGCGTTTATTCCAGTAATTGGATGAGTGACTGTTATGTAACTGAGTGCTACTGTGCTTTGGAAGGGACGTTATGCCAACGTTATGGACGGTTCCGGTTGTTATTGTAAGACCGGTCTTAGACGATAATGCATGTTTGCATTTTGCTGTCAAAATAATAACGGGTTTGCAATAAGCGCTCACGCGCGGCATGAATTACAGTGTAGTACAGACAAGAAGAGATAGAAGAGACGCCCAGATAGTGCTGTCTTTTTCAGTCCTTCTAAGCTCTGCCTGGCCTCAAAGCGACCACTGCTACGCAACACACATAACTTGCGCACCAGCGCGTAATTACCGCGGCTTCTGCACTATTATTTGGAGTAGTGGTCGTAGAAGCGGCGCTGATCGTCGTTTTCCCATGGTTTGCGTGGTCCGTGATTGATGCATAACCATCAATCATGCATTACCGTCTAATGGCATGCTATGACAACAGTCGTTAAGCCATGTCAGAAGGTCTCAGTCGGATTGAACAAATTAAGGCTCGCCACATGGCAATACGCGAAGAAAGGTGCAAGTCCAGAGTAATTACTTATTTTTATATCAATAAAATATTTTTAGTAACCTACTTTTTGCAGATGTCAGTTAATAGTGTACGTTAGTGGTAGGACTAACTCTTTTGCGAGTGTCCGTCTGGATTGTTACCACCGCTTTGCTTGTGAAGTTTGCTGCCAAGCAGTAATGTGCAAGCATTACTGTGTTCCGGTTTGATGAGCAGAGTAGCCAGTGAAATTACTGGGCTTATGAGACTTAATACCTAATGTCTCAGGGTAGCGACCGACCTGCAGTGCCGCGCAGTCCTTTGTGTTTCAAAGTTCTGGGTGGCACTACAATTGTTATGGGCTGGCGTTATGCTTACCATCAGGCAAACGACCAGCTCGTCTCGTTACCAAATAACATACAAAAATAAAAAACAATGAAATTATTAAATTACGTTTCAAAAATACTTATTTACTCAGAAAATTATTTTCTCCCTAATCTGGATACTATCCTTTATTTATTTCATATTGAGATCATCTCAGTGTGATCAAACTCAAAAATTTCATCGTAATACAGGATTCAGGGTTGTCTCACTTGATTTATTCGCTAAAACGAGGAATTTAAATTGAAGCGAGGATCCTTTCAGCACCCCTGTACCAACCCCTGTTTATTCCAAATAACGGGGTGATGTATGATGGGACAGTTCTTTTGTGGAATTTTTAAGGGACGATGTTCTGTATTAAAGGAACACTTTATTTGTCGTTTAATGGAGTTGCTTCATAACTGGGGAAAATATATGGGAGGCAGAGTTTGTTGAAAGTAAAATTCCTTCTCCATTCAGCCCTTGACCCATTTTACACGGGGGCAGCGTTAGCGTTAGGGGCACCCTAGACGCTCAAGCAAACGTATGTTTGTACAGAAAATCTACTTTTTAGTTTTGGCAATTTTTTGGTAACAGCCGGGCGCTTGCCTGACTCCAACCCGTTGGAACTGTATGCACTACGTGCAAGTCACGAAACCGTGTGCCATGTCTCCTACATTTACATAAATTACAACGCAACGTCTACGTGTACGTGAACAGACCTGCGCGGCACTGCACCACACTCGCGTTGACACATGAAATTTCACTGACCACTTTGCTCTTGAATGAAAAAAAAAAAACTTTTTTAATATCTCACGAGAGCCTCTTTCGACAAGATTAAAACCGGAAATGTACCTGAAAAAGATTAAAATACAATGATTAATGAAAAGCCCTCAAGCTAAAGCTAAAATTGTTTTCATAAATAAAACGCCTCCTATTCATATTAATTATGAAAAAGTGTTCCAATTATCGTGTCCTAATCGCCCACGGATATGTATTTTTACCCTTTTTACCTTTCGGCCGTTTTTAGTAGAGATGAACGTTTCTGATTTAGCCGGATTCCGGTCGAACGTATGGAGTCCAGCCAAAATGATTTATGTCACGCGGTTAATCAAGGTTGAATATTTTATATATTATTTATAGAAAATGTTATCAAGAAAAAAAACATATTCAGCCTTGATTATTTTTATATCAAGGAAAATCAAAATAGTAACAATGCGAAAGTATGTTTGTATATTTTTTGGTTTGTCCTTCTTTCACGCAGCAACGAAGCAACGAGTTCATTTTTGGCATAGATATAGTTTATGGACCGTAGAGTAACATAGGCTAATTTTTATCCCGGAAAAAAGCGCGGTTCCTGTGGGAACGCGGGACAAACCACGGGCAGATGCTAGTTTGATAATATGAATAAAATCGCGGAAGGCCGTTGACTGCAGGAGGCCGAGGGTCTAAGTGGAGTTCCAGGAGGCATACCCTCAGCGTTGGATGTGGAGTATAAATTTCTGTCCTAGCTCATTTCTCGCTTAATTAATAGAATCTCTAGCTAGAATCTCTCGCTTTACTTTACAGGTTTCTATTACAAAATGCTTTGCAGCGCTCTAAAAGTCATATGAACAATACGATTTCCAGAATTAAAGATTTCGTGAACCGAGCATATTCGTACAGCTAATTATTATGTTAAGAAATTATAACTACCACTTACTAACTTATATCATAACTAGAACTAATTATATAAAATGGTGCATGACTGTAAAATACGGCTTAACGTAGATGAAATATGGCTAAACAGTAATCTAACAAGCATGACAAGAATAATATTTTTGATAGCTCCGTAACTAATTAGACTGCCTAATTAGCCTGCCTGTCTGCAATACGACTCTGGGTTTGATCGCCGGCCAGGGCTTACTTTGTGTCTTAATGTTTGTGTATGTTTCTATGCGTGTACATGATGAAACTTAGTGAAGTGAAATGAATGTGTAAAGGTTACAAAAAATTGGAAAAAGTTTATGCCGGATGTCATCAATATTTCTAATTTGAGCCTTTATATTTAAGGGCAGTTTTTACATAATTACAACGCCGTAGTGGTCTTTGAGTTTGTACAAAAAGCTTTTAACATGATAATCAAGGTACCTTTAAGAGGGTTAATATTAGAACTAAAGGGTTTTTCGCTTTTTGAAAGCCTGGAAGTTAAATAATGGAAGCTTTATCTCTTGTGGAAGGTTGTTTTCAGGTTATTTGATTTATTTTTTGGTTATTACCATAATAAGTAGATTTATAAAGTTAACTAAGGATCTCGAGTTGCGTCTACTTTAAAATTAAAAATTAAATTTTATTCGTAATTTAACATCAGAAAGATACTAAAATTATTTGAAAAAGCGACGAACCGACTTCAGTGACAAACTACTGAGCAGATTTTGATGAAATTTCTATGGGACCAAGCATATCCTTTCAAATAAAAAAAGAATTCTCGAAATCGGTTTATAAATGACAGAGATCTGAGGTAACAAACATAAAAAAAACAACCCACCGAATTGATAACCTTCTCCTTTTTTGGAAGTCGGTTAACAAGGAATGAGTTCTGGCGTATTTCTCTGTTTTTCTCGTACGGTTCTATACTTGAAACGGCCATCAAGAGCGGCTACTTATAACCAACGTGTAGTAAAACGTCTTTAAAGTAGGTACATCTAACTATCAAAATGAGCGACTTAGGGCCTCTGTGTGAAATTGTGGTTTGATGCCACTAGAGGTGAATGCGATGCAATTACCAGGTTGTCAGCACTGAAATTCCTGGTCTGACTCTATTACATTTGATTGCTTTAATGTGGACTGGACGAAATTGGAAGCCGGTGATAGGCTGAACGCAAGAATGTTCAAAATAGGAAGTTTTGATTCTAGAGAGTGGGCCGAGCGGGAACTTATGCGACTTTCAATCCGACGCACCATAGTTCGAACCTCGACTCGGCCGCACCAATGACTTATATCAAGTTATGTGCGGTGACTGGTAGTACATAACCACGTAACATAATTACCGTGCTGCCCCCGCATTAGGTGGTATCGATGATGATTTCATAAGAAGTCGTGATGTCTGCCGCCAAGCAGTAGTGTGCAAGCATTACTGTGTTTCGGTTTGATGAGCAGAGTATCCAGTGAAATTACTGGGCTTATGAGACTTAATACCTAATGTCTCAGGGTAACGAGCGATCTGCAGTGCCGCGCAGGCCTTTGTGTTTCAAAGTTCTGGGTGGCACTGCAATTGTTATGGGCCGGCGTTATGCTTACCATCAGGCAAACGACCAGCTCGTCTCGTTACCAAATAACATAAAAAAAAAAAAAAAAAGACATTACACAAAAATGGTAACTAGCCAGATGAGTACTAGAAAATGTCTTACCACCATACTATGGATGCACCACCATGATTATAAAGTGAAAAAAGTATAAAGTGAAGTGGATTTGCGTGGAGTGGAGCCGACTAGGGATTTGAGGGATTTGACATGAACATAATAATTATAGTACAGATTTTTTTATGCTTCATAGTAACGAGACGAGCTGGTCGTTTGCTTGATGGTAAGCATAACGCCGGCCTATAACAATTGCAGTGCCACTCAGAACTTTGAAACACAAAGGACTGCGCGGCACTGCAGTGCGCTCGCTACCCTGAGACATTAGGTATTAAGTGTCAAAAGCCCAGTAATTTTACTGGCTACTCTGCTCATCAAACCGGAACACAGTAATACAGGCACATTACTACTTGGCGGCAGACTTCACGAGCAAAGCGGTGGTACCAACCCAGACGGACACTCGCTGAAGAGTTAGTCCTACCACTAACAAAACAAATTAGTTTCTTCTTCCAATTCATTGCAATAAACTAGCTACACTTAGTAACTTTGTTCAAAACAAGTCATTATAAAGGCTTCATTTATTAATGGAACTCCTGAAAGTTTCACAAAACAAATTAGTTAATACCTACCAAATAACCCTCCGTCTTTAAATCTGTCCGGAAAGGGCATGCAAGTGACACCTCACAACTTTTTGCTTTCATCTCGAGACACAGTCAATATAACTTCGTAGGACATCTAGCTGAAGAAATAAAAACTTCCTTTCAAAACTTTTAAATGAAAAATTATTTGTAAAAAATAATCTTGTCACCTAAACGCAGACTACGTAAAAAATATAACTAACAAATATTCTTGACGTACAGAAAACATAGAGACCAATAATGCGTAAGAAACAAAATATAAATAAAAAGTAAACTGATGCGTAGGACCGTAAATATTTTTTGGGTGGCGTCAAAAATAGAACAATATATCACTATTTACACATTAATTATAGTATTTGTATTTATATACATTTACAATTGACTGTATGGATATAAATTAGAAGTAACCAAAATGCTTACCTGGCTGAACGGATCAGCGGATTGCGGTTCAATGAGGCATGGCGCCAGCACGCTGGGTACGTTTACGACTGGTAGTGGGCTAGAACATTTGGATTATCTATAGGCCTACATTGGCTTGTAGATTATCCAACTGTTTTTGTAGCTAGGTTAGAATATGTAGTGTTTATTTATGTACTAGAGCTGATAGTTGATAAAAGCTATAAGCCCGTTGAAAAAAAAATACTATTTTAAATCTGACTAGGCCATCGTTTACATGTAGAGTATATTATACATATCATGCTTTGGACAGCTAGTTAACATACGTCTTATACCAATCTCAATTTTTACCCATTTCTTCACAGCTTATCTATTTTTTTACAATATTGTTAACGTAAACAAGAACAAAAAATTTGACGAAATTTTGAAAGTTTGACGAGTTCCCCCTCTGGCTTGATTATCAGATACACTGTGGACAAATCCCTTGAAGTTACTCAACTCCGTTACAACCCTTGAGTTTGGAACTTCGTAAGGAAATAGGATGATGGGCCTTTACCCACATTGGACATAATTGGGGGTGTCAGATTGTGTTTTTGAAAGTATTTCAAAGGGAAATGAAGTGATAGACCCGGCGTCGGCTTACGGAAATTCTTTTGATAGGTAATAAAAGTTTAATGAAGTTACTCGGTTAATTTTCGGGTATTAAGGATCTAATTTGCACACAAATTAGTAGGTTAATAATTTCAACTATCTATATCAGTTCTTAGGTAGAGAAGCCTGGTGTTAGTTACTTAGTTTACCTACAATAATTTACTTTCAACAATGTTTTTTAAAATGTGGTTAATTTGTGAAGACTGGTGTATAGTTAAGTATTTTGTTGTTTTATGTCATTAAAGTGTTACTGTAGTTATTGTTAGGAAGTCACCGAAGAACTTACCTAGCCAGAGTCGTTGCAAAATTTGACTAAAATCGCAAAACACTCGCTTGTCGCGATGCTTAACAGCTTTGATAAATGCTCTGTTTTTAAAAACCTGCATTTTTGTTTTATATGATGAAACCCAAAAAATGAAAAGCCGAAACGTATTTTTATGAATTGATAACGTTAAGTAAGTAGGTACTTAACGCTATGAATTCTTTTTATCTAAGTAGAAAAAAAATGTATACAGAAACGGCCTATGACCTGCGTCAGACTAAGAGGTGTTTAAAATAGATTATAGGTGACTAGAATACGTAGTATATATTATATAGGCTGGCTCCACACGAGGTGGACCGCCGACATGGACAAAATCGCGAAGAACCGTTGGATGCAAGAGACGGGTAGCCGATCCAAGTGGCGTTCTGTGGTGGAGGCCTATATTCAGCAGTGGACGTCTTCCGGCTGATAATTATGATGATGATGTATAGCACTCATTTGATTATCCTAAAAACGCAATAAGTGCGAAAAAGGAACTTAAGGTCAGCCATACATTACAGCAGTGAAAGATATCTGCGTTTCAGCCAAGCACTTCGTCGAATGAATGAGCGCATAATTTTTTGGGTCAACCTAATAGAACGTGAGCCTCCAAAAGTATCTACAAATCAGTGACTGAACTCCGTACAAAATGATGTTTGGTTTGTATTTAACCGCTCTCTCTATCTTTCTGATAGATCCAGAAGGCGATGGTGATCGCATTGTAAATTCCAGTTAAGTAAGGCATTACGATCGGCTTCTGTTCGTGGTCAGCCGGACTACAGCCACTAAACTGGACATCTAATTCTTCTTGAGATGGTCGGACTATCTGTGACTACTTTCCGTGACCGTTTCACATAAAGGTTCAGTAAAGTTTAGTTACCTATTATTATACACTCAAAGTACAAAAAACAAGAAAATGGTCTTTACAGACAGACGAACAACGAAGTGAAGACTAAAATGGGTTCCTATTTTCTTTTTGAGGCACGGAAACCTAAAAACACAGTTATAAAAACCAAATCTCCGAACTACGAACTACGACTCCGACTCCAAACAAGTACTTTCAAAATAGGAATAGTGAAAGAGGCAGTTCTAAAAAAAAAATAAAAAAAATTTGGACATAACTTTTTGTGCAAATTTCTGATGAATTCATAGGCTTCATAACTATTTAAAAGTGTTTTTGAAGCCAGGGCAATCGGAAATTTCGAACATCATGAAGGTAATGTTAATCAAGATATCGCGAGATTTTATGTACTGCGCAGTAACATTAATCCGTCCGCTACATGGCATCGTCAGCTACATAAAATATTAATGTACACTGAAAGCAAACAGTTTTTGACGTTTACAAGCATACTCGCAGTGAAATATGGATTATGAGTTGTAAATAACTGATGCGAAGGCACGGAATTGAATAGGTACTTTTTACGTTGTGTCGCTTCCGTATCATTTTTTGTAATGTTTTTGGAGTGATTTTATTAAAATTTATGCGCGTACGAGCTTGAAATGTGACGTTGAGATATTTTTAAACCAAAATTTTAGAATTTAAATATCTCTGTACACCTCTTCCTTGTCGTTTCTACCTTTGTCCCATTTTATAAAGGGTCGTCACAGTACGTTTTTACAGACAATACTTACTTTTTAGGATCTGCTATGCTGGCAACAAACTAAGCCAAACTTGCATGTATTAAGAGTTCCGAAGGGAAACATTTGCACCAACAGTTAGCCCAACTTCGGTCAACATGCTCAAATCACGTTCAAACATTGAGTTATAGACCACAAGCCGCTCACTGCAAGACGTTATGGGAAATAGACCGGGAGGTAGTGCTAAGTTTTATTACTGAAGGTTATCCAATTGTATAGTGGCCTAGAATATATTATAGACTAAAACCATCCAGTTTCAATTTAAATAAAATATTAGTAAAAAAATTAATTAATTACTATTGACACAAGTGTCAAATGTCATGGCATGCCATGTGGTGAGTCTATGGACAAACGCTATACTCACGAAAAAAAAGCTAATAATTAGTTATTAAATGATTAATAACTTTGGCAAACACACAACAAGTAACAAAATTGCGCCACAGGCCTAAATGCAGGCAACAGAATTGTACTCAATAACTAGTAAATAATTACATTCCTAAAGATTTTTCATTTTTTTATACCATTGGATAACGAGACGAGCGGATCGCTTGCCTCATGGTAAGTATAACTGCAACCCATAACAATATCAGTTTGACAAACACAAGTAATAAAACGCGCCATATGGTCAGTACCTAAAACGGAATTGCAGGTTGTGTAGTGTTAGGGTTACGCGGCAACGGCAAATGGGAACCTGGAAGACAAACCTGAGTTTCAAACGTGTTTGATCAGTTCACGCGATTGATGGCAGCATGCTACATTGACGCATGCGAGTTGAAACATAAAATTAACTCTTGATACAATGATGGCTCAATAGTAGTGACGTCGGTATGCAGGTTGATGGTTCGAATCCTATCATGAGCTTGAGCTTTCACTAAATGAAAACATCATGATGCAACTATAGCATGGTGGTAGGGCATTTTCTAGTGCTCCTCTGGCTAGCTACCGCCCTCTAGTTGGAAATTCATCGCCAAATACCTATCAATGTGTTCCGGTAGCTTCACCTGAGAGCCAGTTCTAATCAAGGTATAGTATTTGTGGGGTTTCCAAGTAAAACACTTTCTTGAATATTATTTAGTGGACTGTATTTCTTGTTCTTCTTATTTCTATTTACAGTAGAGGTAGTCTGCGCCGATGAATTCGTAAAAATGCTTTTTTTTTTTTTTTTTGAAGGACCTTGCTGTTGGTCTTGCGACCTCTACAGCGTCACCGGACTGTTGGAGAGCGCAGAAGGCGCTCAGCCCGAAAAAAGTGTGTTTGTGGCGACTAGCGCAAGGGCACCGCGTGGGATCGAACCACGTCGGTACGGACCTCGGCTTGGGCCGTCGCCGTGAGAAAGGGAGGATCGGGAGAGAATAGCCCCGGCCGCACGAGTGCAACCGTTTAAACTAGGCTCTAATCTAGCTAAAGCTACTTCTCGCGGACCCGAGGTGGGCGCTCGCGGAATTTCGTGTATGTGTGTGAGGTGTGTATGACTCTAGTTGCCTCGTTCCAAAGCCTACACCATCGAGAAGAAGGGCAAGAAACTCGACGGCGGAGTGAAGCTCGGTCCCTACAACCTAAGCTATCTGACGAAGAATCGTCCTCGCCGGCGAGGACGATGACTTCTAATTTGGTACCCAATACCAATACCGAAGACTGAAGGTCCACCTGCACCAGCATATGAACTGGTGCTAGGGTTTGAGAGCACGGGCGAACCCAGCGCGGCCGATACAACGGCCGCGATGGAATCGTCCGGATCGCCCAAGATATGCCGAGGGCGGCGACGACGGAGCGGGGGGACTGTCGGGACGTAGTTGGCCGCTTGGACCACAAGAGGGTTAGGGTGATGGGGAGCCTTGTCAAAGTGACGACGGCTGGCGTCCTTCATATACTGAAGGATAGAGGGGGTAAAAATGCTAAAATCGTCACCTATCTTATACAAAACAATGCTCCGCAACTATTGCCTATGTGCGAGAGCGCTAAATACGTCGTAGCCGCTTATAACTAATAAGGAGTGCGAAAGGGATGGAGCGAGTCTCGCTCTTACAATTGTGAGAGAGGGATAGTAAGCTATCTTCGTTTCTTCTATGCACTCGTCGTCCGTAACAGTATTCTTACTTGGTCAAGTTAGGGGCGATAAGGCCTGCACTGACGTCCCACTTGGGGTGTATTGTGCATTTCCCCCTGCCAGTATCTACCCAAGCCATCCCAACTCCTTTACATAACGGAGCACGGCTTTGGGTTGCTGGCACAGCTGTTCCAGTGAAATTTTAGGTGGTGAAAATTTTCTGGAGTCCGATCTTGGTCGATCTTGGTCCGATCGTGGTTTAGTATATTTAATTTTAGAGCGTTGTATTATCTTAGGTATAATCCCCATATTCGACCACATCATCCCGATCAGGTGGCATAGTGGTCAAACTCTAACAAATCAAACGTACCTTCTAGACACTTCTATATTTAACGGTTCTGGTCAACTAAAAATATAATAATTACCAAAACATTAATTTAAAAAAGCAAGAACCGATTTCGCCAAAAATATCGCGGAATATCCACCCTTAGGGGTGGTATTCTTTCATAAAATGTATAAAAGGACCACCATTGAGATATACTATCAATTGATAATTGGCGAAATAACCAGTAACATCGCCACAAAAAAATTATAGATGCGAATTGCAAACCTCCTTTTTTTGAAGTCTGTTCAAACGGAACAAAATCCATCTCCGATGACAAAATATATTTGACAAGTTATTTACGAACATTAAATTTATATCACAAGACGTTTCAGTAACAACATGGTAGCACGGTTATAGACCTCGTATACGCCATACCGACCCCGTTCGATTTACTGCGTCGTAAACTGGTAGTGCATCTCTATACTCCATTTGCAGGGTGATATGTAGTGCCATCTAGAGATGGCTACAATATTTCAAGGCACCTAGAGATAGCAACAATATTCGAGTCATGACATTAAGTTTTTTTTTTAATGTATTAATAGGCTTGCGTTTGACCACTATCTCGCCTGATGGTAAGTGACGATGCGGTGGACGATGCAGCACGCTTACCTAGAAGATACCTGTTCACTCGACTTATTATGAGACTTATTATGATTTTAGGCATTGCATGATTTACTTAATTGAACCCCAGAGAGAGGTATTGAAAGTTCCACAGTGATTGTTTGATTTTTGCTTGACTCCTCATCGTGGCTGGAAGATGTCTACAGCAGAACCTAGGCCTCCCACATAATGGTGTAATGGGCGGCAAGCATTCCCATAATGGCATAAAGGGGGTTGTCATAATAGGGATGTTGACTCCATTTTTTTTATTATGTCAATTAATACATTTTCTCATGAGAATCAAATGTCTATGTCGAAAAAACTGGAAATCGAACGCTAGAAACGTCAAAAATCTGAGTTAAAGTCAGGCGTATCTACTGAGCACTAAAAGGCCCCATACAAATTGGACAGAACATCTGACGTCACTTGTTCTACGCGGGCCGTAAATCTATACTAAATACAAATTTTTTTTTTGAGTTGTCCGTTATTAACTGCGTTAGTTATGTACTAACGTAAGTACAAACGAAAGTACATGGTACATACTAACGAAAGTACATAGAGTCATTTAAATTACTAATGGATGATAAAAAAATTCTTTTTATTATATTTAATTTGTGTTGTGTTAATATGATCTTCTTAAAACTGTATAACGGCAGAAATTATTTATTTTGTATTTCATGCAACATCCCAATTCCCCACGCTTGGTAGGCATCGATACGACAAATAGAAGTAGGTTAATAAATTGACTTCTAAGATTTGATTACATTGTTAGTTAGTTACAAGTGAAGCTAGTAAAAGATTGTTAAAAACAACACTGGAAACATATAGTTCGAAAACTTTCCAACCATTGTATAAATGATTCAAGAAATACACAAACTTACTATACTCGTATGAGTGTGTGTTTAAGCAACTACATAAAACACTCCATATTTTTGCTAAGGATAACTACCTCTCAAGCCTTTACTCATAAAACAAAGGACCCAAGTTTTCTAGACGCACACATGCCTTAGGTTAAATTGGGGTGACACCAAACACCTTCATTACTAAACCATGCAAAGATTCTAAAGACTTTTCAAGCCACGAAAATGTAGGCTGGGAGCCAGTGGTACATTTAATTACGGATCATTATAATAACATCCTTTATCTAAATAAATTTAATTTTATTATTTAAAATTAAAACTAGTATTCCATAGGTAACTCTGTCTCTATCGCTCTTTTGATCATTCGCCTTTATCTCATCAACCTATCTTCTGGATGGCCTGCCCTGTTCCCGTTCTTTGTTTCTTACGGATAGCAGTGTCTAAATAAGAACAATTATACAGACGACCAAAAAAAATAGATAAGATTTTTTTAGAAAATCTATTAAATCAATACATCAATAAAATAAGGTGATAGTCTGGCGTTAGGTACTTATTGTACTACGACAGTAAAATGGAATTGATTCCCTGTATCAACGAATATGTATGTCTGAAAATTACACTCGCTAGCACTTGTTCATTTTAGTATCACGAACAAATCTAGAAAAATATTTTTTTCTAGATTTGTAAACTATTATTTGTAAACTGTTTTTTTTTCTCCCTTATTATGTCATTTGATCTTAAATGACGGTTTGATAGAACGACGGTTTCATAGATAGAACGTGCAGAAATAGCTTTAGCAGTAGGTAAAATTATAAAAAAAATATTTCATGTTTTGTAATATCTGTCTTTTTTCTTAATACAGAGTGAGTTATTACTAGTTTCTGCCCATGGTTTCACCCACGTGGAGATCTCCACAGGAACCGCGTTTTTTCCGTAATAAAAGGTAGACTATGTTGCTCTCTTCGGTCCATAAAGTATATCCAAAAAATCATGCTCCGTTGCTGCGTGAAAGAAGGATAGAGGCACTTTTGAAACGTAAAATCCTATTCAATTCGTAACTAAACCCGACCTTCGCTCCCAGCCTAAAAGATTTTACAAGCGCATAGACCGTTTCGTGATTGCATACTTCAAGTTAAAACAAAAGGCATGTGTTAAACAAACAGCAAGTTAATTTAAAGCCACGTTCTTACAGACTTGTTATGTAAACGTACAATTTCATTTAGGAGAACGTAAAACGGAGAATCTTTGTTTTACATGTGTCACAGTCAGATTGTCTAATTAAGGCTTTTATGGAAGGTTGTTAAAGGGGGGTGGAAGGTTGAGTCTAATCAAGGAGAAGGCTGAGGTTTTCAGGAATTTTTGAGGTTTGTTATTAGTGAAATTTTGTTCCGTATCTCACAGTGAAACAGACCCCAGTCTGTTCAGTGTGAGTATGAAAAAGAAGTTATTTTTAATATTATTGGACAACAAGATGAGCAAGTTATTTGCTTCGTGGTAAGCATAACACCACCATGTAACAACTGAAATGCCACTCAGAACTTTGAAACACTAAAGCTTTCACGCTACCAAAAACTTAAAAAAAATTTTAAAATGAAATAATTTAGGGTATATCTCATGGGTGGTCATAAATTTTCTAAATGATACCACCACTAAGGGTGGAAAATGGGGGATGAAATTTTAAATATAGCGATATTTTCGTTAAAGTAGTTTCCCGCTTTTTTAAATGTAATTTATTTACTGAAAATTCACGGTTATTGTAGGTGTGTCCACGTAGATGAAATCACGGGCAGCAGCTTGTAGTTGCCAATAGAAAAACTTAGAGAAACCAGTTAGTTAACAAGTATTTTACTAAAAAACTTTGGTTAATAAATCAACTGAAAAACAATTGAATCCTTATTTTTAAATGTCAAGTACAAACATAGCCGTCGTAAATTGTATTAACTACACGCAACTTGAACATTTTAAGTCAAGCCCAGTCAAACCATATCAAAGATTTGCCAAGTATTTATTAGAAAAACAATTGAATCTCGACTTTCAAATGTCAAAAAAACAAACGTTGACATTATAATTCTACACATAGTTATTAAGGACTTCAATATTTAAAGTCAAACAGTTCTTTATTTATTGAACAAATTCGAGATTGTTCAAGCTTCACGAAGTTGTTCAAGTGTTCAAGGCGTAGAATTTTGTCTTGTAACATAAAGCTTTATATCTGAAAGTTTCATGGACATTTTCAAATGTAATGTGGTTCTCAAAGGTTTTAATGACGACTCATCTTCAGGTTGCGTAGAGGCGAAAAACAAAATTTATTCAAAAATGAGACTCCTTTTTTTGTATGATCTCTTTGAATACAGGAATAAATTAACAGGATGTAAATAAAACTAATGATTAGTGGTGCTTTACAAAATAAACCCAAAAAGCTTTTGCTTTTTTATTTAGTAGTTTTCAACAATTTTTTGTACATGATCACTATTTTATGCGATGTTAAGCAATGAATGATAAATGTAACACACTCGCTAAGATACGAAACTTATCCACTTGTGATTTGAGAGTAATCAGATTATATGATAAGTAACAAATTTTGAGAAACTAGCCTGTTCTATTTTTAAACATATAACGGTTCCAATTTCATACTACTATATTCAGTGGCTCAGTTCTCGCTCCTTTTAAACATTGAGAACCACTGACTCAGGCTTAACGTCGCGCTTTCGGTTTCACGTCTCAGCGTTCAACTTCAAAACACTTGGGTGTTCGAACGCACTTTAAACTTTCACATATGGAGGGCATATGACTGTCTATTTATTTAGACCTTTGCCACCAAAAGCTAAGTGTCATTAAGAAAAAAAATTAAATGTATTTTTCATTATATCAGCCTATTAGGCTCACACTGGTGGGATACCGGCCTTCTTTCAGAGCTCTCTCAGAAACAGCCATATAATAATCCACCACGCGGGCACAGTGCACGGCTTGGTGGATGTCATAATATGTATCCGAATTTTGTTGTTCATGAACATGCTGGTTTTTTCACGATGATTTCCTTCACCGTTCTAGAGCCAGTGTGATAAATCATAATCATTATCATGACAAAAGTCATTGTTAGAGTCCAGATACGAATTATGGTGCGTCGGATTGAAAGTCGCACAAGTTCCCACTCGGCCACACTCGCTCTATCTAATGTATTTTTATTGGCCTCGAATGTATTTGTTCAGCCTTTGCTCGCGGCTTAGCACGCATATATTATTGTTGTATACCGTGTAACTTTCAACCTGACGCACCAAAACTCGAACGCAACGACATACCAAGCTATGTGCGGATTATATATACTCATCCTAAAAATGTTGTATCGATTAAGTTCGACTCTGAATGCCTTAGTCCAGTGGCAATCCAACTAGCCAAACACTAGGGATTCATTGTCTCAGTCGAAAGTATCGAATTCCCTGAAACAATGAAATAGGAACGAAAAGTTGCTATCAATATTACTGAACGCTAAAACCGATGTGACAATAAAACAGTTATATGACTGTGTAAAAAAAGCTGAGGTATCACATGAGACACGCGTTTACGCACTGCTATGCACACTGCAGCGCAAGTACGGATCTTTTCGATCGATAAAAATGACAGTTCAAATCGATAAAGTCGGTTTTATCGATTTTTTATATAAATATCGAACCTTGATACATCGACAAAAGTTATCGAATAGCTAGGTCGATTCCATAGATAATATAAAGCTACTACAATACTTTACGATCAGACTTCGGTACTCGCAACATTCGATAAATGTATCAGCTTTTTCGATTCGATAAATTTATCGTTTGGACTTCCGTACTTGCGTCGCTGATCAGAGAACCAAACATTACTGTTTTGAAAGGTTATATTATCTTGAATAACAAAATACTAAGACTGACAAAATCAGTTTAGTTTCGAAGATTTTGTACTTGGAAGTCTGTATGAAAAGCCAAGGCATAAACGCTTTTAAGGCACTCTAATTGTATTTTATTAGTACCATAACACTGGTCCACCCGCTGGCTACCAGTGTCCCTAGAGCAATGAGCATTTTTGCGAGATGAAATTATACTCCATTTTAATTCAAAGTTATTTATTATCTGTCTCTACCAAATTAAGATAAATCTATCCAACTGATACGACGTGGGAGCTAATAAACAATAAGAATTTTAGAACTTATCTTATTTTTATTTGTCGTTGTTATCAATATCTAACACTGAAGATGTCAATGATGCTTATGTGATTGCGTAAAATAAATGTAATTAAAGAAAATTCAATATTTACCAAATGAGACTCATTAACTTTGATAATTTGAGTGCTATGCTCCTTTCACTAATTTTCCTAATTAGTGAAGTTACAGTGATAGATCATTAATTAGGAAGAATAATTGAATAGAACTTACCCTATACAGGGTAAGTTTGAATTTGTATGTTATCCCGGAAGAGAGTGATTAGGACCATGGTTGTCAACAAGTTGTGAGAACCTCCTTTTTAAAAGTAATACAAAATTTCCAAAAATAATAATTAAAAACCTTCAAACATGAAGTGCGCGGATTTTTCTGTATTTTTTCTAAGACTCTTCGAATCAACATTATTATTTAAGAAATTTCGACATCGTACAAGAGTACAAGCTGATCTAGGGCTGCCCGGAAGTCCTGGAGCAGAATTTTGGCGTAAACTTTTCTTCAATGAAAAATTCCGAATTTCAAAAACTCGAGAACCAAATGTTCTTGACCTCTAGTAGTAGATTGACCCCCTTTCAGGATAACATATACCACTTTATAATCTAAGGTTGTGTATGAAGGTCATGAGAATTCTATTCTTAGGCTGTGATTTTACTCAGCCGAATAGTCAACATTCCCGTGAACCTCAGACCTACCGTGATGGAACCAAAGCACGGTGGTAAGGTATTTTCCAGTTCTCCCCTAGCTAGCAACCACCCTGAAGTCAAAAATCTGTCACAAAGCCTCTAAAGCAGAGATGCACAGACCGCGGCCCGCGGGCCACATGCGGCCCGCCGGTCGAATACTGGTGGCCCGCCGACACCAAAAATAATACTCTCGTACACTCGAAAAATATTGAATTCTATTCCAGAATAAAACCAAAAAAAATATGTTCGAAAAGTAATTAGAATCTCGCGCGCGCGCTCTTAAGTGCGCTTATCGGTGCGCCGTGCATGCGTCGGTAAATAAATTCTTTTTCAATTTTAATACATAATTATCAATTCTTTATTGTCTTTAATTACCTATACTTCTGGCGGCCCGCCATCAGTTCATAATTTGCCCGAGTGGCCCCTAGTCTTAATAAGTCTGTGCATCCCTGCTTTAAACGATTTGTTTCGGTAGCTGCAGTTGAGATACCGTTTTAAGATCTCCAGATACTAATTAGAAAGGAGTGCACTAAAGAGAGTGCAAGTATAAACCTAGCTATTAAGTTAAATTACCTGCCCAAGAAAAATATTTATATTAGAAGCAATAGTGTATAAAACCTCCCTCAACTTATAATTTATTCAAAAGGAATGGCCAAAAATACTTAGGCATTCTAGTCGTCTGCCTTTTTTTCAAGTCCATTACAATATTAAATAGTGTAAGGTTAAAAAGCGTCCAAAGTCGCAATACGTAGTATTAACAGTAACCAATCTTCTGTTTACATAGGTACTCAATTTATTCCTTTAATAACTTTTATAGAAAGAACAAATGGAGGTCTGCCTCACATTAAATTAAATTAAATGTGAGACAGACAGAAGTTTAAACGATTTTAATTTTTCCTTTCTTTTTATTAGTTAGTTATAGTTATATTGTAATTTTTATTTAATAAAATAGTTACTTCGATTGTAACCCTAAAAACACACGTCTCTTATTGGCGAATCAAACCATGACCGTTTCAATTGAGTTACTGTTTATAAGTTTACACACAAGCAAGAACACTTAAAAAACAACGTTCAGTAATAGGGATTCGATCCATTAAATAGGGCTTACAGGTTTTTAGGGGTTTGCAGGTTTTAGGGGTCTGCAGAGATAATGGAGTTAAGGTTAATGCGCAAGCTGAAAGAGATTATGGACATTATGGTTTTCAAATCTCTAGGATGGGGACATTACTTCTTTTTATTGTCATACGGTCGAACACACTCAATACGATACTTTTTTGATAAACATTTTTTATACTTTGAAAACATGTACAGATAAATATAACGATTGCCAATTAAAGATTTACGTTGCTCTATTCCAATGTAGTTTTTTGTTTATTCTAGATAGTAATTTTCTACCTCGTTATTTTTTTATGTTGTCTTTATATTTTTTTGTATTACTTAATACCTAACGTTTTGGAATAACGAGCGCACTACAGCGCCGCGCCGGTCTTTGTGTTTCAAAGTTCTGAGTGGCACTGCAATTGTTATGGGCTAGCGTTACGCTTAACATCAGTGAAACAATCCACTCGACCAGTGACGTCAGATGTTCTGCCAAATTTGTATGAGGCGTTTTAGCGCTCAGTAAATACGCATAATTTTGACTATCATTTTTGACGTTTCTAGCATTCTATTCCAGACTAGCTGCTGCCCCGCTGTTCCACCCGCGTGGAGATATTGGATTACATGGTTTTTATTTTTTTACGCGGATCCCTAATTATTTTTCTAAAATTAAAGTAGCCTATGTTACTCCTTGTAACATCAGCTATCTGCCAGTGGAAGTCCCGTCAAAATCGGTCCAGCCGTTTCGGAGATTACCCGGAACAAACAGACAGACAGACAGACAAAAATTTTAAAAATGGTTGTATTGTTATAGGTTCCGTATATACTTTCATATGCATTTAGTAAAAAGCTGTTATTTTGATATTACAAACAGACACTTTGTAATTTTATTTATCTGTATGTATGGATTGATCGTAATAGACATTTTATTCTCATGAGAAAACGAATTGATTGACATCATAACAAATATGAAGTCAACATCCCTATTAGAGCCCTATTAGATCCCTAGCAGAGTGGATCAATATCCACTCCGATCCAAACTCATACACTACCAAGGCAACCTTCTCTACCAAGCAATTTAGGCCAATGTTCACAATTCACGCCAAATGGTAACAAAGAGACCATCCTGTCATCGGCATCTGAAAACTTATGATTCAATTTCCTCACACTTATTTCGAAAGCTATAGAGTCTATTTTTCCCAGTCTCCGCTAACGAGTATCAAGTCTCGAAACGAGTGTCGAAACGACTGCACCCTAGTACCAGATAAACGTAATATTAGGTTCCGATACTAAGTTGACGCTTTACTGATATTGGTATCCCAGTTCCACCGCTGATAAGGAGTTGGAAAAGGATTTAAAATTTTATTATGCCCTGTTAAGGTTACGTAGTGTTTTTATGCGGCTTTATGTAAAAAATGCGTCTTGGTCTATTTGCGTTACCAAGAAATATGCCCTGGGGGGCAGAATATGGTACGGCGCTATGTCGCTCGCGCATCTCCACGTTTTTAAAGATATACAATCACTTAATGTAATTATGAAAAAGCGCATTCGGTGAAGTTGCTGGCAATAACATTACAAAGGTACGGCAAATGTATCACTTTGATCTGATCAAATGAAATGAAATGATATTTACGAGATTTTGAAATTTGACGAATATTTGCGAGAATTTTGGGTATAAAATATAAATTCCTATTACATCAAGTTTTCATACATGAAAATGGACAAAACACCGTCGCCGAGATTAGAGGTCAAACGAAAATTTTGTCCTGCTGCCCATTGCCCTGGATATTCCCTTAGCCGGCTATTATGGCAACCAAGAAAGAGATTATATTGATATTATTCTTAGCCAGGACGACATAGCCATTTTGCTCGGTTCCTGTAGGAATAACCACGAGGATAAAACCGTGGGCAGCAGCTAGTTATTAATAAATAGTTTATATGGTGGATTATGACTTTATACTCTAGAATTCCCAAGGAGGGATGGAGAAAGACAGGCGGTCTGCAAAAAACTTGCCTAAATCTAAAAGTAGTGTCTATACAAACGTATTGCGCCGACTCCATGTAAAAATGGGACTAGGGCAGGAACGAGAAGGCTTTATGTGGTTTATTGATACAAACAACATGATTTTGTTAGTGGTAGGACTAACTCTTCTGCGAGTGTCCATCTGGGCTATTATCACCGCTTTGCTCGTGAAGTCTGCCACCAAGCAGTAATGTGCAAGCATTATTGTGTACCAGTTTGATGAGCAGAGTAGCCAGTGAAATTACTGGGCTTATGAGACTTAATACCTAATGTCTCAGGGTAACGATCACACTGCAGTGCCGCGCAGGCCTTTGTGTTTCAAAATTTTGGGTGGCACTGCAATTGTTATGGTCCGGCGTTATCCTTCCCATCAGGCAAACGATCAGCTCGTATCGTTACCCAAAAGCATAAAAAATATTATTAATATACTTCCCCAAAACTTTACAATGTTCTTTAGTATTTTCTTTAGGTTTTCAACCCTTATTAATCCAAAACTCCAAGTCCAGAAATACCTCGCTCGGATAAATTCTGATTACGTCGATCGAAGCGAGACAGTTTCTTTGTCAATACTCATTATCTATAGCTGAAAGACAATCAGTCTTTTCAACTTTATACTTAGGGTTGTTGAACGTCAAACCTGCGAGTATTTAACGATTTAACTCAAAAGTAACACTACTAATTTACTAACATAAATTATTGAATGCATATCCTTTACTACTTCAGTTTGAAGAATCTTTATTTCTCATTTAAGACTAAATGTCACTAAGATGAGAAAACAATTAATATTAGTAAGTACAATATTATCGTCGGCCATAACAGGTGCGATGTCGCTTGGCGCCAGTTGAACCTTAGTGTGGTACATTTACTATTGAGTAAGTACAATGTACTTAGCTAATCTCGACTTGAATGCACGATGCTTCGCATGTTCTTATGTTTTGGTTTAGCTCATGACCATTACCTATATTCCAGTTTGATGAGCAAAGCAGTCAGTGAAATTACTGGGATTATGGGACTTAATATTTATAGCCTGAGACATAAGCTAGGATAACTAGTGCACTGCAGGCCACTGTTTCTGGGTGCCACTGCAATTCTTATGGGCTGGCGTTATGCTTACCATCAGGCAAACTATCTGCAAGTCTCGTTTCCCAATAGTACAAAAAAGAACTTTGTCATTACTTCCATTCAAGGAGCTCCAAATGATCATGTCCACGGCATTTTGGTCAAAGTGGCATTCTTCAACTTATTAAGGTAGAGCAGCCCTACATTTATCCACATTACGAAATTCAGAATTGATTTAAGAGACGTGTTCAGACAAAAAGGTCTTTGAAACTGAGGGAACTTCGTTAAGGGCCGGCCGTCCCGAATTACAATGGAACTCTGAAGGCCCTTTAGTTTATGGTACACTTCTGTTTTAAGACGTCGATTGTATAGTTTAGTAGAATAGTTATTTTGTTACATTTGAGGATTTATTTTTGGATTTTAGCTTGGTGGTAGCTAAACAGGGTCCATAGATTTATACAAAAGTAGGTACCTACTCCATTGTATTAAATGTATGTATGCAAGAAACAAATAAATAAATAAACAGGCGAGAAGTGCCCTACCACCACACACTCTCTTAACTATTAGATACTGTCTCTTGTGCACCAACATACTACAAAAAGTGAAAATAACTAAATAAGGTATAGTATGTAGTTGTACAAAGGGCGGTCTTATCGCTAAATTGCGATTTCGTCAAGACAACATTTAGAAGGAGAGGAATTAAGAAAAGGTAAATGCAATGGTGTATTAATTTTCTTTTTTAAAATTGTTAAAACTAAGTGTGATTCAAAAAGTAGAACAACACCTTAATCGGCAATTAAAGTGTTAGTGTTAAGCGATATGGTGTACTGTCGATACTGTGTACTATTGATGCAGCATACTATCGACATGGTATACTGTCGAGTGTCGATACAGTGGCCCATTGATGCAAGGTTTTCGATACAGCGACCATCGTAGTAAGGACTATTGATATCGCAAACTAGACCCTTTCTCAACACCTTAAAGTTGCCTTTACTCCAACAGATACAGTAACGGGTACCCAAATAAATACACTTCCTACAATGAACATCCATCGGCAATCCGTCTGCCATCTCCAGATCGATCAATCACCATCTGGCCGGCACTATCTGTGACGTGACGGATTGATGACGTCATTTGTCGATACCAAGGAGCGAAGTAGTTTCGTTCTGTTGTACCAAGATGGGGTTTTTAAGTAAATTTGCTGTGACTTTTAACCAACTTACAAAAAACGAGGAGATTCTCAATTCATCCGTCGTTTTTGGGTGGCGATATATCTCGATTTCTTCGCCTGTTGTCAACCGATTTAAATGATTATATTTTTAATGACTAGGGTATTACTCAATGGTGGTCCTTTTTTAAATTTTACTAAAGAATACCACCCCTAATACTGGAAAATGCGGGATGAAATTTCAAATATGAAGATTATTCGTCGTTTTTTGAAAAGTCACTTGTGATGGTAATGTTATCATTAAGCTTATTTTTATCATCGCTGTCTCATCAAATATAAGTTAGTTGTCTAATAAGACTGCAAACAAAACAAACAAATGACGGCTCCGTAGCTAAGTTGGTAGTAACCCTACCTGCAAAGCGAGGGGTCCCGGGTTCGATTCCCGGCCGGGGCAGATTTTGTGTAAGCATAAAGTTTGTTCTCGGGTCTTGGATGTTTGTGATGTGTATCTGTATGTGTCCATGCCACCTGCGACACAGGGAATCCTAGTGCGGGGGTATGAGAGTGTAAGCGTTTATTTATTATTATTAAATGTAATGATACTACACATAACAAAGTTAAAATTTATTATTGCAATGGGCAGGCCACTCGCTCGCAGTACCCATAATTTGCTATAATACACAACGCTTGACAGGCCCATATCTATACTTGACAATATTCGGTATTTAAATTGTTATAAGTGAACTGAAAAACATCTAAATTTTTCATACGCTTTTCTAAACAACCAAAGTTTTCCTCTCTGTTACTTTACAGCCACATAAACCGGTCGAAAGTAAGAAACTAAAGTGTTAGCAACTTGAAAGGTTGTCACGAAACTAATCTAAGTTGCGACGTAGATTATGACTTACGTTGATAGTAACTATGAACAAGTATCTGATTTTTCTCCTTTACTGAACATAGGAACAAGAAAAAATCAAAGCATTTTTTTTTAATAAACTCTGTTTAGCTTTTTTTTACTGTTGCGTGAGACGGCCGCTTGCCTGATAGTAAACACAACCCTAGCCCATAACAATTGTAATGCCATTCAGACCTTTAAAACACAAAGGCCTGCGCGGCACTGCTTTTGCGCTCCTTCTACATTAGCAAGGCAGTAATGTCACTTACTACTTTGCTTATCTAACCAAGACACAATAATGCTTGCTCAGCGGCTGATTATACGAACAAAGCGTTGGCAGGTGGGAGACAAATGTTGCAGTCAAGCAGTACTAGGCGGTGAAACCCACCCAGATGGACGTTAGATCTGC
Organism: Crocallis elinguaria; assembly: GCA_907269065.1. Lineage (NCBI taxonomy): Eukaryota > Metazoa > Arthropoda > Insecta > Lepidoptera > Geometridae > Crocallis > Crocallis elinguaria. Next base: position 16,881,971 of record OU026073.1, read on the forward strand.
GTTAGGCCTACCACCAACGCTCATTTTATTTAAATATAGTTTTCCTTCCACCCAAAACCGTCAAACCTAACTAAAAGAGCAATCCATGTTTACCTACTTGCCACTACGAAGGCTATGAATTATGTGGACCGAAAAATTCTGAAAATTCTTGAGCCAAACGTAGCGTGAATGTCGTAGCCACGTAGAGACGCTACGTCGTAGACGTTCGGTAGCTCCGTAGCATAATGTAGAAATCGTTATTTTCTTGGGCAAGATGTTGTTTTTATTTTTTAAATTTGAATCGAATTTTTATTTTTAAGTGCTGAGAAGATGTTACCTGTGTTTTGTTTTGTTTTGACCCGCTTATAAAGGGCAGGATACTCCGCGCCGTTTTCTCGCTCGCGCAACTCCACATTTATGATGATAAATAATCCCTTATTAACCACAGTTATCATTATATTATTGCATTGTCATCAGATTTATGTAAAATTCCGAATATGTAAAAGTATGTAAAAAAAAAACCGAATATATAAAATTTCGGCTCAATCAAACACCGGGAAGGGGGTCAAATTTAGCTTGCAAGATTTTACTTAAACAAACCTACATACAGTGCAAACTTTGCAAGATAAAATATTGTAAAAATATAGCTATTTAATCAAAGTTATTTATTGTACCGGTATAATGAAGGCAAATGTAAATCTCAGACATCCACTCAAAAAGATACAATGTCGCCTACCTACTGTCCACAGTAATCTTGTTTATTAAAAAAGTAAAGCATGGCAACATAGAATAAAAATCACTTATTGTGCAGAAGTGCCTAATCTATCATACTGACCTAATTTCATTTTTAAAGCCTGGAAATTAGTTTAATATGCACATTTTAAGCTGACTCTGATTGTTTCGCTCGCTGTGGTTCGTTCGTTTATTTTGTGTTTATTACTCTATAATTAATTAATTATTGACCTGAGAGGCATCGCAATGACAATCAGGGTCAAGTTTGTCTTGCACTCGACTTTACTGAGATAAACGCCTTTATAGTAAAATCCCCCTTCATTGGGGGGAGAGGCCGATGTTCAGCATTAGCTAGACATTTTCCGGTTTTTCAAATTCAAATTCAAAATTCTTTATTAGCATTGGTCCCAAGGGAGCACTTATGAACGTTACAATAATTATTAAGAAGAATATGGTTGATGACTATGATGTTGAGATCCCTTTTGGCGCCATCTAAATTTTTATCTAAATTTATATATATTTTGACCTGTTTATGTTATTTATGAGCATCAAATATATTTGTTTTCTTTGTTTGTTGCAACTCTCAATTTTTACAAATAAAGCATCGTGTAAAAAGTATGGGTGTTTTAAGTTTAACGTGTGTATCTGTGAGTCTGTGGAATCGTATCTCCTAAACGGATCGACCGATTGTGATTTACTTTTTTGTTTGACAGGTAACTTGATGGACAGTGTTCTTAGTTATGATTAAAAAAACTGTTAGAAAGAAAATCTATAATCAAAGACAATCGGCTCTTTTAGACGGGGGTTTTTAAATATTTTTTTTTTATTTATTTGTTAGTGAAGAAGCAACATAATACTAATTACTAGGAATACTTGTTTTTTGTTTTAGAATACAAGACAAGATGGAATATAAAAAGATATTTCTTTTAAATTTCGACTTACAGAATAACTCTCAATGAATTTTCCGTTTTGGTGAGCAAAATAGCTAGTGAAACTACTGGGCTTATGAGACTTTATACCTAATGTCTAAGGATAACGAGTGCAGTGCCGTGCTGCGCAGGCATTTGTATTTCAAAGTTCTGAGAGGCACTGCAATTGTTATGGGCTGGCGTTATGCTTATCATCAGGCAAACGACCGTACGGATCGTTACCAAATAGTATAATAAAAAAACGAATCAACTACTCTCACACCCGTCAATATTGCCTCATTCGATTTTTTAACTATACCTACTTCTTTACATTAGAAGTTAGTTGTAAGTTTGTTCGTTTGGAACACTAGTCCAGTTTTAAAAAAAATTAATAGGAAGCTATATTAACCCTGAATGCACGTACATTTTATCCTGAATTCACGCATGTGAAGCCGCGAGCAAAATTTGTTTTAAACAGTGTCTACCGATAGAGTATACTGAAATTTTCGCATTTATTCAGTAGGATTTAAAGTGTCAGTTCTACAAGCTTCTGTATTAACTAGTCTATGTCCGGGCCCGATGAAATATTGTCGAAGTTACGTCCGAATAATTCACAAAAGCCAAATAATCTTATTAAATTTGGAGCCGTGGATAGTTACGGATTCGGGATTATATAGGTTGAAACAGTAACTTAACTTGTAATTAATCATAGTAGAATTTGTTAAATTGAAACACACCAAACACTAAATATTTTAATCTGTAAAACGTTTACTTTTTTATATAATTATACATGCAAATCCAAATTATTTGTACAGTAGTTGACATCTAAGGGGTTATATCACCGTTTTTTTACAACATAATTATGTATAGCACAGTGTCGATTATTTTTTGCTAGCCGGTGGACAGAAGATGGCCCATAACGTTGCTAATTAATTCATATCTAAAACGCTTTATTCTAGCATTTTTTAATATTTGTGTAAATGCATTACCTACTATATTCACGACTTCATATTTGTGGTGAACATATCAAAAACGCCGGGCTTATTGCCTTTATTAACTAGCTAATACATAAATAAACACTACATCTAACCTAGCTACAAAAACAGTTGGATAATCTACAAGCCAATAGGCCTATAGATAATCCAATTTTTTTAACTATGTCTTGTATTTAAGTTAAACATTGCAAGTAGAGCGAGTGTGGCCGAGCGGGAACTTGTGCGACTTTCAATCCGACGCACCATAGTTCGAATCTCGACTCGGCCCGCACCTATGACTTATATAAAGTTATGTGCGGATTATTCACATTCGCTCTAAAAACGGTGAAGGAAAATATCGTGAGGAAACAGGCATGTTCAAGAACCACAAAATTCGAGGACATATGACATCCAGCAAGCCGCACTGGGCACGCGTGGTGGATTATGGCCCATACTCTCTCTTGCTGAGAGAAGGCCGGTATCCCAGCGGTGGGAGCGTAAGAGTTTGATAATGATTGCAAGTAGTAATATATTCAAACACAAAATATTTCGAGGTAAGCATAGCAAAAGGATCAGTAAAAGCAAAATTAAAAGGGTAGTAAAATCTCAGGCTACTGCTCAGATTCCTATACGGTGTCCATGTCTACGTCCACCACGACTGACTAGGAGGTGTGGCGTCGTAAATTTCCACTTAATTACATAATCTATGACCGGAACTGTGGGGGGAAGCGATTTGTGCCATGGCTTACGGGAATTCATAGTTTCGTAACAGGGATTGAACGACTTAAGGACGAACTAGTCGTTCATTTCTCCATACAACCGTACTTGGGTGATTACTCCACTACTTGACGTTTTAAGTCCAAAATTAAGAATAATATCGATTTATCTCTTCGTTATCTAGGTCAGCCTGCTAATTATACAGAAAAAAGTAAGGGCTTAAAAGTAATGAGCCTTCAAACATCTATATTTTAGCACGTATATTAACGCAAGTTTGGACGTAAATAAATTACAAAAGGATTACGAAAACTCGAAAATAAGGTACATACTAACAAGTTTGAGTTTATTGACATTTCAAATAACTTTGGCCTGACTAAATACATTCAGTAGTTTTGTCGTAAAACCTCAAGCACCAGAAGCCAATTCGTACATTTTTGCGCGCCTGTTTTCGACTTTTCGGTTTTCGTCGCGACTTTACGAGAGTGTGTAATTGTGTATGTGCGAGCATTAGCCTCATACTACTCATCGCTGCAGAGTCTTACCTTGTCCCACGAATGTTAGATGAAATAGCATGCATTTTAGCCGCGCCCACCGATGAGTTCGCTCCATGGACTAGTAGGCTCTTAAGCCCTGCAAATGGATTTAGTAATTTAGGCCTTATATAATGTCAATTTACAAGGCAGCGCTTGTAAATTCGATCACTAGTAGTTCTCACCAGAGGATCTAGATTCTAGAGAAATGGCATTCGCTTCGAAGCGATTTTAATTCTACTGTCATTATCGCAAGGAGTCTGTTTGATTGTCTCTATACTATATACTGTTAGGTCCAGAAATGAGACAACTCGGTTTGAATAATCGACACACGTGTATTTTCACTCGTAGTTCAATGAGGACTGCGGTCCTTCCCCGCGTCTTCCCCTTGCGTAGCGCTGGGACGACTACGGCGTAGCACTGACTTGATGACGTCATAGAGTAGCACTACAGCACCACACCATGTTCTACCTTTATTCCTACAATACATATACATAAAAATAAATAAAATTGATGTATCTGTTTGTAATGTCAAAATAACAGATTTTACTAAATGCATATCAAAATATGCGATAAGTAACTAAACTAAAAATCTTAAAACGGACTTACCATTCTAAGATGTTTAGTTTTGGTGTTTATATAAAGAGTGTATCTACCCATCATGATATATTAAATGTAACCGGATTATACGATACAACCGAATCGGAAATTTAACAACCATAAGTTGGAATTGGGTCAGGAGTTCTGGGATCCGATATAATCATGTGCAGTTTCCGGTCACAATAATATTACCCGGGTATATATATTAATATATTTTCGACACAATTTCCATCCCTACATCGGTATTATCATATTATTATAATACACAAGTGGTATCTATCGAGGCCATACACCTGCGGTTTCAACCCTTTCACAAAGGTAAAAACCCAAAAACAGCATAAAATTTAGAAATGTTTCAAATACAATATTCTTTTTCCGTCCATCGATCACATAGTTCTGATACACATATACAGTAAGGAAATACATGCAAGTTCGGAAATTGTCCTTAGATGGTGGAAAAGGATTTATCTGGCTTGCTAGCCAGCCATCCCGATACTAACCCCGAGAGATGAAATACTGTACTATCCGCTCTCACAACAATGTATTGATTTTGCTATAAATAATATCAGCGCTCAACGTATCACTTCTGACCTAGGTAGACCATATATCGACTGAATAAAAAAATCTATAGACACTGATTTGGGAGCTCAGCCGTCATCTCAATTCAGTTTGTTCAACCAAATCGTCTTCACGAAATATGAAATCATAGTACATTTACCGACCAATGATTTTCACGGTCCAATATAACAGTACTTTGAGCATGCTCATGTAAACACGGACCGTCAAAGCTGGCTGCTGAATCTTTTAACAAGACCGCAGCAACGGAAGCAGAATTTGAATTTCAAATTGCCCGACCATTAATCGTCAGGATGCCGGGGCGCGGTCAATCGGTACATAAGTTAGGTGGACTCAGTGGATAGTACTGGGCCAAGTGGTTTATGATGCGAGCGGAATTGAGCGAATTGAGCGGTCAAAGCGGATTGAGCGAAGCTAGAAAAATAATTTCAAGCGATTGTATTAAATCATTTTCACACTTTAAGTATAAAGTGTGCGAGTTGTTTAAAACAATACAATTCAAAATTGCACAATACTGTTTGGCATCAGTCCCTTAAAAGTGATATACTTACTAGTACATAGGACAACGCTCGCAAGTGTACTAGCAATGCGCATTATAAAGGTCAAAGTAAAAAGCACAGACATAATAGAGTTGACACGTCAAAGGCATATTTTGCGCCAAACTCTGCGGTCCATGGACCGCAACTATCGCAGTCCTTCCTAGAACAAAACGCGTAAGCACCGTGCAATTAGCGGCGCTTTCGACCTTTTGATCGCGAGAAAACTACATCTTAGACGCAATCTAGCGCTACATGTCTTATTTGTTTGATTAGACGACAGCATTATGGTATCAGCGCTGCAGCGGACTTAAGCTTTAACATAAAAAATGGAACAAGACTTTTGTTTCACATAGCTCCTCTAGTACGTTAGATATATCACCTCGATAGCTTATGGTGAGAATAGTCACACGTAATTTTACCGCTCGAACGAATATTCCCTATAATAGGTTCCAACCACTTGGGTCGCGCTTCCGTACATTCCAATTCTTGCTTACAACCCCTTCCAGTCAGCGGATTATACTCACTGTTTCGCTTTTGAAACCGGAAGTCGAATAATAGTCCTTCCGGTGCAGAGGGCGCCACAATCACAAACATTTGGAACTAGTTAATTTGTTAGAGGATGCGACCATAGTAGTTTTTGAGGCCTGTACCTGAAAAGAGAAAAATGAAACTGTTAGGAAATCACTTACTAGAAAAACATTTGACACATGACCAAATAATAAACACAACATATCAAACAGCGATTTAAAAGAATCTTATGAGACACATGGAAGTCTACCGCAAAGCAGAAATGTGCAAGCATTACTGTGTTCCGGTTGGATGAGCAGTGTAGCCAGTGAAATTAATACCTAATGTCTCAAGGTAACGAGCGCAATACAAGGCACGCGCAGACCTTTGTGCTTCAAAGTTCTGAGTGAGACTGCAATTGTTATAAGCTGGCATTATGCTTACCATCAGGAAAACAACCCGCTCGTCTCATTATCTCATAGTATTTCTTTTACTTTATTGTGCAACTAGCTGCTGCCCCGCGGTTTCACCCGCGTGGAGATTTTGGATTACATGGTTTTTATTTTTTTGCGCGGAACCCTAATTATTTTTCTAAAATTAAAGTAGCCTATGTTACTCCTTGTAACATCCGCTATCTGCCAGTGAAAGTCCCATCAAAATCGGACCAGCCGTTTCGGAGATCACCTGGAACAAACAGACAGACAGAAAACATTTTTAAAAATGGTTGTTTTGTTATAGGTACCGTATATACTTTCATATGCATTTAGTAAAAAGCTGTTATTTTGATATTACAAACAGACACTTCAATTTTATTTATCTGTATGGATAAAGTTATCTATAGATCTAAGTACCCGTGGTGTATGACTGTGTTTATATTTCTGAACCAATTACAGGCACTTAAGGAGGACACAGGCGCCAACTCTCCAACATGATCATTAATAATCGATTTGCAACCGATACGATGCGATATATCTCAATCAGAAACCACTGGATGCAATCCAATGCCAATAACCTATTGTGTGGTGAGCTCTTCGCAATACAAAGACTAATTACCTTCATAAAGTTAAAGGCAAACTCCGATATAGCTCGACATAGTTTTACTCGAGGGTTTCGGTTTTAAACGACTTCAAAATGATACATTTAATAACAAGACGAGCTGGTCGTTTGCGTGATGGTAAGCATAACGCCGGCCCATAACACTTGCAGTGCCACTCAGAACTTTGACACACACAGGCCTGCGCGGCGCCGCAGTGCGCTCGTTACCTTGAGACATTAGGTATTAAGTCTCGTAAGCTCAGTAATTTCACTGGCTACTCTGCACATCAAATACTACCTGTATTGAGAGACTACGTTATTCCTGGACGATAATTCCTTTACGGTATCGATATTTTTATCCGGGAAAAATGTAAAAGACCCTCGTCCGGTATTAGGTTAATATTTAAGTTAATCTGGACACTGATATACTGATATTCAAATTATATTCCTGTCTGTTCAGCTGATATGCTTTTGTTTCTTTCTATCTGAATACGGCAAAGAAAGGGTTGTTTTGTGTAACTTTTAAATGCACCTGAACAGAGTGGGATGTATGGAATATCGTTAGAATCCTTACATCATCCCTAGTGTCACTGGCTTTATTTATTTTATTTCTTTTAAATTATATTAAAGTAATCTATGTATGTATGTTTGTATTTACAAACTAGCTGTGCCCCGTGGCTTTGCCCACGTAGTCTATATTACTCCTTGTAACATCAGCTATCTGCCAGTGAACGTCCCATCAAAATTGGTTCAGCCGTTTCGGAGATTACCCGACAGACAGACAGACACACAAACAAAAAATTTAATCATGGTGGTTTTGTTATAGGTACTGTATATGCATTTAGTAAAAAGCTGTTATTTGGATATTACGTACTTCAACTTTATTTATTTGTATAGATGTTCCACCGTACCGACTAAACTACCTACTCATCCGATTTTGGTGAATAAGGTGTCAATCGAATCATTATTATTGTGCAGGTAACATATAATACATTTTATACGGACAAAATCTTGTATAACGGATGTTATGTCCAAAAAAAGTGGCTTTCTCTGAATTATTTCGGTCGTCGGGATATTTTTTTTTTCTTGTTTATTACACATAGTGTGCCCTCTACTTTCTTTGTCGCTGCACAAAACCCACCGCCTATAAATTATTTTGTAACTTCGCCATAAATCAACATTGTGAAGCGGTGTTTGGTATCCCGCAACTTTGCCAATGAACTGTTAGTTGAGCTTGTAGCTTATATACGAGTTTTCTTTTTTCGCGCAGGATCTTGAGATGATATTGCATTCAAAAACAAGCAGTTTATAATAACAAAAAATTGCTTTAAAAAGATACGAATCGACTTCAGTGACACACTGCACCGATTTCGATGAAATTTCTATGGACCAATCTGAAAATATCCCTTCAAATAAAAGAAAGAATCTAAGTCGGTATATAAAAAACAGAGACCTGAGGTAAGAAATATAAAATAAAACGAATTGAGATCCTTTAGTTTTTTTTTTATTCTGGCTCCACTCTATTTTCGCATTTAGCCAGTGTCAAGTTATATCCTCCTTTAGTTAGATAGTGGCCTAAAGAAGAGTGAAGAGACCGAGTCAGAATGACCAGAACTACGCAGAACAACGGCACCAAATCACTCGCCCTGAAAGTGATCATGACTCAATGTTAATGTTGTCGGCCGCCACCGTCGACTTGCTTACTGAAGCTAGTCGACGGTTCAAATCCTATTATGACCTTGAGATTTGGGAGCGTAAGAGGCTGATAATGTATTTGCATCATCGTCGCTTAAAATGCATAGGACGTCTACCAGCTTATGATCATGATAATGACGACAGCTAGCAATCATTAGAAAATGCCCTGCCAGATGGTACCATGGTCACTATCCAATGACGTTCAATAATAGTTTCAAAGGCAAAAGAAGCCTCAAACAGACTTAAACAAAGGATGTAAGCAGTCACAGTGGGTATACACGAGATGTCGGCATCGCTTTGTGGTAACAAACGGATAGATGAACATTGTTACTCGAGAACATTCCCTGACTACTTTGTACGTCTGCGTGTGTGTGTGTGTGTGTACACATTTCTGATACACCTAGATTTAGGCACAAAACATGGATACACAGAAGGCTGGCTTGGGCGCTTAGGCCATTCTTAACTCTACGCTCGGCCGCAGCGGCAGGGTTGGTACTTGTTAGTCCCCAGAGAGGACTACAACAAATGTAATGTTTACAAAAGTGGGCAGTTTTGTTGAAATATTGTATTAATTCGACATTACAAGACATGTTAATAGTTTACTTTTCTTAACAACAATAGTCAGTGGTCTTGTTACTGGTAGGACTAACTCTTCTGCGAGTGTCCGTCTGTGGGTTGGTACCATCGCTTTGCTCGTGAAGTTAGCCGCCAAGCAGTAATGTGCAAGCATTACTGTGTTCCGGTTTGATGAGCCAGTTTGTAGCCAGTGAAATTACTGAGCTTATGAGACTTAATACCTAAAGTCTCAGGGTAACGAGCGCACTGCAGTGCCGTGCAGGCCTTTGTGTTTCAAAGTTGTGAGTGGCGCTGCAATTGTTATGGGTTGGCGTTGTGCTTACCATCAGGCAAACGCCCAGCTCGTCTCGTTCCCAAATTGCATAAAAAAAAACAGGGACAAGAGCACTATTTTGTATTTTGAATTAGGTACAAGGCATTTCGGTTAATGATTCGAAGGTCTGTTTGTAATTAAAAGGAGTCCTTACAACAACAACAAAATTTACATCTATCACCAAAGCGCGATCACTCGCAACTGGGTTCACCTGACTTGACCTGATATCGATGTACGCACGCGTCTATTTATATTAGACAAATAGACAATTAGCACCTGTTTCGGTCGTTTATATGAAACCATCCTTCTGTGTATGCCTGGTTTGTGATCTAGGTCTACTTTCATAGACCCGAGGGCCTGTGGTAACATTTTGAAATAGTAGTAGGATCCCAATTAGATCCGTTGTTTTAGGTATGAACCAATTCTGAACATGTAGGTAAAGGGCAACCTAAATTTGATCTGCTTTTTTATTTCGGAAATCATAGGAATCGGCATTTTTCAAGTATATTTTTAACCGACTTCCAAAAAAGGTGGAAGTTCTCATTTCGTCTGTATTTTTTATGTTTGTTGCCTCAAAACTCCGTTATTTAAAAACTGATTTGAAAAATTCTTTCTTTATCCGAAAGGATATACTTTCTGATTGGCGCCATAGAAATTGCATCAAAATCGGTTCAGTAGTTTGTCATTGACGTGGGTTCCCTCTCTGTTAAAGCAAGTTTTTAATACTTGATGGTCTGCTCATTCCAATTTCATCTTGCTAACTTTGAGAGACTTTCGTTTTCCTTCAGATCTCATTCCGGATACTTTATAAGTATTCTCACAGCACATATTTTCATAATTACGTCTACACTGTTATCACTTTGTCGCAATAACAAAAGCTTAATGTCTCCTCTAACTCTAGCGGAAGTGTCAGAATACTTAACACGACATAGGATTTAAACTTAGTTCGCAGTTTATCCGTTAAGGACACACCCGATAGAGGAGACATACAATACAATAAGAGCCATCTTTCTGACACCGAAATAAATAATATACTAAAATTGTGTGAACGAATAAATTATACTAGAATTACTAGTGACTAGTTGCTTTATTGCAAAGTGTTGGGATTATGGATTGAACAAAACCCTTATATCACTGTCATCCCTGTCAATGTCAACGACTACTATGGTATCCTAGTTGTCTGTGCGAAAACTATAAAAAGAAAAGAGCTCTAATTAGTGCTCGAACTTGATTGAATATTGTAATCTGTTTAAAATAAAACAATAGTGCGACTAAAACAAAAATAAAATACAAAGATATAAAACATTATTATATTTTATTACATACATTACTTACGGTTCCACTGCGCCACCAACACCACCCATATAGGAAAGGCGGCATTTCTCTGGGCGGTGCTAGCTAGTACCGATACGGTCCGGTTGATTTAGCAGTAGTTATAGTAGGTAAACAGTAGTCGTTTAAAAAAACCATTCAGCCCTTTGATAAAACCTATCAAATATATCGCGAGTCAAAGACTGTATTAAAAATATAGGTTTTTAGACTGTCATGTTCAAATATGACACATGTCAATTATACTACCAATATTATCACTGGCAACGGGATATTTACCATGTATCTTATTATTTATTTTGTTTATTGTTCCGACATTTCGGCGTTACACCATGATCACGAAAGAACTCTAATCAAATAATATCTACAAGGGAAATATCGAACTTCTAGTGAAAACAATATTCGTACTGTATTACCAGTCTATCGGGCTGCGTCGTCGATGTTCCCTAAATGGTTTACCGAAGCAGGTCACAGCGTTACGTGCCACGGAGGACTTTTAATCCGCGATCAGGCTTTAGCGAGTCACAAGTAATCCGCTAATCTAGTTAACAGAACGTTTACTGTCCGTCAAGTACATTTACGATACGCTTTCAGCTTATTTAGTCTTCTTCTTGTAAATATATGTCAACGGCTTAGAAAACCGTCAGTTTATAATAAAACGTAAAATTATTAACTGTAGGATTATTGTAAACAATCCATTTTGTTTATAATATAACGAATCAAAATTCGATAGATTAAAATCTGTCCGTCAGATTGCAAGATAACAATTAACAAAAGTAAAGTAGGTACGCGCCGATTGGTCTATTTGAGTTATTAAAGAACTAACTGCTGCCCGCGGTTTCACCCGCGTGGGGATTTGGATTTCATGGGTTTTATTTTTCTTTGCACGGAACACTAATTGGTTTTCTAAAATTAAAGTAGCCTAAGTTACTCCTTGTCACATCAGCTATCTGCCAGTGAAAGTCCCGTCAAAATCGGTCCAGCCGTTTCGGAGATTACCCGGAACAAACAGAGAGACAGACAAAAAGTTTAAAAATGGTTGTTTTTTTATACTTTCATATGCATTTAGAAAAAAGCTGTTATTTTCATGTTACAAACAGACACTTCATTTTTATTTATTTGTATAGATTAACCTAGGTTTAAACACTATACACCGTACACTCAGCGTATAAACCGAGTGTCTATTTTGACATTTATTGCGACACGCTAATAAATGTCAAGACAGCGGCTGTGTAAACACGTTGTTTCCAAGCCTCTCTTGTAAACAATAAAAAATATCTTAAATATAAATAAACTAGCCCGCGGTTTTTACCCGCGTTTCCACAGGAACCGTACATTTTCCAGTATAAAAAGTAGCTTATGTTACTCTCAAAGCCATAAAATATATCTGTGGCAAAAATCACGTCGATCCGTTGCTCCGTTACTGCGTGAAAGAAGGACAAACCAACCAATCAACAAACACACTTTCGCATTTATAATATTAGTAGGACTAGTAGGATTTGTGTCGCAATTTTCGTTGTACTCGTAATCTAAACTTAGCTTAAGTTAAGACTTAAGCCACTAGTCTAGTTCATCGTCTTTTCAATCCCATTCCCACCATAGAAGATGTATTTACTTTCTCCATCCCCCATCTTATTATTATATTTTTATGAATCAAATTAGTTACGTTTTATTTTAACGGTATATAAATAAAACAAAACGGAAGCGAGCAAAAAGTTTCATTAAGAAAAAGAACTTGCCAGTATTTCTAAGTTGCCAGTTCGTGACAGTTATAAAGTTACTTTTGGACGGGGAAAAATTGCCCGTTCTTCATTTCCCCGAAAATTGGGGTTCCTTAAATTAACATTAAGATCTTGATAAGCCATTTAAGTACTTTACAAAAGACGCAACGCACGCACAACAAATATTGCATTGAATTTCTGTAACCAACAAACACATTTTTGCCCTTACATTAATTAGTATTGAAATTGAATTTCAGCTCTTTATTTTAAAGTAAAATTCCGATCGCGTTTAAGTCCCATCCGATCAAGATTAAGTTCCGTCTGATTGCGATTAAGTCCCATCCGATCTCGATTAAGTTCCATCCGATCGCGATTAAGTCCCGTCTGGTTGCTATTAAGTCCCATCCGATCTCGACTAGGTTCCAACCGATCGCGATTAAGTTCCGTCTGATCTTCATCAAGTCCCATCTGATCGCGATTAAGTGCCATCTGTTCACGATTACATCCCATCCGATCACGATTAAGTCCCGTCTGATCGCGATTAAATGCCATCCGATCGCAATTAAGTTCCGTCTGATGGCGATTAAGACACGTCCGATCATGATTAAGTCCCATCCGATAAGCACAGAGGTTTTTATTCACCTCGACGTTCCAATTAAGTTGCATTTTCGACTAAACATGACTAGTACCCGAGAGATTAGTTAAACTAATAATTCTTTAATAAAATTAAAAATATCGGAATGGAAAGCTAAAACGTAAAACACAGCGATTCCTCGACTCGACCGCAACTTTTCCATCATTTGGCCACTCTCCTTCGTTACCGGAATCTATTTATCGGTTTGTTACTCCTTTTTCGTAACCGCAGATATAGGCAGACATAGAATGGAATTCAACTGTTTAAAGTGTTATTGCTCGAAATTATAAATTTATTTATTGAGAGAATGTTGTGCATTAAATATCCAAATTGATGCACAAAAGTTGAAAACATTCTACAATAATAATGACTTGCAATGATCATCCTTCTTAGTGGCGTGTTATAGTCAATATTAACAAAATAATAATAACAAAATTAAATGACATTGAATACATATGAATATGAAGCTCTTTATTATAATAACAGAAAAAATAAACAACATAAACTAAAATAACTAAATAAAATACACACTAATTTATTTACAATCTTAATCTAATAATCCGCTACCAGTAGGCAACGTTCCCAAAATGCTGGCAGCATTGCCACGTTGAATGGCAATGCTTAATCTTTGACCTAAGTAGAGGCCAGCATTTTGGTCACGTGTGGCTTCGACCAGACGCCCTGAAAGTTCTTTGAAAATTCGATGAGCTCCAGGTCCCCACGGTCCAAGTGTCTCAACCCCAAAAGGCTCAAATATGTAACTACTATCAAGACTACTATATTTGCGCCTTTTGAGGTTCTCAGCGGATTCAGCTGCCGCACCAGCCTTATTTTGAGTACCGGGAAGATGTGACGGCGCAAGGGTGTCAACACAGGTAGCGTCCCATACCAAAGGTCGCCCCATCTTCCACGGAATAAGAGTCATTCCATCAGGCCTTTTACCATCGTCACGTACGAGGCCATTCGGTTCTAAAATGGCCGCGCAGTTGGCGCTGGCAAAAGCCCGACGGATTATGTCGTTAAGACTGGCGTGGCGTGAAATTCTGCCAGCGCTTCGTTGGCAAGATAAACCGTGGTGACCGAGCCGGTCAACAGCACTACCACACTGGCAGCGGTGTGGAGCACAGCATGATGCGCCCAAGCGAAGGGATGCCGCGATGCGGAAAGCTGAGGAGTCCAGAAGAGTTCCAGTGTTTTGCGATGGAAGAGCCTGAAGCCACAAGCCCGATTCCCACTCGGCAACGGCTAACAGACGGGCGCGCTCTGCAGAGCTCAAGTACGTATTAAACAATTGCTTCCGTACTTGCTCGCAAAGCGGCCGGTCCCAAAGCCTTTGAGAAGATGGTGTATTTGGGAATTCTGAGTTTGGACAGGCTAATAACCATGTGTTTTTAGCCTCGGTAGAAAAGGTTATTTCTGGCTCAGTTATTAATAATACATATTAATTATGATTTAGTAAATAATTATGAAAGCTTAAAACAGTGTTAAGCTATTTTTAACCTACTTTAAAAAAAGGAAGTTTTCAATTCGGTTTTTTATGTTTGTTACCTTAGTTCCGTCATTTATAAACCGATTTGGTAATTATTTTATTATGTGAAAGGATATAGAATACTTTCATATTGGTCCCATAGAAATTTCATCAAAATCATTTCAGTAGTTAGCCACTGAAGTCGGTTCTTCGCTTTTAAAGCAATTTTACTTTTTTACCTAAGGCACGCAGACAGAAAATATTCTACTAAATAGTTGAATAACAACAATGCACATTCTATATCGATGTAGGTCTGCGCCTGCCACTTTTCCACGTAATTATTTTTTTGCCTCCAGACAGCTGGAGCGTCTGATTGGAAGTTGAAATATCGGTTGCTTTCCGGTTAAAAAGCGAAGGAGGATTGGGAGAGAGCTTATATTCTTTATTTTTATTTCTAATGGTAACAATCAACTAAATTGAACGAGTTAGCTAGTTAATACATTCAATGACCGACTGAGCGAAGTGGATGAAGTGTCCATAACAACTGGCCAATTTTGCTTTCATCTGTTCAGATGGATGTTGGTACTCGCGTGCAAGTCGTATTTTTCAACGAATCTTCATGAAACTTGGTATACAGGTTCTACAATTTCGCGCACTGTCCTATATTGTGGCCCCTTAAGGTAGTAATTAGTTAATGAACTCTTAAATTTTGTCTCCGCACTGGGAGAAGAGGCCAATTAGTTGTTTCAATGACCATTAGTTAAGTACTCAGTAGATTTAATTTAATGGATGATTCTGATTGCGATAGTATGACATCTGATTTTAAAGCGTTGACCGCTATGCTATTCTGTAAAAATAAAACCTTGTAAAAAGAATCATTTAAATCGGTTGAGAATAGACGGAGAAATCGAGTAAGAACACCACAAAAAAATACAGACCGATTGAGAACCTCCTCCTTTTTTGAGTCAGTTAAAAATAAACAATCAAACTTTCGCATTCGAAATAGATAGAACAGAGCAACGCGAGTAAAATAGCTAAGTCTTTATTCAAATTTATTTCAGTGTGCCGAGTGGCAGTTTCTCAGTTAAAATCCGTTTACGCGAACGACCGCGTTTGTCGAGTAAATACCATACAAAAAGATTGCGCGATGATAGTTCATAAACGCGGCGCTAGGTTCGCTATACATTTTTTCATACAAACTCTCCGTAAACGCGGTCATTGTAGAACGCGTTAACTTGTTACAAAACTCACACTAGGCCCTCAGCAGTAAAACCTTCATATTTTTAAACCACAAATTCACTTTTACAATCAATTTACATACAATCCAATTATCATTAACTGCGATCACAGAATATACCACAGTAAGTGCCTACGATTCCCAACTGCGGGCGACGAGAAACTTCGCTAAAATTTCCCAAACTTTCGCCCATTGTTGACCGAGTTTGGCTCATTGTCTGCTCAAGCGTATTACACGTCAACAACACGCCTCATGGAAAAAAAACATTCGTACTAAGTTTTATTTAGTTGACGGAACCCACACACTCAAACACGACAGAATGCATTAAAGAGTCAGGTGAGATTATGTCACCAGCGTCAATATAAGAATACTCTCCCTTTGACGCATTTATAACAGAGTTTACCAACTCTGTTATCTTTTATCTTATATCTGCAAGTAAGCAAAAATGCAGTTCAGGCCTAATTTCTGGTATTTTTGTTGTTATCTAAGTAGTGCACTAAATAGCATCGTTTTTTTTTTATGTTATTTGGTAACGAGACGAGCTGGTCATTTGCCTGATGGTAAGCATAACGCCGGCCCATAACAATTGCAGTGCCACCCAGAACTTTGCAACACAAAGGCCTGCGCGGCACTGCAATGCGCTCGTTACCCTGAGACATTAGGTATTAGGTCTCATAAGCCCAGTAATTTCACTGGAAACTTTGCTCATCAAACCGGAACACAGAAATGCTTGCACACTACTGCTTGGCGGCAGACTTCACGAGCAAAGCGGTGGTACCAACCCAGACGGACACTCGCAGAAGAGTTAGTCCTCCCACTAACAACCGTTAACTATGTTACCGACGTCCTTACTCACTTATGTTATATTTTCTATACTTTGAAGACTCTTCTCGTGAAAGTGTCCTCTCGTGACCACGATCAATGCAACTTGTTCGAAATGTCGAGGTAAATAAAAACCTGTGTTTTTATCGCGATTAAGACCCGTTCTTAAAAATAAACAATGTTTTCGAATCACGTAAGTTTAAAAGTTAGGTACTATAGTAGTCCAGCCACCAATTGGCGGCATACGCTGCAGGCGGCATACGCTGCTGGCGGCATACGCTGCAGCAGGCGGCATACGCTGCTGGCGGCATACGCTGCTGGCGGCATACGCTGCTGGCGGCATACGCTGCTGGCGGAATACGCTGCTGATGGCATGCGCTGCTGGAGGCATACGCTGATTGCGATGGCCCTAGCTGAGCTGATTCACTTGAACTATGTTGAACTTTGTCAAATGATAATATTGATTAGAAGAGGCTTAAAAAATCCAGACAAGGCCGCGCAGTTCCGGTTTCAAGTTTTCTCTTTTTTTTAAATGTTGTATGATGTTTTTCCAAGGAAGGTTCTCACAACTTGTCAACAACTGTGGTCCTAATCACTCCCTTCCGGGATAAAATACCAATTCAAACTCACCCTGTATATTTACTTTACAATACAAATACTTGTTTTAAAGCTTATGCCCTATACTGCTTATAACACCGCCTCGCTAAGTCCCCCTGCGAGTGAAGGGACGAAACTTTGCTGAAGTTTAACTTCGTGTCCACTGGAGCGTCATGTTGACGACACAGCTTGTGAATAAACAGGTTATATAACCTAACTGATAAAAGTGTGAGTTTATGTGTCAGGAGTGTGTGAAGGGCCAGGTTATCCATAAGGCAAAGTAGGCAACTGCCTAGGGGCCCAGCTGCGACCAGGGGCCCCGCATCCCGGGAAAAAAATTTGAAAATGTTTCTTCGAGTGGACATTAAATTTGAAGATGTGTATGTAACAAACCGTCAACGACAATATTATTAGTATTAATACGACAATATTTTTATATTATATTGTCATATTTCAGAACGCATTTGAAATTATTATACCCTAATATTATTATGGTTAGAAAAGAAACGAGCATTACCTAGAGGCCCCGACATGGTTAATCCGGCCCTGCGTGTGTGTACGCATGTATAAACAAATGTTATGTATGTTATCTCGAAAGAAAGTCAATATAATCCTGAAGTTCAACAACAATTGTTTTTGAAATAAAAAAAATACCAACCGAATTGAGAACCTCTTCCTTTTTTTGTAGTCGGTTAAAAAATTGTTTCACTACCACCGCATGCTCAGAAGCCGCGGTAAATAAGTGCGCTAGTGATCTATGTAGCGTAAAGCGGAGCAGTCGTCGCTTCAGGGCTTCGAGACAGCACTATCTGGCCGTATTGCCGTTCTTGTCTATTTCGTGGTTTCTTCGTGCAAAGTCTCGTAATACGCGCTTGATTCATGGTTATTTTTACAGCAAAATGCATACTTACTTGCATTAGCGTCTACGGTCTGCATTAGCGCTGAAAACTTGTGCGTCTGCCATGAAAGCGAATACGATTGCGAGAGTATTTATTTCCAGTAAGGCTTCCGTTTTGCTTATAATGCAGCCTCGTTTTGTCCCTCTGCGAGTGAAGGGACGAAACTTAGTTACAGTTTGGCTCCGTGTCCACTCAAGCGTGGAATAATGTCAGCGGCAAAACTTGCGAATAAACTGACATTACACTTAACCGTAGAGTTTTACTGATTTATTGTATTTAAGCGAAGGCTTCGTTTTGCATAAACATAAATTATTAAATAATATAAGCTTATTATAATAAAGATACGCTTTACTTTCATTTTGAACCGAGCAGGCAAATCGCCTGATGGTAAGCGCTAGGCCTGCCAATACCGTTGACTTTAGTTTTGGAGCATAGTTCGTTGTTTTGAAGGTGATCGTTTAATTTTACAGTGTAACATGGTACTATCGCATTTAGCCATACTGCAGGTTCTAGATATAATATGCCAAAGATATGCACCAAATACGAATTCAGTCAGTGAAATTATTGCGCTAATGAAACTTAAAACCTAAACCTAAAGCGTTATAGTAACGTACTGCACCGCGTAGTCTTTTGTTTTTTAAGTCCTTCGTGGCACTGCAATTGTCACAGGCCGGCGATATGCTTAGCATCAGGCAAATGACCCGTTCGTCTCGTTACTCAATAGTATAAAGAAGTTTGATTTGGTGCTATGCCTCTTCGATGCGTACGTATAACGTCGTAGCTCGTTGTAGCATGCGCTACGCTCGCAACAACGAGACGAGAGCGTAGTTTGCCTGATGGTAAGCATAAGACCATAATAATTGCAGCGCCACTCAGAATTTTGAAACACAAAGGCCTGCGCGGCACTGCTGTGCACTCATTACTCTGAGACATTACGTATTAAGTCTCCTAATAAGCCCAGTCATTTCACTTTTTATACGCTAATTCAAGAATTTGGTTTGACTTTAAACGTATAAAAGCCATGGTAATGAATTTGTATTAAAAAGTTTTCCGTGTATTTGTTTAATACAAAATTCTAGCTATTACTTTTATGTTATAGTTGGCAGTATTCGCTAAAATATTAAGAACTACCCACCATTTAGCTGTTTTTCGCGAATACGAATTACGAATTTTATCACTAGATTGTAGGACTAAATCTTCTGCGAGTCCATCTGGATTGGTACCACCATTTTTCTCGTGAAGTCTGCCGACAAGCAGTGTAATATGCAAGCATTACTGTTCCCATTAGATGAGCAAAGTGGCCAGTGAAATTTCTGCTTAATTATGAGACTTAATACCTAACTTGTCAGGGTAACGAGCGCACTGCAATGCCGCGCAGGCCCTTGTATTTCAAGGTTCCGAGTGACACTACAATTGTTATGGGCCGGCGTTGTGCTTACCATCAGGCAAGCGACCGGTTCGTCTCGTTATCAAATAGCATAAAAAAGGAAACCCCGAGCACAATCCTATCCATAGCTAGTTACGAGAGTTTGATTTTAGAAATGAGGCCAACGAGAAGATATGGTAGGACCATCATTCTTTCATAAACTAAGACCACGTGGTAAAGTGGTTGTGCTAATCAATCATGGAGTGGTACAACACGCCGATATCCGTCTTTTGAGGTACATTTATTTATATGTAGTGAAGATGTAATTTGACGTACGATGCCAACCATACATGACGTTTGATTGATGATTCTGTCACAGGTTATATAAGATACATCTCTTACAAAAGGTTAAAGTACAGCATATTTCCAGATGATCAAATATCATTACCTACCATGTCCGTAATTTGATAGAAACTTATAGATTTGAGAATTTTAAACAAAAACTCCAGTAAATTTTATTTAACACATTACGTAACGGTTACGTTACTAAAAACTTCGCCAAAGAATAATTATAGAATTTTCTCCGAAAAAAAAAACCTCTTTTAAATTATGTAAAAAAAATCTTTAATTAACCTTTTTAATTTTTCCTATCAAACTCTGAAGAAAGTTTCGCTCAAATCTGTAGAGTAAAAGAAAAACTTTTACAGCCCGGTTGTTAATAACTTTGCAATTGCACAAAAAGGTCCTCGTAAAAGTGGCGCGGCACTGAAGCGAGCCTTTGTAAGATGCAATAAAAAAGGAGGCAAGGGCGACTGTCCATTTCCATGTAAAGGTTCCGGATATTAATATTTGACTTTTTTACACTCGATAGGTTATTTGACTATTGTAGAAACTTATTGCTTTGTAGTGTAAGCCCCACATGAATACAAAATATCAGCCTATTCGAGTCACAGAAATTGGTTCCAAATTCTGATGCAAAAAATGACCTATATATACACTTTAAACCTATAGTGAAATTTCAGTTGCAACATTCAAACTACAATTTCAAACAAGCGAAGTTCAAAGCTTTTAATAAACAGTCCCCAAAATTTAAATCAAACGTTCAGTATTTTCCATAACTGTAAAGAACACTAAAAGCCGGCCGACATCTGCCGCAACATCTCTGATCGATAACAGAAGCCCAGGTGCGACGAAGCACTTTTTCGAGCAACAAGAGTATTTAAGACTAGCTTCTGCCCGCGGTTTACACCCGCGTTCCTACAGGAACCGTCAAATCGATCTGTCAAATTAAATCAACTTGTCAACATTATAAAAATTTATTGACAGCTGTCAATTTAATGACAGTTATCAATGTCAATTTTATGTCACATTAACTTCTGCTCGCGGTTTTCACACGCGTTCCCACAGGAACCGTGCATTTTTCCAGGATAAAAAGATTACGAAAGTTAACAGATCGCTTGATTCCATTATTAAGGATCAGTCCGTTCGTCATCTCAGAAACAAATAATTTAAATCAACCTTGAAGATTCAGATTCCGGGAAATTTATCTTTCGGTCCGTGAGATATTTTTACTGGCGTCCAAAGTATTGAGGCCGAAAGTTACGGTTATGGGCCGAATTTCGGCTTGCCGTAATCATAGCCTGCGGCGTACAAGGGTAGACTTTTCTGATTCTGAGGGACGGAATTGCTCATCGTTTACGAATGTCGATTGCACTGTTGTTCCCTTTCCCTATATTTTTATAGCCGAGTAGTTGCTGCTCTCTGCTTCACCCGCATAAAGATTCCCATCGGAACCGTGCTTTTCAAAAAGTAGCCTTGGTTACTCTCCAGCCTATAAACTAAATCTATACAAAAAATCACGTCTGTCTGTTGTTGCGTTGCTGCGTGAAAAGTTAAACTAAGAAACAAATACGGCCTTATTACAAAAAGCAGATTAGCACTTAGGTCTTGGTTGACTATGGTGTCAAAGTTAGTCTTGCCGGGCACCTAGTTTAGCGACGGTTTAAGCATTTATTTTAATGGCGGCCACGTATTCTACTTGTCAAATCGTAAAAAAATTCATATATTTTGTATTAAAGTAAGAAGGGGTGGTGAGGTATTAGGAAGCGTGGATGAGTAGAAGACTTTTAGCAAAATATATAGGAAATACTTATAATATCGAAAGTATACATACATAGTAAAAACAGAATATATTACAAGAATTGACAGTACACACAATCAACAAAACATGTTGCTATGGTTACTTAGCCATAGTGTGCCATTGTATAGGTTGGATATATAAGGAGTATCTCCTTAACATTTTTTTCATATACGTAAATACCTAATTAGGATGTTTTGAATTACTCCCAATGATCAAAAGTCATTTAAAAATTACCTACAATATTTTTCGATATTAGAAAATAGTATTGTGTGACAAAATAGCTACTTATATTACAAAATAAAAATTAGTACATTATGTCAATTCTACATTTCGTGTATCCGTAGCATAAAGACATTTATTATCTGTGGAAATAATTTCTACCATAGCTACAGTTTGGTATTAAGTTGTCTTGGCTTTATTCATCTTTTGTAATAAGGTTTGGTTTATAGGTCGACTCTAAAGATAGTTGAAGACAAATTGGTTGTCGACCAAAGTCGAGTTTAACGAGTTTTTTGTAATAAGGCCGATTAGGTTTTTTAACAGTCAAGGTCATCAATACTACGAACGAACATTGGTTACAGCCCCGCTCAAATGACTTTTGATAGATCTATCCGTTTACTAGATTTTTTCGTAGAAAAACATAAACCACACGGATTACACTTGCGAGTTAATGGAAACTTTGGAATCGCTACAACCTATTACATCAAGAGTACAATCAAACGGAAAAAATTTTCGTCCATAACTACTTGCGGAAAATAGTATTCGTTTTCTTAAGACGAGAAGCATGCAAGTCAAAGTCACGATTAAGGTGCTCAGTGCACGTGTTTGCAGTTGCGACAATCCTCAATTTTTTTTGTTATAGGTTGGCAATTTGCTTATCATTAGTCAACCGAACAACTCGTCTCTTTATACTATTAAGAAGATAATCGGTTCACAAACGATGGCGGTGCAGCACTAGTTCGACATGCGCCCCCTCCCTAGTTCGAACAAGACAGTCGTAGTGTCACCGTGCGCGTGAGTTGGTGGTCTTAGTTTAAGTGGCAATAAATTACTTACTGTTCGCTGATTAAAACGTGTGTTTTTTCCTAATAATACCTAATGGTAAATATTAGTAGGTATCAAATACTAATAGCTTACTTTAAAACACGAGCGCTGACTAAATTCTCATAGTAAGTTTCGTTTCATTTTATTTTCAAGTCAAATCACAAATAACCGGAATCTAAATGGAATCGGAAGATAAACCGAAATTGCGGAAACAAAGCCGAAAATTCGGCTTTCCTTTTCTTCCGTTGCCATCCTGTAAATTAATCTCCAAAGGGATTTTTAAGGAAACAGCAATGGGGAGATTATTGTTTGTCTTTGTTCAGGGAAATTTAAATACGTGTTAGGAATAAAGCTGTTTTTATCGCTTTGTAAGTCTCCATCAAGCGCCCTAGCTTTTTAGAGTGCTTTATTGAAAAACAAGTGTTTTTAACCGACTTCCAAAAAGGAGAAGGTTCTCAATACGGTGTGTATTTTTTAAAATGTTTTTTTACCTCAGATCTCCCTATGTACACTCGCAGAATCTAAAAGGAAGTCGTACACTTCCTAGTTTTCCGCGAGATTTGGTCAAGAAATAAATCACACTGACACAAAGGAAATTGAATACATAAATATTTGCAGAAAATTTAAAGAATTAATTGTTACATTTCAACTCAAACAAAAGGCTGAATGAAGCGAAGCCTTAAATCAAGAGTTTCATTCAGAACAATCGCGAACACGTGTTCTCGGTGAATTTTTCATCGCGCGCTGGGCGGGCGGATTTATTGAGAGTACGTTCAGTTTCACACTCCTGGGAGGCAATAATAATGGATTGTTTAAGAGATTATTTGTGGATGAATACTTTTTATATTCCAAGCTTTGTAGTACCACCGCTTTATATTGAGCTCTCGCTTTTATAGGCCTATCGCACTTCTCAGCGTATAATGGTTAGCGGGATTTACCTTTCTTGACAATGATACACCTAGGAAGAATCATAATGGATTAATAGATTGTTTCAGTGAAATTACTGTGAATACTATTGCAGTGAATTATCTCAGGGTAACGAGTACACTGCAGTGCCGCGCAGGCCTTTCGAAGTTTTGGGTGGCATTGCAATTGCTATGGGCTGACGTTATGCTTACCATCAGGCAAACGACCAGCTAGTCTCGTTTACAAATAGTATGAAAAAATAAGCGAATAACAGCCTAGCTTTGCTAACGCGTCCTCACCGAAACAACCTCTATTAACCACAGATAAGGCTCATTAATCACTGCGTTACAAACCAGAAAACATCAATATTCGACCTGCAACCTTGCTACCACAATGCCATTATCGCTTCAAAAGAACGTCTGTAACGTATGCGACAGTTCAAGTTATACGAGTGGCGGTGACAACAATAAATGAAGTTGAATCGAACCCATATTGCGATTTAACCCTATCAATGGCTCTTCGTTTTTTGTCCCAATTCCTTTGTGATATAACACAATGGGACGATCACTACTGCACTATGGATTTACATGGACAGTACGTGAGGTCAAGCCTTTTCAGTAGGCTTTTTATTGGATAACGGTTTGGTATGATTAGCAGAACGCCAGTCCAAAAAAGCCTGCACTGCAGTGCGCTCATGCACTCAAAACATTAGGGGTCTTACCACAAAAAAATTAAACACACGTTAAACCTGTGTTAATCACTGTTTAACGCCTAAGCATGCCTTAGTCGTGCGATTACATATGAGCAACCACAAATCCTGATTTAAGTAGTCTAACACAATTCAAGCCTACAAGTGTTAATAATATTGTGATTATTTTAATAAGTCTAACATGTGCTAGCTTGGTTTCTTTTGAATAAAGAAAGAATTATTATTATTATTATTATTCTGTTGTGACATTTCTAATCATTTTAACATGTATCTTTAGACACTGTCTAGCTAAACAGGCGACTAAAAATGTTTTTTTTTGTGGTAACACTATAGTCTCATGAGCCCAGTAATTTTACTGTCTACTCTGTTCATCAATCTGGAATCCAGTTAAACTTGCAGACTACACGGTAACACGCAAAGCGGTGCGACCCATCCAGACGAGCCTATACCATAACATACCACCTGGTGAAACCTGGTGGTACAGGTTTGTACAATGTAGTCGTCGAGGTCGTGTCAATACGTTATGTTGTTTTTATAGGCCAAGCTTTAAATTGTCTCAAAAGCTAATTTTTTTTGTCTGTTTGTTGGTTTGTCGCTCTTTCACGTAGCGACGGAGCAACGGATCGACGAGATTTTTGGCATAGATATAGTTTATGGACCGGAAAGTAACATAGGCTACTGTTTATCCCGTAAAAAGGCACGGTTCCTGTGGGAACGCGGGTGAAACCACGAGCAGAAGCTAGTATCACTATATTGCATTGTCTTGATGGCTCTGTTGTTAAGTTGGTAGTAGCCCGGCCTATAAAGCGAGGGGCACCGGTTTCAATCTCCGGTCGTAGCAAACTTCATGCAGTGAGAATAAGTTACTGCGGTACATGCAGGGGCGTATTTACCCTAGGGCCAAAAGGGCCATGGCCCGGGGCGGCAGGCTGCTAGGGACGGTGCAAGCAGAAGAAATTTAAAAAAGACTACCTAACTAAGGCTCTTATTAATGAACAGTGTTAAACTGTGTTTTGTTTCTTTCGATTCAGTTTAAAATTGTCAAAAAAAAGGCGGTGGGGCCTGCAGGCCCAGGGCGCAGAATCCTAAAATACGCCACTGGGTACATGAAAGCTGATGTGGTACATGCAGCACTGAGGAGGCCTATGTTAGCAGTGGACGTCTTCGGGCTGACGATGAAGTGATAGAATAATCATTCTAGATTTTGCTTGCGTTGTATCTCGGTCACTGATTTCTACTGTGAACACATGCTAGTGTTATGTAAATAAGTACGGTTCGCTATTGTAACATTTAGGCTTTACAACTTGTGCTGGAATATGCCTCTGGGATGTTTATAAGATGAATAGTTTTTTTTTTACTAAAAGCTAACTAAGATTATATAAAGTGAGTAATTTATAGTTTCAATTCCGCGATAAAGAATGTCTAATGGCCTAAGTTCGATCTATACTGAATGATGGCTTTGCCAACCCTTACTGGTTATACCCAGTTACTGATGGCTTTGCCAACCCTTACTGGCTACAGAACCTTTACAGAACCCTTACAGAAACTGGGAATAACCAGTAAGGGTTGGCAAAGCCATCATTCAGTATAGATCGAACTTAGGCCATTAGACATTCTTTATCGCGGAATTGAAACTATAAATTACTCACTTTATATAATCTTATTTAAAATGGATTTCCGCAAAGTAACGCCTGATTCCATCAAATAAAAGCTAAATGATAAGTGTCGTAATTAAAATCTATTCAAAAATGGTATTGGAAGAAGTGGTCTTGCGACGATATGTCCTTGATGAACTTTAAATTGTTATCAAAGACCATGTTTTTTTAAAAATTGATCCATAGAACAGAACGGAATACTATATTTGTAATAACACAACATACCAACTATCCTACTATATATACATATATTATAAATGTTAAAGTGCAATGTGTTGGTTTGTCCTTCTTTCACGGAGCAACGGATCAACGTGATATTTGGCATAGATATAGTTTATGGACCGGAGAGTAACATAGGCTACTTTTTATCCCGGAAAATGCACGGTTCCTGTTGGAACGGGGGTGAAAACCGCGAGCAAAAGCTAGTCTTTAATAATTTATCTATAATTATGTCTCTGTTTGCACATGCAAATGTACTATAGACAAGTGAAGTTCGTAAAGAGAAAAAAAATAGCTTTCCCGCCACAGCTACAACAGCCGCAACAAAGAGATCTGTTTTCGAACCAAATACGTTTCATTTCACGCAAAGCGTTCCTATTCAGCCATCGTTAATTAAAAATTAGCGTAGAAATGAAAGTCAAACAGCCCATTAACTTTCACTTTCATAAAAAGGCATTGAAACAAGGTCCTATAGAAATATGCGGGTATTTTAATACTGGCCGAGTGTTTCAGGTCACCCCTTTACCACGGTTTTGAACGACAAATAGAAAATGGAACAGCTGAGAAAATGGCGGGTTATTTTTAAACATCGAACGTGCGTTCTCTCTAGCTATCTAGTAAATACGGGCAGAAACGTGTGAAGATAAAACGATCATTTCGACAATAGTCGTCTGTTTCTAGAATTCTGATTGGTGCACGTCTTTGTAACATCATCAGGTTCCGGATCAAGCAGGGTAACCTCGAGCCATCGAGGTACTAACCCCGAGAGATGAAATACTGTACTACTCGATTCCACAACACTGTCGTGTTCTGTCATTATCAAATATCAGCGCTCAGCGTATCAGCGCACGGGGAAATGGTGCGAGGCGGTGGATTAGCCAATCAGAGCGCATTATATCTAGGCAAAAAAGGTGGTCACTGCATCTCTAGGGGTTAGTTCCTCGATGCCTCGAGCATTGCCTCCATAGCTCGTTATGCATCTTTGAGAGTTTTAATGGGGCTAACAGTAAGAAACTATGTTACAATACCGTAAATCATCACCGGCAACACACACTGGTTGCAAACCTTGATTATCAGGGCAGCTAGACAGACATAGACTATTGAAGTAATCACAGGTCAAAGAGTCGCTTCGTCTCTTTATACAAAGTGGCCAATTTTTTAAGTGTATTGCTTGCTCCATGTTCCATGCATATGTTTCAATTAGGTATTTTAAACCGCAGCTTTGTACTCGTGGAAGCAGGATACATGACAGCACTCAGGGATAATATGGCTTACTATTAGTGAAAACACTTTTTAGATTGGGACCAGTGGTTCCAGATATTACACAAAGCCAACATTATCTGTACCTATCTCAAATTTTATATGTATTAGTATAGATATTCCACAGTGCAAAACCGTGTTACAGAAACACATAAAACGCGGGTCAAATCTATAAAGAATTCCAAACAAAACAAAGCAAACTACGGTCCGAGATGCCGTAACACCGTAGTTTGGGATCCGGACGATCAGTCATTATTGATGACGTCATTTGTCGCGCTGACCTCCCGGCGCGAGACCTGCATACACAGTTTACTAGGATGGTGTAAGTTATAGGATATACGAGACGGAAACAAAAAAATCATGTTACCTAGATGAAAATGGAATAAAATTTCTTGAAAAAAAAAAACATTTCTAATTTAGCGTACTTTCAACGACTACTCCCGAATATCAGCCTCTCCCATAGAACGCTACTTGGATCGGCTACTCGCCTCTTGCAACCAACGATTCCCCGCGGTTTTAACAAGGTCGTCGGTCCACCCAATTGGGGTCGTCACTACGCCTTCCGATTCATGGTCACCAATCGAGAACCTTTCTTCCCCGTCGGTTATCGGTTTTGCGAGCAATATGGCCTGCTCATTGCCATTTCAACTTGCTAATTTCGAGACTTTAGTTCTCGTTAGGCCATTTGACTAGACGTAAAAAACTGAGCAGTTCTAATTCAAGTTTAGCATATTCGACTCTGCTAGAACTCAGTGATAGGGGCTTAGCATCCGATTTCATTACATTTCCTACCACCATGATAGCGTGGTGTTAGGGCATTTTCAAGTGCTCGTATGCCTAGCTACCAACCTCAGTTTGAAAATCATATCGATGTGTTAGCTAGCTACATGACTACGTTCTACTCTAGTACTGGCCAGGCTAGCTGCCACGCACATCTTGAAAATGCTAACGGTTTGTTTGTTAGCTATTGAGTACCTACTAAATACATCTCTCATATTTTGTACCATGGGTGGATTACTTTTAAAAATGCTTGAGCATTAAGTCCTCCTTTTGTACTTTTCTTAGTGTAATACTGTTAAAGAAATACTGCTAAGCAAATTATAATTTGATTTGGTTTCATTTTGAAATCATTTTAAATTTTAGTAAAAACATTTCAAATTGCAAAAACGGTTAAAACGCCCTTATTCTTAACTCAACCCATACACCAAAATAACATCACGCTTCCTATATTTATACATCAGAGTGACTCTCTTATTTTTTATCATTCCCTATAATTCTCCGATAGCTCCGTTTGTTGTGAGGGTGAACGAGGGTGCACAATTAATCAAGAAGATTCGTCCCTCGTCGGCAAATATTTTGGAGAAAATTCGCGCTTGATTCGCCTTTTTTACACTTAAAAGGGATAAAATGAATGCTTATCATTTATTCGCTATAACACAAATAGTAAAAAGCAACTAGAAGC
Organism: Crocallis elinguaria; assembly: GCA_907269065.1. Taxonomy (NCBI): domain Eukaryota; kingdom Metazoa; phylum Arthropoda; class Insecta; order Lepidoptera; family Geometridae; genus Crocallis; species Crocallis elinguaria. The sequence goes on from OU026073.1 coordinate 16,911,120, forward strand.
GGCAAGAGCGGTTGAAAGAATTATGTTTGATTTAGTTAAGGATAGTAATTAAGAATGATTGTATACAATGGTGCTGGCATAATTGCTAAGCGACTAAAGCACCTTAAAAAAGGAGATTAAAAAAGCAACTAGTTATATTTCAAAGCTTGTTAAACTTTTAGATTAAAACAGACCGTCAAAGCGCGGTTAACTTTGCTCTCTATCCTACCCTGGGAGTCAATTAAACAGGAGTCAACTTCTGCATAACTTTACACGCAATCCGAAGCTTACGCTCTAGTAGTTATTTTATTACACATAATGTATTATTTACTATAGAAAACAAAGAAAGAAATGATAACTCACCGATCATGGCCCAGGTGGTCAACGGCGGCCGATTTAAGATTCGGTGATTCGAATGCTGTTTGTCAAAGGGATACGCCCTTTGAGTCATGAGTGCGTTTTTGGGGGTGTTGCCCCTAGCAAGAGAACAACACAGAATAGTTCAGTGAGAATTATTCAAGCCAACTCATTACTGTCCAGCTCCGATCCTCATGATGACGACGAATATTCGAAGAAGCTTCGACGTTGTATTTTCGAAGGCTCGGACATTGCTTTACCAGAACGCTCACAAAGTATAGTAGGTTCCCATAGGAAGGAATGTGTCTCATAATTAATAACTAATTATAGCTACTAATAATATTTCCTATGAAAGCTTGTTAAACTATTTTCATTAAACCCATCGTCATTGCTCGGTTAACTACCAGAGAACCCGAGAGAGTCAATTAAACTGTAGTTAAAATCTGCCTAACTTTATACGGAAAAGCGGAAGTCTGCTGTGTTGCTTGAACTCACAGTTAATGTAAGATAATTTACTAGCTGTGCTCGCGGCTTCGCCCACGTAGCCTAAGATACTCTTTATAACGTCAGCTAACTGCCAGTGAAAGCCCGTCAAAATCGGTCCAGCCGTCTTGGAGATTAGACGCAACAGACAGAGTGACAGACAGACAAAAAATTGTGTGTTCCTTGAAGATACCGTATATACTTTCATATACATTTAGTAAAAAGCTGTTATTTTAACATTACAGACACTTAAATTTTTTCAATTAGGTATATTTTGTATGGATACTGTAAGATAATATACCTAGATATATAATTTGATAGGTATATTCATACACTAATACAAAACATCGGTGATGAAAAACATCGTGAGGAAACTCGCATAAGGTACTCAAGCTCGTTTTCACCGACGTTGTTTTCACGACAAATAAGGCGACACTAACTAAGTAACTCCTAATGTAAGCAAAGTCCTAAGTATAAACCTTAACCCTAGTTTAAGTATAAACCTAGAACACTCCTAAAGGTTGGGGAAACGTTTTATTGCCCTATACAACTCCTATATATTTAGGTATCCGATTTAGGCGTTTAGGATTGGGGAAAAGGGGCATGGTCTAGTAATTTCACTATGTTTCTCGATGCCTACTACCGCTTATCTCATACATATATTCTCGACCCCATCTCAAAACTAAACCTATGCAGAAACGCAGGATCCAATATTCTTAATACGGATTACGCTGGATACAATATTGCAACTGCGCAATACTGTGCATATTTGTAACACTGCAGCAGATAATTGGATACTACGAAACTGTATTAGTTTACGGGTTTAAATGTTTGATAACATGTTATTATTTCCGGCTGTAAATATTAAGGCGATGATGCCTTAACACAGTAAACTTAGACACAGCATAATCCAAGTTTTGCATGACAACACAATCGCCAAATGTTGGAAGGGGACGAAGGAAGACAGCGTGTTCTGATTGGTCAGTTTAAAACTCATATATATAAGACGAGTGAAGATGACGTGTTGTGATTGGTTCGGCTGGGCCGGACGGCGCGGTGGCGTTAGCAATGTCGCTCAACCCAGTAGTCACGGGTTCAAAAGACTTCGGTATCCCCCGCCTGGCGTAAAAGGCGACTAAAAGGGCTATTTTGGGCTGGTTGGATGTGGGTCTCTAACCACCAAACCAAGCAAGTCCTGGAAAGATGGCAGCTCGTTGTAGTATGGGCTCTCGTAGGATGGAGGCCGGCAGGGAGTGCGTAGGGCTAGGGGCACAGATGTGGTCTTTTGGACAGCCCGGGGCCTCTTATGTAGCACCAAGGCAGAACGGGGGGGGTTGTAGTGGGTAAATATCCCACATAGCCCGTCTGCTCCTCCTGGCAACCGGGTATCTCAAGATATCCACCTAGAAAACAATAAAAAGGCGCACCTATCAGTGTGTATCGCCAGCTGCAAAAGAGCCAGTTGTAACCTAGGTAACATATTAACTAGATTCGACAACAACGTCGCTTAAGATGGTGGTAGGAATAACTCTTCTGAGAGTCCGTCTGGGTTGGTACCACCGCGTTGTTCGTGTAGTCTGCCGCCAAGCAGTGCATGTGCAAGCATCACTGTATTCCGATTTGATGAGCAAAGTAGCCAGTGAAATTGTTGAGCTTATGACACTTAATACCTGATGTCTCGTAACGACTGCAATGCAAAGCCGCACAAGCCTTTGTGTTTCAAAGTTCTGAGTGGCACTGCAATTATTATAGGCCGGCGTAATGCTTACCATCATCCAAACGATCTCGTCTCGTTATCAATTCCGATCTGAAGGTCAGGCGATATAGCGCTCAAATGCTAACGTAATGCTAACGTAATGCGTAATGCTAACGTATGTAAATCCCCGATGCCCTCACTAACCTCCCCACCAGTGGGGGCGCTGATAATTTTATTTCTCATCTCGTCCCACTGTGTAAATTACTGGTGGAGAGGTTAGGTTAGCATTTTTACGTTTGCAACGTGGGAAATATACAAAAAATTGCTTCGAAATAAGCGACAAACCGACTTCAGTGAACTGATTTTGATGAAATCCCTAGGGGACCAATTTGAAAGTATATCCTGCCAAAAGGATTTTCCAAATAGGTTTATAAATGACGGCGATATGAAGTAACAATCATAAAAAAATACAAACAAATTGAGAATCTGCTCCATTTTTGGAAGTCAGTTAAAAACAACATTAACAGACTCTCCATTTCACTTTTCCACAAAACAACAGTTAACAAACACCATCTCCATACAAAACTCATTCAAAAGCCCCAACTTCCAAACCTTTAACCAACTTCTCAAACTCTACAACTATTATAGAGTATGTAGAGTAAAATAAACAGTCTCACAGACTTTAAAATGCACAAAGCTCGTACAAAGGTAGAGATTTCTGTGAATTATGCTTCGTTTACTTTGGTAGAGTCAATGACGGAGAGAGTAACGACAATGACGTATAGTAGGTATAAAAATTGTCGAGCAAACAACTTCTGCGGAATACTATATTAAAGAATTAACTAAAGGCATATTTTTGTAAATCATTATCAGCCTCTTACGTTCCCACTGCTGGGATACCGGCCTTCTCTCAGAGAGAGAGGTATGGGCCGTAATCCGCCACGCGGGCCCAGTGATGTCACATGTCCTCGAATTTTGTGGTTCTTGAACATGCCGGTTTCTTCACGATGTTTTTCTTCTCCGTTTTAGAGCGAGTAATCCGCACATAACTTGATATAAGTCATTGGTGCGGGCGATTCTAAGTACATCCAGACCGACTCTAAGATTAACTCTACCAATGTAAACCAACTCCAGGTAGAGTTCGCAACGACTTATGAAAGTAGACCATCAAAATCTCATTATGTTTGTATTACCGCTTGAGCTCTGAATTTGAACTCTACTTGTGGTATCATTATTAAAATGTATATTCATGTGTTTTAAGTATATTCATGTTATAACATTGTATACAAGACAAGAGTCGTGTTATTACGTGCTTGAATATAATGAAAGATTAATTTTGTTTCATATGTTACCCTCAACCAAAGTTGCGCGGTTGTACGTTTCATCTGTACTTAAGTTTAGAAGTGGACCATTTATCTTAAACTCGCTGTTGATCGCAACTTCGTTCGCGTGGATTTTTTTAATTATTTACACTTGTTTTCATCATCTTAAGGGCTGATTTTCAAAACACGACGAAACACTTGTGTTGGGCTTCGCACAGGTAATAGTTTCAGGCTTTCATACAAATGTATCATAGCCCTCTTAGACCCCTTAATTCGGTCCTGTCGCAAAATCCGTTCTGGAAAAATGTATTTTTCCATAATCTTGTACTATGACTTATTCTGTGTTCTCGATAGGTTATCATTTGACCACTGTCTCGCCTGATCCTTAAGCGACGATGTGGTCGGTGACTAATCCTAGATTAAACATGCTAAACCTAAATTAGAACTAGCTCTCCAGTCCGGAATGTATCTATAGCTGTTTGGCACCCGATTTACAAATTCGTTTTTAACTTTTCTAGTTAGTATTTTGTCTAGCTTAGTAGCCACCCAGTCGAACACTGGAATATGCCACCACCATGCAAAGGTACCTTAAAATCGGCAATTATTCATGTTATTTTACTATTAAAATTTTCGTGAGTATCACACATTATAAATTGTTAAAAAACCGGCTATAACTCACGTCATTTGTTGATATTGTCGACCTATGTTTCGAGCGTGTCCGACGCTCTTCCTCAGGGAGTGCACGCAGCGAGATCGCAACGACCACTGATATACTAACTAGAAAAGTTAAAAATGAATTTGTAAATCGGGTGCCAAACAGCTATAGATACATTCCGGACTGGAGAGCTAGTTCTAATTTAGGTTTAGCATGTTTAATCTAGGATTAGTCACCGACCACATCGTCGCTTAAGGATCAGGCGAGACAGTGGTCAAATGATAACCTATCGAGAACACAGAATAAGTCATAGTACAAGATTATGGAAAAATACATTTTTCCAGAACGGATTTTGCGACAGGACCGAATTAAGGGGTCTAAGAGGGCTATGATACATTTGTATGAAAGCCTGAAACTATTACCTGTGCGAAGCCTAACACAAGTGTTTCGTCGTGTTTTGAAAATCAGCCCTTAAGATGATGAAAACAAGTGTAAATAATTAAAAAAATCCACGCGAACGAAGTTGCGATCAACAGCGAGCTATAAGTAGTAACAATGTCATGATGGGCCGGCATTAACGTCACTTGCGATTCCGTAGACATATTTTGTGCCGTAGACATATTTTACATTTTATATTAACAAAAATGAAGTAATCCTAACTCGGATTAGGTTTCCTTTGGTTTAAGTTCAAGTTTGGATCGAGTTTACTTCGGGCTAGGTTCGGGTTACATTTAAGCCGTAATTTTAATGTTTTATTTAAACAATTTTTCAATTGTTTTCATACCTCGACAACCGCAATTATTCCTCAACGTTTCAAATAAAACCTGCAACGAATTTGAGCTTACATAAAAAAACACTCCCAGGAAAACTAAAAAAAAACTTCGGGCCGCAAAATAAAATTCCAGTCAGCTACGGGCCCTTATTATTTGTTTTCCCACAGAACAACAAATAACTATTCATGGCACCGCGGAACTGCCTAAAATCGTTTTTTGCAATCACAAGGGAAACCGTGTCAGGTGTAGCGTAGATAACGCCGAGACTTTGTGATTGAGCGATAGCGTGCGATGGGAGCAGGTGTAGTCAAGCTTTTTTATCGGGCTATAATAGCTCAAAAGAAAATAAGAAGTTACTTCATTGCTTAATTCAGGGACTAATGTAATAGTTGTGTGCCGATTCGGGACTTTTTAAAACTAGCTAACTTTGTAAAACTAGACAAAAACAAGAATATAAAAAACATTAATATAAATAAACATTTTGACATGTTACAAAGACTCATTTCCTAATGTGAATGGACTTACCATTTCTATTATATTTAACATTTTTAACCTATTCTATACATGATACAATTATATTTTTTTTAATTTTATAGTCTTATCTAGAATAGAAAGATAAGTTTACGACCGGACTATTCTAGCAGACTAGGTATGATACTCAGAACATTTGGTGTAACTTTTTGATACTATTGAATAACGAGACGAGAGTGTTGTTTGCCTGATGGTAAGCAAGCCAGTCCGTAACAATTGCAGTACCACCCAGACGACTTTCAAATACGAAGGCCTGCCCAGCACTGCATTGCGCTCGTTACCATGAGATATTAGATGTTAAATTTCTTAATCCCCGTAATTTCACTGAATACTTTGCTCATAAACCAGAACACATTAGTGCTTACACATTACTGCTTGGCGGCAGACTACACGAGCAAAGCCGTGGTACCCACACTCACGGAAGAATTAGTCATACCACTTGGTAACTATTTTTACTATATATTATTTTGTAATAAACAAATTATATTATATTTATTTGTCTACGTCGTTCTAGATAAGATATAGACTAAATTTTCTTTATGCAATATGTGGGCAAACATATATCTTTATTTAAATTAAAACAAATATTTATTCAAATTCGACATATTAAAAGTAGTGTTTAGTAAATTTTTTTCATTACGATCTGTGGTTAAATTACACTACAGGCCTCAAGTTGACCATCCCTGATCTTGAAGCATGCCGACACTAGTGATGCCTTTTAGCTCTGATTTGGTTTTTAATTGCGATTGTTTCTAAACGATAGTGAATTTATTTTGTAGGATATTGTGTTGGTGTTAAACTGATAATAGATAACTTTTTGTTTCCGTAGTCTGTTAGTTAGAAAAGTTAAATAGACTAACTGTAAAGTTAATATAATTTAAAGTATTAAACTATTGAAGTGTATTTAACTGACTTCCTTTTGGAAGTCGGTTAAAAAAGCGGGCATCGACTTCGACCAAAATATCGCGATGTATGAAATTTTATCACCCATTTTCTACTACTTTCGCCTAGTAGTGCCATTTGTAAAGATAGCAAGCACATATCGTTGTCTCTGTGGTATCTTGTGGACCTTTACGGGTGGCATTCTTTCATAAAGTTTATAATAAGGGGCCTTTCAAACAAAAAAAGAATTTTCAAAATCGACATACAATTGACGAAGAAATCGGTGAACATACAAAATACCTACAGTCGAAAATAGAACCTCCACCTTTTTTTAAGTCGATTAAAACTGCCTAACCACCTCACTACGGTTGCATTGCGAGTGTTTCAACGTATTGGGTGGCAATGCAATTATTATGGACTGGTGCTATGCTTTACATCAGGCAAACGAACCGGTCGTCTCGTTTTCCATTGTTGTAAAAAAACTAACACTACAAATTACAGGCAGAATGAGGTATTAAACGCTTAAAGCTCCTTCCAAACAACCAGAAAATATCAACAAACGCTACTATTTTTTCCACCACTCTTATCACGTAAGCCTACCCTCAAAAACTCCAAAAGCCTACAAGGCACGTGACAAAAGTATCGGGCCTCGAAGCGAACCAAAACGTGATAACGACGCCCACGCGTCATATTGCTCGTCTGGTTATTGAATATTCTTTGACCCTCTTGCACTCAATGCTCGATATATTGGATCAAAATTGAGGTGAATCGTTGGCCATTTTCTTTTGTACGATTTGCTATGCTTGGAATCTTAAAATGAACGAACCTATATTTATTAAGACTAAGGCGCTCAGCGCACATAGCAATTTTGAGTTTCCACTTACAGCAACCGACAATAACTCGCAACCAGCTGTTTTTACGATCTCCATACAATTTTGAGCAACTGCGCACACGTAGCAACTCTAGTTGCGTGTTTCAGTGACCGCAACAGTTTTTGGTTGTTATAAATCGGTACAAAATTAATTCCAAACTGCCTCAACTAGCAATTGACTTATTGTACCATGCGTCAGGTTGCTTGTTGCAATCGCAACGCGTAAACCAAAACTAAAGCTTTACCTATAGTCTATACCATTTAAAAGTTCAACCGTAAACTGTTGCTGCAATTGACAACCGTTACTGAAAAGTTGTAGAAAGTTGATAGTTACCGAAACTCGAGTTCGTGTGCTGAGCGTAGTCAACAACTAACCACATTTGGTTTTATAAATAGTCTAGGGTTGTCACGACACACACTAACTGAGGAGGTTATTTCCAAAACTTGATTATTCAACTTTTTTGTACAATTTGAGAAAGTAGTATTTTAGGAATGCAATTATGTATTTAATCCGAAATTTTGTTGACGATCAGATTAATCATTGCTTTGTAGAGGTTTCAAAAATTTAGCAATTATATATTTTTAATAAATCCAACATTTGGAATGGAATAATTTAGTTTTGATGCGGCTGATTGGAATAAATAATAACACCACACAAGTCTTACTAAGCTTTAACAACAGCTTAGAATGTATTCCGAAATTCGGCATTAATTTCGGCCCTAACAATCCACATCCTTACTTACCCACACGACCTTGTCCACACAAATTTATAACAGCCGAATTAATAACCCGTGACATTTTTGTGTGTCTGTTGTTCGCTTTCGGCTTCGCTCCATTGTTCGGCAAATTAAGGGGATTCGGTATCTCGATCTCAGGTTGGTACATCTTAATTACAGATTTGTTTTACTTTACTGCATTTAATTGGATGATAATATCTGTAGCTTATTTGAAACTTCAAACAAGCTACAGATATCCTTTGGGCAATGTATATTCCATACATTACCCAAACACAAGTTTGTGTTTGTGAATTCTTTAACTTGGGATTTATCCATCAACAGGCTTATTCTCTTTTGTACTTTTAACACCGTTTGTGACTTTTACAACATAGTGAAAACATTTGCGTATTTTAAATCCTACTTTCCTACTAATATTATAAACGTAAATGTTTGTGAGAATTCATGGATGTATGTTACTCTTTTACGTAAAACTACTGAATTCATATTAATGAAATTTTACTGTAATATAGTTTATATAAATCGGAATAACACATCGAGTACAATTTATGAGAATACATACCAGGCGCGCGATGCCGCGGGCGGATGATATTTGACAATAATTTAATACATTTTGAAACTTAATTATTTTACAGTTACAATTTTTATTATGGGCCTTGTATTCTTGGCTCGGCGTATTAAAGACCACCCCCTTTCTACCCGTGGATGCCGTGTGGGAAAATCAACGAAATGCATGTTTTTAGTAAAGCTACGGCGTAGAATATGTGACGTCACTTGTTATGCCTAATTTGTATAAGGCGCTTTAGCGCACAGTAGATACGATACGCCCGACCTTGATTCTCAGTTTTGACGTTTCTAGCGTTCGATTTCTAGTTTTGTCGATATTAGACATTTGATTCTCAAGCGAAAACGATTTGATTGAAATCATGTAAAAATGGAGGCAGATTTTCGTAGTTGGATGTTTTCAAGTCAAGGTTAAAATGCTTTCTTCCGGGGGACTGCGTTCAACCTTAGGCCTCATTGGTGGTTTTCATCAGGTGTGATGTAAATATTTATCCTGAAGTATAAAACCTAATCTTAGATTAGCAGCTGAAAAAATAGAAATACTAGAAAAAATAGAGATAATAGGTTTATTCTGGAATACCTCGCTATTTACTCTCGGATAAAACTTTATTCCAGTTTGGACGAATCGGACCTCAGTATAAAAAAAATCTCATAGTAATAGTCCTGCTACTGATGTACTAGTGTGTGTAGTGTAACGCACACTAGTGAGGTGACAGCTCATATTAAATTTCCGTTCTGCGTCACCGAGGCGACAACCTACGCACAGCGGTAACCATAGACTGGCAGATATATAACGACGGTGCGCTTTACAGTAGTTAGAAACATATTAAGCACTTATGCATGGTTGATGCATCAATCACGGACCATGCCCGAACCATACAATAACAACGATCACAGAAGCTTCTACAACACCTCTACTAAAACAAAAAAATTGCAGAAACCGCGGTAAATACGCGATAGTGCGCAAGTGGCAACAAATTGCTGCCAGCAATTGCTTGTATCAATCGTTTCTTTTTGTAATGTGGCTTCTTTACGTCAGGGTAGTGAAATAATGGAAGCTAATAAAAGCAAAATAAAAATGACGGACACGTGTTTCATTATTTTCTGAAACTCAGAAAGGTGAAAAGGTAAGTAAAAGATTAAAAAATACGTCGCGGACGAAGTCGCGAGCGACATCTATTCAGAAGTTAGAAGCTTACTTTATTAGTGCACTAGAGTTTCAAACGCGCTCTCCATGTTATGATGTAAGTCTATGGATATACCTACATCATTTATAACATCTTAAAAATTCTAGATATTTGTCTTATACGGCCTTATTACAAAACGAGTTTTAACGCTAAACTGGAGTTTAAACCGTAGTTTTGTCAAATTTCTTATTACAAAAAGCAGATTAGCACTTAGGTCTTGGTTGACTATGGTGTCAAAGTTAGTCTTGCCGGGCACCTAGTTTAGCGACGGTTTAAGGATTTATTTTAATGGCGGCCACGTATTCTACTTGTCAAATCGTAAAAAAATTCATATATTTTGTATTAAAGTAAGAAGGGGTGGTGAGGTATTAGGAAGCGTGCATGAGTAGAATAATAGCTTTTAGCAAAATATATAGGAAATACCTACTTATAATATCGAAAGTATACATAGTAAAAACAGAATATATTACAAGAATTAACAGTACACACAATCAACAAAACATGTTGCTATGGTTACTTAGCCATAGTGTGCCATTGTATAGGTTGGATATATAAGGAGTATCTCCTTAACATTTTTTTCATATACGTAAATACCTAATTAGGATGTTTTGAATTACTCGCAATGATCAAAAGTCATTTAAAAATTACCTACAATATTTTTCGATATTAGAAAATAGTATTTTGTGACAAAATAGCTACTTATAGTCCAAAATAAAAATTAGTACATTGTGTCAATTCTACATTTCGTGTATCCGTAGCATAAAGACATTTATTATCTGTGGAAATAATTTCTACCATAGCTACAGTTTGGTATTAAGTTGTCTTGGCTTTATTCATCTTTTGTAATAAGGTTTGGTTTATAGGTCGACTCTAAAGATAGTTGAAGACAAATTGGTTGTCGACCAAAGTCGAGTTTAACGAGTTTTTTGTAATAAGGCCGATAGTGTCTACAAGACCTAGAAACCTAGATCTTAGGCTTCATGAAAAAACCTTGAATAAATAACTAAGCAAATCATGCCTACGCAATACTAAATATGAAACACTATATATACGTCCATATATACATAATTTATATACAAATAAATAAAATTTAAGTGTCTATTTCTTTTTACCAAATTTATGCATATGAAAGTATGTACAACAGTAAAAACAAAACATTTTTTTTAATTTTTAGCTATGTCTGTTCGTTTGTTCCGGCTAATCTCCGTAACGGCTGGACCGATTTTGACATGACTTTCACTTGCAGATAGATGCTGTTATAATGAGTAACTTGGGCTACGTGTACGAAGCTGCGGGGCACAGCTAGTTTTACCATAACACTGTATATATTGACAGAAGAAGAACAATAAAATCAGAAAATTACACAATCACATATAAAAAATTTGAGAAGGTTCCGTAGCTAAGTTAGTAATAACCCAATAAATAGCAAAGCACAAAGCTAGGGCCTAGTTTTTTCTTTCAAAGCAGCCACGGAGCAACGAGTCGACGTGATTTTTTTTGTGAAGAGATAGTTCATGTGCCAGAAAGTAGCTGCTTTTTACAATCCTAAATTTTTTTATTCATGTTAAAACCTGGTGACAATGAAATAATTTTGGGTAAACTTGTTTTTAAAAGTTTTTAAATAACGGAAGCTCCACGCGGGTGGTACCGCTTTGTCAAGGATAGATACACAACACAAACAACCAAGACACGAGAGCAAACTTTACGGTCACCACACAAAATCTACCCCGGCCGGTGATCGGACATCGCTTTGCTAGCTTATTTTCGGCCACATCCAGCTGCCTTTTATCAGCTAACAATCTCGTGTTCGTTTTCAATACCAGACCGATTAAAACCAGCGGTCACTAGTCTTCGTGTGGAAGGAATAGTCTAGAATTTTCGCTGGTTATCATTTTCGAACGAACGTTATTAAAGAAATAAGCTCTTACAAAACGAGAAGAAGCGAACACTATTGACAACTCCTTCCACACGAAGACTAGTGACCGCCGGTTTTAATCGGTCTGGTATTGAAAACGAACACGAGATTGTTAGGCAGCAGAGCCGAAAACAAAGCCGAAAAATCCGCTCATCACTACAAAGCCAGAGAGGTTTCAAAAAGGAAATAACGACTTAAAGTATTAAATGAAAACAGTACTTATTTATGGACGCAACGAAATACGGGCGTGCCTTTGAGGTCCGGTACAATCCGTATTTTGATAAAGGGTTGGTAGATAAGTCAAACAGGTAAAACGACCGCGTGTTAAATTATGCTCGGCGGGAAAAATAATTCGGTATATTCTTTCATTTAGGTACTTAGTTTTTACACTTTTTTGTACCTGAAAGATCAGGCGGGAAAGTCTTCTTTCTCACCTCTATCTGAGGTCAAAGAGGACGAATATTATGCAAAAAGAGGAGTACCTACCAAACGTTGCCACCTTTTTTCTTTTTTACACAGTTTTCTTTTTTTTTTTCACAGTTTTCTTTTTTTACCGAAGGGTTCTCCCTTCGGTAAAAAAGAAAACTGTCACCAAGCAGTAAATGTGCAAGCATTTTGAAATCGACCCAGCTACGATATTCGATAAGCGTTCTGAATACAGTTTATTTGGATGGGTAGACGAGCGGGTTGTTTGTCTGATGGTAAGCATAACGCCAGCCCATGATACTTGCAGTGCCACTAAGAACTTTGAAACACAACCTGCATTGCGCTCGTTACCCTGAGACATTAGGTATTTAGTCAGTAATTTCACTGATTACTTTGCTCATCAATACAGAACACAGTAATGCTTGCACATCACTGCTTGGCGGCAGACTACGTACCATAATCTTTTTGTGATCAAAAATAATTTTTACCAAATTTACTTGATCAAAAAAACAATCTCCAAATAAGTTTGCAATGAAATGTCTGTTTATAAATGTATACTGATAGAATTAACAAAACTTATGTATTAGGTATATAAAAACAGAAAACTAGGTTATGATACATTTTCGTTTAGGCATCTAATTTTGAAATAATTACGTTTTTCTTGTTTTTTACTTAATTTTAGTGCCCCGCGCGGTCTTCGCAACGCAAACCCACGCGACTCTGAGGGAACTCGGGGTGCCGCCTTAAGCAACGATGCGGTCGAAAATTTAGCACGCTTACCTAGAAGAAACCTATTCACTCTCAGCTTGAAAACTCCCAAATTAGAGCTATTAGGAAACACAGAGGCTGGAATAGAATTCCACTCCTTAGCCGTCCGCTACGGACAGGAGGGATATCAACCACATACGGGTGACGCAGTGCCGTACCTACAGAGGTACAGCACTGCGTCACTACGAGGACTACAGAGTCGTCGTAGGTAGAAAAGGAGATGCGGGAACCAAGTTGTGTTGTGTAACTTATACAAATCAATTCTCTTTTGTGTATTCATCACCTAGAACACCTTTGAAACACTACAGACGAAACTAAGGTTTAGGCTACCTAAGTGTGAAGCCTAAGATTTGGTGCAAGATAACTTTATCAAAGGCTTGTTTGAATTTCAAACGGACAGGTTTGTGGTTAGGACTAGATAATAGAACGGTCGTGTTTACTTGTAATATATGTACATTACAGAAATTGTGAACAGTAAGGGATGTCTACATTGTCAACGCGTAACAATTGTAATTAGTCATCTGTGTAATGGGATGAGTATATAACTATATACCTAAACGAGACATCTATACAAATAAATAAAATTGAAGTGTCTGTTTGTAATATCAAAATAATAGTTTTTTTACTAAATGGATATGAAAGTATATACGGTACCTATAACATAACAACCATTTTTTTAATTTTTGTTTATCTATCTGTTTGTTCCGGGTAATCTCCAAAACGGCTGGACTGATTTTGACGGAACTGTCACTGGCAGACAGCTGATGTTACAAGGAGTAACTTAGGCTACGTGGGCGAAGCCGCGGGGCACAGCTAGTTTTTAATATAAATAAAATGTCTGGCGTTCGATGAAAATTTGAATTACTTGATGAAAATGTCTTGTTTTAAATGTGGACTGGAAAAAGTCATTAGAGCGTATAATGAGATGTGAGGGATGCTTTTAAAATAAAATCTGCAGTGGATAATCCCTGACTCTCTTTTGTTTCGTTCGATATTTCACGAAATAAATTATAGAATGTTCTATAAATGTAACCATAAACGTTCTATAAGTACGATATAGTATATCTATAAGTTCTATAATACGTTCTAAAAAGATCTACTCTTGTGATAAAAGTTTATTCTATCCCTACAAAACAGGTTAAGTTTTATGTATTCATTCTACTATTAGGTAGCAATTAAACTAAACCTAGCCTCATGAAAGCTAGACTCGAATTAATTCAGTCCCGAATATAAACCCCAAGATCTTGAGTCCTGGGTGTTCTTCATACCGCGTGTCGCTACAATTGCGACATTAAATTAACACACGTATCCGGTTTCAGGTTTTCAAGTTTTGGAGATATAATTGATTTATTAAACGTTATTATTTATCGAATTATCCACAAGTTCCTAAAATAATATGTTGAAACAACCTGTACGTATAAAACGTTGAAATGTTGTCGTCATCTGCCGGAGTGCCGACGATAACAGGGCATCAATGAAATTAAAGCGAAAAGGGAATACTGAGATAGAATGAGACACTTGCTCGTGAATAGTGCAAGAAAGAGATAGCTCGGCCTTTTGCTTAGTCGGTAAGCTGCGCTGCCGCCGCGCCGCTCCTAGTCCCCTTAGTGCTTGATCGGCCGGTGTCCTTGACACACAATCATTTTTCAGTCGAGAATTTTGTAACTCAATTTTCAATAAATTTTTAAGCATTTCGCAAAAAAGACGCTTACTACCTACTGTATGTTCCTGTTTTTCGTGTTGTGTGTTGTGTTAGTGTACCTACGTAATATTTTCTGTGTGTGGTATTTTGAGATTTTTTATGTCAAATTCACATCCAAACTTCACTACGGCCGAAACGAATGTGGTGCCAATTAGACTGCCTGCCTGCACATTCCATAACAGCGGCCAGGCAGCGGTAAAACGGACCCGGCCAGCAAGATCGCCAGACGTCACACCCCTCGAGTCTTTTTATGGGGCTAAAAGATGAAGTGTACGCATAAAACTATTGAATCGGTGGAAGAACTACGCCTTCAAATTACTAACGCGTTTGTGAAACTGAGGGCAATGGCTGGAAATGTTATGGTAAAATTGCAGCTGGCGAATATTCAACGCCGTTAAATCTTTGTGTCCGCCGTGGCATAGGTCTCATAGAAAATTTTATTTCGTAATACGCTCGCGTTTTGTTGTGATTCCTACCCGCACCGGGCAATGGATTACGGGCACGCCGCGCGCCGTGCCGCCGCCGACCGGGCGGCGCCACTCGCCTGGTACTCGCCGTATACGCGCTACGAGAGTGCGACGTTGCCGTTACGAGTGAGTTTTACGTGTGCAGCACAGGGTGAATTAAATTTTGTTACTCTCTTTATTATTTAGTTTGTTTAAAAAAATTGATATTTCAATTTACGGACGATTTGATTTATTTATTTTTTGTATGATTGCTGACAGCTAGCTCAGTCCGTGAGTTCATTTAATGTCGCCATTGCAGCGCCACGTTGTATATTCAGCGTTCCAAACACGGAGTCAAAGTTCTTACGCTAATTTTGCATACTGCTTCCGAAACGCGGTTGATATGAATTAAACATAATCTAGTAGCTTTTGTTGAAGTGACAAAACGAATAATATATCATTCAAGTAAGTAAGTAGTTACAACGCGCTAAATGCCTCTAGTAACTAGCTACTACATAACCTCAACAACATCTCACTTAGCTGCAAAAACAGTTCGAAAATCTACCAGAAATGAGACACTCGGATTGAATAATCGACACGTGTATTTTCGCTCGTAAGTCGTAGTTCAATGAGGACTACTGTCCTTCCCCGCGTCTTCCCCTTGCGTAGCGCTGGGACGACTACCGCGTAGCACTAACTTGCTGACGTCATAGCGTAGCACTACACCATGTTCTACCTTTATTCTTACACTACTTATAGATAATCCAAACATTCCAGCCTACTAGTAGTACAGAGCCATTCATATTTTCTTGAGACATTGGGTCCATTGGCTGATATAATTAAGTGCCATCATGTTGGCTACGCATCATATCATCCAGGCACCCGACAAAATTTTTGATACTTTTGGGTAATATAATGGTTTAAAAGACTATGGATTCTTTGCAAAAAGATCACTTTAGAGACTTTCGGTATTTTATAGCAAAATCGTTTCTATGGTCGGCTATGACAATGGTGGTCATCGATAAACCATTGTCAATTTTCGATTGCACTTCATCAAAGTCATCATTTTGCGACGAAACCACTGTCATTTTTAAACTATTTGTGTAGTAGAAATGGGGCGCAGTTCGCAAATTCTTAAGCAATGAATTTACTCAAATCTTGTCTTAAAACCAATTGCAACAAGTTTCTAGTTAAAACCGAGAGCTAAGTATTAAAATGCCACAGGGTTGTCGCCAAACTTACTACATTTTAATAAGAAAACTTTGATATCTCCTAACTTAACGTCACTGATAATATTTGCTGCAAGAAATTAAGGCGTGTATAGCAGCTAAATATCTTGAAAGGTTTTGTTTTAGCAAAATCAGATGAGCTTCTGGCACTGGAAAAATATATGTCATTATTCATCATATTACCGATAATCTTGTTGTGATTAAAAGAAGTTTTTACCAAATATATCGATCGAATAACGATAAAAAAAATGTCAAAGTTGCCTCTAAACATAAGTTTAAAATGAAATATCCCTGTTATTTATAAATGTATATTGTTAAGATTAACAACACTTAGGTATTATACAATAATAAAAAACTTGGTTGTGGTACATTTTCGATTAGGTAATTTTCAAATAATTACGCTTTTTTTTGGATTTTTACTAAATTTTAGTGGCCCGCGCGATCTTCCTTCCCTTTTACACCAACGCAAACTGACAGTGTGTGCAAAGAGGACAAAATGCTTAATTTCATAAATTTGGGTACCACCTTAAAAGCCAATACTATTCTAGATCCAGCGTATTCGTCATCTTCGACAAGATCGACACTTAAGATCAGGCGAGTATAAAACAAGGTACATAAAAGCTTGCGACTGACAAAGCAGAGCTGAGCATACTTCAAGTATAGGTATCATTGACAAGTCACCCAATGTGCATACTTCAAGTATATCGTGAATGTTCTTTACGGACAAGCATTGTATTCACAAAGAAAGCTCCACACATCTTAACATTTAAGGGGCAATACGCCCGAACGACGTACATAAACGGCCACTAACGGCAAACTCGAAAGCCGTCATCAAACGGCCCGTTTAAGGCTTTTACATAAAAACCCTGTAGCCTTATCGTAAACGGTATTTACAAACGCAAGAATACAACGCAAGTATACGGTATGTATATTATACTAGCTTCTTCCCGCGGTTTTCACCCGCGTTCTCACAGGAACCGTGCATTTTTTCAGGATAAAAAGTAGCCTATGTTACTCGCCGGTCCATAAACTATATCTATGCCAAAAATCACGTCGATCCGTTGCTTCGTTAGTGCGTGAAAGAAGGACAAACCAACAAACACACTTTCGCATTTATAATATTAGTATGGATGGATTATTGTGCATATGTTCAATTGTTCATACAGAAGCTATATGCGCACCGATTACTCAATTAAACTAATTTTAAGATTTTGAACGTTTATTTGACAGTTTTGATAATCCTACGCTTTGCGATGATGCCAGCACCATTGTACACACTCGTTCTTAATTCCTATCCTTAACTAAAACAAACACCATTCTGTAAAGCGCTCTTGCCGCTTCACAGTGTGGAGCTGATAAGACAGCTTGCAATGCACCGACATCAAGAAAGTTGAATCCATATAGAGCGAGCATACAAGAACTGTTTGTTTTTCTTAAGAAAAAATGCCTTTTTCTATGTCACTGCAAAAAATCAAGTCTCATCGTTACGTACTCAGCAACGGGCGCAAGAAAAGGATAAAGTAAAAAACACACTTCCGCATTTATAACTACGGATTGTTTTATTATACTATTGAATGACAAGACGAGACGGTCGTTTGCCTGATGGTAAGTATATCACCATAACAATTGCAGCGCCACTCAGAACTTTATAACAAAAAGGCCTGCGTATTGAGTCTGATAAGTCCAGTAATTTCACAGACTACTTTCAAATTTACATTTGGTAAACTTCCGACTTTAGTCTGTTATAGTTTTTTTTATGTTATTTGGTAACGAGGCGATTTTTTTTTATGTTATTTGGTATCGAGACGAGCTGGTCGTTTGCCTGATGGTAAGCATAACGCCGGCCCATAACAATTGCAGTGCCACCCAGAACTTTGAAACACAAAGGCCTGCGCGACACTGCAGTGCGCTCGTTACCCTGAGACATTAGGTATTAAGTCTCATAAGCCCAGTAATTTCACTGGATACTTTGCTCATCAAACCGGAACACCTACGGTACCTCATTTTATAAACCGATTTGACTTATATCAATTCACGCTTTACCTTTCAATAAAGAGTAATGTATTGTATTCAATTTCCAAACAGCTTTTCAAAGGATCCTCTTTTTAAAACCCTCTTCCCTTTTCAATTTCTGTGTCTCTTGTTAAGTGGATGAAGTGAAAAAATCGCAAATTGCTGCCTCGACAGCATTAATAATGAATTATGTCATGAAGCTGACTTAAAATAATGGTGTTGCTCAACTTTTTTTAACGATTTGTTTTAGCTGTTTTGCTTTAGTCCGTTATATAGATTTAAACAAGTTTATTCGAGACTAAGGTAAGGCGAGATAAACGCTTACACTCGCTTACACTCATAACCCCGGCACTAGGATTCCCTGTGTCGCAGGTGGCATGGACACACACAGAAAGACCAGAAATACTACTATGAGTTAAATCAGGGAACATTTAAAAAAGTACTATAGTAACACATTTTGCAAAAATAGTATGAATACCACGTGGTACTTAGGTTTTCTATCACAATACTTTAAGGTGGGAATTATTAATTTATAAAATGGAATTTTCCTGCATCGAATTAAAAATAAGTACAAAGAATCTCACCATAATGGACATATTCCAAGAATATTTCTGTAACGTCTGACAAGTTATGCATGGAAGCCGCTGGATTGGATCGAGCTCTGCGGTTCGGTATAAGATGTAGGAGATTTGGTACAAAATTTGCGAGATTTGGTACCAAATTCGGACAATTCGGTTGGAGGGCTCGTAGGCCTTTGTGTTTCAAAGTTCTGAGTTGCAATTCAATTGTTATGTGCTAGCGTTGTGCGTGCCTGCTGCCAAACGAACAGATCGCCTAGTTATCCAATAGTAAAAAATCATAAAAAAAAATTTAAAAACCCATGTTGAAATCTATACTATTAAATATAATTAAAGTGTTTGTTTGTAATATCAAAATAACAGCTTTGCAATTATAATATTACTAGCTTATGTCCGGGGTTTCACCCGCGTTCCCCAGGAACCGTGCATTTTTTCCGAGATAAAGAGTAACCTATTGTTCATAGAGAACTAATGGTTATTTAGACAGCAAAATGCATACGCATGTAAGGCCAGGTATAGAGGAAGTCCATTATGCAAATGATTTTGATGATTTTATCATTCATCAGCAGTGAAGGTCTTCCAGCTGATGATGATAAAAAGTGCCTAACATTACTATTAACAAAAGATATCCCGAGGCCCATTTTTACATACAAACATAACATTTTACGAACTTGCGATATCTGAAAAATCACGAATACACTGAATTACAGAGAGCGACAGTAACGTCCTCTTTTTAAGTTATCCCTCCTTTTGGAATCTCGCCAGTTCCTTTGACTTCGATCCCGAAAGCGTAACATTTTACGATACCAAGCACTTGAGAGCGATCCGTTGAGTTAGACTACATCCGCAATCCACTCGAAATAAGGCTTTAAACACGTAGTTACGGTAACGTACTCGTACCGTTATCACCACGATCCTTTTTCAGAACGAATGTTTTAGAGGAAGTTGTAGAATAAATATGCAGAGAAATCTAATTCGTGCTCGAAATTAAAGATGAAAATACTAAATTGTACAAAATGTTAATAGGGATTTATTGTATGGTAACTGACGTATAGGATTACTAGCTTCTGCCCGCGGTTTTCACCCGCGTTCCCACAGGAACCGTGCAATTTTCCGGAACAAAAAGTAGCCTATGTTACTCTCCGGTCCAAAAACTATATCTATGCCAAAAATCACGTCGATCCGTTGCTCCGTTACTGCGTGAAAGACGGACAAACCAACAAACACACTTTCACATTTATAATATTAGTAGGATAGTAGGATTAAAACTGGATTTAGCCCGCGGCTTCTCCTCGCGAGGTATAATGATAAAATGTTACATAATATAGCACTCAGGACTAATGTAGCTTCCAATTAACGACTTAATTTTTAGAATCCCACCGATGGTTTCCGACATTAACGTTAAGAAACATCTGATTGATGGCATTTAAAAGCTATAGTGGAATAAAGATTACATACAAGAACCCTGAAAACATTACACTCCTTTTTTGGGCAGTCGTGTAAACAGGTGTGTAATATGAACACTAAAACTTAAAATAACAATGTTATACAAAAATTTTAAAACTGAATCTAGTATTTGTAACATCTTGTTAACCAATGACATCTAAAAAACAAACAGAATCCCGCTGTGAGATAACAAGACCTGAATAATTCGGCGACGAAGCCCCATAGTGACGTAAAAATGCAAAAAACCTCTCCGCAACTCCTTAAAAACATCCAAACTGGCCGTATACGTGTGTATATACACATTTTTCCGAGAAAATGGGGCATGAATGGGAGAAAAAGGTCCTTTCGTCCGTTTTGGAGGCGGAACAGCGACTTTAAAGCACCCTCAAGGATTACAATAGGTATTTAGGAAGGAAACTTTATTCTTCTGAGATTAAAGGTATCCAGATAGGAGGCCAGGGAATAATACATCTGTGATGGGGTCTGATATGTAGAAGGAAGAAGAAAATTGCTTGTGGCGAATATCCTGTGTTGTAAGACGTGTAACTAATTGCGTCTTTAGTTTATAACCGACGGAGAAAATGTAGGAGGAGGAGGTTCTATGTTCGCCTGTATTAATACATTTTTTTTTATTCAGTGTTCACAGATTTCTCCGTCTATTTTGGACCAATTTTGAAAATTACTTTTTTGTTTGAAAGCGTATACTCTCGACGTGGTCCCATATATTTTTTATGAAAGCTTTGTATTCTAAAAGTGGAAAATGGGGGATAAAATTTCATATATTTTTCTACGGTTCACGCTTTTTAAAAATAAATCTTAGATGTTAGGTATTTATGTGTAGGTATCTCTTCTATTATGTTTACCTACATGTGAAATAATAAGGTTTATCTTGCGTGGGCTCCTGCTAGCGGGAAATAAAAACAAACTAATTCTATTAGCGAGAAAATCGGCGAAATATAAGTTTGCTGCCGGAGAGTAGCATAAGCTACTTTTTATCTCCGAATAATGCACACTGGGAATATCTACGTCAGGGAAATCGCGGGCAGCAGTTAGTACGTAATAAACAAAGAATTTTCCAATAGCAAACAAGTTATTCTTCTATAAAAATAAATAAAATTGAAGTGTCTGTTTATAATATCAAAATAACAGCTTTTTACCAAATGCATATGAAAATGTATACGGTACCTAGAACAAAACAACCATTTTTAAATTTTTTGTTTGTCTATCTGTCTGTTTGTTCCGGGTAATCTCCGAAACGGCTGGGCCGATTTTGACGGAAGTTTCACTGGCAGATAGCTGATGTTACAAGGAGAAACTTAGGCTACTTTTATATTAGAAAACGAATTAGGGTTCCGCGCAAAAAAAATAAAACCATAAAATGCAATAGCCACGCGGGTGAAACCCCGGGCAGCAGCTAGTATTTTATACATTTGGTGCCATACCTGCGTTTTATATGTCTTTGGGTTAATCTGCATGAAATGAATATACTTTGTATTTTACTAAGCTGTAAAAAATAAAGCCGTAGTTATGAATTTATTAAAAAAAGCCATTCTTCTTGCTATTATTATAAAAGGACCTGATTGTATCCAATCAACGTAATTCCTAATATTTCTCTACTTTTCCCTTCAACAAATCAATCAAAATCCTCTTTAGAAAAACAATAATAATTTTGATATAGTCGAAAAACTTCACTTAATTTATTTATTTGTATCGTTTCCTTCTAAATTGATTCGTTTCCTTCAATCGGATCTGTAGCTATTACAACATTGGGTAATTTAATGTAAAAAAAGATTTGGGAAAATATATTGTAATTTATTTTTTTCCTCTTACTTTATTTGACCTATTTCTACGCTTTTAACGATTCTAACATGGCTGTTTAAACTATAAGTATATAGACTGCGTGAAGCGAGTGTGGCTGAGCGGGAACTTGTGCGACTTTCAATCCGACGCACCATAGGTCGAATCTCGACTCGGCCCGCCCTAATGACTTATATCAAGATATGTGCGGATTATTCACACTCGCTCTAAAACGGTGAAGGAAAACATGGTGAGGAAACCAGCATGTTCAATTTACATTAGGTAACGAATACTTTGCTCATATTGCATTGTTTGAGACTGTATGACACTTCGAGTATTGATACGCAATAAAAAGTTTTGCATTGCAGATCTAGTAAAGCGAAAAACAAAAGTGTATAAGAGTGAACAGGTGTATTGTTTCAGTCTAAACACAGACCTCTCACTCACTGTCAAATGAAAAGGTGGCTACCTCAACTTCAAAGCAGGAAACCTTCATCACGTCCGAGTAAATATCAACGCCTAATTCAACGAGACAAAAAATATTCTCTATCAAGGAAAAACTCGAAGCCCTCATTGAATCTTGATGAGGTGAAGAAAGAATTTATATAGAAAAACATGCGCGGCATAGAAGAGGGTTCAGCCGAAAGAGTAAGGTTAGTTAGGGGGAGTACGTGCTCGCGGCGAGTCAAGTAGAAAATCGGGGCTTCCTCCAACAAACGGATATTGCTTAACGCATACTCGATACTTAAAACTATATTCTGCTCCGTTCCCGCGCGGAGATTCCCACAGCAACAGTGCATTTTTCCGGGATAAAAAATAGCCTGTGTTACTCTTGAGTCCATAAATTATATCTATGCAAAAAATCACGTCAATCCGTTGCTCCGTTACTGCGTGAACGAAGGGCAGGCCAACACTTCAACAAACACAGTATCGCATTTATAATATCCGTCCATGTATTATTATATATGGACGGATGGGAGCGAATGTGGGCGAGTGGGAACTTGTGCGACTTTCAATTTGCCACACCTGCCTCCCAGCACTTATAGGTTTATGCGGATTTACCATAACCTATGACGCACTGCATAATGTCCGGTCGTCCCTATTGGTTTTTGAATTGCAGTGCCACTCAGAAAAAATCCTGCGCGGCACTGCATTGCGCTCGTTACCCTGAGATATTAGGTATATAAGCCCAATTTCACTGACTACTTTGCTCATCAAACCGGAACACAGTAACGATTGCAAATTACGATCCAATCATAGAACCGGAAAATAGTCAGCGTCGATCGAAAAAAAAAACATCACTGATTGTTAGAATCCGGGCAAAACGACCGCTTCGCTTCCAGTAATAGCGTTATCAAATTGGTATTTTATTATCCACGTTGGCTTTTAAAACGGACGTTAAAATAAAATTGTCTCCAGCGAGTCGTTTGTAGATGAAACATGTTTATTCTTCGAACGAGATTTTGTTTTTTCTTATAAAATTTTGCTTCCTTCTCTCGTGTAGGCGTGTGCCAACTCTGAGAAATTGCTCGCAAAACCGAAAACGATATAATCGTCATGATAGCTGCCATTACACGGTAAAGCATGATTGATGGATATGCATGTTAACATTGCGAGCTCAAGAAAATGTTTAATTATCAAACTAACCCAGGTTTCGTTGTTCAGCGTCAGGCGTTACGTTTGGTTAAATTCAGTATGGATGGAACTTAGGCCATTAGACATTCTTTATCGCGGAAATAAAATTATAAAATAACCACATTATATATCTTATTTGATATTTTTTTTACCTTGGCTTGCTTTTTCTCACTATCTCAGCTGTTGATAAGCGATGGTGTGGTCTTTCCAGATTAGTTGTTAAAATATCTAATTAGGTAATGGCAGTATTTATGCAAAACTAAGACATGTATGTTGCCCGTTAGAAAATTGTCAATTACCATATTTTACATTAATCACCAATAATTTAGCAGCATCACTTATACTTAAGGACATAAAAGCAATGTACTTAACTTGTTAATGTTGCCATTCGTAGTTTTATTTAGCCCACAAATCCATGTAATAATTTAGGGAAAATTATTTATAGACAGCCCATAAAAATGTTTATCCGTAAAAAGAAAAACTTTTCGGAGACAGAAACAAGAGATTATTACCCAACAAGGTTTAATATCACTTACGGCTAGGGTTGTCAACTCTTTAATTCTTCAGCTATGAACATGATACAATTTTGCCTCAAAAAAGCGGAAACCGACTTCGGCGAAGACATCACGATATTTGAAATTTCATCCCCCATTTTACCAACCCCACAGGGGTGGTATTTCTTTTCATACTGTTTGATAACGAGGCTGATAACGAGTACTCTGCTCATCAAGCTGTCTCAGAGAGAGAGATATGGGCCATAATCCACCACGCGGGCCCAGTGCTGCTTGATGGATGTCACATGTACTCGAATTTTGTGGTTCTTGAACATGCGGATTTCCTCACGATGTTTTCCTTCACCGTTTAAGAGCAAGTGTGAATAATCCGCACATTATTTGATATAAGTAAGTCATTGGTGCGGGCCGAGTCGAGATTCGAATTATGGTGCGTCGGATTGAAAGTCGCGCAAGTTCCCGCTCGGACACACTTGCTCATTTCTCCGTAAATTAATTTGATCAAAAGTTAGGACCATCATTGAAACGATAACAGAAATATTTTATTAAAAGGAGGATTATAAAAGGGGAGTGATCTAAAAAAATATTAAATACCTCAAACGAAGGATATCTTAATTGATAAGATTGTAATTGAATTCCGGAAAAATCCGGATCTCAAGTCAGGAGAAAAATTCCGCGCTGACAACCCTAATTTAAGGAAACGGTTTTTGCACCGGGTATATAATAAAATTGTTAACTGCGCCTTTATGACGTTTTTTATCGTGAAACTTCGGTATCCAAAATCGCGGAGTTTTCACTGTTTGTTTTGAAGATATCTTTTTTAATAGCCAGAATCTGCTAATCAATGCTAGCTGTAACTATGAAAAGCTGAGCGGTGATAGCTTCGTGGTAGTAACGTCGGCCGCCGTTCTGTAGGGCAGTAGTTCTAAGCCCACAATGAGTTTGAGTTCAGAGAAGTAAAACTTCATGATGCTGCCAACATCTAATTAAAAATACGTCACTAAGCACCTAACGGTGTGTTCCAGTAACTTCACTTGATCAAGTCGTAAATAGCGTCTAAGGGGCAGCGTAGACGCTTATGCTAACGTACGTTTGCTTTTCAGAATAACAACGCTTTTGCGTCAAGCGCGCATTTCGAGTATCAGGAAATCCGCGCTTGACGCAAAAGCGTTGTTATTCTGACAAGCAAACGTACGTTTGCATAAGCGTCTACACTGCCCCTAACAGAGCGATAGCAAAAACAATTGGACAAAATTTCGAGAGAACACATGCAGATCAAAACTGTATAACCAAATTAATCCATATGCTTATTCCTTGGTACTACTAATTGTTACAAGTTTGTATGGAATCCTCGGTGCGCTAGTCCGAATCGCACTTGGCCGGGTTTTTATACTATTTTTTTATTTATGATCTTAATGATCTATTGGCGGGCGATTTCATAGAGGCTTTGACTGAAGTCTTTGTATGGAAATCTTTGCACCAAGTCATCCCTCCAAAACGATCGCAGCATTTTATATCTAAAACAGAATTAGCTAAGAGTTAACTAAAACCACTTTACGAAAAAAGCGGTTTTGTTAAAATATCAAACCAAAATGACAAAGTTTTGCTAGATTCTACTTCGCGAAATACTTTCATCCGGATGCCCGGTCGGTGCTGCACGGTACACCGGATATTACCCGGGTGAAAAGTCGGGACAGAAATATTTTTCAATGTCAAATTTACTTTTCGAAATGGTTTCAATAACATTGAAATGAGGAGAACAAGTTACGAAGAAATACTTAGTATAGACGATTTTACTTAGGGCTTTATTGAAAATGAGGCTTATGGGATACTAAAGTAGTTTTGAGTGAACGAAAAAGCAATGATGACTAAGTGGTATAGATAGATAGATAGATAGATAAACTCTTTATTTGCACACTACAATGAGAAATACAAAAAATAAATAAAAATAAACATATTTTAACTGTCTAGTAGTACAAAGGGCGGTCTTATCGCTTAAAGCGATTTCTTCCAGACAACCAAATGGAGAGAGGGATAGAATGAATGTTGAAGGAAGGTAGTGCACCGCAAAAATTACATTATATACATACTACCATAAACCTACATACTATAATTATTACATTATAAATCTACACAGAATAAGTACTTAAACTTACATACATAAACATAATATATATATAGGTATAGTGACTTCACAGCGCCTATCTTCACAGAGTCTATCGATAGACGAGCCAAAAAGCTTATAGGGGACGACACATTGGTTGCGGGCAGGCTTCAGAGTCTTGAGCATCGCCGTAAAGTTGCCAGTTTGTCGGTATTTTACAGAATACATTTCGGCGAGTGTGCGATGGAATTACATAGCTTAATTCCATCAAGCCCTTTCTATCATCGGACGACCAGACGCTCAGCAATGCGCCACCCTTTTATGGTTGATATCCCTCCTATACGCACTAAGCGTTTTGCTTCATCATTTATAATGCGCACTGCTAAGGAGTGGAATTCGTTGCCAGAGTCTGTGTTTCCCGACAAATATAATCTGGGAGTCTTTAAAACGAGAGTGAACAGGTACCTTCTAGGCAAGCGTGATACACCTTCGGCCGCATCATCGCTTACCATCAGGCGAGATTGTGGTCAAACGTGAGCCTATCGAATATAAAAAAAAAAAAAAAAAAAAAATCTTAGCCCTGATGGTAGTAGGACTAACTCTTCTGCGAGTGTCTGTCTGGTAGGGTACTGCCGCTTTACTCGTGAAGTCTGGCGCCAAGTAGGAATATGCAAGCATTACTGTGCTCCGATTTAATGAGCAGTCAGTTCTAATTATAGGCCTTATGAATTATGAGATTATAATGTCTCAAGGTAATGACTGCCTTGCAGCAGTTCCGCGCCTGTCTTTGTGTGCAAAAGCTCTGAGCGGCACTGCAGTTGTTGAGGGCTGGCGTTATGCTTACCATCAGGCAAACGACCCGCTTTTCCTGTTACCCAAATAGTATAAAAAAATTGCGTTTCAGGCGAGATTCGACTACCTATTTATTAAGTCTAAGAAAACACCGACAGCCTTAGATAACGGGTCTAAGAATGTAATGCCTATTTCATAAATAGCAGGATACGAAGAATAACGTAGAAGCCCTTCCGAAATAATACTATCTAATACGCAGACAAGTAACTTAGGATTAAATCTGATCTGTGGATCTGACCCAGCTCTATTCTAAGCATGAGCCCTAAACTAAAGCTATAATAACAGTATGGACGTTTTGACCAAACAAAAATAAAGTAGCGCGGTCTAATGACGAGCACTAAGGTCTTACTGCATCAACCATTTTGAACCGAACTAAGGTGCAACTAGATTTAACACATTACTGAGATTCATATAGGTTAAACTTCAGATTATTTTAAATGAGCATTTTGGCATCTGCTGTCAAAGTTCTGAATTGTTCGTGTACCACCGATTTGATCGAATTTCCGCGGAGAATGATGTCAGTTACGAACGCACTGCACCGATAAGAGACGCACTGGTTACGAGAGCACTCAGAACCACACAAAGGTCACTTAGGCACTTGTGTGGTTCTGAGTGGCACTGTAGTTGTTATGGGCCGAACAGACCACTACAGTTTTACAGTTTTCACTTTTAGTGCATCGAAAGTTCAAGCCCGTTACGATTCAGACCTAAACATACACTATTATTACGTATTTGTAATTATTTAATTGTTTCAAATTAGCATATTTTAAACCTAAAGGGAACGTAGGATATTTTTCGATTCATCTATTCATCCTTACTGGATACTATACCGTATTGTACATAGCAGTCTAAAATAGATTTCCTTTACGTAGAGATTTGTAAAGAAATCTGGCGACACATATGTTTGTAAGGAACCTTTCCGAGCTAAGTGTTTCTATTTTATTCATTCAAATAGATTGCTTATTTAGGATTTATACACCTAAATCCGAAAGAAAATATAGATCCTTCCATCTCGTACCCTTTCTTGTAGGTAGTTGTTTTTAATTTATTGTCATGTAATTTTAAACCTTTCTTCGAACTTATATGTGACCAGCAGAGACTCGCGGCTTCGCCCAAGCTAACATAAAAAATTACTTTAAAAGCGACGAACCGACTTCAGTGAGAAACTACTGAACCGATTTTGATGAATTTTATATGGGACCAATCTGAAAGATTATCCTTTCAAATAAAAAAAGAATTTTCCAAATCGGTTCATAAATGACAGAGATCTGAGGTAACAAATATAAAAAAAAAGGTTTGGCGTGAAGCGACCACAGACGTCACCCTGTGCGCAGTTTTCGTACGTAAGAGCTCGTTTTTAACTGCAGTCCGCAGCTCGGTGGGATGTCTTGTGGCTGTTACCTGTTTTGTGGCTGTTGCTAGTGTGCGAGCAGGGAGAATTGTTGAACCACTTTGATAAAATTCAGATTTATTAGACTAGGTAAACAGTAATGTATAGTAATATGAAAGCAGATCCTAGCAATTTGCATTTATTATGACAACGATGTAGAGATTTCTATGATGAAATAGTATTTCAGCAAAAATTTGGTAATAAGGTTTAAGACGAGTAAGCCTTTACCTAGATATAAGAAATTATTTCTTGTGTACTTATAAATATAAGAAAAAGTGGTAGGATCTGTCTAGATACATATTATGTGATGAAATATGAAAGGAACATAATGGAACAAGAAAATTGGGAAATATAACAATATACCTACTATATCAAACTATAAAGAAATCAGTGAAATTACTGGGCTTATGAGACTCAGTTCGTTATGCCTCAAAATTAAAATTAAAACTCCGTTTTATTTCCGGGGTTAAAAAACGAGCAAGTCTAACTCAATCTTGCATGGAAAGACGAGATGTTCCCGTGTTATAAATGAACTGACAGGCAGACTGACAGTAGCTGCTACTTATAGATATGGAGAACAGAGTTGTATTGACACGTGCAAAATTTATCATTGTGAGCAAACCAACATGAATACGAACTTTTGGGGATCGTGACGCTTACCATTGGACCCCAATTACACTAAACAAATAGTTTTAAAATGACCATGAGTTTCATATGCCAGCTGACTACAATCAACGAAACCGCACTCAAAATATCCCAGCCTATTTCTTTAGGTTATCCCAGTATCCCAAATCCAATTACCAGAGGTTCTCAACATTGAAAACTTTGCCGTTTTACCAACTGCGGTTATAATAAAAGCCCAAGATATCTTGGCTTGCTTCCATACCACCTGAGCTTTAATTTTGCGTTCATTTTAGATTCTTATTTATAAGACACGTTTCTTAAAGGAAAGATGGGGGGCTTAAGGAACCAGGTCATGTGTTTAATAAGGAAGTCTTATTGCGACCTCATTTTCATATCTATTTGTTTGTCTATATTTCAAGTCTAAAATTAGTTTTTCACAATTCTCCCTGCACTTGCTCGGATAACGCTTCGTTAATAATAATAAAAAAAAGAAATTTGATAGAATCAGGCGTTACTTTGCGGAAGTATTTTAAATAAGATATAGTATAACGTGGATAATTTATAGTTTTATTTTTTATCGCGGAAAACTATTAACTACCCAAATTATTGTGTTTTCTTGTTTTCAGTAAAGCGTTTTTGTATTGTTTGTGTTTTTGTATTCTATCTTTTCGCTGCAAACTTTACTAGTACCCAACACTCATCTAGCTTCTGGTCGTGCAGGCGTCAAGAGCTTAGAACTAAAATACGGCAACACAGTAAAAACAGCATTCAAAGGTCAGGGGGTACCACCATATCTATTGTTGCAGGATTACCCTTCCTCCTAAGCCCTCCACCTCAAGTCCTCGCCCTAAGCACGTAGCTTCATAAATCCGCGAATTCTGAAACGTGGACAGAATAACTTATATTAAAGAGTTAGTGTAAATCTCAACTGAGGATGTGCCAAAAGTAATACAGCAGGATGAGAGACTGTTCCAGAGCGGTGGCTAAGGAAAAGCCTTTGAAGAAGGGTGTACTTCAATCTATCTACGTTACTTTTTTCTTTATATCATGACTAAGGCCAGGGCCAGATTAACAATGTCGGGTCCCCTAGGCAATGCACGTCTCGGGCCCCCTTTTCTAACCATAATATAACATTATGCTATAATAATTTCAAATGCGTTCTGAAATGTACTGAAATATGACGATATAATGTAAAAAACAACGCGATATTAATAATATTGTCATTGAGGGTTTGTTACATACAAATCTTCAAATTTAATTTTCACTCCAAGAAACATTTTATATTTTATTCCCGTGGTGAGGGGCCCCTAGGCAGTTGCCTACTTTGCCTTATAGTTAATCCGGCCCTGACTAAGACTTGGAAAACGGAAGATTTTCGCGATTATGACGCATTAACTGCTGCCCATCAATATCACCCGCGTCGAGAGTGAAATGAAAACATAGTTTATTTCACTCTCCTGTCCATAAACTCTCTATATTATTATAACCCAGCCAATTAAAAGTGTCCAATTAAATACACATAAACAAACAACTAATTAATTTTCATAACTTTACTTATCAAAAGTTGTACTCACTGAAACTATACTTTTAGTAGACGTAATGGTTATTTATTTATTTAACAAAATCCACAGCTTTTATTTAATAAATTGCTAACGTTAATTACTTTGCACCTGATTGGAACGGCGCTTTGACAATGACGTACACTATTTTAAAATTAAATTAGTGTTACCACAAAAAGTCACCTGTTTAGCTAGACAGCGTCTAAAGATAAACGTCAAAAATGATTAGAAATGTCACAACAGAACTGAGTTAGACAATGGTTAGACACTACTTAAATCAGGATTTGTGGTTGCTCAAATTTAATCGCGCGACTAAGGCATGTTTAGGCGTTAAACAATGGTTAACACAGGTTTAAAGTGTGTTTAATTTTTTTGTGGTCAGACCCATTAACGCTTTTACAATGGACGGCCTTATCACTAAAAGTAATTTAAGCCACACGTTAATATTTTATTTTCTGTTTCCAAAACTTGGAATGAAAATAAAAAAGTACAACATTCTAAACATCCAAGTTTTCTGAAAGTCGGAAAACGTAATATGCGCCTTTATTTTCCTACCACCCCCTGTTCTCTCAGGAAACGTTAATTTATGGTGTCCGCGGAATGTTCTTAATGATCTTAATTCATTAAGCTAGTTAATGTAATGGATAGTAATGAGTAGTACTAGATATCGACTTATGTTTAGGTACATTTATGTACTATAGTTATAGTACGTAAATCAAAAATAATAATATATAATAAAATAGTTATAGTAGTTGTACTAAAGTTTACGTTAGTCGGAGGACTAACTCTTCTGCGAGTGTCCGTCTGGGTTGTTACCACCGCTTTGCTCGTGAAGTCTGCCGCCAAGCAGTAGAGTGCAAGCATTACTGTGTTCCGGTTTGATGAGCAGAGTATCCAGTGAAATTACTGGGCTTATGAGACTTAATACCTAATGTCTCAGGGTAACGAGCGCACTGCAGTGCCGCGCAGGCCTTTGTCTTTCAAAGTTCTGGGTGGCACTGCAATTGTTATGGGCCGGCGTTATGCTTACCACCAGGCAAACGACCAGCTCGTCTCGTTTCCAAATAACATAAAAAAAAACTATAATTGAATCAATGAATGGCGTGTGAAATTCTAATTATGTAACTTAAGGCGCTGACAACATTCGAAACGTTGTCACTGTTAGTCTACAATGGTTCGAAAGGCCAAAATGCCTTAATAGAATAAAAAAAAACTGTGCCTTATTAGGAATGCAGTGCAGGCCGCACGTACACTGGTTTATTTCTTTACTAGATTTCGCCCTCCCGCCTGCATGGACAATGGACATAGGTCCACGCTCAAACGCCAGAATGTATAACCATAGGTACTCTCTACTCTACAAGGCTTGGCCGGAGTGTCCAATATTTTGGGAACGTCTCCTAATAGGAAAGTAAATCTATTGGTCGTGCAATGTGTCGAGAGAGTCCGTAGTGCGACTCGAACTTGGCAAATTTTCGTGACCTCGACCTTTTTTGAAGATGAGATTCGCTCTTAGGCGAATTCGCAACGGCTACCGGTATGGCGACACCGCGTCAACGCAAGACCTACGGCTATAGGGACTCTTTTTGGTACAGTTCAAACATATTTTATTTTCGGTACGACCTTGAGTAGTTTAGTGGTTTAAAAGCCTGCCCTTTTATCCTCCGTGTGCAACTATCTCACCTGATGATGTTTTTTTTTTATGTTATTTGGTAACGAGACGAGCTGGTCGTTTGCCTGATGGTAAGCTTAACGCCGGCCCATAACAATTGCAGTTCCACCAAGAACTTTGAAACACAAAGGCCTGCGCGGCACTGCAGATCGCTCGTTACCCTGAGACATTAGGTAATTAGTCTCATAAGCCCAGTAATTTCACTGGATACTCTGCTCATCAAACCGGAACACAATAATGCTTGCACACTATTGCTTGGCGGCAGACTTCACGAGCAAAGCGGTGGTACCAACCCAGACGGACACTCGCAGAAGAGTTAGTCCTCCCACTAACAAAGAAAATGTGTCCAAATGTCATCATCATCTAAACCTAAAATAGAGCTGGCTCTTAAGTGTAAACGGAACACAGCGAATTTTTAAATTTGAGGGTGTATAGCTAGCCACGCGAGCACTAGAAAATAGCCTACTATCATGCACGATCTATCACGTTGTCAGACAAATTACTGGGTTTATGAGACTTACCTAACGTCTCATGGTAACGAGCGCAATGTAGTGCCGCTCAAGCCTTTGTGGTTCAAAGTTCTGAGTGGCACTGGTATTGTTATGGGCCGTGGTTACACATCAGTCACAAGAAACCAGCTCGTTTCGTTACCTAATAGTATAAAAAATAATAATTAAACAACGATTTTTATTATACTGCCCAAATCTCGCTCCCGGTTGTACCGTCTTTAGTCAACAAGCTACATTAACTTGTTAATGGTTGATTGCTCATAACTTATTAATGGTTGATTACTCATTCACGGTCCATAAATTCCCTCAGATTTTCTGCTCATCACCATACGATTTGAGTCGTATCATCATAATCACTCGGCTTCAGCCCATTGATTTATTATCTTCACTTTTTACAAATTTTTATTACTAGGTGGTAGGAGTAACTCTGCTAGTGTCCGTCTTGGTTGGTGCCACTGCTTTGCTTGTGAAGTCTGCCTCCAAGTATTACTTTGTTCTGGTTTGATGAGCAGAGCAGCCAGTAAAATTACTGGGCTTATGAAACTTAATATCTGATGTCTAAGGTTAACGAGCGCAATGCAGTGCCGCGCAGATCTTTGCGTCTCAAATTTCCGAGTGGCATTGCAATTGTTATGGACCGGCATTATGCTTAGCATCAGGCAAGCGACCAGCTCGTCTCCTTATCAAATAGTATATTAAAAAAAGATTTTATTTTAACTTGTCTTGTTATAGAATGGGTCAAATCTTGCAAGCTAAGTTTGACCTACTTCACCGTGTTCTATCGTGCCGAAATTTTACATACATATGTAAATCGGATGACAATGCAATATAATGATGTCAGAGAGCTGGTGTGCTGATGGAGTCGGAAGGCTGCTACAGGAACTGTGTAACAAAACGACGTAACCCTATCGAATTTGCCTTTACAAGTACTCTGCTCCTAGATGATCATGTCCAGGGTCCTGATAATAAAGCCGAAAGGTGGCAAGATTACATCAGAATACCAATAATAATAATATAATTTTATAAAAGCTTGTCTGGAAATTGAGACATCGCTTATGGTTGACATTCCTCCTATCCGTGCTAAGCGTTACGCTTCCACCTTCATCATGCGGACCGCTAAAGAGTGGAACTCATTGCCGGCATCTGTTTTTCTTGAACATTACAATCTGGGAGTCTTCAAGAGACGAGTGAACAGGTATCTTCTGGGAAAGCGTGCTACATCGTCGACCGCGTCGTCGCTTAACATCAGGTGAGACAGCGGTCAAACGCAAGCCCATATGAAATAAAAAAAAAGATACATTTTTCCACAAAAACTTATTTGTACTTATTATAAAACTTATCCGATATGTTAAATTTCGGCTCAATCGAACACCGGAAAATGGATCAAATTTAGCTTGCAAGATTTAACCTAAACAAACTAACATACATACAAACATTGCAAAAGCTTGCAAAAAGAAAACAATCGAATGTATAAGACGAATAATTACAGTAACTCTTGAATTGGACCACATCCCTACTCCTTCAGTCAACTAGTTACATTACAGTAATAGTGATGAGCGTGGAGCTGGTACGTGAATGATTGATCGACAGCCATTTATTTTCGATTACACTCGATGCGTGAGCTGATTTATGTAGAATGCGTTCGAGCTTCCGAGTGGCTTTGTCGGGCGGAGGCATAGACTGCAGAACAATGGAGGGCTTCGGTTCTCACAGTATACGAACTGCAGTGGGTGAACTAGAAGTATGTGTTTGTTCGTGTGTTGTTTTGTCCTTCTTCACGTAGCAACGGAGCAACGGGTTGGCGTGATTTTTTGAATCTATAGTATAAGGAGCGGATTGGTGTCGTTATGACATCTCATATCTAAACCTAGTTTTAGTTTAAAATTTACACCTGTTAAAAATCTACCATCCCTCTCTCATGGTGTTTATTGGAGAGAAAGAGAGAGCGAAATTAAATTAATTTTGTTACGACAGACACGAACGCAAAATGGCACACGTAAATTTTCATTTATATGTAAACTTACGCGTGCCAAATTGCACTTCGAATCCGCAAAGCTTTTGCTTCAGCGATGAAAGCCTGGTGGTAGTGACTTTGGCAGCCTTAGGTCGCGAGTTCGAACCCTTCAAATCAACTTTTGGTAAAGAAAAACTTCGTAACGCATTGTGATGGGTATTTTTTTATTTATACGGAAAATAAAGATAGCATACTTTTCTGTTTCCACTACGACTAAAGTTTCCCAAAATGAAAACCGTTTCGCTACCGCTTATTCCCCAACACTTTAATAATTTATAAAGTTTGGCACACCTACACGACCAGTACGACTGAGAAGCATGAGCGACTAGCAGAAGACGGTCACTTGAACGTTCTGCATGTACAAATATCTTATTCTACTTATATGTTACTAGCTTCTGCCTGCGGTTTCACCCTCGTTCCCACAGGGACAATATATTTTTCCGGGATAAAATGTAGCCTATGTTACTCTCCAGTCCATAAACTATATGCAAAAAATCACGTCTATCTGTTGCTCCGTTGCTGCGTGAAAGAATTAAGAACAAACCAACAAACAGACAAACACACTTTCGCATTTATAATATTATTAGGACGTAGGATAGTAGAATAAGTTAGTTAAAAAATTAAAAAATTAAAAACATATGGCACATACTTTACAAATAAATTCTTAAAAAGAAAATTTAAAATAAATGCTGGTCTTCTATAAATGAAACCCTACATACATTTATTTTTGCTGGATTCTTAAATAGTCGTCTATTGAATAGAGAAATATTTGTCAATTTTTAAACTTTATTATTATACACTTTATTTCTTTCTAATCTTAAGTCTAAGTTTTTTACAATATTTCTATAAAAATACAAAATATTACAAAAAACCTAAACCTAGAGTGCCGCCGGCAGCGGGGCAGGGCCCACACTCTCTCCGTGACCTCCCCCGAGGCACGGAGGGGTAAGCTCATAAACGAGTTTTTCCCCGGGTGACAAAAAAAAAGGAACCTCCTGACAATACGTGCCGTGTCAAGGAGCACTGCCTTCTGCATCCGACCCTTGATCCAACCATCTAGCGAGAGCAATTATTATTAAAAGCGTTAAATTTATTATTCACTAGCTGCTGCCCCGCGGTTTCACCCGCGTGGAGATTTTGGATTACATGGTTTTTATTTTTTTGCGCGGAACCCTAATTATTTTTCTAAAAGTAAAGTAGCCTATGTTACTCGTTGTAACATCAGCTATCTGCCAGTGAAAGTCCCGTCAAAATCGGTCCAGCCGTTTCGGAGATTACCCGGAACAAACAGACAGACAGACAGACAAAAATTTTAAAAATGGTTGTTTTGTAGTAGGTACCGTATATACTTTCATATGCATTTAGTAAAAAACTGTTATTTTGATATTACAAAGAGACACTCCAATTTTATTTATCTGTATGGATTTTTGTAATTTATGATATTTTATGTATGTATATAAAAACACATTGGGCCCGCTCGGCAGCTACGCCTGCAGTTGATCCGCACGCTTACGTCTGCCCGGTTATAGCAGAACCGGGTTATTGCAGAAGCCCACTCGCAAAATTGGATTTATATCTTATAATCCCGCCATTGTATCCGCGTTAAATTAAAATGTACATCACTGACTTAGCCGAGAATAGAGTTAAACTGCGGGAAATACAACTACAGTGTATTTCAAGTGTCTGGAAAATTGAATTTGTGTATTGTACATTTTTTTTCTTTTCGTTTAGTGAACGCTTTGTCTGCCAATTTCTCTCACAGGCAGCATTTATGAGAGACTTGAAAAGTAACGCTGCAATAAAAACTGATAAAGAAACACCACTTTGTTAGTAGTAGGACTAACTCTTCTGCGAGTGTCCGTCTGGGTTGTTACCACCGCTTCGCTCGGAAAGTCTGCTGCCAAGCAGTAATGCGCAAGCATTACTGTGTTCCGGTTTGATGAGCAGTAGCCAGTGAAATTATTGGGCTTATGAGACTTAATACCTAATGTCTCAGCACAATGTAATAAGCGCAATGCAGTGCCGCGCAGGCCTTTGTGTTTCAAAGTTCTGAGTGGCACTGCAATTGTTAAGGGCCGGCGTTATGCTTACCATCAGGCAAACGACCAGCTCGTCTCGGTACCAAACAGCATAAAAAAATCAATTATCTAAAATTAATGTTATTGAGCTAAAAGACTTTATTAATTAGCTACTTCATAAACACTACATCTAACTTAGCTTTAAAAAACAGTTGAATAATCTACAAGCCAATGTAGGCCTATAGATAATCCAAATGTTCTAGCCCACTACCAGTTGGCAGCGTAGCCAGCATGCTGGCGGCAGTGCAGTGCCTCGTTAAATCGCAATTGATTGTGCTGAGAGCTAATTATACTCAGAAAACGTTGGACGACTATCTTGGCGATGATGTGGTCAATGGCGAATTGGTACCGGAACATAGCGATAGGTGCATGGGGA
The DNA here is from genome assembly GCA_907269065.1 of Crocallis elinguaria. NCBI lineage: Eukaryota > Metazoa > Arthropoda > Insecta > Lepidoptera > Geometridae > Crocallis > Crocallis elinguaria. The sequence continues at coordinate 16,948,796 of OU026073.1, forward strand.
TATTCAACTTGAAGTTGGTAGCTAGCTGAACACTAGTGAGCACTAATGAATTATCACGTCGTTTATGTTATGCGACTAAATAAATATTTGTTGCTAAAATCGAATCAACATCCTCAAATTTACTACCAACTTTCTCAACCACTTTAAAACACCAAAAAGGTACCGAGTATAAATTCGTAAGTGTTATTCACGTAGGTTTCCCTATTACAGTTAAAACTAACGATCCGAAAACCTACCCCTATCGGCATTTCATTCATAGGGTAACCTCCCTGTTACTCATATAGAATAGAATATAATATAAAGTTTGTATAGTAGCCGCAAGGGAGTTATAACTCCCCGAGATACATGCTCCTGTCAAGGACGGTTTCCGCTTGTCAAATACCGGTACAAAATAACAGATAGAAAAAGACCCCCTTAAACCCCTTATACTAAACAAAATAGCAATGCCGCAATCAATAGGTTGTGTTATCGCTTAAAGCAATTACTTCCAAATAGCAGAACTGAAAAGACTACGCAACATAAAAGGGCTGCTGATAGTAGATACCGTAATCTGAGCTATTATTGGTAACGTCGTTACCGCAAAATACAGGTTAATCGTATGACATATACTGTTAAAATTTCAAATTCAAAATGCTTTATTCATCTAGCCTCCAAGGGAGCACTCATGAAGGTTAAAATAAATGACTCTAACCACGGGTCTCTGTTCCGCTCGTTTACCGGAATCGCAGATTAAAACTAATGCTGTCTTTATCAGAACATAATAAATGAAAAAGACATCAACAAACCCAATCCGTGCTCAAAGTCAACGAACCTTCCAGAGACCCACCGTGCCCGTTACAATTATTGTTGATTGCTAGCCTATTATATCCCACTGCTGGACAAAGACCTCTCTTCCCTGCTTCCATTGTTTACGGTATAATGTTTGCATCCGCCAATCATTCTCGTATGAGTCAAGTTAGTCACCTTCCTCTCGGGCACACGGCCGTTACAAACCGTACTATAATAAATTCGAAAGTACTCGTATGTTTGTACGTTTGGTTTGTTGGTTTGTCCTTCTTTCACGTAGCAACGGATCAATAGATCGATATCGTGCTTTGAAATGCACGGTTCCTGTGGGAACGCTTGTGCAATCGCGGGCAGAAGCTAGTACCGAAATATAAAGGTTACGCCATCCTTACTAGGGCCTTAAGGCTCGAGGTTACCAGGGCGAAATAACAAGTTTCTCTTTTCTGTGAGGCCGATTTGCTGCCGACTTTTGACTTTATGAGTGCTTTTTTGTGTAGATATTTTATTCTGAAATAGGTGCGGACTCACCTGATAAAAGAGATGGTAGAACCTTTTCTGACTCATGAAAACTTAACTTTGAACGCAAGGTTGGAGAAAAAATATTCTTATTTATATAAAATGAACTTTTAAATAATATAAAAATGTTTTTTAAATTTATTTTTTATTTTTAATTATGTTAAGCGTTTGAGCTGTCTTATCTGAACAACAGATTTGACTTTGATAGTGATAGCTATCGTTAGTCAAACAAAATAAATACCTAGTCGTATTATCGTCGTTGTCGTTGCTATTCGTTGCTATTAAAAAAATTCAAATTTGTGTACTGTACATTATATTGAGGATAGCTAAAGGTGTAGGTAAAATTTCAGCAAAATTCTGATGTAGCTTTCAAGATCAGATCTAAATAAACGCTTGAACATTACAAAATATACTTGTTTCAACTTAAAAACGGCAGCTTTTTCTTTCAGACACCGGTCTACATTCATTATGCGTACCGCTAAGGAGTGGAAAGGAAATCCTTGCCTGAGTCTGTGTTTCCAGTTCGACAGATGATCGAGTTTCAAGACACAAGTGAATTGGTATCTTCTTTGTAAGTCTAGGTTTCATTGTCGACTGCATTGTCGCTTACCATCAGTTGAGATAGTGGTACTTAAAAAGCAAGCCTATCTATATTTCTTTATGATTATAAACAGGTAAACTTTGTTTGTTTGTATGTTTCTTTGTAACCGCTAATATCTGGATTACTATTGTAGTTTGCTGGAAATACCTCTAGACCGATTTTATAAACTTTTCTTTCTAATATATAAAGCCACATTATCCCCGAGTGCTATTATAAGAAGCCGCGGGCAGCAGCTAGTATATACAAAACCAATCAGATATAGCCATCATCGATTTGTTGTTTCAAATACTACGTATACAAATAAAAATCCACAGATACTAATCTGTTTGCTATTCGTAATTAATTTACAATTTTACGTCCAAGCAATTAATTGCAGAAGAGAATAAAAATGATAGGACGGGTTGGAATAAATTCTCTTGAATTGCTCATAAATATCAGCGCACAGTTGGCACTTTGTCGCAGTAAGTCGGCCGAGGACTTCCTTCGCCTATTGTTGTGTTTATCACTGCAATTTGTTTTGATAAAGTGCTACAATTACGTAAACAAATGTAACAATTATAGGCTTTCAAAATCAGGGCTCACTCAGATATTGTTATAGAGCGAGTGTGGCCAAGCGGGAAATTGTGCGATATTCAATCCGAGGCACCACAGTTCGAAAAGTTTAAAATAAAAACAAAATTAGAAGTTTTGAAAAAACCCATGACGATTGTAAACTTTGTAATCGAAAAAGAATTAAATAATTTTCTTGAAAAACCCCCTCCCCTAAAAGGGAAAGTAACGAAACATAAGTTAAACCCAAGAAAATCCGTCGGGGACTGCCAATTCCATCTGTGTTCCCAATTTCAGTAAAAAATTAAGCAGTACAGAGAAGCTATTGAGAGAGACGCAGCAATTTATATCTAAAAAGACAACGTTACGTACCTACCTTACGTATTTTCAATTAGTTAAAAACTCATAAAACTTTAAAATTTCAGATAATTTCAGGACAAGCAACTGCGGGTCCGGAGGAATTTCTTGCGTTTAACTTATCTTTCGTTACTTTCACTTTTAGCCGGGGATTTTTCAAGTAAATTTTTAGGAGCAATAGGAATTACGCGCTTTAACATCTTAAAAGCGTCCTACATCTCACTCCCTAAAAACTACTTCAAAAACCAATTTGTGCTATTCCCAGCGCATTAAAACGTCGACTGAAAGCACTTCCTTAGAAGCCCACCTCTTTCTACCTCTTTATTTACACTTGCCTTCCGAAATACAATGACCGAAACCCGGTTCTGTGACAAACAAAAGGATCCTTAACCTTGTGGTCTGTTTGTATGAGGCAAGTAAGCGTGCGAGTTAGCATTCTATGACGTTAAGATGTAAGAAAGAGAAGGAATGAATGACAAATGACATTTTTTTAATATGTATTGTAACTAACATTTGGCTCAAATAAAAATTTCTATTCCATATTAGAAAGAGTGTAAGAATAATGAATGATAGAATTAAGTCTGCGTGAGAGAGATGTCTAGATATGGGAGATAAGTGCATGTGCGTATAAAAAAAGTAAAAGTCAAAGACGAAGACAAAGTCAAAAAGTCAAAGAAAATATACTTGTATATCAAAATGTTATTTCTCTGAGGACCAAACGGCCAACAAAAGTGGTCAGTTCTGTAAAAAATGTAGTTTTCACATGACTGAGGCATGGTAGCCTTCATCACAGCCCACTACTTTCCACTGGCAGGTCAATTACTATCCACTGGCATCTCAACTGGCGCAGCGTAAACGAACCTTTTTCCATACAGTCTCAGAAATGGGTTCTCCGGGTATCGAAAGGGTTTACGCACACTCAAGCCCTTTTTATCCGGATCGTGGACTTACCCGGGTGTGGACTAGCGGCTACCGGTTAAATGTACCTGAAATACACAAAAATAAAAGTCAGATTTATTTTTTCGCGGCGTAGTGCGGTTGGCTAGGTGCGAAATTTTTGTGAAATATTTATAACTATAAGGGGATCTGATGTGAAATGAAATGTTACTATCTGTTATTTTCACCACATGTGAGTGTCCGTCTTGGTGGGTACCACCGCTTTGCTAATATAGTCCGCCGCCAAGCAGTAATGTGCAAGCATCACTGTATTTCGCTTAGATGAGTATAGTAGTCCGTGAAATTACTGGGCTGATGAGACTTTATACCTAATGTATTAGGGTAACAAGCACAGGCCTTTGTTTTAAAGTTCTGAGTGGCATTGCAGATGTTATTATTACTGTTTGCTTCGTGTGCTGAGCGTGTTAAACCCAGTTTCAGAAGACGCGCCTACAAAGTCCCGCAATCCCGACCTCACCATAACAAGTAGCAATCATTACCATTACAGTATTAACACCATAATCGAAGACCAGTAATCTTTAGCTCATTAACTTATCAGCAAATGACAAGGAAGAGTCGGCGACCGAAGTACGCCCTCGGGCTTTTCCCAGAAACCAAAGTAAACCGTACGTACGGTTGACTGTACAATTATAGGGTGCGAGATGATAACGCCCGATAGATTGTTGTCGAAAAGAGGTGTCCTGTTTTGGTACTAAAATTGAACCAGGATATCAGTTCGTTATTTGGAATGAGCTCTCAAAATCTAGATATTCTGAAATGAAATCCCAATTTTATAGGCCTGCGATTTCCTGAAAATACATATAGGTTTTTTTAGTACGTAACGTGAAACGGAACGCAATTTCTCGAAACGGAACTGTTTATTCAACTTCTTTTAGGCTGAATGTGATAAAGAGTATAGACAATAAAAAAAAATTGATAGAACAGATGACAACCCAGCTTATTATTTGACAAAACTGTCCGATGATGCCATACTTTTATAATGTTGATGATTTTTGGATATTTTTAGGAACGCACTGTTGCTATTAATTAATTTTGCATTTCTACTACGCTATTTTTAAGCGCCTGCGCAGTTGTAATGTTATTGTTAGTAATTTCACCGATTGCGATTTTTCATAATTATATTAAGTGATTGTTTATCTTCAAAAATGTTGAGATGCGCGAGCGAGATAGCGGCGCGGCGAATTCTGCCACTTAATGTAAATCAAGCATGGCTAATTTAAGCTTCTACTTATCTTCTCTATAATAAAGGGCGCAGATCGGATTATTTACACGAGCAACGTCAATATGAACAGTTATTATAGTTATAAAGTTTTATTTATCTTGTACTACGCGACCAACGAAAATACAGTCAGTATATCAACTTCCCACAGATACATAGCGGAACGCGTACGCTGTATTTAAGCACGAGAGTTTATATCAAGAGCATATTAAAAACTACATTAATGCTTTGTTAAATGATAATTATGTTATCAAAAAGATAAGTAAACACTGTTTTAAGCTGTAACGGTCATTCACTGTTTCAAACATTATAATTATATTTACTATGATTATTATTGAGGGATAAGCTCCCGATATTCCGACACTGCCATATGCACGAAATACATGCAAAGATTGTGCAAATCATAATATCTGATGTATCGTGTAATAGGTAGTTGACGTATATTAATTTTCACGTTAGGTTTTTTTAAGCCAATAGAATTACGCCGTATTCGATGTGTTTCTAAAAACTACTAGAATTAAGTCGTCTTTAGTAGTTTTGCTTTTTAGAAGCATTATAATACCCGTAAATCATTGAACTAGCCCACATCACTTACTAATATCTAGAAAATAAAAAAATTCATGGTCTATCAGCTTATAATTATAATACTCATATACTCACGTATTATAATACTCACGAACATATACACAAAATATTTCCAGTTGAGTTACTGTTTTCATTCTATATTGTGGCCACTGATCACTTATTTATGGTTTGTGATGATTATTATCGGGATCGGTGGTGTTAGATTTTATTAGCGGTAAGGTGTTTAAAACATATTATATCTCTTTGAAATCGGAAATCGAATGCTAGAAACGTGAAAAATGATAGTTAAAGCCGGGCGTATCGACTGAGCGCTAAAACGTCCCATAAAAATTGGACATAACATCTGACGTCACTTGTTCAACGCGGGCCGTAGAGCTGTACTAAAAACATGAATTATGTTGATTTGGCCGTCAAAAGTTGCGTTTAAGTATAATATAATATAGCTGTCGTACCTACATTTTTTTAATTCATTAAAATGTAAAGAATCTTATGGTATAACTTAAATTACTATTGGATGATATTATAAATCGCTGAATTCGGGTAACTTTTTGATGCTTTGCTTAGTGGAAATGGTATATTTTTTGTGAATTTAATTTTTACTGTGGTAATAATTTTTATGTTCTTAAACCTGTATAGCGACAGTTATTATGTATTTTATGTTTCATGCAACATCCTTATTCTTTGAGTAATAAAAATATCTGCTAGCTCCTAAACTATTATGTAGCCCATTTCTAAGGAATCTTCATTTAATAAAGGGCTCTAAATAACATGAACATAACAAGATGTTCGCGCTAACTATCACTGGACCGGCTTCTCGATTCTTCACTAAGTAATTGGTAAACTGGGTAAACTTCGGAGTTAGGGCAAAGTTTTCTTGCGCCTACTCTTCAAAGTTAGTAGTTAGAGGTTGTTTCAATTTGAATACGATAACAAATTTAAAAATTGCTTTTAAAAATTGGGCATGGCAGGCGATATATATGACTGTATAAAATATTTCTTCGCCGAAAAACTCAATTATTGTAGGATTATTAAAATTATGATTTTGTACTCTATTACAATCATAACTATCGACAATCATAGCTTCATAAAATGTAGTTTACACAAATTACACATATAGAGTACTATATAATAATAGTTCTTACAATAAAACTACTATTAGAGGAGGTAAGACTGTTCCCAAGATACTCGTACATACTTTTATTAATAAGTACGTACTATTATTTTCACGACCTCGGAACGTACTAATTGTTGCCAACAAATCAAAATCATTAATTTTGTAAGCCCAATACAAACAGCCTGATCCCCGCATTGCTGTTAAGGACATATTTAGGCAAACAGTTTTGGGTCCCTGTTAGTAGGGGTGCTACGAATAATTTTATCTACTGCAGGTTTTATTAAAAGTAAGCAAACAAAGGCTTACACTTTCATACCCCAGCACTATGATTTCCGGTGTCGATGTCGCAGGGGGCAGACACAAACAGATACAAGACCCGAGTTCAAACTTTATGCTCGCCAGCACACAAGGTTTGCTCCGTCCGGGGATCAAATTCAAGACGTTTTGCAGGCAGGGTTACTGCCAACGTAGCCTCGGAGCCCCCAAATAAATCAGAGTGAGAGAGAGAGAGAGAGAGAGTAAGAGAACTCAGAATAAGGTAGACGTTTAAAATATGTTACAAGTATAAATCAACATAAAAGCTGGAAATCTAGGCTTTTTTTATTTTGTTAAGATAATAAGTAAAAAATAAACGTACACCAGAACAACATAATAAATTTTGACTGACTGTTTTTTTCGTCTTTTATGACATTTGACATTCTTAAGTAACTAAATCTATCAACAGTTCCCGGTCTATTATTGCGCAAACATTCCGGCACGGTGACAATAGAGTGCTAATATTGCCAGTAATTATTTACACAAGGCAGTAAACAGATACTTAACTGTGTTTGCGATATTAATATTAAGTTCCGTACTTAAGACGGTCTTGATAAGTACCCTTCTATTTTGTGTAAGAGCTCGTTTTAAGGCCCTTACTGAGGCAGTTAGCTTTTTAGGGGTTGAGGATAACTGAATGACTTTGAAATGATTATGACAATCCCCGTGGTGTAGTAAATAGTTTGATAGACTTAGCTTCTAGATTGCGTAAAGGAATTAGGATTTTTTATGCAGTAAATTTAACACATATCGTGTTTTGAAAACAATTTCGCTTTCAGAAATACGATCTTTTTCGCGCCGCCACAAAATAATTACCTAGATTAGGTAGTAGATACAAGGTAGGTAGTAGGTAGTAAAGCCTTTTTGCCCTGTTTGGCTGTCATGGTCAGCCCCTTATATATAAACTAGCTGCTGCCCGCCGTTTCACCTGCGCAGAGCTATTGGATTTCATGGTTTTTATTTTTGGCGCGAAACCCTAATTTTTTTCTAAAATAAAAGTAGCCCTAGTTACTGCTTATAATATCAGCTAACTGCCAGTGAAAGTCCCGTCAAAATAGGCCTAGCCGTTTCGGAGATTACCCGGAACAAACAGACAGAGAGACCAAAAATTTACAAAATGGTTATGTTATAGGTACCGTATATTATATACTTACTTCCATATGCATTTAGTAAAATGCTGTTATTTTGATATTACAAGCAGACACTTCAATTTTATTTATTTGTATAAATGAAGATTGAGAAACTTGCATGAAAATTGTTTAAATCGCGTTAAAACGTATTTGGCTAACTATTCCTATGTATGCTTTTTCATTTATTGTTATGCAGTAGTTTTCTTATATTTTTTTCTAAAATGCAGAAAAAAGGCAACAATAATTTCATAAAATCTCAGCCATCAACTTCACAGTGTTAGTGGTGGTACTGATGCGAACCCCTTATTTGTTTGATTACTGTTATTAGGCTTCCCGCCAGAGGCGCCTTAGACACATTGTTTGGGATGTACGAGTTATCACTTCGCTGTACGGTTGAGACGATACTTTGATACCGAGTAATCAATACTTTGAATTACGATATCTGATACTCGATGTTCTCAGGCTCGAATTTGATGCTAGGAGACTATGAACAACAATACGGATGCTATATTCCGTACCATATAATGTTTAGAAGCTTTATAGTCACAGTGTCGATTGTGGCGTAAAAACGGCCATGAATTACGTCTAATTTGTCAAAGATAGATGATCAAAGATATTTGACAGCTCTACAACTAAATGTAGGCCTGTCAAACAACTTCCACTCATTTCTCAGGAAAGAGATTTAAAAAAATAGATTTTTCCGCGATGACGAAAATATTTTTTTTCGGGATTTGTGTTTATTTTATTATAGTAATTGCATCAAAAACTTTTTACAGTTTTTCACTTGTCTGTACTAATATTATAAAGCAGTAAAGTTTGTAATTTTTTTTGTTTGTTTGATACCTCTAATCTCTGTAACCGCCGCTCTGTGGTGTGTCTGTCACGTCCGATTCTAAAAATTATTTCATTAAACGGAAGCTATATTATCCCTGAGTGCTATAGGCACTTTATATTCTTACCTTTGTTCTGATTCCACGCATGCAAAGCCGCGGACAGGCGCCAGTTTATTAATAAATCGAATGTTTACACATTAGTATAAGGTAGGTACAAGTTACACAGTTGAACATAAAAACCCAAAATCATTCTGCCCGATTGCAAAATTATCCTGTCCGAGTGTCAGTTATCTTTTGAGACCCCAATCGCTTCCCGTGATACCTGCTTATTTGCTTTTATAGCCGTGCCGATCCTTTTGGCACAACTCTATAACATTACAATATGGGCACTTTATAATTCGTTGTAGTTTTCATTTATTGATTTAATAGTGAAATGTTAAAGCTAATAAAATTATTTTAATGTACAGCAGTTTTGACAAAGTTACGTTAAAATACAATGGACGGACTTATTGCTAAAAGCGGTCTCTTCCAGCGAACCTTTGGATGGAAAGAAAATTAAAGGAGTGTTACGGATCTGTGGTGAAAATTATATTAGATGATGATATTTTAAAAAATAATATCAACATATGAAAAGAGTGAAAAAAAATTAAAAATTACACACCACCAGTTATGGAATTATTCTAGGCATTTCTAGGTTTAAAAAGATCTTATCAATTCCGATCGCAGCGTCCGCCGTTCGTGTCATTAGTATTTACCACGAGGTATTTACTGTTTTATATGCACGAGTATCCATACTGTCACACTCTGACATACTGTCATAAACGCCGATAGTATGTTTTCGGTCCTTCTTTCGCTTAATTAAATTGCCGTTAAAGAGCGAAGAGGATGCCATTGGATGTAAATGACTATGTTTATCAAAAAATCCCGCATTTTGATCTCGAATGACACTTGATTTTAGCTTGATTATGATGATTCTCACTGTTAAAACTTGCAGTCTGGTAGGTTTAGACCGTCAATTTTACATGACTAGGTGGTAGGACCTTCTGCGAGTGTCCGTTTGAGTGAGTACCACCACTTTGCTCGTGTAGCCTGACGTCAATCAGTAGTAGGTATGCGAGCATTATTGTCTTCTGATTTGATGAGCAAAGTATTCAATGAAATTACTGGGCTTATGAGTGAATGTGAATGAACTTTATTAAACACCTTAAATGAAACAAAACCAAATACAATTTACAATTAAGAGTAGGGCGGTCTGATCGCTCACAGAAATATCTTTCAGACATCCTTAAAATCGAGAGAAATTACGCAATATACCTAACTAATAAGAACTAATCATTGTGGTGTATTTTTTTATTCTGTTGGATAACGAGACGAGCATTAATATATAACCTGGTATAATATTAATATCACAAATACAACCTCGCTCACATTACATTATTTCCTCTCCATTTTTTATTAAAGCGTTAATGAGCTCTTAAAGAGTGACCCTGACACCCACCATTAATCAATCCCACGGAGGGGTCGGGAGATAACTGAGACCCCCATTCTTTATCGAATTATCCCACCTGTAATTCGCTTTCTATTCTTGCACAAATTATAACCATGGGGTCTGATCACTTAGAATAGATACGCAAAGGAGAGGAACATTCGTTCTAATGAAGCTGTTTTAAAGGATTTGGAAAGTAACTATCATTTTTTCTTTTTTCGAAATATAATGCGGGCCGTAAAAATGTAAGCTGTTGTTAAAAAGAACAACTAAAGCTATTGAGTTTCAATAGTGAAGGGCATTTTATAGTGCTAGCCTGGCCAGCTATCACTCTGAAGTTCAAAATCTGTCCAGTAGTGTTACATCAGCCGTAAACTAGCCTAAAGGTACGTTCGTACTTCGTACTATATTCATACCAGGTAGTGTGTTTTTACTATCTTCTACCAGATATTCACTTAAGATTATACAAGCTGTTTTTTAAACAGGTTTCAAACTTCCCAAGTGCCAAGTAATAGGTATAAACAGTTGTCAAAAATAATTAATAAAAAATTAAAAAACACGACTGCCCTGCCAAAAAACGAGTCATCGCTGTCAGAGGACCGTTCTGTGGAAAACTTTTTAATTTTAGAGGTCCCCCAACTGCCATGAGTCTTTTTTGGCAGGGCAGTCGTGTAATTATTTTTTTAATTATTTTATTTTAATTTTATACATTTGTACTTAGCCTACGTAACGAATTGTAATGATGACTCAATCTTTTACGAAATCATTCGCTCATTTAGACATTCGCAGTCTTACTAAAGTCTATCAAATCGTTTGCAGCCAAAGAAATGTTATTTTTTACATGTACATTTTACACCCACCTATATACAATTTTGCCCATAAATTATATAGTTTTGGAATGTGCTCATCAAGCCCTTCAATTTTATACCAATATTGAAACAATTGTAGAAGTTTTTTTTTTCACATTTGTATATGGACCCATACCTATAACTGGCGACATATTGTTACTTTTTTTTTTTCAAAAAAATTATGCCATATTTGACTCGGGATGATATAAGGATTCCAACGATATATACCCAGTACATCCAAATCTATTCGGGACGTTAGAAGAAGGACGTAGAATCAAGAAACCATTCTTAGACTCGATCTGTCAAATATAATTTGCCTTTGACAAATTAGTCGCCATTAAATTCATGGACGTTAAATTTACACTAGATACAAGAAACTGGATTAAATTGACATATATAAAATATATTCCTTTCCTTTCTCGTGTTCATACGTAGAAAGAGAAAGAACTCAAACTAGCGTTTAACTTTACTGGTAAAGTATTTTCAGCTTCACTTTTTCTTTTACTTTGTTGGATAAGTTCGTGTCTATCTCCCCGAAATTTAAGGAACGAGTTAAGTTTCTATGCGTATTTATTCTAGGTGTGCCCCATTTACCGAGTGTAATTAACAAAGGAATGGCAGAAGGTCAGGTCGAATCAGGTGGAGAGGTCGAGAGGAATGCATTATTCATTTCCTCATTGGTTTTTGCGTTTCTATAGGATTTTAATTCAAAGGACCTGTATTAAGAAGGTTAATTGAAAAAGTGTTGATCAAATTGAAATTTTAAATTTTTTTTTAAATTTAAGTGGGACTCCCCTGGGAGAGCGGTCATGAAAGTTAAATGAATCTAGATACCCGTTACAATATACAAACCACCAAAAAGGGCAAATCAGCAATGCAAGTACCGATGTTTTTGATAAATAAAATTGACAGTTCGAATGTTTAAAAATTTATATTAGAGATAAGTAGTTCTTGATTTTTCGAAAACGAAACGAAGCCGAAACTTCTTTCTTCAATATGAAATTAATGTTCGCATCTCACAATTCGAAGACTGGATCGAAGAATATTTTGATATAAATGTGTAAATATTTTTATCGTCGTTCACGGTTCGGTTTTTCACAAGAAAATCACGTCGCGAAATTAATTATTCGATCAATACAATGAAAATTTAACTGCATTGTGTAGGAAATGCAATCGATAACAGATTACAAGTAAAACTTGTCGTCGTCGCGGAACTAGTTTCGGAGATTAGTTTTCTTTCGCGGGAAAACGTTGTGTTTCGTTTTCGAAAAAAATCAACAACAACCTACCTGTTTCTAATTTTAATTTATCGAACTGTTAATTTATCGACCGCTATGGGTCGCAACGTTCCGTACTATTGCCACAGGTGAGATAATCGTCAAACACTATAAGCTAGTACACCGATCAACTAACAGTGATTTGGAAATATTTGAATTTCCCATATTTCGGCATTGTTGCCAATCACGGAAGGGATCTGAAACTCAAATCAAATATTATACAACGTAAATATCCCAATTCTAGTGATAATTATCATAAATCCACTAAAAGGGACTTACTTGAACAAGTTTAACTTATTTCCCTAAATATTTACCGATAGCCTTTTGTTTCCAGCCATTGATTTGTTCGTCCAATCGCGTCTCGTTATTTGAGTTATATTGAGACAAAGGTCTGGTCCAGATGAGGCGTTTTACGCGCGAGTCCAGTCGCGCGTTCTAATTCTAATTTCAAGCAGCAAAACGCAAGAATACACGTGGACGGAATGTACATGTTTGTACGGTCTTAAAAAAACACCTCCTAAACATGTGTTGAACTTCGCTTGATAAACATGCCTTAGGCGCATATTTAATTATAAATAAGATATATCTCTGCCTGACATCTGATAGTTCAAAAAATCTTTAGTTATATTCTTAAGTTTTTTTATTGATATTAGGAGTTAAAGTTCTGATATAGTTTTTAATTTTTTATTCTGTATATACTTCCTATCTTATCATTAAATTATATAATAATAATAATATAATGCAGATATATAATGCTGTCAATTCTATCATTTTATAACTAAACTAATTTTAGTTTCGCTCTCTCTCTTTCCAATGCATAACATGAGAAAGAGACGGAAGACGTCTGACAGATCTAAATTTTGTTTTAGAGCTGTCAAATATCTTTCGATCTTGATAAATTAGATGCCACTGAATTCATTGCCATTAAATTTACACTACACTCAAGCAAGTGGATTAATTTGACAGGTCTAAAATATATTCCATCTCTTTCTCATGTTATGCATTGGAAAAAGAGAGAATGAAACTAAACTTAGTTTAGGTATGAAATGATAGAATTGACACCAATGTGGGAAATTTATAGTTTTAATTCCGCGATAAAGAATGTCTAATGGCCTAAGTTCGATCTATACTGAATTTAACCAAACGTAACGCGCGACGCTGGACAACTAAACCTGGGTTATTTGTATAAAATAAAAACTTTTTGAGCTCGCAACGATGGACTGTAAAACCAACAATTAGTATTATTTATTCAGTTAATAGTCCTTGGTTGAAATATGTGAACCGCCACCGGTCCGGCTGCAACTCACAACGCGGGACTCAAAAAGTTAGCCAATTTGTTAGTAAACAATGGTTACTTACTCGCGACACCGAACTGCAATATCACTTGTCAGTATGCTTAGTGAATCAGTTCGGTTCATGTTTCTCAGCATGAACCGAACTCAAGCCGACCTTCAACACGTGTTTCACCTCTACACAAGGCATCATCAAGATGTTGACTTGCCAAACGCTGGAACGAGAGATTGTCTACTCTCTGTGGTTAAAAGGCTAGTGTCTCGTAATCACGCCATCGCATCGGTTAAGCGCGACTCGACTAGCGCGTAAAACGCCTCATCTGGAGAAGCTCTATAATTAAGCCATCAATTGAGACAAAGGCACGGGGACGCTTGAAGTTGACAATTAAGTAATTTCGGAAGACAATCACAAACAGCCGCCTCTGATTGGCTGTCTATAATTTGTGTTTATTCAGAGTGACCGTTATCTTGATTATTAATAGATAGAGTTGGAGAAAGCGATAAATTAGTTTATTTGAAACGGATGTTATATTCCATTTTACTAAGATTATATATAATGTGGGTAATTTATAGTTTTAATTCCGCGGTAAAGAATGTCTAATGGCCTAAGTTCGATCTATACTGAATTTAACCAAATGTCACGCGCAACGCAGGACAATAAAACCTGTGTTACTTTGTTATAAAATAAGAAACTTTCTTGAGGTCGCAGCGATGGACTGTAAAACCAATAATTAGTATTTTCTAGTTAGTTAAAAACCCTTGGTTGGAATACCTATGTGAACCACGTCCGGCTCGGCTGAAACTCACAACGCAGAACTAAAAAAGTTAGTAAAAAATATTGATTACTCGCGACGCTAAACTGCAATATCCTTTGTCAATATGGTTAGTGACGCGACGTTACTCAGCATGAACCGAACTCAACCCGACCTTCGACACGTGTTTCGCCTCTACACGAGGCATCCTCAGGATGTTGACTCGCCGGCCTCTGGAACGAGAGACTATTGACGAAAGTTATGCATACAGTGCAGATCAGGTAAGATATAAGAAAGTAAATAAAAAAGTATCGTTTCTACCGAATTTCCTACCAGAACACAAAAAAGTTACAGTTTCCTCTCCTTTTGTTTCCGTCAAATATTAAAAGAACAAGGCACTCTCAAGAAAATATTCAAACTAAAATATGAAGCGGCATTCAGCGGTTGCCAAACTTTTTCCGTCGCCCCCTCTTTGAGACGAGCCAGCACATAACATGGCATTGAAGAAACTTTTTCAATTTATTCGCTCCCTCTTGAGTTTAATTACATCTTCCGTAGGGTCCAACGTTGTCAATCAGCTAGAAAATGCTGATGTAGGATCCCTTCCGCCTTTAGCGAAATAAACGTTCACGATATAATTGATAGCAAATTGAAGACAAATTAATTGTGTTATCTACAATTTAGCTGCCACAGTTTCTCAATCATTGGTTAATGACCCCTTTTTAATAATGAAATCCTACTAATAAGTAACTTAGTTTGTTAACTCAATTTTATCCAATATCTGTCTGGATTTATCGATAACTAGCTGCTGCCCGTGGTGTCACCTCCCTGGAGACTCCCACAGGAAACATGCGGTTTTTTTTCAGGCAGACTGCACTTCATGCCTAGTTCTAATCTAGGTATATTTTTTTCCCCATCGTGGACCACATCGCTTAAGAATGAGATATTGATCATACGTTAAACAGAGCATAAACAATGCTAGTTATTTTATAAATTATTCATGTTTAAAAACCTATTCAATAATAAATCAGTCGGGAGCGAAAACACTAACATAAGTTTGAAACAATACTTTTAATTACACAGTATGTACACATAATTTGAGAGAGACTCATATTTATGAATGACAATGAATATTAAATGACTTAATAATATAGTCTAAAGTAAAATATGGTCAATTATGGGTTAAATCTACAGTAGCGATCAACTTTTGTTCTACTACCTTTTTTTTCGTCAATTTCCTTCAATGAATTCTTTATTTCCGTGACCTTTTGTGTTCCTTTACTTAGTCTCTGTTAAGGATGGTACTCATCGAGAGCGTGCTCGCGAACTCGCCTTCGGTGTGCGAGCGTTTGCTAGCGAATGTTTGGCTCGTGAAGTCGTGACACACAATGCCTTTTTATAAATTTTTGTCGAAACATTTGTCGAGTACTTTAAAACGAATATTTGGAGATAGATTCGTTATCCAATAGCATAAAAAATAGAAACTTATGATATTTTTTTTATTCTATTGTATAACGAGTCGAGCGGGTCGTTGGTCTGGTGGTAATTATAACGCCAGCTTACAAAAACTGGAGTGCCACTCAGAACT